>JAOPSE010000024.1:39787367-41279867 GCA_029449295.1 Zea luxurians
CGTTTGTTTTGAGACACATATTTATAGTCGCGAAAATGCGGTGGTGAGAAACTCGAGATGAATCTGAGCCAGAACTCGGACCGCCAAATTTCATCATTTTCACTCACAAATTTCTACCATATTGAACAGTGAGATAATCCAACCATGAAAAAGTAGTTTATTTACACATGCAGAGCTTGCGTAGATACAAATACTAATTTTCCCCAAGATGGAGCGGCAGAGCTTATGAATTACTTTCTCGTTGGGTTTAGTTTTGTCCTAAGTCACATGCAGAGCTTGCGTAGATACAAATACTTATTTCCCCAAGATGGAGCGGCAGAGCTTATGAGTTACTTCTCGTTGGGTTTAGTTTTGTCCTAACTCAAAATTTTCTAACTTTGACCAAATTTGTTGAAAAATACGATAACATTAACTTAGTTATTTAGATCCACCATTAAATATGTCTCAACAGAGTGCAGTGCATTTATTTCGTACTATAGTTTTGAACATATTTTTCTACAAACTTTGGTCAAGATGTTTGTCTTGGAATAAAATTGAAACATCATACAATTTCGGAACGAAAGGTAAGATTGATAGAATGGCATCTTTGCCTACAAACAGTAGTTACTCTCCATAGTTAGCTGGAACGGTGCTTGCGGTGTCATCGCCGTGTTGTTCTAATTCCGAATCCCATTCCGCTCAATTATCTGCATGCACAAGATTAAGTCAGAGAGAGTGTTCTTTAAAGAAAGGACATGCAGATTTGCAGTACTCTTTCCTGAAGCACGCCATTGACAGTCTGCAGTGTGGCTTCCTGCAAAACAGAAACGCAAAGAACCATTGGCGACGGAAATTGCTAGACCTGCGCTTCTTGCAGGAACAGAGCAGCAAATACTGAACTAACCTTGTTCCTGAGCATCTTGACCTCCCTAGAGATGATCTGCATCTGTTCAACATACGAGAGCAGCACATCGAAACTTGCAGTTACAAGATACTAATTTTCTTTTCGATAAAGATTTCAATATGTCTGTATAAAAAAGCGTATAAACCTTACCTTCTGGCAGTGAACGTTATTTACCCACATTTGAAGATTGTTTTCAATGGTTTGGAGCTTGTCAAGATTCATGTGGTTTGTGTCATTCTCTCCATCCATGTACCTTCATGGATGTTCTTAGATCTGTCATGGGTCATGCAATCAATACTGATTTGTGGATTCCTGATAGTTCAAAATGACCCATCAGCTCATACCGGTAAGTTGTTAGAACTAGGGCGGGAGAGTCGAGCTCGGTGGATGACCGAGTTCAGCTCACCCACCGAATGAGCTCAAGGATGAGGCTCGGCTTTACTTGCCCACTGCACGAGCTCAAGGATGAGGCTCGGCTCGCTAGCTATACCTTAGTAAATATAATTGCATTATATATTAAATTAATAGTATTTAAATATGAAATACAGAATCATTATTCAATATTATGAGCAATCTAAAATTTGAATTGTCATGTATCCATAATTAAAGACTCAGAAATGAACCAATCTCTACTAACTATTAAGTAGGTAGTGTAGACTGCCCTCGCCGCTACCGCCCGCCCGCCTGTCCGCCGCAGCGTACGCTCTGCGAATCCCGCACGCCCCCACGGTCCGTTGCCTGCTACTGCTGTTGCGCGCGCGCCGCGGCGGGACCCGGGAGGAGCGCCGGTGGTGGTGGCCGGCCCGATGGAGTGGGGGTCAGCGGTGTACACGGCCGCGACGCTGGTGTGCGCCGCGACGGCGAGCGTGGTCGCGCTCACGCACATCTACCGCCACCTCCTCCACTACGCCGAGCCCATCTACCAGCGGTTCATCGTCCGCATCATATTCTTGGTCTCGGTAACGCTTTCCGCCCGCCGCTCACACCCACAACAAACCCTCGTGGCCAAGGGCGCCCTCACGCCAGATCTGTCGCCCGCCTTCGCTGTAGCTTTTTCGTATCGGGTGAGCTCGAGGGGTACGACCCGGTCTGGGTTAGTTTCCTGGAGAGGTTCAATTGAATGTTAGGATGCGACTGCGATGGAATTGAAGTACAAGTACTAGGTGGAAAGCTTTGCTGGTGCATGTGATTCTGACTAGAAGGCGAATATAGAGCCACCACAGTGTGCTTTGATGCGTGCAACTGAATTCACTGATGTTCTGCGGAGAGCGCATCTGATTAGTGTGGATTTCTACAACTTGTAGTTTTGTCCCGAGTGTTATGTTTGGGTCATAGGATATGTATTAACGTGTATACATTCGCTCTATTGTTATGGTCCACAAGTGAATCTATCTACTGCAGTTGTAAGATGGCTTGCAGTTTGGAAAATGTAAGACCAAGAGTAATCATTTGGTACAACTTCTGCAACACTAATGCCAAACTTCCAGCTTGGAAAATACGAACACTCTACTAACTATTAAGTAGGTAGTGTAGACTGCCCCCCACCGCTACCTCCCGCCTGCCCGCCACAGCGCACGCTCCACGAATCCCGCCGCGAATCCTGCACGCCCCCACGGTCCGTTGGCTGCTGCTGCTGCGAGCGCGCGCGCCGCGACGGGACCTGGGAGGAGCGCCGGTGGTGGTGGCCGGCTCGATGGAGTGGGGGTCAGCGGCGTACACGTCCACGGCGTTGGTGTGCGCCGCGGCGGCGAGTGTGGTCGCGCTCACGCACATCTACCGCCGCCTCCTCCACTACGTCGAGCCCATCTACCAGCGGTTCATCGTCTGCATCATATTCATGGTCCCGATAACGCTCTCCGCCCGCCGCTCACACCCACAACAAACCCTCGCGGCCAAGGGCGCCCTCACGCCAGATCTGTCACCCGCCTTCGCTGTAGCTTTTCCGTATTGGGTGAGCTCGAGGGGTACGGCCCGGTCTGGGTTAGTTTCCTGGAGAGGTTCCCATGAATGTTAGGTTGTGACTGCGATGGAATTGAAGTACAAGTACTCGGTGGAATGGTTTACTGGTGCATGTGATTCTGACTAGAAGGCGTATATAGAGCCACCATCGTGCGCTTTGATGCGTGCAACTGAATTCACTGATGTTCTGCGGAGGCGCATCTGATCAGTGTGGATTTCCGCAACTTGTAGTTTTATCCCGAGTGTTATGTTTGGGTCATAGGATATGTATTAACGTGTATACATTCGCTCTATCGTTATGGTCCACAAGTGAATCTATCTGCTGCAGCTGTAAGATGGCTTGCAGTTTGGGAAATGTAAGACCAAGAGTAATCATTTGGTATAACTTCTGCAACACTAATGCCAAACTTCCAGCTTGGAAAATACGAACACTTGGTCAATTATTCATTTGCACTGTTTGCCCTTGTGTCTCTTTGCTTTTGTCTACAAGCCATTTGTATGTCTATTGCATTTCAATGTATTTATATTTTTGTCCTTAAATTAATTTATTATAAATATACATTTCATTTCCATCTGGTTCTTCGACTTCAACTTGGAACTCTCCTGTTGGGGGCTTGTTCTCAAATGCTTCGAATTAAGAACAAGGCAACATAGAAAATGTTAGGTGTTAAGGTCCTTCGTCCTCCAAAACATTATATCCCCTCAGGATATAAAGAATTTCGGACGAAGGTTACGAAGGACGTACCTTCGTAATCATAATATCAAGGAACGAAGCATTCATATCATATAAATCATGAAACATGAAATAAATATCTAAATATGATCATGGAATTATTTCCATCTTTATTATCATAAATGAACGAATATAAATGACTTCAAGTTACAAATGTACCTTCGGTCCTGAGGAAAGCAAAGGAACAAGTGTGATGCGAAAGCAAATGGCAGGTTCGCGTGAACAGTACAAAGGTACTGTTCATCTATTTATAGGCACAGGTCGCAGCCTGTGACAAATTACAATTATGCCCCTTACAAAAGTTTACAACAATGACTCAGACCTCTATGGATAAAAAGGTCATTCTATCTCTATGTCGGTTTGTAACGCCGAAGCTTCATGAAAAGGAACCTTCGGCCATCTTCTGGGGACGACTTCAGCCGAAGTTGCTTCTTCGTGTGAGACCTTCGGCGCACCGAAGCATGGCCCCAACAGTAGCCCCTTTCGCGGTGCTAGATCGTTTTTCGTAACGAGCTTGACCCGTGAAAAAAGCCTCTTCAGCTTCGGGAAGCCGAAGGTCCAAAAAACACCTTCCCTGAGCTCGTTGCGGAGAAACGATCCGGCTTCCGAGCGCGTGCCAGGCCCACTTTGCAGAGTTACTGTTTGATCTTTGCGGTCCACTGCACAGCGAGTACAAGTGACTGCCCGCCTGGTGTAAAAAATCCTGCCGCTTCGCCTTCTTACCTGCAGCACTATATAAACAGACGGGTAGGTGTGAAGTTACCACAGCATTCATTGCTATTTGCACTGTTTTGCTGCCAAAATTTTTCACCATAGCCGAAGCTTGACTCTCAGAATCGAACGAAGGTCCATCTCGACGCCTGCTTCGTCAGAAAGAAGAGCTTCGGGAGGAAAGAAAAAAGAAAAAAGTATCTGACTTCCCCAAACTCAGAATCAAATGGCGAGAGTGCGATCTACTACCAAAGTTGTACGTGAGGGAGACGAAGCCGAAGGTTCGAACACTGTGCCCATCTCCGAAGCGATGCAGCGTTCCGGTCTAGTGACTGCGGAAGAAATGCCTGCTGCTGAAGCAAACCCGACAACTGCCGAAGGAGAAGAAGAAAACATTGAAGGGACTGATCCCGAAGATGACTACCGCATTGCCATGCCCAGCAAGCCCAGTCACCTGGATTTTGGGAAATCAACTGTTTCAAAGGCTGATCTTTCAAAGATGGTGAAAGCAGGTTATTTCAATGAAGACCAGAAGAAGCTACTTCGCTTCGGGGGAGAAGAAACCACCCCGAAGCCAGGGAAGGACGAGATTGTCATCTTCAAGAGCTTTTTAAAGGCTGGGCTGAGATTCCCTCTTCACAAGATTATTGCGGAGATACTGAAGAGGTTTGGTATCTACTTTCATCAATTGACTCCTAACGCCATCGTTAGGCTCAATGTTTATATCTGGGCCCTCCGAAGCCAAGCTGTGGAACCGTTTGCCGACAGCTTCTGCCGAGTTCACGAATTACATTACCAAACAAAGGCCAGAAAAGATGGGCTACATGATAATTTCGGTTGCTATAATTTTGCCTACCGGAAGACAACAAAGTGTCCTGTCATCAGCTACCGAAGCAAATGGCCAGCAGGCTGGAAATCTGAGTGGTTTTATGTAAAAGTTGACGAAGACAAAGAAAAATTGGTACAAAGCCCTCTGGATTTAATCTTTGGAGAGACAAGGCCACGATGCCACATCGGCAGGCTGGAAGGTCCCACCTGGGCTGCTCTGGGTGAATTTGAAATTATTTCAGAACATATTGGTACCAGGGATCTAGTTCAGGAATTCTTGGCATTCAGAGTTTTCCCTACTCTAAAAGAGTGGGAAATGCTGAAGCTGGAGGGAGAGAGGAAGAAGGGGGAGCTGGTCCGGCTTCCTTATCACTTCAAGTTTAAGAAGTACTTTAAAAAACCCTGCAAAGAGTGGTTAGACACAGTTGAGGTGATGTGCAATGAAATCCTGGGGAATTACTCCAAAAAAGAGGATCAACTAATGACAGCGGCCTTCGGCGCCCGATCGAAGCGAAGGCTGAACCGAGTGCTTGATGCCCTGGGCTTCGAGTACCCAGACTATGAGCAGTTGAACAAGGGTGCCGAGGGCCACAAAAGAAAAAGGGTGGCCGAAACTCTGACCAAGGATGAAGAACGACCAGCAACAGAGAAGAAAATTCCCAAGAAAAGAAAAATATCAACTCCGAAGCGAAAAATATCCGAAGAAGAGGGGACCCCCACACCACCTTCTACCAGCGACGTGGAGGAAATTTTAAAGGTAATGACTGAACCCATGCCCACGAAGCTAAGTCCATTAGGGCTCCAACTGACGAAGCTTTTTCAAAAGGTGGACGAGCCGGATCAAACGAAGATAAGCAAACCCAAGCGGCAAAGAATTATTGCGGTAACTGAAGTTATCGACAAGACGCCGCCTAGGGCGTCAATTCAGAAAACACCAGCTGTCGAAGGCACCACAAACGTCGAAGTCGCACCTTCGGAGGTCGCGGCTGCCGAAGCCGCTACAGCCGAAGATGTAAACTTAGAAACTACCATTGAGGACATTGACAAAATCTTGCAAGACATGGCTGCAGAAGAAGCTGGCACTGCTGCCGAAAAAACCATGGCCACAGTGCCTGGGAAGGGGAAAGAAATAGCCGAGGACAGTTCGGACGACGAAGCCTACACATTCCAAAATTTAATTGGGCAAAAACTGTTGAAGGCCGAAATGGAAGAACTTAAGGACTATGCCAAATCTTGCGGCTACAAACCAGGAGCTCTCCTATTTGGAGGTGTGGACGATGAAAAATTAGGCTGCATTCGAGACCAAACTGGAGCTAAGGTAATCGGTACTCTATCAAAGAGTATCGGTTTTCCGAAGCTAGAGACAGACATCAGCCGCTACCGACGACAACATATCGTCGGCAGCTTATTTTACTCCAACTTCAAGGTAAACAACCTTTTCTCTGGTTTTTATTGCTGTTAATAATGAAAATGTTACCAACGTAAGTTGTTTCTGTGCAGAGCATGCTACTGAGCAAAGCTCTGAAGATGCAGCAAGATTTGGAGGACAAAAAACACGAAGCTATAATTGAAAACTTAGAAAGCAAGATAAAAGAACAATCTGCCATCATTGAAAAGAAAGACTTCGAGCTCCAATCGACCGAAGGCTTGCTGGCTGAAACTGAGGCTAAAGTATCAGAGTTGAATTCGAAGCTTATCAGTCAATCAAAACAATTCGATCAGGAGAAGCTAGAGCTTAATTCGAAGCTTGAAGCCGAAGTCCAGACCAGCTCAGAGTTGAAGAAATCGTTAACAAGCCTTCAAGACAAATGCTTGAAATTTGGCAATAATTGTATTGGACGATTAAAAAAGATATTTTACTCTGTTGGAGCCAGCAGCGGGAAATTTAACCCTTCAGCGGAAAATTTACCACAGGCCTTCGATCATATTGAAGCTGAAATCGAAGAACTTGACGAAGTTATAGCCGGGCACGGCGACTTCTGTGCCTGGGTAGCTTCTCGGGGTACCGCTGCTGCATTCCTGAAGGCTGGCTGCGAGCATGGAAAAATTGTCAACAGGCCCAACTTCACCCTATCTCCATCAATCCTGGATGATATACCTGACCTCGCCCGAAGCATCTCAAATAGATTTATAAAAATGATATGGACAAAAGGCGGGCGGGAGAAGGCTGGAGACGAAGCCCGAAGTCATCTTGAACCAGTAAGAAATGATACTTCGTACTTACCTTTTCCTTTGCACTTGATTTTTACTCACGATTCCTTGATTTATGTAGGATGACGAAGGTGAAGATGATGCTTAAGTTATGTCGCCGAAGTTGTCGCCGAAGCTGAAGCTTAATGAAGATCAGTAGAAATGTACTTGTAGTATATTCTTACCCTTCTACTAGGGTGCTTTGATGTGAACGAAATCAGTATTTTGAGCCGAAAGCGAAAAAACACCTTCCCTTCTTTTCG
This sequence comes from Zea luxurians, assembly GCA_029449295.1. Lineage (NCBI taxonomy): Eukaryota > Viridiplantae > Streptophyta > Magnoliopsida > Poales > Poaceae > Zea > Zea luxurians. Next base: position 39,794,935 of record JAOPSE010000024.1, read on the forward strand.
TACACAACGAAGCATAGAATACCACTTCTCCCTTCTGCCGAAGCTTTTCTTTTACACAACGATTCATAAAAAGCCAATTCTCCCTTCTGCCGAAGCTTTTCTTTTACACAACGATTCATAAAAAGCCACTTCTCTTTTTTGCCGAAGCAACCACTTTGGTACATAAATGCTATGAATGAATGCTTATGTATGCAAATGCCATGATGTAATGTAATGTGCGAATGAATGTCCGAAGCGTATGTCCGAAGCCACACTCATCCATTATTTCCTTAGGAACAACCACACATCAGCTCTGCATTCCCTTAGGAACGACTTTGGAGCATCTTCGCCTTTTACTTAGGCGGTATCAGCGTTGACTTTTCGCTGTAAGCTCTGCATCCCCTTAGGGACGTCTTTGGAGCTTCTTCGCCTTTTACTTTCGGCGGAATCAGAGCTCTGCATCCCCTTAGGGACGTCTTTGGAGCTTCTTCGCCTTTTACTTTCGGCGGAATCAGAGCTCTGCATCCCCTTAGGGACGTCTTTGGAGCTTTTTCTCTTTTTCAGTTTCGGCACTCGATGGTGCGCTCTCAGCTTTTACATTTACATTCTTTGGGGGATTTTGCTCTTATAAAACTAAAAAGGAAAATTACATATGATGGCCCCATTAAAAACCTTTCTCCCCCTTTAGAAAGGAAAAGGGTGCCATGAAAAAGAAAAGAAAAAACATAAAAAATTACATCGAGTTATACATAATATCTCCGAAGCTCATCTGCATTCCAAGATCTTGGAATTTCGTTGCCATCCATGTCCTTTAATCTGTACGAACCAGGCCTCGACGAGGATGCTACTAAGAAAGGCCCTTCCCATTTCAATTGTAGCTTGCCCACTGTATCTGGGTTGGCCACTCTCCGAAGCACCAAGTGTCCCGGCTCAATATTTTTTAGCCGGACCTTTCTATCTCGCCATTTGACTGTTTCAGCCTGGTATTTATTAATATTCTCCACGGCTTGAAGCCTAATCCCTTCTAAGGCATCTTTTTCCACGAGGCAAGCATCTTCGGGACCTGATTCTGCCGAAGCTACTACCCTTATTGACCCAGCTTTAGCTTCTTCCGGAGTTATTGCTTCGTCACCGAATAATAATTTAAATGGGGTAAAGCCTGTAGACCTTGATGTTGTTGTATTGTGGCTCCACACTACTTTGGTCAACTGATCTGGCCATTTTCCCCTTGGTTGATTGAAGATTAACTTCATTATTCCTGTCATTATAATACCGTTGGCCCTTTCAACGAGCCCATTCGACTCCGGATGCCTGACTGATGCAAAATGGATCTTCGTTCCAATTTGATCACAGAAATTTCTGAAAGCTTCGGAGTCAAACTGCGTTCCATTATCTACAGTGATGGCCTTCGGTACTCCGAAACGACAGACAATATTCTGCCAGAAAAACTTTTGGACAGTGGCCGAAGTTACTGTGGCTAATGGCTTCGCCTCAATCCACTTGGAAAAATACTCCACAGCTACTATAACATACTTTAGGTTCCCTTGGGCCGGTGGCAATGGACCCAACAAGTCAAGGCCCCACCTTTGCAATGGCCAGATGGGTTGTATCAGCTGCGTCAAAGACGAAGGTTGCCTTTGATTTCTTGCACATTTCTGACAACCTTCGCACTTTTGAACTAACTCCGCTGCATCCGAAGCTGCCTTCGGCCAATAAAATCCTTGGCGGAACACTTTTCCAAGTAATGGCCTGGATCCGATGTGGGATCCGCACAGGCCTGCATGTATTTCTTTCATTAACTCTATACCTTCGGTTCTAGACAAGCACTTGAGCAGCGGGGCACAAACTCCATGCTTGTATAACTCCCCTTCTATCATGACATACGGACGAGCTCTTGCCTCTATCCTTTTATTATAAGCTTCGTCATCTGATAGGAAGTTACCCTGAAGGTAAGAGATTATTTCAGTTCTCCAATCTTCACTGTAAACAGGAGAAATGTTAAGGACTGCTCTTTCAAGTAGCTCCACTGAAGGTGCCTTTATTGTTTCGAAGAACACATCCGAAGGTAACGGCAGCCCCTGTGCTGCAGACTTGGCTAGCAAATCAGCATGCTCATTTTGTCCTCTAGGGATATTCTTAACAGAAAATCCTTCGAAGGAAGCTTCGATCCTTCGGACCGTGTCTAGGTATTTTTCAAGCTTCGGGTCTTTAGCCTTGCAACTTTTGTCAATATGACCTGAAACAACCTGGGAATCAGTTTTAAGAATCGCCCTTCTGATTCCCATTGCCTTTAGTTTCCGAAGACCCAGGAGCAGGGCTTCGTACTCAGTTATATTATTTGTGCAGCTGAAGTCAAGTCTTGCTGCATAGCAAGTTTTAACCTTGGACGGTGAGACCAACACAGCAGCTGCACCTGCTCCGAAGGTTCCCCAAGAGCCGTCACAAAACACTGTCCATACTTCGGCATCTTTATTTGCTTCTTCGTCCTGAGCCCCTGGCGTCCAGTCGGCAATGAAATCTGCCAATGCTTGAGACTGGATTGAGGATCTATGCACATAATCAATGTAAAATTCATTGAGCTCCGCAGCCCATTTTCCAATCCGGCCAGTAGCTTCTCTATTTCTCATGATATCCTTCAACGGCTGCGAAGAAGGAACAATAATATTGTATGCCTGAAAATAATGCCGAAGCTTCCTGGATGCCATTAAAACGGCATACAACACCTTCTCCAGCTCTGTATAATTTTTCTTTGAGACACTGAGGACCTCAGATACAAAATATACTGGGACCTGCTTCTTGACCTGTCCATCAAACTTCTCCTGGACAAGTGCCGCACTTACTGCTGAGTGCGAAGCTGCCACATATAACAACAGGGGAGCCCCTGGCGTTGGTGGGGTTAATGTTGTTAGATCTATTAAGTACTGCTTCAGCTCTTCGAAGGCTTTTTGTTGACTTGGGCCCCATTGAAAGACTTCAGCTGACTTCAACACCTCGAAGAATGGTAAGTTTCTTTCTGCTGATCTGGATATAAATCTGTTGAGAGATGCCAGCCTTCCTGTCAATCTTTGGGCCCCCTTTCTTGTGGTTGGTGGCTCCATTCGAAGTATAGCTTCGATTTTATTTGGATTAGCTTCGATTCCCTTTGTTGAAACCAAGCATCCAAGAAATTTGCCCTTCTTCACTCCGAAGACACATTTTTCTGGATTCAGCTTCAGACCAGCTTGTCTGAAGCTGGCGAAGGTCTCCTGCAGATCGGCAATATGATTTTCCTGCTTCGTGCTTTTTACAATAATGTCATCGACATAAGTCAACACATTTCTGCCTATCTGAGACTGGAGAACCTTCGCTGTCATTCGGCTGAAACTTCCTCCGGCATTTTTGAGCCCCTCAGGCATCCGAAGATAGCAATATGTACCACTTGGGGTTATGAAGCTAGTTTTTGGCTCATCTTCCTTCTTCATCCAAATTTGATGATAGCCTGAGTAGCAGTCTAGGAGACTCATGAGCTCTGAAGAAGCTGCTGCATCGACCAAAGAGTCTATCCTTGGCAGCGGGAATTCATCCTTCGGACAAGCCTTGTTGAGATCTGTGAAATCAATACACATTCTCCATTTACCATTGGCCTTCTTCACCATAACAGTGTTAGCTAGCCACTCTGGGTACTTCACTTCTCTGATAACTCCTGCACTGAGGAGTCTTTTTACTTCATTGCGAGCCCCTTCGGCCTTGTCATCAGACATTTTCCGAAGCCTCTGCTTTCGGGGTCTGAAGGATGGGTCAACATTGAGCGAATGTTCAATAACGTTCCGATTTACTCCACAGAGATCATTAGCTGACCATGCAAAGACATCTTTGTTGTTGAATAAAAACCTTATCAAGGTTTTCTCCTGGTCTTCAGATAATTGCGAGCCCAACAACACCTTCTGCTCTGCTATATCTTCACACAATAACATAGGCTTCGGCTGATCCGCTGAAGCTGCCTTCTCCCTCCTGAATTTGTACTGTTCACAAGCTTCAGCTCCATCTATGTTATGGATTGCCTTGGAGTCAGTCCAGCTTCCCTTGGCCCTTCTAGCAGCTTCCTGGCTTCCATGAATAGCGATAGGCCCTTGGTCCGAAGGTATCTTCATGCAGAGATAAGCTGGGTGAAGATTTGCTTCGAAGGCATTAAGAGTACCACGGCCAATGATGGCATTGTAAGGATACTCCATGTCAACAATATCAAACACAATTTGCTCAGTCCTTGTGTTGTTAACAAATCCGAAGGTTACCGGCATGGTAATCTTCCCAAGTGCTTCAATCTGCCGCCCTCCGAAGCCACAAAGAGGGTGCGTAGCATCATGAATCTTGTCTTCGGGCTCTTGCATTTGTCTGAAGGCTTTAGCAAATATAATGTCAGCTGCACTGCCTGTATCAACTAGGACATTGTGGACCAGAAATCCTTTGATCACGCAAGAGATGACCATGGCATCATTGTGAGGATAATCCTTAAGCTGAAGGTCTTCCTGAGAGAAAGTAATTGGAACGTGGGACCATTTTGACTTGATGAAGGGTCCCTGTACTCCAACATGCTGCACCCTTCTCTGAGCCTCCTTCTTCTGCTTCTTGTTGGCTGGCTCTGAGCAAGAACCGCCTGTTATCGGGAGCACCAGCTTCGAAGCCGAAGCAGCTCCAGCTTGATTGTTGAACGAAGCCATCAGCTCAGAAAAGTGGAAGTGAGTTCACCGGAGGTGGGCGCCAATGTTGGGGGCTTGTTCTCAAATGCTTCGAATTAAGAACAAGGCAACATAGAAAATGTTAGGTGTTAAGGTCCTTCGTCCTCCAAAACATTATATCCCCTCAGGATATAAAGAATTTCGGACGAAGGTTACGAAGGACGTACCTTCGTAATCATAATATCAAGGAACGAAGCATTCATATCATATAAATCATGAAACATGAAATAAATATCTAAATATGATCATGGAATTATTTCCATCTTTATTATCATAAATGAACGAATATAAATGACTTCAAGTTACAAATGTACCTTCGGTCCTGAGGAAAGCAAAGGAACAAGTGTGATGCGAAAGCAAATGGCAGGTTCGCGTGAACAGTACAGAGGTACTGTTCATCTATTTATAGGCACAGGTCGCAGCCTGTGACAAATTACAATTATGCCCCTTACAAAAGTTTACAACAATGACTCAGACCTCTATGGATAAAAAGGTCATTCTATCTCTATGTCGGTTTGTAACGCCGAAGCTTCATGAAAAGGAACCTTCGGCCATCTTCTGGGGACGACTTCAGCCGAAGTTGCTTCTTCGTGTGAGACCTTCGGCGCACCGAAGCATGGCCCCAACATCTCCCTTGTGAGTTTTTCTAACCAAACTCCTTGGGTCAACCTCCATATTCGGAAGGACAACCATCTGTGCAAACTCCTCAGCTTTAGCCAGCCGCCACTCTGGGAGTTCTTTGGAGGCAAGTTCTTCTGCGGTCATTGAACAAAGGCGTTCAGGCGCAATATCTCCAGATGAAACCCTCTCTCTTAGCTCAGGGTTGCTTTTGTCTTTCAAATTAAACAAAAGAGATCTGCCCTTTTCCTTGTACTTCTTATTTACCCCACGAAACAATTTGAACGGCTCCTCTTCAATTCTAAACGCCAAACTTTCAGGCCTTTGATTAAATTTCTCCTCATCCATTGCTAATTCATTAGCAGACTTTATTCTTTTTGACTCAGACTCCACATCAGAAGTTCGCAGACTTTTTAAATCATTAGGTTCTACGTTAGGTTTAGAAATCCCGACAACATGATCAGAAACCCAACTAAGCCCGTGACCTTGCAAAAGTTCTGCAACCATACACTGACCTAATAAGTCGTCTTCTGAAGAAACCTGATTTGACGGTTGCTGCATGCCATCGTTGATGCTCATGGTCATCTGTGAAGCTAAATCACTGATTAACTTCTTATTTTCCTCACATCTGCTGGGAGCTACAGTTGTGGCTATACCTGAATTGGTTGTGCACACATCTTTTGATGTGTTTGCCACTAAATCCTGTACCACATCTCCTGCTGCCGGTTTGAATTTATCTGTAGAACCATCAGACTGCACATTATCAGGAGATTGACTCCTATTCTACTGATCTGAATCCAAACTCAGCGCAGCAATAAGTGACTCCCTGAACTTGGACCTAACAGATTCAAGTTGATGATGCTGGACCTTTGACGGTGGCTCCTTCTATGCAGACCGCTTATTAGATGACTGGAATGATAGAGATTTCAGCATTTAAACCTTTGGAGAAGCAACTTTCTGTTGTGATTTCCTGTCTGCCATAGATGGTGAGGATTGTAATCCAGCCATTGCTAGAAAAGATGTTTGAGTATTTAGCACCTGCTGGGGTGGCCTCAATGATACCCTACTTAGCAAAGGTTGTGCCGGACATGAAACCTCTGGCCTCGAAGCACCTAGCTGGACTGATTGCTGATTCACGGGGACAATATAATATGAGCTAACTGGTACTGAGGTTCCCATATATAAACTCCAGTCACCAGGCAATGATGATGGATAAAACAGAGATGGATACTCTATTTGATTAGATTGGACATTTGAAGAGGGCAGTGGTTGTAGTCTGATGTTGTTTGGCATGGGTGCCTGCCCTTGCTTTGAGAATTCCATTATGCCAGAAACTCCCAAAATTCTTGGAACAAATAATAGTGCTATTTACCAAACTTCAAAATGCAGATATCTAAAAATGAGACAAATAAGTGGAGGCACATTATATTGTGCATTGGATGCTCGGATTGCAGTCTCAAGCAAGCCAGCCAATTGGAAGGAGCTAATCCTATTTGCTGGCTCTGATAATTTGGGGCCAACAACGTCCATAAGATACTGGACAAAATCACCCTGCCCAAGAAGCAAGTAACGCTTAATAGCAAGGCTGTGGTCCTTAAATCGGTACCGTTTATGAATGACATCCATCAAATGTCGATCAATCCTCTTGGCTATCTCAACCACCAGAGAAATTTGACCTAACACATTATCCTTTGACCATTTGTTTTATTTATATATATTGTTTTTTCATATATTACCTAACACTGTCTAGATGTACATAAATTACCATGATATTATATGTTCCCGTTGCAACGCACGGGCACTCACCTATTAGATGTTTAATTATAGAGACATGTGGACTGCAATTGGTAGCACAACAGTAGACAACAAAAGTCCAACCGCTAGCTTACGTTCTTTCGCCGTCGTCGGACATAATGTTATGTTCGATAACCTGCTCTAACGGCCATCAGACATAAGATTATATTTGACGGCTCAACTCTAACAATCGTCAGAAGTATATTTGCTTATGTCCGATGGTATAAGACTTATTCCATGTTTCTCGTCGCCCACAGCCGTCGAAAGTCTTATGTCCAATGGTATAAGTCTTATTTCTAACGGTACAAGCCGTCGGAAATTTCTCTTTTTACTGTTGTGTAGGTTGTATATTTGCCATTTCATATGTTATTACATACTTTCCTCCGTTCTAAAATAAATAACGGTTTTTGTATTTTTAACTAAATACACATAATAAATTATTAATATTTATGGTACCTATTGAGTACTATTAAATTAATTGCAAAATATAGTTTTACAGTATACTTATCGTAAGATATAAATGCTGCTCCCGATCAAAAAGATATAAATGTTGATTATGTTTTATATAAATCTAGTTAAATTTAAGAAAAATAACTAATACAAAATCTTTTTCTGGTTGATTCTGCATGTAGGGCTTGTAACGAATCAGGATCTAAATGTTTCTTCAAAATTGTTTAGAACCCTAAACAAATTTTAGTTCAAAAATAAATAGAACTAGAGGCTGACTCTAATCTGATTCGATCCTTAAATTTTATAGGATAAAATTTAGAGTCTATTGTCATCCCGACATGCATGATAGATTGAACAAAAAATCACTGCTCAGGAAGAGAAACATGGAATTGATTCATATTGGTGCGAAAATTGTATACTTCAAAAAGAAGAAACATTAGCACACCTTATTCAATTGCAACTTTGTGAGGAAACGCTGAGAGTTGATTAGATTAACCCCCACACACATCGAATATTAACGTGGCTATGAGCATAATTTGAAAACAAATGAACAAAGCCAGACAAGTAAATTTGTTGTGCGTGTTTCGGGCTCCGGACGTGCGCGGTGGGCGTAAGATTTATACTGGTTCGGACAGAACGTCTCTACTTTCAGCCATCGACGGCTTGCGCTACCGATGCCATTAATGATCAAAGCTCGTAGTAGGGTTACAAGCATATGATAGAGGGAGGATAGGCTCCTAAGTCTCTTATCGTGGTGGAGGTGGTTACAGAGTAGAGTCTAAGTCTTGGTTTGACGGCGAGGCTCTGGCCTCTAGGTCCTCATCGTATGCGTCCTCCTCCTGTCTGTCGGTCCTTCTAGTCGTCTAGGTCTGTCCTTGCGTTCGTCCGTGTCTTCGGGATCCAAGAGTCCCTAGCCTCTGACTGACCTCCTCCTTTTATAGGCCAAGGAGGGGGCGGTTAGTGGTGGCTTCCTAGCCACTGGGCGACGGTAAAACCGAACGTTCTACCATGGGGTAAAGCCACACGTGCTCGTGGGCCTCGGGGTCGTCTGACTGTCTCTTATTCTTTATAGCGGACGACACGGGAAGCATGGGGCTCGAGCGCCATCATTCGAGCCATGTTGACCCCTGACCTTCGTAGCCTAGGGCTCATTGCAGTTCGTAGTGTTGTGCACTACCAAGGTCTGCGCACTCCGGCTTAGTCCCGGTATGTCACAAGTGCGCGACAGGTTGGGGGTGCACGGGCCATAAATTAATGTGTCGTAGTCTAAGTGGTTCGTAGGTCATGAGCGCTTTGTGGTCCGAGCGGCTCATAGGCTGAGTGGGAGGCGAACCGGCACCTCAATCGTGGCTCGGAGCCAGGCGTAGTTAATGCAGTTGATCACTTATGATGGGTCGATCTTGGGCCAGGCGAGGGATCCACTCTAGTGATTTCCCTTCGGTACGCCCGACCCCCTGTTACACTACGCCACAACCGATCACAAGCTCGGTGCCGCTGGGCTCATCCGAGGGCGGGTTCCTCATAGATAGACGCTACCTATCTCCTCCAGTTGATCGATAGGACCCAGTTGCCAGCGGCTTTCCCTGGGCGTGCTCGCTGACCGGTGGGCCTCAGGGACTGGGGATCTTATCCTCGATAGTAGGCCTCAAGCCCCCCTGGTGGAGAGTATTTCCCCTCGGAGGCTTTTCCTGGGTTAGACGTTGTCTCCTCCCTTCTACCACTCGCAAACAATAGGTTGGTGAGGCTCATAGGGCCTGCTACAGGCTTCTAGGAGCGAGTCATCGTTATAAGTAGAGGGTCCCTTCGTGCTCACCCCCAATCAACTTTGGTCGTCGCTCCCTTGCTTCCTAGAAACGACATTCTATTAGGGGGTAACGCTGCCTAAAAACCTTTGGGATCCTCTCAACTGACCATGGACCGTGGCAAGCGTCCAGCGGAAAAGCGCTGAAAGTCGCCTAGAGGGGGGTGAATAGGCGAAACATGAAATTTATAAACTTAAACACACACTAAGGCCGGGAGTTAGCGTTAGAATTAAATTTAAGTCCGAAAGATTGTTTCTCTTGCTAAGAGTTGCTCAACGGATGCAGATGACGTATGGGAGCAAACTCAAATTAATACTAGCAAGGAAATGTTAGAGAGGGGAAAGAGGGTAAAACAAATAAAATGGAAATCAACACAAGGAGACACGGTGATTTATTTTACCGAGGTTTGGTTCCAAAGAACCTAGTCCCAGTTGAGGAGGCCACAAAGGCCGGGTCTATTTCAACCCTTTCCCTCTCACAAATGGTCACTTAGATCGAGTGAGCCTTCTCCTTAATCACGCGGGTCACTAAGACCCCGCAAGGACCACCACACACTTGGTGTCTCTTGCTTCGCTTACAAAGCACTTGGAAAAAGAGTGAGGAAGGAAGAAAGGCAATCCAAGCAACAAGAGCAACAAAAGAACACAAAACACCCTCTCTCAAGTCCCTTATGAAATTGAGTTGATTTGGAGGCTTGGAGAGGATTTGATCTATTTAATGTGTCTTGGTGTGAAGTCTTTTGCTCTTGCAATGAATGGGATGTTCAGAAAACTTGGATGCCAATGAATGTGGTGGTTGGGGTATTTATAGCCCCCAACCACTTCCTAGCCGTTGGTAAAGACTGCTGGCGATGGACGCACCGGACAGTCCGGTGCGCCACCGGACAGCCACTATGCACTATCCGGTGCGAGCCATGTCAGCGCAACCGTTAGGGTTCGGAGCAGTTGACCGTTGGAGTTGCTTGTCATCTTGCCACACCGGACAGTCCAGTGCCACATCGGACAGTCCGGTGACCTCTGACTTCTGCGCTCTGACTTCTAACGCGGCACTGTTCTGCTCTGACATCTTCATAGTCGACCGTTGGCGTGCAGGGAGCCATTGCTCCGCTGGCTCACCGGGCAGTCCGGTGGCACATCGGACAGTCCGGCGGAGCGCGCCTCTGAATTCTCGAGAGTGGCTTGTTCGAAGTTGTACGGGCCTGGTGCACTGGACAGTGTCCGGTGCACCAAAAATCAGCACACTCAAGTCCTTTTTGCTCCAAATAAATTGTGTCCCCTAACTAAATTCTTTCTTGGTTTGTGTTGAACCTTATGCACCTGAGATAAATCACATCTAGCCAAAATAGTTAGTCCATATGGTTTGTGCTGATCGTCAACCACCAAAATCTATTTATAGGAAATGGTTAACCCTATTTCCCTTTTAATCTCCCCCTTTTTGGTGATTGATGCCAACACTAACCAAAGCAAATATGCAGTGTAGAAATGTGAAAGTTGCCTAGAGGGGGGGGGGGTGAATAGGCAAGTTAAAACTTTTTCAACAAAAACTAGAAGCAAACTGGGTAAAACTGAATTGATCTCGAAATTCACCCAGTTAACTTTGGAAATGAGATGTTCTAAATGATCCACAGGGTTCAAAGTAGTAGATCTGAGAATGACACTTCTCAAAATCCACACACCAAAAAGATATAAACAAATCTTCCACGCAATGGTGAGAGAACGAAGAACACAAACAAACACAATGAGCAAGAACACAAGAGACACAAGATTTATCCCGAGGTTCGGTCACACCACCAAGGTGCCCTACTTCCTCGTTGAGGCGCCCACAAAGAGCCGGGTCTCTTTCAACCCTAATCCTCCCTTTGCCGACCACAAAGGTCAAGCTCACACACTAATCTTTGCTCAAACGAGCGGGTAATACAAACTTTCTTGTGGTCTTCCACAAGATTTGGAGACTCACAAGAGACACCTAGTCGTCTAGGAGCTAGAAGCTCCAAGAGTAATGAATCCACAAAGAACTCAATGTAGTACCAAAGCTCGAATCAAGAAGAAGAGCAAGAGAGATTTAGAGATGAAGCACAAAACCGCAGCTCTCAAGCTCACTCAAAGATTTCTCTCCAAAGATTTGAAATGGGAGAGGCAAGAGATGTGTGAGAGAGAGGGAGGTGTTTCTTGGGTTAGAAATGGAGTTCAAATCGTGCTCACTTCTGTGGGGTGAGAGGTAGGAGTGAGTATATATAGGTGGAGCTCAAAACTAGCCGTTGGGGCCAATTTTTCTGTTTGAGACCGGTTGAACCGCCCCTGGCAAGTCAGGAAGACTGTCTGCCATTCTGACTGTCAGACTGACTGGCAGACTGACCTGCAGGCTGACCAGGGTTGACCAGACCGGTTGAACCGCCCCTGACAGCTCTGGCGACCTGTTTGCCAGTCTGACTGGCAGACTGCAGATCAGAGGTCAGAGGGGTCAGAGACCAGCTGAACTGCCCCTCAGGACCAGTTCAACCGGTCTTGACCAGTGAGTTTAGGAGAGAAAACCCCAGCTCAACTGCCTGGAGGCAAGTTCAGATGGTGTATGGTCAAAGAGGTTCACAGCTGAAGTTGAGTTCAGCTGAAGTTGAGAAAGGTCAACTCAGCTGAAGTCCAGCTCAGCTGAAAAGCTCAGCTGCAGCTGAAGAAGCTCAACTCAGCTGAAGTTCAGCTCAGCTGCAGTTGAAGAAGTTCAGCTGCTTTTCAGCAAGAACACTCTAGGTTTCTCAAACCTAACCATGGTCAACCATAGAACGTTAAAGAGTTTTTTGCTTTTCAAAAATAGCTTTTGAATAGAGAGGTTTGAGCTTTGGCAAACACCAACCTTCTTTTTGGATCCCCCTTTATAGTACGATGATTCCTATACTCAAGTTAAATAAATAAAATATAATGAAGTAAACTCCTTGAGTCATTGGTGTCTCATGTGTGATTTCTCCATGGCATTGCTTCATAAGGATCACAAACATCTTTGTCTCACCTTTTGAAGCAAACTTAAATCAAACCCTGTGACTTGTACCATATCACCTTATATGAGTTCAAATCATGGCTTCAAGTCACCTTACTTATGCATCAACATGTTATAACTCTTCATAGCTGATTAGTTCATCGACTTAGTGCAAGTACTCTCTTCTTCACCTTAGCCATGGTACCTCGGTCTACAAGCCGTCGCTTGGCCTTCACCTTTGCTTAGTTCCTCGAAGCCCTTTCCTTGCTATCTTCACCCTATCAAGCCATTCTTGAGTCACATCATATTGAGCATCCATTGAGAGAATCATTTCTTCAATATTGTGAACCTTGCTTGAATGTCTTCTAGATATAACTGTCAAGATCAATCAAGCTCTAGTTTGATTCTCATAGAAGCATATATGGACTGACAGTAATATGGTCAAGCCAATTCACGATTCCTCATATCTTATTCACTTTGGCTTGACCAATCCTCTTAATCACTTCAACCTCTATTATGATCATATTTATGCATAGTGATTTCTGAGGACATGTCCATATATTCAAACCAATATAGAGACCATATTATATCCATTTGCATTGTCTCACTGGTTATATAACCTCGTGTTGAACCTTTGTTCACTGATCATTATACACTATTCAAGTATGTTCATCATACTGAATTTCCTGTTCAACACTTAGCAAACTCGTTAGACCTTTAAATGTGTTGTTATCCAAATCACCAAAACTCACAAAAGGGATGAATGCACTTTCAATCTCCCCCTTTTTGGTGATTGATGACAACACATTTAAAGATTACATAAGATTTGATAAATAAGATTTTAAATCCTATGATATAGTTTCCTCCCCCTAAATATGTGCATTTCAGAAAATAACACTTTTGTACTCAATTGCCAAAAGCACATATTTAGGTCAAAGTATGGAGACAACTTATATCATACTATTCATGCGGTGCAGTGTGTCATAAAATAAACGTGATGCTCATGACATAGTATGCACTCATCAACTTTCTACATCTTATGTTTTTCTTATGATTCCCCTTTTTTTGTTAATTATTTCTCCCCTTCTTAAAAGTATTCTAACACTTAGTTACATAAAACTAAAGGTAAGCTTTAATGCAAAATTTCTCCCCCTTTGTCAAAAATCTCCAAAAAGGATACAAAGAATATAAAGGGTAGAAATTATGATTAAGCAAGATGTTAACACACTATCATGAAGAGGGTCCTTAGTTGGCACAAAGGTAATGGATAAGTGTCATAAGTTATGTACCTTTGCATTTTACCTTTGCAAGGGGTTTTCAGACTTGTGTTGGATTTAGAATTCATTTGCAAGCTCTTGTTGGCATAGTTGTGACAAAGGTCCAAGATATCAAATGAATATAGTCATACTAATTGAAAGATAAATCTTGATACCTGGAGTCTAGATGTCACCTAGCATTTTCTTATCATAACCAGAGGCAACATGAAAATTGCACAAGTATGGATTATACAACTAGTGATCATGTATGCAAAATATCAATTAAAAAAACACCAATTGATACAATTTGATAGATAAGCAGATCACTAATAGCATATTACACTAAGTTCTCCTCATGTTTTATTGCACACATATATATGTATTCAATTGATACCTATTGAGAGTACTTATTTGCAATTTAAAGTACCATTGGCATAAAGAGAGTATCAATTGAATATAATTATACAACATAAGGAACATGTGCACTATTTAATCAATTAAGTTCTAGACAAGAGAATTTATAAGTTATGCTACTTTAGACATATGCAAACCAAAAGAATATGATACATGTTTACCAGTTTTAGATGATGTTGGAGTAGCATATAAAAGAGAAACTCATCCCCTTATGAAATGTATAAAAGATACATTTATTGGAGCAAAGAATCTTTGATACCCATCAAAATTTGCAGTGGAAGCGATTGTCTTTGCCCGAAGATTCCTTTCTAATTCGAGACTACACATAATAGACTTGGAAATGAAGTTAGTCTCAAAGATTCAAATTATAGACTATTCTCCCCCTAAATGTGTGCATACAAGTGATGAATACTTGTTTAGCTTATGCACTTGGACTTGTGAGGCTAGGGGATTAAGTTCTACAATTTGAACCTTGGTACAAATGAAGTATGAAAATGTGAAATTGTACCAATTTAAGGAATTACTCATAATCAAAAGGTATACTAATAGACATGATATGCAATATTTTAAGCCAAGATTCTTGAGAAGTTAGCATGTTTGACTCATACCTCACTAAGATGACTTAAGACTAACTTATGATATCACCACAAGAGGTATTAATCAAATATCTAGAGATTCTTTAATCGTCACCACAAGTGCAACCTTATGATGTGACTTAAGATATTGCATATACATGCATACACTAGCATGTAAGAGCCTAGATACACAAATGTAATACAATAATTCATGGAGTGACACACCTTTGTTCTACGCCACATGGTCTCCATTATAATCATGAATTTCCATCTTAGCTTTTGATAGGCTTGAAATTTCAAAGAGAAACTTATCCTCTTCACACGATCAAGAGAAACTCATTTTCATTTCTATGGAACCATTCATCCTCGTTTGATGTTCTCCAGGGTGTGAGACTACACAACATGAACTTGAAAGAAATCATTAGTCTCACAAGATATATGCTAAACTCTCCCTCAATTTGTGCATACAAGAGTACACAAAGTACACTTATGCATATCAACAATACGAGGTTAAAGGAGATGTTTGCACTATATCTTGGTTTAACGTAACATGCTTTACATAGATGATGAAAATTATACCAATTGAAGGTTTAAGGACTGAAAGTATATCAATTGAATTCCTAAAAGGTAAAGCATGCTGATATAAACCTCAAACCTCATAATGAAGGATATCATACAAATATGTCACTACATCTTCATTATTTGGTTGACAAAAAAATATAACTCCCTTCTTGAATCATTGTGATCTCTTTTCTCTTTACGATTTCATCCAACCAAGTGATCTTGAACTTCTTTCATCTTTTCTTGATTCGATCATACTTGATATGAGATCAATTGAAACTCAATGATTGAAAGAACCAAGACTCTTATATTTGTAGATTTTGAATCCATCTTGAAAGCACTTGGAAGGACCTTGTTGAAATACTTAGAAAAGAGAGCATTAGAGTCACAAGAGAGGCTTTCACAAATGATGATCCTTATATGTGGATGGCAAATGAATCATCATTATTGAAGCCCAAAAGGATAAATAAAATTCCTTTAAATTAGTGCACACATATAGTTGATCTCAAAATTATATGCACTATTGAACATTTTATATTGCAAGGAAATTAACCTATACTATGGTACATCCCACTAAGGATAGAATACTAAAACAACTGAAGGAGAGGAAGTTTTCATACCTTGGCCTCTTATCAACTTCATCTTATTTTAGTTGAATAATATCCTTTAAGCTTGTGATTTATCCAATTTAAAAACAAGCACCATCTCTTAACATAGATTTTATATGGATAAACTCAACACAAGAGATGGAATTAGTAGCACAAGCACTAGTTTCTTATTTAGCAACCCTTTTCTATGTGGAATACAAGCATGTTGCTAAAATAGAGAAACATCATAATATGGTCTAAATTTCCTTGAACCCTCATGCACAATATATTTTGAATGACATGGATAATATGCATGGTTATTCAATGAAGTCTAAAGGGATGAGTTAATCCATATTATGGTGAGTGTCTAATATAGAAGAATCAAATCCAAATTAACTAGATAGAGAATACGTCACATAATTTTGGATTGTTCACCATATGATAATATTCATTCAACTTCCAATTAGACCTTTATTTCATAATCAACAACTGATGTATATCCTCAAGTGCTTCTTTTTCCTTAGTGGCTACACAAGTCACAAAAAGATAAGATTTGAAAATAATATGCACTTGAGATTCAGTTGTTACCACCCTTGCTACTATCTCCAAATATGATTTATACATTCATTATCGAGCATCCAACTTGATCCATTGAAGGCGTGATCCTGCAAAACAAGTTTAAGCTTCATATCTTGGTACCCAATTTGAATTGGGTCCTTTGAGATTAGTAGGAAGAGCCTTGAGTACCCACACAATCCTTATTGTGACCTTTCTCTTTGTATAGGCACCCACATATACTTGACAACCATCTTACATGGTTTCAAGTCAATATTTAATCACATATATAAAAGCTAGAGTTAAGAATAGGAGCCTTTTCTCCTTTTCTTGATACATCATTGTGTTGCCTTCTTGATGATGAACCTAGCTTGACCTTGGGTGCACCTAGCTTATCAAGGTTAGTCACACAAGCATTCATATCATGAAGACAAGTTATGCATAGAATTTACAACTTAGTGATCCAATTCAATGTGAAGCATATGGATACCGATTGAAGTAGATTTCTAAGATATCAAAATATGGGTTTCCAAAATTTAGAGAGTATGGATCACTAATTGTACCTTTTACAGTTTAAAATCATATCCATGTTAGTGCATATGTATGTGATGAATATTAACAAACAGATTCTTATGCACTTTTAGAATTAACGATAAGGGAATTTTAAACTGCATCAAGAGTAGCTATTTAGAAAACAAAGATTACAATCCATATGAATGAGATACAAACCATTTTGAATTGTCTTAGTATAGCTTACTCAAGTGAAACTTATTCTCTATGACACAAGATATATAATGTTCTCCCACTAGATATGTGCATCAAGTATTTGAATGACTTACCACATGCACTTTCAATTCAGTTAAGAGTCTCATGAGGAGTACATTACATAGCATGGTCAAGGAATGACAAATTTGCAATGAATTAACTTATGCCTAAGAATACTTACCACCATATAGAATGTACCATTTTTTATACCAATTTGACAGATCTTACTATCTGTGGTGGTGTCACCTTATTATTCTTCTTTTCATCATTTGTGGAGACTTCCTTCTTTGTTATCTCTTTTCCTTTTAAAACTAGTCAATAAAACACTTTGAAAAAAGGTATTAGTAGTACGAGGAAGTATTTAATGAATGATGATATCTATATATGAATGGCAAGCAAATCATCATTTATGGGCATACAGGCATAAATTAAATTCCTTTTAAATTAATGCACATGGATGAGTGAATTAATAATATGCACCAATTTACAAATTTAAGCCAAAAGGAATTTAACCTTCATATTGACACTAGGTAGGTGCCCGTGCGATGCCACGGAACATAAATTGCGAACCTCCAATGGACTTCATTTGAGACAAGTGATGCCCAAAAAAATGGGGGTAAACTGACACAGCTATCACTTGCATTACTTGCCCTATGCACGGAAGAATCTGACACAACTATCACCCATGAAGATTTCCGGTTAACTTGTGGAACCGGACTTCATTTGAGACAAGACAACAATACCAGTGTTGAGCTTGCCACTCGGCCATGGCACACGCGAGAACACGGGATGATCAAGTAAGAACTGAACAGAATGCACTAATACAAAAGGCTGGCTTGCGTTCGCTTCCTTGCTCCACAGGAAGCATAGCTGATATACAAATCGAGAAGCAATTTATGTTCCGTGGCATCGCACGGGCAACTACCTAGTATATATATATATATACTCTTTGTAACACCCGGATTTTAGGGGTCCAAAACCCGGGGTTAACATAAACACCAGGTATGCTGGGACCAAGTCTCATACATATGATGTATAGTGGCACAGGATCGAATGTCACAACTTTATATATAACAGGAGTTCTATACAAAATAAATAATTACATTATAAGGAGACAACGGTCCAGCAACCAAAGTTGACTGGGAGACGACGACCTAGACCTCTCACGAACTCATCGCAGCATCCTCCATGAGCATCATCCTGTAGTACCTGGTCTTGACCTGTGGTGTATGTGAGACAGCAAGAGTGAGCTCACATACGTTCATCGCTCAACAAGTTGTGGGGAATAATGTGTATGAACTTGCCAAAGATGGAAGCTCATATGAAGTGTAAGGCTTACCAAAGAGGATGGTTAGAGCTGAGCATTGCTTTTAAAGTTGGTCAAAATTTTATTAGCAGTTACTAAGTATAAGTCAATACCAACCCAGTTAAATAGTAGAACAAAAGTAACAACTTCACCTGCGATGCAATGCATATGACAAATTGAGTTTAAGTTCCATAATTTATTCATGTGAGTGTCCGAGCTGCTCATGACCGTGAGCACGGCTAGTATACCAGTTTTACACTCTGCAGAGGTTGCGCATCTTTACCCACAAGCCGTGTTACCCATCCGCCAAGGGGTCATGAATCCCATACACCTCTACCAAGGAAGCGAGGCAGGGTAACACTACGAGGCCTTTACAAAGTTCCACTAGCTTCCGAAAACCCGCTACAGTTTATAGGAAGATCCAGTGCAGGAATCCCTTGCAGGACCGCCATCGCAGCAAAATCCTCCCGAGGGCCTCCCTACACTGACCTCTCCCCTACTGCCCTTGCCCCTTTCGGGTAAGGTAGTCTTCCACTAGCTTTCCTAATTAATCAGCCAAGGGCGTCCCATACCACCCTTGTGGTAGCACTGTTTTCCCGGGTGGTTCTCCATGTTCCAATTAACATAATGATCTTAACATGAACATTAAATAACAACTGATAACAAAAGTATAATCATGAATAATGTACCTCCATACCCAAAACCACATATAGCACTAGCAAGTACTACCCAGAAAGTTCAGTGGTAAACAAGGTATAAAGATAGACAAACTAGGTAACCTGTTGGGTCCCATCAAAATTAACCTATGTGGATCATTATGATTAATCAGAACATGGCTGGGTAAAAGAAGTGATCAAGGGCACAACTTGCCTGGGCCTTGAGATTCCAGGTACCAGGATGATTCTTCAGATCCTCGTGACCTCACTGCTAGTCGTAGCAATACAAACATACATGGTATAGGCAAAATTAACATTACACCAAACATATATGCAAAATACTTATTAATAATCTACATATTAAAATAAGATCACAGGAAAAAGAATTATTAATTTTGGAGTTGTAGAATTCAAGTTATGATTTTCCTAAGGTTTAAGGTGATTATAATATGATTAAATGATAAATAAATTTTCTGACAGAGTTCCTGTCAAAACAGTGATTCTAAATGGTAGAGAATATTATTACAAAATTTTAGGAATTGGAATGACTCAATTTGGAGCTAAAATGAATTTTCTATGAATTTATAAAGTTTTAGTAATTATTTTCATATTTAAAAATCCATTTTCTATTTCATTTATTCAATTTAAATGAGTTCTGGACTGGGCCTCAATATCAAATAAGTGCAGGGGCAAAATCAGAAGTAATCCACAGACTCATCCTAGCCCTAGGGTGGACGGCGGGTTAAATAACCAAGACTCCGAGGGCTCTTTAGAAAGAAAGCCAGGGCGAAGGGGTATCGTTGATTCAGAGCCGTCCGATCCGATTCAACCGCCCAGATTAAATCGCGTGAAGGGGTATGCCGATTCTAATCCTGACCGCCCACACCGCGATCAACGGCCAGGATTTTATTAAGGCGCAAACCGATCTGTGCCCTCCAACCAGGATCTAACGGCCCCAACACGTCCCAGCCGAACGGGTATACATGCTCTAATCCTAGCCGCACGCTACCAGATCAACGGATGGCATGCCTTCTTCTTCCCCCAGCCACACCCACCGATCGCGGCGCCCAGACAGCGGTGGCAATACGCCGGCGAGCACACACACCGACGCTCTAACGCTCCAACACACGTTCTGCCAGGTTCTATACGCTAAGGGGGAAAAAGCGAATCTTCCAGTGGAGTTCTTACCGTAGGGATTGACATCGGTGCGTCTAGCCACGATGACAGGCGGATCCATGGCCGACTCCAGATCCCGGCGAGGATTTCGTCGAAGACGAGTCGCCACAAAGTCAAGTGATGCCGCAGCCAGCCTCAACTTGCACAGGAGATGCGCTGCACATCACCACCGGTGGCTTCAACGACGGTGGCGCCGATTTGCGGGTGCGGCAGGGGTTCTACCCTTCTCTCTCTTGCTCCGTTCGCTCGATTCCCTCTCTCACCGGACGATGGCCAGCCAACGCGATGTGTCCCGATCTGCACGGAAGTTTGCGCCCAGAGGTTTTATAAATCCGCGCGAAGGTAGGGCGGAGGGCTGAGTCCGCACGGGTGGCGAGAAGCACGGCGTCTGTTGCGGCGGCAAGGAGTCCGAGGTGGACGGCCGAGCTGACCAATGGGCCCCACCTGACAGAGATACGGCGCGCTGGCACGAGGCTGGGTTGTGGGCCCACATGGAAGTGTCACGCGAGTAAGAGCTGGGCTGGCAGTGGAGGCTTTCAGCCCAAGCGGCCGTCGGAGGGGGCAGATGGGTGGGCCGAATTGGAGAATGGACGGCCCAGCTAGGGTTTTTCTTTTTCTTTTCTTTTACTTTCCTTTTTCCTTTTTGATTTATTTTCTTTTCATTTGAATCTCTAATTTGAATTTGAATCCTGTTATGAACTTCACTTTTGAGTCAAATGTACCAACTCAAATCTATACAAGAATAATATATATATATATGTTATAATTATTTTTATTTACATAGTAATTTCTTCCTTCTCTTTTCTCTTTTATTTTATATTTTCATTTTCAAATTCTAGTTTTCTTAGCTTAAGCTTGTTTCACAAATTTGAATACAAAGTGCAACAATACAATAACTTTATCATGAGAGGCATTTTATTTATTTATTTATTTGTTATGTTAACCCATATAATTCCATTAATCAAATGTGCACAAAGAAGAGAAAACCAATTAACTCCCAAGGGTTCCATAATCCCAAGATACCCACTTATAAACATATTTATTTATTTATAACCTTATTTTTCTTTGATACAAATTTTTGGGCTCTACAAATCCTACCCCCCTTAAAAATAATCTCGTCCTCGAGATTTGTAAGAAAGAGGATATAGGAAGAGTGATTTAAAATCTAGCTTTTAGTTTCTAATTAGTTCAAAATCAAGAGTCTCTTTTTTTTATTAGTAAGTGATTAGGAGAGCATGGGTATATATATGTATGTCCACTTTAATTATGTAGGATAGAAGATGTCTTTAGGGCATATATAGGTTTGGGTAGGAAGGAGTAGGATAAGAAAAGACTTCATCCTAGATTGTGGATCTTGACTCATCTTGGTGACCTCACTTGATCTTTGAAGTCTTGAGTTGGTGCTCATTCTCCCTTGATGAAGTTGATCATCTTCTTCCTTGTCGAGGTTGAGCTGTTCTTTTTCAGACCTTGGTATCTTCATTCTTGGGGTTGCCACCAGAGTTAGGGACTTATGGTTTAAGATAGATTTGTGGGTGACAAGTAGGTAGAGCAGCTAGTTTAGTGGGTGGCTTAGGAGTTAAATGAGATTGGTCAAAATTTGGTTTGATGTCAAGTGGTGGTTGATAGATTTTGCAATCCATTAAGACTCTATTGATTGGGTAAGTTATGTAACTTGTTATATAGGTCGAGTTGTTGTGTATGGCCAAGTTGATATAAGTCTCTAAATTAGGCGTAAGTGATTTAGGAGTATGGCCTTATCCTTTGTATCTGCATTAAGTAACTCAATCTAGCTTAGATCATATTGGATTAGATAGAGTCCAGATTAGGTTGGTATGACTAGATTAAACTAGTTAAGATTAGCCAGATCTACCAGGGTAGGATAAATACTATTAGGATATGATAGAATCTTTTAAGATGGGATGGATTATATGATATAGGTAAGCCATTGTTCAAGGATGAGTTGGTGTAAGACATTAATTTAGGTTAAGATATGTTTGTAGAGACAGTGTCTAACCAAATTATCTGACCTGTTAATAACACACTTTAAATTGGGTCATATTTAGATTAGATAGAATCTGGATTAGGTTGGATGTAACTAGATTAGGTTAGATAATATCTAATTACTTTGGATTAGATCATGGTTGTTACTCTAGAGTGGGGTCAATATTCAATTTTTAGGGCAAGATGAATCCATAAGATAAGATAGAATCTATTAAGATAAGGGAAAACCTCTTAAGATAAGATGGATCTATTAAGATAAGGGAGAAGCTTTTTAAGATAAGATGAATTGGTTAGAATGAGATCTTTTAGGATAAGATAAATCTCTTAAGCTAGATATGTTCAAATGGGGATAATCTAGGTTGTCTAGTTATCTTACAAATGCTATCCTTTATGCCTAGGTGTATATGCAGATGTAATTGTGGACATTACTCCACAACCCATCACACTCAATCAAAGATCCAAATCAGACAGATATCATAAGAACAAACATTCAAATACATAGACACTTATAAAAATAGTTTTGTTTTTGTTCCTAGGATTAGGTCTCCTATTCCTAAAAATCATTTTAAGTACAGGATTTCAAAGTGTGAAATCCACTTTTGTCTTTTAGAAAGAAAAGATAAGAATAATCAGAGTAAAGCGGAAATAGATGAGAAAAAGATTAAGATAAGTTTAGAAAAGAATCAGAGTAGCAAAGGTAAGTAAATGAAGGTTGTCCAGTTCTATCTAGGTTTCGTCCTACAGTCAACATTGCTCTGATACCACTTCTGTAACACCCGGATTTTAGGGGTCCAAAACCCGGGGTTAACATAAACACCAGGTATGCTGGGACCAAGTCTCATACATATGATGTATAGTGGCACAGGATCGAATGTCACAACTTTATATATAACAGGAGTTCTATACAAAATAAATAATTACATTATAAGGAGACAACGGTCCAGCAACCAAAGTTGACTGGGAGACGACGACCTAGACCTCTCACGAACTCATCGCAGCATCCTCCATGAGCATCATCCTATAGTACCTGGTCTTGACCTGTGGTGTATGTGAGACAGCAAGAGTGAGCTCACATACGTTCATCGCTCAACAAGTTGTGGGGAATAATGTGTATGAACTTGCCAAAGATGGAAGCTCATATGAAGTGTAAGGCTTACCAAAGAGGATGGTTAGAGCTGAGCATTGCTTTTAAAGTTGGTCAAAATTTTATTAGCAGTTACTAAGTATAAGTCAATACCAACCCAGTTAAATAGTAGAACAAAAGTAACAACTTCACCTGCGATGCAATGCATATGACAAATTGAGTTTAAGTTCCATAATTTATTCATGTGAGTGTCCGAGCTGCTCATGACCGTGAGCACGGCTAGTATACCAGTTTTACACTCTGCAGAGGTTGCGCATCTTTACCCACAAGCCGTGTTACCCATCCGCCAAGGGGTCATGAATCCCATACACCTCTACCAAGGAAGCGAGGCAGGGTAACACTACGAGGCCTTTACAAAGTTCCACTAGCTTCCGAAAACCCGCTACAGTTTATAGGAAGATCCAGTGCAGGAATCCCTTGCAGGACCGCCATCGCAGCAAAATCCTCCCGAGGGCCTCCCTACACTGACCTCTCCCCTACTGCCCTTGCCCCTTTCGGGTAAGGTAGTCTTCCACTAGCTTTCCTAATTAATCAGCCAAGGGCGTCCCATACCACCCTTGTGGTAGCACTGTTTTCCCGGGTGGTTCTCCATGTTCCAATTAACATAATGATCTTAACATGAACATTAAATAACAACTGATAACAAAAGTATAATCATGAATAATGTACCTCCATACCCAAAACCACATATAGCACTAGCAAGTACTACCCAGAAAGTTCAGTGGTAAACAAGGTATAAAGATAGACAAACTAGGTAACCTGTTGGGTCCCATCAAAATTAACCTATGCGGATCATTATGATTAATCAGAACATGGCTGGGTAAAAGAAGTGATCAAGGGCACAACTTGCCTGGGCCTTGAGATTCCAGGTACCAGGATGATTCTTCAGATCCTCGTGACCTCACTGCTAGTCGTAGCAATACAAACATACATGGTATAGGCAAAATTAACATTACACCAAACATATATGCAAAATACTTATTAATAATCTACATATTAAAATAAGATCACAGGAAAAAGAATTATTAATTTTGGAGTTGTAGAATTCAAGTTATGATTTTCCTAAGGTTTAAGGTGATTATAATATGATTAAATGATAAATAAATTTTCTGACAGAGTTCCTGTCAAAACAGTGATTCTAAATGGTAGAGAATATTATTACAAAATTTTAGGAATTGGAATGACTCAATTTGGAGCTAAAATGAATTTTCTATGAATTTATAAAGTTTTAGTAATTATTTTCATATTTAAAAATCCATTTTCTATTTCGTTTATTCAATTTAAATGAGTTCTGGACTGGGCCTCAATATCAAATAAGTGCAGGGGCAAAATCAGAAGTAATCCACAGACTCATCCTAGCCCTAGGGTGGACGGCGGGTTAAATAACCAAGACTCCGAGGGCTCTTTAGAAAGAAAGCCAGGGCGAAGGGGTATCGTTGATTCAGAGCCGTCCGATCCGATTCAACCGCCCAGATTAAATCGCGTGAAGGGGTATGCCGATTCTAATCCTGACCGCCCACACCGCGATCAACGGCCAGGATTTTATTAAGGCGCAAACCGATCTGTGCCCTCCAACCAGGATCTAACGGCCCCAACACGTCCCAGCCGAACGGGTATACATGCTCTAATCCTAGCCGCACGCTACCAGATCAACGGATGGCATGCCTTCTTCTTCCCCCAGCCACACCCACCGATCGCGGCGCCCAGACAGCGGTGGCAATATGCCGGCGAGCACACACACCGACGCTCTAACGCTCCAACACACGTTCTGCCAGGTTCTATACGCTAAGGGGGAAAAAGCGAATCTTCCAGTGGAGTTCTTACCGTAGGGATTGACATCGGTGCGTCTAGCCACGATGACAGGCGGATCCATGGCCGACTCCAGATCCCGGCGAGGATTTCGTCGAAGACGAGTCGCCACAAAGTCAAGTGATGCCGCAGCCAGCCTCAACTTGCACAGGAGATGCGCTGCACATCACCACCGGTGGCTTCAACGACGGTGGCGCCGATTTGCGGGTGCGGCAGGGGTTCTACCCTTCTCTCTCTTGCTCCGTTCGCTCGATTCCCTCTCTCACCGGACGATGGCCAGCCAACGCGATGTGTCCCGATCTGCACGGAAGTTTGCGCCCAGAGGTTTTATAAATCCGCGCGAAGGTAGGGCGGAGGGCTGAGTCCGCACGGGTGGCGAGAAGCACGGCGTCTGTTGCGGCGGCAAGGAGTCTGAGGTGGACGGCCGAGCTGACCAATGGGCCCCACCTGACAGAGATACGGCGCGCTGGCACGAGGCTGGGTTGTGGGCCCACATGGAAGTGTCACGCGAGTAAGAGCTGGGCTGGCAGTGGAGGCTTTCAGCCCAAGCGGCCGTCGGAGGGGGCAGATGGGTGGGCCGAATTGGAGAATGGACGGCCCAGCTAGGGTTTTTCTTTTTCTTTTCTTTTACTTTCCTTTTTCCTTTTTGATTTATTTTCTTTTCATTTGAATCTCTAATTTGAATTTGAATCCTGTTATGAACTTCACTTTTGAGTCAAATGTACCAACTCAAATCTGTACAAGAATAATATATATATATGTTATAATTATTTTTATTTACATAGTAATTTCTTCCTTCTCTTTTCTCTTTTATTTTATATTTTCATTTTCAAATTCTAGTTTTCTTAGCTTAAGCTTGTTTCACAAATTTGAATACAAAGTGCAACAATACAATAACTTTATCATGAGAGGCATTTTATTTATTTATTTATTTGTTATGTTAACCCATATAATTCCATTAATCAAATGTGCACAAAGAAGAGAAAACCAATTAACTCCCAAGGGTTCCATAATCCCAAGATACCCACTTATAAACATATTTATTTATTTATAACCTTATTTTTCTTTGATACAAATTTTTGGGCTCTACACTCTTTTCATCACCTAGGGTGATGGACCCAACGGTCCATCACCTGGACCACCTGGCGCGCCCCGCTCGGCTCCGCCCAGCGCAGCTCGTCCCCTAGCCACGCGTTGGCTCTCCCCCCACGCGTGGCTCCCTGCGCGCACGCGTCGGCTCCATATACGCGCGCGTATTAAGTTATTTTCCTTCTGTTTCATACATTCCAGTGTATATTAAGTCATTCTGTCATTCTTTTTATGCATCTCAGACATTCCTTGTTATTGGTTCAGTCATTCTAGGCAATATTAAGTCATTCTAGCGTCCAGACAACATTAAATCATTTTAGAGTCCAAGCAAAATCATGCAGACATTCAAACAACGTTAAGTCATTCCAATCAAAATTAAGTCATTCTAGTAAATATTAAGTCCTTTTTTCAGGAAACATTAAGTTATTATTGTTCAGCCATTTTTCTGGGTTTCTCAGACATTTCTTATGTTATTGGTTCAGTCATTCTAGAAAATACTAAGTCATTCTAGCGTCCAGACAACATTTAAGTCATCTAGGTAACATTAAGTCATTCCAAAGTCTAGGTAACATTTAAGTCATTTTAGGTTACATTAAGTCATTTCAGGCGAGGTGCGCTCGGGCTCACGGTGGCTCGGCTCAACTCTTGTGTGGTGGGGTGGCTCAGTCGAGCGGTTGAGCGGGCGCGGAGGGCGGCTCGGTCGACCGGCTGGGGGCGGGCGCAGAGCCACGTGCGGGGGGAGGGAGGCTGGCGCGGACGGGCGGCCTAGTCAGGTCCAGGTGATGGACCACTGGTCTATCACCCTATGTGATATATATATATATATATATATATATATATATATATATATATATATATATATATAGAGAGAGAGAGAGAGAGAGAGGTGCCAAATAGTTATTTGGCACCAGCCCCGGTGGGCGCCTCCCTGGCGCGAGCCGCACGCAGCCATCCGCAGGCGGCATGCAGCAGGAGCCAGCCAGGCCCACGTGGATGCATGTCGCGCACCAGCATGCAGCAGGAGCCGATCGCGCACCATACGTTGAACTATGAACTATGCTGCACGTGCAAAGGAAAACTGCTGCTCACGTGGTTTGGCATGCAGCGACGTACTCAAGTATTGGTAGTATTGTTGCATGCACAATTATTATGTCACATTGTCACCGCTTCTACTTTATTGGGTTCTCACGCCAATGAACCCAAATAAATTTTTTATGTCACCACAAATGCACATTTATTACGTCGCCGCAAATGATTTTTTTTTAAAGTTGTATTTTCTTAGCGTGATTCATTGGGTTCTCACGCCAAATATTATGTCTGAATTCCTTGTTGATGGCTAAATAAAATGGAATGACTAATATTCATAAAATGACCGAGTAATTCTAATTAGAATTACTGATTTCAAATTAGAACTACTGAACAAGGATGACCAATGTAACCACAATGACTGAATACAAAAAAAAATATAAAAACAGAATGACTGACACATCATAACACAAAAAGGACTGAGTTTAACTTAAAATTACTAACTTCAAAATAGAATTACTGACTTCAAATTAAAGAACGACTGACACTTCATAAAAAACAGAATGACCGACATCATAACAAAATAACTACTGTTGGGCGGAAGCCGAACAGACCCTCAACCAATCGGACGAAGACCCTGTTTCTGCCCTAATAAGCTTCCGCAGATCCATGAGCAAAGAGGCCATCAGCGAAGGCGCCCCTCGACTTAACAGAGAGCCGAGGAGAGACCACGTCGTACGAAGGCCTCAGGACGTCCAAACAGCCAAAGGCCGAGCACGTCCCCGGCCACAGAGCGAAGACTATACTTTTATCAGCCTTACGAAGGAACACGAGCGAAGGGGTCTTCGACCAGGCGGGCAACAACAAGTCGTCGATAACCGAGGCCTCCGTTTCCACATCGACTAAAGGACACGCCCAGGCCGGTCGCGACCAAGGGGAGCGACGACGCGAAGGCTCTCATGACGAAGGCCACAAGTCGACCCTGCACTCCCCGGGTGCTCCAGAAGACACCGCCAAGGGCCCACCTGTCAGCGTAGCGTGTGGGTGTGTTGTCTGGTGTACGCAGATTACTGTACGGGCAGCACTGTAATTACTCCGTTAGGCGAGATATCCCTCGAATATAGTTGGTAGCCAGGGGTAGGGTCGTACTTTGGACCACCTACCCCCGGACGGGCCTATAAATACCCCCGTCCTGTAGCGGGATGGGACACGCATAACGAGAAGCTACAGTTCCCTAGTTTGTTTTGTTGTACACCTGAGCTCTCACCTGCTCCCTAAGTGTTTGGGTCCACCTGTCAGCCCAGCCGCGTGACAGTGTCCAACATTTGGCGCCCACCATTTATGCGACGAAGACAACACCCACGATGCCTCCCAAGAAGACCACCCGTGCTAGCCCACCACCAAACGACGACGACGCGAGGACCGCCCTCGCCGCCAAGAAAGGCAAGACAGCCCTCGTCGCCGATCATTCCCCACCACCCAACCCGAAGGCCACCATTGATCCACAGGCCGAGGACCCCCTCGCAAAACAAAAGCTGACAGCAGTCTCCACCGAGCAAGCAGGCGAGGTCCATACTGAAAGGGAAATGTGCCCTTGGGCCATTTCTAAGTATTTTGGTGATTGAGTGCCAACACATATGTTTAATTGTGAATTTGTGTACATGGATGAACAAGGTGCAAATCATGAAGTAAAGGTATGTTTCTAAGCCTTAGTACATTGGTTTTGTGGACTAACATATTTGTCTAAGTGTTAGAAACAGGAAGAGAGAAGAGGAGAAAAGACTTGGCTGTGGGCTGCCAAGTCCCAGCTCGGTCTGGAGCACCGGACTGTCCGGTGTGCACCGGACAGTGTCCGGTGCGCCAGACTGACTCGACTCGAACTGGCCGCTCTCGGGATTTTGGCCGGCGGCGTACGGCTAAAATTCACCGGACTGTCCGGTGTGCACCGGACTGTCCGGTGAGCCAACGGTCGGCCAGGGCCAACGGTCGGCCGCGCAATCCGCGCGAGACACGTGGCCGAGCCAACGGTCGAAAGACGGCACCGGACTGTCCGGTGTGCACCGGACTGTCCGGTGCGCCAACGGCTCGCAGATCTCCAACGGGCTGCAACGGTCGGCAGCGCCAGATAAGGAAACAAATCGGGCACCGGACAGTGTCCGGTGTGCACCGGACTGTCCGGTGCCCCCGACGACAGAAGGCAAGAATGGCCTTCCGGAATTGCTCTCAACGGCTCCTAGCTGCCTTGGGGCTATAAAAGGAGCCCCTAGGCGCATGGAGGAGACACACAAGCAACTATTGAGCATTCTTGATCATCCACACAAGTTCTTTGCGCATTCGTTTGTGATTCTAAGTGATTCGAGCTCTGTTCTAGTGTGAACTCTGAGATAGTCATTCGAGCTCGAGTCTTGGCCGTGTGTGTGCGCTTTTGTTGTGGATTTGTGTGTGTTGCTTCCCTCCCTTACTCTGTGCTTTCTTTGTGATCATACTTGTAAGGGCAAGAGACTCCAATTTGTGGAGATTCCTTGCAAACGGGATAGTGAAAGGAACAACAAAACACCGTGGTATTCAAGTGGGTCTTTGGACCGCTTGAGAGGGGTTGATTGCAATCCTCGTCCGTTGGGACGCCACAACGTGGAAGTAGGCAAGCATTGGCTTGGCCGAACCACGGGATAAAACCACCGTGTCACCTCTGTCTTGATCTCTTGTGGTATTGTGTTTTGTTGAGACTTCACCTTAGCCACTTGGCAATAATCGTGCTAACACATAACAAGTTTTTGTGGCTTAAGTTTGAAGTTTTTACAGGATCACCTATTCACCCCCCCCCCCTCTAGGTGCTCTCAATTGGTATCAGAGCCGTTCTATTCACAAAGGGACTAACCGCCCGAATAGATGGATCCTAAGGGGAAGGGTATAGTGATCAACGATAAAGAGAAGGAGACCTTCGTCAACGAGCCGAAGGATGACAGGCCTACCGACTCCGGCTCGGGCCAAAGACGAAAGGAAGGGAAGAAGAAGAAGACCAGGCGCATCAAGGAGATTGTCTACTACGACAGCGACGAGTCTACTTCTTCCCAAAAGGACGAGGACCACAACGACTACAAACAAAAGACGGTTAACTCAAACTTTTCTTTTGATTATTCGCGTATTCCGCATAGCTCAAATACTCATTTGCTTCCCATTCCACTTGGCAAACCTCCTCACTTTGATGGAGAGGATTACGGATTTTGGAGCCACAAAATGCGTACTCACCTGTTTTCTCTCCATCCAAGCATTTGGGAGATTGTGGAAAGTGGAATGAAATTTGATAGCTCGGATAGCCCTATGTTTATTAATGAACAGATTCATAAAAATGCACAAGCTACTACTGTGTTGCTAGCCTCTTTGTGCAGGGACGAGTATCACAAGGTGAGCGGCTTGGACAATGCCAAGCAGATCTGGGACACCCTCAAGATTTCTCATGAGGGGAACGACGTCACCTTGCTCACCAAGATGGAGTTGGTGGAGGGAGAGCTTGGACGGTTCGCCATGATAAGGGGCGAGGAGCCGACGCAAACATACAACCGGCTCAAGACCCTCATCAACAAGATAAGGAGCTACGGGAGCACGCGATGGACGGACCACGACGTCGTCCGCCTAATGCTCAGGTCTTTTACCGTACTTGATCCTCATCTCGTGAACAATATTCGTGAGAATCCCAGGTACACGATGATGACACCCGAGGAAGTGCTTGGAAAATTCGTAAGCGGGCGGATGATGATCAAGGAGGCAAGATACGTCGACGACGCGTTGAACGGACCACTCCACGAGCCTCAACCCATTGCTCTAAAAGCAACGAGGAGCAAGGAGTCGCTACCTAGCAAGGTGGCGCAAGTCGAGGCGGCCGGGCTCAATGATGAAGAGATGGCTCTCATCATCAAGAGATTCAAGACGGCGCTAAATGGTCGCAAGGGGCAGCCAAGCAAGACCAAGACCAAGGGGAAGCGCTCATGCTTCAAATGCGGTAAGCTTGGTCATTTTATCGCTAACTGTCCCGATAATGAAAGTGACCAGGAAAAGGGGAACAAGAGAGAGAAGAAGAAGCAATACAAGAAGGCAAAGGGCGAGGCGCATCTAGGAAAGGAGTGGGACTCGGATTGCTCCTCCTCCGACTCCGACAACGAAGGACTCGCCGCCACTGCCTTCAACAAATCGGCTCTCTTCCCCAACGAGCGTCTCACTTGTCTTATGGCAAGAGAGAAGAAGGTAAGTACTAAAGACTCCACTTATGCGTCTTCTAGTGATAGTGGGTCTAGTGATGATGATATAGATTATTCTTGCTTGTTCAAGGGCTTAGATAGATCTAAGATAGATAAAATCAATGAATTGATTGATGCATTGGATGAAAAGGATAGGCTTTTAGAAAAGCAAGAAGATTTATTGTATGATGAACATGATAAGTTTGTAGAGGCACAAAAATCATATGCTTTAGAAGTGAAAAGAAATGAAATGCTTTCTAGTGAAATATCTTCCTGTCATGAAACCATTTCTACCTTAAGAAGTGTTAATATTGATTTAAGTGCTAAACTAGAAGTAGCTAGTAAATCAAATTCTTGTGTTGAACATGTTGAAATTTGTACTAGGTGTAAGGATTTTGATGTTAATGCTTGTAGTGAACACCTAGCTCTAATTTCCAAATTAAATGATGAAGTGGCTAGTCTTAATGCCCAACTTAAGACTAGCAAGAATGAAGTTGATAAAATAAAATTTGCAAGGGATGCCTACACGATTGGTAGACACCCCTCAATTAAGGATGGGCTTGGCTTCAAGAGGGAAGCCAAGAACTTAACAAGCCATAAGGCTCCCATCTTCGTCAAGGAGAAGGGGAAGGCCCCGATGGCTAGTAATGCGAAAAAGAATCATGCTTTTATGTATTATGATAGGAGACATGCTAGAAATGCTTATAATCATTTTGATTCACATGTTTATGATTCTCATGCAATGTTTGCTTCTAGTTCTTCTTATAATCATGGTAGAGATATGTGTAGGAGAAATGTTGTACATATGCCTAGGAGAGATATTGCTCATGTACCTAGAAAGAATGTTATTCATGCTCCTAGGAAAGTAGTGAATGAACCTTCTACCATTTATTATGCTTGTAATGCTCCCTTTGCTATTTGTAGAAAGGGTAAGAAGGTAGTTGCTAGGAAATTAGGGGCTAGATGCAAGGGAGATAAATCTTGCATTTGGGTCCCTAAGGATATTTGTGCTAACCTTGCAGGACCCAACATGAGTTGGGTACCTAAGACCCAAGCCTAAATTTGCCTTGCAGGTTTATGCATCCGGGGGTTCAAGCTGGATTATCGACAGCGGATGCACAAACCATATGACGGGGGAGAAGAAGATGTTCACCTCCTACGTCAAGAATAAGGATTCCCAAGATTCAATTATATTCGGTGATGGGAATCAAGGCAAGGTAAAAGGGTTAGGTAAAATTGCAATTTCTAATGAGCATTCTATCTCAAATGTATTCTTAGTGGAGAGTCTTGGATATAATTTGCTATCTGTTAGTCAATTATGTCAAATGGGATACAATTGCCTTTTTACTAATGTAGATGTGTCTGTCTTTAGAAGATGTGATGGTTCACTAGCTTTTAAGGGTGTACTAGACGGCAAGCTTTATTTAGTTGATTTTGCAAAAGAAGAGGCCGGTCTAGATGCATGCTTAATGGCTAAGACTTGCATGGGCTGGCTGTGGCATCGCCGCTTAGCACATGTGGGGATGAAGAACCTCCACAAGCTTCTAAAGGGAGAACACGTGATAGGTCTAACAAATGTTTATTTCGAAAAAGATAGACCTTGTGCAGCTTGTCAGGCAGGTAAACAAGTTGGAGGAGCACATCACAGCAAGAATGTGATGACCACGTCAAGACCTCTGGAGCTGCTGCATATGGACCTCTTCGGACCCATCGCCTATCTAAGCATAGGAGGAAGTAAGTATGGTTTAGTTATTGTTGATGACTTTTCCCGCTTCACTTGGGTGTTCTTTTTGCAGGATAAGTCTGAAACCCAAGGGACCCTCAAGCGCTTCCTCAGGAGAGCTCAAAATGAGTTTGAGCTCAAGGTGAAGAAGATTAGGAGCGACAACGGGTCCGAATTCAAGAACCTTCAAGTGGAGGAGTTTCTTGAGGAGGAAGGGATCAAGCACGAGTTCTCCGCTCCCTACACACCACAACAAAATGGTGTGGTAGAGAGGAAGAACAGGACGCTAATCGATATGGTGAGGACGATGCTTGGAGAGTTCAAGACCCCCGAGTGCTTTTGGTCGGAAGCCGTGAACACGGCTTGCCACGCCATCAACAGGGTCTACCTTCACCGCCTCCTCAAGAAGACGTCATATGAGCTACTAACCGGTAACAAACCCAATGTATCGTACTTTCGTGTTTTTGGAAGCAAGTGCTACATTCTAGTGAAGAAGGGTAGAAATTCTAAGTTTGCTCCCAAAGCTGTAGAAGGGTTTTTATTAGGTTATGATTCAAATACAAAGGCGTATAGGGTCTTCAACAAATCATCGGGTTTGGTTGAAGTCTCTAGCGACGTTGTATTTGATGAGACTAATGGCTCTCCAAGAGAGCAAGTTGTTGATTGTGATGATGTAGATGAAGAAGATGTTCCAACGGCCGCTATACGAACCATGGCGATTGGAGACGTTCGGCCACAGGAACAAGATGAACGAGATCAACCTTCTTCCTCAACGACGGTGCATCCCCCACCTCAAGACGATGAACAGGTTCATCAAAAGGAGGCGTGTGATCAAGGGGGAGCACAAGACGATCAAGTGATGGAGGAAGAAGCGCAACCGGCACCTCCAACCCAAGTTCGAGCGATGATTCAAAGGGATCATCCCGTCGACCAAATTCTGGGTGACATTAGCAAGGGAGTAACCACTCGGTCTCGATTAGTTAATTTTTGTGAACATTACTCTTTTGTCTCCTCTATTGAGCCTTTCAGGGTAGAGGAGGCCTTGCTAGATCCAGATTGGGTGTTGGCCATGCAGGAGGAACTTAATAACTTCAAGCGCAACGAAGTTTGGACGCTGGTGCCTCGTCCCAAGCAAAATGTTGTGGGAACCAAGTGGGTGTTCCGCAATAAACAGGACGAGCACGGGGTGGTGACGAGGAACAAGGCTCGACTTGTGGCAAAAGGTTATGCCCAAGTCGCAGGTTTGGACTTTGAGGAGACTTTTGCTCCTGTGGCTAGGCTAGAGTCCATTCGTATCTTGCTAGCATATGCCGCTCACCATTCTTTCAGGTTGTACCAAATGGATGTGAAGAGCGCGTTCCTCAACGGGCCAATAAAGGAGGAGGTGTATGTGGAGCAACCCCCTGGCTTCGAGGATGAGCGGTACCCCGACCACGTGTGTAAGCTCTCTAAGGCGCTCTATGGACTTAAGCAAGCCCCAAGAGCATGGTATGAATGTCTTAGAGATTTTTTTAATTGCTAATGCTTTCAAGGTTGGGAAAGCCGATCCAACTCTTTTCACTAAGACTTGTAATGGTGATTTGTTTGTGTGCCAAATTTATGTCGATGACATAATATTTGGTTCTACTAATCAAAAGTCTTGTGAAGAGTTTAGCAGGGTGATGACGCAGAAATTCGAGATGTCGATGATGGGCGAGTTGAACTACTTCCTTGGGTTCCAAGTGAAGCAACTCAAGGACGGCACCTTCATCTCCCAAACGAAGTACACGCAAGATCTGCTAAAGAGGTTTGGGATGAAGGACGCCAAGCCCGCAAAGACGCCGATGGGAACCGACGGACACACCGACCTCAACAAAGGAGTCCGCTGCAAAGTGATGCACATGTTTAGGGGGAGATGTGTTACAACTTGACCCTTTGAGACTAACCATATGTTGAGTTTGTCTGATTTAGTCTCAAAGGAGAATTGAAAGGGAAAAGGTGGACTTGGACCATGCAAGACTTCCACTGCACTCCGATGAGGGGTAACTTACTCCAAGTCCATCTCATTAACTCTTATTGCCATTTGCTCTTAATTGAAGATTTTGGTGAGGCAATGGGGTTAAAGGGCCAAAATTGATCCCGTTTTGGTGTTTGATGCCAAAGGGGGAGAAAATAAAGGCCAAAGCAATAAATGGATCAGCTACCACTTGAGAGATTTTGAAAATAGTAGAATAGAGTTTTTGATTTGTCAAAATTCTTAAGTTGTCTCTCTTGTCAAAAGTTGGCTTCTTGTGGAAAAGGGGGAGTTTTTGAAATCCTTGATCAATCTCTTTTTGAATGACTCTCTTTATGCTTAAACATGTGTGTTTAACTTAGAGATAGAGATTTGTGTTTGATTTGCAAAAACAAACCAAGTGGTGGCAAAGGATGATCCATATATGCCAAAATTGATTCAAAATAAATTTAAGTGTTATTTGAATTGAGTTTGCACTTGTTCTAGTTGCTTTATGTAGTGTTGGCATAAATCACCAAAAAGGGGGAGATTGAAAGGGAAATGTGCCCTTGGGCCATTTCTAAGTATTTTGGTGATTGAGTGCCAACACATATGTTTAATTGTGAATTTGTGTACATGGATGAACAAGGTGCAAATCATGAAGTAAAGGTATGTTTCTAAGCCTTAGTACATTGGTTTTGTGGACTAACATATTTGTCTAAGTGTTAGAAACAGGAAGAGAGAAGAGGAGAAAAGACTTGGCTGTGGGCTGCCAAGTCCCAGCTCGGTCTGGAGCACCGGACTGTCCGGTGTGCACCGGACAGTGTCCGGTGCGCCAGACTGACTCGACTCGAACTGGCCGCTCTCGGGATTTTGGCCGGCGGTGTACGGCTAAAATTCACCGGACTGTCCGGTGTGCACCGGACTGTCCGGTGAGCCAACGGTCGGCCAGGGCCAACGGTCGGCCGCGCAATCCGCGCGAGACACGTGGCCGAGCCAACGGTCGAAAGACGGCACCGGACTGTCCGGTGTGCACCGGACTGTCCGGTGCGCCAACGGCTCGCAGATCTCCAACGGGCTGCAACGGTCGGCAGCGCCAGATAAGGAAACAAATCGGGCACCGGACAGTGTCCGGTGTGCACCGGACTGTCCGGTGCCCCCGACGACAGAAGGCAAGAATGGCCTTCCGGAATTGCTCTCAACGGCTCCTAGCTGCCTTGGGGCTATAAAAGGAGCCCCTAGGCGCATGGAGGAGACACACAAGCAACTATTGAGCATTCTTGATCATCCACACAAGTTCTTTGCGCATTCGTTTGTGATTCTAAGTGATTCGAGCTCTGTTCTAGTGTGAACTCTGAGATAGTCATTCGAGCTCGAGTCTTGGCCGTGTGTGTGCGCTTTTGTTGTGGATTTGTGTGTGTTGCTTCCCTCCCTTACTCTGTGCTTTCTTTGTGATCATACTTGTAAGGGCAAGAGACTCCAATTTGTGGAGATTCCTTGCAAACGGGATAGTGAAAGGAACAACAAAACACCGTGGTATTCAAGTGGGTCTTTGGACCGCTTGAGAGGGGTTGATTGCAATCCTCGTCCGTTGGGACGCCACAACGTGGAAGTAGGCAAGCATTGGCTTGGCCGAACCACGGGATAAAACCACCGTGTCACCTCTGTCTTGATCTCTTGTGGTATTGTGTTTTGTTGAGACTTCACCTTAGCCACTTGGCAATAATCGTGCTAACACATAACAAGTTTTTGTGGCTTAAGTTTGAAGTTTTTACAGGATCACCTATTCACCCCCCCCCTCTAGGTGCTCTCACATACCACCAGCTCAGAAGACTCAGGAGACCCCTCGCCTAACCCAAAAAGCCAACCATACCAAGCCAAGGTTTGGCCAGACATGACAAGGAACCTGCCTCCCATCCCACCGAGCTTCGCCGCAACAGCAGGCCCTCGCCACCCGTTCGGGATGCCCTCGGAAAACGATGACGAAGACATACAGGTCAGGCCAGACCTCGACATCAACACTGAGGAGTTGTTGCTGCTCAAAAGCCTTCGCACGCGCAACTCCATCCTCCAGAAACAAAGAGATGCCCTCGCGGCAAGGCAGCAGCGCAGCGAGGCCCAAACAAGGGTGCGCCTCCTCATCCAGCAAGAGAAAGAGCACCTCCAGGCCCTCGAGCAAGAAATCCAGCAACTGCAGGCCCAAGACCCAGCGCACCCTTCGCATGGCCATGTAAGAATGAGCAGTTTCGATGAAGTCAGGCAGACCCCGCAGAGCGATACATTCCAGGCCTTCAATTTCACACACAACAGATGTCCACTCTCCGCCAAACTGCAGGCAACGCCGTGGCCAAGCAACTACAGGGCCGGCAACTGGCCAAGGTATAACGGGAAGGCCGACCCTTCGCAGTTTATCATGAGCTATCAAGTCACGGTGG
The DNA here is from genome assembly GCA_029449295.1 of Zea luxurians. Classification (NCBI taxonomy): domain Eukaryota; kingdom Viridiplantae; phylum Streptophyta; class Magnoliopsida; order Poales; family Poaceae; genus Zea; species Zea luxurians. The sequence goes on from JAOPSE010000024.1 coordinate 39,832,548, forward strand.
CCTCATCCGAAGGGGATGATAACGCTTGGCAAAGTCCCTCATCATCGCCCTGGAGGGCCCCGCCTTAACATGGTACACCAGACTACCTCCGCTGACAATCGACTTTTGGGTAGCCCTTCGGGAAAAAATCCTCCTCAATTTCCAAAGGTACCGACCACAAACCGACGCCCTCGCGGAGTTGTCACTGTGCAGACAGCTGGAGAGGGAAAGCCTTCGCGACTATTACAGCAAGTTCTTGTCGCTGAAGTCACAGATGCCGTCGGTAGAAGACGGAATAGCCATCCACTACACCATCAGCGACCTCCACGCAGGACAGCTGTACAGTCACTGTACTTGGGACCCCCCGACAACCCTCCAGGAACTCTACCAGCTGTTTGAAAAGTACGCACGTTACGAAGACCTCCACTACCGCAAAATTGAGGCGCAACGCAGGCCAAAGGACCCCTCGCATCCAGGGAGCTCCAAACCATGGGCACAAACACAACAGCCTTCGCAGCAGACACAAGTTCACAACATCCAACATCAGCAACAGCAGCAGCCACCCGAGGACACCGAACGCAGCTACGACCAAAGCTACCAACTGTAAGAGGCGGTAGGACCCCAAGGGGAAGGGAGTGTGGACGAGGCCCACCCCGCGAATACAGGTCGTACTGCATATTCCACGAAAGCTCCAGTCACTCAACCAAAGACTACCGCGCTTACAGAGAAGTAAAAGAGCGGATGGACGCAGAAAAAGGGAAAAGGGACTACCCAGAGCAACCAGCGAAGACTATTATAGCCCTTACTTTTCCGCCACAGTACAACCAGCAAGAAGCATACCAGTACAAACAGTACCAGCCAAACTACCAACAGCTGCCAGCACCCCCAGAAAGGCTACTGCTACCCCCGTCGCCTCCACAACCAATCCACCAGCAAAGGCAGTTACCTACACCGCCAAATGAAGAGGAGGGCTACCCCCAACCTTCGGTTCACGGCATCATAAACGTGATCAGTGGAGGCTCAAGCACAGACTTCGATACGAGGAGTCAGCAAAGAGAGTATTATCGAAGTGTAAATCACGTCGCCATCAACGGACCAGTCATCTAGACGAAGTGGTCGCATGTCTCATTGACATTCGATTCAAACGACGTCAACCTCCGCAACGCCCCGCACACCAATGCCATGGTAGTTAGCTGCAATGTGGCAGGTTGGGAAATTCGCAAAGCCCTCGTGGACAACGGCAGCCAGGCCGACATCCTTTTTCTCCATGCCTTCGACAAAATGGGAATAAACCCGAAGCAACTACAGCCGGCAGACAACCCCCTCTTTGGGTTCGGAGGCAAGGCCACCCTATCCCTCGGAAAAATTGTCTTACCAATATCCTTCGGCACCGGTACAAATGCAAGGACAGAACACATCACCTTCGATGTCATTGACATGGTATACCCATACAACGCAATCTTGGGTAGGGGGGCCATCAATGCCTTCGAAGCAACAATCCACGGATTGTACTTATGCATGAAAATCCTAGGACCCGGCAGAGTCATTACAATCTTCGGCGACCAACAGGTGGCCCGCAACATTGAAAGAGACTTCGTTCTCGGGCAGCAAAATGTTCATTGCCTGCACGACAGCACTGGTCAGAAACCCAGATTCCCAGTGAAGGCGCGCTGGGCGGGAATTCGCAGGGGCGTTGGGCGGGAATTTTGGAGATTTTCGCAGGGCGCGTTGGGCGGGAATTTTGGAGATTTCGCAGGGCGCTGGGCGGGAGTTCGGGTGGCAGAACCAAAAGTGGCAGGCTACCCTTAGAGCCTTAATAAGTAGTAGAGATTTCTTTCCATGGAATAGATTATTACCAATTGAAAGAATGTCACTTGAAAGGAACTATTATTGATCACATACCAAATGAAACAATTAGTTCCATACCTTTGCCTTGAGCATTCCTAATCTTTCTTTTAGGTGAAGATTAACCTTTAATGCTTGTGATTTTACCAAATGAAAGAGCACAATCTCTACTTATGAATTTCCATGAAATGGCTTAAAAAAGATTGCATTAGAAACACAAGCAATAGTTTCCTATTTAGCAACCTCTATTATATGAATGACAAGAAGGTTACTAAATTAAGGAAACTTCATGATATGAACTAAATTACCCTTACAGGCATCATGCATAACATCAATTGAAACAAGATAAAAGTAGCATGATTGTTTAATTAAGTTTACATGGCAAGTTTAATTCATAGCATGGTGAGTGATTAATGTAGAAGACTGAAAACCAATTTAAACAAGAATAAATACATCACATAGTATTGGTTCGATCTTCTTTGAATGTTTAATGGCACACTCCATTTAGGAAACACATTCTCATGTTGTGAAACTACATAAATCACTTAGATAAAAACATTAGTCTCACAACTCTAGTCATATAGAGAATTCCCCTTTTGATAAGTGCTTTAAGAATTTGAATTTCTTACTTAGCACTCTATTCATTTAAGAACATGGGATAATCCTCTTTATGTCTAGGTCATGGCAATAATACGATAATAAATTGGAAATATGCCACAAGATACATACAATCAATTTAAATCATGTAGATTGTCACAATATAAAAATATGAACTTGCAATCTACCATATAATTAGATCATTTCCAAAGCAAGGTAAAATCTTTTAAGTTCATTCTTAAGTGCTTCATTTTTCCTATGTGGCTACAAAAGACACAAAGGAATATACCAATTAAAAGCAATGTGCACTTAAGAATTAATTGTTACCATCCTTTGGATATCACTTGGTTGTAGGCCTTTTGCTTGATTCCCACAAAGGTTAATCCTTATTCCCTACAACACAAGTTCTTGCTAGAGATGAATATGAAATTAGTGATATAACAACTCAATTCATCTTTGGGTCAATCTTAAAGGATAGACAATGCAAGATTGATAACTTGAGATAAGAATCAAGTTAAACTTCTCAAGCACCCCAAAGCTTCATATCATCTCTGGGTACCTGCAAAACTTATTAAGTACATTTTGGTACCCATTTTTGGATGGGTCCACCAAGGTTAGCTAATAAGTACTTAGGCACCCAAATGGCCTTTGTGCTAGTTTTAGGTGAACTAATTACCTTTCTAGCACAAGTGTCATGTTTGGGTCTCCTAAGCGAATATGAATGAATTGACATGGTAGACTTAGGATACTTACTCATGGGACAATCCTTGCAAAGGTGTCCCTTTCTTCGGCAAGTGTAGCAAATATGATTTTTAATTTTGCAAGACTCCTTCTTGCCTTGCTTCTTGTTTGCTACATGGTTAGTGAGCCTCTTTCTTTCCAAAGTTAAACCACTATCTTTTATGTAAGGACATGACTTAATCTCATGTCCCTTCTCATGACATTGATAACACTTTCTAGTGCATCTTCTCTTATTTGGAAGAGTGGCTTGTTTGTTACCTTGTGTGGAGCATGTGGAGGCATGGTTGAGGCACTTGTCATGAGCTTTGGCTTTCTTCTCTTGATGTTTGCTCATGCCTTTCTTAGGGAACTTAGCATTATTTTGAAGCGGGTTTGTGCATGCTACGGTTGTCCCCTTCTCAAGCTTCTTCACCATGTTATCATGGTTATCGTGAGAAGGTTGAGCATGACACTTTCCCTTCAAAAGAGTTAAGCTCCTTCTTAGCCTTCCAACTTCTTCCTTGAGCTCTTTATTTTCTTGTGTGATAGAAATATCACTAATTCCTGAAATTTCTAGCTCAATGGAAGATTGGCTTGCTTGATAACAACAATTGTTAGCACATGGTAATATAGTTTCAATTTCAACACATGTGCACATGTGAGGTTGGTATGATTTCAAATTAGTTAACACAACCTCATGAGCCATTTCTAACATGATATGTGAATCCATAAATTTATTATGAGAGCATACAAGCATATCATGTTTTTCTTGCAAAGCTAGATTTTCAATGTTTAGCTTTTCTACCGTGTTCTTGAGCATAACATTTTTATTTTCTAATTGAGCAATATATGATGAATGATTAATAGCTTTAATTTGCTCAATTGAAATGTTTTCATACCTTTGGACCAAATCATCATGAGAGCACTTTAGCTTCTCATGCTCTTTGGTCAACTTCTCCAAGTTTTTGATTTTTTCGATGAGGATATCTTCTTGCTTATGAAGCATTTCCTTTTGTTCTTCCGCTCTTTTCATGAGTTTGAGCAAGCTCATCTGGTTCTTCTTACTTAGTTGAGCGAAGAATTTTTGAAGATCATCCTCATCTTCACTATCACTTTCATGCTCCTCCTCATCCTCACTTTCGCTTTCACTGTCACTCTCATTAGCAACAAAGCACATATGAGAAGTGGATTTGAAAGACGAACCTTGTGAAGAGGTGGATTCGTCGTTTGGTCTCCATCGATCATTTTCTTCTTCTTCAATAATGTTCTTCGCCTCATCTTCCTTCATTTTGAGGAACATCCTTTCGGCGATTCTCATGGCAAGGTCTATTGCCCTAGGATCAACATCTGCACCAAAAGATGAAGCCGAGGCAACCTCAACTTTTTCAAGCTTAGAAGCACTTTCGTTTCTTAGTCCCCCCGACATGATCTTTCCTCACGCGGTTAAGCGTTAGAATGAGGATTAGGCTCTGATACCAATTGAAAGTTGCCTAGAGGGGGGTGAATAGGCAAGTTAAAACTTTTTCAACAAAAACTAGAAGCAATATGGGTAAAACTGAATTGATCTCGAAATTCACCCAGTTAACTTTGGAAATGAGATGTTCTAAATGATCCACAGGGTTCAAAGTAGTAGATCTGAGAATGACACTTCTCAAAATCCACACACCAAAAAGATATAAACAAATCTTCCACGCAATGGTGAGAGAACGAAGAACACAAACAAACACAATGAGCAAGAACACAAGAGACACAAGATTTATCCCGAGGTTCGGTCACACCACCAAGGTGCCCTACTTCCTCGTTGAGGCGCCCACAAAGAGCCGGGTCTCTTTCAACCCTAATCCTCCCTTTGCCGACCACAAAGGTCAAGCTCACACACTAATCTTTGCTCAAACGAGCGGGTAATACAAACTTTCTTGTGGTCTTCCACAAGATTTGGAGACTCACAAGAGACACCTAGTCGTCTAGGAGCTAGAAGCTCCAAGAGTAATGAATCCACAAAGAACTCAATGTAGTACCAAAGCTCGAATCAAGAAGAAGAGCAAGAGAGATTTAGAGATGAAGCACAAAACCGTAGCTCTCAAGCTCACTCAAAGATTTCTCTCCAAAGATTTGAAATGGGAGAGGCAAGAGATGTGTGAGAGAGAGGGAGGTGTTTCTTGGGTTAGAAATGGAGTTCAAATCGTGCTCACTTCTGTGGGGTGAGAGGTAGGAGTGAGTATATATAGGTGGAGCTCAAAACTAGCCGTTGGGGCCGATTTTTCTGTTTGAGACCGGTTGAACCGCCCCTGGCAAGTCAGGAAGACTGTCTGCCAGTCTGACTGTCAGACTGACTGGCAGACTGACCTGCAGGCTGACCAGGGTTGACCAGACCGGTTGAACCGCCCAGGGGGGCGGTTGAACCGCCCCTGACAGCTCTGGCGACCTGTTTGCCAGTCTGACTGGCAGACTGCAGATCAGAGGTCAGAGGGGTCAGAGACCAGCTGAACTGCCCCTCAGGACCAGTTCAACCGGTCTTGACCAGTGAGTTTAGGAGAGAAAACCCCAGCTCAACTGCCTGGAGGCAAGTTCAGATGGTGTATGGTCAAAGAGGTTCACAGCTGAAGTTGAGTTCAGCTGAAGTTGAGAAAGGTCAACTCAGCTGAAGTCCAGCTCAGCTGAAAAGCTCAGCTGCAGCTGAAGAAGCTCAACTCAGCTGAAGTTCAGCTCAGCTGCAGTTGAAGAAGTTCAGTTGCTTTTCAGCAAGAACACTCTAGGTTTCTCAAACCTAACCATGGTCAACCATAGAACGTTAAAGAGTTTTTTGCTTTTCAAAAATAGCTTTTGAATAGAGAGGTTTGAGCTTTGGCAAACACCAACCTTCTTTTTGGATACCCCTTTATAGTACGACGATTCCTATACTCAAGTTAAATAAATAAAATATAATGAAGTAAACTCCTTGAGTCATTGGTGTCTCATGTGTGATTTCTCCATGGCATTGCTTCATAAGGATCACAAACATCTTTGTCTCACCTTTTGAAGCAAACTTAAATCAAACCCTGTGACTTGTACCATATCACCTTATATGAGTTCAAATCATGGCTTCAATTCACCTTACTGATGCATCAACATGTTATAACTCTTCATAGCTGATTAGTTCATCGACTTAGTGCAAGTACTCTCTTCTTCACCTTAGCCATGGTACCTCGGTCTACAAGCCGTCGCTTGGCCTTCACCTTTGCTTAGTTCCTCGAAGCCCTTTCCTTGCTATCTTCACCCTATCAAGCCATTCTTGAGTCACATCATATTGAGCATCCATTGAGAGAATCATTTCTTCAATATTGTGAACCTTGCTTGAATGTCTTCTAGATATAACTGTCAAGATCAATCAAGCTCTAGTTTGATTCTCATAGAAGCATATATGGACTGACAGTAATATGGTCAAGCCAATTCACGATTCCTCATATCTTATTCACTTTGGCTTGACCAATCCTCTTAATCACTTCAACCTCTATTATGATCATATTTATGCATAGTGATTTCTGAGGACATGTCCATATATTCAAACCAATATAGAGACCATATTATATCCATTTGCATTGTCTCACTGGTTATATAACCTCGTGTTGAACCTTTGTTCACTGATCATTATACACTATTCAAGTATGTTCATCATACTGAATTTCCTGTTCAACACTTAGCAAACTCGTTAGACCTTTAAATGTGTTGTTATCCAAATCACCAAAACTCACAAAAGGGATGAATGCACTTTCAAAATGTAACTATTTTGCAATTTAAGATAGATGTGCATAGATTACTTAGAATTATACCAATTGAAAGACTTTAAATATATGACTAAGAATGAATGGATTGCTTTTCTTTTATTTAACATTTTAGACCACATTTGCACCACTTATTTGTTTTTGCAAATCTTTTGGAAAATTTCTTTCAAAATCTTTTGCAAAGGTATAGGTGAAAGTCGCCTAGAGGGGGGGGGGGGTGAATAGGCATAATTTGAAATTTACAACTTAAAACACAAACTACAAGCCAGGGTTAGTGTTAGAGTTAAATCTGAGTCTGGGAGAGAGGGGAAAACAAATCAACCAAGAAATAAAGCGAGTGAACACGGTGATTTGTTTTACCGAGGTTCGGTTCTAAAGAACCTAGTCCCTATTGAGGTGGTCACAAAGACCGGGTCTCTTTCAACCCTTTCCCTCTCTCAAACAGTCACTTAGACCGAGTGAGCTTTCTCCTTAATCAAACGGGTCACTTAGACCCCGCAAGGACCACCACACACTTAGGTGTCTCTTGCTTTGATTACAATTCTCTTAGGAACAAGAATGAGGAAAGAAGAAAGCGATCCAAGCGACAAGAGCGCAAATGAACACGAACACACTCTCTCAAGTCACTCGATGGTTGGAATGAATTTGGGACTTGGAGAAGCACTCTCTCATGTCAGGTTCTTTGCCGAGTGCTATGTACGGCACTCGGCAAAGCGTGCCTCTTTGCCAAGTGCTATGGTCTTGACACTCGGCAAAGAACCTCTTTGCCGAGTGTTGCACTCGGCAAAGTGACCAGTATGCACCTTTTTTATTTGTTTTTTGTATTCCATCCACACAAACAAAAGATATCACATATATACATCACATATATCATCACAAACATAAATAGCCAACACAAACATAAATATCCATCACAAACATAAGTGTTCAACACAAGTATCCAACACAAACATAAGTCTCATACGTCTCAAGCTCTGACATAAGTATCCAACACAAACATAAGTGACTAACACAAGTTTTGAAGTCTTCAAACACACAGACATAAGTATTCAACACTTAAAACATAAAACTCATGGAGGTGGGCGGTTGGTCTGGTGCTGCGTTGGGCTGAACCCTTCATGAGGGTTGTTGGATGCCGCCCCAGATTGGTCCTGCACAGAGAAGAGATTGCATGTGCTATACCAAATGCATTACCAACATGTAACTACAATTTTGATACTCACAGGAGTTTGGAATAGAGCAGGGTCAACTGCAGGGAACAATGGAGGTGGCGGAGTGAAACCCTGTGACGCGCTAAGGCTCTGCATGTACTGGAACATATCTGCCATCCTCTGATCAGTCGCCGCTCGCTCCGCCATTATCCTCGCCTCCATCTCTTGATGTTCCCTCCTCTCTTGTTCTAGTTGGGTCTGTAATATTACAAGCCAACGTTATAGTAACTTAAAGAGAAGGTATATAACTCAAGGAATGACGAGTTACAGAAGCACTAACCTCGAGTTGCTGTATGCGAAGCTATGAGCTGTCGTGCCGAGGTCGTATGGCTGGACTCGAGCCCGTGCTCCTTGCCCGCACCTGAGACAGAGTGGGAGTGGAGGACGAGTCGATTGCCCCATCAACAATCCAGTACCGCCCATGTCTCTTGCCTCCTCCGACCCTCATGAGCACATCGGGGTCGATCGGCTCGGTGCTCGGATCATAATCTGGGCCATGGACCTCCTGTGCCATGGCGGTGTAGTCATGAAGGCGGCTATAGACGGCGGGGTTGGTGTAGGCCTCAGGCCCGTCATCCAGGTTGTAGGTGACGTCTGACATTGCCTTGCCCTTATGGGCCATAACATAGGCTGAGAAGGTGGAGCAAGGCCGGCCACCATGTGACGCCGACTGCAAGAAAACCAACGAGATAGTTAGAAACAATATCTAATCCAATGATATATACCTAAATAAAAAAGAGGGCATACCCATGCTTTGGCATATTGCCCCAGGCTCCGGCTGCCTTGGTGGTGGGAGGGACCTTGCATCATCATACGCCATTCCCGGCTAGCGTTGTGCGCCTGGTCCCACTCAGCCGAACACCACCTATCCACCATCTGCTCCCAGCACAGAGGATGTGCGGCGCACTAATGTGGAATCATCTACAAAGTAAACACGTAAAGTGCATATCAGAAGATAAAATAAAATTCATGCATGGAGTACTGGTACCAAACATGCATGACTTTACCTGCAGGTACTGGTCCCTGGTCAACGACATGGTTCGGGCTTGAGTTTTGGTCACCCTCTCCCCAAGGACGGAGCCGTGGTAGGTGACGATGGCCTGGATTCGGGCCTCATAGTGCATGTCCACGACGAGCTTCTTACAGCTCGTGGTGGCCACCACATCCGCCCTAGCCTCGTATCCAGCCTCGCATCTGAAGAAATCCTGCATACAAAAACGATGTATCCATACATTATTTCAAGAATTTGCAATGAATGCGACATATTTTACATTATACTAAGACTAACCCATAGCTCTTGCTTCACCCGCTCCGCCTTGTTATTGAATTCCCGGCCCTCCCGGTCTACTGCATCGGGGGCGACGACGTAGTGGTCGAAGGTGAAGGCTGGGCCCGTCACTCCGGCGTACTCCACCAGTCCAGGGAAGTGTTCCCTGCACAGCAGGCCGAGGATGCCATTGGGGGGGCGACGATGACCCCCAGCATAATCCACAACCGTCCAAGACCTGTCCAAGTGATAAATAAAAAGTATTAGTTTATATTATGATTTTGAACACATAATATGAACAAGAATGAACAACATAAAGTTACATACCTTTCCCCATCCGGCCGAATCAGCGGTCACCTGTCCCGAAGTATGGGACGCTGAGGGAGACTCGTGGGGCCTCGTAGGTAGATGCTCCTCGAACTTGAGCCGCCAGAACCTGAGGCGTCCTGGTGCTGGTCGTCGTCGTCCTGCTGCTGGTCTAAGTCGTCCTGAGGCGCTGCCTGCTGCTGGACAAGGTCGTCCTGCTGCACCGTCTGCTCTGCCTCGTCCCCCATCCTACTCCTCCTCCACCTCCTCCTCCTCAGCCAATTACCGCCGACCATATTTGTCCAAAAACCTGCAATTAAGAGTAAACAAATAAGCACATATAAAAAGATGTATTTAAAAATAGGTGCGAAATAAATAGTCATATAGCATTACATCGATTAAAAATAATCTTCATATGTGTCGGGGTTAGCCGGATCATAACTCTCATCATCACTATCAACCATTTCAATCTCAACACCATCAGAAGACGCAAGTTCGTCATTAATGTCATTGCCTTCAAGGATTACTAAGTCATTATCATTTTGCACCTCATCATCCTCCTCATCAACAACCATTTCAATATCTACGTCCATTCCGATAGCTTCGGCTAAGTCTATCTCAAATCGCCCTTTTAGCCCATCTCCTTGGAAGAACTCTCCATCATATGTGTCTGGGTCTAAGTTGTAATCTTCATCGTTAGGAACAGGTAACCTCCCATGCGGTGATACCTTATACATAACATCCCAACTCTTAAGATGTTCTTTCGTTTGGCACGCATATGAGAGATAATACACTTGTGTGGCCTGTTGGGCCACGATATAGACATCGTCTCCTGGTAAGGTGGAATCTTATCGAATTTCGACTATCTCAAGATTAGAATGTGTCTGTCTCGTCACTTGAGGGTCAAACCAATGACATTTGAATATCACTGGAGTAAGAGGTTTGGAACCATAAAAATTAAGCTCATATATTTCTTCGATTCGTCCAAAATAATCGACATTGTCAAGGCCGGGCGTAAAGACTCCAGAACATGTTGTTTTCGATTGGGCCGACTTTTGTCGTAGTTTGTTGTGCGAAAACGGTATCCATTGACGTCATACCCAGAATATTTCTTGACCCTATAAGCAAAGCCGTTGGCTACTTGTCTCAACTCGGCACTCATAGACAGATCTCTTTGGCCCTGCAAGTATTCGCAAGTTAAAAGACGCTAAATTGAGTTCAAAGACATATGTCTTTTACAAACTAAGCACATACCTTACATTTGAACCAGGAAATGAAATCGGGCAACCCATTTCTCGCACCCTTTCTAAAAAGAGTGTCATATTCTTGTGGAGTGGGGTCCCTTGATCGATGCTAGAATTCATGAAGGAATTGTTCAATGTATGGCGTCACCTCTTCAAGGTTGGTCAATACATATAGCATGATATGCCGCCACTCTTCATGTGTCAGGGTCTTGGTGGTCGAGCCACTTGCGCTTCTGAGTTGGCCTCGAAATATGCTAAGGTTCGATTCATTGTCGCCATCATTGTAACGAGGGGGTGGATTATGCACGCTCGACAGTTTGTCACCATAATAAGTTGTTGTGAAGTTTGAGACCTCCTCTAGAATGTATGCCTCTGCAATGGAAGCCTCAATTTTGCATTTATTTCTATATTTCTTTCGAATAGTCTTTAGACATCTCTCGATTGGATAGCACCAACGTCCCTGCACGGCCCCCCCATTTGTGCCTCATAGGGGAGATGAAGAATCAAATGCTGCATTGGATTGAAGAAGCCGGGTGGAAATATCTTCTCAAGCTTACACAGTAAAACGGGTGCCAATCTTTCCAAGTCTGCAACCATGGTCCGAGATAACTCTTTTGCACAAAGCTGACGGAAGAAATAGCTCAACTCTGAAAGCGCTAGCCAGACATGCTCAGGGACATAGCCTCGAACCATCACAGGAAGAATCCGTTCAATCCATATGTGGAAGTCATGACTCTTCATCCCTAAGACTCGCATAGTAGATAAGTTAACCCCCCTACTCAGGTTAGCTGCATACCCATCAGGGAACATCAACATCTTGATCCACTGAAGTACTTCCTTCCTCTGGGCCCTGCTTAGGACGAAATCGGCCATAGGCCTTCTCCACGTCTTTCCGCCACTTGGTGGCTTCATCTCTAGGTTTGGTCAATCACATAACGGTGCCAGATCCACTCTTGCCTTCACGTTATCCTTTGACCTATCAGGAATGTCCATAATTGTTGCCCACAGTGCCTCGGCAACATTCTTTTCAGTGTGCATCACGTCAATGTTGTGTGGAAGGAGCAGGTCGTCATAATAGGGGAGCCGAGTCAAGCCAGACTTATGTGTCCACATATGCTGCTCACCATATCCCACAAAACCACCTTCTGTATTGGACACGAGCCCATCTATCTGTTGACGAATTTCGGCACCAGTCATCGTTGCAGGTGGGCGGTCTGTCACTATGACACCTTTCGTAAAGCTCTTGATGTCTAGGCGGAATGGATGGTTAGCAGGGAGAAATTGTCGATGTTTATCGAAGGACGAATATTTGCCACCCTTTTTCAACCAAATGAACCTGAGAGCTTCCTTGCAAACTGGGCATGGGAACTTACCGTGAACACACCAGGTGCAGAATAGCCCATACGCCGGTAAGTCATGCATGGAGTACTGGTGCCAAACATGCATTCTGAAGTTTGTCTTCGTAGCTCGGTCATACGTCCATACCCCTTCCTCCTAGGCACATACCAATTCATCGATCAAAGGCTCCATGTACACGCCAATTTTATTCCCCAGGTGTCCGGGAATTATCAACAACACGAATATATTCTGCCTTTGAAAGCACACACCAGGGGGAGATTGATTGGGATAACAAACACGGGCCAGCATGTGTACGGGGCAGCGCTCATTCCATAGGGATTGAATCCATCTGTGGCCAACGCAACACGTACATTACGAGCCTCTTTGGCTTTCTCACGGTGAATGACATCAAAGTGTTTCCATACTTCACCATCGGATGCGTGCACCATCTTATCAAGATTGTATCGTTTTCCATTTTTGTGCCATGTCATCTGTTTCGCGGATTTCTCTGTCATGTACAGACGCTGGATCCTCGGTATGAACGGAAGGTGCCGTAGGATTGTCAAGGGGATGTCGAGCTGCCTCTTCTGTCCATCACCAGAGTCTACCTCCATGAACCTAGACGATGTACACTTGGGACAGTACTTTGCCTCCGCGTATTCTTTCCTAAATAGCACGCAGCCCTTCGGACAAGCATGAATCTGCTCATACGTCATCTTGAGTGCACGAAGAAGTTTCTGTGCCTCGTACATGCTCTTTGGCAGAACGTGATCATCCGGAAGTAGGCTCCCAATAACCGTCAACAAGCCATCGAATATGTCTCTACTCATGCTGTACTGCGACTTAAACGCCATTACACACCCAATGGCATCCAATTGAGAAATCTTTGTCTGGCTGTGAAGGGGCTTCTGTGCCGCGTCGAACATGTCGTAGAACACCTTTGCAGTCGGCTCTGGCTCGTCATCCATACATCCTCCCGTGTACTGTGCCTCCTGATAGTCGTTCAACATATCCGCTACCCCCGCATTCGTGTCATAATCCTCGACACGTTATCTCAGCACCTCCTCTCTTGTACGATGTGCTTCATCATGAAATATCCACCGAGTATAGCCCGACGTAAATCCATTCTTCCAAATATGTTCTACCATGACCTTCTTTGGTTTTCTTTTCCGGTTGGCACATTTGCTGCAAGAGCATGGGACTAGACTCGCTCCTTTAGCAGCTTCGCCATATGCCCGTTCCATGAAATCATCGGTCTTTCTAATCCATTCAGTGGTGACATCGTTCCTTCCTCTACGGCCCGTGTACATCCACTCACGGTCCTCCATCCTATAACATATATAACCGACTATAGTTTAATATAACATGTAAGACATCTGCAAACAAAATAACTCAAGCCTATCAATAAAAAATTCGGCAGCACCTCCCCTATACAGGGATGTTTATAAAACCTGCAAATAAAACTAGCAGCACGATGGCTGACATCCACAAATATATTTAATTGACACACATAGTATAAACTCCCTAAATTCAATAAACATGTAGTATAAATTTAATAAACACATATACTAAATTCAATAAACACACAAAATTCATATGACGTATACTAAACACACAAAATTCATATGACATATACTAAATTCAATAAACACACAAAATACATAGTATAAACTCCCTAAATTTAATAAACACATATACTAAATAAAACAAATAAATTAAATAACATATGACAATATAATAAACTAAATCACCGGCGGGGAGGGCGCGGGCAACGGAGGCGGTGTTCCGGGCGCGTGGGGCAGGTGGCGGTCGGCCGGCGGCGACGTGCTGGGCGCGGTGGGCGCGGGCGGCGGCGTGCCGGGCGCGGTGGGTGCGGGCGGCGGCGTGCCGGGCGCGGTGGGGCGGGCGGCGGCGCAGCGGCGTGGAGGGCGAGGCGGCGACGGCGCGGCAGCGTGGAGAGTGAGAAGAGAGTGAGAGAGTGAGAAAGAAAGGACTGACAATTTGCTATGTACACACGCTTTGTCGAGTGCCCGTGATCTGACACTCGACAAAGATTTTTTAAAATTTTAAAATACGCTTTGCCGAGTGCCAGCTGGGTGGCACTCGGCAAAGATTCTTTTACTATTCTTTGCCGAGTGTCGCCCAGCTGACACTCGGCAAAGTAGGCTTTGCCGAGTGTTAACCAACTGACACTCGGCAAAGTACATTTGTATTTTTTTTATTTTACCAACCAAATTTTTTTGTGGTGTGTTCATACACTATATAGACCTACATGTACCATTTTGAGACAATTATAACAGTGTTTTCTATAGCTAGTAGATTTAGTTCGTTTATTTGAATTTCTTCGAAAAATTCAGATTTGAACTGCAGGTCACTCGAAACTTGGAAAACCGTGCATGCAAAAATGATATCCATGCTACTTAGCACAAGTTACGACCGATTTCAGGAGCGGATCGGAAATTTTGAGCACCATGCTCACTCAACATGGCCGTGAACTTGCCATCCAGCTGTTTAAAAATTGTATAAAACACAAACAAACTCAGAAAATCATGAAACTTGTCCACGTGTCATGATATCTTATGTAGAGGCTGTGATAAAAAATTTAGAATGTTTGGAGAAAGTTGTGAGACAGTATGTGCAGAAACCTAAGAGAACTACACATGAAATCATAGAGTTTCAATGTGGATCTCTTAGGTTTGTACACATAGTGCGTCACAGCTTTCTCGAAACTTTATCAAATTTTTATCACAGCCTCTACATATGATATCATGACATGTGGATAGGTTTCATGATTTTTTGACTTTGTTTGTGTTTTATACAATTTATAAACAGCTGGATGGCAAGTTCACGGGCATATTGAGTGAGCATGGTGCTCGAAGTTTCTGGTCCACTCCTGAAATCGGTCGTAACTTGTGCTAAGTAGCATGGATATCATTTTTGCATGCACGGTTTTCCAAGTTTCGAGTGACCTGCAGTTCAAATCTGAATTTTCTGAAGAAATTCAAATAAACGAACTAAATCTACTAGCTATTGAAAACACAGTTATAATTGTCCTAAAATGGTACATGTAGGTCTATATAGTGTAGTAACATACCACAAAAAGTTTGGTGGCCAAAATAAAAAAATACAAATATGATTTGCCGAGTGTCCACAAAAGACACTCGGCAAAGACTCTCTTTGCCGAGTGCCAGATATGTGGCACTCGGCAAAGAATCTGCTTTGCCGAGTGCTAGCTGGTGGCCCTCGGCAAAAACTGACGGACGTTAGCTGTAGACGGCCGCTAACGGACATTTGCCGAGAGCCGTCTTTGCCGAGTGTTTGACGCTCGGCAAAGGAGTCTTTGCCGAGTGCTTCGCTGTGCCGAGTGTCCAGCACTCGGTAAACGAGCTCTTTACCGAGTGGCGGACTTTGCCGAGTGTGGCTCTCGGCAAAGTCTTCTTTGCCGAGTGCCCGATAAAAAGCACTTGGCAAAGACTCGAGCACTCAGCATAGGGCCAGATTCCGGTAGTGAAGCTTTGATCTTTTGAATTGTGTCTAGGAGTGAATGCACTAGCTCTTATTGAATGAGAACTTCAGAAAAACTTGGATGCTTGGAGTTGTGGTGGTTGGGGGGTATTTATAGCCCTCAACCACCAAGAAGCCGTTGTGGAAGGCTGCTGGCGAACCGGTGCGCCACCGGACAGGTCCTGTTCACTGTCCGGTGCGCCGCCACGTCACCCAACCAATAGGGTTCGGAGCTCGGTCGACCATTGGAGCTTTGCCTTCTTGCGGCACCGGACAGTCTGGTGCCCCTCTAACTCTCTGCTCTGACTTCTGCGTTACACTGTAGCTACACTGTTCACCTTTGTAGAGTCAACCGTTGCGTGAGTTAGCCGTTGCTCCGGTGGCACACCGGACAGTCCAGTGGCACACTGGACAGTCCGGTGAATTATAGCAGAGCGCGCCTGCTGAAACCCGAGAGTGGCTGGTTGAACCCTGTACGGGCCTGGTGCACCGAACACTGTCCGGTGGCACACCAGACAGTCCGGTGCGCCAGACCAGAGCACACTTGGTTTCTTTTGCTCCTTCAAATTGGAACCCTAACTTGAATATTTATTGGTTTGTATTGAACCTTTATGCACCTGTAGAACATGTATTCTAGAGCAAACTAGTTAGTCCATATATTTGTGTTGGGCAATCAACCACCTAAATTAATTGTGGGAAAAGGTTAACCCTATTTCCCTTTCAATCTTCCCCTTTTTGGTGATTGATGGCAACACAAACCAAAGCAAATATATAAAGAGCAGAAATGAACTAGTTTGCATAAGGTAAGTGCATAGGTTACTTGGAATTAAACCAATTGATAATCTCACTAGATATGAATGGATTGCTTTCTTTTATTTAACATTTTGGACCACATTTGCACCACTTGTTTTGTTTTTGCAAATCTTTTCGGAAAAACTTTTCAAAGCCTTTTGCTAATAGTCAAAGGTATATAAGTAAGATTGCAAGAAGCATTTTCAAGATTTGAAATTTCTCCCCCTGTTTCAAATGCTTTTCCTTTGACTAAACAAAACTCCCCCTGAATAAAATTCTCCTCTTAGCTTTCAAGAGGGTTTTAAAATAGATATCAATTTTGAAAATCTACCTTTAAATATATCAATTTGAGAGATTGTCATTTCAAGATACCAATTGAAGTTTAAAACAATACCAATTGAGATTTTGCTTTCTCAAGATAAGGATATCAATTGATATATTGTCATGATGTAGATAGTAATGAAAATATCAATTAAAGCTTCATTTTGAAAATTTTGAAATTGGTGCTGCGGTCCTTTTGCTTTGGGCTTAATATTTTCTCGCCCTTTGGCATTAATCGCCAAAAACCGAGACTTTGAGAGCCCTTAGAACTTTCTCCCCATTGGTACAAGTAAATAAGAGTGAAGGATTATACCAATTTGGAGTGAGTGGAGTAGCGACGAATGGTAATTGATACCGTTAGAGTGGAGTGGAAGCCTTGTCTTTGCTGAAGACTCCATTTCCCTTTCAATCTACGATCTAGTATAGAAATACACTTGACAACACATTAGTCGTAGTCTTGGTACAAGAATAATAGGAAATAATAATTTGTACCAAAATGAACGAGATATGATCAAAGGTATATAAATGAGCTATGTGTGCAATGTTTCAATCAAAATTCCGAGAATCAAGAATATTTAGCTCATTCCTAAGTTTGCTAAAGGTTTTCTCATCTAATGGCTTGGTAAATATATCGGCTAATTGATTCTTGGTGTTTACATAAGCGATTTCGATATCCCCCCTTTGTTGGTGATCCCTCAAAAAGTGATACCGAATGTCTATGTGCTTAGTGCGGCTGTGTTCAACGGGATTATCCGCCATGCGGATTGCACTCTCATTATCACATAGGAGAGGGACTTTGCTCAATTTGTAGCCATAATCCCTAAGGGTTTGCCTCATCCAAAGTAATTGCGCACAACAATGGCCTGCGACAATATACTCGGCTTCGGCGGTAGAAAGAGCTACTGAGTTTTGTTTCTTTGAAGCCCAAGACACCAGGGATCTCCCCAGAAACTGACAAGTCCCTGATGTGCTCTTCCTATCAATTTTACACCCTGCCCAATCGGCATCGGAATATCCTATTAAATCAAAAGTGGATCCCTTGGGGTACCAAAACTCAAACTTAGGGGTGTAAACTAAATACCTCATGATCCTCTTCACGGCCCTAAGGTGAAATTCCTTAGGATCAGCCTGGAACCTTGCACACATGCATACAGAAAGCATAATATTCGGTCGAGATGCACATAAATAGAGTAAAGATCCTATCATCGCCCGGTATACCTTTTGATCTACAGATTTACCTCCTGTGTCGAGGTCGAGGTGCCCATTGGTTCCCATGGGTGTATTGATTGGTTTGCCATCCTTCATCCCAAACTTCTTAAGTATGTCTTGAATGTACTTTGTTTGGCTGATGAAGGTGCCATCTTGGAGTTGTTTGATTTGAAATCCTAGGAAATACTTCAACTCCCCCATCATAGACATCTCGAATTTCTGTATCATGATCCTACTAAACTCTTCACAAGTTGATTTGTTAGTAGACCCAAATATGATATCATCAACATAAATTTGGCATACAAACAAATCTTTTGCAACAGTTTTAGTAAAGAGTGTAGGATTGGCTTTTTTGACTTTGAAGCCATTAGTGATAAGAAAATCTCGCAGGCATTCATACCATACTCTTGGGGCTTGTTTGAGCCCATAAAGCGCCTTTGAGAGTTTGTAAATATGGTTAGGGTACTCACTATCTTCAATGCTGGGAGGTTGCTCAACATAGACCTCTTCCTTGATTGGTCCATTGAGGAAGGCACTTTTCACGTCCATTTGATAGAGCTTAAAGCCATGGTAAGTAGCATAGGCAAGTAATATACGAATTGACTCAAGCCTAGCTACAGGTGCATAAGTTTCATCAAAATCCAAACCTTCGACTTGTGAATAACCTTTGGCCACAAGTCGGGCTTTGTTTCTTGTTACCACACCATGCTCGTCTTGCTTGTTGCGGAATACCCATTTGGTACCTACAACATTTTGGTTAGGAGGTGGAACTAATGCCATACCTCATTCCTCGTGAAGTTGTTGAGTTTCTCTTGCATTGCCAGCACCCAGTTCGAATCTCTTAGTGCATCCTCTACCTTGTATGGCTCAATAGAGGAAACAAATGAGTAATGTTCACAAAAATGAGCAACTCAAGATCTATTGGTTACCCCCTTATGAATGTCACCAAGGATGGAGTTGACGGGGTGATCTCGTTGAATTGCTTGGTGGGCTCTTGGGTGAGGCGGTCATTGACCCTGAATTCCTTGATCATCTTCCTTGTCTTCATTTTCTTCATCTCCCCCTTGATCATTGTCCTCTTCTTGAGGTGGCTCGTCCTGTTGATCTTCATTTTCACCATCTTGAGCCTGATCCTCATCTTGAGTTGGTGGAGATGCTTGGTTGGAAGATGACGGTTAATCTTGTGCTTGTGGAGGCTCTTCGGATTCCTTAGGACACACATCCCCAATGGGCATGTTCCTTAGAGCGATGCACGAAGCCTCTTCATCATCTAATTCATCAAGATCAACTTGCTCCACTTGGGAGCCATTAGTCTCATCAAACACAATGTCACAAGAAACCTCAACCAATCTAGTGGATTTGTTGAAGACTCTATATGCCCTTATGTTTGAGTCATAACCTAGTAAAAAGCCTTCTACAGCCTTAGGAGAAAATTTAGATTTTCTACCTCTTTTAATAAGAATAAAACATTTTCTTTCAAAGACTCTAAAATATGAAACATTGGGCCTTTTACCGGTGAGGAGTTCGTATGATGTCTTCTTCAGGATTTGGTGAAGGTAGAGCCGGTTGATGGAGTAGCAGGCGGTGTTAATCGCCTCAGCCCAAAACCGGTCCAGAGTCTTGTACTCATCAAGCATGGTCCTTGCCATGTGCAGTAGAGTTCTATTCTTCCTCTCCACTACACCATTTTGTTGAGGTGTGTAGGGAGAAGAGAACTCATGCTTGATGCCCTCATCCTCAAGAAATCCTTCTATTTGAGAATTCTTGAACTCCGTCCCGTTATCGCTTCTTATCTTTTTGATCCTTAATCCGAACTCATTTTGAGCCCTTATTAAGAATCCCTTTAAAGTATCTTGGGTCTAAGATTTTTCCTGCAAAAAGAATACCCAAGTGAAGCGAGAATAATCATCCACAATAACAAGATAGTACTTACTCCCGTCGATGCTTATGTAAGCGATCGGGCCAAATAAATCCATGTGGAGTAGTTCGAGCGGCCTGTCTGTCACACCCAGTTTTGGAAGGCAAACCGAATGCGAACCATGTATGTGCCAGGATCAGAAACTCACGTACACGGTGATTACATAATTGGACGTCATCACACAATGCTCGAAATAAATAGCGGAAAGGTACTTTATTACATCAATATGTCCAAGACATCCATAGAGTCTATTACATAACCATTGTTCAACATAATTATCAAAGTACAGGATTATGAAACGTAGAAGCTAAGCCTACACAGGCAACTGACTGGGGGTTTGCCACTAAGAAAGAACTAGACTCGTCGTATTCCTGGAACTCCTTGAAATCTTCCATGTTGCCAGCATCACCTCCTGAGTACTGAGAACAGTGGGGACAACCTGGGGTGGGGTGGTTTGTAAAGCAAGGGTGAGTACACATCAACGTACTCAGCAAATGTCCCGTTTGGCTAAGGTGGACTAGCGGTATGTGGAGTTAAGGTTAAGCAGTTGCTTTTAGTTGGTCAAGTTTTATTATTATAAGTAGAGCCAAATTTTAGTAATAACCCAGTTATTACCCAGAGGCACTCCCTCCAACAGGAAATACCAGAGATCAGGATTATAATCACCATTGTTAATCATCATCATAAAAGTAACCATTGTTCTTCTAATCGAAGAGGATCCCAAGGCTGCTCATAACCGTGAGCACGGCTGATATACCAGTTTCTAACACTCTGCAAAGGTTGTACACTTTACCCACAAGCCGTGATTCCCATTCTGCCCGGGGTTCTAGCCTCCCCATTGGTCACTACCAAGGTGACCTAGCAGGGTCTCACTATGTAGCCTTTACAATGATTTCCTAGAGATCATAGCCGCCCGTTAGGTTTCTCTAGTTTGATAAACACAGTACATCTCCCCAAAGGAAGGGTGACTAAAAAAACCAAATCAAAGAACCTCTGCAACCAACCTCGGTAGAGCAAGTACTGTGCCCAGACCCCATTGACGGCCCTATGGCGAAGCCAACTACTCCTCTGGTTCCTCTAATTAATCAGCAAAGGGCGTCCCATTCCACCCTCATGGTTGCAATGTTATCCCGGGTTGTCACTCCCCAAACAGGTCCTTACGGAGAGGTACTCAGGAAAGAGCCTGAGCCCCCTAAATTAATCATAAGAACCCCATCGGGATAACATCACGTATCATAAAAGATCACATCATGTTTATTGATTAAGTTTAAGCAATAGCATAAGCTAACCATGATTAACCCAAAAAGGTAAACAAGGGTAAGGGAAATACAAACTAGTCAATCCTTAGGTTTCAATAAAGTAATGCGAGACAGTGAATTATAAAGTAAAGTAGGACATGATAGGTCTGAAGACACTTGCCTTCACCAAGTTGTTGCTCAGAGGGATCTTCGACAACACACTCAGGAACCACGAGCTGCTCGTTGTCTAAGTAAAGTGAGCATACATTCAATACATTTGGAAGGTAAAAATGAACATCACATCACACATGTACAAATATTGGCACACAACTCAAGAAGGTATAGTATTAAGTATAGAGGAATGAGGTCAAGTTATAAAATGGACTAATCCTAATTGGGGAACTGATTACTCTCTAAATGTTTGGAACATAGCTCAAAAAGGTTAAGTAGTGACTAAAACAAGTGAAAGCTAGAATTATAAGATAAACTACTCTCATTTACAAATTTGATTATCTTTTAAGTATTATCCATAATTACATTCCTAATTCTATTTATGTCATTAAGGCCTAGAGGATAAGCCAAAAATAAATCCAAGTAATGCATAACACTAATCTCTCAAGATTGAATATACTTTATTCCTTGGGTTCTCCTTTTATTTATTTCATCAAATAAATAAATCAACATATACTTTAATTCTATATTCTAAGTGTAAAAATTAAAGTGTACATATTACAGTTGGTCATATTTTATTTGAACAGAGAATAATTTGGTGAACTTTTTGCAATTTGAACCACTAAATTTGGAGTTCATATGAAAAATATATGAAATAAACAAGTTTTGAAGTTTGAAATATGAAATTAGGGCTAAATCTGTGATTAAATAAAAGTCCAAGGGTCTAATTAAAACAAACCAGGGACCTATGCGCTAAAACAGAGGACGGCGGGTTGATTTCCTAAAACCAGGGGGTTTCTTAAGCAAAACAGCCGCGAAGGGGTATCAGGCTTCCTCAACCGTTGGATCAGAAACCGATGGCTGATATTAGATCGCGCGGGCGCGCGCAGGCACGACTGACAAGCGGGGCCAGGGGCGTCAGCGGCAGAGGGGGAGGGCACACTGACCGAGCGGGCCCAACGCTAGAGGACTTGGGCGCTGACAGGTGGGCCAGGGCGTCAGGGCATGCATGCTCGAAGCGTTATCCGTGTTCCGAGCCGTTCGATTTGAATCGGACGGAGGGGATCAGACCAGAGGGAAACAGACGGCTGCGGGCGTTATCCGTGGTTCGAGCCGTTCTATCTGAATCGGACGGAGGGGATCAGACCAGGGAAAACAAACGGCTATGGGCGGCGCCGCTCCTCTCCACGACGGTGAGGTCACCGGAGTTGAGGTTGGCGCGAGCTAGGGTGGCTCCGGCGACGTTGGAGTTGGGCAAAGGGGAAGAGGGTGCCACGACGAACTCAATGGCAGGGAAGAGGCCATGAATCCACGGGCATAGAGGGGAGAACGGTGGTGAGAAGGTCTCAGGTGAGCCGGAGAAACTCCGGTGAGCCATTCTGGCCAAGAGGAGGGGACTTAAGGCGCGCTAAGGCCTTGGCTAACTTCAGTAGAGGCAGGGGTGACATAGGGACCTACTCCGGTGAACTAGACCGGGCTAAATCGGCCGGCCACCACGCGAGCACGGCGGACCGCCGCGGCCGAGCACCGACGAAGGCGAAATTGGCCGAGCACAGGGAGCAATAAGAGAAATTGGGCACGAGGACAGGTGTCTCACCTCGGGGCGGAGCTTGGAGAGACTTGGAGCGGTCTCCGGTGAGCTGGATGGCCGGGAACACGGGCGCGGGTCTCCGGCGGCGGCTGGTGGCATGGGCAGAGCGCGAGCGAGGGCGAAGCAGTGCGAAATGAGGTTAGGGGTGTGCGCGGGGCACTGGCGGGGCTATATGAAGGGAGCTAGGCGTGTGGGCGGGCGTCGTGGCCGAGAAATCCGACGACATGCGCGAGTGCGCACGCGCCGGTCCATGGCGAGCGCGGAGGGGGTAGAACTGACAGGTAGGGTCCACGGCACAGAGGGAGGAGAAAGGGGCGTGCGGGGCAATGACTCGGCGACTGGCGGACTGGGCCCGCGAGACAGAGAGAGATAGGGAGCGCGCGGGGAAGAAAACTGGCGCTGACAGGCTGGCCCCACTAGGCAGCGAGCGAGGGAGGGCTGCCGCTGACAGGCGGGATCCGCCTATCAGACGGTGCAGACGTGCGGCCTGGCTGGGCCGACTGGGCTGGTTTGGGCTGCTTTTTCCTTTTCTTTTTCTCTGAATTTTCTAATTCCTTTTCCATTTCTTTTTCTATAGGGTTTTTCAAATCCAAATTCAAACTAGGTTTCAAATTCAAATAAATTCAAACTTGTGCAACACATCAAAGAATATTTTAAACTCAGCATGATGCAACATGTCATGACTCATAAGGTTTTGGCAAAAATAAATAATTAACCTCCACTAGTTTAGGCTATCTCTAATCAAAAAGGAAAATGGAGAATGAATCTAGAGAGAGATAAAACCTAGAGTGAGAAAAAGAAGAGTAACACATGATTTTGGGTGA
This sequence comes from Zea luxurians, assembly GCA_029449295.1. Taxonomy (NCBI): domain Eukaryota; kingdom Viridiplantae; phylum Streptophyta; class Magnoliopsida; order Poales; family Poaceae; genus Zea; species Zea luxurians. The sequence goes on from JAOPSE010000024.1 coordinate 39,856,384, forward strand.
TAATTAGAAAGAAATTTTATACCCCAAAAATCATGGTGTTACACTGTTCGTCGTCATTATGTTCTTGTGTGGATGATGGACTCCAACTTGCTTCCCTGCTTGGCATGTGCTACAAACCCTGTCTTCTCAAAATGAACATTGGTTAGTCCTAAAATGTGCTCTCCCTTTAGAAGCTTATGAAGATTCTTCATTCCAACATGGGCTAGTCGGCGATGCTAGAGCCAACCCATATTAGTCTTAGCAATTAAACAAGTGTTGAGTTCAGATATGTTTTCATTAAAATCAACTAAATATAGTTGACCGTCTAATACTCCTTTAAATGCTATTGAGTCGTCACTTTTTCTAAAGACAGTAACACCTATATCTGTAAATAGACAGTTGTAGCCCATTTTGCATAATTGAGAAACTGAAAGTAAATTGTAATCTAAAGAATCTACAAGAAAAACATTTGAAATGGAATGGTCAGGAGATATAGCAATTTTACCCAAACCTTTGACCAATCCTTGATTTCCATCCCCGAATGTGATAACTCGTTGGGGATCTTCATTTTTCTCGTAGGAAGAGAACATTCTTTTCTCCCCAGTCATGTGGTTTGTGCACCCGCTATCGATTATCCAACTTGAGCCACCGGATGCATAAACCTACAAAACAAATTTAGGCCTTGTTCTTAGGTACCCAAATGGTCTTGGGTCCTTTCACATTAGAAACAAGCACCTTGGGTACCCAAACACAAGTCTTTGGGCTCTTGTGTTTGCCCCCAACATATTTGGCAACTATTTTTCCTGATTTGTTAGTTAAAACATAAGATGCATCAAAAGTCTTAAATGAAATATTATGATCATTTGATGTAGCAGGAATTTTCTTTCTAGGCAATTTAATATGAGTGGTGTGCCTAGAGCTAGATGCCTCATTCTTATACATAAAAGCATGATGTGAAACAGTGTGAGGCTTCCAAGCATGAATCTTCCTAATTTTGTGATCAGGATAATTAGCAGGATATAAAATGTAGCCTTCATTATCCTGAACCATGGGGGCCTTGCCCTTAACAAAGTTGGACAATCTCTTAGGGGTATTAAGCTTGACATTGCTTCCCTATTGGAAACCAATGCCATCCTTATACCATGGCGTCTCCCATTATAGAGCATGCTTCTAGCAAATTTAAACTTTTCATTTTCTAGTTCATGCTCATTAATTTTAGCAATTAATTTTGGTATGTTATCATTTTGTTGTTTAATCATGGCAATGTGATCATCAATAGCTTCAACATTAATATCTCTACATTTAGTGCAAATGGAAACATGCTCGATAGTAGATGTAGAGGGTTTACAAACATTTAATTCTTCTATCTTAGCATGTAATATGGCATTCACTTTTCTAAGACAGGAAATAGAATCATTGCAAACACTCAATTCTTTAATCTTAGAAATTAAATTATCATTTTCAGTTCTAAGACTAGAAGTTGTATCATTGCAAACATTTAATTTATCAATCTTAGCATTTAGACTAGCATTTTCATTTCTAAGACTGATAGTTGAATCATTGCAAATGCTAAGCTCCTTAGTCAAGTTTTTACACTTTTCTACTTCCTGAGCATAAGCATTCTTTACTTTAACATGTTTCTTGTTTTCTTTAATAAGGAAGTCCTCTTGGCTTTCCAAGAGATCATACCTCTCATTAATGGTCTCAATTAGTTCATTTAATTTTTTTCTTTTGTTCCATGTTACGGTTGGCAAAAAGGGACATTAAATCATCTTCACTATCACTAGAACTACCCTCATCACTAGATGTAGTATACTTCGGGGTGATTCTAGATTGTACCTTCTTATTTTTGCTGTCCTTAGCCATGAAACACTTGTGGCTGATGTTGGGGAAGAGGAGTCCCTTGTTGACGGCAATGTTGGCGGCATCCTCGTCGGAGGAGGAGTCGGTGGAGCTCTCGTCGGAATCCCATTCCCGACATACGTGGGCATCGCCGCCCTTCTTCTTGTAATACCTCTTCTTTTCCTTCTTCTTTCCCTTCTTATCGTCGCCCCTGTCACTATCACTTGAATTTGGACATTTAGCAATAAAATGACTGGGCTTGCCACATTTGTAGCACACCCTCTTGGGGGGCTTGTAGTCCTTCCCCTTCCGTTGCTTGAGGATTTGGCGGAAGCTCTTGATGATGAGCACCATTTCCTCATTGTCGAGCTTGGAGGTGTCGATCGGAAGCCTACTTGGTGTAGACTCCCTCTTCTCTTCTTCCATCGCCTTGAATGCGACGGATTGCACCTTGGGTGTTGAGGTGGCGCCTTGCTCTAAGTTGACAATATGTTTGGAGTCTTTGATCATAAGTTCAAAGCTCACAAACTTGCCAATTACTTCTTCGGGAGACATTAGCCTGTATCTAGGATCCCCACGTATTAATTGAACTTGAGTGGGATTACGAAATACAAGGGATCGTAGAATAACCTTGACCATTTCATGGTCATCCCATTTTGTGCTCCCAAGATTGCGTACTTGGTTCACCAAGGTCTTGATCCGGTTGTACATTGCTTGTGGCTCCTCTCCCTTATTGAGGACGAATCGACCAAGTTCTCCCTCGATCGTTTCGCGCTTGGTGATCTTGGTCACCTCGTCCCCTTTGTGCGCCGTCTTGAGAATGTCCCAAATCTCTTTGGCACTCTTTAACCCTTACAATTTATTATACTCCTCTTGACACAAGGAGGCGAGGAGTATAGTTGTGGCTTGGGAGTTAAAGTTCCTAATTTGAGCGACCTCGTCCGAATCGTAGCCTTCGTCCCCCACCTTAGGTACCTGCACTCCAAACTCAACAATGTTCCAAATGCTTGTGTGGAGTGAGGTTAGGTGATGCCTCATTTTATCACTCCACATATAATAATTCTTACCATCAAAATATGGTGGTTTGCCTAAGGGAACAGAAAGTAGAGGAGCGCGCTTAGAAATACGGGGATAGCGAAGGGGCATCTTACTATACTTCTTGCGCTCATGGTGCTTAGAAGTGACGGATGCCTCGAAGCTTGATGTGGAGGGCCACGATGAGACGGTCTCATAGTAGACCACCTTCTTCATCTTCTTTTTCTTGTCGCCACTCTGATGCGACTTGATAGAGGGAGGGGATCCCTCCTTTGCTTTGTTGCCGGACTCCCTTGATGGAGCCTTCCCAAGGCTTGCGAGCTTATTGCCAGTTTCGATCTCCCTCTTACGTGATCTCCCGACATCACTTCGAGTTGCTAGACTCTTAATGAAGCATCGGTCTCTGATAGCAATTGAAAGTCGCCTAGAGGGGGGTGAATAGGCGTAATCTAAAATTTACAACTTAAAACACAAACTACAAGTCGGGGTTAGCGTTAGAGTTAAATCCGAGTCTGAGAGAGAGGGGGAAACAAATCAACCAAGAAATAAAGTGAGTGAACACGGTGATTTGTTTTACCGAGGTTCGATTCTAAAGAACCTAGTCCCCGTTGAGGTGGTCACAAAGACTGGGTCTCTTTCAACCCTTTCCCTCTCTCAAACGGTCACTTAGACCGAGTGAGCTTTCTCCTTAATCAAACAGGTCACTTAGACCCTACAAGGACCACCACACACTTAGGTGTCTCTTGCTTTGATTAAATTCTCTTGGGAACAAGAATGAGGAAGGAAGAAAGCGATCCAAGCGACAAGAGCGCAAATGAACACGAACACACACTCTCTCAAGTCACTCGGTGGTTGGAATGAATTTGGGAATTGGAGAAGCTTTGATCTTTTGAATTGTGTCTAGGAGTGAATGCACTAGCTCTTGTATTGAATGAGAACTTCAGAAAAACTTGGATGCTTGGAGTTGTGGTGGTTGGGGGGTATTTATAGCCCTCAACCACCAAGACGCCGTTGGGGAAGGCTGCTGGCGATGGGCGCACCAGACAGTCCGGTGCGCCACCGGACAGGTCCTATTCACTGTTCGGTGCGCCGCCACGTCACCCAACTGTTAGGGTTCGGAGCTCGGTCGATCATTGGAGTGTTGTCTTCTTGCAGCACCGGACGGTCCGGTGCCCCTCTGACTTTCTGCTCTGACTTCTGCATTACACTGTAGCTACACTATTCACCTTTGTAGAGTCGACCGTTGCGCGAGTTAGCCGTTGCTCCGCTAGCACACCGAACAGTCTGGTGAATTATAGCGAAGCGTATCTGCTGAAACCCGAGAGTGGCTGGTTGAACCCTGTACGGCCTGGTGCACCGGACAGTCCGGTGCGCCAGACCAGAGCACACTTGGTATCTTTTGCTCCTTCAAATTGGATCCCTAACTTGAATATTTATTAGTTTGTATTGAACCTTTATGCACCTGTAGAACATGTATTCTAGAGCAAACTAGTTAGTCCATATATTTGTGTTGGGCAATCAACCACCAAAATTAATTGTGGGAAAAGGTTAACCCTATTTCCCTTTCAATAGGAATACTATTGCAAGAAGCATTTTTAAGATTTGAAATTCCTCCCCCTATTTCAAATGCTTTTCCTTTGACTAAATAAAAACTCCCCCTGAATGAATTCTCCCCTTAGCTTTCAAGAGGGTTTTGAAGTAGATACCAAGTGAAATTGTACCAATTGAAAATTTTCATATTAATGTGAAGTTTGTGAAGATACCAATTTGAAAAACAATTTTGAAACACCAAATGAGATATCAATTGAAATTTCACTTTCACATATCAATTGAAAATTAGATACCATTTGAAAATTCATTTTGAGGCTGACTCAAATACAAATTGAGATAAACTTCAAATACTAGTTGAAATAAGCTTTTGTGAAAATTTTGAAATGGTGGTGCGGTCCTTTTGCTTTGGGCTTAATTCTTTCTCCCCCTTTGGCATTAAGCGCCAAAAAACAAAGAACTTGAGAGCCCTTTTTCATTTTTCTCCCCTTTGGGGCCTAATACCTTCTCCCAAATGGTAAAATAAATACGAGTGAAGGGTCATACCATTGAGAGTGACATGAGTAACGACAAAGGGTAAGTGATACCGTCAGAGTTGGAGTGGAAGCCTTGTCTTTGCCGAATACTGTATTTCCCTTTCAATTTAAGACTAATCATAGAGATATACTTGAAAGCACATTAGTCTTAGCCTTGGCACAAGAAGAATAAGAAATATGCATTTGTACCAAATGAAAGAGACATGATCAAAGGTATATACATGAGCTATGTATGCAATGTTTCAATCAAAGTTTCGAGAATCAAGTATATTTAGCTCATTCCTAAGTTTGCTGAAGGTTTTCTCATCTAGTGGCTTGGTAAAGATCGGATAATTGGTTGTGGGTGCTCACATAAGCAATTTCAATATCCCCCTTTTGCTGGTGATCTCTCAAAAAGTGATACCGGATGTCTATGTGCTTAGTGGGGCTGTGTTCAATGGGATTATCCGCCATGCGGATTGCACTCTCATTATCACATAGGAGAGGGACTTTGCTCAATTTGTAGCCATAATCCCTAAGGGTTTGCCTCATCCAAAGTAATTGCACACAACAATGACCCGCGACAATGTACTCGGCTTCGGCGGTGGAAAGAACGACTGGATTTTGTTTCTTTGAAGCCCATGACACAAGGGATCTTCCCAGAAACTGACAAGTCTCTGATGTGCTCTTTCTATCTATTTTACATCCGACATAATCAGCATCGGAATACCCAATTAAATCAAAGGTACATCCCTTGGGGTACCAAAGCCCAAACATAGGAGTGTAAACTAAATATCTCATAATTCTTTTCACGGTCCTAAGGTGAACTTTCTTAGGATTTGCTTGGAACCATGCACACATGCATATAGAAAGCATAACATCTAGTCGAGATGCACATAAGTAGAGTAAAGAACCTATCATCGACTGGTATACCTTTTGATCCACGGACTTACCTCCCATGTCGAGGTCAAGATGCCCATTGGTTCCCATGGGTATCTTGATGGGTTTGCCATGCTTCATCCCAAACTTCTTAAGTATATATTGAATGTACTTAGTTTGGCTGATGAAGGTGCCCTCTTGGAGTTGCTTGAATTGAAATCCAAGAAAATACTTCAACTCCCACATCATAGACATCTCAAATTTATGTATCATGATCCTACTAAACTCTTCACAAGTTGACTTGTTAGTAAACCCAAATATAATATCATCAACATAAATTTGGCATATAAACAAGTCTTTTGCAACAGTTTTAGTGAAGAGAGTAGGATCGACTTTACCAACTTTGAAACCATTAGTGATAATAAAGTCTCTTAGGCATTCATACCATACTCTTGGGGCTTGCTTGAGCCCATAAAGCGTCTTTGAGAGTTTATACACATGGTTAGGGTACTCACTATCTTCAAAGTCAGGAGGTTGCTCAACATAGACATCTTCCTTGATAGGTCCATTGAGGAAGGCACACTTCATGTCCATTTGATAAAGCTTGAAGCCATGGTAAGTAGCATAGGCAAGTAATATACAAATTGACTCAAGCCTAGCTACGGGTGCATAGGTTTCATCAAAGTCCAAACCTTCGACTTGTGAATATCCCTTTGCTACAAGTCGGGCTTTGTTCATTGTCACCACACCATGCTCATCTTGCTTGTTGCGGAATACCCATTTGGTACCTACAACATTTTGATTAGGACATGGAACTAAATGCCATACCTCATTCCTTGTGAAGTTGTTGAGCTCCTCTTGCATTGCCACCACCCAATCCGGATCTCTTAATGCATCCTCTATCCTGTATGGCTCAATAGAAGACACAAAAGAGTAATGTTCACAAAAATGTGCAACTCGAGATCTAGTTGTTACCCCCTTATGAATGTCACCAAGAATGGGGTTGACGGGGTGATCTCTTTGAATTGCTTGGTGGACTCTTGGGTGTGGCGGTCTTCGATCCCGAATTTCTTGTTCATCTTCCTTGTCTTCATTGTCATGTCCCCCTTGATCCATGTCCTCCTCTTGAGGTGGCTCATTGTCTTGATCTTTATCCTCTTCTTCTTGAGCCTCGTCCTCATCTTGAGTTGGTGGAGATGCTTGCATGGAATATGACAGTTGATCTTGTGTTTGTGGAGGCTCTTTGGATTCCTTAGGACACACATCACCAATGGACATGTTCCTTAGTGCGACGCACGGAGCCTCTTCATCATCTAATTCATCTAGATCAACTTGCTCCACTTGGGAGCCATTAGTCTCATCAAACACAATGTCACAAGAAACTTCAACTAGTCCAGTGGATTTGTTGAAGACTCTATATGCCCTTATGTTTGAGTTATAACCCATTAAAAAGCCTTCTACTGTTTTAGGAGCAAATTTAGAACTTCTACATCTTTTAATAAGAATAATGCATTTGCTCCCAAAGACTCTAAAATATGAAACATTGGGCTTTTTACCAGTGGGGAGTTCATATGATGTCTTCTTGAGGATTCGGTGAAGATATAACCGGTTGATGGAGTAGCAGGCAGTGTTAATTGCCTCCACCCAAAACTGGTCCGGTGTCTTGTACTCATCAAGCATGGTCCTTGCCATGTCCAATAGAGTTTTATTCTTCCTCTCCACTACACTATTTTGTTGAGGTGTGTAAAGAGAAGAGAACTCATGCTTCCGTTCCATTATCGCTTCTAATCTTTTTGATTCTCAATCCGAGCCCATTTTGAGCCTGTCTTAAGAATCTCTTTAAAGACTCTTGGGTTTGTGATTTTTCCTGCAAAAAGAACACCCAAGTGAAGCGAGAATAATCATCCACAACAACTAGACATTACTTACTCCCGCCGATGTGTATGTAAGTGATCGAGCCGAATAGATCCATGTGTGTCACACCCGGTTTTAGAAGGCAAACCGAATGCGAACCAAGTACGTGCCAGGATCAGTAATTCACGTACACAGCAGTTACATAACTGGACATCATCACACAGTGCTCAAATAATAACATAAAAGAAGGTATAATAGTCGATTACATCATTATGTTCGGGACATCCACATAGTCTTTAACAATTATCAAAGTGCGGAAAAGAAACGTAGATACACATTGCCTACACAGGCAGTCGACTGGGGGTTTGCCGCTAACCCACGCCTAGAACTCATCGTACTCTTGGAACTCCTGGAAGTCCTCCTCCACGACTTCATCTTCACCTGAGCAGTGGTTGCAACACGGACAACCTGGGGGGGTTTGGTGTATAAAGCAAGGGTGAGTACACATCAACATACTCAGCAAAATGTCATGTTTGGCTGTAGTGGACTAGCTTTATGTGGAGTTAAGTCAAGCAGTTGCTTTTAGTTGGTTAGGTTATTGTTAATAGTAGAAAGCCAGGTTTTAGCATTAACCCAAGTTATTAACCCAATGTACCCTTTCCAAACGGAAAGAATACCACTTACCATTACCATAGGCATAACCAAAACCATCATCCTCATCACCACCTGCAAACCATACATCTCTGATCAAGTATCTCTAATCAATGGAGCTCCCTTGGCCGCTCATAACCGTGAGCACGACTGATATATCAGTTTCATAACACTCTGCAGAGATTGGGCACTTTACCCACAAGCCGTGATTCCCTCTTGCCTCGGGCCGATCAAACCCTTAAACACTACCAAGGTGAATAGGCAGGGTCTCACTACGTAGCCTTTACAAAGATTTCCTGGGGCTGTAGCCGCCCGTTAGGTTTCCTAAATGCACCGCACTCCTCCCCAAGGGGCGAACCAACCTTGGTAGAGCGAGCCGCATACATCGAGCCCCATTAACAGCACGATGGCGAAGCGAACTACACCTCAGTTCCCCTAATTACTCAGCTAAAGGCGTCCCACTCCACCCTCATGGTTGCACTGTTTTCTCGAGCGGTCATCCAATGAACTAGTCCTTACGGAGAGGCACTTGAGAAATAGCTCGAGCCCCCTTAAATGTCACAGTACCACCATCATAATCAAAAGGGAAAACAGTGTATCATAGATAATCTCATCATGTTCATTGATTAATGTGAAGCGCTAGCATATAGCTAAACCAAAATAACCCAACCAAAATAGGTAAACAAGGACAAGATAAACAAAAGCTAGTCAATCCTTAGGTATAAACTGTGTAAATGCGGGGAATGAATTGTAAGAATGAGTAGGACATAGATGCATCAAGGGAGACTTGCCTTCACCAACTGACTGCTGCTTAGGGTCTTCACCTGCAACTCCTTCGGACTCCGCCAACAGACCGTTATCTATACGAGTTTCAAACATACATTCCACAATTTCAATACAAAAGAACAGTACACCAAATAATAGAATGTAATAAATAAACAGACGTTCGATGTAGGGCTCACACCTACGACTAAGCGAGAAAAAGAAAGTAACGGTCGAGGCTACGGCCGACGAGCAATCAAGTCACATGATTATAAATTAAAATACTCGTCTAAACAGAACGGTATTAATTTAGCCATTGCATTTAGCATAGGGTAAAGTCATGTTCCATGTTTAATTATTATGAATAGATAAAGGTAAATTAAAAGGATTGTCGCGCGGTGAAACGCGTGACACAACACTTAAATTGAATTAAGAAATAAACGACTTGTCATGTGACGAAGCGCGCAACGAGACACTTGCATTAATTATAAAGAGACGTTAAGCGTCACGCGACGAAACACACAATGGCATACGCCATCTAAACTAAATTTAAAACGAAACGTCGCATGACTGGATGCACGACGCCTCACATTAAATAATCTGAAATTAAGACAAATCATCGCGCGACGAAGCGCGCGACACAACTCATTAATAAAGATGAATTTAAAATGAATCGTCGCGCGACGAAGCGTGCGACGTAGCACATTCATTAAACTAAATTCAAAACTAATTAAAATGAAAATCGATCGCCGCGCGCACTGAGGCTGCGCGCGCGGGAACGCGTTGCGCGTGTCGGGGCGCGCGAGGCCACGCTGGGGACACGCGAGACCAGGCGAGTCACGTCGGGGGCGCGCAGCCGCGCCGGGGATAGGGCGGGCGCCGCCAGGAGGGGCCGAGCAGGGGCCACGCGGGAGCGCCGCCAGGGGGCCACGAGGGGCGCGCGTGGGGGCCACGCAGGGGCGCCGCCAGGGGGCATGAGGGGAGAAGCGCGCCGGGGGGCCGCGCGGGAGAGCGCTGGGGCCGCGGGGGAGCGCACAGGGGAGCACGCCGCGGGGGAGGGCGCCGGGGGCGCGCGGGTCAGAGCGGTCCGGCTGGGCTGGGCTGGGTCGGGCTGGGTCGCATCGCGGGGCAAAAACCCACGACACGCACAACCACCGATCGGAATCCGATTCGCGAAACGAGACTGAGCAACACACACGATTAAACCCGACATCAGACAAGAAAAATGTCTCGGCATGATGCAACACCCATGACAACTTAGGTTTTTGTTTACACGTAATATGGGCACCAGTCGCTACACCACTTTGAAATTGGGAAGAAGGAGCGAAACGGGAAGAGAAAAGAGAGTAACGCCTGAATTTGGTGAGTAAATAGAAGAAAAAATTCTACCCCCAAATTCAGGGCGTTACAAACCTATCCCCCCTTAAAAGAATCTCTCCCTCGAGATTCAAGGTTGGCCAGCAAAGAGTTCAGGATATTTAGCCATCATGTCATCTTCACGCTCCCAGGTTGCTTCTTCCTCAGAGTGGTGATCCCATTTGACTTTGCACATTATGATAGTTTTCCTCTAGGTGACCCTGTCTGTAGTCTCAAGAATCTGCACTGGCTTCTCTATGTAGGTCAAGTCCCCCTAGACCTCCAGACCTTCCACTGGCAACTGCTCTTCTGGCACACACAGGCACTTCTTCAACTGAGACACATGGAAGACATCATGCACTGCGGACAAACCTTCTGGCAGACTGAGCTGATAGGCCACTTCTCCATGCTTTGCGAGAATCTGATACGGACCAACATAGCGGGGTGCTAGCTTGCCTTTGACTCCGAATCTTCTGACTCCTCTGATCAGTGATACTTTCAAGTAGACAAAATCTCCGACTTCGAAACTCAGCTCTCTCCTTCTTATGTCTGCATAACTTCGCTGTCTTGACTGCGCTATCTTCAGGTTCTCCCGAACCATCTTGATGTTCTCCTAAACTTTGAGCAAAATGTCTGGCCCAAACACTTGCTTTTCTCCAGGCTGATCCCATTGCAACGGAGTTCTACAACTCCTTCCATAAAGTGCCTGAAATGGTGACATCTTCAAGCTGGCCTAGTAACTGTTGTTATAGGAGAATTCTGCGTAAGGTAATCTCTTGTCCCATCTGGACTGATCTTGCAACGCACAAGCTCTCAACATATCTTCGAGTATTTGATTAGTTCTTTCAGTCTAGCTGTCTGTCTGTGGATGGTAGGCTGAACTAAAATTCAGATGTGTACCCAAAGCTTCATGCAACTGCTGCCAGAAATGAGAGGTGAACTGTGTTCCTCTGTCTGACACTATCTTCTTTGGCACACCGTGAAGACAAACGATCCGAGACATGTACAATTCTGTCAATACTGCACTGCTGTAGTTAGTCTTGACAGGTATGAAGTGGGCTAACTTGGTTAAGCGGTCAACCACTACCCAAATGGAATCGTAGCTGGCTCGAGTGCGAGGCAATCCGACTATGAAGTTCATCCCGATTTCATCCCATTTCCACTGAAGAATTCGCAACTGCTGCAACAATCCAGCTGGCCTCTGATGCTTTGCCTTGATCCTTTGACAACTGTCACATATAGCCACATGCTCTGTGATCTCCCTTTTCATTCCGTACCACCAGAATTTCTTCTTCAGATCCTGATACATCTTCTCACTTCCAAGGTGTATAGAATAAGCTGACTCATGAGCTTCCTTGAGGATCAACTCCTGAATAGACTGGACATTGGGAACACACAAACGGTCCCTGAACCATACCACACCTTCTGCATCTTCCCGAAAGTCTTTACCTCTGCCTTCTAGAATCAGTTGCCAGATTTCACTGATCTTCTCATCATTCTTCTGTGCTTCTTTGATTTCCCGCTCCAAGGTGAGTTCTAACTCAACTGTTACTCCTCGCATATTGTTCAGAAATCCGAGGCTCAACCTATCAAACTCTTTGGCCAACTCATAAGGCATCGAATGAGCGACCATCATATTGACTTGACTTTTCCTGCTCAAAGCATCTGCCACTACGTTCGCTTTGCCTGGATGGTAATGAATCTCCAATTCATAGTCTTTGATCAACTCTAACCATCTTCGTTGCGTCATATTCAGCTTTGATGGAGTGAATATGTACTTCAGACTCTTGTGGTCTGTGTAGACATCACACTTCTGTCCATACAGATAGTGCCTCCATGTCTTCAGTGCATGAACCACTGCTGCCAACTCTAGGTCATGGATTGGATAATTCTTCTCATGAACCTTCAGCTATCGGGATGAGTAAGCCACAACTCTTCCCTCTTGCATCAACACACATCCCAAACTAGTGTAACAAGCGTCGCAATACACTGAGAAGAGCTTGTGCACATCAGGCAAGACTAAGACAGGCGTTGTAGTCAACTTTTCATTTAGCGCTTCAAAGGCTTCTTGACATTTCTGGGTCCACTTGAACTCCACTTGTTGCCTAGCAAAGCTATCATCGGTTTCGCAATCTTTGAAGCCCCTTCAATGAATCGCCGACAATATCCGACCATTCCAATGAAGCTCTTGATTCCTCAGGCATCTATTGGCGCTTTCTAGTTCAGAATATCTACCACTTTCTTCTGATCCACAGCTAATCCATCTTTGTTAATTATGTGACCCAAGAACAGGACTTCATTGATCTAGAACTTGCACTTACTCAAATTTGCATACAATTGGTGCTCTCGCAATCTCTGCAATACCATCTTCAAATGATCCACATGCTCCTCCTCACTTTGAGAATATATAAGAATGTCATCAATAAATACCACCACAAACTTGTCAAGATAATCCATGAATACATTGTTCATCAGATTCATGAAGTAGGCTGGTGCATTTGTTAGGCAAAAAGACATAACAGTGAACTCATACAACCCATACTTGGTAAGGAATGCCATCTTCGGAATGTCTGAAGGTCGAATCCTGAGCTGGTGATAACCTGACCTCAGATCTATCTTTGAAAACACGCTGGCTCCTCTCAACTGGTCGAACAGATCTTCTATTCTGGGCAAGGGGTACTTGTTCTTAATCGTGACCTCATTCAGAGCTCGATAATCGATGCACATCCTCCTAGTGCCATCTTTCTTCTCCACGAACAGGACAAGGGCGGCCCAAGGTGAGGTGCTTGGCCTTATATAACCTTCTCTGACAGCTCATCGATCTGCTTCTTGAGTTCAACCAACTCTGGTCTAAATACCCTGTAGGCTCTTTTAGAGATGGGGCGGTACCAATAAGAAGCTCTATGGCAAACTCAACTTTCCGCTCAGGTGGCATGCCTGGTAAGTCTTCCGGAAACACATCTGGGAATTCTGACACAACCTTGATAATCTCGAGTGAATCTGGCTCCTTGCTATCAATAGCCATCTGATGACAACTTCCTTTCCTTGGTTCAGGTGAGACTAGCTCGGCTACCACTTCTTCTCCTAGTGGGGACACCAACTTAATTATCCTCTTATCACAGCTGATAATTGCTTAGTACTTATCTAGCCAATTCATCCCTAGGATGACATCTATTCCCTAAGTACCCATTACTATGAGATTAGCGGGAAACGCTATCCCCCTTATTTCCACACTTACATTCAAGCAAATGCTATCGGCTCGAATTCTACCACCGGCTGAGTCAATTTGGATGGGGATTGACATGGTAGTGATTGGAAGATTATGTGCTTCTACCCATGATGCAGTGACAAATGAATGCGTTGCTCTAGTATCAAATAACACTTCTGCAATATGGGAGTCGACTGGAAACATACTTACTGTCAAGTCGGGTGTTTCCTGAATGGCTTCAGCTTCCAAATGGTTCAGTCTCCCATGGTTGTAGCGTGGCTGGGAGCGGTTGCCTGCTCCAGGCTGGGGCACATTCTACTTTGTTGGGGTACTGGGCCTGACTGCTGCTGGGCTGCCTTCTTCGGACATTGCATCACCCAATGGCCTTGCTCTCCACAATGGAAACATGCTCTGCTTCCGCCCTGAACTGGTGCTGCTTGACTACTCTAGTTGGTTGCTGGGGCAGGGAGGCGAGGTGTCTGCTGACTCTGCCTCTGGAACTGACCTCCTCCTGACTGATTGTTCTGGCAATTCTGCTGCTGTTGCTAAGGGTACTGCCTTTGAAACTGCTACTGCTGAGGGGGACGTTGATTCTGCTTGAACTAATGAGGTGAGTTGCCTGAGAAACGGGGGTGGTTGTTGCTTCCAGGTTGAGGTCCATTGATCTTGCGCTTGCGATCTTCCATCTCCTTGAGCTTCTTCTCGGTCATGATCACTTTGTCGATCAGATGTTGAAATGTGGGAAAGGTATGATTCATCAGCTGATAATACAGAGGGTCAACTAAGCCTCTCAAGAAACGGTACTGCCTCTTGGCATCTGTGTTGACATCCTCAGGAGCATAGTGGGACAGCTGCAGAAACTTGTCTCGGTACTCACTGATAGACATAGGCCCTTGCTTGAGCGCCAGGAACTCCTCCTTCTTCACTATCATCAGACCTGCGGGAACATGGTACTGGCAGAAATTGTCTCTGAATTCCTCCCAAGTGATGGTGTTAGGATTGGCATGAGTGGCGAGATAGGACTCCCACCAAGACTGAGCTGCTCCTCTCAACAGTCAGGGACCATACAGAACTTTCTCCCTGTCGTCGCACTGAGCAGTGTGCAACTCCCGCTCCACGGTATGCAGCCAATCTTCAGCATCCATGGGGTCAAAAGAGTGAGCGAACACTGGGGGATGACCTCCCATGAATTTAGCACGCTTGTCTCTGGCATCTGAGGCATCTGAGGCTGAGGTGGTGGTTGTTGTTGCTGCTGCTGAATGCCGGCCAGAGTCTGACCGATGGCTTGAACTGCCTGAGTCTGCATTAGGAACATATGTTCGATGGTCATCAGGGGCAGTGGTGGCAGCTACTGTTGCTGGGGTGCCTCATCCTGAGGGGCTGCCTGCTCCTGCCGAGCACGCCTCCCTCCTCTGCGCCTATTTTCTGACATCTGCAGAATGCAATCACACATCAGAACTGATCTTGCAACTTGCAGCATAAGAAAAGAGTATAAATCCTTCCATAGCACTGAACAGATGAACATCTTCACTGACTTCCAACACAGGCAAACATAACTTCTCAGATAAAGAGGAAAGTAGAACAAAAGGGCTTCCCAACTAGATAACTAATTTTTTATTAACATTTAACAGGTAAACCAAAGTGCAGGGGATACCCACACCCTGGCGACAGTCATTACAAAGATCCAAATCCATCATAGTTCATCATGACAAACATAAAAGGCATAGGATAAGCAAACTACCCTGTCTAACTAAGTCTAACTAAGAGTAAGACTGATGCAAAGACTATAGCTTCTATATATATATATTTTTGCATTAATTACAAGATCTGACGCTGACGATCTATGGTTCTAAATTTATCTTGGTCCTGCAGTCGGGGTTACCATAAGCATGGTGTCCACGCTGAGGTGAGCGGTATGGGTGCTGAGTCCCGACGGGAGCGGGGGAGCCATCCTCCAGGTGACGATGCTCCGCGCGCTCACCCCACAACTGGGCGATCTCAGCACGAGCCCTACTTAGCTCATCTAATGCATGGTCTAGCTCCGTGTTTAGCACGGCGGCTAGGTTGACTGTGCTGCTCAACCTAGGATTGTCCTCACCGACAGGTGAGACAACCACGCCTCTTGTGCTGCCCGATGAACTGTGGGGGTAATACTTCAGGTTAAGACCATCGGCTACCCCATCGAGCACTAAGCAGTTGTGCGAAAGCGCACGCTATGCGACATCTTGCATGGCCGCCTCAGCTGAGTCCCGCTCAGAGATAGAATAGTGCTCTTAGCAGACCTCCGCACCCCGGAGACTGTTCTCCGGACGGCGCACCAAGCAGGTCGCCTCCCAACGGTCCGGGTAAACCCCGCGACTATGCTGAAAGACAACACAGCGATACTCGATAGACCAAGTGCATCGGTCGAGTGCCTGGCGTAGCAAGGTGTCGAGCGCATCATGGAAGTGACATCCGCGAGCGGCGTCGCGAGTGATAGGTCGAGCAACCCATCCTTCCAGCTCCTGCTCCTCTGAAAGGTCGGTGTTGTGGCTCGAGCTGCTGTCGCCACCTCCGTTGTCTGGGTCTCCTCCAGCAGCTACTCCAGTGGCTGGGGCGCTCAGTGGTGGTGTAGGAGGCGCCTCCAGCGGAAGCACAGGGGAGCAGCTCCTCATAGACTCTATCTTCTGCTGAAGCGAGAAAGAAGAGCCCTGCTGCTCTAGCTCTTGTTGTCGACGCTCCTGCTCCTCGTGCAGGCGGTGGTGCAGCCTATCTAAATGGCTAGACTGACCAGCCACCGGACGGTGAAGCGGACGCTCCACGAGATGAGAAGGCAAGAAAGGAATGACTGACTTCCGTGCAGTGTGTCTAAGACGAGCCATCTACAAAAGACACCGTAAGCATAAGAGTGAGAACAAAACTAATATGACCAGCAAGTAGACCATACATAAATGAGGAAGTAGAATAAAACAAAATTTTCAGCAAGGTATAATAATATATAGTAGAACATAGGTTTGGTCGATATGACCAACTTTTGAAGGGATACCAAAGTCAAGGTGATAATAAGGGTCTATAATCCTTAGAACGACAATTCTATTCTAGGTTAGCGGTCCTACAATCAGCACAACTTTGATACCACCTATGCCACACCCGGCTTTAGAAGGCAAACCAAATGCGAACCATGTACATGCCAGGATCAGCAATTCACGTACATAGCAGTTACATAACTGGACATCATCACAGAGTGCTCAAATAATAACATAAAAGAAGGTATAATAGTTGATTACATCATGATGTCTGGGACATCCACATATAGTCTTTAACAATTATCAAAGTGTGGAAAAGAAACGTAGATACACACGGCCTACACAGGCAGCCGACTGGGGGTTTGCCGCTAACCCATGCCTAGAACTCATCGTACTCTTGGAACTCCTGGAAGTCCTCCTCCACGAGTTCATCGTCACCTGAGCAGTGGTTGCAACACGGACAACCTGGGGGGTTTTGTGTGTAAAGCAAGGGTGAGTACATATCAACATACTCAGCAAAATGTCCCGTTTGGCTGTAGTGGACTAGCTTTATGTGGAGTTAAGTCAAGCAGTTGCTTTTAGTTGGTCAGGTTATTATTACTAGTAGAAAGTCAGGTTTTAGCATTAACCCAAGTTATTAACCCAATGTACCCTTTCCAAACGGAAAGAATACCACTTACCATTACCATAGGCAAAACTAAAACCATCATCCTCATCACCACCTGCAAACCATACATCTCTGATCAAGTATCTCTAATCAATGGAGCTCCCTTGGCCACTCATAACCGCGAGCACGGCTGATATATCAGTTTCATAACACTCTGCAGAGGTTGCGCACTTTACCCACAAGCCGTGATTCCCTCTTGCCTTGGGCCAATCAAACCCTTAAACACTACCAAGGTGAATAGGCAGGGTCTCACTACGTAGCCTTTAAAAAGATTTCCTGGTGCTGTAGCCGCCCGTTAGGTTTCCTAAATGCACTGCACATCTCCCCAAGGGGCAAACCAACCTTGGTAGAGCGAGCCGCATACACCGAGCCCCACTAACGGCACAATGGCGAAGCGAACAACACCCCATTTCCTCTAATTACTCAGTAAAGGGCGTCCCACTCCACCCTCATGGTTGCACTGTTTTCCCGGGCGGTCATCCAACGAACCAGTCCTTACGGAGAGGCACTCGAGAAACAGCTCGAGCCCCCTTAAATGTCATAGCACCACCATCATAATCAAAAGGGAAAACATCGTATCATAGATAATCTCATCATGTTCATTGATTAATGTGAAGCGCTAGCATATAGCTAAACCAAAATAACCCAACCAAAATAGGTAAACAAGGACAAGATAAACAAAAGCTAGTCAATCCTTAGGTATAAACTGTGTAAATGTGGGGAATAAATTGTAAGAATGTGTAGGACATAGATGGGTCAAGGGACACTTGCCTTCACCAACCGACTGCTGCTCAGGGTCTTCACCTGCAACTCCTTCGGACTCCGCCAACTGGCCGTTATCTATACGAGTTTCAAATATATATTCCACAATTTTAATACAAAAGAACAGTACACCAAACAATAAAATGCAATAAATAAACAGACGTTTGACGCATGGCTCACACCTACGACTAAGCGAGAAAGGGAAAGTAACATTTGAGGCTATGGCCGACGAGCGATCACGTCACACGATTATAAATTAAAATACTCGTCTAAACAGAACGTTATTAATTTATCCATCACGTTTAGCATAGGGTAATGTCATGTTCCATGTTCAATTTTTATGAACAAATAAAGGTAAATTAAAAGGATTGTCGCGTGGCGAAACACGCGACACAACACTTAAATTGAATTAAGAAATAAAAGACTCGTCGCGTGACGGAGCGCGCAACAAGACACTTGCATTAATTATAAAGACACGTTAAGCGTCACGCGATGAAACGCACAACGACATACGCCATCTAAACTGAACTTAAAACGAAACGTCGCGCGACTGGACGCGCGACACGTTAAATAATCTAAAATTAAGACGGATCGTGGCGCGACGTGTGACACCCCAGTGTCACCTAGGGTTTCTCTCAAAGTGCCAACCCAAGAACCATCATTTTATGTGAACCAAGTAAGCATGAGCATCAAATTAACTTAAGTAAGAAGGAATTCACCAAGCATATGCTTAAAAGTATCATGATCAAACAATTGAGACCTTTAAGAAGGCAAGAATGTGTAACCCTAATAAAAACCCTAAGTAAGCCCCATGAGCAAAATTCAAGAAAATAAGGAAAAGGGTATGAAAAATTTAAAATTATGACTTGAGCCAATTATGAAAATTAAAGTATATTTAATAAGCAACAAGAAAGGTTGAGAAAGCTTAGCCAAAATAACTCAAATAAATCCCCAAATTAGCCCTTGAACTATGAACTCTTGGAGAAATTCAGATTTCTGAATTTCTGAAATTCAGACCTCTTTCCAATGATCAACTGTGTTCTCTATTTTTCGAAACTCAAAGCCAGGAGATCCAAATATCAAAGTTGTGCCAAATTCCCTTGAACACGTCCTGGAAAAGTTTGAACTCAAACCAAATTCATTTGACACGGTTTTGGCGCAGTTTGACCTCGGGACCAGGCATTCTGACACTGACACCTTGGTGACGCTACAACTCCCTGTCCCTAGCCTAAAACCACGCGACGTCCATACACAAAAGACAAAGCTTGGTCAGGTGAACAAATCCTTCACAGCGATCTTGCCCAAATTCGCGAAGATTTGCACCCAATCGGCGGTTGAACATGGGCAGAGGCAACGAGAACACGTGTTCGACCGTGGCTGACACCCTGGTTCACGCCCGTTCGCGCACCCGCGCCTTCCAGTGCACGCCCGCGCGCGCTCGCCGGTCCACGACCGCCCGTGCACCGTGTCGTGCCTATAAAGCCTCCCCAAGCGCGCCTCACTTCACCCCGCGCTCACCCTCACCGGCCAGCCACCTCTCCTTAGCTCCGGCGAGCTCAATTCCGCCCGCCATTGCCGCCAGAGCTTCGGCCGCCGTGGCCAGCCCACTCCAACCACCCTCGAGTCGAGCTAGTGCTTCGGCTAGCTCCACCAGTAGCCCGTGAAGCTCGCCAAGCCCTCGGACCAGGCCGGACTTCACCGGAGGCCCGAGATCGACCTCACCGGACTTCGGTCTTTCGCCGCCGCGCGTGGACCGAGCTAACCAGTGAGTCTCCGACCAATTCCTTGCACCCATATCTTCTCTGGCACCCCGTGAACCTCTCTGACCCATCCAATTGCTCTATCTCGCCGTGACCAGGCCGGACTCCTCGCCGCCGACGAGCATCCCCGCCTGCGCGCGTGGACCGACCGACTCCGGCCATCTCCGACGGCGACCCGCACCTCGTTGTGATCCCCGAGACCTCCCCTACGTCCTTGACCACTTCACCGGAGCCATCTCGCCGCCGGTAAGCCCCTCCGCCCTTTCTTCCGCCACGGTTACTGTTTAAGTTAGAAGAAGGACCTCGGGTTAGGATTTGTAGAACCCGAGGGGTTTTCTGTAACGTCAGTGACTCATGTGAATAGTAGCCTAAGGACTGATCCACGAGGAAAACTTAAAAACCCGCCAGGGACCCCAGTGCAAAGTGGATTTTTATTAAACCAATTCTGTTAATCTTTTTAAAATGACCAGAGAACTCAGAAAACCCATAACTTGATGAATTCTTCATAAAAAGTTGTCAAACTAATTTTGTTAGCTCCTGAATATTATGAACTATCATTTAAAAATGATAAACCCTATACTTTCTGTTCTAAATTTTAGAGTTTAAAATTAAAAACAGAAACCTACGAAACCTAGTTTAATTAAGGAAAATTAGTTTTTCTTCTGTGCTGAACTTGAGAAAATTTGTAGATATTCAAACCTCATTTAGACATTGTTTAAAAATAGTAGGAACCCCAGCATTGGAAAATATGATGTAGTTATTCATTTAAAACTATTCTGCCCAGAACTTAGGAAAAACCAGAAAGGCATTAGAAATTGGTGAACAGTGAGTAAAATTATTTTTCCTAGTTTGCTTATGTAACAGAGAACCTAGGAAAAATACAGAGACTATTAGTTCAGACCAGTTTTAAATTAAAATGTTTTATTTAGCCTCATTTGGACTAAAAATCAATTATTAGAGTAGCAAAATTATAACCGAAAACTGAGTAATAGAAATCCAGTGGACTTACAACCACCAGATCCCCACTACAAAAATAAAGAACACCTCAGCCCAACTTTTTAAGTAAGGAAAATAAATATAAAGTGATAATAAGGCATTTTCCAAATAAATCTTGAACAACCCCTAATAATGTGATAATGGGCAACCAAAATTTAGCTAAGGTCATAAGGAGATAAACCACCAGAGAAAAATGCAAACCCATGAAAAAGAAGCAAACCCATATCTATTGCTAGTATTTTATGAGAAAGGCCATTTAATACAAATAATGCATACCACCCTTTCCCTTAAGCAAAAAGAGGCCAAATCTCAGAATGATTGCTCTTGCACAAAATAATAACCAAGAAAAATAAGAACTCTGTTGTTTGATGTTTTTCAAGTATAGTGGTAGTAGAAAGCACCCATTTGGCTAGAAACTTGAGAAAACCATAGAAAATTTATTAGAAGGTATTAATGACTAGAAATTTGTATCAAGTCATGTTATAACACCTAAAGGCCAGTAAAAATAAGTTTTAGAGAATTACCCACTGTTAAATAATAGTTGTAGTTCAAAGCACCCCTTCTGCCCTAAAATTTAATAATTTTGTCCAGAGAAAACTATTCACTTTCTGATCCCCAAATTTTGAAACAGAGAAACATACACCAGTTCCAAGCCAGTGTAATTTTTGCAGAATTTTTAGAATTTTATAAAAGCAACTTGTAGTTCAAACCCACTCCAAAACATTTAGGAGAATAAAAGAAAAGGAAAGAAGAAATAAACCCCACTCCAATAAGTCTAACTTAAATACTTATCAATTCTCACTAAGGTTTAAAAGGAATTCAGTGGAACCCCAAAAATAAACCTACCACTTACCTCAGCTAAGTTTAACCCAAATTACCAAGTATACCACCCAAGTGTCTTACATAAGTAAAGTTGACTTTGTTTAAACTCAAGAAGATCATACACCTTCAAGTTGTAATTTCTAAAAGCACATGTCATATCATGCATATATCTTACGCATTGCATTTGTTAGACTGTAATCTTGCCGACGGAGAGTACGTGCTCATCCCCGAGCAAGGACCTGTCCAAGAGGAGGACCAGGAGCAGGCTTCAGAGGCTGCCAGTGAGGATCTCCCCGCAGCCCCAGCAATTGAAGGCAAGCCCCGGTTTTATGCATAACCATATTATTATATGCTACTTTACTACACTTAATGCTTGTAGGACTGTAATGTGCACTTAAGTGTAGGAGTTGCTTGAAACCTCTAGTTGCATGAACTTAGGATTCCTTTTGGAGATGAATACTAGTATGCTAGGTCGAGTAGCTGCTTGCTAATCAGGATCTCGGTAGAAGTCGAGTGATTTTTCTAGCACTCGCGCGAGATCAGGAATTGATTGTATTCATCTTGATAATGGGATATATGTTGGTCTATGGACTTGGATCCAGGGAGGATGCCTTGTCCATGAGACGGGAAAAAGAATTAAGGATTAATGTGTGGATACCTGAGTCAAGCTTTTGAACGTACTAAGCACATGCCGGGAAAAATGGTAACCGGTAAACCTAGTACCTGATTGAAGCCGGGCCCGGACTTTATCCCTCATGCGACCTGAGACTGGGTCTCCCATGCTAGCTATGGTGGGTACAAGTGCGGTCACTGCACGGCGGCAGCCGGGGTCAGTGGAGCATTGTATGCCAAGGCGGTGAGGCCTGGACGCGAACAGGGAATCGATGGGGACGGTTGTCATGTGTGATGGTCGGAATACCCTGACATACCGTGTGTTTAGGTTTACCTTGCAAGGATAAAACTCGATTCGAATTGTCTGCTTCTCGCAGCTAATGAGACTGCTTGACCCCTTGTACTACATCGAGTAAGAAGTGAAATGTGGTTACATGAGATAATTTGTTGATTGAACTAAATGCTTGTTACCATGTATGCTTAGAAGGATCAAATCTAGCTAAGTTAATGATGATAGAATTTGAAGAGCTAAAAATTGATTTTAGAAACTGCTAGTGCTTTTTGGCAAACCAAACCCCCTCAGCCAAACAATTGCATAGTCTAGAGGTAGAGGAGTAGACTCCTCACACCGGGTAAGTCTAGCTGAGTATTAGTATACTCAGCCTTGCTTGTGGCACAATTTTTTTTGCAGGTACCATTCAGGAAATGGTTGATGGTGTGACTTGGCCTACCACCCTGCCACCGGGTTGGACGGTCGAGTGGGATGTTGCTCCGGCAGGAGAGGAGCACGAGGAGTAGTGGGCTAGGCCTTGCCCAATTCCTCGATACCGACGACATCGATTATCCGCTGCACTTTATTTTGTGAACTTCATTTGCTACTCAAAAACTCCGATTAATGTAATAATTCAGTACTTAATTTGAGGTTTTCCTGTTTTATTGTATTTCTTCTGTGACTCACCTTCGAGTGAGATTGTGGAATTTGATCCTGGTTAAGTGGCTCTATCAGACTAGATCTGAGGGACTGACGGGTTATTCTGGTTTAAGTGTGTTACGGCCCCTGAGGTGTGATTTAGGCACTTAAGCTGGAATAATTCGGGTGGTTCCGCCACACGACGAAGCGCGCGACACAGCTCACTAATAAAGATGGATTTAAAATGAATCGTCGCGCGACAAAGCACGCGACACAGCACATTCATTAAACTAAATTCAAAACTAAATAAACTGAAAATCGATCGCCACGCGCACTAAGGCTGCGTGCGCGAGAACGCGTTGCGCGTGCTCGGGCGCGCGAGGCCACATCGGGGACACGCGAGACCACGTGAGTCACGCCGGGGGCGCGCAGTCAAGCCGGGGACAGGGCGGGCGCCGCCGGGAGGGGCCGAGCAGGGCCCGCGAAGGGCGCACGCGGGGAGGAGCGCGCCGGGGGGCCGCGAGGGAGCGCGCCAGGAAGGCCGAGGGGAAGCGCGCCGGGGAGGCCACGGGGGAGCACGCCGGGGGCCACGGGGGAGCGCGCCCGGGGGCCGCGGGGGAGCGCCACCGGGGGGACGCGCGGGGAGCGCGCCAGGGGGCCGCCTGGGAGCGCGCTGAGGGGCCGCGAGGGAGCACCGCCGGGGGCCGCACGGGAACGTGCGCAGCAGGCCGCACGGGGGGAAGAAGAAGGGGAGGGGGAGGAGGAGAGAGAGAGAGGGAGGGAGAAGGAGAGAGAGAGGGGAGGGAAGCTCACCTCGGGGTCCAAATCCGGCGATCACCGTCTCCAAAACCTAGGGCACCACGGGGAGAGAGAGAGGTGGAGGAGAGGAGGTTGCTGCGCGGGAAAAATCAAATGAGGGAAAGGGAGAGAAGGGAGGGGCACACATCGGGGAGGGGCAGGGCGCCCGGGGCGCGCGGGCCAGAGCGGGCCGATTGGGCCAGGCTGGGTCACGTCGTGGGGCAAAAACCCACGACACGCACAACCACTGATCAGAATCCGATTCGCGAAACGAGACTGAGCAACACACGCGATTAAACACGACATCAGACAAGAAAAATGCCTCGGCTTGATGCAACACCCATGACAACTTAGGTTTTTGTTTACACGTAATACGGACACCAGTCGCTACACCGCTTTGAATTTGGGAAGAAGGAGCGAAACGGGAAGAGAAAAGAGAGTAACGCCTGAATTTGGTGTGTAAAGAGAAGAAAAAATTCTATCCCCAAATTCAGGGCGTTACAATGTGAAGTAGCTTGAGCGGCCTGTCAGTCGTCATTATGTTTTTGTGTGGATGATGAACTCCAACTTGCTTTCTTGCTTGACATGCCTACAAATCCTTTCTATCTCAAAATAAACATTTGTTAGTCCTAAAATGTGCTCTCCCTTAAGAAGCTTATGAAGATTCTTTATTCCAACATGGGCAAGTTGGTGATGCCAGAGTCAGCCCATATTAGTCTTAGCAATTAAGCAAGTGTCTAGTTTAGCTTGGTTATCATTAAAATCAACTAAGTATAGCTAACCATCTAGCACTCCCTTAAATGCTATTGAATCATCACTTCTTCTAAACACAGTAACAGCTACATCAGTAAATTGCTCGAGCCCCCTTAAATGTCATAGTACCACCATCATAATTAAAAGGGAAAACAACGTATCATAGATAATCTCATCATGTTCATTGATTAATGTGAAGCGCTAGCATATAGCTAAACCAAAATAACCCAACCAAAATAGGTAAACAAGGACAAGATAAACAAAAGCTAGTCAATCCTTAGGTATAAACTATGTAAATGTGGGGAATGAATTGTAAGAATGAGTAGGACATAGATAGGTCAAGGGACACTTACCTTCACCAATCGACTGCTGCTCAGGGTCTTCACCTGTAACTCCTTTGGACTCCGCCAACTGACCGTTATCTATACGAGTTTCAAACATACATTCCACAATTTTAATACAAAAGAACAGTACACCAAACAATAGAATGCAATAAATAAACAGACGTTCGACGCAGGGCTCACACCTACGACTAAGCGAGAAAGGGAAAGTAACGGTCGAGGCTACGGCCGACGAGCGATCATGTCACACGATTATAAATTAAAATACTCATCTAAACAGAACGGTATTAATTTAGCCATCGCGTTTAGCATAGGGTAAAGTCATGTTCCAAGTTCAATTATTATGAACAGATAAAGGTAAATTAAAAGGATTGTCGTGCGATGAAATGCGTGACACAACACTTAAATTGAATTAAGAAATAAACGACTTGTCATGTGACAGAGAGCGCAACGAGACACTTGCATTAATTATAAAGAGACGTTAAGCGTCGCGCGACGAAACGCACAACGACATACGCCATCTAAACTGAATTTAAAACGAAACGTCGCGCGACTGGACGCGCGACGCCACACATTAAATAATCTGAAATTAAGACGAATCATCGCATGACGAAGCGCACGACACAGCTCATCAATAAAGATGGATTTAAAATGAATCGTCGCGTGACGAAGCGCGTGACGCAGCACATTCATTAAACTAGTTCAAAACTAAATAAACTGAAAATCGATCGCCGCGCGCACTATGGTTGCGCGCTTGGGAACGCGTTGCGCGTGCCGGGGCACGCGAGGCCGCGCCGGGGACACGCGAGACCATGCGAGTCATGCCGGGGGCGTGCAGTCGCGTCGGGGACAGGGCGGGCGCCGCCGGGAGGGGCCGCGCGGGAGCGTCGCCAGGGGCCCGCGAGGGGCACGCGCGGGGGCCACGCAGGGGCGCCGCCAGGGGGCGCGCGGGGAGAAGTGCGCCGGGGGCCGTGCGGGAGCGCGCCGGGGCCGCGGGGGAGCACGCCGGGGAGGCCATGGGGGAGCGCGCCGGGGGCCGCGAGGGAACGCCACCGGGGGGCCACGCGGGGAGCGCGCCAGAGCCGTGGGGGAGTGCTGCCGGTGGGCCACTGGGGAGCGAGCCAGGGGCCCACGAGGGAGCGCGCCGGGGGGCGCGAGGGAGCGCCGCCGGGGGGCCGCGCGGGGACGCGCGTAGGGGGCCGCGCGGGGGGAAGAAGAAGGGGAGGGGGAGGAGGAGAGAGAGAGGGAGGGAGAAGGAGAGGGAGAGGGGAGGGAAGCTCACCTCGAGGTCCAAATCCGGCGATCACAGTCTCCAAAACCTAGGGCACCACGGGGAGAGAGAGAGAGAGGTGGAGGAGAAGAGGTTGCTGCGTGGGAAAAATCAGATGAGGGAAAGGGAGATAAGGGAGGGGGTGCGCATGGGGGGAGGGACAGGGCGCCGGGGGCACGCGAGCCAGAGCGGGCCGGCTGGGCCGGGCTAGGTCAGGCTGGGTCACGTCGCGGGGCAAAAACCCACGACACGCACAACCACCGATCGGAATCCGATTTGCGAAACGAGATTGAGCAACACACGTGATTAAACACGACATCAGACAAGAAAAATGCCTCGGCATGATGCAACACCCATGACAACTTAGGTTTTTGTTTACACGTAATACGGACACCAGTCGCTACACCGCTTTGAAATTGGGAAGAAGGAGTGTAACAGGAAGAGAAAAGAGAGTAACGCCTGAATTTGGTGAGTAAAGAGAAGAAAAAATTCTACCCCCAAATTCAGGGCGTTACAATGTGAAGTAGCTCGAGCAGCCTGTCAGTCGTCATTATGTTTTTGTGTGGATGATGAACTCTGACTTGCTTTCCTGCTTGACATGCGCTACAAATCCTTTCTTTCTCAAAATGAACATTTGTTAGTCCTAAAATGTGCTCTCCCTTAAGAAGCTTATGAAGATTCTTCATTCCAACATGGGCAAGTCGGCGATGCCAGAGTCAGCCCATATTAGTCTTAGCAATTAAGCAAGTGTCTAGTTTAGCTTGGTTATCATTAAAATCAACTAAGTATACCTGACCATCTAGCACTCCCTTAAATGCTATCGAATCATCACTTCTTCTAAACACAGTAACAGCTACATCAGTAAATAGACAGTTGTAGCCCATTTTGCATAATTGAGAAACAGAAAGCAAATTGTAATCTAAAGAATCTACGAGAAAAACATTGGAAAAAGAATGGTCAGGAGATGTAGCTATTTTACCTAAACCTTTGACCAAACCTTGATTCCCATCCCCGAATGTGATAGCTCGTTGGAGATCTTCATTTTTCTCATATGGGGAGAACATCCTTTTCTCCCCTGTCATGTGGTTTGTGCACTCGTTATCGATTATCCAACTTGATCCACAGGATGCATAAACCTACAAAACAAATTTAGGCCTTGTTCTTAGGTACTCAAACGGTCTTGGGTCCTTTGATATTAGAAACAAGCACCTTGGATACCCAAACACAAGTCTTTGGACTCTTGTGTTTGCCCCCAACATATTTGGCAACTACTTTGCCTAATTTGTTAGTTAGCACTTAGGAAGCGTCAAAAGTCTCAAATGAAATATTATGTTCATTTGATGCATTAGGAATTTTCTTTTTAGGCATTTTAACATGAGTGGAATGCCTAGAAATAGAAGCCTCATTTTTATACATAAAAGCATGTGAGAAATAGTATGATGTTTCCTAGCATGAATTTTCCTAATCTTATGCTCAGGATAGTTTGCAGGATATAAAATGTAGCCCTCACTATCTTGAACCATGGGAGCCTTACCCTTAACAAAATTAGACAATCTTTTGGGGGCATTAAGCTTGACATTGCTTTGGCTCCCTTGTTGGAAGCCAATGCCATCCTTAATGCCAGGGCATCTCCCATTATACACCATGCTTCTAGCAAATTTAAAAATTTCATTTTCAAGTTCATGCTCGACTATTTTGGCATTTAATGTAGCTATGTGATTATTTTGTTGTTTAATCATAGCAATGTGATCATCAATAGCATCAACATTAATATCTTTACATCTAGTACAAATAGCAACATTTTCAACAGTAGATGTAGATGCTTTGTAAATACTCAATTCCTCAATCTTAGTATTTAAATTATCATTCTCAATTCTAAGACTAGAAATTGAATCATTGCATACATTTAATTTTTCAATCTTAGAAACTAAACTAGCAACTCCGCCTATGTTGATTGGAAGACTTCCTTGAGTCGTTTCAACATAGCCGGTCCCAAGCCCGGTAAAGGAGGAGGGTTGTGTTAGGTCCGGCAAACCAACGTAAAAACCAGCCAAATCTTATGGAGTGAAACCACAAAGAAAATCGTTGGGGCGTAACCCTCTTAGCGACGCGCCATATCGGAACCCGGGTATGGTGTTAAATGAGCAAGGGCCGGGCCATCACCCCTTAAGTGACGCGCCGTCTCTTGATCTGGAGCCGGTGATAAGTGAGCAAGGATCGGGTCGTCGCATCCTTAGTGGCGCGCTACATCGGCGCCCGGGTGTAGTGGAAAATGAGCAAGGGTCTTTGCATCTTCCTCAGCGGGTGCGAAGGGTAAGGAAGCTAGTCGAGCCAACTAGGGTCCGTGTAGGTAGTTGGAACGTAGGTTCCTTAACAGGTAAGTTACGAGAAATAGTTGATGTTGCGGTGAGGAGACGAGTAAATATTTTATGCGTTCAAGAGACCAAGTGGAAAGGACAGAAGGCGAAGGAAGTGGAAGGTACAGGCTTCAAGTTGTGGTACACGGGGACTGCAACAAACAAGAATGGAGTAGGCGTCTTGATCGACAAGAGCCTTAAAGATGGGGTAGTAGATGTTAAGAGGGTAGGAGATAGAATCATCCTAGTCAAGCTGGTCATTGGGGACTTGGTTCTCAATGTTATCAGCGCGTATGCTCCTCAAGTAGGCCTTAATGAGAACTCAAAGAGGGAGTTCTGGGAAGGCCTGGAGGACATGGTTAGTAGTGTGCCAGTTGGCGAGAAGCTCTTCATAGGAGGAGATCTCAATGGCCATGTGGGTACATCTAGCACCAGTTTCGAGGGTGTGCATGGAGGCTTCGGCTTTGGGACTAGGAATCAAGAAGGAGAGGAAATCCTGAACTTTGCCCTAGCCTATGACATGTTTATAGCAAACACCTTCTTTAGGAAGAGGACATCCCACCTGGTGACCTTCAGTAGTGGCCAACACACTAGCCAGATTGATTTCGTCCTCTTGAGAAAAGAGGACAGGCATGCCTGCTTAGATTGCAAGGTTATACCTGGAGAGTGTGTGGTATCCCAACATAAGCTTGTCGTTGCTGACTTCCGTTTTAAGATTCGTTTACAACGGAATAAGCATAACAAGGTCACTAGAACAAAGTGGTGGAAGCTTAAAGGGGATGTGGCCCAAACTTTCAAGGAGAGAATTATCGAGGAGGGCCCTTGGGCAGAAGAGGGAGACACAAATATCATGTGGAGGAAGATGGCGGTGTGCATCCAAAAGATAGCTTCAGAAGAGTTTGGGTTGAGTCAAGGAAACAGAAGGGAAGTTAAAGACACTTGGTGGTGGAACGAAGATGTCCAAAAGGCTATCAAGGAGAAGAAAGATTGCTACAAACGCTTACATCATGACAAGTGTGCGGAAAACATAGAGAAGTATAGGATAGCGAAGAAGTCTGCAAAGCGAGCGGTTAGTAGAGCCCGGGGTCAAGCCTTTGACAACCTTTATCAACGGTTGGACACAAAGCAGGGAGAAAAGGATATCTATAGGATGGCCAAGATTCGTGAAAGGAAGACAAGGGATGTCAACCAAGTCAAATGCATCAAGGATGAAGCAAACCAACTATTAGTGAAGAATGAAGAGATCAAGAACAGATGGAAGGAGTACTTCAACAAATTGTTCAATGGAGGGAATGAGAGTTCTACAATAGAATTGGACGAACCATTCGATGACAACAACAGGGGTTTTGTACGAAGGATACAAGAATATGAAGTTAAGGAGGCGCTAAAAAGGATGAAGGTAGGAAAGGCGATGGGCCCTGATGGTATCCCTATCGAGGTATGGAGATGCCTTGGAGACATAGCGATAGTATGGCTGACTAAGCTTTTCAACACCATCTTTCGGACAAACAGAATGCCCGACGAGTGGCGGCGGAGTACATTAGTACCAATCTTCAAGAACAAAGGAGATGTTCAAAGTTGTACTAATTACCGTGGAATTAAGCTCATGAGCCATACAATGAAGCTATGGGAGAGAGTCATTGAACACCGTCTGCGAAAGATGACGTGCGTGACCCAAAATCAGTTTGGTTTCATGCCCGGGAGATCAACTATGGAGGCCATTTTCCTACTAAGACAACTTATGGAGAGATTCAGAGAACAAAAGAAAGACCTGCATATGGTCTTTATAGACTTGGAGAAGGCTTATGACAAAGTACCTAGGAGTGTAATGTGGTGGGCCTTGGAAAAACACAAAGTAGCAACAAAGTACATTAATCTTATTAAAGATATGTACACTAATGTTGTGACAAGTGTCCGAACAAGTGATGGGGACACCGATGACTTTCCAATTAACATAGGACTACATCAAGGGTCGGCTTTCAGCCCTTATCTTTTCGCTTTGGTGATAGATGAGGTCACAAGGGACATACAAGGAGATATACCATGGTGTATGCTTTTTGCCGATGATGTGGTACTTATTGAGGAGATTAGGAGTGGTGTTTCGCAAAAGTTGGAATTGTGGAGGCAGACGTTGGAAGCAAAAGGTTTTAGGCTTAGTAGGTCTAAAACGGAGTATATGAAGTGTGATTTCAGTGCCATGGGGTATGAAGATGGCGATGTTAGTCTTGATGGGCAAGTGGTACCCAAAAAAGACACTTTTCGTTACTTAGGATCAATGCTTCAGAAGGATGGAGACATCGATGAGGATGTCAGTCATAGAATTAAAGCTGGATGGTTGAAGTGGCGGCAAGCGGCGGGTGTCTTATGCGACCCCCGGGTGCCACACAAACTAAAAGGCAAATTCTACAGGACAGCAATCCGGCCGGCTATGTTGTATGGAGCAGAATGTTGGCCCGCTAAAAGACGACATGTCCAACAACTATGCGTGGCAGAGATGCGTATGTTGCGCTGGATATGTGGCCACACAAGGAGAGACCGAGTCCAGAATGATGATATATGAGAGAGGGTAGGAGTGGCGCCAATTGAGGAGAAGCTTATGCAACATCGTTTGAGATGGTTTGGACATATCCAACGAAGATCTGAGGAGGCACCAGTGCATATCGGAATAATTAGGCGTCCCGAGAATGTGAAGAGAGGTAGAGGTCGACCAACCTTGACGTGGACAGAGGCTGTGAAGAGGGACCTGAAGGAGTGGAATATTGATAAAGAGCTCGCCGTGGATAGGAAGGGGTGGAAGTGTGCAATTCACGTGCCAGAACCTTGATTTATAGTTTCGCTTTTCCTCTTTAATCGTTTGACCTTTTCTTGTGCCCATTTAGATCTTGCTGGTTCTTGTGGGTTTTATCTCTTTTATGTGTTTCCCCGTTTCGTCGTTTTTCGGTTCTCCTTTGCCTTTGTTTCCCTTTTTTTTGGGGGTTGAGCTCTGAGGTTTTCATACGGGGTTTCATCTCTAGCCTACCCCAACGTGCTTGGGACAAAAAGGCTTTGTTGTTGTTGTTGTTGTAGAAACTAAACTAGCATTTTCATCTCTAAGACAGGAAATTGAATTATTGTAAATGCTAAGCTCCTTAGACAGGTTTTCACATTTCTCTACTTCTAGAGCATAAGCATTTTTTAACTTAACAAATTTTTATTTTCTTTAACGAGCAAGTCCTCTTAGCATTACAAGAGATCATCCTTCTCATTAATGGTCTCAATTAATTCATTTAATTTTTTTACTTTTGTTCCATGTTAAGGTTGGCAAAGAGAGAAATTAAATCATCTTCATTATCGCTAGAACTACCCTCATCACTAGATGTAGTATATTTTGGAGTACTTCTAGAATATACCTTCTTCTTCTTGTCGTCCTTTGCCATGAGACATTTGTGGCCGATGTTGGGGAAGAGGAGGCCCTTGTTGACGGCGATGTTGGCGGCGTCCTCTTCGGAGGAGGAGTCGGTGGAGCTCTCGTCGGAGTCCCATTCCCGCCTCATGTGTGCCTCGCCGCCCTTCTTCTTGTAGTACTTCTTCTTTTCCATTTTCTTCTTCCCCTTCTTGTCGTTGTCCTTATCACTTTCACTTGTATATGGACATTTTGCAATGAAATGACCGGACTTACCACACCAATAGCACACCTTCTTGGAGCGGGGCTTGTAGTCTTTCCCCCTCCTTTGCTTGAGGATTTGGCGAAAGCTCTTGATGATGAGCACCATCTCCTCGTTGTCGAGCTTGGAGGTGTTGATTAGAAGTCTACTTGGTGTAGACTCCTCCTTCTTTTCTTCTGTTGCTTTGAACGCAACGGGTTGCACCTAGGGTGTTGAGGTAGCGCCTTGCTCCAAGTTGACAATGTGTTTGGAGTCTTTGATCATAAGTTCAAATCTCACAAACTTGCCAATTACTTCCTCAGGAGACATCTGTTTATATCTAGGATCCCCACGTATTAATTGTACTTGGGTAGGATTGCGAAAAACAAGGGATCTTAGAATAACCTTGACCATTTCATGGTCATCCCATTTGGTGCTCCCGAGGTTGCGCACATGGTTCACCATTGTCTTGAGCCGGTTGTACATGGCTTGCGGCTCTTCCCCATTGTTGAGGACGAATCGACCGAGTTCTCCCTTGATCGTTTTGCGCTTGGTGATCTTGGTCACCTCGTCCCCTTCGTGCGCGGTTTTGAGGACGTCCAAATTTCTTTGGCGTTCTTTAACCTTTGCACCTTATTATACTCCTCTCGATATAAAGAGGCGAGGAGTATAGAAGTGGCTTGGGAGTTAAAGTGCCTAATTTGGGCGGCCTCATCCGAGTCATAGTCCTCATCCCCCACCTTTGGAGCCTGCGCTCCAAACTCAACAATATCCCAAATACTTTCATGGAGTGAGGTTAGATTATGCCTTATTTTATCACTCCACATGCAATAATCTTCACCATCAAAATATGGTGGTTTGCCTAGGGGTACGGAAAGTAATGGAGCGCGCTTTGAAATACGAGGAAAGAGTAGGGGCATCTTACTATACTTCTTGCACTCATAGCGTTTAGAAGTAGTGGACGACTCGGTGCCGAGCGTGGAGGGTGACGAAGAGTCGGTCTCGTAGTAGACCATCTTCTTCTTCATCTTCTTCTTGTCACCCCTCCTATGTGACTTGATGGAGGAAGAGGATTCCTCCTAATATTTTTTGCCAAACTCCCTTGAGAGAGTCCTCCCTGAGCTCGCGGGCTTGTCGCTAGTCATGACCTCCCTCTTAGTGTGATCTCCAGACATCACTTCAAGTTGGTTAGACTCTTAATGAAGCACTGGCTCTAATACCAATTGAAAGTCGCCTAGAGGGGGGTGAATAGGCGAAACCTGAAATTTATAAACTTAAACACACACTAAGGCCGGGGGTTAGCGTTAGAATTAAATTCAAGTTCGAAAGATTGTTTCTCTTGCTAAGAGTTGCTCAACGGATGCGGATAACGTATGGGAGCAAACTCAATTTAATACTAGCAAGGAAATGTTAGAGAGGGGAAAGAGGGTAAAACAAATCAAATGGAAATCAACACAAGGAGACACAGTGATTTGTTTTACCGAGGTTCGGTTCCAAAGAACCTAGTCCCGGTTGAGGAGGCCACAAAGGCCGGGTCCATTTCAACCCTTTCCCTCTCTCAAACGGTCACTTAGACCGAGTGAGCCTTCTCCTTAATCACGTGGGTCACTAAGACCCCGCAAGGACCACCACACACTTGGTGTCTCTTGCTTCGCTTACAAAGCACTTGGAAAAAGAGTGAGGAAGGAAGAAAGGCAATCCAAGCAACAAGAGCAACAAAAGAACACAAAACACCCTCTCTCAAGTCCCTAATGGAATTGAGTTGATTTGGAGGCTTGGAGAGGATTTGATCTATTGAATGTCTTGGAGTGAAGTCTTTTGCTCTTGCAATGAATGGGATGTTCAGAAAACTTGGATGCCAATGAATGAGGTGGTTGGGGGTATTTATAGCCCCCAACCACTTCCTAGCCATTGGCAAAGGCTGTTGGTGATGGGCGCACCAGACAACCACTGTGCACTGTCCGGTGCGCGCCACGTCAGCGCAACCGTTAGGGTTCGGAGTAGTTGACTGTTGGAGTTGCTTGTCGTCTTGTTGCACCGGACAGTTTGGTGCCACACCGGACAGTCCAATGACCTCTAACTTCTGCGCTCTGACTTCTGTCGTGGCACTGTTCCGCTCTGACATCTTCATAGTCGACCATTGGCGCGCAGGGAGTCGTTGCTCTGCTGGCTCACCGGACAGTCCGGTGGCACACCGGACAGTCCGGTGAATTATAGCAAAGCGTGCCTCTGAATTCCTGAGAGTGGCTTGCTCGAAGTTGTACGGGCCTGGTGCACCGGACAGTGTCCAGTGCGCCAAAAATTAGCCCACTCAAGTCCTTTTTGCTCCAAATAAATTGTGTCCCCTAACTAAATTCTTTCTTAGTTTATGTCGAACCTTATGCACCTGAGATAAATCACATCTAGCCAAAATAGTTAGTCCATATGGTTTGTGTTGATCGTCAACCACCAAAATCTATTTATAGGAAATGGTTAACCCTATTTCTCTTTCAAGCGCCCCCTGGTGTTGCGGCCTCTTCGGCAGAAGATGATTGAATTGGGGTATGGGCTTTTCTTCCTCCTGCTTCCGGACTTTTAAGGTCTTATTTGTCTCGTCTTTTACTTCGTGTAGCCAAATGATCTCGATTGTTAAAGGAAAGATTTTGGGATGCCTTTCTGCTAGGGCGAAATTCCAATCCTCTCATCATAGACCTCCTCGGATCTCTGGGAGAGCCTGGCTACTATCCACATGGCACTCGAAGCTGCAGACGACGAGGCGGCCTATCTTCGCGCTCGCCTGGTGGAGGCAGACCGTCTTGTCATAGGTTAGTGGTGCCTTTTCCCTTTGCAGAGACCTTTTCGGTTATCATGACCTTCCTCTTTTCTCATATTTTTTAGAATTAGAGCAGGAGGTCGCGGGCCTCTTCGAAGGTGTAGACAGGTTAGTCACCTTTGTTCGGGCCTAGGGCACCGATCGAGAGGAGCACCTTCTCGATGTCGACACCCAGGTTCTCCAAGCCGTTCGTCGTGACGCCTTTCGCGATGCTGCTAGGGTTGTGGCCTTCGTTCAGTTCTGGTCGGGCTACAAGCTCGGCACTAGCAACTCGTTGGAGGACGTGACTACTGGTGCCCTAGAGGATTTTGAAGACGACTTCGACATGGATGTTGAGGGCGTGGTTGACATCCTCCCGTTGGAGGATGTAATCAACAGATCCCCCTAGCTAGGGTGTAGTCAAAGGCTGCTTCGGTCATGGGATCGCCCGGGCATGTTCGACCTTGAACTCTTGTGATGTTATTGTATCTCCTTAAATTGGTCATGGAGAGAGCCCCCTTTTTCCCTGCTCTTGGTGTCTTTTTAGCATTTGGTGATGAAAATAGGCTTCGATGTGCGTATTTTGGGACCTTGCTTGTCACTTCCCGATCGTGCATAGGGCGGCTCCGGAAGCGATTTGCGAGTTTCAACATGGTGCCTCGTGAACCTCTAACCCACATTGATGCTAGGTCATCCACCCTTAGTTTTAGTACCATGTGTGTCCTTGGGGAAACGAGAGTATCGTATCGAGGGAAGCATGGTCGGACTTCATCGCTGTTTGGTCGTGTTTCTACATGAGACTTACCATACATTATTTGAGCTAGGGCTCCTTGTTCATTACAATAGGTCCATCTAGGGAGGCACATCACCCCTTCCCACACATTCCGTTCATCGGAAGGGGAAATGTGAGTTGTTTCATGCTCCCTTTGATGGTTGAGGCCATGGCGCTTAGTTGACTGGTCTTATCGTGGCCTCCTTTTGTGAGGCGAGCTTCTGAGTCCCCCGTTTCTTACAGGGATCTGTCTAGGGGCACGTCCTATCTTTGAGCCATTACTTCCCATGCATTCCGTTTGCTGGAAGGGGAAGGGTGAGTTGTACCATGCTTCCCTCGATGGTCGAGATCATGGCACTCGATGGCCTTCAATCGGGTCTTCCAAATGTACCCTCCTTTTTGCGGAGCGAGCCCCCGAGTCCCTCATTCGTTATAGGGGACCTGTCTAGGAGCGTGCCCTGTCTTTTAATATTTCTTCCTACGCACTCTATTTGCTGGAAGGGGAAGGGTGAGTTGTACCATGATTCCCTCGATGGTTGAGATCATGGCACTCGGTGAGGTCCAAACGGGTGATCTGAGTAAGGCCCCAGGACTCAAACACGGTTTAGAGGTGCCCTTGGCGCTCGTGCCCTAGGGTACTGGCCGCTTTGGTGCCCACTTCATAATCGCCCCTCGCTCTATTGTTTTGGGAGTGGTCGCGAACCCGTCGTGGGTCAACCTTCGAACTCCAAGTTTTACAGGGTTGGTTGGGCTGCCTTGTAGTCATGGGTCAGCGAGGGTCCACTAGTTCCTTCCCTACAGGTGGGAGACATTATCGAGTATTGAAAAGATGGGTCGAGGCATCTTACCCAGTTTTGGCTTGGTAGTAGTTGGGCCTCGGCACTGCTTCCTGCGTCGTTCAGGCATCGCTTGACCCTTTGGGCGGGCTCATGGGTTGCGTGGCCCTCGAGGCGTGCACCTCGTCCGACCCAGCTCTAGTCATCAAAACCAGTAATACATTAGCTCTAATCTCCTACTGCTTAACAGCGTGGGTGTTGATCGGGCGACTGTGCCCTGGTGGATCGACCGTCCTCGATTGGAAGTGAAGGTGTTGCCCGGCTTCATCCCCCAGTTTGCCTTCTTAAGGTTTTACTCACCCCCTCATCGTCGTCGCCTTGCATCGCCGTCGCCTGCCCTCTGGCTGCCTTGGGATTTTGGAGCCCCTCCCTGGGCGACCAAAGCCACCTGGATGCCCTTGTGTCTCGTGGGCTTCTGCACGAGGGAGACTACCTGCTCCCCGGCTTGGAAGATGTTCCAAATCCACCCATGGGCTTCATGGTCACGTTCATGCATTTCCACAAGTGCGGCCTGATGATGCCTCCCCACCCCTTGTTGGTGGGGCTTCTTTACCACTACAAGATCTAGCTACATCATCTGAACCCTAATGGGGTTCAACACATGGCTATTTTGTTGCCCTGTGTGGGGGATACCTCGGGATATCCCCCCATTTTTGCCTTTGGTGTTACTTTTTCTCGATCAAGTTGCTCCACAAGCGGCCGATGCCCGGACGCTCTGGCCACGGTAACACAAATCGGGTGTGAGGCCATCCATCTTCGAGGGGCGTGATCCAAGGGGTTCATCTCGTGGTGGAGGTAGTTATAGAGCGGAGTCCTAGCTAAGTTTTGGCTTGGTGGTGGGGCTCTGACCTCTAGGTCCTCGTTGGTGCATCCTCCTCCTATCTGTCAATCCTTCTGGGCATCTTCTTGTATAGGGCCCGTCCTTGTGCCCGCCTGTGTCTTCAGAGATCCAAGAGTATCCTAGCCTCAGGCTGACCTCCTCCTTTTATAGGCCAAGATGGGGGTCGGCCAGCGGTGGTTTATAGGCCAAGGTGGGGGTCGGCTAGCGGTGGCTTCCTTAAGAGTGTTCTACCATGTGCTCAAGCCACGTTTGCTCGTGGGCCCTGGGGTCGCTTGACTATCTCGTATTCTTGATGGTGGACGGCATGGGCAGTGTGGGGCCCAAGCGCCATCATTCGGGCTATGCTGCCCCTGGCCTTCATAGCCTAGGGGCTTAGAGCGGTTCGTCGTGTTGTGCCCTTCTAGAGGGCTCCGCACTCAGGCCTAGTTCCGGTAGGTCATGAGTGTGCCGTAGGTCGGGGGGTGCGCGGACCATAAATGCGTCGCAGTTCGAGGGGTTCGTAGGTCATGAGTACTCTGTGGTTCGAGGGGGTTGTAGGCTATGAGTGAAAGTGCACTTATGACTGGTCGGTCTTGGGCCAGGCGATGGATCCACTCGAGTGGCTTCCCTTCAGTACACATGCCCTCCTGATAAACTCTGTCACGCCCAACCTTGGGCTCAGTGTCGCAGGGCTCGTCCGGGGGCGGGTTCCTCTAGGGTAGATGCTACCTGTCTCCTCTAGCTGACCGACAGGCCCAGTTGCCAGCGACCTTCTTCGGGCGCGCTCGCTGACCGATGGGCCCTATGGACCGGGGATCTTATCCTCGACAAATGCTCTGGTGCATCTGGAAGTGCAAGAACAGGTGGGTCTTTGAAAATATGCCTCCAACTATTTTCAGTTGCAAAGAAGGATTCAAAAATGAGATGTGGCTCGTTTGCTATAGAATGAAAGAAAACATAGCTACGCACACTAGACTCTGGCTTCAACAATTGTAATATACATTCTGCACAATTCTTTGTACAGTTGACATCCTTTCTTACTGAAAAAAATATATTGTAGAGATCTTCCAATAGTGTTTACCTCAAAAAACTGATAGATAATCTAAAACATCACTTATTTTAGGACGAAAAGAGTAGCAGAGAATGAGGAGATTACAAATAACTATGACATATGAAAATTACATTGTGAGGTGGCAAGTGGCATGTAGTTCATGGGCAAATACATGCATGGTTTGTTGGTGCACCCCTTGGCTATCCGAACATACCAAGGTCCACTTTGGTAGTAGGGCTCTAACAATGGCTTTTTGTAGGAAGAAGTTGTTCCTAAAAACCGTGAGACTAAAAAATAGACTTCTCTGTCTCTTTCCCATCATTCTCCTTTTCATTAAAATAGGAGTTGTGTTTTCAATCAAATATGGTGCTCTCCGGTGGCTCTTCCTACGAATAACGAAGGAATTATTTTTTTGAGATAAA
Source organism: Zea luxurians (assembly GCA_029449295.1). Taxonomy (NCBI): domain Eukaryota; kingdom Viridiplantae; phylum Streptophyta; class Magnoliopsida; order Poales; family Poaceae; genus Zea; species Zea luxurians. The sequence goes on from JAOPSE010000024.1 coordinate 39,895,381, forward strand.
CGAAAGACATAGGGCGTGTTTGGTGTGACGCCTAAGCCGCCACACCGCGCCACACTTTTCAGCCACAGGTGTGACCGCCACACCTGTGGCTGAAAAGTGTGGCACAGTGTGGCGGCTTAGGCGTCACACCAAACATGCCCATAAAGTGGAGCTGAGTTTGGTGATACAAGAGTCCTACCTAGGGATGAAAACGGTCGAAAACAATCGAAAAACAGCTAAATTGTTTTTGTTTTCATATTTTTTGGTCAGGACGAAAACGAAAACGAAAACCAACTGTCGAAATACGGTATCGGAATTGTCGGTTATTCGAAAACGATCGAAAACGATAAACTATAGTCGGAAAGATAACTATATTATAGTTTTATCAAAAACATAATAAAGTGATGTATTTCCTAATTTTTAAGATTTAGAAATATACAAACAACTCTTTTTCATCATTCATATTAGTTAGATTAATTATAACATTTGCTTTTCGCTTATTCATTCACTTGAACACAACAAAAGTCTATAACTTAAATAAATTATATGCTAGATCTATCTCATATTATATAAAACGGTAGAAAAACGGTATTAGCACGACTCGAAAACGAAAAATACGAAAACGATCGAAAAACTAGCTAAATCGTTTTCGTACCGTTTCTAATCGGTTCCTGAACAATTCGAAAACGATCGGGAAAAAACAATATTCGAAACGGGACGATACGGGAATTTTCCGTCCCGTTTTCATCCCTAGTCCTGCCAAAGGACCGAAGTTAGTTGGGGTCTTGGGGACAACCGTACCCAGAACATTGTTTTGGTGACACTAGCAGAGAGAGAGAGAGAGAGGTGTTCGGTCAGCATGATTGGCGAGAGAGAGAGAGAGAGAGGTGTTCGGTCAGCATGATTGGCGACACTAGTAGTGGCCAGGAGAAGTATGGTGGTACTTTGTCATAGCCAGCAGACAAGAACACAAGTGTCTCTTCCCCGTTCTTTCGATAAAAAGTGTCATGTGGAACATCATATCAGAATTTTTGTTTGGCTAGTGGTACGCACAAAAGTATAAATAGAATTATAGGCATGCATGAGTGCCGATGATCATAGTTGGTTGTTATATATATACACTCTTCTTTGCATATAATATAGCAACCAGCAGTGCACAATTTAGGGTGGCCGCCGTTCGAGTGCGATAGCGTTTGGCTCGATGCAGTGGTGGTCTGGTGCATCGTACGCACGTAGCGTCGTCGCGCGCGATGACGATGTGGTGACTTGAACATGTCAACTAACTAATACCCCAACTCGGACGACACCCGGAGGAGCTCGTCCAAGTAATCGGTGCCGAGGTCCTCCAGCTCCACGACGCCGTAGCGCGTGTGGCTCTGGCCGCGCGCCGTCGCCTGCTGCTGCTGCTGCGGCGGCGGCACCAACGCCACGGTGGTGTACGAAGGCACGGCGCCGGGCAGCCCAGAGCATTGGCGCGGCGCCGCAGCAGGCTGTCGCCGTCGCGGCTGCTTCATCATCGTGTCTTTGCCGTCGCCGCCGGCCGTCGCCACGGCGGAGGGCTTGCGCCTGCGCGTGCGCTTGGAGTGCCGGCGCTTCAGCGCGAGGACGGGGGAGCCGGCGCCCGCGAGCGCGAGCGCGCCCAGCGACTCCACCACGCGCTCCACGGGGAAGTTGAGCACGGCGGCGGCGCCGCGCGCGGCCAGGGCGGCCTGGTCGTAGGCCAGCGCGGCGGCCTCGGGGGTGTCGAAGGTGCCGAGCCACACGCGGGCGCCCTTGCGCGTCGAGTCGCGGATCTCGGCCGCGAACTTGCCCCACGGCCGCTTCCGCACCCCGATGAAGGCCGCCGTCGTCACCGCCCGCTTCTCGTCGCCTCCTCCCGCCAAGGCGGCGTTGGCGGCGGCGTCTTTCGCCGCGTGCCGCCTGTGCTGCTCCCGCGTGCTCGGCGGCGGTGACGCCGTTGTCGTCGCCTCGGAGGAGGACGAGGGCGAGGGCGAGGGCGAGGAGGAGAGCCAGCCGGAGCAGCAGCGGTCGTCTGCGGTGGCAACGTCGTCGTCGTCCATGCCGAGGAGAATCGCGTCGAGCTGCTGTAGTAGCGTGTCGTCGTCGCCGTGGGCCGTGTCGTCGTGGTCGTGGAGCGGGATCCACGCGGCTGGTGCGGCGGCAGGGTCGCAGTTGCAGGCAGAGGCGGCGGGAGTAGGATCGCCCTGTTCCATTTCAACAGAACAGACTGTAGTTGTGAGCAGTGGCGGAGGTACAAGAAGGATTTATAGCCTTCCTTCACATCCCAGTCCTGCTCCCAGGTAGGGCTGGACAAAATACTCGTGGCTCGTGAGCTCGCTCGACTCGTGGTCAGCTCAGCTCGGCTCGACTCGGCTCGTTTCAATTTTGTCACGAGCTGAGCTAACATCTCAGCTCGGTTCTTTAACGAGCCAGCTCGACATGAGCTCGAGCCAGCTCGTTAGCTCGAATGAGCTAGCATTTATCTGCAAAACAAAGCCTATGTATGTATTGGATGAATTAATAAGTGATAAACTATATTAATTTAGGGTTTAAATAATGTGATGTATAAAATTATGAGTATTGTTAGTCTTTTCTAGTGTTAGATTAGTATAAAATTAACTAGCAATTGATTATATCGTTGTATATACACATGTATACTATTTATTGTTGTGGCTCGCGAGCTAAACGAGCCAGCTCGAGCTCGCAAACGAGCCGAGCCGAGCTGGTTCTCTGGCTCGATTGCTTAACGAGTCGAGCCGAGCCAGCTCGTTACCTTAACGAGCCAGCTCAAGCTCGGTCGAGCCGAGGCGAGCTGGCTCGATATCCACCCCTACTCCCAGGTCTCGTGGAGTCTGTGTCCGGGTTTGACTTGTCGCCGGCTGCAGTGGATTTCCTGCGTGGGGCCCACCACAACCTTGCTTCCACCACAGGTCAGCACAACGGCAGCGCTCACGTGACAGTAAAAAGTCAGTGAATGCTGACGTAGGGCGGCTGGATACGACAAGCCGCCTAGCGTCACCAGCGCTGCTGCCACGGTTCGCCTCCCTCCTACTATAGGACTGTCCGGCAATAAAATATCTGAAAGGAGATAATCCTCTGCATTAATGAAATTTTAGTCTCACTTTCACCTTTCCTCTAGTGACCAGCTGCCTCTTGTATACGGGTCACTGATTGCTCTCGACGCCCCTTTCTAGCTCGTCACCATCTCCAAAAGACTTTTAGGCGAGACTACTTTACACTGACCTGCACATTGATATGCTATTAACTTTATGACATCTGATTGATCGCTGATTTTTTTTTTCAACACATCTGAGTGACATCTGTGCTAAACGAAAGAATGGACAATTTTATGTATGCCACTCAGTTTTGTGCAATACCATATTCGTCATCATAAGTATCCTAATCATTTCTATATCACTAGAATGCAAATTCTTACTCTTTCATACCATCGTCAATGACATAGAAAGCATTAGAAGATGTAATTTATTCGAGTGACATAGCGTTGGCTTCGATTCGGGGCCAAACACTTGGGATTATGCCGCCTGGTGGTGCTCTCTATGGTGGCACGGACGGCCTGCGACCCTGCTGCAAGAGCGGATCTCCTCTGTTCGCTGCCCGAACGGTCCGCGATCTGGGTTGAACGGTCCGCATGTACATAGGGTCGAAGAACCCTAAAACTCGCCCCCCGGGAGAGACCCCATCAGTGAGGAGAGTTCCAGGGGGGTTGGGATCGACATGCCACGAGGGATGTCCTTAGACGACGTAGAGGGGATGAAGATTTGGGGTTGGAGGAAAAGCTAAGCTAAGTCTAAATTATGCCCACTCCTAATGCGATGAAGAACATGTAATACCCAACTTTGAAAAGTAAGAGAAAGAAATAAATCTTCATGTGTGGTACCTTTTCATTCATGATAATTATTAGTAGGCATAGATAAAGTGGATAAATCCTTAATAAAATGTGCATCATGCTGGACTTTATTTGTTGTGCATTTTGTGACAATATAAAAAAAAATATATAATAAAGAGACAAGAAATATATTAATTCAAAAAGGAATTCTAGAATCTAAAAGAAATTCTAGAATTGAGAGAAGAAAAGGAAAATAAATATTATAAAACTAAAAATACGTTGTTCCTACACTAGAGTGTGAATTTTTAATAAACTCAAAGGTGAAACTTACTTTGAAACCCAAACTTGATTCAAAATTACTATAAAAAGAAAACAGAAAACAAAAGAAAAAGAGAAAGATGCTTACCTGGGCTCGCTGTTCACATTTTGGCCCACTTGGACATTTCTTCGCCCCACCTGTGCGGCCCAATTTTTTTCCAACCGTGCGGGCGTGTGTCGACTATCGGCTGGGGCCCGCTTGCAGCCGGTTACTTGCGCGTCATGTGGGCCAAAACCATTGCGCGGCCCACTCACTCACCTTCACTCCTCCATCAAACCTGTCACTGTGGGGTGGGTCCGGGCATCAGCCTCCCACTGAGACCTCGCGTGTGCGCACCAGTCGCAGATAAGTGGACCCCTATGCTCGGAGTCGTCCTCCCCACGCCGCGTAACAAATCCCGCAGAACGCCCGCGGCAATGGCGCAACAAGATGCGCAGAATCCTGCGGGTCCGTCGCCAACCGGTGCCCAACCATGAGTATATAACTGGGGGCGCCACTTCCCATTGCCTTCGGCCATCGGCACGTTGGTGGATGAGCCGAGAAACTCCGCCAAATCCAGGGAGGAAGAGAGGGCGTAGCCTTGGTTGTGGAAGGAGCCCGCCGTCGATGGTCGTGCGATTCGTTGTCTCCCTGGCCTCGACAACCATCCTAAACTCCTCCTTGGGTCGCCTGGAGATTGCTCGTGGCCTCAATTGGGGAAATCCATGGCGGGGGAGCCCGGTATTGCTCATCGTCTTTGGATTTGGCCACAGGGCCGCATCACGGCGTGGCCATGCTCCTTCACAAATCCACGGTAGGTGAAAATCCATCCATGTAATTTGCCTCAACTTTATGCTTAGGTAGCACCCGTTCATTTGAAGCTCTCGCACCGGGGGCCGCTTGGGGCGTTGGTCGGCCATGGCGCGCCGCCGCGGGCCTCTGCTCATCCGTGGCCGGCCGTCGTTGGTAGGGGAGAGATGGGGGCCATTGATCCGCTGAGCAACGGTGGAGATTAGAGAGGCGCATACCCTTTCGCGGGATTAGATCTGTGCCATAGGATCGGTGATGGAGGGCCACGATTAGATGTAGCGTATCTGTTCGGTGAGGTCAAAACTGGACCGTTGGATGAGATCTGAACGGTCTACGCAAACCGAGTTTATAACAGCGCGTGCATTTTTGTAAAAGAGACCCCGTAAGTCTTACAAATTAACCCGCCGTCCCGTTCTGTTGTGCACTGAGTCTTGGGACTTCTTGCACCGAACCCCCTGCACTTTTCTGTAATAGTGCGCCCAGTCCAGAGATTTATAAAACTCAGTAAAAGTGATTGGAAAATGATTTTTAATATGAAAATAAATACTAGAAACTTGTATAATTGATATTAAATTCATTTTAACTCCAAATTAATTAATTCCAGTGGCATTAATTTTGTTTTAATATTGTTTATCACTTAGTAAATTTGTCTAGTCATAAAACTTGAACTAAAATTATTCACATGAGTTATGCTATTCCAAGTACTTGATAACTTCAGAAATTCATAACTTAAAATCTATAACTCCAAAATTAATAATTCCTGTTCCTGTGATCCTATTTCAATATGTAGATTATTAATATGTATTTTGCATATATGTTTGGTGTAATGTTAATTTTGCCTATACACTGCCTGTTTGTATTGCTACGACTAGCGCGAGGTCACGTGTCACCTGAAGATCATCCTGGTACCTGGAATCTCAAGTCCCAGGCAAGTTGTGCCCTTGATCACTTCTTTTCACCTACTCATGTTCTAATTAATCATAATGATCTGCATAGGTTAATTTTGATGGGACCCAATAGGTTACCCTAGTTTGTCTATCTTTATACCTTGTTTACCACTGAACTTCTGGGTAGTACTTGCTAGTGCTATATGTGGTTTTGGGTATGAAGATTACACTATTCATGATTATACTTTTGTTATCAGTTGTTATTTATGGTTCATGCTAAGATCATTATGTTAATTGGAACATGGAGAACCACCCGGGAAAACAGTGCTACCACAAGGGTGGAATGGGACGCCCTTGGCCGATTAATTAGGAAAGCTAGTGGAAGACTACCTTACCCGAAAGGGGCAAGGGCAGTAGGGGAGTGGTCAGTGTAGGGAGGCCCTCGGGAGGATTTTGCTGCGATGGCGGTCCTGCAAGGGATTCCTGCACTGGAACTTCCTATAAACTGTAGCGGGTTTTCTGAAGCTAGTGGAACTTTGTAAAGGCCTCGTAGTGTTACCCTGCCTCGCCTCCTCGGTAGAGGTGTATGAGATTGGCCGTCTCTTGGCAGATGGGTAACATGACTTGTGGGTAAAGATGCGCAACCTCTGCAGAGTGTAAAACTGGTATACTAGCCGTGCTCACGGTCAAGAGCAGCTCGGACACTCACATGATTAATTTATGGAACTAAATTCAATTTGTCATATGCATTGCATCGCAGGTGATGGTATTACTTTTGTTCTACTATTTAATTGGGTTGGTATTTACTTATACTTAGTAACTGCTAATAAAATTTTGACCAACTTTAAAAGCAATGCTCAGCTCTAACCATCTTCTTTGGTAAGCCTTACACTTCACGTGAGCTCCCACCTTTGGCGAGTTCATGCACATTATTCCCCACAACTTGTTGAGCGATGAACGTATGTGAGCTCACTCTTGCTGTCTCACACACCCCACAGGTCAAGAACAGGTACCACAGGATGAGGCGCTTGGAGGATGCTGCGATGTGTTCGTGAGAGATCTAGGCCGTCGTCTCCCAGTCAACTTTGGGTTGCTGGACCGTTGTCTCCTTATAATGTAATTATTTATTTTGTATAGAACTCCTGTTATATATAAAGATGTGACATTCGATCCTGTGCCACTATTCATCATATGTGTGAGACTTGGTCCCAGCACACCTGGTGATTATGTTTACGCCCGGGTTTTGGACCCCTAAAATCCGGGTGTTACAGAAGTGGTATCAGAGCAATGTTGACTGTAGGACGAAACCTAGATAGAACTGGATAACCCTTATCTACTTACCTTTACTACAACTGATTCTTATCTAAACTTTTCTTAATCTTTTCTCATCTATTTCCGCTTTACTCTGATTATTCTTACCTTTTCCTTCTAAAGACAAATGTGGATTTCACTTTGAAATCCTGTGCCTAAAGTGACCTTTAGGGATAGGAGACCTACTCTCAGGAACAAAAACAAAACTATTTTTATGGTTATCTATGCACTTGAATGTTTGTTCTTATGATATTTGTCTGATTTGGATTTTTGATTGAGTGTGATGAGTTGTGGAGTAATGTCCACAATTGCATCTGCATATACACATAGGTATAAAAATATATTTATAAAATAACTAGACAACCTAGATTGTCCCCATTGGAACATATCTAGCTTAAGAGATTTATCTTATCCTAAAAGCTCTCATTCTAACCAATTCATCTTATCTTAAAGGATTCTCCCTTATCTTAATAGATCCATCTCATCTTAAAAGAAACTCATCTTGTCTTGAAAAGATTCTATCTTATCCTAATAGATCTAACTGACCTCAAAAGATTCTACCTTATCCTTATGGATTCATCTTGTCCTAATAAGCATATTTACCCCACCCTAGTAACAACCAAGATCTAATCCAAAGTAATTAGATATTATCTAGTCTAATCTAGTTATATCCAACCTAATCCAGATTCTATCCAATCTAAATATGACCCAATCTAAAGTGAGTTATTAACAAGATAGTTAAGTTGGTGATATAGGTTAGACATTGTCCCTACAAATATATCTTAACCTAAATTAATGTCTTATACCAACTCATCCTTGAACAATGGCCTACCTATATCATATAATCCATCCTATCTTAAAAGATTCTAACATATCCTAATAATATTTATCCTACCCTGGTAGATCTAGCTAATCTTAACTAGTTTAATCTAGTCATACCAACCTAATCTGGATTCTATCTAATCCAGTATGATCTAAGCTAGATTGAGATACTTAATGCTGATACAAAGGATAAGGCTATACTCCAAAATTCACTTAACCTAAAATTGGTGCCCTAGACCAACTTTACCATATACAACCACCTAACCATATGCAACTACCTTACCCATCAGATAGTTGCATAACCCCTCTGTTTTAACCTAACAGAGATTTTTAACATATCCTGATAAAATATATCCTACCCAGGAAGATCTATCTAACTTTAACTAGTCTCATCTAGTCATATCCAATCTAATCTAGATCCCATCTAATCTCATATGATCTAATCTAATGTGGCTACTTAAACATGATAATTAATACTGGTAAAATAGATTAGACACTACTAGTTATGTTTTAAACTAAATTGATGCCTTATAACAACTTGGCCATACACAACTACTTAACAAACACGATGGGTTGTCTAAACCATCCATTCCAACCTAAACATCAAACCAGATCTTGACCTACCTCATGTGGCTTATCCTACCCACATATATCTACATGACCCTAAAACCTAGTTGGAGACATCAAGACCGAAAGAAAGGAAAAGATCAACGTCGACAAGGCAAGAAGTGAGGCAGACCAAATCTCCGAATGAGACAAGACCCATCATTTGCGATAAAAAAAAAGCTTTCCTTATCATGAACCTTCTTATCCCCAAACTATTCTTGCCCCAACCTACCATCTTGTATCCTACACAACTATGTGGCCATACATATATACACATGCCTTCCTAATCACCTGATACTTAGATATAGTCTGAAAAACAAAAAAAAATCTTTTGGTACTAAAACCAAATAATAACTGAAACATAGACAACAAGTCTAACATGTTGTATCTCCTTCCTTACAAATCTCGAGGACGAGATTATTTTTAAGGGGGGTAGGATTTGTAATACCCAACTTTGAAAAGTAAGAGAAAGAAATAAATCTTCATGTGTGGTACCTTTTCATTCATGATAATTATTAGTAGGCATAGATAAAGTGGATAAATCCTTAATAAAATGTGCATCATGCTGGACTTTATTTGTTGTGCATTTTGTGACAATATAAAAAAAATATAATAAAGAGACAAGAAATATATTAATTCAAAAAGGAATTCTAGAATCTAAAAGAAATTCTAGAATTGAGAGAAGAAAAGGAAAATAAATATTATAAAACTAAAAATACGTTGTTCCTACACTAGAGTGTGAATTTTTAATAAACTCAAAGGTGAAACTTACTTTGAAACCCAAACTTGATTCAAAATTACTATAAAAAGAAAACAGAAAACAAAAGAAAAAGAGAAAGATGCTTACCTGGGCTCGCTGTTCACATTTTGGCCCACTTGGACATTTCTTCGCCCCACCTGTGCGGCCCAATTTTTTTCCAACCGTGCGGGCGTGTGTCGACTGTCGGCTGGGGCCCGCTTGCAGCCGGTTACTTGCGCGTCATGTGGGCCAAAACCATTGCGCGGCCCACTCACTCACCTTCACTCCTCCATCAAACCTGTCACTGTGGGGTGGGTCCGGGCATCAGCCTCCCACTGAGACCTCGCGTGTGCGCACCAGTCGCAGATAAGTGGACCCCTATGCTCGGAGTCGTCCTCCCCACGCCGCGTAACAAATCCCGCAGAACGCCCGCGGCAATGGCGCAACAAGATGCGCAGAATCCTGCGGGTCCGTCGCCAACCGGTGCCCAACCATGAGTATATAACTGGGGGCGCCACTTCCCATTGCCTTCGGCCATCGGCACGTTGGTGGATGAGCCGAGAAACTCCGCCAAATCCAGGGAGGAAGAGAGGGCGTAGCCTTGGTTGCGGAAGGAGCCCGCCGTCGATGGTCGTGCGATTCGTTGTCTCCCTGGCCTCGACAACCATCCTAAACTCCTCCTTGGGTCGCCTGGAGATTGCTCGTGGCCTCAATTGGGGAAATCCATGGCGGGGGAGCCCGGTATTGCTCATCGTCTTTGGATTTGGCCACAGGGCCGCATCACGGCGTGGCCATGCTCCTTCACAAATCCACGGTAGGTGAAAATCCATCCATGTAATTTGCCTCAACTTTATGCTTAGGTAGCACCCGTTCATTTGAAGCTCTCGCACCGGGGGCCGCTTGGGGCGTTGGTCGGCCATGGCGCGCCGCCGCGGGCCTCTGCTCATCCGTGGCCGGCCGTCGTTGGTAGGGGAGAGATGGGGGCCATTGATCCGCTGAGCAACGGTGGAGATTAGAGAGGCGCATACCCTTTCGCGGGATTAGATCTGTGCCATAGGATCGGTGATGGAGGGCCACGATTAGATGTAGCGTATCTGTTCGGTGAGGTCAAAACTGGACCGTTGGATGAGATCTGAACGGTCTACGCAAACCGAGTTTATAACAGCGCGTGCATTTTTGTAAAAGAGACCCCGTAAGTCTTACAAATTAACCCGCCGTCCCGTTCTGTTGTGCACTGAGTCTTGGGACTTCTTGCACCGAACCCCCTGCACTTTTCTGTAATAGTGCGCCCAGTCCAGAGATTTATAAAACTCAGTAAAAGTGATTGGAAAATGATTTTTAATATGAAAATAAATACTAGAAACTTGTATAATTGATATTAAATTCATTTTAACTCCAAATTAATTAATTCCAGTGGCATTAATTTTGTTTTAATATTGTTTATCACTTAGTAAATTTGTCTAGTCATAAAACTTGAACTAAAATTATTCACATGAGTTATGCTATTCCAAGTACTTGATAACTTCAGAAATTCATAACTTAAAATCTATAACTCCAAAATTAATAATTCCTGTTCCTGTGATCCTATTTCAATATGTAGATTATTAATATGTATTTTGCATATATGTTTGGTGTAATGTTAATTTTGCCTATACACTGCCTGTTTGTATTGCTACGACTAGCGCGAGGTCACGTGTCACCTGAAGATCATCCTGGTACCTGGAATCTCAAGTCCCAGGCAAGTTGTGCCCTTGATCACTTCTTTTCACCTACTCATGTTCTAATTAATCATAATGATCTGCATAGGTTAATTTTGATGGGACCCAATAGGTTACCCTAGTTTGTCTATCTTTATACCTTGTTTACCACTGAACTTCTGGGTAGTACTTGCTAGTGCTATATGTGGTTTTGGGTATGAAGATTACACTATTCATGATTATACTTTTGTTATCAGTTGTTATTTATGGTTCATGTTAAGATCATTATGTTAATTGGAACATGGAGAACCACCCGGGAAAACAGTGCTACCACAAGGGTGGAATGGGACGCCCTTGGCCGATTAATTAGGAAAGCTAGTGGAAGACTACCTTACCCGAAAGGGGCAAGGGCAGTAGGGGAGTGGTCAGTGTAGGGAGGCCCTCGGGAGGATTTTGCTGCGATGGCGGTCCTACAAGGGATTCCTGCACTGGAACTTCCTATAAACTGTAGCGGGTTTTCTGAAGCTAGTGGAACTTTGTAAAGGCCTCGTAGTGTTACCCTGCCTCGCCTCCTCGGTAGAGGTGTATGAGATTGGCCGTCTCTTGGCAGATGGGTAACATGACTTGTGGGTAAAGATGCGCAACCTCTGCAGAGTGTAAAACTGGTATACTAGCCGTGCTCACGGTCAAGAGCAGCTCGGACACTCACATGATTAATTTATGGAACTAAATTCAATTTGTCATATGCATTGCATCGCAGGTGATGGTATTACTTTTGTTCTACTATTTAATTGGGTTGGTATTTACTTATACTTAGTAACTGCTAATAAAATTTTGACCAACTTTAAAAGCAATGCTCAGCTCTAACCATCTTCTTTGGTAAGCCTTACACTTCACGTGAGCTCCCACCTTTGGCGAGTTCATGCACATTATTCCCCACAACTTGTTGAGCGATGAACGTATGTGAGCTCACTCTTGCTGTCTCACACACCCCACAGGTCAAGAACAGGTACCACAGGATGAGGCGCTTGGAGGATGCTGCGATGTGTTCGTGAGAGATCTAGGCCGTCGTCTCCCAGTCAACTTTGGGTTGCTGGACCGTTGTCTCCTTATAATGTAATTATTTATTTTGTATAGAACTCCTGTTATATATAAAGATGTGACATTCGATCCTGTGCCACTATTCATCATATGTGTGAGACTTGGTCCCAGCACACCTGGTGATTATGTTTACGCCCGGGTTTTGGACCCCTAAAATCCGGGTGTTACAGAACAAAAGAAATAAAGTAGATTGTTTGATTGGTTCGATTGGTGATGCACGCAATCAGGCATACTCCTTCATATATATAGGAGGAGGTTTGGACCTGTCGGAGAGGGAATTCTCCGGCCGGGTGGCGGAGTGCACCCGCCCTAAATCCTAAGATGAGGAGGGGGCTTAAGCGTTTTGCCTGCTGGTAGATGAACGATGAACTCAGGAGCACGCGAGGGTTTAGAGTGGTTCAGGCCGCCGGAGCGTAATACCCTACTCCACTGTGTGATGTATTGAACTTGTTAGAACTTGTGAGCCTGAGCTCGGTTTATGTGTGCTTGAGTCTGTAACGTTGCGTGCCTTCCCTTTTATAGCTAAAAGGGGGGCTCGTACAAAGACACTGAACCCCGACATGTGGGCCCAGGGACATAACGGAGGGAACACCCGGAGCAACTAATGCCAGTCACCTTGTGCAATCTCCCTGTGCCCCGATATTTGCTACTTGCGTAGTATTGGCGTGTAGCAGAAGCTTCCTTGGCAACGTACAGTCATGATGACCATGGCACGCACGGCGGTATGGGCCTATTGCCCACTGTCTGATTGGACAGGCGCGCCGCCTGCAGGGTGGCCTGGTCGTCGCCTGCCAGTGGAGTGGACGGGGCACATTAAATGCCGAGGCGGCACATCGCCTATCAGCAGGGCGGACAGGTGGCTCGTCTTCTCCGCAATAAATGTAGAGATCGCGTGGCCCAGAGGTGTTACGTCAGGCCCCGCCCGCTGGCTTACGTCACGGGCAATAGGCCACATGGCAGCATCGGTGAGAGCACCTAGAGGGGGGGGGTGAATAGGTGATCCTGTAAAACTTAAAACTTAATGCCACAAAACTTGATTAAGAGTTAGCACAAGAATGCCAAGTGGCTAGAGAAGAGTCTTTGCAAGACACGATAACCACAAGAAGATCAATCACAGATAGACACAGTGGTTTATCCCGTGGTTCGGCCAAGTCCAACACTTGCCTAGTCCACGTTGTGGCGTCCCAACGGACGAGGGTTGCAATCAACCCCTCTCAAGCGGTCCAAAGACCCACTTGAATACCATGGTGTTTTGCTTTGCTTTTCTATATCCCGTTTGCGAGGAATCTCCACAACTTGGAGCCTCTCGCCCTTACACTTGATGATCACAAAGAAGCACGGAGTAAGGGAGGGATGAGCAACACACTCAAGACAAGAAATCACAGCAACACCACACACACAAGTCGCAACAAGAGCTCACAACACAACTTAATGAGTTCACAACTCAACTAGAGCTCTAATTGCTATCGCAAGGAATCAAAAGCGTGGAATCGATGTCTTAGTGCTTAGGAATGCTTAGAGAATGCTTGGTGTACTCCTTCATGCGCCTAGGGGTCCCTTTTATAGCCCCAAGGCAGCTAGGAGCCGTTGAGAGCATTCCAGGAAGGCAATTCTTGCCTTCTGTCGCCTAGCACACCGGACAGTCCGGTGCACCACCGGACACTGTACGGTGTGGATTTCTTTCCTTCTTTGGCGAAGCCGACCGTTGGCGCTTTGGAGCCGTTGGTGCACCGGACACTGTCCGGTGCACACCGGACAGTCCGGTGCCCCCTTCCGACCGTTGGCTCGGCCACGTGTCTCGCGCGGATCGCGGGACCGACCTTTGGCCCGGCCGACCGTTGGCTCACCGGACAGTCCGGTGCACACCAGACAGTCCGGTGAATTATAGCCGTACGCCGTTAATTATTTCCCAAGAGCAGCTAGTTCGCCTGAGCCAGCCTGGCGCACCGGACACTGTCCGGTGCACCACCGGACAGTCCGGTGCACCCAGACAGAGCTGACTTTGGCAGAACAAAGTCATCTTTAATCTCAACTTGATTTTTCCTGTTTCCAGCACTTAGACACAATACATTAGTCTCTAAAACAATGTACTAAGTCTGAGAAACATACCTTTATACTTGATTTGTACTTTGTCCACCATTTAACACTTAGGCACTTGTGTTGGACACTAAATCACCAAAATACTTAGAAATGGCCCAAGGGCACATTTCCCTTTCAATCTCCCCCTTTTTGGTGATTTATGCCAACACAACATAAAGCGAGTAGAACAAGTGCAAAATCACTTCAAATAAGAACTCAAAATTGTTTTGATTCAAATTTGACATATATGGATCATTCTTTGCCACCACTTGGTTTGTTTTTTGCAAATCAAACTCAATTTCCTATCTCTAAGTCAAACACACATGTTGAAACATAAAGAGAGATATTTCACGAGAAATTGATCAAGGATTCAAAAACTCCCCCTTTTTCCCATAATTAAGCCTTCTCCCCACAAGAGACCAAGTTTTGACAATAATAGGCAAACAAGAGTATTTTGACAAACAAAAACTCTAAGTTTTCAAAATTCACAAGTGGTAGCTGATCCATTTATTGCTTTGGCCTTATTTTCTCCCCCTTTGGCATCAAGCACCAAAACGGGATCAACTTTGGCCCCTTTAACCCCATTGCCTCACCAAAAATCTTCAACTAAGAGTGAAAAGGCAATAAGAGCATAGAGATGAACTTGGAATAAGTTACTCTTTCATCGGAGTGCAGTGGAAGTCTTGCATGGTCCAAGTCCACCTTTTCCCTTTCAATTCACCTTTGAGACTAAATCAAACAAACTCAAGCATATGGTTAGTCCCAAAGAGTCAAGTTGTAGCACATCTCGCCCTAAATTTGTGCATCACTTGCAAAGGACTTGTGAGGTCCGGGGAGTGCTTGTACAACTTGAGCACCATAAACAACAAAATGCATAAGGAACATGATCAAAGCATGAAACACATGTATGCTATTAATCAATCCAAGTTCCGCGAATCTAAGACATTTAGCCCACTACGCAACTTGCAAAAGGTCTGCTCATCTAAAGGCTTGGTAAAGATATCGGCTAGCTGGTTCTCGGAGCTAACATGAAACACTTTGATATCTCCCTTTTGTTGGTGGTCTCTCAAAAAGTGATGCCGGATGTCTATGTGCTTTGTGCGGCTGTGTTCAACAGGATTATCCGCCATGCGGATGGCACTCTCATTATCACATAGGAGTGGGACTTTGCTCAGATTGTAGCCAAAGTCCCTAAGGGTTTGCCTCATCCAAAGTAGTTGCGCGCAACACTGTCCTGGGGCAACATACTCGGCCTCAGCGGTGGATAGGGCAACGGAGGTTTGTTTCTTAGAGCTCCACGACACCAGGGACCTTCCTAAGAATTGGCACGTCCCCGATGTACTCTTCCTATCAACCTTACATCCAGCATAGTCGGAGTATGAATATCCAATCAAGTCAAAGGTAGACCCCTTTGGATACCAGATCCCGAAACAAGGCGTAGCAACTAAATATCTAAGAATTCGCTTCACCGCCACTAAGTGACATTCCCTTGGATCGGATTGAAATCTAGCACACATGCATACGCTAAGCATAATATCCGGTCTACTAGCACATAAATAAAGTAAAGACCCTATCATAGACCGGTATGCCTTTTGATCAACGGACTTACCTCCTTTGTTGAGGTCGGTGTGTCCGTCGGTTCCTATTGGAGTCTTTACGGGCTTGGCGTCCTTCATCCCAAACCTCTTGATCAAGTCTTGCGTGTACTTCGTTTGGGAGATGAAGGTCCCATCCTTGAGTTGCTTCACTTGGAACCCAAGGAAGTAGCTTAACTCGCCCATCATCGACATCTCAAACTTTTGAGTCATCACCCTGCTAAACTCTTCATAAGACTTTTGGTTAGTAGAACCAAATATTATGTCATCGACATAAATTTGGCACACAAAAAGATCACCATCACAAGTCTTAGTAAAAAGAGTTGGATCGGCTTTCCCAACCTTGAAAGCATTGGCAATTAAAAAGTCTCTAAGGCATTCATACCATGCTCTTGGGGCTTGCTTAAGTCCATAGAGCGCCTTAGAGAGCTTACACACGTGGTCGGGATACCGTTCATCCTCGAAGCCAGGGGGTTGCTCCACGTACACCTCCTCCTTGATTGGCCCGTTGAGGAAAGTGCTCTTCACATCCATTTGGAACAACCTGAAAGAATGGTGAGCGGCATATGCTAGCAAAATGCGAATGGACTCTAGCCTAGCCACAGGAGCAAAAGTCTCCTCAAAGTCCAAACCTGCGACTTGGGCATAACCTTTTGCCACAAGTCTAGCCTTGTTCCTTGTCACCACCCCGTGCTCGTCTTGTTTGTTGCGAAACACCCACTTGGTTCCCACAACATTTTGCTTGGGACGAGGCACCAGTGTCCAAACTTCATTTCTCTTGAAGTTATTGAGCTCCTCTTGCATGGCCAACACCCAGTCCGGATCTAGCAAGGCCTCCTCTACCCTGAAAGGCTCAATTGAAGAGACAAAAGAGTAATGCTCACAAAAATTAACTAATCGAGACCGAGTAGTTACTCCCTTGCTAATATCACCCAAAATCTGGTCGACGGGATGATCCCTTTGAATCATTGCTCGAACTTGGGTTGGAGGTGCCGGTTGTGCTTCTTCCTCCATTACTTGATCATCTTGTGCTCCCCCTTGATCACTTGCCTCCTCTTGATGAACCTGTTCATCATCTTGAGTTGGGGGATGCGCCATTGTTGAGGAAGAAGGTTGATCTTGCTCCTTTTGTTCCTTCGGCCTCACATCTCCAATCGCCATGGTGCGTATTGCGGCTGTTGGAACGTCTTCTTCATCTACATCATCAAGATCAACAACTTGCTCTCTTGGAGAGCCATTAGTCTCATCAAATACAACGTCGCTAGAGACTTCAACCAAACCCGATGATTTGTTGAAGATTCTATACACCTTTGTATTTGAGTCATAACCTAACAAAAATCCTTCTACGGCTTTGGGAGCAAATTTGGAATTCCTACCCTTCTTCACTAGAATGTAGCATTTACTCCCAAAAAACCGAAAATATGAAACATTGGGTTTGTTACCGGTTAGTAGCTCATACGACGTCTTCTTGAGGAGGCGATGAAGGTAGACCCTGTTAATGGTGTGGCAAGCCGTGTTCACGGCTTCCGACCAAAAGCGCTCGGGGGTCTTGAATTCTCCAAGCATCGTCCTCGCCATGTCTGTAAGCGTCCTGTTCTTCCTCTCTACCACACCATTTTGCTATGGTGTGTAGGGAGCGGAGAACTCGTGCTTGATCCCTTCCTCCTCAAGGTACTCTTCCACTTGAAGGTTCTTGAACTCGGACCCATTGTCGCTCCTTATCTTCTTCACCTTGAGCTCAAACTCGTTTTGAGCTCTCCTTAGGAAGCGCTTGAGGGTCCCTTGGGTTTCAGATTTATCCTGCAAAAAGAATACCCGAGTGAAGCGGGAAAAGTCATCAACAATAACTAGTCCATACTTACTTCCTCCTATGCTTAGATAGGCGACGGGTCCGAAGAGGTCCATATGTAGCAGTTCCAGAGGTCTTGATGTGGTCATCACATTCTTGCTGTGATGCGCTCCTCCCACTTGTTTACCTGCTTGACAAGCTGCACAAGGTCTATCTTTTTCGAAAGAAACATTAGTTAGACCTATCACGTGTTCTCCCTTTAGAAGCTTGTGAAGGTTCTTCATCCCCACATGTGCTAAGCGGCGATGCCACAGCTAGCCCATGCTAGTCTTAGCAATTAAGCATGCATCTAGACCGGCCTCCTCTTTTGCAAAATCAACTAAGTAAAGTTTGCCGTCTAACACACCCTTAAAAGCTAATGAACCATCACTTCTTCTAAAGACAGACACATCTACATTAGTGAATAGACAGTTATATCCCATATTGCAAAGTTGACTCACAGATAACAAATTATACCCAAGCGACTCTACTAAGAATACATTAGAAATAGAGTGCTCATTTGAGATTGCAATTTTGCCTAACCCTTTCACCTTGCCTTGGTTCCCATCACCGAATATTATTGAATCTTGGGGATCCTTGTTCTTGACGTAGGAAGAGAACATCCTCTTTTCCCCCGTCATGTGGTTTGTGCATCCGCTGTCGATAATCCAGCTAGAGCCCCCGGATGCATAAACCTGCAAGGCAAATTTAGTCTTGGGTCTTAGGTACCCAACTCATGTTGGGTCCTACAAGGTTAGTACAAATATCCTTAGGGACCCAAATGCAAGTTTTGTCTCCCTTGCATTTTGCCCCTAATTTTCTAGCTACTATCTTCCTATCCTTTCTACAAATAGCAAAGGAAGCATTTAAAGCATGATATATTGTAGAAGGTTCATTCATTACTTTCCTAGGAACATGAACAGTATTCTTTCTAGGCACATGATGAATATTTTTTCTAGGCATATCTCTACCATGCACAACATGGGAACTAGAAGCAGTCATAGCATATGAAACAACATCATTGCAATGAACATTCCTAGAATATTTCCTATCATTGTATAAGAAAGCATGGTTCTTTTGAATACTATTTGTCATAGGGGCCTTCCCTTTCTCCTTGATAGGGATGGGAGCCTTATGACCTATCAAGTTCTTGGCTTCCCTTTTGAAGCCAAGTCCATCCTTAATTGAGGGGTGTCTACCAATTGTGTAGGCATCCCTTGCAAATTTTAGCTTATCGAATTCACTTTTGCTAGTCTTAAGTTGGGCATTAAGACTAGCCACTTCATCATTTAATTTAGAAATTGAAGCTAGGTGTTTGCTACAAGCATCAATATTAAAATCTTTACACCTAATGCAGGTTACAACATTTTCTTCACAAGATGTTGATTTACTAGCTATTTCTAACTTAGCATTCAAATTATCATTTATGCTCCTTAAGCTAGAAATTGTCTCATGGCAAGCAGATAGTTCACAAGAAAGCATTTCATTCCTTTTAACTTCTAAAGCATGAGATTTTTGTGCCTCTACAAATTTATCATGTTCTTCATACAACAAATCCTCTTGCTTTTCTAATAACCTATTCTTATCATTCAAGGCATCAATTAATTCATTAATTTTATCAACCTTGGTTCTATCTAGGCCCTTGAATAAACATGTATAATCTATTTCATCATCATCACTAGACTCGTCCTCACTTGAAGAAGCATAAGTAGTATTTCGAGTACATACCTTCTTCTCCCTTGCCATGAGGCATGTATGACGCTCGTTGGGGAAGAGGGCCGATTTGTTGAAGGCGGTGGCGGCGAGTCCTTCGTTGTCGGAGTTGGACGACAAACAATCCGAGTCCCACTCCTTGCCAAGGTGTGCCTCGCCCTTAGCCTTCTTGTAAGCTTTCTTCTTTTCCCTCTTGTTCCCTTGTTCCTGGTCACTATCATTATCAGGACAGTTAGCGATAAAATGACCAACCTTACCACATTTGAAGCATGAGCGCTTCCCCTTCGTCTTGTTCTTGTAAGGCTGTCCTTTGCGTTCCTTAAGCGCCGTCTTGAAGTGCTTGATGATGAGGGCCATCTCTTCATCATTGAGCCCGACCGCCTCAACTTGTGCTACCTTGCTAGGTAGCGCCTCCTTGCTCCTCGTTGTCTTGAGAGCAATGGGTTGAGGCTCATGGATTGGACCGTTCAACGCGTCGTCCACGTATCTTGCCTCCTTGATCATCATCCGCCCGCTTACGAACTTTCCAAGGATCTCCTCGGGTGTCATCTTCGTGTACCTAGGATTCTCACGAATATTGTTCACAAGATGTGGATCAAGGACGGTAAAGGACCTTAGCATTAGGCGGACAACGTCGTGGTCCGTCCATCGCGTGCTTCCATAGCTCCTTATCTTGTTGATGAGGGTCTTGAGCCTGTTGTATGTTTGGGTTGGCTCCTCCCCTCTTATCATCGCGAATCTCCCGAGTTCGCCTTCCACCAATTCCATCTTGGTGAGCATGGTGACGTCGTTCCCCTCATGTGAGATCTTGAGGGTGTCCCAGATCTGCTTGGCATTGTCCAAGCCACTCACCTTATGGTATTCGTCCCTGCACAATGAAGCTAGAAGAACAGTAGTAGCTTGTGCATTTTTGTGAATTTGCTCGTTAATTAACATGGGACTATCAGTACTATCAAATTTCGTTCCACTTTCTACTATCTCCCATATGCTTGGATGGAGAGAGAACAAGTGACTACGCATTTTGTGACTCCAAAATCCGTAGTCCTCTCCATCAAAGTGAGGAGGTTTGCCAAGTGGAATGGAGAGTAAATGAGTATTTGTACTTTGCAGAATACGAGAGTAGTCGAAAGAAAAGTTTGAATTAACCGTCTTTCTTTTGTCGTAGTCGTTGTCGTCGTTGTCCTTTTGGGAAGAAGTGGACTCGTCGCTGTCGTCGTAGTAGACGATCTCCTTGATGCGCCTCGTCTTCTTCTTCTTCCCATCTTTTCGTTTGTGACCCGAGCCCGAGTCGGTAGGCTTGTCATCTTTCGGTTCGTTGATGAAGGACTCCTTCTCCTTATCATTGATCACAATCCCCTTTCCCTTAGGATCCATCTCTTCGGGCGATGTTGGGGGCCTTCGGCTTCTGAAGGTCCTCAAAAACAGGATTTAACAGTGTTTCTGGAGTATAATGTATGAACAGGTATCTTCGGACTCGAGTCGATATCACAGTAGGAGAAGCCCAAAGTAATACGAAGGTTGATACAACGCCGAAGATGTGAGCGGGAAAGCTTCGGCGTGGTAGCGGAAAAAGAAACCGACTTAAAGATGAAAAGGCTATTCGGACCTCGGTGGATTACTATAGAATTACTACCAAGTGTAAAGGGCATGAATGTAATTTTACATGGGCTGCGTCCCGTGCCTATAAATAGATGAACAGTGCTCCCGTACTGGACACGCGGACTTGGCATTTGCTTTTGCGTCACATTTGTATTTTCATCTCCTTCCAAGCCGAAGGTACATTTGTAGTTGGATGTCATTTCTATTTGTTCATAATAATAATGCAAAAATAAGTTGTTAATAACATATAATTTCTTATGTTATTCTTAATATTTCATATGATTTATTCTTCATCCTCGTATGTTGTGTTTATGAAGGTAAACCCTTCATAACCTTCGTCCGAGAAGCATTATATCCTAAGGGAAATAATGCTTCGAAGGACGAAGGACTTTACCGTTTGACATTTTCTGTGTTGCCTTGTTCTTAAGCCAAAGCATTTAAGAACAAGTCCCCAACATTGGCGCCCACCTCCAGTGAACTCACTACCACCCTTTGAGTTTTTTAACACTTTCGGCGATCATAAACCTTCGCTATGGCGCCGAAGAAAGCTTCAGCAACTGGGGCTGCACCTCTGCAACCGCTGGACCCCAATCAGGAGACTCTCTCTCTTCGGGAGGCCCGAAGCCAGAAGAGGAAGGCTGTCAGCCCGACACCGCAAGAGGATGAGCTAGACCAAGAGATCAGAGACATGGAGATGCTTCATCAACAGGTGCAGAGGAAGAAGGAAAAGATGGCCAGGCTAGCTGAACTGCAAAGGCAGATAGACGAAGCTTCTGAAGAAGTTCGCCATCTTACTCACGATGAGCAGAACCGAAGGCCTCAGAACCAAAACCTTCATCAGGAGGGTTTCCTCAACGAAGATGACTGGTATGACAATTTCCATCGTGGAAATTTTGTTTTTGATGATGCTTCTCCTCTGTCCGCTGAGCTGCAGGCTACACCTTGGCCTCCGTCCTACAAGCCGCCCTAGCTTCCCATATTCGACAGCCATTCAGACCCGAAGCAGTTTTTGATGAGCTACGAAGCAACAGTATCTTCGTATGGTGGCAATGCTGCAGTCATGGCAAAGTCTTTTGTTATGGCTGTCAGGAGTGTTGCTCAAACCTGGTATTCCTCCCTTCGACCAGGAACGATCACTTCATGGCAAAAACTGAAGGACATGTTGTTAACCAGCTTCCAAGGGTTTCAGACAAAGCCGGTCACTGCTCAGGCCCTGTTCTAGTGCACAAAGGATCACGAAGAATACCTTCAGGCGTATGTCAGGAGGTTCTTGCGTTTGAGGGCGCAGGCGCCAACGGTGCCCAACGAAATTGTCATTGAGGCCATGATCAAGGGACTTCGGCCTGGACCTTCAGCTCAGTACTTTGCTAGGAAGCCTCCTCAAACTTTGGAGAAGCTGCTCCAGAAGATGGACGAGTATATTCGTGCCGACAATGATTTTCGCCAAAGAAGGGAGGAGGCTTTCAGGTTTTCCGAAATGACCAGGGGCTTCGGAGGAAGATTCTATCCGAAGCACGTCTGGTCAATTCACAACTCTACTCAAAATGATGATAAGGGGAGTCAGCAGCAAAGGCCACAGTGCTCCTCACAGGCTTCGGGGCAACAACAAAGCTTCTTCCGGCCACCAGCTCCAAGAGGCAGAGGCGCCAGGGGCTTCGGCGGAAGATTTGGAGATCAACCAAGGAGAACATTTTGCCTGTTCTGTGGTGAAAACAAGGGCCATACCACCAGGATGTGCCATGTCACCATCCAGAAGCAAAAGGAGATTGCCGAAGCTGCAGCACAACAAGCTCAGCCGAAGCAGGTCATGCATACTGCTTCGTACCATTCGCCTTACATCCCAGAATACGTAGGCAACCACCCTGCAGTTTCTGTTGCTTCGGCGAGTCAACCTCAAGCTTCCTGGCAATAGCCTCCACCACCGCTGCGACAAGGTCAACAGCCAGAAGGGAGCCAATATGCTCCACATCAAAGGGACTTCAGAGAACAATCCGAAGCTCGCACAGTCAATAGCACTGTGCCAGAGTCGAAGCACATCTATTGACAAATATCCTACCTTGACAGCAGTCTTTTCCATTTAGTTTTATTTTCTGTGTAATAAAGGACACTTTTTAAATTTCAAGTAATAGTTTTGTTGTTTGCCACAAGGAAAACATATCTTCTACACAGGCTTAAGTTGTCGGAGCTTGAAAATTTGCAATAGCAAGGAGGACCTTCGGATTATTAAATTTAATTTAAAAAAGACACGGTATGAATTCTTCGAAGCAACAAAAAGTCGTTCCAAAAGGAGCGCAGTGTAAGTTTTTTGCTCCAAAGTCGTTCCTAAGGGAATGCAGAGCTTACAGCGAAAAGTCAACGCTGATTCCGCCAAAAGTAAAAGGCGAAGAAGCTCCAAAGTCGTTCCTAAGGGAATGCAGAGCTTACAGCGAAAAGTCAACGCTGATTCCGCTGAAGTAAAAGGCGAAGAAGCTCCTAAGGGAGGCTTACAGCGAAAAGTCAACGCTGATTCAAAAAAAAAAGATTATGTATTTTATTGCAGGGATGTGTGTGTAGCTTCGGAACGAATACCTTTTCTCATAGCATAACATCATCACATCATTTTGCATAGCATAAGCATCATACATCATTCTGCATATGGCACAAGAAGGGTATAAAATATTGATCTTCGGAATGAAGCTTCGGAAAATATTTTCACGAAGTTTGGATGTTCTTCATCAGAACACTATGGGTATTGTTGCGATAAATGAAAATTCTTCTTCACGAAGCATGAAAAGAAGGGAAGGTGTTTTTTCGTCAAAGACTCAAAAACGGTACGTATGTAAAATTTCATGCATCGTAAAGAATTGAATTATAAAAAACAAGTTTATTACATCCAGGGTTACAAGATATTACACATATTACATTTCAGAAGTTTTTACAGTAGCACCTAGTCTTCCCTAAGTACTACTTCTGCAGCTTCGTTCAGGAGTTGATTGACAACTTGATCCATGATAGCTTCAGCCATCTTTTTAATTTCATCGTCATCTTTCGGGGGAGGACCCGGAGACGCTTTAGTAGGATCTGAGGGAGGACAGGATACAGCTACATTGCTATTACAAATTGCGAACGAAGTTTAAAATTAAAAATTACAACACAATAAAAACCACTAGTTAATACCTATTTGCCCTTCGGGCTCCACGTTCTTTTCAGCAGCCTCTGCTACTTTTCTAGCATCATGAATGCCCTTTTCGCTTTTTTGGATAATTTCTCGGGCCATTTCTCGGCCACCATTGTCCCAGACATCGGTAAAAAATTTCCCACCAACCATGCTAGCTTCGGCTGAAGGATCCTTTGCATCTTCGAAGGGCAAGGTAGCTTCGGATTGCGCTAAAATCTTTACATGCTCACAGCCCTTTTTCTCCAAAATGGTGGCAATTCCTCTGGCACCCGAAAAAGCACATATATCTCCGCGGCTATTTAAAATTTCTTCGAAGGCCTCAGCTTCGTGGCTAATCCATTCAATGGGGCCTTCGGGGTTGCCTCTCGTGAAGTTTTCTTCACTCGAAAATGCGCCAACGCTGGCGAAGCTAGTTTTCATCTTCTTAACACATTCTATAGATTTGTTATAGCATCTCTTCTTGGACGCACGAAGCTCTTCAACAGTTCCTTCTAAATGATTTGCCCATTGGTCGCTAAGTTCTCGCTTTGTTTCTTCAAGTATGCGTTCTTCTTTAGCTCTGGCTAGTTGTTTTCGTAGATCTTCAATTTCACATTTCTGAGCCTCAGCTTGACCTTTAAAAGTAGCTTCGTCTTCTTTTATTCTACTTATCAATGAATGCAATATTTTGTCTTTTTCGAGACCTTCCTTCCGTAGTTCAATTACTTCGGAACGAAGGTTGCTCAGGGCCATCGCACATCCTTCATCTTCGGCATCTTTTTGGGCCCTGAGGGCATTGCTAAGTATAAGGCCCTGCAAAGAAGAATGTGCGTGCGTTAATAAATCTAAGCAAATGAAAATTTTTTTGGTTTCAAGAAACGATACGAAGGTCTAAAATTTTGTACCTTTAAACTATTGTACGCCAAGCTGTCTGCCAACTCGTCTTTCGACAGCACCGAGAGTCCGTCTTCTAGTGTTGGGAATCTGAAGCTCTTGCTCATCTCCCGGCAGACAGAAATCTCCTTGCTGTCAGGGAGACAGTACAAGAAGTCTTCTTCTCCGCTGCCGTTGAATATCAACGCCCCCTTTGGATATTTTAGTTTTTGGGCGTAAAACTGGGCCTCTTGCTTTTCTTTTTCAGACAACTTTTTCCCCGAAGCATGTCGAACAATATAATCAGGGATTTTGGGGGATGCTTCGGAGGCAGCAGCACTGATTTCTTCAACAAGAATTGGCTCTGTCACTTTTTCTTCCTCGGTTTCCAGGGATTTTACCTTCGTGGGCTCCGAAGGACCAGCTTCAGCTTCAGTTTCTTGCTCCGGAGCTTTAGTATCAAAAATCTCAGGTTTCGCTTCGGAGGTTTCAACAGTCTTCTTCGGAGTTGTGCTTGAGGACTTAATTGTTTCTAGAACATCTAGCACGTTGACCATTCTTTTTCTTTTCGGAGTCACCGCTGGCCCCTTTTGGATTTTTGTTGTGTCAACATTTGCTGAAGGACTTAAAACTTCTGTTATTTTTGATCCCTCAGCTGATCCTTTTGTTTCCTCCATTTTTTCTGTTAATGGCGCTTCGGCCATCTCTTTTTCTGATAACAAAATCTTTGGTTCTTCAAATTCTGTTCTTGTTGGCGCTTCGGCTATTTCTGCGATTTCTGGCAGCAAGGTTGGCTGTTCAGCCTCGGTGGCCGAAGAAGTCTCTCCGGTGAATTCAGGCACCGAGGCTGGTTCAATATAGCGTGGCCGATGTGTGAGGTCCTTTATCCTTTTTCTTTTCAGTGCTGGCTCACTAGGAGCAGCTGCAGCTTCTTCTTTAGCAGAGGTCGCGCCTTTTCTTTTCTGCCCTCGAATGGGATAGCGATAGTCAGGGTAGACGAACCCGATGGCGTCAAACACTCGGTTCAGTCTTTTCTTTTTTCGGCCTCCGAAGGCTGCTGACAATGCAGTATCTTCGGCCTTCGAGTAAGCCCCAAGTAGTTCATCACTTAAATTTTCAATGCTTTTCAGTCAGTCATCATCTGGCTCAACGAATTTATCTCCAAACTTGAAAGTATACTTCAGTCTGATAAGCCCACCTTCGTCAGCCTCCTTTATGGTCTCTTGCGGCATTTCCCATTTTTCCGCGAGCGGCCGTACTCTGAAGGCAATATGCTCTTGGACCAAATCTCTCGTTCCAATAAAAGAACAAATAACTCCGAAGGCTCTCTGGCATTCTTCGGCAGCTTCATTCATCTCAACCTTCGGCTTTCGCAGGCCGAAACTTTGCCAAATAGGGCGCATAATTATACCTTTAATATCTTCCCGTGCTTTCAGGTCATTTTTCACATAAAACCATTCTGTCATCCAGTCGCCGGGCCATCTCTTCCGAAAGGTTGGCACGGGACAGCTTGACCCAGACCTAGAAACGAAACTGTAGCAGCCAAAATTATTGTGATACTGTTCCTTACCCCAGGGTTTCGTCTCGTATGATAATTCGTGTATGTTGTAGAAACTTTTCGCATCAGGTTCCAGACCTTGGCTTCTCACGGCCCACACGAAGATATTCAGCCTTATAATTGCCTCGGGGGTAAGTTGATGAAGATAGATTTCAAACATTTTCAGCACTTCTACGACAAAGCTGCTCAGGGGAAATCGTAGTCCAGCTTTCAAAAAGCTTCGGAACACTACGACTTCATTTTCCTCAGGGGTCGGGCAAGTTTTCTCTCCTTCGTCGACCCTCACAATGGATAAATCCCGGAAGTATCTTCCCCTCATGTTGACAAGATGATTTTCTTTGATACCTGACTTGCCAAAAACTGAATGGCTTGGTCGCCAGGGGCGATCTTCGGAGTCTTCACCACCACTATCCACATCATAACTGTCACTGTCATCAGTATCTTCAGACAAACCTTCTAAAATCTCTTTGGTGATTTTTTCTGTGTTGGTCTTCGACATTGCTATAAGAAACCCCAGGTTCTTCTCTTCAGAGAGACTCAGCTTCATCTCGGGAGCAGCCTTCTTATCTTCAGACATCTTCAGAAACACTAAAAACTGTTTTCAGCGCCGAAGCTTAAAAACTTACAAAGCTAAGCAAATCTTGGTGCGCAAGAGCTAAAAATTGAGTGACCGAGAACAGATGGCAAGAGAGCATGCCAAATGAGCTCGCGGTATGCTCTTATTTATACGCCCAGTGCGTTGAAAATTGAGAGACCCCGCCTGTCAGTGAATGTTGCTATTCTAGCAAAGGGAAGGTGTTTTTTCGGACCTTCGGCTTAAAGCCTTCGTCCATGTCGCAATCTAAATTTATTATTTTAACAAATTAATATTGCGAGGGGCTACTGTTGGGGGCCTTCGGCTTCCGAAGGTCCTCAAAAACAGGATTTAACAGTGTTTCTGGAGTATAATGTATGAACAGGTATCTTCGGACTCGAGTCGATATCACAGTAGGAGAAGCCCAAAGTAATACGAAGGTTGATACAACGCCGAAGATGTGAGCGGGAAAGCTTCGGCATGGTAGCGGAAAAAGAAACCGACTTAAAGATGAAAAGGCTATTCGGACCTCGGTGGATTACTATAGAATTACTACCAAGTGTAAAGGGCATGAATGTAATTTTACATGGGCTGCGTCCCGTGCCTATAAATAGATGAACAGTGCTCCCGTACTGGACACGCGGACTTGGCATTTGCTTTTGCGTCACATTTGTATTTTCATCTCCTTCCAAGCCGAAGGTACATTTGTAGTTGGATGTCATTTCTATTTGTTCATAATAATAATGCAAAAATAAGTTGTTAATAACATATAATTTCTTATGTTATTCTTAATATTTCATATGATTTATTCTTCATCCTCGTATGTTGTGTTTATGAAGGTAAACCCTTCATAACCTTCGTCCGAGAAGCATTATATCCTAAGGGAAATAATGCTTCGAAGGACGAAGGACTTTACCGTTTGACATTTTCTGTGTTGCCTTGTTCTTAAGCCGAAGCATTTAAGAACAAGTCCCCAACAGGCGATTAGTCCCTTTCTTGAAGAGAACGGCTCTGATACCAATTGAGAGCAGCTAGAGGGCGGGGGGTGAATAGGTGATCCTGTAAAACTTAAAACTTAATGCCACAAAACTTGATTAGGAGTTAGCACAAGAATGCCAAGTGGCTAGAGAAGAGTCTTTGCAAGACACGATAACCACAAGAAGATCAATCACAGATAGACACAGTGGTTTATCCCGTGGTTCGGCCAAGTCCAACACTTGCCTAGTCCACGTTGTGGCGTCCCAATGGACGAGGGTTGCAATCAACCCCTCTCAAGCGGTCCAAAGACCCACTTGAATACCACGATGTTTTGCTTTGCTTTTCTATATCCCGTTTGCGAGGAATCTCCACAACTTGGAGCTTCTCGCCCTTACACTTGATGATCACAAAGAAGCACAGAGTAAGGGAGGGATGAGCAACACACTCAAGACAAGAAATCACAGCAACACCACACACACAAGTCGCAACAAGAGCTCACAACACAACTTAATGAGTTCACAACTCAACTAGAGCTCTAATTGCTACCGCAAGGAATCAAAAGTGCGGAATCGATGTCTTAGTGCTTAGGAATGCTTAGAGAATGCTTGGTGTACTCCTTCATGCGCCTAGGGGTCCCTTTTATAGCCCCAAGGCAGCTAGGAGCCGTTGAGAGCATTCCAGGAAGGTAGTTCTTGCCTTCTGTCGCCTGGCGCACCGGACAGTCCGGTGCACCACCAGGCACTGTCCGGTGTGGATTTCTTTCCATCTTTGGCGAAGCCGACCGTTGGTGCTTTGGAGCCGTTGGCGCACCGGACACTGTCTGGTGCACACCGGACAGTCCGGTGCCCCCTTCCGACCGTTGGCTCGGCCACGTGTCTCGCGCGGATCGCGCGGCCGACCTTTGGCCCGGCTGACCGTTGGCTCACCGAACAGTCCGGTGCACACCAGACAGTCCGGTGAATTATAGTCGTACGCCGTTAATCATTTCCCAAGAGCAGCTAGTTCGCCTGAGCCAGCCTGGCGCACCGGACACTGTCCGGTGCACCACCGGACAGTCCGGTGCACCTAGACAGAGCTGACTTTGGCAGAACAAAGTCATCTTTAATCTCAACTTGATTTTTCCTGTTTCCAGCACTTAGACACAATACATTAGTCTCTAAAACAATGTACTAAGTTTGAGAAACATACCTTTATACTTGATTTGTACTTTGTCCACCATTTAACACTTAGGCGCTTGTGTTGGACACTAAATCACCAAAATACTTAGAAATGGCCCAAGGGCACATTTCCCTTTCAATCGGGTCTCCGCCTGAGCGGGGAGCGGAAGCGCACTGGACAAACCCCTGACGAGTATCTACTCCGGACCCCTGTACGTCCCTGACCTAGGCCAGGGTATTCTCCGTTCCGGGACTTTGCCGTGGGTGGTTCGGACCTCGCTTAGAGGGGTTCGGGTCTCGTCCGAGGGAACGTGGAGGTCTTGGGTCGTACCCGGAGGTCCGGGCTATGCACGCTGGGATCCGGCACTTTCCCATGGGGGTCCGGATCTTCTGATGATATCATGGTACATGTTATCTTCTCTGGTCACGTGGCGGCCCCGGAGTCGTCCATGTGGTGGGGTCGGGCGCCGTTTATCACGCGTCTAGACGCGCAGGTGCCGCGCCTTCATACTGTAGTAAGGGGTACCCCTGTTCCAGGGTACCGATAGGACCCATTTCTAAGCGGTCTCCAATAGTATTCGCGTATTTAGTTGGATAAACATGCACGGAAAAAGGGTATGTCTCGCCTAATATATTCCTATTGCGAACCATCCACGCTAACTTGTGGACCATCCGGGGCGCGGACCGTCTAGCCTTCCCAGGTGCCACATATAGTGCTCAACACATGCCCTTATCTTTTGGGGAAGCTAAGCGAACCAAAGGCACCTAGTATAGGCTGTTATCAACTCGATGTGAGAACATCAGTTCTCTAAGCATCTTGCCAAACACTAGGATGATATAGCTTCAAACTTCCAGTCCCTACTCCTCATTAGCATGGCTATCTTCCAAACTAGATCTCTAACTTGAAATGACTTAGCATTTACCTTCTTATGGTAGGCCATGGCAACCATGATCTTGTCTTTCTCGACCTCTCTTAGAGCCATCAGCCTCTTGTCGATCACCTCATCAATATTGTCCATGAAAGGGAAATGTGCCCTTGGGCCATTTCTAAAGTATTTTGGTGATTAAGTGCCCAACACAAATGGCTTAAGTATAAATTGTGCAAAATGGTGGTTGAAGTGGAAATCATCAATAAGGTATGATTCTAGACTTAGTACATTATATTTTGTGTGCTAACATATTTGGCTAAGTGCTAGAATCAGGGAAAACAGAAAAAGAAAAAGACTTGGCTGAAGCAGCCAAGACTCAACATAGTCTGGGTGCAACGGACACTGGGTGCACCGGACAGTGTCCGGTGGTGCACCGGACAGTGTCCGGAGCGCCAGGCTGGCTTTGGTAAAACTGGCCGCTCTCGGGATTTCGTCGGCGGCGTACGGCTAAAAATCACCGGACTGTCCGGTGGTGCATCGGACTGTCCGGTGAGCCAACGGTCGGCCGTGCTAACGGTCGGCCACACAATCCGCGCGTGACGCGTGGCCGAGCCAACGATCTGATGGGGGCACCAGACTGTCTGGTGTGCACCAGACAGTGTCCGGTGCGCCAACGGCTCCAAACCTTCAACGGTCGCCTGCGCCAAAATTGGAAGGCTATCTGCACCAGACAGTGAACAGGGGATGTCCGGTGGTGCACCGGACTGTCCGGTGCACCACCCGACAGAAGGCAAGTATTGCCTGCCAAGAATGCCTCCAACGGCTCCTAGCTGCCTTGGGGCTATAAAAGGGACCCCTAGGCGCATGGAGGAGTACATCAAGCATTCTTTGATCATCTCTAAGCACCAAGACTCCATTCTAGCGCATTTGATTCTTTGTGATAGCAATTTGAGCCCCTCTTGAGTTGAGAACTCCGTGTGTGAACTTAGAGCTCAAGTTGTGACTAGTGTGCGTGTTTGTGCTGTTGCTTTTGAGACTTGTGTGTGTTGCTTTTCCCTCCCTTACATCCGTGCTTCTTTGTGATCATCTTTTGTAAGGGCGAGAGGCTCCAAGTTGTGAATATTCCTCGCAAACGGGATATAGTGAAAGAAAGAAAAACACCATGGTATTCAAGTGGATCTTTGGATCACTTGAAAGGGGTTGAGTGCAACCCTCGTCCATTGGGATGCCACAACGTGGACTAGGCAAGCGTTGTACTTGGCCGAACCACGGTATAAACCATCGTGTCTCTTGTGCTTGTTCTCATTGTGACTATTGTGTCTCACAAGAGCTCGATCCTTAGCCACTTGATTTCATTGTGCTAACACTTAATCAAGTTTTGTGGCTTTAAGTTTTAAGTTTTTACAGGATCACCTATTCACCCCCCTCTAGGTGCTCTCAATTGGTATCGGAGCCGTTCTCTTTAAGAAAGGGACTAATCGCCCGAAGAGATGGATCCTAAGGGAAAGGGGATGGTGGTAAACGACAATGAGAAGGAGTCCATCTTCAACGAGCCAAGGGATGACAAAGCCAATGACTCCGGCTCGAGTCAAAAGAAGAAGGATGGAAAGAAGAAGACGCACATCAAGAAGATTGTCTACTACGACAGCGACGAATCTTCCTCTTTTCAAAATGACGACGAATACGAGGAGAAAAAGAAAACGGTTTACTCGAACTTTTCTTTCGATTATTCTCGTATTCCGCATAATTCCAATTCTCATTTGCTTTCTATTCCACTTGGTAAACCTCCACACTTTGATGGAGAGGACTACGGATTTTGGAGTCACAAAATGCGTAGCCACTTGTTCTCTCTTCATCCAAGTATATGGGAGATAACTCCATGTTTATCAATGAACAAATCCATAAAAATGCACAAGCTACTACTATTCTTTTAGCATCCTTGTGCAGGGAAGAATACAATAAGGTGAGCGGCTTGGACAACGCCAAGCAGATTTGGGACACCCTCAAGATCTCGCATGAGGGGAACGACGCCACCATGCTCACCAAGATGGAGTTGGTGGAAGGCGAACTAGGAAGGTTCACGATGATCAGGGGAGAGGAGCCAACTCAAACGTACAATAGGATCAAGACCCTGGTCAACAAGATAAGGAGCTATGGGAGCACGAGATGGATGGACCACGACGTCATCCGACTAATGCTAAGGTCCTTCACTGTCCTTGATCCTCATCTTGTAAATTCTATTCATGAGAATCCTAGGTACATCAAGATGACGCCCGAGGAAATACTCGGAAAGTTCGTAAGCGGGCGAATGATGATCAAGGAGGCAAGATATGTTGATGAGGCGTTGAATGGCCCAATGCTAATCCACGAGCCTCAAACCGTTGCTCTCCAAGCAACAAGTAGCAGGGAGACACTACCTAGCAAGGTGGCGCAAGTTGAGGCGGCCGGGCTAAATGAGAATGAAATGGCCCTCATCATCAAGCGCATCAAGACGACGCTCAAAGGTTGCAAGGAGCATCCAAACAAGAGCAAGACGAAGGGAAAGCGCTCCTGCTTCAAGTGTGGTAAGATTGGTCACTTTATTGCTAACTGTCCCGACAATGATAGTGACCAGGAACAAGGAAAGAATGGGAAGAGAGAGAACAAGAAGGTTTACAAGAAGGCTAAGGGTGAGGCACACCTTGGAAAAGAATGGGACTCGGATTGTTCTTCGTCTGACTCCGACGACGAAGGACTCGTCGCCACAGCCTTCAACAAATCGTCTCTCTTCCCCAACGAGCATCACACATGCCTTATGGCAAAGGAGAAGAAGGTAAATACTCGAAGTACTATTACGTATGCTTCTTCAAGTGATGATGAGTCTAGTGATGATGAAGTAGACTACGCAAGCTTATTCAAAGGTTTAGATAGAACTAAAATTGATAAGATCAATGAATTAATTGATGCTTTGAATGAGAAGAATAGATTGTTAGAGAAGCAAGAGGATCTTTTATATGAAGAGCATGATAAATTTGTTAGTGCGTAAAATTCTCTTGCTTTAGAGGTTAAAAGAAATGAAATGCTTTCATGTGAATTATCTACATGCCATGAATCTATTTCTAGCTTAAAGAGTATTAATGATGATTTAAATACTAAGTTAGAAATAGCTAATAAATCAAGCTCTTGTGTAGAATATGTTGTGATTTGCAATAGGTGTAAGGATTTTAATGTTGATGCTTGTAGTGAAAACTTAATTTCCATTTCCAAATTAAATGATGAAGTGGCTAGTCTTAATGCCCAACTTAAGACTAACAAGAATGAATTTGATAAACTAAAATCTGCAAGGGATGCCTACACTATTGGTAGACACCCCTCAATTAAGGATGGGCTTGGCTTTAAAAGGGAAGCCAAGAACTTAACAAGCCAAAGGGCTCCCACTTTCACAAAGGAGAAAGGGAAGGCCCCTATGGCTAATAGTGCTCAAAAGAATCATGCATTTATTTATGATAGGAAATTTTCTAGAAATGTTCATCATGATAGGAGTTGTAATGCTTATGATTCAAATGTCATGTTTGCTTCAAGTTCTTCCTATGTGTATGGTAGAGATATGCCTAGGAGAAATGTTGTTCATGTACCTAGGAAAGCAAGTAATGAACCTTCTACAATTTACCATGCTTGCAATGCTTCTTTTACAATTTATAGGAAGAATAAGAAAATAATTGCTAAGAAATTAGGGGCAAAATGCAAAGGAGATAAAACTTGCATTTGGGTCCCTAAGGCTATTGTTACTAACCATGTAGGACCCAACAAGATTTGGGTACCTAAAACCCAAGCCTAAATTGCCTTGCAGGTTTATGCATCTGGGGGCTCAAGCTGGATTATCGACAGCGGATGCACAAACCACATGACGGGGGAGAAGAAGATGTTCACCTCCTACGTCAAGAACAAAGATTCCCAAGATTCAATCATATTCGGTGACGGGAATCAAGGCAAGGTTAAAGGACTAGGAAAAATAGCTATTTCATCCGAGCATTCCATCTCTAATGTGTTTTTAGTTGAATCGCTCGGGTATAACTTGTTGTCCGTTAGTCAACTTTGTAATATGGGTTATAATTGCTTATTTACTAATGTAGATGTGTCTGTCTTTAGAAGGAGTGATGGTTCATTAGCTTTTAAGGGTGTACTAGACGACAAACTCTATTTAGTTGATTTTGCAAAGGAAGAGGCCGGTCTAGATGCATGCTTAATTGCTAAGACTAGCATAGGCTGGCTGTGGCATCGCCGTCTAGCACATGTGGGGATGAAGAACCTTCACAAACTTCTAAAGGGAGAACATGTGTTAGGTCTAACAAATGTATCTTTCGAAAAAGATAGACCTTGTGCAGCTTGTCAAGCAGGTGGGAAGTACTTATCATAGCAAAAATGTGATGACCACATCAAGACCTTTGGAGCTACTTCATATGGATCTCTTCGGACCCGTCGCCTACCTCAGCATCGGGGGAAGTAAGTATGGTCTTGTTATTATTGATGACTTTTCCCGCTTCACTTGGGTATTCTTTTTGCAGGATAAGTCTGAAACCCAAGGGACCCTCAAGCGCTTCCTAAGGAGAGCTCAAAATGAATTTGAGCTCAAGGTGAAGAAGATAAGGAGCGACAACGGGTCCGAGTTCAAGAACCTTCAAGTGGAAGAGTACCTTGAGGAGGAAGGAATCAAGCACGAGTTCTCCGCTCCCTACACACCACAGCAAAACGGTGTAGTAGAGAGGAAGAACAGGACGCTTTTGGACATGGCAAGGACAATGCTTGGAGAGTTCAATACGCCCGAGCGGTTTTGGTCTGAAGCCGTGAACACGGCTTGCCACGCCATAAACCAGGTCTACCTTCATCGCCTCCTCAAGAAGACTTCGTATGAGCTTCTAACCGGTAACAAACCCAACGTTTCATATTTTCGTGTATTTGGGAGTAAATGCTACATTCTAGTGAGGAAAGGTAGGAATTCCAAATTTGCTCCCAAAGCTGTAGAAGGGTTTTTGTTAGGTTATGACTCAAATGCAAAGGCGTATAAAGTCTTCAACAAATCATCGGGTTTGGTTGAAGTCTCTAGCGACGTTGTATTTGATGAGACTAATGGCTCTCCAAGAGAGCAAGTTGATATTGATGATGTAGATGAAGAAGATGTTCCAACGACCGCAATACGCACCATGGCGATTGGAGATGTGTGACGACAGGAACAAAAGGAGCAAGATCAACCTTCTTCCTCAACAATGGTGCATCACCCAACTCAAACTGATGAACAGGTTCATCAAGAAGAGGCGTGTGATCAAGGGGGAGCACAAGATGATCATGCTTTGGAGGAAGAAGCACCACAGGCCCCTCCAACTCAAGTTCAAGCGACGATTCGAAGGAATCGTCCCGTTGACCAGATATTGGGTGATATAAGCAAGGGAGTAACTACTCGCTCTAGATTAGCTAATTTTTGTGAGCATTACTCTTTTGTCTCTTCTATTGAGCCTTTCAGGGTAGAAGAGGCCTTGCTAGATCCGGACTGGGTGTTGGCCATGCAGGAAGAGCTCAATAACTTCAAAAGAAATGAAGTTTGGACACTGGTGTCACGTCCCAAACAAAACATGGTGGGAACCAAGTGGGTGTTCCGCAACAAACAGGACGAGCACGGGGTGGTGACGAGGAACAAGGCTAGACTTGTGGCAAAAGGTTATGCCCAAGTCGTAGGTTTGGACTTTGAGGAGACTTTTGCTCCTGTGGCTAGGCTAG
The DNA here is from genome assembly GCA_029449295.1 of Zea luxurians. Lineage (NCBI taxonomy): Eukaryota > Viridiplantae > Streptophyta > Magnoliopsida > Poales > Poaceae > Zea > Zea luxurians. The sequence continues at coordinate 39,931,188 of JAOPSE010000024.1, forward strand.
AGTCTATTCACATATTGTTAGACTATGCCGCTCACCATTCTTTCAGGTTGTTCCAAATGGATGTGAAGAGCGCTTTCCTCAACAGGCCAATCAAGGAGGATGTGTACGTAGAGCAACCCCCTGGCTTTGAGGATGAACGGTACCCCGACCACGTGTGTAAGCTCTCTAAGGCGCTCTATTTTCTTAAGCAAGCCCCAAGAGCATGGTATGAATGCCTTAGAGACTTTCTAATTGCTAATGCTTTCAAGGTTGGGAAAGCCGATCCAACTCTTTTCACTAAGACATGTGATGGTGACTTATTTGTGTGCCAAATTTATGTCGATGACATAATATTTGGTTCTACTAACCAAAAGTCTTGTGAAGAGTTTAGCAGGGTGATGACTCAAAAATTTGAGATGTCAATGATGGGCGAGTTGAACTACTTCCTTGGGTTCCAAGTGAAGCAACTCAAGGATGGCACTTTCATTTCCCAAACGAAGTACACGCAAGATTTGATCAAGCGGTTTGGGATGAAGGACGCCAAGCCCGCAAAGACTCCAATGGGAACCGACAGACATGTCGACCTCAACAAAGGAGGTAAGTCCGTTGATCAAAAGGCATACCGATCTACGATAGGGTCTTCACTTTATTTATGTGCTAGTAGACCGGATATTATGCTAAGCGTATGCATGTGTGCTAGATTTCAATCCGATCCAAGGGAGTGTCACCTTGTGGCCGTTAAGTGAATTCTTAGATATTTAGTTGCTACGCCTTGCTTCGGGACCTGGTATCCAAAGGGGTCAACATTTGACTTGATTGGATACTCAGACTCCGATTATGCTGGATGCAAGGTTGATAGGAAGAGTACATCAGGGACATGCCAATTCTTAGGAAGGTCCCTGGTGTCTTGGAGTTCTAAGAAACAAACTTCTGTTGCCCTATCCACCGCTGAAGCCGAGTATGTTGCCTCAGGATAGTGTTGCGCGCAACTAATTTGGATGAGGCAAACCCTCAGGGACTTTGGCTACAATCTGAGCAAAGTCCCACTCCTATGTGACAATGAGAGTGCAATCCGCATGGCGGATAATCCTGTTGAACACAGCCGCACAAAGCACATAGACATCCGGCATCACTTTTTGAGAGATCACCAGCAAAAGGGAGATATCGAAGTGTTTTACGTTAGCACCGAGAACCAGCTAGCCGATATCTTTACCAAGCCTTTAGATGAGAAGACCATTTGCAGGTTGCGTAGTGAGCTAAATGTCTTAGATTCGCGTAACTTGGATTGATCTATAGCATACATGTGTTTATGCCTTTGATCATGTTCCTTTATGCATTTTGTTGCTTATTTATGGTGCTCAAGTTGTACCCATGATCCCCGGACCTCACAAGTCCATCTGCAAGTGATGCACTTAGTTAGGGGGAGGCATGCTACAACTTGACACTTTGAGACTAACCGTGTGTTTGAGTTTATTTGTTTTAGTCTCAAAAGTGGATTGAAAGGGCAAGGTGGACTTGGACCATGAAAGACTTCCACTGCACTCCGATAAGAGAGTAACTAATTCCAAGTTCATCTCTATGCTCTTATTGCCTTTTTACTCTTAATTGAAGATTTTGGTAAGGCAATGGGGTTTAAGGGCCAAAAATGATCCCGTTTTGGTGCTTGATGCCAAAGGGGGAGAAATTAAGGCCAAAGCAAGCAAATTGATCAGCTACCACTTGAGGATTTTGAAAATAGTAGTGTTAGACGTTTTGATTTGTCAAAATACTCTAAGTGTCTCTTTTTGTCAAAAGCTGGTCTCTTTTGGGAAGAATATTTGATTATGGGAAAAGGGGGAGTTTTTGAATCTTTGATCAATTTCTCTTGGAATACCTCTCTTTATGTCTCAACAAGTGTGTTTGACTTAGAGATAGGAATTTGAGTTTGATTTACAAAAACAAACCAAGTGGTGGCAAAGAATGATCCAAATATGCCAAATTTGAATCAAAAACAAATCTTGATCTCATTTGCATTGATGTTGCACTTCTATGTGTTGCTTTTTGTTGTGTTGGCATAAATCACCAAAAAGAGGGAGATTGAAAGGGAAATGTGCCCTTGGGCCATTTCTAAAGTATTTTGGTGATTAAGTGCCCAACACAAATGGCTTAAGTATAAATTGTGCAAAATGGTGGTTGAAGTGCAAATCATCAATAAGGTATGATTCTAGACTTAGTACATTATATTTTGTGTGCTAACATATTTGGCTAAGTGCTAGAATTAGGGAAAACAGAAAAAGAAAAAGACTTGGCTGAAGCAGCCAAGACTCAGCATAGTCTGGGTGCACCGGACAGTGTCCGGTGCGCCAGGCTGGCTTTGGTAAAACTGGCCGCTCTTGGGATTTCGTCGGCGGCGTACAGCTAAAAATCACCGGACTGTCCGGTGGTGCACTGGACTGTCCGGTGAGCCAACGGTCGGCCGCGCCAACGGTCGGCCGCGCAATCCGCGCGTGACGCGTGGCCGAGCCAACGGTCTGATGGGGGCATCGGACTGTCCGGTGTGCACCGGACAGTGTCCGGTGCGCCAACGGCTCCAAACCTTCAACGGTCGCCTGCGCCAAAATAGGAAGGCTATCTGCACCGGGCAGTGAACAGGGGATGTCCGGTGGTGCAGCGGACTGTCCGGTGCACCACCCGACAGAAGGCAAGTATTGCCTGCTAAGAATGCCTCCAACGGCTCCTAGCTGCCTTGGGGCTATAAAAGGGACCCCTAGACGCATGGAGGAGTACATCAAGCATTCTTTGATCATCTCTAAGCACCAAGACTCCATTCTAGCGCATTTAATTCTTTGTGATAGCAATTTGAGCCCCTCTTGAGTTGAGAACTCCGTGTGTGAACTTAGAGCTCAAGTTGTGACTAGTGTGCGTGTTTGTGCTGTTGCTTTTGAGACTTGTGTGTGTTGCTTTTCCCTCCCTTACATTCGTGCTTCTTTGTGATCATCTTTTGTAAGGGCGATTCCTCGCAAACGGGATATAGTGAAAGAAAGAAAAACACCATGGTATTCAAGTGGATCTTTGGATCCCTTGAAAGGGGTTGAGTGCAACCCTCGTCCATTGGGACGCCACAACGTAGACTAGGCAAGTGTTGTACTTGGCCGAACCACGGGATAAACCATCGTGTCTCTTGTGCTTGTTCTCATTGTGACTATTGTGTCTCACAAGTGCTCGATCCTTAGCCACTTGATTTCATTGTGATAACACTTAATCAAGTTTTGTGGCTTTAAGTTTTAAGTTTTTACAGGATCACCTATTCACCCCCCTCTAGGTGCTCTCACTCCATCATCAGATCATGATAATCACTGATAAATAAGTCATTGTGTAGCGAACCTGATAGCATTTAGGCTTACCTCCATAGGCAAAACAACTTCCTACCCACAAACAAGCTCAAAAGGAGATACTTTAGTAGCACGGTGTTTAGATATTCTATGAGCCCATAAAGCCTCAGACAAAACCTTGTGCCAATTCCTAGGATGATGAACTATCTTCTTTTAAATAAGGCTATTACTTGACTTGACCTGACCATAATATGGAGATGAATTGAGAAACTTAATCTTATATGATTCAACAAACTCACATACCTCCTTTGACATGAAAGAAGTCCCTGGTATGTAGTCAAAGTCTGAGGAATGTTGAATATATGAATAATGTGCTCAGTTACAAATTCAATTACTTCTTTGTGTGTCATATTTTTTAGAGTAACGACTTCAGTCCATTTGGTGAAATAAGTTGTGGCAACTAGCACAAATCGATGCACTTTTGATGACGAAGCATGAACCTCTCCTACAAAGTCCAAACCATCCCTTGAAGGGCCAAGGTTTAATGAAAGGATGAAGTTTGACAACATGAACTAATTGTAGATCACCGAACTTCTAACACACCTGACATCCCTTGTAGTATTTAAAACAATCAGCTATCATATCAGACCAATAGAAGCAATCTCTCCTCAAAAGTCACTTCATCTTTGGAGCTAATTGATGAGTACCACAAATTACTTCATGTACTTCGGCCATAGCTAATGTAGCATCATCAGGACCCAAGAACTTAAGCAAGACATCTCTAGGAGTTCGATGATAAAGTTCATCATTAATTAGAACATACTTGAAAGCTACCCACTGAATGTTCCTATCTGTCCTAATACTTGGTTTCCCGATTTTGTTCCAATGGCTATGGGAAGCATTGTGTCTACCCAGAGTCATTAACTTAAGTCTTAAACATAATCAAAGTACGAAATACGAAATGTAGACAATAAGGCCTTCACATGCAGCTGACTGGGGGTTGCCACTAAACACAACTAGAACTCATCGTAGTCCTGAAACTCCTCCAAGTCCTCCATGTTGCCTTCATCTCCTCCTGAGCACTGATTGTAATGGGGACAACCTGGGGTTGGGCGGTTTAAAGCAAGGGTGAGTACACATCAACGTACTCAGCAAATGTCTCGTTTGGTTAAGGTGAACTAGATGTATGTGGGGTTAAGGTTAAAGCAGTTGCTTTTAGTAGATCATGTATTTATTACTAGTAGAAAAGCCAAGTTTTAGTAATAAACCCAAGTTATTACCCAGGAGTACTCCCTCCAAGACGAAATACCAGAAACCAAAGTTATAATCATCACCATTTACCATCATCATAAAAGTATCCAAAGTTACTCTAATCAAAGAGGATCCCAAGGCTACTCTTAACTGTGAGCACGACTGATATACCAGTTTCGAACACTCTGCAGAGAACGCACACTTTACCCACGAGTTGTGATCCCTTTCCAGCCTAGGTTTGCAAGACCCAATCTCCACTACCGAGGTGAATGGCTAGGGATACACTACGTAGCCTTTACAAAGATTCCCCTGATGTGCAGTTGCTCGTTAGGTTCTGCCAGTCATACAAACATAGTACTCCTCCTAAGGTGTGTGACTAACAAAACCAAATCGAATGAACCTCGACACTCACCCTTAGCAGAGCAAGCACTATGCCCCAGCCCCCATTGACGGCCCTCCAGCAAAACCAACTACACTCCCAAGTTCATCTAATTAATCAGCTAAGGGTTTCCCATTCCACCCTCATGGTTGTACTGTTATCCCGGGTGGTCTCTCAACGAACAGGTCCTTATGGAGAGGTACTCAGGAAACAACCTAAGTTCCCTAAAGTATCACAAGTTCATCATCATAATCAAGATAACATCATCGTATCATAAATATTCTCATCATGTTCGTTGATTTAAAATAAAGCAATAGCATGAAGCTAACCGTAATAACCTAAAAGGTAATCAAGGACAAGGTAAATACAAAGTTAGTCAATCCATAGGTTCCAATTAAGTAATGCAGGACAATGAATTATAAGTAAGTAGGACATAATGGGTCAGACGACACTTGCCTTCACCAGGTTGCTGCTTAGGGAAGTCTCCGGCAACACACTCAAGAACCACGGACTGCTCGTTGTCTACGCAAAGCAATCATTCATTCAACACATTTGGAAAATGACAAAGAAACAGTACACCAAACATATACAATCAAGTGAACACAAGTTCAAAAGAAAAGTATAAACGCAAGAGTGAAATCTATGTTCTAAGGTGGACAATTACACTTAGGGTTTTGTGGTTCTCTCAGTACTGCCTACCTCAGCGATCACATAACTTAACTTCATTTATATTAATGAATTATTAAAATTAAACCATGGATGGGTTCATACATTACATGAGATTACTTTCACAAAGTAGACCATCTAACTATCTGTTAGGGTTTTTCCTTTTATTTTCATATTAATAAATAACCCATCACTTTAAATCAACCTATAGTCTAGAAATAAAATTAGGACATGCAGACAGTGAAAGATTATAATTTAAACAGGTAGAGAATAATGTTATGAACATTTTGCAACTTGAACCACCTAATTTAGAGTTCATATGCAAAAGATATGAAATAAACAAGTTTTGGAATTCAAAATACAAAATTAGGCCTATTTCTATGATAAAAATAAAAGGTCAGGGGCTTCTCTGCAAAATCCTAGCGGTCTGCGCGCAAAACATAGGGACAGCGGGTTGATTCCCCAAAAGCCGAGGGGGCTTTTAACAAGTTTTCCAAATGAACAGGTATCAGATGATCTTGACCGCCCGAGGAAGTCGCCGGAGACGGGGCAGGAGTGGTCTCCGGGAGTCTAGTGTCGCCGGGGATGGCTGGAACTGGTGACGAGCGTCCAACAAACTCATTGACAGTTCTTCGGCCGCGAGAACGAGACCGGAGCCGAGAGAACGACAGAGGGGGAATCGGGCGTGCTAAGGCTTGGACTAGCTCCAGCGAGGTAAGGGAAATGCTACAGACCAAAGCAGGGGTGAGGCTAATTTGGTCGGTTGCTGCGTGGGCGCATCAAACTGGCGCGACCGAGCTCCGATGAGGGCGAATTGGCCAAAGCAGGACAAAAATAAGGGAAACTGAGCACGGGAGCGAGTTCCTCACCTCGGGACAGTGCTCAGGAAGGCCTGATGCGGCTCCGAGCGGCTTGGACGGTCGGCACGGCAGGCGTGGATCTCCGGCGAGCTTTGGCATCGGCGGCAAAGCGTGCGAGAGAGTGGGCGTGGGTGAAATGAGGCAGGGGATAGAGAGTGGGCGCGAGCGGTGCTCAAAAGGGAGGTAGGGCGCGTGGGTAGGCAACATGGCCGGAGTTCTCGACGTGCGTGCGCGCTGGTCCACGGCGGTTTGCGGGGAAGGTGGAGCTGGCAGAGAGGCCCCATGGCGCATCAAGAGAGAGTGAGGGCGTGGAGAGAATGGTTCGCAGCGTTGATGGGCGGGGTCCGCGGGACAGAGGGAGAGGGCGGGCGTGCAGGCGAAGGATACCGGCACTGATAGGCCGGCCCCACTGGGCAGAGGGAGATAGGGAGTGAGAGCGCGCAGGCGCGGGCTGACGCTGACAGGCGGGGAGAGGGAGGCGAGTGCACACGCAGGAGGCTTAATTAGGCTGGTTTGGGCCGGCTCGGGATGGCCTGGTGCGGCTCCGAGCGGCTTGGACGGCTGGCACGGCGGGCGCAGATCTTCGGCGGGTTCTGGCGGCGGCCGCAGAGCACGAGAGAGTGGGTGTGGGTGGAATGAGGTAGGGGAGAGAGAGCGGGTGTGGGCGGGGCTCAAAAAGGAGTTGGGGCGCGTGGGCAGGCGACATGGGCAGCCTTCTCGGCGTGCGTGCGCGTGTGGGTCAACAGCGGTTGCGGAGAAGATTGAGCTGACAGGGCTGGCCCATGGCGCAGAGAGAGAGAGAGAGAGAGAGAGAGAGAGGTAGAGTGCAGGGTGAACGATTCGCGACGCTGATGGGCGGGGCCCGCAGGACAGAGAGAGTGGGCCGAGCGCGCGATAGGAGTTGGCGCCGACAGGTTGGCCCCACTGGACAGAGGGAGAGAGGGAGGGAGAGCGCGTGGACGCGGCTGGCGCTGACAGGTGGGACCCACATGTCAGGGGGAGCAGGTGCGCTCGCACGGCGGCTGGGCCAAGCTGGGTTGTTTGGGCCGAATTGGGTTTCCCATTTTCCTGGATTTCTAAATGCCCTTTTTCTCTATGGAATTCAATTCAAATTCAAGCACAATTCAAATTCATATAATTCAAACATGTGCATCAAACAAAAAGAATAATCTAGGCTCACCATGTTGCAAGCATTCACATATACCCTAGGTTTTGATATTCTCAAGAAAATCATACATCACCCACATAATTAACTCAAAATCCTATTAATAAAGAGAATAGAAAAGAAACACTATAGAAGTGAGAAAAGAAGTAACACCTGAATTTGCTAGGTATTTAGAGAAGAAATTTTATACCTCCAAATTTAGCGTGTTACACATTGGGGCTATAAAAGGACCCCATAGGCACCCATATTAAAGTGCTCAAGTCTCCTAAATGCAGCAACAAATTGTAGACACATTGTGAATCATTTATGTATTCCTCTCTTGTGTATTTTTCTCTAGTTTGTGTGTTGGCGCAGTTATAAGCCAAGAGAGAGTAGAGGAGTGCTGCTGCAAGTTAGAGCAAGGTCTTGAGCTTACAATTACTATGCTGGAGAGTTACCGACATCTATGACAACCCCGACTTTGTGTAACTCGACATCGACATAGTGGAAGCCTCGATCTACCACCTAGTGATAGATCGGAGCAAACGAAGGAAGGAGTTGAAATAGACTCCAAGCGAGGTTGGCTAACATCAATGTGGACTAGGCAAGCATTTCAGGCTTGACCGGACCACGGGAAAACATATTTGTGTCATGTGTGCTCTTGTTGTGTTATTCGCTGTCTCTCTCTTTGTGTGCTTTATCCTTTACCCTTCTATACTTATCTTTAGCATAAGTTATTTTTTGAAGTGCACGCTATCTTGAGGTAGGGACTCTGGTTCCGCTGCTACCTACTCGAAGTGATCTTCATTCCGCTGCGATCGGGTCTTCGAGTAGAGTAAGAAAAGTTCTATGATTTTGGGTTAAATATTTTTCGCCTATTCACCCCTCTAGGCGACATCCGGATCCTGTTCCCGTGCAAAGGGAACTTTCAAAACGGATTCCGCTAACGAGATTCTTGTGCATAGAAGGGACATGTTGCACCTTCTTCAGCTGTACGATCTTTCCCAAAGTAAACTTCAGATCTAACGTGACAATGCCATGAACAGAAGCATGTGACCCATTCCCCATTAGGATGGAGGAATCCCGAGCACCCTTATAAGAAGAGAACATATTAATGTTAGAATGCACATGAACATTAGCACTAGTATCAAGCCACCAACTAGGTGATTGAAATACTGAGAAGATGAAAGGTAGATTACCATACCCTTTGTCTTCCTCATTGCTAGCGATCACTGTGTTAACATTGTCCTTTTTGCCACGAGGATCCGCTCGAACAGGGCAGTCCTTAGCAAAATGGACCGTCTCACCACACGTGAAATAGATCACTTCATCCTCGTTCTTCTTCTTGAAGTTGGTAGTTTTGTTGGCCTTGTAAGATTTTGTCTTCCCTTTGCCCTTGTTGTGGTTCTTCTGAACCATGTTGGCACTAGAGTGGCCCTCGCCTCCTTTTTAACTCATGTCCTTAGCCCGAGCTTTGTCCTCAACATCTAGAGACGCTATCATATTTTCAGCTGATATCTCCTGTCTCTTATATTTTAGAGATGTGGCAAAGTTCCTCCATGTAGAAGGAAACTTTGCAATAATGCACCCAGCCATAAATCGATCAGGAAGGACAACCTTAAGGTGGTCGAGCTCCCTTGCAATACATTGTATTTCATGAGCTTCCTCAACAATAGGGCGATTATCAGCCATCTTATAATCATGAAAGCTCTCCATGACATACATGTCACTGTCAGTATCTGATGCACCATACGTAGTACTAAGTGCATCCCACAACTCCTTCCCGTCTGTGTATTGCAAATTAACATCAACCAGATGGTCAACAAGAATGCTAAGAACTGCTCCCGTAAAGATAGTATTGGCCTCGTCGTACTTTTTCTCGTCTTCAGGAGTCAGTCCGCCCTCATGTTTGACTTTACTAATATGGAACACATTCATAGCAGTAAGCCAGAGCTTGACCATAATTTGCCACCTCTTAAAGTGCATACCATTGAATTTTTCTAGCTTCAGTGCGTCAGCAAAACCAGCCATAGTTAAACCAGGAAATTGTATACAATAAGGTTTTTGGATTGTTAAGAAATTATACATTTTCTATATTAAATTCCAAATATAAATCATGACCAAAAATAAATAGTCTAGTGTCGGTTCCACAATGAGTAACCTAACAGGTTACCTAACAACACAATTATAAAAATGTAGCACACCTCTACCATAACAGATGAACTAAAGTATGAGGTCATATCAGATGATATGTACTAATCATACTGTTGGGTGCTTGTTCTCAAATGCTAAGAGTTAAGAACAAGGCAACACAGAAAATGTTAAACGTTAAAGTCCTTCGTCGTTCGAAGCATTATTTCACTTGGGATATAATGATCTTCGGACGAAGGTTATGAAGGACTTACCTTCATAGACATTACATATCATAATGAAGAAGGACTTACATGGAATATAAAAGATAACATAAACAGTTATGTATTATTATCAACTCATTTCTATTTCATTACTATGGAAAAATGGAAATAATATCGGGTTACAAGTATACCTTTGACTTGAAAGAAGGTAAAAGTACAAACGTGACGCAAAAGCAAATGCCAAGTCAGCGTGAACAGTACGGGAGTACTATTCACCTATTTATAGGCACGGGTCACAGCCCATGTAAAATTACATCCAGGCCCTTTGCTTTTGATAATAACTCTATAGTAATCTATCGGGGTCTAAATAGTCTTTTCCTCTTTAGGTCGGTTTCCTCTTTTCTGCCATAATGCCGAAGCTTCCTTGTGCACAGCTTCGGCTCTGTTCCATCCTTCGTTCTCTTTGTGTTTCTTCATACAGCAATTTTGACTTGTCCGAAGGGTCCATGTCCGAAGGTACCTGCTCATGTACTATACTCCAGAAACATTGTCAAATCACGTTTTTGAGGACCTTCGGAAGCCGAAGGCCCCCAACAGTAGCCCCTCGCAATATTAATTTGTTAGGATAATAAATTCAGATTGCGATATGGACGAAGGCCCTAAGCCGAAGGTCCAAAAAAACACCTTCCTCTTGCTAGAATAGCAACAGTCAATGGCAAGCGGGGCCCTCCTGTTCTCAATGCACCAGACGTATAAATAAGAGCACACCGCAATGTCATTTGGTACGCTTTCTTTGCCATCTGCTCTTGCTTACTCAGTTTTTAGCTCTTGCGCAACAAGACTTGCTTAATTTGTAAGTTTTTTAAGCTTCGGCTTTTAAAAGCGGTTTTAGCATTTCCGAAGATGTCTGAAGATAAGAAAGCTGTTGCTGAAACAAAGCTGAGCCTTCTTGAGGAGAAGAATCTTGGCTTTCTTGAATCAATATCAAAGACAAATACAAAAAAGATTACAAGGGAAATTTTGGAAGGTTTATCTGAAGATACTAGTGATAGTGACAGATATGATTCGGAAAGTGGGGGGAAGACTCGGAAGATCGACCCTGGCGGCCAAGCCATGCAGTTTTTGGAAAATCAACCATTAAACAAAGCCATCTTGTCAATATGAGGGGTAGATATTTCCGGGATTTGTCTATTGTGAGGGCTGACGAAGGAGAGAAGACTTGTCCTACTCCCGAGGAAAATGAAGTCGTGATCTTCCGAAGCTTCTTCAAGGCTGGGCTTCGATTTCCTCTAAGCAGTTTCATGGTTGAAGTTTTAAAGATATTTGAAATCTGCCTACATCAAATTACTCCCGAAGCAATCATAAGGATGGGAATCTTCGTATGGGCCGTGAAGAGCCAAGGTTTGGAGCCAAATGCAAAAAGTTTCTGCAATATGCATGAGCTATTATATGAGACGAAACCCTGGGGTAAAGAGCAATATCATAACAATTTTGGCTGCTATAGCTTCGGTGCTCGATCTGGGTCAAGCTGTCCCGTGCCAACCTTTCGGAAGAGATGGCCCGGGGACTGGATGAAGGAATGGTTCTATGTGAAAAACGATTTGAAGGGACGAGAAGATATTAAAGATATCATCATGCGCCCTATCTGGCAGCGTTTCGGACTCCGGAAACTGAAGGTGGAAATGGATGAAGCAGCCGAAGAATGCCAGAGGGCCTTCGGCGTAGTCTGCTCTTACATCGAGACAAGAGATTTAGTTCAAGAGCACGTGGCCTACAGGATATGGACATTTGTAGCTAACTGGGAAATGCCGAAGGAAACCATCAGCAACCCACACGAAGGTGGTCTGGTTCGACTAAAATATACCTTCAGGTTCGTAGACCAATTTATCGAGCCAGACGACGATTGGTTGAAATGCGTTGAAGCTACAAGTGATGAAGTGCTCGGTTCGTACTCAAAGGCAGAAGATACTACGCTATCAGCGGCCTTCGGAGGCCGAAAAAAGAAGAGGCTGAACAGAGTTTTCGATGCTATCAGATTTGTCTATCCTGACTACCGTTACCCAATACGGGGTCAAAAAAAGAAAAGGTACAACTTCTGTGAAGGAAGTTGCTTCGGCCGCTCCTAGTGAGCCAACGCCGAAGAGAAAAAATATGAAGGTTCTTACGCACCGGCCACGCTATATTGAGCCGGCCACGGTGCCCGAGTTTGTCAGTGAGGCTTCTTCGGCTACTGAAGTCAAAAAACCTATACCTGCGCAGAAAGCTAAAGAGCTGTCTGCAACACCGAAGGCTGAAAGAACTGAAGAGTCGAAAGCTGAAGGGACAAAAGTATCAGAAATTTTAAACCCTTTGGCAGAAGTTGGAGTGCCACAAGCTCAGAAGGGTCCGGCTGTGACCCCCAAAAGGAAAAGGATGGTTAATGTTTTGGATGTACTGGAGACAATAAAGTCTTCAAGCTCTACGCAGAAAAAAGTTGCCAAAGCTCAAAAAGCACAAATTGAAACAACAGCCTCTGGAGGCGAAACTACAAAGCACCAGGCTGAAATCAAAACTGGACCTTCAGAGTCTACCAAAGAAAAATCCTTGGAAACCGAAGGAGAAAATAGAAAGGAAACTTTAAAGCAAATTCTGTCTGAAAAAACTCTTTCTTCACCTCTTGAAGCACTTTCCAAATTGCCTGATTATATTATGCGACATGTTTCGGGCAAAATACTATCTGAAGAAGAAAAACGAGAAGCTCATCATTACGCCTAGAAATTAAAATATTCGAAAGGGGCGTTGATATTCAATGGCAGTGGAGAAGAAGACTTCTTGTACTGTCTCCCAGACAGCAAGGAGATCTCTGTCTGCCGGGAGATGGCACGAAGCTTCGGATTCCCAACTCTAGAAAATGGGCTTTCAGTTTTGTCAAAAGATGAATTGGCCGACAGCTTAGCATATAACAGCTTAAAGGTAAGAAAATACACTTTTTGCGTGGTTAGAAATTCGTGTGTTTATTTATTAATATCACATTCTTTTGCAGGGCCTTATTCAAAAGTGCCGAAGATGAAGGGTGCACCATGGCTTTAAACAACCTTCGTTCCGAAGTAATTGAGCTAAGGAACGAAGGCCTTGAGAAAGATAAAATATTAAATTCATTGGTGAATAAAATAAAAGAAGACGAGGCTGCTTCCAAAGCCCAAGCTGAGGCCTAGAAGCACGAAATTGAGGATTTTCGGAAACAGCTAGCCGAAGTTAAAGAAAAATGCGCAGTTGCAGAAGCTAAATGAGAAATTAGTGAACAATGGACAAATCATTTAGAGAAAAACGTTGAAGAACTTCGTGCATCCAAGGAAAGGTGTTATGAAAAGTCTATAGAGTGTGTTAAGAAAATAAAAACTAGCTTCGCCAATGTTGGCGCACTCTCTAACGAAGACAACTTCGTAAGAGGTGATCCCGAAGGCCCGATTGATTGGATCAGCAACGAAGCTAAAGCTTTTGAGGAAGTTCTGAGTGGACGCGGGGATATCTGCGCTTTCTCAAGTGCCCGAGGAATCGTGGCTATTTTGGAGAAATCAGGCTGCGAGTATGTGAAAACTTTGGCTCAAGCCGAAGCTACTTTAAGTATTGAAGATACAAAAGACCCTTCGGCCGAAGCCAGCTTAGTGGGCGGAAAATTCTTTACTGACATCTGGGAGAATGGCGGCCGAAAGATGGCACATGAGATAATAAAAAAGAGTGAAAAAGATTCTCATGATGCAAAAGAAGCGATGAAGATAGCTGAAAAGACTGCGGAACTAGAAAGGAGGATAGGTATTGCTTAATAACTTCTAACTTTATGTTTTATTTTTGTGACTTCGAACTTATTTACGTTTTCTATCGCAGCTGAGCTATCTCCTTCCCCAGAGCCCTTCGAGCCAACAACCGTCCCAGAAGCAAAGAGAGAGGAAGAGATCACTAAAATGGCCGAAGCCATTTTAGATGAAGCTGTTTCTCGACTGTTGAACGAAGCTGCGGAAGCAGTTTTGAAAGAAGAATAGCTGTTATTGTAAAAACATTTGGAATGTAATATTTGCTGAACAAAGTGTGTAATATTTTTATAATTTTGAATGCAATATATAAGTTGCTTGTAACTTAATTCTTTACGATGCATGAAACTTTACATACATACCGTTTTTGAGCCTTCGGCGAAAAAACACCTTCCCTTCTTTTCATGCTTCGTGAAGAATATCCATATTTCATAAAAACATCCAATCGTCGTAAAATCAGTAAGCAATAGATCTTTTCATTTTAGAGTTTGACGAAGATATGCTTCTTCAATAATTATTTTGTGCCTTGGCACTGCTTCTTCGAGACAATCTCCAAAGATCAACATTAAATCCCCTTATTGCGTTATTGATGCAATATGATGTATGATGTTATGCTATGCAAATGATGTGATGATGTGATGTTATGCAAAATGATATTTGTGCCGAAGATCAGCGCTAACTTTTCGCTGCAAGCCTCCCTTAGGAGCTTCTTTGCCTTCTATTTCGGCAGTATCAGCGTTTATTTTTCGCTGTAAGCCTCCCTTAGGAGCTTCTTCGCCTTCTACTTCGGCGGTATCAGCGTTTATTTTTCGCTGTAAGCCTCCCTTAGGAGCTTCTTCGCCTTCTACTTCGGCGGTATCAGCGTTTATTTTTCGCTGTAAGCTCTGCATTCCCTTTGGAACGACTTTTGAGCAGAAAACTTACGCTGTGCTCCCTTAGGAACGACTTTTTGTTGCTTCGGGAAACTTACGCTGCGTTCCTTAGAACGACTTTTTGTTATTTTAGAGGTTCTCCTTGTAACCATAAGTTCTTATGCTTCGGTAACTCCGTTATTCTGTGGAGAAGGTATATTTTTACTATGGCAAAAACGAAGCTATTACAAGAAATTGAAAACGACAAAAAACACTTAGGCTTTCAATAATTGTTCCTTATTAAAAAGAAAATGATACTGAATGCAAAAACTGTTGCCGAGGTAGGATATCTGTTGAGTAGATATGCTTTGATTCCGGCACAGTACTATTGACTGTGCGAGCTTCGGACTACTCTCTGAAGTCTCGTTGGTGGTGAGTGTGTTGACTCCCTTCTGGCTGCTGGCCTCGTTGTATTGGTGGTGGAGGTGGAGGCTGTTGCCAAGATGCCTGAGGTTGGCTTGCCGAAGCAACAGAAGCTGCATGGTGGTTACCCACATACTCTGGAATATACGGTGAGTGGTACGAAGCAGTATGCATAACTTGCTTCGGCTGGCTCTGTTGGGCTACAGCTTCTGCTATCTCTTTCTGTTTCTAGATGGTGACATGGCACATCCTGGTAGTGTGGCCCTTGTCCTCACCACAGAATAGGCAATAAATTTTTCTGGGCTGATCCCCAAACCTTCCTCCGAAGCCCCTGGCGCCTCTGCCCCTTGGAGCTGGGGGCAGAGGATAGCTCTGTTGCTGCCCCGAAGCCTGGGAGGAATATTGCGGCCTCTGCTGCTGACTTCCCCTGTCGTCATTCTGAGTGGAATGAATTGATCTGACATGCCTAGGATGGATTCACCCTCCGAAGCCCCTGGCCATTTTGGAGAACCTGTAAGCTTCCTCCCTTCTCTGTCGAAAGTCATTGTCAGCGCGAATGTATTCATCCATCTTCTGAAGCAGTTTCTCCAGGGTCTGAGGGGGCTTCCTGGCAAAGTATTGGGCTAAAGGTCCTGGACGAAGCCCCTTAATCATGGCCTCAATGACAATTTCATTGGGCACTGTTGGCGCTTGTGCCCTCAGGCGCAAGAACCTTCGGACATACGCTTGGAGGTATTCTTCTTGATCTTGCGTGCACTGGAACAAAGCTTGAGCAGTAACTGGCTTCGTCTAAAACCCTTGAAAACTGGTGACCAGTATGTCCTTCAGCTTTTGCCATGATGTGATTGTTCCTGGCCGAAGAGAGGAGTACCAGGTTTGTGCGACATTTTTGACTGCCATGACGAAAGATTTCGCCATGACCGCTGTGTTGCCGCCATAGGAAGATATTGTTGCTTCGTAACTCATCAGAAACTGCTTCGGATCTAAGTGTCCGTCATACATGGGGAGCTGGGGTGGCTTGTAAGACGGAGGCCAAGGTGTAGCCTGCAGTTCTGCTGACAGAGGAGAAGCATCATCAAAAGTAAAATTTCCATGATGGAAATCCTCATGCCAGTCATCCTCGTTGAAGAAGCCCTCTTGATGAATCTCTCTGTGTTGAGGCCTTCGGTTTTGCTCGTCTTGAGCAAGATGACAAACTTCTTCAGAGGCTTCGTCTATCTGGCTTTGTAGATCAGCTAGCCGAGCCATCTTTTCCTTCTTCCTTTGTACTTGCTGATGGAGCATCTCCATATTCCTGATCTCTTGGTCCAAGTCGTCCTCCTGGGGCGTTGGACTGGTGGCCTTCCTCTTCTGGCTCCGGGCCTCTCGAAGAGAAAGGGTCTCCTGGTTCGGGTCTAGCGGCTGCAGAGCTACGGCCCCTGTTGCTGAAGCTTTATTTGACGGCATGACGAAGGTCGATGCTTGCCGAAGGTGTTCGAAACTCAAAAAGTGGAAGTGAGTTCACCAGAGGTGGGCGCCAATGTTGGCAGCTTGTTCTCAAATGCTAAGAGTTAAGAACAAGGCAACATAGAAAATGTTAAACGTTAAAGTCCTTCGTCCTTCGAAGCATTATTTCACTTGGG
The DNA here is from genome assembly GCA_029449295.1 of Zea luxurians. Classification (NCBI taxonomy): domain Eukaryota; kingdom Viridiplantae; phylum Streptophyta; class Magnoliopsida; order Poales; family Poaceae; genus Zea; species Zea luxurians. The sequence goes on from JAOPSE010000024.1 coordinate 39,947,816, forward strand.
ATATAGTGATCTTCGGACGAAGGTTATGAAGGACTTACCTTCATAGACATTACATATCATAATGAAGAAGGAATTACATGGAATATAAAAGATAACATAAACAGTTATGTATTATTATCAACTCATTTCTATTTCATTACTATGGAAAAATGGAAATAATATTGGGTTACAAGTATACCTTTGACTTGAAAGAAGGTAAAAGTACAAACATGACGCAAAAGCAAATGCCAAGTCAGCGTGAACAGTACAGGAGTACTGTTCACCTATTTATAGGCACGAGTCACAGCCCATGTAAAATTACATCCAGGCCCTTTGCTTTTGATAATAACTCTATAGTAATATATCGGGGTCTAAATAGTCTTTTCCTCTTTAGGTCGGTTTCCTCTTTTCTGCCATCATGCCGAAGCTTCCTTGCGCACAGCTTCGGCTCTGTTCCATCCTTCGTTCTCTTTGTGTTTCTTCATACAACAATTTTGACTTGTCCGAAGGGTCCATGTCCGAAGGTACCTGCTCATGTATTATACTCCAGAAACATTGTCAAATCACGTTTTTGAGGACCTTCGGAAGCCAAAGGCCCCCAACACATACATACTGGTATACGACGTGGGTCGAAGTAGCAGGGTCGGCAACGTCGAAGCAGCAAGGTTGACGATGTCGAAGCAGCAGGTCGACGACGTCGAAGCAGCATGGTCGATGACGTCGAAGCAGCAAGGTCAAGGATGACGTCGTTGACGAGCTTGACGAGAAGGACGCGAGCAGTCGCGTGAAAACGCTTCCCAAAAACCTTATACGCCCTCTCCCGGTGCAGGATCTCAAAGGCGACGGTTTCCGGAGACCTGCTCTCCCGATCGCAGATGCACGTCAGCACTCGGGATGAAGAGAATTACGATGCGACGCAGTTGTGAGCAGAGGCGAAAACCTAACTCAGGTTGGATTGAGATGGTGTCATCGGTCCCAAATGTATGTAGGACTCGAAAGTAGCGGCTCTATTCTTGTTCCCACGCCCCCACAACCTTTGGACTTTTCCTGCTGCTTTCGTCGAAACGCCATCTTCCACAAACCAAACCCTCTAGGGATGAAAACGGACGGATACAATCGGATACATGATCATCCCATATCCTACCCTAACATAATTCTCTCGGATACATGATCGGGTACAGATAGTTAAAATTTGAGACGGATACATGACAGGATCGGATAATAATTCGGGCAGGTAAGAAATGAATATCGGATATTACTCGGGTAGATAATGTATATTTGTCAGATAGTTTGTATTTATAATATTAGTTGCCCAACCATCCAACAAATAAATAAAATAATAAATACATAATCATGTATATGGTAGCTCACCCATCACGCGTCACCTGGTTCGACCGGACGACTAGAACTATAACAATAACAGAATGCCCGAAATTCTAACGGAATAACTAAAATTGTAATGAGATGATTGAAATTGTAATGAGATGGATGGATGAATGGATAAGACTGTGGTGCTGTTTGTTTCGAAGCAGGTAACGACAACGTCAATGGTATCTAAAATCGGTGATAACTGTTACAGTGCAAAAGATAGCGCCATTTCTTTGGTTAGGTGTGCTAATTATTTTCACTCTCTTAAATCGCCTCCACCCTGCAAAGGGATCCAATAACGGCCATTAGATAGAGGTAATAGAGTTATGTAGGTTGGGATTGGATAGCAGTGTGATCCGTTGCAGATATGTCCAACCAAACATAAACAATGGTATCCTTTACCACTGTAAATGGATTAGGGTCTATATTCTCAGAACCAAACAACGCCTGTAATAGAATGAGCCTCCAATCCATCGCCCTAGGTGACAAATAACTATGTCATATAATATATGTATATATATACACACCATATCGTATTCTATATCTGTATTACTTAAACCAACAAGATTAATGCTAATGACCCTACTTGCGGGCTAGGACAATCTGAAACACTTATTCACGAAACCACCGACGAATTAATTTTTGTACCCTGAGAAATTTGACATCAATATTTTAACCACGAGGAAAACGAAAACAATATGGTTGCCTTTTTAGTTCTTAGCTGTCAAAAGAAATTCTGAAACTTGCTGTCCCTAGACCTCTAACGTGGCCACAATGTCAGAGCTACATCATTGGCCCACTTAGCTTACACGTGGTCACAAGCTCACAACGTCTAGAAAGGAGGGGCCGTAGTGGGCTGATTTTTCTGAGATAAAACTAAATGGGCTTTCTTAGGCTCGACCACACATTGAACGCCGGACAACGCTACCCGTATCCGACCTGCAGGGATTTCGTATCCTACATCGGGGAATTTGTTGAGAACTACGTTACCATGGATCACCAGATCCAATCATTTCTATTCCGTCAGTAGATTAGGCGTGAGAAGCTGTACTATCTCCCTTCCCATAAACATAACAGATAAACACACGAGACACAGGGTATAGGGTTGGGCCTATGACATCTTTCTCTTATGTCTATTATGAGGGGTACATGTTCCTTTATATAGAGACTTGAGACCACTCAGGGGCAGAGTCGGTATTTGCCCACATAACCCTAACTGGGTTACTTAACACTCCCCCTTAGACGAATACCGCGACCAACATATGACTCATTAAAACTCTCAAAACCCCAGTGGGAAAAATATGGAGAAAGAGTACATGGTGACGCAAATTACATTTACACTTTATTGCCTCGTTACAAAACCTTATGTGAGAAACTTCAAGAAAACCCACCAAGGGAGAAGAGTACAACAACTGTCATCAGGACAAATTTCAATCTTCTAGATCTAGATTCCATTGAATCTTTTATAAAGGCTAACTTTAGAAATATGCTCCCCTGATCCTTGCAAATTTTTCTCAATATGGCAAAATAACTTCTTTTTGGAAGTATATGCAGTTATGCACATATTGATTTAGCAAACAGGTTGCATACTGTTGCAAGGATTATATCAGGAACTTCACCTCTACTCACTTCTAGGATATACGAGGTAAGTGCATGTATCAACATAAATAAGCCACTTCGACTGGTGGTGTTCGATCGACTAGATCTATATATTTGATAGAAACTTTCATAAATGTTCACATATTGATCAAACTGGCGCCTTCAGGGCATACAATATGACATTCAGTGTCTCACAATTGTGATCAAGATTTAGCACTCGCTCCCCTGACGATGACATCCGTCAAAGTCTTTTTCCCTCATAACTCAAGCATATTCTTCAAGATATATGCCTCATTGTTTATCTGGAATAACGAGAATGGATGAGGTTAAGGTGCTATCATTTTCTGTCTTACACCGCAATTTATACATAGTTGTGCAAAGCAAGTAACATGTCCTTCTATAGGACTTAGGGGATAATATAGTTGCAATAGTATATATTCTAAATATGACACATCGCTCCATGCGTTCATCCATTGCAACATTTATGATGGTGTAACAAAAGTCCATCAAAGATCGTAATCCATCAGAGATTTTTCATCGATCAGATACATCGTTATAGTCTGTCATTCTTGCACAATGGGGATATTTTTACCAGTAACACCTAAACCTTATAGGTTTCTGCCATCAGGGCCTTGAGGATACCACAGTTCCACATATGGTGGAATACACGAGTGTACATACACTCGGTAAAACTCGTGACATGCACATGTGCTTATCAAGCAAACTTCAAGTCCTTTGGTTCCTCATTTCATTCATTCTCGGGCCTATATGGGTCTTTATCCATTTATAGGGATTATCAAACTTTGGTGTTTAACACAGACTTTATTTCTTCTGGAAAGGTTCCATCAAGGAACTACAATCTCATCTAGGAGATATTCTCTCTACATAGGAGAATGTTCATTCATCAGGAATGTATTATTCGGTATGATATTTATATGTTGCATATTTATAATTCAAATATACGAGTCCTCCTAGGATCTCATGACGGATCTTTAGAATCCTATTAACTGCATATTTTAATTCATGCCATTTGCCAGATATATTACATGCGGAACAGTGTTTATTCAACACATATGTGGGATGGGTCTCTCACAAGACCACTTGAACCATCGCATTCACCACACATTATTTCAATAGTTCCCATAAATGTTTGAACTTCAAGCTCGTGTCTTTCATTTTGCGATTATTGGTTTAGCCTCGATTGCATTTATCAGACCCGATAAGAGAGCTTCAAGCACTCATTCCTAGAACTTTGTTTTGGATCCCTTTGCAATCTAGAGAGGCAATATAGGTGTCGACACATTTGTCTCCCACATTTAATAATGATCTTCGTCATTTCCCAAAATGAAAGATTCATTGTTCTGTATTCCTAGCACAATGATATTGCGTGTATTGCTAGGAATTTCATCATCAAGATGAACCTCTTCGTGATGTAAATCACCATCAGGGTGAATTCATCGGAGGAGAGTTATTACAGACCATGTGAATCTGCAATCAGAACATATGCTTTGACTAAGACCAATGGATCATATTCACAGGCATCCCCGAGAATAGATCAAATGCCAATAATTCAAATGTGGTTACGATATTAATCCCGGGTATATCCACATCTACATCAGGTAGAAGCATTCAAACCAATATCAACGATTTCTGGCAAACTCCATACACACTAAACGACTTGTTCAGTTTGGCTTTTGTGCGTTTAATAGAATATTAAGGCATTACACTATATGGACATACCTCCCCCTAATGCCGAGATGTTCTAAAAGCATACATATAACATCCCCAACCACAATCATCCAGTTGTGGCCAGTGTATGCTATTGGTTGTGGTGATTTATTTGGGAAATCTTACGCACATTCACTACACGACGGTTCACTTACAGCGACCTACGGTTGGTTGCTAAAACGGCCTTCAGCGACCTACGGTTGGTCGCTAAAACCTTTTAGCGACCATAAGGATGGTCGAAGTGCTGTCGCTAAAGGCTTTAGCGACCGACATCTTTTTAGTGACCGACCGTCCGTTGCTAATATTGTATATTTAGCGACTAACCGTGGGTTGCGGTACTATAGATTTAGCAACCAACCGTAAGTCGTCATACTATACATTTAGCAACCAATAGAAAGTCACCCTTTTATAGTTTTTATTAATAATAATATACATTTAATTAAGCACCACAAATCACAGATTTTTATACACAAATCATAAAGACATATACAGTTAATGAGTATACCACAGTCATAGATCCATCACATAAACACAAAAGCACCACAATTATATGACAAAAGCATCACAATTATAATATCATTCATAACTAGATCATTTACAGATAGCTAGCTAGATCATTCACAAAAGCTCCAGAGATGATCAGTCACAAAAGCACCACAGCGACATCACTCCAGCTTGAAGCAGTTCAAAAGCCCACAACTACATCACTAATGTTTCATATCACTCCAGCTATTGTTCAAAAGCCCACAACTACATCACTCTAGCTGCTCCAAAGCTGATCAGTCACAAAAGCACCAAAGCTACACTAATGCTTCAAGCAGTTCAAAAGCCTTCAGACAACCACTCTAGCTTCTTGTATCCTCCTGTTTTAAGGTACAAGCTTTCTTTGTCCAGAACACCCTAGAAAAAAGTACATCAAATTAGTATATCGTTGCTACATTTGCAAATAAAAATACAGTTTTGATGCCTTATCTACCTCCACTAGACGGTGTTGCAGCCTTATGCACCGACTTCAGCTGGTGCAATCAAGGTTAATCATCATTAAGTTGATGTCTCATATAAATCTAAACATAAACAAGATAAGATATAGACTATTACTTTCTTGTACGACCATGCAACTGACATCATGTAAGCATCAGCCATAGTTTCCACATTGGCACAAGGGCGAGGCAAAATTGTATCTCATTTCAGCACACAAGTTACAATAACTTCACAATATTGCCTTCCAAGGATCTGGCCTCCAACTGTGGTGCTTGGTTTAGTTGAAACAATTGTCCCTTTAGCCACAGGCAAATCAGATCTCAACATAGCATATAATATGAAATCTTTTCCAACCTAGTGCAAATGATTAAGAATAATTCACTTCAATGTTTTTGAGGGTTTATGAAAATAAAGGTTAGAAAATGTATGAAATGAATGTGAGCATTACAAGATCATCATGTTTAGAGTGTGAAGCTTCAACAAAGTGCCTTATAGATCTTGGTGAGTTTGCACCTTGCATCTGATGAAATATTTGATCATCCTCATCATCTAATTCCTCATCTTCAGATGCACAATATTCTTCATTGTCTTCCGGATCCTCAGCAGCAAACTTGTTCCTCATCACCTTAAGAAACACAATTTCATAGCATAGTACAAGGAATCTAGAAAATTAGGATAAAGCAGCATGAATGAAAATATCGAATACCTTATGTTGAAATGAAGTAGAGCCGCGATGTGACATGGGCTCTTCACTTGCTCGGTCTGGTTGAGCCCTTTGCTCAATTTGAGTCTGTAGCTCAAGTACACGCTGTTCTAAAGCAGCCTTCTCACTTTGAACCTTTGTACGAGCTAGAATCTCCATTTGTAGTCTTGTTGCAGTATAAGACTTCAACCCTGGAGTGCCAATATCTTGAGGAGTAGGGCCTAAACCCAAAACACGAACATATCCTTTTGGCTCTTTCGTTCCACAAACAACAGAGAATGGATCACCCTCTTGAATTGACCGGTCCTTTAACTCTGGATATACTCCAAGAACATCATTAAGTTGGTCCTATAGAGAATTAAAGATGATTCACAACATAAAAGGTAATTCAAATAGAAATGCATATTGTACTAAAAATTAACAACAAAGCCTTACAATTATTGGTTTTGCCTGTTCTATAGGAACTCCATTTTTTCTTGTATGGGTTTGGATAAAGTTTTCATCTCTTCGTGGAGGACGTCCTAGTTTCACAGCCTGCAAACATACTTTGTTATTTGGTGCCCACATTTTAGTAAACAATGAATGATTATCAAGTGAGTAACAATGCAATATGACTTCTATCTCCATATTCACTCTTCAAACTTAAGGTATCACATTTGAAAGAGAAATGTGCCTTTGGGCCATTTCTATAATGTTTTGGTGATTAAGTGTCCAACACATATTAAGTGAGTTGATTATGTGCCAAACAAGCAAGAAGTGCAAATCATGTAACAAGGTACATTTCTAGACTTAGTACATTGTTTTGAGTACTAACATATATTGTCTAAATGCTAGAAACAGAGAAAAGAAGAAAAGAAAAGAATTGGCTAGGTGCAGCCGAAGTCCAGCTCGGCTTGGCACACCGGACTGTCCGGTGGTGCACCGGACTGTCCGGTGCGCCAGGCCAGCCTCCGGTGAACAGGCCACTCTTGGGAACAATAGGCGGTGTACGACTATAATTCACCGGACTGTCCGGTGGAGCACCGGACTGTCCGGTGGAGCACCGAACTGTCCGGTGAGCCAACTGTCACCAGCGCAACGGTCGGCCACGCAATCCGCGGGCGACGCGTGGCCCACACCAACGGTCGGTAGGGGGCACCGGACAGTGTCCGGTGCGCCAACTGCCACGGATCTGCAATGGTCGTTTGCGCCAGAAAAGGAAGGAGATCGGCACCGGACCATCTACAGTGACTGTCTGGTGGCGCACCAGACTGTCCGGTGCGCCACCCAACAGAAGGCAAGGATGGCCTTCCTTGTTGGCCTCCAATGGCTCCTAGCTTCCTTGGGGCTATAAAAGGGACCCCTAGGCGCATGGAGGAGTCACCCAAGCTTAGAAGAAACATTCTAAGACTCCAACTTCACGCATTTGATTCTTTGAGATAGTGACTTGAGCTCCATTTGAGTTGTGAACTCCGTGTGTTGTGTTTTGAGCTCGAGTTGTGACTTGTGTGCATGATTGTGTTGTGGATTTGAGTCTTGTGTGTGTTGCTCTCCCCTCCCTTACCTCTGTGCTTCTTTTGTGATCATCATTGTAAGGGCGAGAGGCTCCTAGTTGTGGAGATTCCTCGCAAACGGGAGAAAGACCAAGAAAGGAAAAACCGTGGTATTCAAGTTGATCAACAGATCACTTGAAAGGGGTTGAGTGCAACCCTCGTCCATTGGGACGCCACAACGTGGAACTAGGCAAGTGTTACTTGGCCGAACCACGGGATAAAAATCGCGTGTCTCTTGTGTGCTTTCTCTTTTATTGTCTGTGTTCACAAGAGCTCGTTTCAAGCTACTTAGCCATTCTAACTTTAATAACTAAGTTTTGTGGCTATTAGTGTTGAATTTTATAGGATCACCTATTCACCCCCCTCCTCTCTAGGTGCTCTCAATTGGTATGAGAGTCATTCTCTTCACTTAAGGGACTAACCGCCCAAAGAGATGGATCCTAAAGGAAAGGGGATGGTGGTCAACGATAAGGAGAAGGAGTCCCTCTTCAACGAGCCAAGAGACGACAAGCCCAATGACTCTGGCTCGAGTCACAAGAAGAAGGACGGGAAGAAGAAGAGGCGCATCAAGAAGATCATCTACTACGACAGTGATGCCTTGTCTTCTTCACCACACGACGACGACAATGATTCCTCGTCAAAGAAGAAACCGGTGAATCAAAACTATTCATTTGATTATTCTCGTATTCCATTTAATTCTAATGCTCATTTGCTATCAATTCCACTTGGGAAACCTCCACACTTTGATGGAGAAGACTATTCTTTTTGGAGTCACAAAATGTGTAGTCACTTATTTTCTCTCCATCCTAGTATTTGGGAGACTGTTGAAAACAGAATGCATTTTGATAGTACTGACAATCTCGTTTTCATAAATGAGCAAATTCATAAGAATGCACAAGCTACTACTGTTTTGCTAGCATCCTTGTGCAGGGATGAATACAACAAGGTGAGCGGCTTGGACAACGCCAAGCAAATATGTGACACCCTCAAGATATCACATGAGGGAAACGACGCCACCATGATCACCAAAATGGAGTTGGTGGAAGGCGAACTGGGGAGATTTGTGATGATCAGGGGAGAGGAGCCAACACAAACCTACAACAGGCTCAAAACCCTCATCAACAAGATTAGAAGCTATGGAAGCACAAGATGGACGAACCACGACGTCGTTCGACTTATACTAAGATCATTCACGGTAATTGACCCCATCTTGTCAACCTTATTCGTGAGAATCTCAGGTACACCAAGATGACACCCGAGGAGATTCTTGGGAAGTTTGTGAGCGGGCGCATGATGGTGAAGGAGGCTCGATATATGGACGATGCTCTAAACGGTCCACTACCCGTCCACGAGCCTCAAACCATTGCCCTCAAAGCAACCAGCAGCAGGGAGACGCTACTAAGCAAGGTGGCACAAGTGGAGGCCGCTGGCCTCAACGAAGATGAGATGACGCTTATCATCAAGCGCTTCAAGACCACACTAAAAGGACGCAAGGAGTACCCCAACAAGAATAAGACAAGGGGAAAGCGCTCCTACTTCAAATGCGATAAGACTGGTCATTTTATTGCTCAATGTCCTGATAATGAAAATGACCAGGGGGAAGAAAGACATGGGAAGGAGGAGAAGAAGAAAAGCTATAGGAAGGCGAAAGGCGAGGCTCATCTTGGCAAAGAATGGGATTCAGACTGCTCTTCATCCGACTCCGACGATGAAGGACTGGCAGCCTCGGCCTTCAACAAGTCTTCGCTCTTCCCCAACGAACGCCACACTTGCCTCATGGCCAAGGAGAAGAAGGTAAGTGGTCGAGATTACCCCAAGTACTCTACTTCTAGCGATGAGGATTCTAGTGATGATGAAGTAGATTACTCTAGCTTGTTCAAAGGTTTAGATAGAGCTAAGGTAGAAAAGATCAATGAATTAATTGACGCTCTAAATGAAAAGGATAGATTGTTAGAAAAACAAGAGGATATTTTATATGAGGAGCATGATAAGTTTGTTAGTGTGCAAAAATCTCTTGCTTTAGAAACTAAGAGAAATGAAATGCTATCTTCTGAGTTATCTGCTTGCCATGAATCTATCTCTAGTTTAAAGATTTTGAATGGTGATTTAAATGCTAAGCTAGAGGTAGCTAATAAATCTAGTTCATGTGTAGAACATGTTGTAATTTGCAATAGATGCAAGGATTTTGATATTGATGCTTGTGATGAACATCTTGCATCCATTACTAAATTAAATGATGAGGTGGCAAGTCTTAATGCTCAACTTAAGACTTGCAAGGTTGATTTTGATAAGTTAACATTTGCTAGGGATGTCTACACCGTTGGTGGACACCCCTCAATTAAGGATGGACTTGGCTTTCGAAAGGAAGCCAAGAACTTAACAATCCAAAGGCTCCCATTCTCAACAAGGAGAAAGGGAAGGCCCCTATGGCTAGTAGTATTCAAAGGAATCATGCTTTCATTTATAATGATAGAACATTTTCTAGGAATGCTCATTATAATAGGAGTTATGATCATGATGCCTTTAATTCACATGCTATGATTGCCTCTAGCTCTACTTTTGTGCATGGTAAGCCTAGGAGAAATCATGTTGTGCATCATGTGCCTAGGAAAGTGTGCAATGAACCTTCTACCAGTTACCATGCTTGCAATACTTCATTTGCGCTTTTATGTAAGAATGCAAAAGTAATTGCTAGGAAATTGGGATCCAAATTCAAGGGAGACAAAACTTGCATTTGGGTTCCAAAATTTATTGTGACTAACCTCATAGGACCCAACAAGAGTTGGGTACCTAAAAGCCAAGTGTAAATTGCCTTGCAGGTTTATGCATTCAGGGGCTCAAGCTGGATTATCGATAGCGGATGCACAAACCACATGACGGGGAAGAAGATGTTCACCTCCTACGTCAAGAACAAGGATTCCTAGGATACGGTTATTTTTGGAGATGGGAACCAAGGCAAGGTCAAAGGTTTGGGAAAGATAGCCATCACAAGCGAGCACTCTATTTCAAATGTATTTTTAGTAGAGTCATTAGGATACAACCGCTTGTCTGTAAGTCAATTGTGCCACATGGGCTACAATTGTTTGTTTACAAATGTTGATGTTTCTGCCTTTAGAAGGAGTGATGGTTCATTATCATTTAAGGGTGTATTAGACGGCAAACTCTACTTAGTTAATTTTTCGAAAGAGGAGGCCGATCTAGATGCATGCTTAATAGCTAAGACTAGTATGGGCTGGTTGTGGCATCACCGTCTAGCACATGTTGGGATGAAGAACCTTCATAAACTTTTAAAGGGAGAACATGTGTTAGGACTAACCAATGTATGTTTCGAAAAAGATAGACCATGTGCAGCTTGTCAGGTAGGGAAACAGGTGGGAAGCACTCATCACAGCAAGAATGTGATGACAACATCAAGACCACTCAAGCTTCTCCACATGGACCTCTTCGGACCCGTTGCCTATCTTAGCATCAGGGGAAGTAAGTATGGTTTAGTAATTGTTGATGATTTTTCCCGCTTCACTTGGGTATTCTTTTTGCAGGATAAATCAGAAACCCAAGGGACCCTAAAGCGCTTTCTAAGGAGGGCTCAAAACGAATTTGAGCTCAAGGTGAAAAAGATAAGAAGCGACAACGGGTCTGAGTTCAAGAATCTTCAAGTGGAGGAGTATCTTGAGGAGGAAGGCATCAAGCACGAGTTCTCCGCCCCCTACACACCATAACAAAATGGTGTGGTAGAGAGGAAGAACAAGACGCTTATCGACATGGCGAGGACGATGCTTGGAGAGTTCAAGACACCCGAGCGATTTTGGTCGGAAGCTGTGAACACAGCCTGCCACGCCATAAACCGGCTATACCTGCATCATCTCCTCAAGAAGGCCTCCTACGAACTTCTTACCGGTAACAAACCCAATGTTTCTTACATTTGTGTATTTGGGAGCAAATGCTACATTTTGGTGAAGAAAGGTAGACACTCTAAATTTGCTCCCAAAGCTGTAGAAGGGTTTTTATTAGGATATGACTCAAATACAAAGGCGTATAGGGTCTTCAACAAATCATCGGGTTTGGTTGAAGTCTCTAGCGACGTTGTATTTGATGAGACTAATGGCTCTCCAAGAGAGCAAGTTGATCTTGATGACATATATGAAGATGATGTTCCAACGGCCGCAATACGCACCATGGCGATTGGAGATGTGCGACCACAAGAACAACAAGAGCAAGATCAACCTTCTTCCTCAACGATGGTGCATCCCCCAACTCAAGATGATGAACAGGTTCCTCAAGAAGAGGCGCGTGATCAAGGGGGAGCACAAGAAGAACAAGTTATGGAGGAAGAAGCACCACTGGCCCCTCCAACTCAAGTCCGAGCGACAATTCAAAGAAATCACCCCGTCGATCACATTCTAGGTGACATAAGCAAGGGAGTAACAACTCGCTCACGTTTAGCTAATTTTTGTGAGCATTACTCGTTTGTCTCTTCTATTGAGCCTTTCAGGGTAGAAGAGGCCTTGCAAGATCCGGACTGGGTGTTGGCCATGCAGGAAGAGCTCAACAACTTCAAGAGGAACGAAGTTTGGAGCCTGGTGCCACGTCCCAAGAAAAATGTTGTGGGAACCAAGTGGGTGTTCTGCAACAAGCAAGACGAGCACGGGGTGGTGACAAGAAACAAGGCTCGACTTGTGGCAAAAGGTTATGCCCAAGTCGCAGGTTTGGATTTCGAGTAGACATTTGCTCCTGTGGCTAGGCTAGAGTCTATTCGAATATTATTAGCCTATGCCGCTCACCACTCTTTCAGGTTGTTTCAAATGGATGTGAAGAGCGCTTTCCTCAACGGGCCAATCAAAGAGGAGGTGTATGTGGAACAACCCCCTGGCTTTGAGGATGACAGGTACCCCGACCATGTGTTTAAGCTCTCTAAGGCGCTCTATGGACTTAAGCAAGCCCCAAGAGCATGGTATGAATGCCTTAGAGATTTCTTAATTGCTAATTCTTTCAAGGTTGGGAAAGCCGATCCCACTCTTTTCACTAAGACTTGTGACGGTGATCTTTTTGTGTGCCAAATTTATGTCGATGACATAATATTTGGTTCTAATAATCAAAAGTCTTGTGAGGAGTTTAGCAGGGTGATGACTCAAAAGTTTGAGATGTCAATGATGGGCGAGTTGAACTACTTCCTTGGGTTCCAAGTGAAGCAACTCAAGGACGACACCTTCATCTCCCAAACAAAGTACACTCAAGATCTTCTCAAGCGGTTTGGGATGAAGGACGCCAAGCCCGCGAAGACACCAATGGGAACCGACGGACATGTCGACCTCAACAAAGGAGGTAAGTACGTTGATCAAAAGGCATACCGGTCTATGATAGGGTAATTACTTTATTTATGTGCTAGTAGACCGGATATTATGCTTAGCGTATGCATGTGTGCTAGATATCAATCCGACCCAAGAGAATGTCACCTTGTGGCCATTAAGCGGATTCTTAGTTATTTAGTTTCTACGCCTTGCTTCGGGATCTAGTATCCAAAGGGGTCTACCTTTGACTTAATTGGATATTCAGACTCCGATTATATGTTGGATGCAAGGTTGATAGGAAGAGTACATCAGGGACGTGCCAATTCCTAGGAAGGTCCCTGGTGTATTGGAGCTCAAAGAAACAAACCTCTGTTGCCCTATCCACCGCTGAGGCCGAGTATGTTGCCGCAGGACAGTGTTGCACGCAACTACTTTGGATGAGGCAAACCCTCTGGGACTTTGGCTACAATCTGAGCAAAGTCCCACTCCTATGTGACAATGAAAGTGCAATCCGCATGGTGGATAATCCTGTTGAACACAGCCGCACTAAGCACATAGACATCCGGCATCACTTTCTGAGAGACCATCAGCAAAAGGGAGATATCGAGGTTTTCCATATTAGCACTGAGAACCAGCTAGCTGATATCTTTACCAAGCCATTAGATGAGAAAACCTTTTGTAGGCTGCGTAGTGAGCTAAATGTCTTAGATTCGCGTAACTTGGATTGATCTATAGCATACATGTGTTTTATGCCTTTGATCATGTTATGCATTTATGAAATTTGTTGTTTATTTTTGGTCCTCAAGTTGTGCAAGGGATCCCCGGACCTCACAAGTCCATGTGTGAATGATGCACATATTTAGGAGGAGAAGTGCTACAACTTGACCCTTTGAGACTAACCCTTGTGTTTGAGTTACTTGATGTAGTCTCAAATGTGCATTGAAAGGGAAAAGGTGAACTTGGACCATGCAAAGACTTCCACTGCACTCTGGTATTAGTGTACTCACCTCCAAGTTCATTCTTATGCTCTTATTGCCTTTTTGCTCTTAATTGACATTTTTGGTGAGGCAATGGGGTTAAAGGGCCAAAAATGATCCCGTTTTGGTGCTTAATGCCAAAGGGGGAGAAATTAAGGCCAAAGCAAATGGATCAGCTACCACTTGTGAATTTTGAAAACAATAGAGTTAGAACTTTTGATTTGTCCAAAATACTCTTATTGCAAAATTTGGTCTCTTGTGGGGAGAATTTATGATTATGGGCAAAAGGGGGAGTTTTTGGATCTTGATCAATTTCAATCTTGGAATATCTCGTTTTATGCCCAAATAAGTGAGTTTGACCTAGACATAGGAAAATGAATTTGATTTGCAAAAACAAACCAAATGGTGGCAAAGAATGATCCAAATATGCCAAATTAGAGTCAAAAACAATTTGGTCCTTATTTGGATCGATGTTGCACTTATTTTTTGCTTTTTGATGTGTTGGCATAAATCACCAAAAAGGGGAGATTGAAAGGGAAATGTGCCTTTGGGCCATTTCTATAATGTTTTGGTGATTAAGTGTCCAACACATATTAAGTGAGTTCATTATGTGCCAAACAAGCAAGAAGTGCAAATCATGTAACAAGGTACGTTTCTAGACTTAGTACATTGTTTTGAATCTAACATATATTGTCTAAATGCTAGAAATAGAGAAAAGAAGAAAAGAAAAGAATTGCAAAAGACTTGGCTGGGTGCAGCCGAAGTCCAGCTCGGCTTGGCACACCGGACTGTCCGGTGCTGCACCGGACAGTGTCTGGTGCGCCAGGCCAGCCTCTGGTGAACATGCCACTCTCGGGAAAAATCGGCGGCATACGGCTATAATTCACCAGACTGTCCGGTGGAGCACTGGACTGTCCGGTGAGCCAACTGTCGCCATCACAACGGTCGGCCGCGCAAGCCGCGAGCGACGCGTGGCCCACGCCAACGGTCGGCAGGGGGCACCGGACTGTCCCGTGTGCACCGGATAGTGTCCGGTGCGCCAACTGCCACGGATCTGCAACAGTTGTCTGCGCCAGAAAAGGAAGGAGATCGGCACCGGACCGTCTACAGTGACTGTCCGGTGCGCCAGCCAACAGAAGGCAAGGATGGCCTTCCTTGTTGGCCTCCAACGGCTTCTAGCTGCCTTGGGGCTATAAAAGGGACCCCTAGGCGCATGGAGGAGTCACCCAAGCTTACAAGAAACATTCTAAGACTCCAACTTCATGCATTGATTCTTTGAGATAGTGACTTGAGCTCCATTTGAGTTGTGAACTTCGTGCATTGTGTTTTGAGCTCGAGTTGTGACTTGTGTGCGTGATTGTGCGGTGGATTTGAATCTTGTATGTGTTGCTCTCCCCTCCCTTACTTATGTGCTTCTTTTGTGATCATCATTGTAAGGGCGAGAGGCTCCAAGTTGTGGAGATTCCTCGCAAATGGGAGAAGGACCAAGAAAGGAAAAACCGTGGTATTCAAGTTGATCAATGGATCACTTGAAAGGGGTTGAGTGCAACCCTCGCCCATTGGGACGCCACAACGTGGAAGTAGGTGTTGGGGGCCTTCGTCCTCCGAAGGTCCTCAAAAACATGATTTGACAATGTTTTCCAAGTGGATTATGTGAACAGGTATTTTTGGACTCAGAACTATGAATATGAAGCACGGCCAGGACGAAGCCTGAACTAGACGAAGGACGAGCGCAGCCGAAGCTGTGTGCAGGGAAGCTTCGTCGCGACAGCAGAGGGGGGAACCGACTTAAAGATGAAAAGACTGCGTGGGCCTTGACAAATTTCCATAAGCCATTAACAAATGTAATGGACATGGATGTAATTTTACGTGGGCTACGTCCCGCGCCTATAAATAGATGAACAGTACTCCCGTACTGTTCACGCTGACTTGGCATTGACATTTGCGTCACGCTTGTACTTTTTACCTTCTCTCAGGACCGAAGGTACATTTGTAATTTGTAATCATTTCTATTTCTTTGTGTTAATAAAATAGAAATGATTCTATGATTTACATTCCATGTTTTATATGAATCCTTCGTTATTACTTGTTGAATTTACGAAGGTATGTCTCTTGTGACCTTCGTCCGGAGCTCATTATTCCCGAAGGGGAATAATGTTCGATAGGACGAAGGGCCTTAACGTTTAACACTTTTTATGTTGCCTTGTTCTTAATCCGAAGCATTTGAGAACAAGTCCCCAACATTGGCGCCCACCTCCGGTGAACTCACTTCCACTTCGAAGCTTTTTTGAACACCTTCGGAAGCTGTAGATCTTCGCTATGGCACCGAAGAAAGCTTCAGCGGCTGGGGCTGCAGCACTACAACCACTGGACCACAACCAGGAGACCGTCTCTCTTCGGGAAGCCCGAAGCCAAAAGAGAAAGGCCGTTAGCCCAACGCTTCAGGAGGAAGAGCTAGACCAAGAAATCAGGGATATGGAGATCCTACATCAACAGGTGCAAAGGAAGAAGGAGAAGATGGCCCGGCTAGCTGAGTTGCAACGGCAGATAGACGAAGCCTCTGAGGAAGTCCGCCACCTCACCCATGATGAGCAAAATAGAAGGCCTCAGCAGAAAGACCTTCATCAGGAGGGCTTCGTCAACGAAGATGACTGGTATGACAATTTCCATCAGGGAAATTTTGTTTTCGATGATGCTTCTCCTTTGTCCGCTGAGCTGCAGGCTACACCTTGGCCTCCATCCTATAAGCCACCTCAGCTTCCTATGTTCGACGGCCACTCAGACCCGAAGCAGTTCCTGATGAGCTACGAAGCAACAGTGTCTTCGTATGGGGGCAATGCTGCAGTCATGGCGAAGTCTTTCGTCATGGCCGTCAGGAATGTTGCTCAGACCTGGTATTCCTCCCTTCGACCAGGGACAATCACCTCATGGCAGAAGCTGAAGGATATGCTGTCAACCAGCTTTCAAGGATTTCAGACGAAGCCGGTCACTGCACAAGCTTTGTTTCAGTGCACTCAGGATCATGAAGAATACCTTCAGGCATATGTCAGAAGGTTCTTGCGTTTGAGGGCACAGGCACCAACGGTGCCCAATGAAATTGTTATCGAAGCCATGATCAAGGGGCTTCGTCCTGGGCCTGCAGCTCAATACTTTGCTAGAAAGCCTCCTCAGACTTTGGAGAAGCTGCTCCAAAAGATGGACGAGTACATTCGTGCTGATAATGACTTTCGCCAAAGAAGGGAGGAGGCCTTCAGATTTTCTGAGATGACCAGGGGCTTCGGGGGAAGATTTTATCCGAGGCATGTCAGGTCCATTCACAACTCCACTCAAAATGATGACAAGGGGAGTCAGCAGAACAGGCCGCAGTGCTCCTCACAGGCTTCGAGGCAGCAGCAAACTTTCTTTCGGCCACCAGCTCCAAGAGGCAGAGGCGCCAGGGGCTTCGGCGGGCGATTTGGGGACCAACCAAGGAGGACATTTTGCTTATTCTGCGGTGAGAACAAGGGCCATACCACCAGGATGTGCCATGTTACCATCCAGAAACAAAAGGAGCTAGCAGAAGCTGCAGCGCAACAGGGACAGCCGAAGCAGGTCATGCATACCGCTTCGTACCATCAGCCTTACATCCCGGAGTACGTGGGCAACCACCCTGCAGCCTCCGTAGCTTCGGCAAGTCAACCTCAAGCTTCGTGGCAACAGCCCCCGCCCCCACCTCCGCTGCAACAAGGCCAGCAGCCAGAAGGGAGCCAATATGTTCTGCACCAAAGGGATCGTAGAGAGCAATCCGAAGCTCGCACAGTCAACAGCACTGTGCCAGAGTCGAAGCACATTTATTGACACATATCCTACCTTTGATAGCAATCTTTTCCATTCAGTTCTATTCTCTGTAGCAAAAAACATTGATAGTTTCCATGTAATAATTTCGCTGTTTCCCATGAGGAAAATCTATTTTCTCCACAGGCTTAAATTGATGAAGTTTTAGTGTTAACAAGGAGGACCTTCGAAGTATTAAAAATCCTTCGGAGTAACAGAAAGTCGTTCTAAGGAACGCAGAGTAAGTTTATGAAGTCACAAAAAGCCGTTCCAAAGGGAGCGCAGTGTAAGTTTTCTGCTCAAAAGTCGTTCCTAAAGGAATGCAGAGCATACAGCGAAAAGTCAACGCTGATACCGTCTAAGTAAAAGACGAAGAAGCTCCAAAGACGTTCCTAAGGGAATGCAGAGCTTATACCATCTAAGTAAAAGACGAAGAAGCTCCAAAGACGTTCCTAAGGGAATGCAGAGCTTATACCGTCTAAGTAAAAGACGAAGAAGCTCCAAAGACGTTCCTAAGGGAATGCAGAGCTTACGAATGTGTTTTGTGTGTATCTTCGGAACAGATGTCATTTGCATAACATAACATCATCACATCATTTCGCATAGCATAAGCATCATACATCATGTTGCATACGGCAAAAGAAGGGCACACAGTATTAACCTTCGAAAGAATGATTTGAGAAAGTGCAAATTGTGCAAAGTCACGAGGGAATATAATGATAATCTTCGGAAAATAGCTTCGGAGGCTGTTTTTACGAAGCATGGATGAGCTTCATCAGAGCAATATCAAAATTGTTTAGCTTCGGAGAGTGCTTTCACGAAGCATGGATGTGTCTTATCAGAACAGTTTTAACGAAGAATGTTTTCTTCACGAAGCATGAAAAGAAGGGAAGGTGTTTTTTCGCCGAAGGCTCAAAAATGGTATGTATGTAGAGTTTCATGCATCGTAAAGAATTGAATAATGGAAAGAAACTTGTATATTACATTCAAATGTACAAATGTTACATAGATCACAATTTAACTGTTTTTCTAAATAGCATCTAGTCTTCTCTTAATACTGCTTCGGCGACTTCATTTAAAAGTTGATCAACAACTTTGTCCATGATAGCTTCGGCCATTTGTTTAATTTCATCATCCCCTTTTGTGTGGGGATCGACAGTCGATTCAGCAGCTTCTGAGGCAAAAGAACATTTCTTCATTATTATTATAAATCGTGAGCAAAGTTTGAAATAAAAATTGCAACACAATAAGAACGGCTAATCAATACCTAATTGCCTTTCGAGCTCTGTACTTCTTTCGGCAGCTTCTGCCACTTTCCTAGCATCATGGATGCCTTTTTCGCTCCTTTGGATGATTTCTTGCGCCATTCCTCGGCCGCCGTCGTTCCAGATATCAGTAAAAAATTTGCCACCAACAACGCTTGCTTCGGCCGAGGGGTCCTTGATGTCTTCGGAAGATAAGGCAGCTTCGGACTGAGCTAAAAATTTTACATGCCCGCAACCTTTCTTCTCTAAGACAGAAGCAATTCCTCTGGCGCCCGAAAAAGCGCAGATGTCGCCGCGACTGCTCAGGATCTCCTCGAAGGCCTCTGCTTCGTGACTAATCCATTCCAGTGGACCTTCGGGATTGCCTCGAGAGAAATTCTCTTCGCTGGAGAAGGCGCCCACGCTGGCGAAGCTGGCCTTAATTTTGTTCACGCATTCTACAGATTTAACATAACAGTTCCTCTGAGAAGCACGAAGCTCTTTAACTCTTAACTCCAACTTGTTGACCATATGATCACTAAGTTCTCGTTTTGTTTCCTCAAGCACGCGCTCCTCTCTAGCTCTAGCCAGCTGTTTCTGAAGATCTTTAATTTCACGCTTTTGGGCTTCGGCCTGGGTTTTTGAAGCAGCTTCGTCCTTCTTTACTTTGTCCACCAGCGTAAGCAGAATTTTATCTTTTTCTAGAGCTTCGTTCCTCAGCTTTATAACTTCGGAGCGTAAATTGTTGAACGCAATCTCATAGCTTTCGTCTTCGGCGCTTTTTTGGGCTCTTAATGCGTTGCTTAGAATTAAGCCATGTACGAAAAAGAATCCATATAAGAATATAGGAGTGAATTACGTATTAAAAAAGTTTTTTCAAAACGCTTAATTCCCAAACCTTTAGGCTATTGTATGCAAGACTGTCTGCGAGATCCTCTTTCGTCATGGCGCTTAATCCAGCTTCGAGCTTCGGGAAGCCTATACTCCTGGCCATCTCTCGGCAGACAGATAGTTCTTTATTGTCTGGGAGGCAATACAGGAAATCATCTTCGTTTGTCCCATTAAATATTACTGCCCCCTTCGGATACTTCAACTCTTTCGCATAGTGATTCGCTTCATAGATCTCTTCTTCAGACAGTTTCTTCCCCGAAGCATGTCGCACGGTGTAATCGTATACGCTGGAGGGAGCTTCGGGGATGGCAGTGTCAGTTTCTTCAATTAAAACTGGTTCTGATATTTTTATTGCTTCGGCTTCCAAAGGTTGCTCCTTGTGGGGCTCTGAACGCCCAGCTTCAGCTTCGGCCTGTTGTGTCGAAGCTTCAGTAGAAGCTTCAGCAACTTCAGCACTCTTTTTTGGAGTTGTGCTTGAAGACTTAATTGTCTCCAAGACATCTAGTACGTTTACCATTCTTTTCCTTTTTGGGGTCACCGATGGCCCCTTTTGGTTTTTTATTACTTCAACATTTACCGAAGGACTTAAGATTTCAGACATTTTTGGTTCGTCAATCTTCGGCTTTTCTACTGCTGAAGGCGCTTCAGTCTTCTCTTCCATCTTCGGCACTGGAGCTGGATCTGTAGTTTAAGCGGCCAAAGAAGCTTCACCAATGAATTTTGGCACTGTGGCCGGCTCAATAAAGCGTGTCCGATGGGTGAGCACCTTCATCTTTTTTCTTTGAGGCGCTGGCTCACTAGGGGCACTTGTGGTAGCTTCTGTCGCAGGAGAAGTATTTTTCCTTTTGTGACCCAATACCGGATAGTGATAGTCAGGGTACATAAACCCGACTGCGTCAAACACACGGTTGAGCCTTTTCTTCTTTCGGCCACCGAAGGCTGCTGATAGCGCAGTATTTTCGGCCTTCGAAAATGCCCCAAGTAATTCATCACTTAAAGTTTCAATGCTCTTCAGCCAGTCATCATCAGGTTCAATAAATTTATCTGCATATTTGAATGTGAATTTCAGTCTAACTAGTCCGCCTTCGTCGGACTCTTTAATAGTTTCCTTCGGCATTTCCCATTTTTCTGTAAGTGGCCATACCCTGAAGGCAATGTGCTCTTGGACCAAGTCCCTTGTCCCAATGAAAGAGCAGACCACGCCGAAGGCTCTTTGGCACTCCTCGGCTGCTTCGTCCATTTCAACCTTCGGCCTTCGTAGTCCGAAGCGTTGCCAGATGGGGCACATAATAATACTTTTAACATTTTCTTGCGCTGTTAAATCATTCTTCACATAAAACCACTCTGTCATCCAGGCTCCGGGCCACCTCTTCCGAAAGGTCGGCACAGGGCAGCTTGACCCGGAGCGGGCTCCGAAGCTGTAACACCCAAAATTGTTGTGATATTGTTCTTTTCCCCAGGGCTTTGTCTCGTATAATAATTCATGAATGTTGCAAAAACTCTTAGCATTTGGTTCTACGCCTTGACTTTTTGCAGCCCAGACAAATATCCCCATTCTTATGATAGCTTCGGGAATAAGTTGATGAAGGTAGACTTGAAATGTTTTCAGTACCTCGATAACAAAGTTGCTCAGGGGGAATCGAAGCCCAGCCTTGAGAAAGCTTCGGAAAATCACAACTTCATCTTCTTCGGGGGTGGGAGAGGTCTTTTCTCCAGCGTCAGCCCTCACAATAGATATATCTCGAAAATACCGCCCCCTCATATTATCAATATGGCTCTGCTTGATAGTGGTTTTCCCGAAAACCGTGTGACTTGGCCGCCATGGACGATCTTCGGCCTCTTCTTCACCACTCTCTACATCATAGCTGTCGCTGTCACCAGTATCTTCGGACAGACCTTCGAGAATCTCTTTGGTGATTTTCTCTGTATTGGTCTCTGCCATCGCTATCAGGAACCCTAGATTCTTCTCCTCCTCGAGACTCAGCTTCGTCTCAGCAGGGATCTTCTTGCCTTCAGACATCTTCGGAAACGCTAAAAAATTGTTCTCGAGGCCGAAGCTCCAAAATCAAAAAGACCAGCAAATCTTAGTGCACAAGAGCTAAAAATTTTAGTGGGCCGAAGCAAAAGGCAAGTGTGCGTACCAAATGAGTTTGCGGTGCGATCTTATTTATACGCCCAGGGCGTTAAAAATTTTAAAGGCCCCGCCTGTCAGTGAATGTTGCTATTCTAGCAAAGGGAAGGTGTTTTTTCGGACCTTCGGCTCAAGGCCTTCGTCCATATCGCAATCTGAATTTATTATTAACAAATTAATATTGCGAGGGGCTACTGTTGGGGGCCTTCGTCCTCCGAAGGTCCTCAAAAACATGATTTGACAATGTTTTCCAAGTGGATTATGTGAACAGGTATTTTTGGACTCAGAACTATGAATATGAAGCACGGCCAGGACGAAGCCTGAACTAGACGAAGGACGAGCGCAGCCGAAGCTGTGTGCAGGGAAGCTTCGTCGCGACAGCAGAGGGGGGAACCGACTTAAAGATGAAAAGACTGCGTGGGCCTTGACAAATTTCCATAAGCCATTAACAAATGTAATGGACATGGATGTAATTTTATGTGGGCTGCGTCCCGCGCCTATAAATAGATGAACAGTACTCCCGTACTGTTCACGCTGACTTGGCATTGACATTTGCGTCACGCTTGTACTTTTTACCTTCTCTCAGGACCGAAGGTACATTTGTAATTTGTCGCCCTGTTCGCTGCGGCTTTAATCCGGCTACGGCTGCGGCTTCTACAGTATTTTTCTCTCTATGGATTGCAGCTGCAGCAGTCCAAACGGCTTTAATCCAGCCGCAGCGAACAGCCCATGTAATCATTTCTATTTCTTTGTGTTAATAAAATAGAAATGATTCTATGATTTACATTCCATGTTTTATATGAATCCTTCGTTATTACTTGTTGAATTTACGAAGGTATGTCTCTTGTGACCTTCGTCCGGAGCTCATTATTCCCGAAGGGGAATAATGTTCGATAGGACGAAGGGCCTTAACGTTTAACACTTTTTATGTTGCCTTGTTCTTAATCCGAAGCATTTGAGAACAAGTCCCCAACAGTAGGCAAGTGTTACTTGGCCGAACCACGGGATAAAAATCGCGTGTCTCTTGTGTGCTTTCTCTTTGATTGTCTGTTTTCACAAGAGCTCGTTTCAAGCTATTTAGCCATTCTAACTTTAATAACTAAGTTTTGTGGCTATTAGTGTTGAATTTTACAGGATCACCTATTCACCCCCCCTCTAGGTGCTCTCAACATTTCACAAAGGAAAAAATGTAACATGCAAGTTCATTGATAACAGCAAGGAAAACAACAATCTATTTTTGAGGACTACAACCTCAATAGGTGGTTTAGGAGTGGGTTCTGAGGAAAACAGCACAGCAGCACAAGTAGTCAAGTGGTGAAAGCTGGACTACAGCAGCACAAGGAACACACCACAGCAGCACTAGTAGTGAAAGCTAGACTACAGCAGCACAATCTATTTTTGCTTAGGTCTAAAGCCATATCTATCGAATGTGGAGCAGCAGGATGTAATCATGAATAGAGATAGTAAAATACAAAGAACATTACCAAATCATATTCTGAACATGCATAGCTCACACTGCCGGCTTTATGGTGCATCTTTAGCTTTTGTCGATTTATTTTAGCTTTTTCTGAGCGATCCTAAAAATAGAGTAAAAAATATGTGTTACAGGATTGAAGTATGGTTGCTTTATTAGAACTAAAGTGTAGAGCTTACCCGAAATTCAGAAGACATCCAATAGTTGTACATAGAGTGCCAATCATCATCATTAACCCTCTTATCAGGACATTCTAGAATTTCTTTTATAGACAATTCAGGATTGAAGTATCGTTGCTTTATGGATGCTTTAAATTGCTTCCACTTCTTTCCAGCTGTGCGCATCACCCAGTTTAAGGCAGCATCATCTACATCATAATATGTCTTTATATCCTCCCACAACTCATACTTCTTGTTTATATCAACAAGCCTCCAGTCTGTGGTAGCAATAAACAATTTCTTTCTAACTTGACACCCAATAGCACTTGAAAGTTGTCTAGCACTTTTACCAATAGGCTGACCTCGATCATTGAGTAAAATTTTGATTTTTGGCATTTCAGGTGACCTTGAGAATATTCCCTCCATCTTAGTTATGCCCCTTGCAGGCCTCTTTTTTGTAGCATTGATTGGATCATCCTCGGTAACTTCAACTTAAGCAAATGAAAAGCACACATTGGTAACTGTTAAAAGAAGTTGCATGTACTTGATATACATGATATATAAATATGAGGATTATGAGTCATCACCATTGTCGGTGAGAAAATCTCCCACCGTCTGCAAATCAGCAATCGCTTGTTTGTCTTGAGGTTGAGCATTTTGTCTTTATGGCCTTGGTCGCAAGTTTGGAGGTTTAGTTGTTGGAACACTTTGTCTTTGTGGCCTTGGTCGCAAGTTTGGAGGTTTAGTTGTTGGAACACTTGTCTTCTGTTTTTTATACAAGCAAATGGCATGAATGTTATGCAGTTAACTGCTATGAAACTGCTATGAAATATATATATATATACATTTGCTAAAAGTGCTAGAACTAAAACTGCTATAAAACTGAAACTGCTATATAAATACACACTGAACCCGTCATTTGCTAAAACTGCTAGAAATGATTGCTATAAAAGTGCTAGAAATACATATACCCTTTTCCCTCTAAGTCTATCAGTGTCCAAAGTCACTTGCTAAAAGTGCTAGAAATATATATAGAGTCATTTGCTAAAACTGAAACTGCTATAAAACTGAAACTGAAACTTGATTCATGCTAACCGTCTACAGAAACTGAAACTGAAAATTGAAAGAAATGGCAGTTTTCCTTCAAATAAATGATGTTGGCGTACACATGTAATTGACACTAGTTATTATCATTTCAAACACAAACAAGCACACCTCATAAACCATGTTCCCCCCTTCTTTCTCCTCTAGTTCAATCTCACTGGTCTTTGATTGTATTATATGTGAGCATCCATCATTCTGTGACGATACTTGATACTCCAATCGCACACACAGACACAATGACACGCAAGTGTAGGGGGGGAAAATAGGCATGGTGTTTGTGACTGACTAACATGCCCAGACCAGGCCAAAAACCTGCAGATTTTCAATGCAAGGAATCCAGCAAACGCGAGTAGTACGTTTTTTTGGGTCTACTCCGCTGGTCGTCCATTCGTCTGCTATTGCTGCCCTGGAAGAACAGTTGATCCCTTCTGCTTTGTAGCTTTTGCTGGTTGGTCAGTGCTTTGTTGTGAGCTGCCTGCACATGAGGCCACATGCCACTGCAGGTCTGCAGCACACTTCCAATCCCATCGCTACACCTGCACTGCGTCTGTTTGATTAGGGTCAACCCATGAGCCGTGTTTGCGCAGATGCTTGGAGCTTTTTATTATTACTATGTTCTTCTGGCAAGATGGCTTCTTTTGTCCTGCAGACTCACATCTGGCAATAGCATTTAGGTCAGTTCTTGTCGCTTCGGGTTTGTCTTGGCTTGCAGACTATTTTTGAATAGTTTTTTTTACTACGGACCAAGCTCTGGATCTGGGATACATTTAGAACCCAGGTAAAAGAGTGGTTCCAAGTGGTGCTGCTGTATTTCTGAATATTCAGATTGGAAACAGTAACGGAAACTGAGTTTCAGTGTTTTGATGGCTGTTTGAAAGCTGGTTTGTGGCTAGCCTATAAGGTTTTAGGCTATGGTGTTTGTAGATGAAATAAAGACCATATGATGGTGAATAATTTCCAGTAAGTGAGTATAGCATTATCCTACACGAAAAGTGGAGTAAAACTGGCTCAAAATTGGATTGTTTGTGGCTGAAACTGAATTGTATTCAATTACTGAAAACTAAAAATCAGTGTTTTGTGCCCAGTTTGAAGTCATTTTGGGACTAAATAATGGGGTTTTGGACTAAGAACTATATAGCAAAGTTGGAGCCCATAGTTCAGAGAATGAGTTTTATAAAGAAGGTTGGGCTTAGTTCTACACAAAAGTGGGAGTAAAACACCTCTAAACTTTCTTTGTCGGACAAAAGGTATGCAGATTTAGTTGACTGTTCCTAAGGAATTCAGCAAACCATCCACCATGCATTTCAGAATGTTTCAGAATTAGAGGTGCTAAAATTATAGCGTGGCTAATTCAAATAGCAGTGTTTATTGAAGATAAATATCGTTAGTGTTCATGTCAGATTGAGGCTCATTCTGAGCGCGCGTCGAACTCAACTACAACCTCCTAACACACTAAAAAATCTGAGTTTATTCAGTTTCCATACTCTGAAACGCGACAACACTAACTGAGCTTATTCAGACTTCGGAATTTATTTGCAATAGCAACAATCAGCAGTTGGTGAGAACAAAACTGTATAAACTGAAATTCAGTTAAGAGATGCCAACCTTTGAAATTTTTTTGGATGGACCTTGGTGCTCCATACTCTTGACGATTTCAGGGATGTTAAGAGATGCCAACCTCCTTTTATTTCTTTCAATATTTTCTTTTCTTCAGCTGCTCGTATTCACTACATGAACCATCTTTATTACTTTCTCTTGTGCTTGCCGTTTTTTTCCTGAAATATCATCAAACATGGAATCATCAAACTTACTCAAACAATGAGATTAGCTATTTATACTCAAACGATGAGATTAGCTATTTATACTCAAACAACAAGTGCATGCATATATTAAAAAATATCATCAAACATGGAATCATCAAACTTACTTTCTAGATTTTTTCCTTGTTTTACTCCACTAACAATGACACCATCTATATCTGTTCTAGCACATGGAACACATCCAACAATAAGACTTTCAAATACATTAGATTGCAGATCAAGGATTGGCAGAACTACATCATTTTCATCATCAATGATACCATAATCAACATCACTTCCATACAAATCTCGCGGTTTTGGCTGAACAACAGCAACATATTCAGTATCAATTGGATCAACAACATAGTAAACTTGCGTTGCCTGTGATGCTAATATGAAAGGTTTTCATCCGAGATCTTTTCACCAGTATTGAATAAATGTTTGAAATTCACTGTGGTGATTCCAAATTGATCTGTTCGAACCCATTTGTTGTTTACACGGTTATCAACCCAATCACACTTGAAAAGCACAATATTTCCTTTGTGGTGGTAGTTGAGTTCAAGAATTTCTTTTATGATACCATAAAAGATGTTTTCCCTATAGTATGGTTTTCATCATTTCCTCTTTCAAAATGAGTTGTCTCAGCAGCTAATGCTACCCCACTACTTTGGACAGACCTATTCTCATCATATGATTATGTACGGAAGTTGAATCCATTTATTGAGTAGCTGTTATACTGATGTGCAATCATCATTGGTCCCTTAGCTAAAATTTTGATCTCTCCTGAGGCCTCCTCACATGTTTCCTCAACCTGTGATACCAATACTATTGTTAAAGTGAAAGACTTTATGAGATTGTAAATTCAATTCTCCTTTTATACTTACATGTAACCTGAACCACTCATGGAAGGCATTATGTTGCATGTGGTTGATCTCACGCTGATTTCGAACACCAATTGAGGAGAGGTATTGAGCATGTTTGCTGAAATGGCCAACATGAATTTTCTTTGTAGTATGGTATTGAGCAAAACGAAGAGTAAATAATCACACGATACTCGCTGAGTTAGATAGCTTACTTTAAATATGTTTCTATGTTGGAATAGTTGAAAAGGACATATCTATGTGCTTGAAGCCATGTCTTGTGATCTAAATTGACAACACACTTTCCAGCCAATGCTCGACCAATTTTGTGAAAGAATGGAGTTGTAACACAAATTTGTGTTGGTAAGTGATTTCTAACTCTATGGTTGAAGTGGGTCTCATCTTGTAAATACCGAGAACAAAGCGTGAGAGCCTCATCAAACAAAGAACCCTCCATAATTGATCCTTCCGGGTGACTTTTTGTACGCACATAGCCCTTGCATTTTTTTAGAAACCTATACATGTAAACAACAACACTCATCATGTTATTGAAAAATTATATCGTTATTTGTTTGCTATGTAATATACCAAAGAAAATTACCTCTCCATCGGCCACATGCTTCGAAAATGGATTAGGCCTTCCACTCTTGCTTGGGTAGGAAGATGTACCATCAAATGTACATTAATGGTAAAAAATGATGGAGGGAAAATAATCTCTAAAAGGCTCAAGATTTCTACTATCTCAAATTCTAACCTTTGCAAGTCACTTATTCGAATAACAGGAGAGTACAATTTTCTAAAGAACGTGCTTAAATGAATCAGCACAGCACTAACTTCTTGAGGGAGAACTCTCCAGACAGCAAGTGGCAGTAAATCTTGTAGAAGAATGTGGTTGCCATGAGTATTAAGATTAACTATCTTTTTTTCATTGACAAGAACATTATGTCGTATATCTGAAAGGGAAATGTGCCCTTGGGCCATTTCTAAGTGTTTTGGTGATTTAGTGCCCAACACAAGTGCCTGAGTGTAAAGAGGTGGACAAAGTACAAATCAAGGATAAAGGTATGTTTCTCAGACTTAGTACATTGTTTTATGGACTAATGTATTGTGTCTAAGTGCTGGAAACAGGAAAAATCCAATTGGAAATGTCTTGGCTCGAGCAGCCAAGAATCTGCTGAGTCTGGGAGCACCGGACTGTCCGGTGGTGCACCGGACAGTGTCCGGTGCGCCAGGCTGGTTCGAGCGAACTGGCCGCTCTCGGGAATTCACCGGCGACGTACGGCTATAATTCATCGGACTGTCCGGTGTGCACCGGACTGTCCGGTGAGCCAACGGTCGGCCGGGCCAACGGTCGGCCGCGCGATCTGCGCGGGACACGTGGCCGAGCCAACGGCTAGAAGGGGGCACCGGACTGTCCGGTGTGCACCGGACATGTCCGGTGCGCCAACGGCTCTCAGGCTGCCAACGGTCGGCTTCACTATTTAAGGAAGGAAATCAGGCACCGGACAGTGTCCGGTGTGCACCGGACTGTCCGGTGCGCCAGTCGACAGAAGGCAAGATCAGCCTTCCAAGATTGCTCTCAACGGCTCCTAGCTGCCTTGGGGCTATAAAAGGGACCCCTAGGCGCATGGAGGAGAATACTAAGCATTCCTACAACATTTCTAAGCACCAAGACATAGATTTCGCGCATTCGTTTCATTGTGATAGCATATAGAGCTCTTGTGGAGTTGTGAACTCATTGAGTCGTGTTGCGAGCTCTTGTTGCGATTTGTGTGCGTGTTGACACTCTGATTCTTGTGTCTTGTGTGCGTTGCTAATCCCTCCCTTGCTCCGTGTTCTTTGTGAATTTCAAGTGTAAGGGCGAGAGGCTCCAAGTTGTGGAGATTCCTCGCAAACGGGATTGAGAAAAAGCAAACAAAACACTATGGTATTCAAGTAGGTCTTTGGACCGCTTGAGAGGGGTTGATTGCAACCCTCGTCCGTTGGGACGACACAACGTGGAGTAGGCAAGCGTTGGTCTTGGCTGAACCACGGGATAACCACCGTGCCATCTCTGTGATTGATCCTTTTTGGTTATTGTGTTTTGTTGAGGATTCCTCTATAGTCACTTGGCAATTATTGTGCTAACGATTAACCAAGTTTTGTGGCTTAAGTTTTGAAGTGTTACAGGATCACCTATTCACCCCCCTCTAGGTGCTCTCAATATCAGTGGCATATCCATCAGGAAACTTGACCCCTTTTAATACTTGACAAAACAATTTCTTCTCAACAGAGCTCATTGAGTAGGGTGTAGGAGGCAAATAAAATTGATTAGCTTCTAGTTCAATAGGATGAAGGTCGCTTCTAATACCTAAAGCTTGAAGATCTAAGCGAGCATTCAGATTATCCTTAGATTTTCCAGCAATGTCCAACAAAGTATTAATTATATTTTCACACACATTCTTCTCTATGTGCATGACATCAAAATTATATCGAATTTTCAAGTCCTTCCAATATGGAAGAGTGAACCAAATAGGTCTCCTTTTCAAAAATACTAATGGTTTCCCATCCTAGCGTTTTTGATTCCTTATTGGCTTACCTGATGGCTTCTTGCCATAAATTGTTTTCAATTTTTTTGTACAATCCAAAATTTCCTGTCCTGAAAGAGGAGTAGGTGCTGGCCTCAACTCACTTTCATCAAATGAATCAACATCAGACCTAAATGGGTGGTTTGGATGTAAGAACCTACGATGTCCCATGTAGCAAGACTTGCTACCATTTCCATGTCTGAGAGAACAAATCATTGAGTGGCAATCAGGACACGCTGCTTCACCAGAGGTGACAAATCCGGATACACTGCCTAGACCAGAGAAATCAGTGATGGTCCAAATTATTGCAGCACGCAACTGAAAGTATTCACCCTTTGAGGCATTATAGGTCTTCACACCATTAACAAACATATCAAGTAGATCATAGACAAGGGGCTGAAAATAAACGTCCATATCACTACCCGCAGAAGATCAACCAGGAATTAAGACAGACAAGATAAAATTTGAATCCTTCATGCACATCGATGGTGGAAAGTTGAGTGGAATCAATATGCCAGCCCAAATACTATAACTAACATTCATTGTCCTATATGGATTGAAACCATCTGTAGCAAATGCTAGGCAGATATTACGACTATCCATAGCAAATTCTGGATACTTTTGATCAATATCTTTCCACAAGGGTGAATCGGCAGGATGCCTAAGCAAACCATCTTTTACTCTGTGTTCATCATGCCACCTTGTGAGACTTGCAAATTTAGAAGAAACAAACAATCTTTGGAGTCCTTTTTAATAGGGAAATAACGAAGCACCTTCCTAGGAACTTTGTACTCACGTTTCCCATCTAGACTCTTCTTTTCTGATTTCGAACGTGAGACACTACATACCGAGCATGAATCAAGTTTTTGATGTTCCTTCCAAAATAGAATGCAATCATTTTCACATGCATGAATTGTAGTGTACCCGACTCCTACAGATTTGACCACTTTCTTTGCTTAATGAAAGTTTCTAGGAAGTGCCGAACCCTTAGGTAGTGCATCAACAAGTAAATATACCAACAAATCAAAACTTCTATCTGTCCATCCTCCAAGAAGTTTGATGTGAAGCAAACAAACTAGGAAACATAGCTTTGAGTAGTTTTGACAACCCGGATATAATTCTTGACTATTGTCTTCTGCTAGCTTATGAATGGCTACTGTGTCTTCATTAGGTTCCTCAAAAGACCCATCATCCTCCATATCCCCTCCATCATCTAAGCCACAAGCTAAATCCTTTAACAACTCAGATATTGCATCATCTTCTGTAGGATGCTCGCTAAACTCATCATCATTGTTACCATGATTCACAAAAGAGTACGAAGCTTCTCCATGTAAGGTCCATGTTGTGTACCCTTTTAGAAAACCATCACATATCAAGTGTTCTCGCACTTCACCGGCCTCTCTCCAAAATGAGTTAACACACTTCTTGCAAGGGCATAGTATCTTGTTTCCTATTGCTGAATGTCTAAATGCAAAAGCTAGAAAACCATTCACCCCTTGTTTATAAACCTTTGTCTCCCTACATACAGTTCCTATGTTACATATCAATATAACTATAGAAAAACATAAGAGTTGCTATGAAAAGTTGCTTTGTACCTAGCCTCACTTGTGATCTATGATTTATCCATACTCTTTATGTAGGATTTGAAACGACTTTCAACTCGAATCTAATATCATATAAGCACAAAGAACACAGTTGCATACTATAGTCATGTCCATACATAAACAAACCATGAAATAAACATACAAGCAATATTAAAAAGAAATAAATCACCACGCAAATTTTCTAAAGAGGTATAGAGCATATGCACATGAGAAAGAAATATCGATTTTAGAGGATCATAGATGATTACCAGCTGAATAGCGAAGATTCCTTGCCTATTTGCTAACACGTCCTGAAAAAACAATTCATAACTACTTTTAAAGTAAATAAACCAACCCAGGAGAAAGGAAGCTTTGATTACAAAAATAGACATGATATGACAAGGATTAATAACTTAGATCACCTAGGGTTTACAAAAAATTGTTGTCAGTAACACTCACAACTCTCTCATGAGGATTCCTTCTTACCATGGGTTTAGTACGAGCAACAAGTTACTAGAGTAATATATATATATATATATAACAACAAGAATAATTTACCATGAAAATGTTACGAGAAATAAACCAAATAGACTATTATTATGTTAGTCATCATAATTTGGAGTTAAAAGGCTAGACACAGCCACTCGATCAGGTTGTTCATGCAGCAAAGAAGTTTGAACCGTGACAAATAAGAACCTACTGTATAAATCAAGCACAACACTAGACTTGTTATTCATTTGCAACCAAATTAATGCCATAGTATATTACCTCAAAAAGCTAAGTAAAACATATAAAACTATCCTTCATACTAGTATTGTTTCTTTATTCTCTCTGCACAAGCACGCAACCATTGGCCATGGCGCTATGGCAGCAACAACACTGATGTGGTCTAGTGGGCTACTACTAGCTAGATAAGCCATCAATGTGCTAGGGTTGACATGGCGTATGGCCTGGTGCCTCTCGTCATAGGCTTGACCGCCCGAGGAACAACACTGATGTGCGTGCGGGATGAACAGGCGACGGGCGAAGAGAGGAGGAGGGAGGTCTGCATACCGGTGATGGATAGAAGCCAAAAAGGGATGTGCTCACCAGATCGGAGGATGACGACGACTGGATCTAGACGGGGAGTAGTGTCTTCATCCTCAGCAGTCAACCCTCGGATCCATGTCTTCTTCCTTAGATCTGCGTCTTCTTCCTCAGAGCGGGTGGAAGAGGCAGGTGGCGACGGCGGTGGGTGAGGGTCGCGGCGGTGACTTAATCCATAGAAGGAGGCACGATGGGGATTGGAGGGTGTTGTGTGTCCGGCGAAGGAGCCGTGTTTTCTCTGCCCGTGAGAACCGGCCTCGACCCGGCTGACACTTTCCCCTCTCGTGGGCTTCCAAACACCACCTACACGGGCTTTCCCTTACACAGGTACGTGTAGGCTATAAGATTTGATAGTGATCCTTGCTCTATAGCGACCCACCGCTAGTCCCTGACGACATCTATAGCGACCAACCATAAGTTGTTAAATTTCTAGACTTTTAGTGACCAACCGACCATTGCTACAAAAGGATTTAGCGACTGACCGTCGGTCCCTAACCTTTAGCAACTAACAGTTGGTACCTAATAAGGGTCGCTAAAGATCAACCATCGTGTAGTGATTACAGATAGGGGTTTTATGCAGTGAGCTTTAGACTTAGATTAATGTAATGGCATGAATACTACATATTTGTCCTTCATCGTGAAGGATTAGTCTCAACTTCTAGCAAGACACGCAACAACAAGTTGCTTTGTGGTTACAATTCTACAAACTTACTGTTATTGTTACCAAATGCATAGTCAATCATTAAGATTTAGACTGATATGCGCAACACTATTTTATCCATAAGGGTCCTTCAGGGGATCATGCATACCATTCATCATTTGGAGCAAGTACGTAGTACACTTCAGATCAACAAGTAAAATGACCATCAGGGTCTAGCGCTCACAAGGACATTTACAGTTGCATTGTGCTTTCAAGCACATAGGAAAATGTGTGCGTTGTAGTAAAGTGCACGATATCAGACCAATGCTGCCAAGCAGAGATTTTTATATGCAGAGATGTATAGTCCAACTCGTTTTATTATTGACCATGGTTTATCCAATTACTCATACCGATCTCAAATTGGGTATCAATTTATGCATCATTTTTAGGTATTATAATTTTGAGAGAGAATTTATAACAATAGCTAATAATTTGTGGTGCTGCCAGCAGGACAAATATTTCTCCTCATATTATATACGAATTTGTTCTATAAAGCATTATTTCGATCTCTTTGTTGTTCGGCAAAAAGAGAAGCTTTGGAATAGAACAGACAAGGCCAAGGATTCATTTTATCTGGAAAAAATCACCATATAACTAGCTTTTGATGAAGATAATGATGATAACTGCTTGGCAAGAACAAAACAAGACTGGTATCCGCCTAGGATCCGTCTTCAACAACAGATAGTACTACTCTCATATGAAGAAGTCATCGGGACTAGGGAGAATATAACATGTCTCGATAAGATCTTCATATTTCTGTCACAAATTACCATCACTAACAACTTAGTGGTCAAGAATTATGGATCTTCCAGCGCCAAGGACCAATGACAGATTAATGCCCAATTTCGCTTCAAGCTCTATGGTGATGCGAGATTTCATAGCTTGTTTCTACTCTTACTCCTAGTAGATCAGAGATAGATTACGGTAAGCATTTTCAAAAGTGGAATCCAATGTAGTTCTGCTACATAAACTCCAGGTATATGTCCATTCAGGACTGACCTTTACCATTTGGCTTAAAAGTATATCATATCAATCAAAGGACTATACCTAGTCAATTCAGCGACTATAAATATTTACAATTCTGAGAGATGTATGCAACACAAGCATAAAGGTCCTAGACAGGACGAGTAAAGTGGTTCGACGGGAACACACAATGTTTTTTTGCACACCAACATAGTGAAATTTTTCTCAGAGTAACCTTTCGATGTACTCACAACTTCGTGTTGCTAGGGTACTAGCCATTTATCTCAAAGTTCGCTTCATGTCGTTCAACGACAAAGAGAGCAATGTGTCAACATCTGATTGAGCAATGTATAACTGAGATATATAGCCTTAAATCATTTGGTAAGGTCTTATTGCTTACTAATAAAATCACAATTTGTGATGTCTTCTGTACCAAAAAGTTTTTAATGCATTATATTATATTTCTTCAGGTTACTTCAGGTAAAAAAACTTTATGCATGAGGAGAGAGCAGAGAATTATATCATCTATGTTTCAAAGTTATTTCATTAACTTCCCAGATTGACCAAGCACTATAGAGCTCGATATAGTTGTTATGGCCACATAGTAATATAAATAAATATATGATGCTACACAACACAATCAAATAAAATATATAGGCAAACAAAATTGTTTACGAAAGTTGCGTATAATTTGACTTTAGGGGCTTGAACAACCCACCACAATCCACGCGAGTATAAGCTCTAGCGTATCTAGCGTCAATGCGTGTGCGGCCATCAGGGCAACGACAATACATCAAACCTTCGTAACCAGCGCAACAGATGCAGTTGTGGTTGGTATTTGGGGTACACGATAAGTACGCACAACAGGCACAACAGGCGCAACAAGCGCAACTGTGACTCAATAGTTGCGACACACATGCAGTGCCTTCAGGGCCCACGAAAAATGTGTGACTCGGCGATGGCGGTCCGACTCAACGGGAGCGGTCCGATTAATCGAAAGTGCGACATAGCAATCACATGACGCAGCCAAGTTTGAACGACACAAATATTGCATCGTGTTGCCAGGGCGCAGTCAATATTCAGCTAATGCCATAACTCAGTCGATAATAACATAGCTTGATCAGTGTGTCCGAGTACCCACTATAATATTTAATCGCTCGGCGTGAATCAGAAACTCAACGCACCACAAATATTTAGAGCAATTTAAAAATACCCAACATAGCCTTCACATGCAATTTAATTATTTTCTGTTACTTATTTGCTGCCAGAAATAATTATTAATACAAGAAAAAATAAATACCAAAATTAATGCATGAGCATCGCCACATAAGGTGCAAAAGGCATTTTCCCATTATTAAACGTGTATTTTGTACTAATTATTTACTGCCAGAAATAATTAATTATGCTAGAAACTGCAACATGTTTAGTCTTTTTGTTATTTGCAACTGAAAATATAGAACAAATAATATGGAGCATGCATATAAATTTATATAAATTCAACAGAAACTTATGTATATAAATATTACCAGTGCTTTATATGGTAAGTTAACTTTGAAAGCTTTAACAAGGAATTTACGTCAGCTTTTAGCCACTAATATAGGGTAAACAAAAGCAACAAGGCTATGGTATAGGTCCAGTGAAGCTCCAGCCCATGCAGATATATGCACTTACATTCATGCGCCATCAGCCCATCAGCCATCACACGGCAAGCAAGCAAGCCAATTGTTAAAGGAAAATAGACGGTGGTGATCTCATCCAGAGATAAGAAGTCTCCAGAAGATCCAGAGAAAACAAGAAGTCTCCAGAAGATTAGTAGTTACCCATTCCCTTAATTCTAATTAGCAATAATGTAAACGCATAAAGTAAACGTGCTTTTCAACCAAACGTGCATGCGGGCGTGAAGCCGTCTGTTCACTATGTATATATTGTTTATGTTAATGGAATACAGAGATCAGAGATTCATTCTCAAGCAATACTTTCTAAACACGTTATCAGCACCCGTCTCTTACTGTCGAGAGAGGCCACCGTCGATATCCAAGAAACCAGAGAAGGACTCGCCGTGAACCACCACCGTCGACATTCAAGAAACCAGAGAAGGACTCACCGTGAACCACCACCGTCGACATCAGGGAAGGAGAAAAGCCAGTCAGAAATCCAGCGAGAAAGACAGGGAAGGAAAAATGCAAGGAATAAAGGAATTTGAGGAACTTGCTATCGATGGTAGCAATTATCTTGCATGGGCATCAGATATCAAAATTGGTTTTGCATCTAGAGGGATTTTACATACCATTAATGCACCTGACTCAAACAATCTAAATATAACTGATATTGCGAAGTACACTGCATTACTTTTGTTAAGGACTTCCATCCATAAAGATCTCAAGAAAGAATATCTTTTGGAAGAAAATCCTCGAAACCTATGGGTCGCACTACAAGAACGTTATGAACAGCAAAAGGAAATTATATGTCCTGAAGCACAACATGAGTGGAATCACCTACGCTTACAAGATTTTAAATCTATAACTGATTACAATCATACAGTTCATAACATATGCACAAGGTTGAAATTTTGTGAAAAAGAACCAACGGATGCAGAAAAGATACAGAAAACTTTATCTACTATGCACTCGTCAGACAGGGTCTTGTGTAATCAATATCGTAAAGAGAACCACCAAGTTTACTCTTAGCTTATTCACTCGCTAATTCAAGCCGAAAAGAATGATGAATTGCTAATGAAGAATCATCATTTACGTCCTGTTGGTGCTGCACCTCTACCTGAGGTTCACCATGCACAGAATAAAGCTATGAGTAAAAGGAAATTTAATGGATCTCCACTTGAAAATCCAAAAATTCCTCCTAATCGGCGTGGTCGAAATTTGAAAAAGAACCTTAGGCACAAAGAAAACAAGAGGGCTCGTGGAAATGAAAAAATTGCGAATGATAAACCACGTCTCTGTCACAAATGTGGTTGCAACACACATTTCACAGCCACTTGTCGTACTCTCAGGCATTTGGTAGACCTTTATTTAAAGTCAATCCGAGATGGCAACAAAAGATCAAGATATGAAGCCCACTTCAATCAAGCTACTGAGAAATATAAGGAGATTGGTTGTTCCAACAACAAGGCATCCGCTCAGCAGATGGACGACATGATGATTGAATACAACTCGGGCGACATATGTGGAGATCTAGTTTAGATATCTACTTCTGAAATTTGATACCCATATCATTTAAGTGTTGTAATATAATTCATAGTTAAAAGTCATATTATATAGAGTTTGCTTAGGATTTGAAGATAGTTATTACATAAGAGTTGTACTATTGATAGTACAAAACTCATATAAACCATAATATTATTATTGTAATATTGACATCAGATACCATATGTATGTATAAATAAATAATTAATAAAATAAAGAATTAATCACCTAATTCTTGTTATTAATATAGATGTCTACCGAAAATGGTTCATTGGAGGAGGAATTATGCCTTGTGGATAGCTGTACCACAAACTCTATATTAACTGAGATAAAATATTTCCAGACTTTAAAGAAAAGGGAAGGAAATGTTTTAACAATTGCAGGAAGAGATGCATTGATAGTTGGTTCTAGTAGAGCCATTATCACTCTCCCAATGGGTACTCAAATTGTGATCGAGAATGCTTTATTACATCCCGATTCAACTCGTACCTTATTAAGTTATAGAGATATTCGTAAGAATGGGATCCATGTGGAAACATATGAAGAAAATAAAGAAGAATATCTACTTCTTACCAAACCTACTGAATATGGCAAACAGATATGTGAAAAAATTCCAACTCTAGAATCCAGATTATATTATACATACATCAAGCCCATTGAACATGTTGCATACAAGGTAATTTTTCAGCATGTCGATGCATTTCAAATTTGGCATGATCGACTAGGGCACCTAGGTATCGGAATGATGAGAAAAATTATCACCAATTCTATTGGTCATGATTTGACTGAAGCAAAATTTCCCAAATCTTCAGATTATGTATGCACTGCATGTGCTACAGGGAAATTGATTTTAAGACCTTCACCTCTTAAAATTCGAGTGGAACCACTTAAATTTCTTGAAAGAATTCAAGGCGATATTTGTGGCCCAACTGAGCCATCTTCTGGACCGTTGAGATATTTTATGGTTTTAATTGATGCATCTACAAGATGGTCACATGTGTGTTTACTGTCTACTAGAAACCATGCTTTTGCTGAAATAATGTCACAAATTATAAAGCTAAAGGCACATTATCCTGAACATCGGATCTAATTGATCCAAATGGACAATGCTGCTGAATTCTCCTCCCATGCCTTTAATGATTATTGTATGGCTTTAGGAATTCAGGTTCAGCACTCAGTCCCATATGTCCACACTCAAAATGGTTTGGCTGAATCTTTAATCAAAAGAATAAAGCTCGTTGCACGTCCATTACTAATGAATTGCTCTTTGCCTACGTCATATTGGGGTCATGCAGTTTTACACTCTGCCGACCTTCTACAACTAAGACCAACTGCATATCATGACTCCTCTCCCTTGGAGTTAGTACGAGGGGACCCTCCTAGGATTTCCCATTTGCGTAAATTCGGGTGTGCCGTTTATATACCGATATCACCACCACAGCGTACCTCTATGGGCCCCCACAGAAAGTTAGGGATTTATGTGGGTTACCAATCTCCGTCAATAATAAAATATTTAGAACCCCTAACGGGTGATCTATTTACGGCCCGGTTCGCTGATTGTATTTTTAATGAGGAACATTTCCCGGCATTATGGGGAGATTTCAAGTACCAGAAAGGAGAATGCCGAGAAATTGATTGGGATGCGAAGAGTATCTCCTCCTCAGATCCCCGTACTAAAGAAAATGAACTCCAAGTTTAGAAAATTATTGGTTTGCAAAATATTGCAAATAACCTGCCTGATGCATTCACTAATTACAAAGGTGTAATAAAGTCTTTCATTCCTGCTAGGAACGCGCCTAAAAGAGTGGAGGTACCAAACAAAACCGCTCAAAATCCTACTAATAAAAGGGGGAGAAGTAAGGCGATCAATAAGGATTCACTTCCTTTAAAGAAAAGAAAGACGGTAAATGCACATCAACAACAAGTTGATGAAACACAATGTGGAATTGATACTCAACCCTCTTCGAATGCGCACATAGTCGAAGAAGTAATATCGGAAAACCCAAGGATCATGGATACGGGAAATCCTGATGTGTCCTTAAGGGTAGATGAACTTGCTACCAATTATATTGAAACTGGCGAAACCTTTGACCGCAAGGCTACTGTAGTCGACTCTTATTTCTCTGAACAAGTTGCTGACATCCTTAATGATCTAGATCCTAAATCCATGGTAGAGTGTAGAAAACGCTCAGACTGGAATCAGTGGAAAGAAGCTATTGAAAAAGAGATTGCCTCGCTTTATAAAAGAGAAGTATTCTCGGAAGTGATGTTAACGCCTAAAGGCACCTTCCCAGTAGGATACAAGTGGGTTTTCGTTCGTAAGCGAAACGAAAACAACGAAGTGGTGAAATATAAAGCAAGGTTAGTAGCACAAGGCTTTACGCAAAAGCCCGGCATTGATTACAATGAAACATACTCTCCAGTAATGAGTGGCATAACATTTCGATACTTAATTTCACTGGCAGTACAAAATCATCTATCTTTGCAGTTGATGGACGTAGTAACCGCATATTTATATGGGTCACTAGATTCGGAAATTTATATGAAGGTTCCAGATGGAATAAATATACCGAATCCATCGGCAAATCGTAACATGTATTGTGTAAAGTTGAAAAAGTCACTATATGGCTTAAAACAATCAGGGCGAATGTGGTACAATCGCTTAAGTGATTTCCTTTCTCTTAAAGGATACACTAATAATGATGATTGTCCATGTGTGTTCATTAAGAAGTCCTCCACTGGATTTTGTATCATTTCAGTATATGTTGATGACCTCAATATTATTGGAAGCGAAAAAGATATAAATGAAGCACGTCATCATTTAAAGACGGAATTTGAGATGAAGGATTTGGGTCAAACCAAATTTTGTTTAGGTATTCAACTTGAATATTTACCTTCAGGAATTTTTATATATCAATCGGCATATATCCAGAAAGTATTAGAGAAATTCAATATGGATAAAGCATATCCAGTCAAAACTCCTATGGTTGTAAGGTCTCTTGATATGAATAAAGATCCTTCTCGACCAAAGGATGAAGGAGAACAAATTTCGGGTTCTGAATTTCCATATCTCAGTGCTATTGGAGCACTCATGTATCTTGCAAATAATTCCCAGTCAGACATTGTATTTGCAGTGAATTTACTTGCGAGATATAGTGCAGCTCCTACAAAGCGCCATTGGACTGGAATTAAGAATATTTTTAGATATCTTAATGGCACAAGATATCTTGGTCTTTTCTATAGTAGAAGTCAAGACCCTACTTTAATTGGATATACTGATGCTGGCTATTTATCTGATCCCCATAATGCCAGATCTCAAACCGGTTTTGTATTTTTATAGGGTGGAACCGCTATCTCTTGGAAATCATCCAAACAAACTTTGGTAGCTACTTCCACTAATCATTCTGAAATTATTGCATTATATGAAGCCTCTAAGGAGTGTACTTGGCTTCGCAGAATGATAAACCATATAACGCAGTCATGTGGCATTGGTTCAATTAACTCACCAACCATTATCTATGAAGATAATGCTGCATGTGTTGTTCAGATGGAAACTGGTTATATAAAAAGTAATATTACAAAACATATTGCTCCAAAATTGTTTTATCCTCATGAGTTACAAAAGAATGGGGAAATAAACATTTTGCAAACTAAGTCATGTGATAATCTTGGTGACTTATTTACAAAGTCATTACCATATTCCACATTTTCAAAGTATGTTAAAGGGATAGGTATGAAACGACGTAAAGATTTGCAGGAATCAGGGGGGGTATCACTCTCCACAATATAACCTAGTTGACATTATATTATACTCTTTTCTTTTTATGGATTTTTCCCTCAAAGAGGTTTTACCATATAAAGTTTTTAATGAGGTAATATCAACAGAGGAAAGGTGTCTTATTATCTATTTTCCCACATGGTTTTTGTAAGATAATAATACACTAAATAGGATAGATATAAAATAGTTTTGTATTCCTAGATGATGTAATAGGATAGATTCGATCAAGGGGGAGTGTTAAAGGAAAATAGACGGTGGTGATCTCATCCAGAGATAAGAAGTCTCCAGAAGATCTAGAGAGAACAAGAAGTCTCCAGAAGATTAGCAGTTACCCATTCCCTTAATTCTAATTAGCAATAATGTAAACGCATAAAGTAAACGTGCTTTTCAACCGAACGGGCATGCGGGCATGAAGCCGTCTGTTCACTATGTATATATTGTTTATGTTAATGGAATACAGAGATCAGAGATTCATTCTCAAGCAATACTTTCTAAACACCAATGAGTCTTCATGTGAGTGCTAACGTGCACCCATTGACTAGGTACAGGCGCACAACATGCAACCATGCAATGGCCACACATGCATCACGCGGAGACCGACCTTGTTCTCATCCCTTGCGACCAGGGAGAGAAACACGATGCAGACGACCCGGTCGTGGATGGCAATCACGCTATTTGCGGATTTGTAACCGCGATAGAGACTCACCCGAGTGCCAATTCCTAACCAGCCGTATGTGCAAAGGCGGTGCTCTGCTCCACCTCCCCAAAGCGCTGCCATTGCCAGTGACACTGCTTTTTTTCATCAAGTGCTGCTGCTGGCCGGTCGGAGAGGAATCCTCCACGTAAGCCCGAGGTCCTGAGGTCGATGCGGGGGAGGAAGCCATGCTTCGATTCGATCTCATCTTCCAGTGAGAATTAGCTGCCGTAGGAGCCCGTGCGGACGCAACACCATGACACCGATGGCAAGCTCGTGGCGCACGGATTGTATAAGTAGATCATAACCAATAAACATACCGCTCGATTACGTAGAGAGAATCGAAGCCTGTCGCGTAGGACAGTTTGGCTAGGCCAAGAGACCTGCCAGCTTGACGAAGAGTTGATGCAGATCTGATCCCGCAGCAACGTCAAGGTAGAGCCTGCTGATAATGTATTGAGAACTACATTACCACGGATCACCAGATCCGTTCCTTCCCTCCCGTCAGCAGATTAGGCGCGAGAAGCTGTAAAAGACATGTCTCCCTTCCCATAAACATAACAGAGAAACACACGAGACACAGGGTATAGGGTTGGGCCTCTGAACTCTTTCTCTTCTATCTATTATGAGGGGGTACATGTTCCTTTATATAGAGACTTGAGATCACTTAAGGGTAGAATCGGTATTTGCCCATATAATCCTAACTAGTGTTACTTAACAGAATTCAATATCCGGATATTACATGTATCTGTCTCGGCAATAAAAATATCCATGTCCGTATCCAAAAATTTGAGTAATTTTGATCCCCATATCCGGGTATGTCCCATTTTCATGCCTAAAACCGTCTGCTTATCGAGAAGCACTGGTGAGATGTGTTGGGAATAGTCCCACATTGTGTGGTGATGGTTAGATAGCATGGTTTATATGGTTGAGGGTGCAACCCCTATCAGGCTAGTTTTTTGGGGAGTGTTGGCTCAAGAGATCTAAAGCCCGCTGCTATACGTGCGGGCGCGTGTGTCACGGCCCGACAGCCTGGGTGGGCGCGCCGTGTGTGCGGGCGGCCCCGACGGACACGCCATGTGTAGGCGGTCCGGTTCGAACAATTGGTATCGGAGCCAGGTTGGCCTAGTGCATTCTCAGATAAATCTCGAATCACAATGTGTGAGGGGAAGATTGTTGGGAATAGTCCCACATTGTGTGGTGATGGTTAGATAGCATGATTTATATGATTGAGTGTGCAACCCCTATCAGGCTAGTTTTTTGGGGGAGTGTTGGCCCAAGAGATCTAAAGCCCGCTACTATACGTGTGGGCGCGTGTGTCACGGCCTGACAGCCTGGGTGAGCGCGCCGTGTGTGCGGGCGGCCCCGACGGACACGCCATGTGTAGTCAGTCCGGTTCCAACGAGATGGATGGACCGCTGCCGCCTCTTCCTCGTTTGCGCCCAGCAGGCCGTCCTCATCGAACTTCCATGGAGATGGCACTAGATGCGACAGGGAGATCATCTGTTGTGTCTTCTGCAGGCCTCCTGTGGTCGTGGCTGCGGAGCGAAGGTCTGCAGGTATGTGTATGTCTGCAACTTCCCAACAGATTCAAGTACAAGCGTCTCGGCATCCAATTGCTGCAGACAATGCTGATCGGCGTTCATCAGTGGCGCCGATGATGTATCAAGATCCATTGCCAATGATTGATGACTATAGGTATATCCTTTCTGTTGAGATTAGTAGCCGATTATATTTGTTCATGAATTCAATTAGTTGTGATCTGGGATCTCCATGGTTGAGAAATTGATGTCAAGGCCTGGTGAGGTTACTTGTACTAGCAGGTGCTGATAGATGTGGTGCTCACCGATGGTTGTGAATTGAATTATGGATTTTAACAGTTAAGTACTTGGTTCGGCTTAGCAACAACATATTTCAATATGTAAACCTAAATGGAATCAATGACCCCAAATTGTAGGTCATTTGCTTTCTAGTTTGATTTTAATTTAAACTATGATATGTAGCATGCCCTGCCTACTTCAAAATACTGATACAATTGCAAGCATGTACTATATATACTCACAACTGAAACAACTACAAGCACGTATTGTCACTCGCAATTGAAACAACTGCAACCAAGTATTGT
This sequence comes from Zea luxurians, assembly GCA_029449295.1. Classification (NCBI taxonomy): domain Eukaryota; kingdom Viridiplantae; phylum Streptophyta; class Magnoliopsida; order Poales; family Poaceae; genus Zea; species Zea luxurians. The sequence continues at coordinate 39,992,141 of JAOPSE010000024.1, forward strand.
AAATTATAATCAAATTGGTGGCCAGTTGAAGCCTTATTGCACATGATCAGACATGGCGTGCAGCAGCAGCAAGACGTGAATGGATATTAGCAATTTTTTTATGTCCGAAACAAAACAAACAAGACTGTAATATAAATTTTAGGGCCTAGATTTAAGACTCCACTATATCGAAATGATGTTTGCAGTATAGCAGAAGCACGACTATCACAACTTGATAGCTCTCCGGTAAATGAACACAACACACACGCTTGCTCAAGGTCACTAACTCTTTGCCGTAGCACTACACCTCTCTCTTTTAGCTTGCACACGCGCAAATATTTGATCTACAGAGAATTACACAACAGAGGGATAAGTATGCACTTGTTCTACACTTGTATGTTGCATAGGTGTTCTTCTCGGAGTTGATAAGGGGCCTTTTTTATAGCCCCAAACCCCTCATAGCCATTGCAAAACAATCTAGGAAGGTTCAATTTGTGGGCGCACAGGACCCTTTGTTATAGCGACGTCTCTAGGATTCTGAATGAAACCTTCTTGTTATGGTCGGCACTGGACCCAGCTAGCCATTGGCCAATGGTCGCCTGTCGAGGGGACCATTGCACCAGGTGGTCCGGACCCTCGGGTTCCGGTGTATTATAGCCAAAAATCCAAAGCCTACCTGTTCGTTGTAGGCGGTCCAGTGCACCATCGAACCGGGTGATACATCCAGTCCAGGTGGGGTTGGCCGAGGCCCAACAAATTAGGGTTGCCCAGAGCCCAACAGTTCATCAAGCACACCCAACTCAGGGAAAGGCCCTATCGCCCCAAAAGACTAGTCCAATGGGGGAAGGGTGGCTCTCCCTTTTAAAGTGGCTTCCTCCTCCCAAGTTAAGCGAGGTGGGATAATTCTGAGGCTCACACGGTCGTCGTCCGACTACAATTAGGCCAACTGGGCCAATTGTGTCTTTGCCAACGGGTAATAGTGGAGGATGTTCTCATCATTCCCACCTTAAAATGGGCTCTAGCTTTGATACCAGATGATACACCCAGCCCAGGTGGGGTTGGCCGAGGCCCAACAAATTAGGGTTTCCCGGAGCCCAACAGTTCATTAAGCACACTCAACTCAGGAAAAAGCCCAATCGCCCCAAAAGACTAGTCCAATGGGGGAAGGGTGGCTCTCCCTTTTAAAGTGGCTTCCTCCTCCCAAGTTAAGCGAGGTGGGATGTGAGGCTCACACGGTCACCGTCCGACTACAATTGGGCCAACTAGGCCAATTGCGTCTTTGCCAACGGGTAATAGTGGAGGATGTCCTCATCATTTACCAGATGATACACCCAGCCTAGGTGGGGTTGGCCGAGGCCCAACAAATTAGGGTTGCCCGGAGCCCAACAGTTCATCAAGCACACCCAACTCAGGGAAAGGCCCAATCGCCCCAAAAGACTAGTCCAATGGGGGAAGGGTGGCTCTCCCTTTTAAAGTGGCTTACTCCTCCCAAGTTAAGCGAGTTGGGATAATTCTGAGGCTCACACGGTCGTCGTCCGACTACAATTGGGCCAACTGGGCCAATTGTGTCTTTGCCAACGGGTAATAGTGGAGGATGTCCTCATCACCGGGTCCTATAGGCGGTTCGGTGCACTAGGCCACCAAGTTCTTTGCTGCTTTCTCTGCGCCCGCGGTCTGTGCCCCATCGGACCAGTCCGATGCGTTAGAGACATCAACACACTTAGCCAATTTTGGCCATTCTTCTTCCGCTCAACTTCGGTTTTCTTGAGCACCTTACTATAACTTAGACAAACATAATTAGAGTGTAATCCAATTGACTAATTCACTGGCACTCACCTCTTTCTCCTATTCTCTATTGCTTTCCTATTTCACCTCAAACAAGGACCAAAGTGGAACTTTCACTGAAAACAAAGTTAGAGTGCAAACCAAAGTGCCAATAACATTGTAAAAGGTGTATGCAACATATTCAAATGCTCCAACCTTTCATACTTAACCTTTTTCATCATGTTGCTCTTTTTGGCCTATTTGAGCTTGATGTTGAACTCCAAATCCTCGATCACTAAATCTAATCAATTTTGCACAGTTCTTGAGTTCTAATACCTTCCTATGATCACTAAGAACCTTTCCAAACACCAGAGTGATCCAAACTCTGAATCAAAGTAACTTAGCACTTCCGGGCCTTCCAGGTTATGATTTTGACACTTCTACATATTCTTGTGACCATGACTCTACTCGAGCTCAATCTTGAGCCTTATGACTTAAACCATAAAACTATATGAATTACCTCAATGGTTGTAAGTCACGTCCTTCTGTTGTTATCTTAAATGCACCATGCCTCTTCTCAACTTAATCATACTTGACCTTTTGCAAGAACCTCTTCTTCACTTTGGCTTTAGGTAGCTCAGTCTTCTTGACCTTCTCCCTTGCTCTAGTACCTCGAAGTCCTTGCCTTCATCCTTGACTCAATAAATTGTCTCCAAGTTAGGTACTATCATTGTTTCGAACTAGCTTCGACAAGTAAATTTATATGTACGTGTTCTAGATCCAGATGATGTGCTCAGTGGGCGCAAGATCTATATTGGTTCATGCAGAACATCCCTACATCTAGTCTTCGATGGCTCGCACTACCGGCACCATGTTGTTCAATGCTCGTAGTAGGGGTTACAAGCGGGCGAGAGAGGGAGGAGTTCCCAAGTCTCTATGCGCGGTGGGTTCTAAGGGACTACATATTGGGTGGTGTTCGCTGCCTAGCTAAGTCGTGAGCATTGTGCGCATTGTCCTCTCGGCCTCCTCCCAGTTGTTGTTGACCCTTGTAAAGCCCAAAATTGGTAGAAAAAATGAATAATAAAACAAAGAAATAAGAATATCTATGATAGAGATTTTAGAATTTTTGATACCTTTGGATTATAGTAGGACAATTCCTATTTATAATCAATTGATAACATTAAATCAGTTAAGTAACTAATAAACAGATAAATAAAAGTTGACCTTTTGCCAATAGTTTCGTGGTAATGCATTTTATTGACAACACAAATTAGATCTCCCATTTTTAAGTGAAAACCTAAAATGGGAAAATGAGAAAGGGAATTTTAATGGGACCAATTATAAATAAATAACAAGGAAAATAATAAATAATAATATTGAAATTAGTAGGATTTATGTCCATATTATAATTATGTTTGGAAATGGGAGTCTGAAATTCAAATAGAAAATTGAATCAGGTTTGCATTTGAAATTTGAATTTAAAAAGTTAAATAGGAAAATAAAATCAGGAAAAGAATAAAGTAAAACAGTCCCATGGGCCCAAATGATACCCAACTCGGCCCAGTCCACCACTACACTTGACCTGGGTCTTGCGCCGACGGCCTGGCCTCACCTGGCAGCCTCTCCGTTTGTTCTCCCTATTGCGCGCGTTGCCTCTGTGGATGGCACGTGGGCCCTCGTCGTTAGGTACCTCATCTCCGCTGGGTTGGTGCGACTGAGAACAGAAGTCCGAGCTAGATCTGCGCGAAGCTTAACAACCCCCTCCGATGATCTCGGCGGCTGTTGCGGCGGGTGCCAACTTCGCGCGCGGGCACAAAAACGGATGCGTTACCCTGCACTCCCTCCGTCTCTTCATCCTCAAGAACCGTTCACCAGAGTAAATAGCAAAAGGGAGAGACCCGCCTTAGTCCACCATCCTCCATGCCTTTGGCGGGCACCTAGGGGCATCTGAAGGAAGTCGCGTGGGCGCTCTGCACCTAGGCGTGATCTCGGTGGACCTTGAGGACTCTGGTAGGGTCAGGTCGTAGCCTAGTGGCCGCCGGTACCAATCACCATCCGCGGAAGCCGTGCCTCGACGAAATTGGACATCCCGGTGGCAAAATCCGTGGTAAGGATGCCCCTGTCCAGTTCGCCTTCGTACCCTCCTTGCGTCATAGCTGTCGGTAGAATAGGAGACTCTCTGGGGGCGTTGGGGCGTACTCCGACAGCACCGCCGCCACGCAGAGAGCTCTGCTCGCCGTTGCTCACCGACGGGTAGGAGACAGACTTATGGCCGTTTGATAAGGTTTGAGCAGGTGAGATCAAAAGGGGAATGACTGGTTGTGCGGATTAAGGCCTGTCCATTGGATTGCGAATGTAGAGTGTAGATTAGATCCTGGGTGTTTAAATCCTGGCCATCGGTTTTTAATCCTACGACTCCTAGTGCATACCGTTTTGATCTTGGGCGGATCTGGTATCGGCCCTTGACTTGCGATCGGACGGTTCAGGATGCTTGGTACTCCTTCACCATGCACTTCTAAAAGTCGCCTAGAGGGGGGTGAATAGGGCGAATCTGAAATTTATAAACTTAAGCACAACTACAAGCCGGGTTAGCGTTAGAAATATAAACGAATCCGAGAGAGAGGGCGCAAAACAAATCGCGGGCAAATAAAGAGTGAGACACGATGATTTGTTTTACCGAGGTTCGGTTCTTGCAAACCTACTCCCCGTTGAGGTGGTCACAAAGACTGGGTCTCTTTCAACCCTTTCCCTCTCTCAAACGGTCACCTAGACCGAGTGAGCTTCTCTTCTCAATCAAACGGAACACAAAGTTCCCGCAAGGACCACCACAAAATTGGTGTCTCTTGTCTCGGTTACAATTGAGTTTGGTCACAAGAAGAATGAGAAAGAAAAGAAGCAATCCAAGCGCAAGAGCTCAAATGAACACAAATATCACTCTCTCACTAGTCACTATTGATTGGAGTTGTCTTTGGACTTGGGAGAGGATTTGATCTATTTGGAGTGTCTAGAATTGAATGATATAGCTCTTGTAAGGTGTTGAAGGTGGAAAACTTAGATGCCATTGAATGTGGGGTGGTTGGGGTATTTATAGCCCCAACCACCACAAAGTGGCCGTTGGAAGGCTGCTGTCGCATGGCGCACTGTCACACCCGTTTCCAATGGGCAGAGCCGGGTGCATAGCATATGTGTGTCAGGATCTATTTCCACACATATGTTGACGTCACAAGTGTAATATATCAAAAGAACAATGCATAAGAGCGTAAATAACGATTATATTAACATATTACACTTCAAACAGACATAATGTCTTAACCTTTATTCATCAAAGTATAGCGAAACAAGGACATCCATCCACAGGAAGATGACCGAGGGTATCACTAGACTAGCATCCATGGAGTTCAGCATCATATCTTCATCTACAACTTCTGATCAAAATTAAGCAAGGGTGAGCTCACTTATGGTCGGGGCTCAGCAAGTGGGGGAAAAATCTAATGCAAATTTAACAAGGTGAGGCTAAGGTTGAGCAGTAAGCATTTTAGTTGGTCAACATTTTATTAACAACACCTGTCTTACTAATAAGTGTGAATCCCAAGTATTCCCATTAAACAAAGGTATGAGAGTGTATCAAAAACACTTAAGTGAAACCACTTAAGCAAAACCATTGGCAGATCATCGGATCTCGATTTATTTCCATCTTCAAGTTCAATTATCATGTGAGGAGTCCAGGCTGCTCATAACCGTGAGCACGACTGATATATCAGTTTTACACTCTGCAGAGGTGGCGCATCTTTACCCATGAGTCGCGATTCCCTTCTAGCCTGGGTTAGCTAGACCCGTATTCACTTCCGAGGTGAATGGCCAGGGTCTCACTACGAAGCTTCTCCCTAGAGTCCTCATTACGCAAATGCTGGAAATGGTCAACTGCATAAGGTACACCTACCGTAACCAACTTATAGTCCAGACTACAGGGTAAAGCTTTAGGAACTATGCCCGTATCCAATCTGCCTGAGCCGGAACTATAAGCGCTTGCCAGATGCCCCCGTTCCGGTCGACCACGACCAGCACCCAACATAAGACTTCCCTAGTTATTTAGCCAAGACCAGAGCCATGATAGTTCTCATGGTAGCACTATTTTCCCGCGTGGTCACTCCATGTTCCAATTAATATGCAATAATCTTGTTTAACCATCGGGTTAACAACAATAAAGTAAACTTACCATTTGGAACATTAGTATCATAAATAGGAGTGACTGCATAAACTTAAAGTTGTAGCAATAGCATAGCTACTAAGGTAAAGTATAATTCCCATGTTTGATCAAGGAATAAGGTTGGAAAGGTTATCTAAATAGGTAACCCGTCAAATTATGCATATATATCCAAAAGAATAAGCTTTATTAAATGTATTGTTTGGGATCAAACAGAGTATGCAGAGGGAGAAGTCCACTTGCCTTGCTTACTGAAAATTTGAGGTTCTTCCACGGAATAGCACTTGATTCTCAACTATTAGATCAACCACTGAATATCACACAAACAAATAAGAAGAACAAACATCACTCAATAACATACAACATTCACCATACGTAAAGCTAAAAGAAAGCCTAACGAAAAGAGCGTTCGCTTTTAAAGGACATCGCAAGTAATGGTTATAATAAGAGGGTATTATTTTCAAAAATGTGTGATCTATACTTTATAAAACAAGACATGAGCTTAAAAATATATTAATTAAACTATACAAATATTATGTTCACTAATTTAATCTTTTATAAAACGTCATACGCGATACGTCTAGATTAATGGTTTATAACACGATAAACATGTTATAACGATATTAAACCTTTTTAACCTTTTTAGAAAAGATATAAGTTATATATCTAGGGTTAATGGGCTACTAATCACGTTATTAATTTTAGAAGCATTATGGAGCATATAATTCATTGTTAAACACCTATCACTTATGATAAATTAAGATATAAGTCTAAATAGGTTTTATGTGAAAAGGTTATTATTATTATTAAACACCTATTTATGGAAAGTTATGGTATATGCCTTAAATGAACTTTTATATAAAAGACAATGAACAAACAACTATCTTTTAATTTCATTAAAAACACATATCCTATATTATATTCAAAGTATATATATATATAAAGTAACATTTTAGTTATTACTTTATTTTACCCTTTAGGAAAAACTAAATGATTTATATAACATGGACTAAATGTGATAAAATAATTAATCAAGCCTATATAACTAGTTATGAACAAGTTGACAATAGGTTTGACTAATAAATTATGATAAAGGATAATTAATCTATTAATTATCTTTTAATTCTAATTAGGAACAAATGATCTAATTCATTAAAGAGGGAAACTATGTCTATCATTTTAGTTATATGGGCACTGAATTAAGCTATATCAATATTATTATAAATTCCTATCTGGCATACACATTTAAATATGAAATACTTAAGGATAATCTAAATTAACTTTTATGAAAATAAAGATATATGTATTCTTATCTTTTAATGTTATTGAAAAATATATGGTCTACATTTTCTTTTAAATTTCTATTTAAGAAGGCTATACTTACACATCTATAATAAACATTGTTAAGTTATAAAAACATGATATCTATTAAAAAGGTCATTTTAAAGTTAGAAACAGATTATCTAATTCTTTAATAAGAAACATATGTTTACCAATATACTATTATTTTTCTTTATTAGAAAAATATGAGCATCTAGTTAAGTTATTTTAACATTATTATAAAATTCTACTGTTTCGGTTTTCTCTTTTCTTTTCTAAATGGAATTTTTACGTACAACTCGTTTATTTAATTCCTTTAACATTAATATGCTAGAATTAAATGTAAATTACTAAATGAGACTTTTAATAACATATTCATGGTTATTATGACATAAATAAATATCTTACTAATTCTAAGTACTTAAGTGCTATACTTATGAATTCATTTATCATGAATAGTACACTATATCCTCATTTGACCGAAAATACGTGGCCTAGTATTTTCTTCTATTTCTTCATGCTAATAAGTTTATACTTAACATACTACTAACAATTATCGTTCCACCCACAAAAGTAAAATCAAATCTCTAAACGTTTTCTAGTATGAAAATCACTGAGGTAGTGAATAGTGACCGTGTTCATTTTTAGAACTATAAAATCATACACATATTTAAAATATTATCGCGGTTTCGATTTTGGTTACCCGTGTATATCGAAAACTCTAAATCATACACGCGAATCGCCAAATTACAACAGTAATTCACAAGATCTATAAATACATTCAAAACATGATTTAGAAAATAAATATTTCGGGTTTGTCTTCAACCTTGTGATTTCGTTCATGCGCAGGGATGAACTCGACGAGGGAGTGGTTTGGCGGGTAGGGAACGACGTGATCCACGTGCTGCGTGGACGGAGCTCCGACGGGGTTCCACGGACGGTGGGGCGGACGACGACAGTGTAGACGAACTCCGGCGACGGCGTGGGCGAGTGGGAGAGAGAGAGAGCCCCAGGGAAGAAGAGAGCTCAGGTAGGGGAGGGAGAACTCTATGGTGCGACCAGGCTTTTTATAGAGAAAGGGAGGGGAGGGAGACATCGAGGAAGGGAGAGAGACATGACCGACGGTTTCAAGGCTTCAAAATGCCATTGATGGCGTGTATCAATGGAGGGGAGTAACAGCGACATTCAAGCTCCATTACGTAGGAGAGAAACGGTCGCGGAATGAAGCTTTGGTTGGCTCCGGGTCTGGCGTCGCGGCAGCGGCACGGCTTGGTGCACGGGGCGCGAGTTGCTAGCGCGGTCCTGCGGGCGTCGCGTGGCCTAGGCTTTGCTTGGGCGCGCAGGTCGAGGCAGTCGCGGGCACAGGGGCTTTCGGGTTGGCTCCGCGGGGTCGCGGCGCTAGTGGGCAGGGCACGCTCGGGTCTCGTCCTGGCCGGGGCGCGGTCGCTGCTCGGTCGCGCGACTTCGGTCGGCCTAGCGCGATGCGTCGGGGTGTGGGGCCGGGTCCAGGACGCGGCGGTCTCGGTCGACTGGAGTCAGGGTCGGATGGCGTTGCGGCTCGGGCAGGGTGGCCGCGGGGTGCTCGGTGCAGTGCGTCGGAGAGAGGAGCGAGGGGGAAGAGAGAAGCACAGGGAGGGCGGCGGCGTTGTGCAGGGGAAGAGGAAGCCAGGGCGGCGGCTCTTAGGGTTGGGGCGGCTGGAAGATGTTGGCGCGTAGGGGCTCGGCTAATGGGCCTCATGGGCCTGTTCGGCCAGGGTAGATTAGGGTTAGTTTTTTTGTTTTTTTTTTCTAATTTCGAAATACATATTTAAATACTCCTAAAATTTATACAAATTAACCTAAAATTATTTATAAATAGAATATTTATTTTTTTTGACTAATAATTATATTATTTTTGGGAATTTTTATTCAAGAAGGAATGTTATTAAATATTCAAAAACCAATCGTGCGCAATCAAAATTATTCCAAATGCAAATAAATGACACACAATTAAATGAAAAACTTATTACCCTGATTATCACTAAAATTATTAATATACATATTTTCCGAAAACCTTATTTGAGTAATTCGTTATTGTTTTGTAAAAATGAGATTTTCTTTACAAGATCAAATCCATAAATTGGATTTGCAAATCAATTCAAACAAAACATATGCTTCGACACGAGTGCAACAAACACTTGGTAAAATTTTATCTATTCAAGAATTTTTCAAATTATTTAAATTACATTTTACTATTAGAAATCATAAGTATTTTTCCTTTCTATTGAAAAAAATAATAATATAAACTAAGTTATCTTCAATTGATGGATTTAGGGTGTTACAAAATCTACCCCCCTTAAAAAGAATCTCGTCCTCGAGATTAGGGAAGGCTAGCAAGAAAACAATGGTGATATATGGTTACTCGTAGATTCTTGGTTCACATTGAACTCTTCTAAACTTAAGGAACTTCTTCATTTCTTCGCTCCGCAATGACTACTAATCAAGCGATCTTCATCATCGTACTTATAGCTGGTTGGTCTTCTGGGTTATTGTTTGGGTCTTGCTTCAGTGTCTTCTTCTTTAGTCGGTCTAGACGCTTCTTAGGGCATTCACGAATAATATGTTCTTCATTCTTGCAGTAGAAGCAAGCACCTCTTGCTTTGAGTTCTTTGCGAGTCAACTTTGCTTGACCAAAAGGTGATGAGGAATGATTGGGTGTCTGTATCTCACATAGCTGAGTCTGGCTTGATTCTTCTGTTTGGGTATCCATGTGTTTCAGGGCTTTTTCTTGTGGTTGAGGTGGACTACTCATGTATCCAAAGATTTTCCCATTCCTTTTGTTGTTCTTCACGATGTTTATAGAAGTTTCTGTGCATTTTTGTTCACATTCCATGTTTGGAGACTGAGATAGCTTTATCTCGGGGGTGTCCGGTAATGAACGCTTCTCAGGGCAGTTACGGAAGTAATGACCTTCACGTCCACATTGATAGTAAGCTTTTCTTGAAGTTATTTCTTGACTTTTTCCATGTTTCCCTTTTTGTTTCTTGGACCTGATGCGACGATGAGGCTGAAACTGTGTGCAGGTAATAGTCCATCCATCAATGTAACACTCATGTGTTTCTTCTTGGGGCTAGGCATCCTTGTGATGTTTCCTTTTTGGATTACTTTGCAATTCATCATTTGACAGTGCATTAGGTACGAGAGAATCTGCTATTAGATGTTCTTGGGGGGGGGGACATCTGTCTGTTTATGCCAGAAAATAAAATCTGGTTCTTCTGTTTTGTAGTTTCACTTTCATTTGCATTGACTTGGCGACAAGGAATTCCATAGTACTCACAACAACAACAACATGTTCCAAGGTCACTTGTTTGTTGGTTTGGTTGTGCATCCTTTTAGGTCTTGAATGTCTATTCATCAGCTATTTTATTTATAGTTGTCGGAGTTTCAAAACCCAGGGGGTCCCTGGACCAACGAGTAAATTGTCGCCGCGTGCCCCAGCCCAGATGGGTCGGCGCGAGGCGGAACGCGAAGGGGGAGAGCAGGCGGAGGGAGACAGGCGTGGGAGGTGGAACCCGTGGCCTTTGTGTTAGCCCCGCGCCTAGGTCGGGTGCGCTTGCAGTAGGGGGTTACAAGCGTCCACGCGGGAGGGAGCGAGCGGCCTTGCGCGAGCGCCGTCCCGTCCTTCCCCGCACGGCCAACCCTCTGTAAGAGGGCCCTGGACCTCCCTTTTATAGGCGTAAGGAGAGGATCCAGGTGTACAATGGGGGTGTAGCAGTGTGCTAACGTGTCTAGCGGAGGAGAGCTAGCGCCCTAAGTACATGCCATCGTGGCAGCCGGAGAGGTTTTGGCACCCAGTTCGTGTGATGTCGTGGCCGTCGGAGGAGCACTGGAGCCTAGCGGAAGGACAGCTGTCAGGGCTATCGAGTCCTTGCTGATGTCCTCTTGCTTCCGTAAGGAGGCTGAGAGCCGCCGTCGTCATAGAGCGTGTGGGACGCCATCATTACTCGTATAGTGGAGCGAGCTAGATGGGACGCCGGTCTTGTTCCCCGTAGCCTGAGTCAGCTCGGGGTAGGGTAATGATGGCGCCTCCTGTCGACGTGGTCGGTCCGTGCCCTAGGTTGGGCGAGGTGGAGGCTCCTCCGAGGTTGAGGTCGAGTCTGTCTTCCAAGGTCGAGGTCGAGTCCGAGCCCCCAGGTCGGACAAGGCGGAGACCATCGGTTGAGGCCAGGGCTGAGTCCGAGCCCTGGGGTCGGGCGAAGTGGAGTTCGTCGTCTTCCGGGGCTGAGCCCGAGTCCGAGCCCTAGGGTCGGGCGGAGTGGAGTTCGCCGTCTTCCGGGGCTGAGCCCGAGTCCAAGCCCTAGGGTCGGGCGGAGCGGAGTTCGCCGTCTTCCGGGGCTGAGCCCGAGTCCGAGCCCTGGGGTCGGGCGAGGCGGAGTTCGTCGTCTTCCAGGGCTAAGCCCGAGTCTGAGCCCTGGGGTCAGGCGAAGCGGAGTTCGTCGTCTTCCGGGGCTGAGCCCGAGTCCGAGCCCTGGGGTCGGGCGGAGCGGAGTTTCCTATGACGCCTGAGGCCGGACTTGGCTGCTGTCAGCCTCACTCTATCGAGTGGCTCAGCAGTCGAGCGGCATAGGCGGCGCTGTCCTCTTGTCAGACCGGTCAGTGGAGCGGCGAAGTGACTGCGGTCACTTCGGCTCTGTCGACTGGAGGGCGTGCGTCAGGCCACCTTTGCATTAAATGCTCCTGCGATTTGGTCGGTTGGCATGGCGATTTGGCCAAGGTTGCTTCTTGGTGAAGACTGGGCCTCGGGCGAGCCGAGGGTGTGTCCGTTGCTGGAGGGCGTCCTCGGGCGAGACGTAGATCCTCCGAGGTCGGCTGCCCTTGCCCGAGGCTAGGCTCGGGCGAGGCGTGATCGCGTCCCTCGAACGGACTGATCCTTGACTTAATCGCACCCATCAGGCCTTTGCAGCTTTGTGCTGATGGGGGTTACTAGCTGAGATTTAGGAGTCTTGAGGGTACCCCTAATTATGGTCCCCGATAGTAGCCCCCGAGCCTCAAAGGGAGTGTTAATACTCGCTTGGAGGCTTTTGCCGCACTTTTTTGCAAGGGGACCAGCCTTTTTTGGTTGCACTTTGTTCCGGTGGGTGCGCGCGAGCGCACCCGCCGGGTGTAGCCCCCGAGGCCTCGGAGGAGTAGTTTGACTCCTTCGAGGTCTTAGTGCGTTTCGCAACACTTCGGCTGGTCTGGTTGTTCCCTCATGCGAGCTGGCCGTAGCCCGGGTGCACGGTCGGGTCCCAAGTTCTCGGGCTGGTATGTTGACGCTGTCAACGGTTTGGCCGGAGCCGGTTTTGCGAGAACAGCCCTCGAGCCTCTCCACAGGGCGAGAGGACGGTCAAGGACAGACTCGACTTTTTTACATACGCCCCTGCGTCGCCTTTCCGCAAGGAGGAGGGGGGAAAGCGCCATGTTGCCCTCGGAGGGCGCCGAACATGGTGTCTCCAGTGAGCTGCTGGCGGGTAATCCGAGTGGACGCCCGTGCCCCATTTGTTAGGGGTCGGCTAGAGGCCCGGAGGCGCGCTCCAAAAGTACCTGCGGGTGATCTGCCGGACCCGGTCCCCTTTTGATGGGGTCCGAGGGCTCAATGCCTCTCTCTGATGGGATTCCGTTACAAGATCGTTCCCGCTGGTCTCGGAAATGTCCTAGGGTACCTCGGGAGCGTAGCCTGAGCCTTGAACGTACCCAGGGTCATCCCTCGCTCTGTGTCTGAGGCGACTGTGAACCCTTCGAGGGCCAGCCTACGAACCCCTGATCAGTAGTGGGCGCGGAGCCCGAGTGGCCTGAGGCGGCCGTTGAACCCTTCGAGGGGCCGGCCATCGAACCTCTGACCAGTAGTGGGCGCAGAACCCAATCGCTCTGAGGCGGCCGTTGAACCCCTCTGAGGGGCCAGCCTTTGAACCTCTGATCAGTAGGGAGGCTCGGGGCCTGTTTCCTTCACGGAGAAGGATCCTTTTCAGGGTATCCCCCTTTCCCGGTCCCTATTGTAAGAGAGAGAAAGAGGAAAAGGAAAAGGATACGAAATCAAATGACGTGGCGTACCTTTTTTGGCGCGGTCATTATGGCGAAGGCGAAGCGTCGCTTGCTTCTCTCGCCTGAGGCGTCGCCTGTCCCGCCGCGGAGTTAATGCGACAGGGCGAGTGGTTCGCGAGGCGGCCGTTGCGCGTGTGCGAGCCGTTCGAGGAATGGATCACGGGCGCGCCGTCTTCACGCCGTGAGAGAGGGTTCTCTCGCTGCCCCTGGATGGGACGTAAGCTTGGCTGACGACGTGACCGCTGCTCCTGCCCGCCGCCACCGCCATTACTACCGGCCCATTTTTGGCCGTATTGACCGTCGCGCCTGGCTGGCACTGCTGGGTCATACGCAGGGTTGCCTCGAGTCGCGGTACTGGTTCCACAGTCGAGGAGGCGCGGTAGTGGCGCGAGGGGCGGTGCAGTTGCTCGCACGTAGCAACCGGCACGCTGGTTGCATGACGTGTGGGCCTGGGCCTCCATGCTGGGTGCGTTGGAAGTCGGAGGGGTGCGCTCACTTGGCGCGGTTGCATGCCGCCTGCATGGCTGTCCACCATTTCACCCGCTGGTCTGGGCGAAAGTGGAGGAATGCTTGTAACCGCTGGGCAGTTGCATGCCCTGAGCGCGGCGGTTTGACTCCTTCTGCCCTGGACCAGCTTGCATGACGCGTGGGGCCCAGCCCCCGTGTCGTAGGGGAGGACCTTGGAGCATGTTGGAGAAGACTCAGCCTGCAACGGCTGAGGACACAAGTAGGGAGAGTCACCTTTAAAAGGAGGGTGACCCCCTTGAAAGACGACCATGTCTTCGCGCTCCCTTATGCACCGTGTCTTTCCACCTTCTGAGCCCCCGGATGGGGGATGCCCGCAATCCTTCCACCTTGTCGTCGGAGGAACGCAACTTCGTGGAAGCTGGTACCTTTCAGCCATCATTCGGCTTCAAGGATTTTCATCATGCAGCCCAGCTGCATCCCCTCGCCGGTGGTCACCCAAGACGGTGACCCCTAGCTTGATGGCGGGGAGAAGCGAACTGGGCTGCGGCCTCTGCCCCTCCCTCAGCTTCAAGGATGTTCATCATCAGTGCTGGGGAGGGGAGTGTTCCGAGTTGGGGGTCGGTCCCTGCGCGGGCGGCGGCCCGCTCCTTCCCTCAGTGATCAGGGGGAAGGGCGTTCGCTGTTCGTGGCGTTGGCAGCTGCCGCGTGCCTGGCTCTCTGAGCCGAGTGGCTTCGGAGCCGCTCCCGGCGCCGCCTTCCGCCACGGCAGCCGGAAGAGGTTTCTCCACCGACGAGCTAGCCGGTGCCGCCCACGGACTGACCTCCAACTCTATGGCCTTCTGTCCGTCCTTGCTTCTCGAGTGAGGGCATGGGCGAGGGCCTCATGGCAGCAGCATCCGCCTTGAGGTCATCGCTGCTGCTGTTCGGCCCCTCGGAGCAGAAGTCGTCGTCGTCGCTGCTGCTGGAGCGGGCGATGGTGAGCCGTTCGTTGGTCTTTTGTTGCTCCGCAGGCCCCCCAATCGTGTGGGGTTGTTCGTACCTGCGGAGGTGGAACCGGGGTTCCGTTTGTAATGGCACTTTGAGTGCTGGTGTCTTGTTCATTGCGGCTGTCTGGGCCTGAACATGTATGTATCTTTGGCACGGAGCCGTGTTTTTTTCCTCATTTTCGAGCACTAAGACTCGCCTGTTGGTTATCTGAACCGCTTCACCAAGCGTGAGTCGCCTCGTGCGAAGGTGACGAGTGAGGTATCCGTATCCCAGAGGCGTAGGAGTCCCTCGGCTCGGTCGGCCTTGTTGTCCGAGGCTTCTCTTGCTTAGTTAAAGGAACCCCTCGGCCGCTCTTCGATGAGCCGAAGCCGGAGGTAGCGGTGTCAGCACAGACAGAGGCAGAGTTAGCTCGAAAAGAAGATTTGGTCGGCCGGAGCCTGGTCGGGTCGTCCACTGGCGGGACCGACGCCGGAGTTGAGCTGCCGAGGCCACAAGCCGGGCTGATGTCTTCGGGGGACAGCTGGCCGAGGCCTCGGGGTGGCCGGCCGAGCTGTCTGCTCGAGCCAGATTCTTGGAGAAGACCCTGGCGGCGACGGCCCGGGTGTGGTGCTGATGTCGTCCTTCAGAGTGGAGATCCTCCGACCGCGTCGCCATCCGAGGCTAGGTCGGACCTCACCAAAGGTGTAGTTGACGCCGAGGGTGCTGCTGCCCCCTTCAACTATCGACGTCCGAGCCTGCAGGATCGGGTTGTCTTGTAGTGTGTGTATGTTTTCTGCGGCCGCCGAGGCCCAAACATACCACGTCGTGTTGTAAAGCTGCGTTTCTTTTCCTCTTGTTTTGAGTATCCGGACTTATTCGTCGGTAACAGAATTGTTTGTGCGGGCGAGAGTTGCTTTTCACGGAAGGTGATGAGTGAGGTATCCGTATCCCGGAGGCGTAGGAATCCCTCGGCTCGGTCGGCCTTGCCGCTTACGCGCACCCTTACTCGTCCATAGTGTTCTGTCACCGACGCGGTCGAGAAGGCCCGAAAAATCGTTCCAGCAGAGGAGCTTTCGAGCGTGAAGACTTGTTCGGTCCGCGGAATCACTTATCCGAGCGCGAGTTACTTATCGCAGAAGGTGATGAGTGAGGTATCCGTATCCCGGAGGCGTAGGAGTCCCTCGGCTCGGTCAGCCTTGGCTGCTTACGTGTACTCCATCGTTTTCAGGATCCACTTTCGAAGTAGTCGAAAAGCACGAAAGGCATTCTGGCAGAAAAGATTTTTTTCTTTTTTTCGAGGAAAATTTCGACGCAGAGGGGTTCCCCCCTTCTAGCCCCCGAGGGAGGGTCGGGCTTTGCCGAGGCAAGGCTGACCCTTCCTTGACGACCAGACTTTGTGTGCGAACGGGGTGTACGAATAGCTTGGAAGCATCTTAAGGGTAGAAGCGACGTAGCTGTTGGATGTTTCAAGCGTTGTTGTAGACCTCGCCTTAACTGTTGGCCAGCTTGTATGTTCCGGGCTTCAGAACCTTGGCGATGACGAACAGCCCTTCACAGGGAGGCGTGAGCTTATGCCGCCTTCGGGCGTCTTGTCTTAGCCGAAGCACCAGGTCGCCCACCTGGAGGTCTCGGGACCGAACCCCTCGGGCGTGGTAGCGTCGCAGGGACTGCTGGTACCGCGCCGAGTGTAGTAAGGCCATGTCCCGAGCCTCTTCCAGCTGGTCCAGTGAGTCTTCTCGATTGGCTCAATTGCTTTGGTCGGCGTAGGCCCTCGTCCTCGGGGAACCGTATTCTAAGTCTGTGGGCAAGATGGCCTCGGCCCCATGGACTAGAAAGAACGGTGTGAAGCCCGTGGCTCGGCTCGGCGTTGTCCTCAGACTCGAGACCACCGAGGGGAGTTCCTTCATCCACCGCTTGCCGAACTTGTTGAGGTCGTTGTAGATCCGAGGCTTGAGTCCTTGCAGAATCATGTCGTTGGCACGTTCTACCTGCCCATTTGTCATGGGGTGGGCCACGGCGGCCCAGTCCACCCGGATGTGGTGATCCTCGCAGAAGTCCAGGAACTTTCTGCCGGTGAACTGGGTGCCGTTGTCGGTGATGATGGAGTTTGGGACCCCAAAGCGATGGATGATGTTGGTGAAGAACGCCACCGCCTGTTCGGACCTGATGCTGTTTAGGGGTCGGACCTCGATCCACTTGGAGAATTTGTCGATGGCGACCAACAGGTGCGTGTAGCCCCCGGGTGCCTTCTGCAAGGGGCCGACGAGGTCTAGACCCCACACATTAAACGGCCAGGTGATGGGTATGGTCTGCAGAGCCTGAGCGGGCAGGTGGGTCTGCCTCGCGTAGAACTGACACCCTTCGCAGGTGCGGACAATTCTAGTGGCGTCGGCCACCACCGTCGGCCAGTAGAAACCTTGTCGGAAGGCGTTTCCAACAAGGGATCGAGGTGCTGCGTGATGGCCGCAAGCCCCTGAGTGTATCTCTTGTAAGAGCTCCTGGCCTTCGGCGATGGAAATGCATCGCTGGAGGATGCCCGAGGGGCTGTGGTGGTAGAGCTCCTTCCCATCTCCCAGCAGGACGAACGACTTGGCGTGCCGCGCCAACCGCCGAGCCTCGGCTCGGTCGAGGGGTAGCTCTCCTCGGTGGAGATATTGCAGGTATGGGGTCTGCCAGTTTTGATTAGGCATGACCCTGCTCCGCTCCTCCTCGATGCGCAGTGCCTCACCCTCGGAGGCCGAGGGTACCTCGGGCCGAGCCGAGGGTGCCTCGAGCTGAGCCGAGGGTGCCTCGGACTGTGCCGAGGGTGCCTCGGACTGAGCCGAGGGTGCCTCGGGCTAGGCCGAGGCCTTCTCGGGCTCGGGCGTGTCGTCGGTCTTGATAGAGGGTTGATGCAGGTCTCGGGAGAATACGTCCGGGGGAACCGTTGTTCGCCCCGAGGCTATTTTAGCCAGCTCGTCCGCAGTCTCGTTGTAGCGTCGGGCGATGTGGTTGAGCTCGAGCCCGTAGAACATGTCTTCCAGGCGCCGAACCTCATCGCAGTAGGCTTCCATCTTCGGGTCGCGGCAGTGGGAGTTTTTCATGACTTGGTCGATGATGAGCTGCGAGTCACCGTGAGCGTCGAGGCGTCGGACCCCTAGCTCGATGGCGATTCGCAACCCGTTTACCAGAGCCTCGTACTCAGCCACGTTGTTGGACGCCGGGAAGTGGAGGCGTAGCACGTAGCGTAGGTTCTTCCCGAGGGGCGAGATGAAGAGCAGGCCCGCGCCGGCCCCCGTCTTCATCAGCGACCCATCGAAAAACATGGTCCAGAGCTCCGGTTGGATCGGAGCTATTGGGAGTTGGGTGTCGACCCATTCAGCCACGAAGTCCGCCAAGACCTGGGACTTGATGGCCTTCCGAGGGGCGAACGAGATCGCCTCGCCCATGATCTCCACCGCCCACTTTGCAATTCTACCCGAGGCCTCTCGGGACTGGATGATCTCCCCTAGGGTGAAGGATGACACCATAGTTACCGGATGAGACTCGAAGTAGTGTCACAACTTCCGCCGCGTCAGGATCACCGCGTACAACAACTTCTGAATTTGTGGGTAGCGGATCTTGGTCTCGGACAGTACCTCACTGATGAAGTAGACTGGCCTCTGGACGGGCAATACATGCCCCTCTTCTCGTCTCTCAACCACAATCGCGGCGCTAACCACCTGAGTGGTCGCGGCAACGTAGATCAAGAGGGCTTCTCCAGCACCGGGGGGCACCAAGATGGGCGCATTTGTGAGGAGCGCCTTCAGGTTCCCAAGGGCTTCCTCGGCCTCAGGGGTCCAAGCGAAGCACTCGGCCTTCCTTAAGAGGCGGTACAGAGGCAGGCCTCTTTCGCCGAGGCGCGAGATGAAACGGCTCAGAGCCACGAGGCATCCCATGACCCTCTGTACGCCTTTCAAGTCCTTGATGGGCCCCATGCTGGTGATGGTCGCAATCTTCTCTGGGTTGGCCTCGATGCCCCGATCGGAGACGATGAACCCCAAGAGCATGCCTCGGGGGACCCCGAAGACACACTTTTCGGGATTGAGCTTCACGCCTTTCGCCTTGAGACATCGGAATGTCACTTCAAGGTCGGAAAGGAGGTCGGAGGCTTTCCTCGTCTTGACTACGATGTCATCGACGTAGGCCTCGACCGTTCGGCCGATGTGTTCGCCGAACACATGGTTCATGCATCGCTGGTACGTTGCACCCGCATTCCTCAAACCAGATGGCATGGTAACATAGCAGTACATGCCGAAGGGTGTGATGAAAGAAGTCGCGAGCTGGTCGGACTCTTTCATCCTGATCTGGTGATACCCTAAGTAGGCATCGAGGAAAGACAGGGTTTCGCACCCAGCAGTGGAATCCACGATTTGATCGATGCGAGGCAGAGGGTAGGGAACTTTCGGACATTCTTTGTTTAGACCAGTGTAGTCTACACACATCCGCCATTTCCCCCCTTTCTTTCTCACAAGCACAGGGTTGGCAAGCCATTCGGGATGGAATACCTCTTTGATGAACCCTGCCGCCATTAGCTTGTGGATCTCCTCGCCTATGGCTATGCGCTTTTCTTCGTCGAATCGGCGTAGAGGCTGCTTCACGGGTCGGGCTCCAGCTCGGATATCCAGCGAGTGCTCGGCGACTTCCCTCGGTAAGCCGGGCATGTCCGAGAGACTCCACGCGAAAACGTCGGTGTTTGCGCGGAGAAAGTCGACGAGCACTGCTTCCTATTTGGGGTCGAGCTCTGAGCCGATCCGGATCTGCTTGGAGGCGTCGTTGCAGGGGTCGAGAGGGACGGACTTAACCGTCTCCGCTGGTTCGAAGTTGCCGGCATGGCGCTTCACGTCTGGAGCCTCCCTAGAGAGGCTCTCCAGGTCGGCGATGAGGGCCTCGGACTCGGCGAGGGCCTCGGCGTACTCCACGCACTCCACGTCGCATTCGTACGCATGTCGGTATGTGGGCCCGACGGTGATGACCCCGTTGGGGCCCGACATCTTGAGCTTGAGGTAGGTGTAGTTGGGGATGGCCATGAACTTGGCGTAGCATGGCCTCCCCAACACTGCGTGGTAGGTCCCTCGAAACCCGACCACTTCGAACGTGAGGGTCTCCCTTCGAAAGTTGGAGGGCGTCCCAAAGCAGACGGGTAGATCGAGTTGTCCGAGGGGTTGGACGCGCTTCCCGGGGATGATCCCGTAGAAAGGCGCAGCGCCCGTCCGGACCGAGGACAGATCGATCCGCAGGAGCCCGAGGGTCTCGGCGTAGATGATGTTGAGGCTGCTGCCTCCATCCATGAGGACCTTGGTGAGCCTAACGTTGCCGATGATGGGGTCGACAACGAGCGGGTATTTCCCCGGGCTCGGCACATGGTCAGGATGGTCGGCCTGGTCGAAGGTGATGGGCTTGTCGGACCAGTCTAGGTAGACTGGCGCCGCCACCTTTACCGAGTAGACCTCCCCATGCTCTTGCTTGCGGTGCCGAGCCGAGGCGTTTGCCACTTGCCCACCGTAGATCATGAAGCAGTCGCGGATCTCGGGGAACTCTCCTGCCTTGTGATCTTCCTTCTTAGCATCGTCGAGAGCCTTGCCACCCTCCGCGGGTGGCCCGACCTTGTGAAAGTGGCGTCGAAGCATGGCACACTCCTCAAGGGTGTGCTTGACGGGCCCCTGATGATAGGGGCATGGCTTCTTAAGCATTTTGTCGAAGAGGTTGGCACCTCCGGGAGGTTTCCGAGGGTTCTTGTACTCGGCGGCGGCGACAAGGTCCGCGTCGGCGGCGTCACGTTTCGCTTGCGACTTCTTCTTGCCCTTCTTCTTGGTGCCGCGCTGAGTTCACGCCTCGGGAACATCTTCCGGTGGGCGGCCCTGGGGCTGCTTATCCTTCCGGAAGATGGCCTCAACCGCCTCTTGGCCAGAGGCGAACTTGGTGGCGATGTCCATCAGCTCGCTCGCCTTGGTGGGGGTATTGCGACCTAGCTTGCTCACCAGGTCGCGGCAAGTGGTGCCGGCGAGGAACGCACCGATGACATCCGAATCGGTGACGTTGGGCAGCTCGGTGCGCTGCTTCGAGAATCGCTGGATGTAGTCCCGGAGAGATTCTCCCGGCTGCTGGCGGCAGCTTCGGAGATCCCAGGAGTTTCCAGGGCGCACGTATGTGCCTTGGAAATTGTCGGCGAAGGCTTGGACCAGGTCGCCCCAGTTGGAGATCTGCCCCGGAGGCAGGTGCTCCAGCCAGGCTCGAGCGGTGTCGGAGAGGAACAGGGGAGGTTGCGGATGATGAGATTATCATCGTCCGTTCCACCCAGTTGGCAGGCCAGCCGATAGTCTGTGAGCCACAGTTCCGGTCTCGTCTCCCCCGAGTACTTGGTGATAGTAGTCGGGGTTCGGAACCGGGTCGGAAACGGCGCCCGTCGTATGGCACGGCTGAAAGCCTACGGACCGGGTGGTTCGGGCGAAGGGCTCCGATCCTCCTCGCTGTCATAGCGTCCCCCATGCCTGGGGTGGTAGCCTCGGCGCACCCTCTCGTCGAGGTGGGCCCGACGGCTGTGGTGATGGTGCTCATTGCCGAGGCGGCCCGGGGCCGTAGGCGCTGTGTTGCGCGTGCGCCCGGTGTGGACCGAGGCTTCTCACATGAATCGGGAAGTCGCGACGCGATGTTCCGAGGGGTACCCCTGCCTTCGGGAGGCGGAGCTTTTGGCCCATCGGACCGCGGCGTCCTCTAGGAGATTCTTGAGCTCTCCCTGGATACGCGGCCCTCGGTGGTTGATGGCTCCGGCATCACGCGGAGAAGTATTGCCGCTGCAGCTAGGTTCTGGCCGACTCCACTGGAAACTGGTGGCGGCCTTACCCTGATGTCGTCGGCAATGCGGTGCTGGATGCCCTGGGGGAGATGACACGCTTCTCCGGCTGGAGGTTGGCCCGCCCATTCCTGCCCGATGTCCCGGCGGATCGGCTCAAGCGTTCCTGCTCCCTCGTCGAGCCTGGCCTGCATCTCGCGGATTTGCTCGAGCTGTGGGTCATGACCCCCCGCCGGGACGGGGACCACAGCTAGCTCCCGAAGGATGTCAACGCGAGGCACGGGCCTAGGGGGATCACCGTTCTCCGGTATACCAAGATGGTTGCCTTCGCCGGGACCCCCTAGATCGATGTGGAAACATTCGCAACTTGGACCGCAGTCCTCGTCGCCGAGGCTGCGGCTACCGTCGGAACAGTCGGAAAGGCAGTAGTCGCATGCGGTCATGAAGTCCCGCACGGCACTGGGGTTACCAAGTCCGGAGAAATCCCAACAGAGGTCGGTCTCGCCATCTTCCTCGGACCCCGGGGGCCCATAGGTCGAGACGGCCGTCAGCTGGTCCTAGGGTGACCGCACACGATACCCCGGAGGGTTTGGACTCGCCTCTATGAAAATGTCCACTGAAGCGGAGTTGCTTGGCGGGTCGAGGCCGAATCCAAAAGGCGCGAGATGGGAATCGGTCGGTACCTTTTGGTCGACGGGCGGTGACGAAGTCACGTCAGGGACTGACTGCACCGTCGTCTCAGGTACGAGGGTGATGCCTAGCAAGTCCTTCGCGAGCGTGCTGGCGTCGTCCGTTTGCTTGAGGTTGGTGTGTTGCGGGGAGACGGCGCTCGTCTTCGTCTCAGACGCGAGGCCGATGCCCGACGCGCTCTCCGTTGGGGCGCCGGCGCCGTCGACTCGCTCGACAGCCAACGAGGTGCCGCCTCCTGCTTGCCTTGGTTGCCCCGCCTCCTCCTCCGTCGGCGGGGGAGGGGACGGGACAAGCCTGAATGTCGTCCTTCCACCACGTGGGGAAGGCGTCGTCGATTTCCTTGCCGACGGGCGGGTTGTCGACCACCATTGTCGCTGTCGCGTGGCGGGGGAAGGAGTATCATGTCGTAGCTGCCGTCGAGGGACATGAACTCAAGACTCCCGAAACGGAGCACCGTCTCGGGCTGGAGAGCTTGCTGGAGACTGCCCATCTGGAGCTTGACGGGAAGCTGTTCGTCAACACGCAGCAGGCCCCTACCTGGCGCGCCAACTATCGGTGTTTCGAAACCCGGGGGGTCCCTGGACCGACGAGTAAATTGTCGCCGCGTGCCCCAACCCAGATGGGTCGGCGCGAGGCGGAACGCGAAGGGGGGAGAGCAGCCGGAGGGAGACAGGCATGGGAGGTGGAACCCGCGGCCTTCATGTTAGCCCCTGCGCCCAGGTCGGGTGCGCTTGCAGTAGGGGGTTACAAGCGTCCACGCGGGAGGGAGCGAGCAGCCTTGCGCGAGCGCCGTCCCGTCCTTCCCCGTGCGGCCAACCCTCTGTAAGAGGGCCCTGGACCTCCCTTTTATAGGCGTAAGGAGAGGATCCAGGTGTACAATGGGGGTGTAGCAGTGTGCTAACGTGTCTAGCGGAGGAGAGCTAGCGCCCTAAGTACATGCCATCGTGGCAGCCGGAGAGGTTTTGGCACCCAGTTCGTGTGATGTCGTGGCCGTAGGAGGAGTGCTGGAGCCTAGCGGAAGGATAGCTGTCGGGGCTGTCGAGTCCTTGCTGACGTCCTCTTACTTCTGTAAGGGGGCTGAGAGCCGCCGTCGTCATAGAGCATGCGGGGTGCCATCATTACTCGTATAGTGGAGCGAGCCAGATGGGACGCCGGTCTTGTTCCCCGTAGCCTGAGTCAGCTCGGGGTAGGGTAATGATGGCGCCTCCTGTCGACGTGGTCGGTCCGTGCCCTAGGTTGGGCGAGGTGGAGGCTCCTCGGAGATCGAGGTCGAGCCTGTCTTCCAACGTCGAGGTCGAGTCCGAGCCCCCGGGTCGGACAAGGCGGAGACCGTCGGCTGAGGCCAGGGCTGAGTCCGAGCCCTGGGGTCGGGCGAAGCGGAGTTCGTCGTCTTCCGGGGCTGAGCCCGAGTCCGAGCCCTGGGGTCGGGCGGAGCGGAGTTCGCCGTCTTCCGGGGCTGAGCCCGAGTCCGAGCCCTGGGGTCGGGCGGAGCGGAGTTCGCCGTCTTCCGGGGCTGAGCCCGAGTCCGAGCCCTGGGGTCGGGCGAGGCGGAGTTCGTCGTCTTCCGGGGCTGAGCCCGAGTCCGAGCCCTGGGGTCGGGCGAAGCGGAGTTCGTCGTCTTCCGGGGCTGAGCCCGAGTCCGAGCCCTGGGGTCGGGCGGAGCGGAGTTTCCTATGACGCCTGAGGCCAGACTTGGCTGCTGTCAGCCTCACTCTGTCGAGTGGCTCAGCAGTCGGAGCGGCGCAGGCGGCGCTATCCTCTTGTCAGACCGGTCAGTGGAGCGGCGAAGTGACTGCGGTCACTTCGGCTCTGTCGACTGGAGGGCGTGCGTCAGGATAAAGGTGTCAGGCCACCTTTGCATTAAATGCTCCTGCGATTTGGTCGGTTGGCGTGGCGATTTGGCCAAGGTTGCTTCTTGGTGAAGACTGGGCCTCGGGCGAGCCGAGGGTGTGTCCGTTGCTGGAGGGGGTCCTCGGGCGAGACGTAGATCCTCCGGGGTCGGCTGCCCTTGCCCGAGGCTGGGCTCGGGCGAGGCGTGATCGCGTCCCTCGAACGGACTGATCCTTGACTTAATCGCACCCATCAGGCCTTTACAGCTTTGTGCTGATGGGGGTTACCAGCTGAGATTTAGGAGTCTTGAGGGTACCCCTAATTATGGTCCCCGACAATAGTGTTGTTTTGACTTGTCAACACACCGCATTCTTTGCACTTAGTGACATCACTTGTCGTTGACATTCCAAGGTCTGACATCTGTATGGGTATGGCAAGGAAGGAAGGGACGAAAGGGTTGAGCAAAGACATATTGTAGAGAGCAGAGAAAACCCATCTATCTAAGGTTTTACTTAGCTAACTGATGCCATTGTGGACAAAAGTCACACAATACACCAACAATCATTTCAAAGAAGCAAATCAAACATGAACACAAAGGATAATGAACTCAATCATACCAGCACAACACAATCCAATTCTACTCATTCAACCAAAACAAAAGGTGAGACAGGGTTTGGAATAATAAAGCTATTATAAAGTCAAGGAGTCAGGTAAGAAATATCAAGGAGTTAGACAAGACATATTTGT
The DNA here is from genome assembly GCA_029449295.1 of Zea luxurians. Classification (NCBI taxonomy): domain Eukaryota; kingdom Viridiplantae; phylum Streptophyta; class Magnoliopsida; order Poales; family Poaceae; genus Zea; species Zea luxurians. The sequence continues at coordinate 40,016,980 of JAOPSE010000024.1, forward strand.
CGGTGGCCAATAGTGAAATAAGATAATCATGAACTATTAAAGTCAGGATAAATGATACCACCAAGGATATAAAGTGAGTTAGGAAGAAAGCATTATCAAGGAGTAGAGAGCCAAAGGTTTCATACATCAAGGTAGATATTGCGCAAGGGTGGCAATACAATGGCACGAAAGCAAAAGTATAAGAATTCAATAGGGAGAAAGTATTATCAAGGAGAGAAGTAGAGAGACAAAGGGTTCAATATATCAAGTTAGATATTGTCCAAGGATGGCAATACAATGGCAAGAAAACAAGAGTAGAAGACATCAAGGGTTATAATATTATGGATTAGAAAACAGCTACAATATAACATCGTCCTTACCGATCTAGTCGAAAACTTAGCACTATAGAACTATCCTATCAACCTAACCAAGAAGAATGGTAATAGATCCAAGAGATCTATAACGAAACTTCTTGCGGGGCGGGGATAAGACAGAGAATGGGGCATCTTCCATAGCTTCTAAAGGGTTCCTTCCGGTAGACTTCACTTCAAGTTCCACAATCCTAACTTGATCATCTTGTAGTGCTTCCGAGTAGAGTCTTCTGATAGACCAAAATCAGACTAGAAGAGTTGAAAATAAAAGAGACGAGTTTTAATATAAAGTAAATTTTAATGGAGGAAAATATATCAAGCTTTGAAAGACTGACTGGGCTTTCCATTTCTAACTAATCTAGCGACCTACGGTCACATTGCCTCTGATACCACTTCTGTCACACCCGTTTCCAATGGGCAGAGCCGGGTGCATAGCATATGTGTGCCAGGATCTATTTCCACACATATGTTGATGTCACAAGTGTAATATATCAAAAGAACAATGCATAAGAGCGTAAATAACGATTATATTAACATATTACACTTCGAACAGACATAATGTCTTAACCTTTATTCATCAAAGTACAGCGAAACAAGGACATCCATCCATAGGTAGATGACCGGGGGTATCACTAGACTAGCATCCATGGAGTTCAGCATCATATCTTCATCTGCAACTTCTAATCAAAATTAAGCAAGGGTGAGCTCACTTATGGTCGGGGCTCAGCAAGTGGGGGAAAATCTAATGCAAATTTAACAAGGTGAGGCTAAGGTTGAGCAGTAAGCATTTTAGATGGTCAACATTTTATTAACAACACCTGTCTTACTAATAAGTGTGAATCCCAAGTATTCCCATTAATCAAAGGTATGAGAGTGTATCAAAAACACTTAAGTGAAACCACTTAAGAAAAACCATTGGCAGATCATCGGATCTCGATTTATTTCCATCTTCAAGTTTAATTATCATGTGAGGAGTCCAAGCTGCTCATAACCATAAGCATGGCTGATATATCAGTTTTACACTCTGCAGAGGTGGCGCATCTTTACCCATGAGTCGCGATTCCCTTCTAGCCTGAGTTAGCTAGACCTGTATTCACTTCCGAGGTGAATGGCCAGGGTCTCACTACGAGGCTTCTCCCTAGAGTCCTCATTACGCAAATGCTGGAAATGGTCAACTGCATAAGGTACACCTACCGTAACCAACTTATAGTCCAGACTACAGGGTAAAGCTTTAGGAACTATGCCCGTATCCAATCTGCCTGAGCCGGAACTATAAGCACTTGCCAGATACCCCCATCCGGTCGACCATGACCAGCACCCAACATAAGACTTCCCTAGTTATTTAGCCAAGACCAGAGCCATGATAGTTCTCATGGTAGCACTATTTTCCCGGGTGGTCACTCCATGTTCCAATTAATATGCAATAATCTTGTTTAACCATCGGGTTAACAACAATAAAGTAAACTTACCATTTGGAACATTAGTATCATAAATAGGAGTGACTGCATAAATTTAAAGTTGTAGCAATAGCATAGCTACTAAGGTAAAGTATAATTCCCATGTTTGATCAAGGAATAAGGTTGGAAAGGTTATCTAAATAGGTAACCCGTCAAATTATGCATATATATCCAAAAGAATAAACTTTATTAAATGTATTGTTTGGGATCAAACAGAGCATGCAGAGCGAGAAGTCCACTTGCCTTGCTTACTGGAAATTTGAGGTTCTTCCACGGAATAGCACTTGATTCTCAACTATTAGATCAACCACTAAATATCACACAAACAAACAAGAAGAACAAACATCACTCAATAACATACAACATTCACCATACGTAAAGCTAAAAGAAAGCCTAACGAAAAGAGCGTTCGCTTTTAAAGAACATCGCAAGTAATGGTTATAATAAGAGGGTATTATTTTCAAAAATGTGTGATCTATACTTTATAAAACAAGACATGATCTTAAAAATATCTTAATTAAACTATACAAATATTATGTTCACTAATTTAATCTTTTATAAAACGTCATACGCGATACGTCTAGATTAAGGGTTTATAACACGATAAACACGTTATAACGATATTAAACATTTTTAACCTTTTTAGAAAAGATATAAGTTATATATCTAGGGTTAATGGGCTACTAATCACGTTATTAATTTTAGAAGCATTATGGAGCATATAATTCATTGTTAAACACCTATCACTTATGATAAATTAAGATATAAGTCTAAATAGGTTTTATGTGAAAAGGTCATTATTATTATTAAACACCTATTTATGGAAAGTTTTGGTATATGCCTTAAATGAACTTTTATATAAAAGACAATGAACAAACAACTATCTTTTAATTTCATTAAAAACACATATCCTATATTATATTCAAAGTATATATATAAAGTAACATTTTAGTTATTACTTTATTTTACCCTTTAGAAAAAACTAAAAGATTTATATAACATGGACTAAATGTGATAAAATAATTAATCAAGCCTATATAACTAGTTATGAACAAGTTGACAATAGGTTTGACTAATAAATTATGATAAAGGATAATTAATCTATTAATTATCTTTTAAATCTAATTAGGAACAAATGATCTAATTCATTAAATAGGAAAACTATGTCTATTATTTTAGTTATGTGGGCACTGAATTAAGCTATATCAATATTATTATAAATTCCTATCTGGCATACACATTTAAATATGAAATACTTAAGGATAATCTAAATTAACTTTTATGAAAATAAAGATATATGTATTCTTATCTTTTAATGTTATTGAAAAATATATGGTCTACATTTTCTTTTAAATTTCTATTTAAGAAGGCTATACTTACACATCTATAATAAACATTGTTAAGTTATAAAAACATGATATCTATTAAAAAGGTCATTTTAAAGTTAGAAACAGATTATCTAATTCTTTAATAAGAAACATATGTTTACCAATATACTATTATTTTTCTTTATTAGAAAAATATGAGCGTCTAGTTAAGTTATTTTAACATTATTATAAAATTCTACTGTTTCGGTTTTCTCTTTTCTTTTCTAAATGGAATTTTTACGTATAACTCGTTTATTTAATTCCTTTAACATTAATATGCTAGAATTAATTGTAAATTACTAAATGAGACTTTTAATAACATATTCATGGTTATTATGACATAAATAAATATCTTACTAATTCTAAGTACTTAAGTGCTATACTTATGAATTCATTTATCATGAATAGTAAACTATATCCTCATTTGACCGAAAATATGTGGCCTAGTATTTTCTTCTATTTCTTCATGCAAATAAGTTTATACTTAACATACTACTAACAATTATCGTTCCACCCACAAAAGTAAAATCAAATCTCTAAACGTTTTCTAGTATGAAAATCACTGAGGTAGTGAATAGTGACCGTGTTTATTTTTAGAACTATAAAATCATACGCATATTTAAAATATTATCGTGGTTTCGATTTTGGTTACTCGTGTATATCCAAAACTCTAAATCATACACGTGAATCGCCAAATTACAACAGTAATTCAAAAGATCTATAAATACATTCAAAACATGATTTAGAAAATAAATATTTCGGGTTTGTCTTCAACCTTGTGATTTCGTTCATGCGCAGGGATGAACTCGACGAGGGAGTGGTTTGGCGGGTAGGGAACGACGTGATCCACGTGCTGCGTGGACGGAGCTCCGACGGGGTTCCACGGACGGCGGGGCGGACGACGATAGTGTAGACGAACTCCGGCGACGGCGTGGGCGAGTGGGAGAGAGAGAGAGAGCCCCAGGGAAGAAGAGAGCTCAGGTAGGGGAGGGAGAACTCTATGGTGCGACCAGGCTTTTTATAGAGAAAGGGAGGGGAGAGAGAGACGCCGAGGAAGGGAGAGAGACATGACCGACTGTTTCAAGGCTTCAAAATGCCATTGATGGCGTGTATCAATGGAGGGGAGTAACAGCGGCATTCAAGCTCCATTACGTAGGAGAGAAACGGTCGCGGAATGAAGCTTTGGTTGGCTCCGGGTCTAGCGTCGCGGCACTCGACGTCGGGTGGCTTCAGCTCCTGGCGCGGCGCGGCTTGGTGCACGGGGCGCGAGTTGCTGGCGCGGTCCTGCGGGCGTCGCGTGGCCTAGGCTTTGCTTGGGCGCGTGGGTCGAGGTAGTCGTGGGCACAGGGGCTTTCGGGTTGGCTCCGCGGGGTCGCGGCGCTGGTGGGCAGGGCGCGCTCGGGTCGCGTCCTGGCCAGGGCACAGTCGCTGCTCGGTCGCGCGACTTCGGTCGGCCTGGCGCGATGCGTCGGGGTGTGGGGCCGGGTCCAGGGTGCGACGGTCTCGGTTGGCTGGAGTCGGGGTCGGCTGGCGTTGCGGCTCGGGCAGGGTGGCCGCGGGGTGCTCGGTGCAGTGCGTCGGAGAGAGGAGCGAGGGGGAAGAGAGAAGCACAGGGAGGGCGGCGGCGTTGTGCAGGGGAAGAGGAAGCCAGGGCGGCGGCTCTTAGGGTTGGGGCGACTGGAAGATGTTGGCGCGTAGGGGCTCGGCTAATGGGCCTCATGGGCCTGTTCGGCCAGGGTAGATTAGGGTTAGGTTTTTTTGTTTTTTTTCTAATTTCGAAATACATATTTAAATACTCCTAAAATTTATACAAATTAACCTAAAATTATTTATAAATAGAATATTTATTTTTTGACTAATAATTATATTATTTTTGTGAATTTTTATTCAAGAAGGAATGTTATTAAATATTCAAAAAACAATCATGCGCAATCAAAATTATTCCAAATGCAAATAAATGACACATAATTAAATGAAAAACTTATTACCCTGATTATCACTAAAATTATTAATATACATATTTTCCGAAAACCTTATTTGAGCAATTTGTTATTGTTTTGTAAAAATGTGATTTTCTTTACAAGATCAAATCCATAAATTGGATTTGCAAATCAATTCAAACAAAACATATGCTTCGACACGAGTGCAACAAACACTTGGTAAAATTTTATCTATTCAAGAATTTTTCAAATTATTTATATTACATTTTACTATTAGAAATCATAAGTATTTTTCCTTTCTATTGAAAAAAATAATAATATAAACTAAGTTATCTTCAATTGATGGATTTAGGGTGTTACACACACCGGACAGTCCGGTGCGCCACCGGACACTGTCCGGTGCGCCAGCCATGTCAGCTAGCCATTGGGGTTCGACCGTTGGAGCTCTAACTTGTGGGGCCTCTGGGCTGTTCGGTGGTGCACCGGACAGGTCCTATAGACTGTCCGGTGCGCCAACTGCGCGTCCTCTGTCCTCTGCGCTCGCAGGCGTGCATTAAATGCGTTGCAGTCGACCGTTGCGCGCGAAGTAGCCATTGCTCCGCTGGCACACCGGACAGTCCGGTGAATTATAACGGAGCGGCCTCCCATTTTCCCGAAGGTGAGGAGTTCAGTGTCGAGTGCCCTGGTGCACCAGACACTGTCCGGTGGCACACCGGACAGTCCGGTGCGCCAGACCAGGGTGCCTTTGGGATGTCTTTTGCTCTCTTTGTTTGAACCCTTTCTTGTCTTTTTATTCGTTTATTGTGAACCTTTGGCACCTGTAAAACTTATAGACTAGAGCAAACTAGTTAGTCCAATTATTTGTGTTGGGCAATTCAACCACCAAAATCAATTAGGAAATAGGTGTAAGCCTAATTCCCTTTCAATCTCCCCCTTTTTGGTGATTGATGCCAACACAAACCAAAGCAAATATAGAAGTGCATAATTGAACTAGTTTGCATAATATAAGTGCAAAGGTTACTTAGAATTGAACCAACATTAATTCTTATAAGATATGCATAGATTGTTTCTTTATATTTTTAACATTTTGGACCACGCTTGCACCACATGTTTTGTTTCTGCAAAATCTTTTGAAAATTCTTTTCAAAGTCCTTTTGCAAATAGTCAGGGGTAAAATGAATAAGATTTTGCGAAGCATTTTCAAGATTTGAAATTTTTCTCCCCCTGTTTCAAATGCTTTTCCTTTGACTAAAACAAAACTCCCCCATAATAAAATCCTCCTCTTAGTGTTCAAGAGGGTTTTAAGATACCAATTTGAAAATCCTACTTTCTCCCCCTTTTGAATACAATAAGATATTAATTGAAAAATTCATCATTTCAAGACTTTTTCTTAACTCAAATTTTCAAAAATGGTGGTGGTGCGGTCCTTTTGCTTTGGGCTACACTTTCTCCCCCTTTGGCATGAATCGCCAAAAACGGATGCTTGAGTGAAATATAAGCCCTTTAAACTAATTTCTCCCCCTTTGGCGAACAAAATATGAGTGAAGATTATACCAAAGTTGGAGAGTTGCTCGGAGTGATGGCGAATGATGAGTAATTTCGATGGAGTGGAGTGGAAGCCTTTGTCTTCGCCGAAGACTCCAATTCCCTTTCAATACACCTATGACTTGGTTTGAAATATACTTGAAAACACATTAGTCATAGCACATGAAAGAGATATGATCAAAGGTATATTAATGAGCTATGTGTGCAAGACATCAAAAGAAGTTCCTAGAATCAAGAATATTTAGCTCATGCCTAAGTTTGTTAAATGTTTGTTCATCAAGTGGCTTGGTAAAGATAACTGCTAATTGTTCTTTAGTGTTAATATAAGTAATCTCGATATCCCCCTTTTGTTGGTGATCCCTTAGAAAATGATACCAAATGGCTATGTGTTTAGTGCTGCTATGTTCAACGGGATTATCCGCCATGCGGATTGCACTCTCATTATCACATAGAAGAGGAACTTTGGTTAATTTGTAACCATAGTCCCTAAGGGTTTGCCTCATCCAAAGTAATTGCGCGCAACAATGGCCTGCGGCAATATACTCGGCTCCAGCGGTAGAAAGAGCTACGGAATTTTGCTTCTTTGAAGCCCAAGACACCAGAGACCTTCCCAAGAACTGGCAAGTCCCCGATATGCTCTTTCTATTAATCTTACACCCCGCCCAATCGGCATCCGAATAACCAATTAAATCAAATGTGGATCCCCGAGGGTACCTGTCAGGGACCATAATTAGGGGTACCCTCAAGACTCCTAAATCTCAGCTAGTAACCCCCATCAGCACAAAGCTGTAAAGGCCTGATGGGTGCGATTAAGTCAAGGATCAGTCCATTCGAGGTACGCGATCACGCATCGCCCGAGCCCAGCCTCGGGCCAGGGCAGCCGACCCCGGAGGATCTATGTCTCGCCCGAGGACCCCCTCCAGCAACGGACACACCCTCGGCTCACCCGAGGCCCAGTCTTCACCAAGAAGCAACCTTGGCCAAATCGCCACGCCAACCGACCAAATCGCAGGAGCATTTAATGCAAAGGTGGCCTGACACCTTTATCCTGACGCACGCCCTCCAGTCGACAGAGCCGAAGTGACCGTAGTCACTTCGCCGCTCCACTGACCGGTCTGACAAGAGGACAGTGCCGCATGCGCCGTTCTGACTGCTGAGCCACTCGACAGAGTGAGGCTAACAGCAGCCAAGTCCGGCCTCAGGCGTCATAGGAAACTCCGCTACGCCCGACCCCAGGGCTCGGACTCGGGCTCAGCCCCAGAAGACGATGAACTCCGCTCCGCCCGACCCCAGGGCTCGGACTCGGGCTCAGCCCCGGAAGACGGCGAACTCTGCTCCACCTGACCCCAAGGCTCGGACTCAGGCTCAGCCCTGGAAGACGACGAACTCCGCTTCGCCCGACCCCAGGGCTCGGAGTGGGGCTCAGCCCCGGAAGACGACGAACTCCGCTTCGCCCGACCCCAGGGCTCGGACTCAGCCCTGGCCTCAGCCGACGGTCTCTGCCTTGTCCAACCCGGGGGCTCGGACTCGACCTCGACCTTGGAAGACAAATTCGACCTCGACCTCGGAGGAGCCTCCACCTCGCCCAACCTAGGGCACGGACCGACCACGTCGACAGGAGGCGCCATCATTACCCTACCCCGAGCTGACTCAGGCTACGGGGAACAAGACCGGCGTCCCATCTGGCTCGCTCCACTATACGAGTAATGATGGCGCCCCGCACGCTCTATGACGACGGCGGCTCTCAGCCCCCTTATGGAAGTAAGAGGACGTCATCAAGGACTCGACAGCCCCGACAGCTGTCCTTCCGCCAGGCTCCAGCGCTCCTCCGACAGCCACGACACCACACGAACTGGGTGCCAAAACCTCTCCGGCTTCCACGATGGCATGTACTTAGGGCGCTAGCTCTCCTCCGCTAGACACGTTAGCACACTGCTACACCCCCATTGTACACCTGGATCCTCTCCTTACGCCTATAAAAGGGAGGTCCAGGGCCCTCTTACAGAGGGTTGGCCACGCGGGGAAGGACGGGACGGTGCTCGCGCAAGGCCGCTCGCTCCCTCCCGCGTGGACGCTTGTAACCCCCTACTGCAAGCGCACTCGACCTGGACGCGGGGCTAACACGAAGGCCGTGGGTTCCACCTCCCACGCCTGTCTCCCTCCGGCTGCTCTCCCCCTTCACGTTCCGCCTCGCGCCGACCCATCTGGGCTGGGGCACGCGGCGACAATTTACTCGTCGGTCCACGGACCCCCCGGGTTTCGAAACGCCGACAGTTGGCGCGTCAGGTAGGGGCCTGCTGCGTGTTGATGAACAGCTTCCCGTCAAGCTCCAGATGGGCAGTCTCCAGCAACCTCTCCAGCCGGGACGGTGCTCCGTTTCGGGAGTCTTGAGTTCATGTCCCTCGACGGCAGCTACGACATGATACTCCTTCCCCCGCCGTGTGACAGCGACAATGGCGGTCAACAACCCGCCCGCCGGTGGGGAAATCGACGACGCCTTCCCCACGTGGTGGAAGGACGACATTCGGGCTTGTCCCGTCCCCTCCCCCGCCGACGGAGGAGGAGGCGGGGCAACCAAGGCCAAGCAGGAGGCGGCACCTCGTTGGCTGTCGAGCGAGTCGACGGCGCCGGCGCCCCAACGGAGAGCGCGTCGGGCATCGGCCTCGCGTCTGAGACGAAGACGAGCGCCGTCTCCCCGCAACACACCAACCTCAAGCAAACGGACGACGCCAGCACGCTCGCGAAGGACTTGCTAGGCGTCACCCTCATACCTGAGACGACGGTGCAGTCAGTCCCTGACGTGACTTCGTCACCGCCCGTCGACCAAAAGGTACCGACTGATTCCCATCTCACGCCTTTTGGATTCGGCCTCAACCCGCCAAGCAACTCCGCTTCGGTGGACATTCTCATAGAGGCCAGTCCAAACCCTCCGGGGTATCGTGTGCGGTCACCCTGGGACCGGCTGATGGCCGTCTCGACCTACGGACCCTCGGGGTCCAAGGAAGATGGCGAGCCCGACCTCTGTTGGGATTTCTCCGGACTTGGTAACCCCAGTGTCGTGCGGGACTTCATGACCGCATGCGACTACTGCCTTTCCGACTGTTCTGACGGTAGCCGCAGCCTCGGCGACGAGGACTGCGGTCCAAGTCGCGAATGTTTCCACGTCGATCTAGGGGGTCCCGGCGAAGGCAACCATCTTGGTATACCGGAGAACGGTGATCCCCCTAGGCCCGTGCCTCGCGTTGACATCCTTCGGAAGCTAGCTGTGGTCCCCGTCCCGGCGGGGGGTCATGACCCACAGCTCGAGCAAATCCGCGAGATGCAGGCCAGGCTCGACAAGGGAGCAGGAACGCTTGAGCCGATCCGCCGGGACATCGGGCAGGAATGGGCGGGCCAACCTCCGGCCGGAGAAGCGTGTCATCTCCCCCAGGGCATCCAGCACCGCATTGCCAATGACGTCAGGGTAAGGCCGCCACCGGTTTCCAGTGGAGTCGGCCAGAACCTGGCTGCAGCGGCAATACTTCTCCGCGCGATGCCGGAGCCATCAACCACCGAGGGGCGGCGTATCCAGGGAGAGCTCAAGAATCTCCTAGAGGATGCCACGGTCCGACGGGCCGAAAGCTCCACCTCCCGAAGGCAGGGGTACCCCTCGGAACATCGCGCCGCGACTTCCCGATTCATGCGGGAAGCCTCGGTCCACACCGGGCGCACGCGCAACACAGCGCCTGCGGCTCCGGGCTGCCTCGGCAACGAGCACCATCACCATAGCCGTCGGGCCCACCTCGACGAGAGGGTGCGCCGAGGCTACCACCCCAGGCGTGGGGGACGCTACGACAGTGGGGAGGATCGGAGCCCTTCGCCCGAACCACCCGGTCTGCAGGCTTTCAGCCGCGCCATACGACGGGCGCCGTTTCCGACCCGGTTCTGAACCCCGACTACTATCACCAAGTACTCGGGGGAGACGAGACCGGAACTGTGGCTCACGGACTATCGGCTGGCCTGCCAACTGGGTGGAACGGACGATGATAATCTCATCATCTGCAACCTCCCCCTGTTCCTCTCCGACACCGCTCGAGCCTGGCTGGAGCACCTGCCTCCGGGGCAGATCTCCAACTGGGACGACCTGGTCCAAGCCTTCGCCGGCAATTTCCAAGGCACGTACGTGCGCCCTGGAAACTCCTGGGATCTCCGAAGCTGCCGCCAGCAGCCGGGAGAATCTCTCCGGGACTACATCCGGCGATTCTCGAAGCAGCTCACTGAGCTGCCCAACGTCACCGATTCGGATGTCATCGGCGCGTTCCTCGCCGGCACCACTTGCCGCGACCTGGTGAGCAAGCTGGGTCGCAAGACCCCCACCAAGGCGAGCGAGCTGATGGACATCGCCACCAAGTTCGCCTCTGGCCAGGAGGCGGTTGAGGCCATCTTCCGGAAGGACAAGCAGCCCCAGGGCCGCCCACCGGAAGATGTTCCCGAGGCATCAACTCAGCGCGGCACCAAGAAGAAGGGCAAGAAGAAGTCGCAAGCGAAACGCGACGCCGCCGACGCGGACCTTGTCGCCGCCGCCGAGTACAAGAACCCTCGGAAACCTCCCGAAGGTGCCAACCTCTTTGACAAGATGCTCAAGGAGCCGTGCCCCTATCATCAGGGGCCCGTCAAGCACACACTTGAGGAGTGTGCCATGCTTCGATGCCACTTTCACAAGGCCGGGCCACCCGCGGAGGGTGGCAAGGCTCTCGACGACGCTAAGAAGGAAGATCACAAGGCAGGAGAGTTCCCCGAGGTCCGCGATTGCTTCATGATCTACGGTGGGCAAGAGGCAAACGCCTCGGCTCGGCACCGCAAGCAAGAGCGTCGGGAGGTCTACTCGGTAAAGGTGGCGGCGCCAGTCTACCTAGACTGGTCTGACAAGCCCATCACCTTCGACCAGGCCGTCCATCCCGACCATGTGCCAAGCCCGGGGAAATACCCGCTCGTTGTCGACCCCATCATCGGCAACGTCAGGCTCACCAAGGTCCTCATGGACGGAGGCAGCAGCCTCAACATCATCTACGCCGAGACCCTCGGGCTCCTGCGGATCGATCTGTCCTCGGTCCGGACGGGCGCTGCGCCTTTCCACGAGATCATCCCCGGGAAGCGTGTCCAACCCCTCAGACAACTCGATCTACCCGTCTGCTTTGGGATGCCCTCCAACTTTCGAAGGGAGACCCTCACGTTCGAAGTGGTCGGGTTTCGAGGGACCTACCACGCAGTGTTGGGGAGGCCATGCTACGCCAAGTTCATGGCCATCCCCAACTACACCTACCTCAAGCTCAAGATGCCGGGCCCCAACGGGGTCATCACCGTCGGGCCCACGTACCGACATGCGTACGAATGCGACGTGGAGTGTGTGGAGTACGCCGAGGCCCTCGCCGAGTCCGAGGCCCTCATCGCCGACCTAGAGAGCCTCTCTAGGGAGGCGCCAGACGTGAAGCGCCACGCCGGCAACTTCGAGCCAGCGGAGACGGTTAAGTCCGTCCCTCTCGACCCCTGCAACGACGCCTCCAAGCAGATCCGGATCGGCTCCGAGCTCGACCCCAAATAGGAAGCAGTGCTCGTCGACTTTCTCCGCACAAACGCCGACGTTTTCGTGTGGAGTCCCTCAAACATGCCCGGCATACCGAGGGAAGTCGCTGAGCACTCGCTGGATATCCGAGCTGGAGCCTGACCTGTGAAGCAGCCTCTGCGCCGATTCGACGAAGAAAAGCGCAGAGCCATAGGCGAGCAGATCCACAAGCTAATGGCGGCAGGGTTCATCAAAGAGGTATTCCATCTCGAATGGCTTGCCAACCCTGTGCTTGTGAGAAAGAAAGGTGGGAAATGGCGGATGTGTGTAGACTACACTGGTCTAAACAAAGCATGTCCGAAAGTTCCCTACCCTCTGCCTCGCATCGATCAAATCGTGGATTCCACTGCTGGGTGCGAAACCCTGTCTTTCCTCGATGCCTACTCAGGGTATCACCAGATCAGGATGAAAGAGTCCGACCAGCTCGCGACTTCTTTCGTCACACCCTTCGGCATGTACTGCTATGTTACCATGCCGTTTGGTTTGAGGAATACGGGTGCAACGTACCAGCGATGCATGAACCATGTGTTCGGTGAACACATCGGCCGAACGGTCAAGGCCTACGTCGATGACATCATAGTCAAGACGAGGAAAGCCTCCGACCTCCTTTCCGACCTTGAAGTGACATTCCGATGTCTCAAGGCGAAAGGCGTGAAGCTCAATCCCGAAAAGTGTGTCTTTGGGGTCCCCCGAGGCATGCTCTTGGGGTTCATCGTCTCCGAGCGGGGCATCGAGGCCAACCCGGAGAAGATCGCGGCCATCACCAGCATGGGGCCCATCAAGGACTTGAAAGGCGTACAGAGGGTCATGGGATGCCTCGCGGCTCTGAGCCGTTTCATCTCGCGCCTCGGCGAAAGAGGCCTACCTCTGTACCGCCTCTTAAGGAAGGCCGAGTGCTTCGCTTGGACCCCTAAGGCCGAGGAAGCCCTCGGGAACCTGAAGGCGCTCCTCACGAACGTGCCCATCTTGGTGCCCCCCGCTGCCGGAGAAGCCCTCTTGATCTACGTCGCCGCGACCACTCAGGTGGTTAGCGCCGCGATTGTGGTTGAGAGACGAGAAGAGGGCATGCATTGCCCGTCTAGAGGCCAGTCTACTTCATCAGTGAGGTACTGTCCGAGACCAAGATCCGCTACCCACAAATTCAGAAGCTGCTGTACGCGGTGATCCTGACGCGGCGGAAGTTGCGACACTACTTCGAGTCTCATCCGGTAACTGTGGTGTCATCCTTCCCCCTGGGGGAGATCATCCAGTCCCGAGAGGCCTCGGGTAGAATTGCAAAGTGTGCGGTGGAGATCATGGGCGAGGCGATCTCGTTCGCCCCTCGGAAGGCCATCAAGTCCCAGGTCTTGGCGGACTTCGTGGCTGAATGGGTCGACACCTAGCTCCCAACAGCTCCGATCCAACCGGAGCTCTGGACCATGTTTTTCGATGGGTCGCTGATGAAGACGGGGGCCGGCGCGGGCCTGCTCTTCATCTCGCCCCTCGGGAAGCACCTATGCTACGTGCTACGCCTCCACTTCCTGGCGTCCAACAACGTGGCTGAGTACGAGGCTCTGGTAAATGGGTTGCGAATCGCCATCGAGCTAGGGGTCCGACGCCTCAACGCTCGCGGTGACTCGCAGCTCGTCATCGACCAAGTCATGAAAAAACTCCCACTGCCGCGACCCGAAGATGGAAGCCTACTGCGATGAGGTTCGGCGCCTGGAAGACAAGTTCTACGGGCTCGAGCTCAACCACATTGCCCGACGCTACAACAAGACTGCGGACGAGCTGGCTAAAATAGCCTCGGGGCGAACAACGGTTCCCCCCGGACGTATTCTCCCGAGACCTGCATCAACCCTCTGTCAAGACCGACGACACGCCCGAGCCCGAGAAGGCCTCGGCCTAGCCCGAGGCACCCTCGGCTCAGTCCGAGGTACCCTCGGCATAGTCCGAGGCACCCTCGGCTCAGCCCGAGGCACCCTCGGCTCAACCCGAGGCACCCTCGGCTTGGCCCGAGGTACCCTCGGCCTCCGAGGGTGAGGCACTGCGCATCGAGGAGGAGCGGAGCAGGGTCACGCCTAACCAAAACTGGCAGACCCCGTGCTTGCAATATCTCCACCGAGGAGAGCTACCCCTCGACCGAGCCGAGGCTCGGCGGTTGGCGCGGCGCGCCAAGTCGTTCGTCTTGCTGGGAGATGGGAAGGAGCTCTACCACTGCAGCCCCTCGGGCATCCTCCAGCGATGCATTTCCATCGCCGAAGGCCAGGAGCTCTTACAAGAGATACACTCGGGGGCTTGCGGCCATCACGCAGCACCTCGAGCCCTTGTTGGAAACGCCTTCCGACAAGGTTTCTACTAGCCGACGGCGGTGGCCGACGCCACTAGAATTGTCCGCACCTGCGAAGGGTGTCAGTTCTACGCGAGGCAGACCCACCTGCCTGCTCAGGCTCTGCAGACCATACCCATCACCTGGTCGTTTGCTGTGTGGGGTCTGGACCTCGTCGGCCCCTTGCAGAAGGCACCCGGGGGCTACACGCACCTGTTGGTCGCCATCGACAAATTCTCCAAGTGGATCGAGGTCCAACCCCTAAACAGCATCAGGTCCGAACAGGCGGTGGCGTTCTTCACCAACATCATCCATCGCTTTGGGGTCCCGAACTCCATCATCACCGACAACGACACCTAGTTCACTGGCAGAAAGTTCCTGGACTTCTGCGAGGATCACCACATCCGGGTGGACTGGGCCGCCGTGGCCCACCCCATGACAAATGGGCAGGTAGAACGTGCCAACGGCATGATTCTGCAAGGACTCAAGCCTCGGATCTACAACGACCTCAACAAGTTCGGCAAGCGGTGGATGAAGGAACTCCCCTCAGTGGTCTAGAGTCTGAGGACAACGCCGAGCCAAGCCATGGGCTTCACACCGTTCTTTCTAGTCCATGGGGCCGAGGCCATCTTGCCCACAGACTTGGAATACGGTTCCCCGAGGACGAGGGCCTACGCTGACCAAAGCAATCGAGCCAATCGAGAAGACTCACTGGACCAGCTGGAAGAGGCTCGGGACATGGCCTTACTACACTTGGCGCGGTACCAGCAGTCCCTGCGACGCTACCACGCCCGAGGGGTTCGGTCCCGAGACCTCCAGGTGGGCGAGCTGGTGCTTCGGCTAAGACAAGACGCCCGAGGGCGGCATAAGCTCACGCCTCCCTGGGAAGGGCCATTCGTCATCGCCAAGGTTCTGAAGCCCGGAACATACAAGCTGGCCAACAGTCAAGGCGAGGTCTACAGCAACGCTTGGAACATCCAACAGCTACGCCGCTTCTACCCTTAAGATGCTTCCAAGCTATTCGTACACCCCGTTCACACACAAAGTCTGGTCGTCAAGGAAGGGTCAGCCTTGCCTCGGCAAAGCCCGACCCTCCCTCGGGGGCTAGAAGGGGGAAACCCCCTCTGCGTCGAAATTTTCCTCGAAAAAAGAAAAAAATCTTTTCTGCCAGAATGCCTTTCGTGCTTTTCGACTACTTCGAAAGTGGATCCTAAAAACGACGGAGTACACGTAAGCAGCCAAGGTTGACCGAGCCGAGGGACTCCTATGCCTCTGGGATACGGATACCTCACTCATCACCTTCTGCGATAAGTAACTCGCGCTCAGATAAGTGATTCCACGGACCGAACAAGTCTTCACGCTCGAAAGCTCCTCTGCCGGAACGATTTTTTGGGCCTTCTCGACTGCGTCGGTGACAGAACACTATGGACGAGTAAGGGTGCGCGTAAGCGACAAGGCCGACCGAGCCAAGGGATTCCTATGCCTCCGGGATACGGATACCTCACTCATCACCTTCCGTGAAAAGCAACTCTCGCCCGCACAAACAATTCTGTTACCGACGAATAAGTCCGGATACTCAAAACAAGAGGAAAAGAAACACAGCTTTACAACACGACGATGGTATGTTTGGGCCTCGGCGGCCGCAGAAAACATACACACCCTACAAGACAACCCGATCCTGCAGGCTCGGACGTCGACAGTTGAAGGGGGCAGCAGCACCCTCGGCGTCAACTACACCTTCGGCGAGGTCCGACCTAGCCTCGGACGGCGACGCGGTCGGAAGATCTCCACTCTGAAGGACGACATCAGCACCACACCCAGGCCATCGCCGCTAGGGTCTTCTCCAGGAATCTGTTCGAGCAGACGGCTCGGCCGGCCACCCCGAGGCCTCGGCCAGCTGTCCCCCGAAGACATCAGCCTGGCTTGTGGCCTCGACAGCTCAACCCCGGCGTCGGTCCCGCCAGTGGACGACCCGGCCAGGCTCCGGCCGACCAAATCTTCTTTTTGAGCCAACTCTGCCTCTGTCCGTGCTGACACCGCTACCTCCGGCTTCGGCTCATCGAAGAGCGGCCGAGGGGTTCCTTTAACTAAGCAAGAGAAGCCTCGGACAGCAAGGCCGACCGAGCCGAGGGACTCCTACGCCTCCGGGATATGGATACCTCACTCGTCACCTTCGCACGAGGCGACTCACGCTTGGTGAAGCGGTTCAGATAACCAATGGGTGAGTCTTAGTGCTCGAAAATGAGGAAAAAACACGGCTCCGTGCCGAAGATACATACATGTTCAGGCCCCGACAGCCGCAATGAACAAGACACCGACACTCAAAGTGCCATTACAAACAGAACCCCGGTTCCACCTCCGCAGGTACGAACAACCCCACACGATTGGGGGCCTACGGAGCAACAGAAGACCAACGAACGGCTCGCCGTCGCCCGCTCCAGCAGCGGCGACGACGACGACTTCTGCTCCGAGGGGCCGAACAGCAGCAGCGATGACCTCAGGGCGGCTGCTGCTGCAATGAGGCCCTCGCCCATGCCCTCACTCGAGAAGCAAGGACGGGCAGAAGGCCGTAGAGTTGGAGGTCAGTCCGTGGGCGACACCGGCTAGCTCGTCGGCGGAGAAACCTCTTCCGGCTGCCGTGGCGGAAGGCGGCGCCGGGAGCGGCTCCGAAGCCACTCGGCTCAGAGAGCCAGGCACGCGGCAGCTGCCAACGCCACGAACGGCGAACGCCCTTCCCCCCGATCACTAAGGGAAGGAGCGGGCCGCCGCCCGCGCAGGGACCGACCCCAACTCGGCACACTCCCCTCCCCAGCACTGATGATGAACATCCTTGAAGCTGAGGGAGGGGCAGAGGTCGCAGCCTGGTTCGCTTCTCCCCGCCATCAAGCTGGGGGTCACCGTCTTGGGTGACCACCGGCGAGGGGATGCAGCCGGGCTGCATGATGAAAATCCTTGAAGTCGAACGATGGCTGAAAGGTACCAGCTTCCACGAAGTTGCGTTCCTCCGATGATAAGGCGGAAGGATTGCGGGCGTCCCTCATCCGGGGGCTCGAAAGGTGGAAAGACACGATGCATAAGGGAGCGCGAAGACATGGTCGTCTTTCAAGGGGGTCACCCTCCTTTTAAAGGTGACTCTCCCTACTTGCGTCCTCAGCCGTTGTGGGCTGAGTCTTCTCCAACACGCTCCAAGGTCCTCCCCTACGACACGGGGGCTAGGCCCCACGCGTCATGCAAGCTGGTCCAGGGTAGAAGGAGCCAAACCGCCGTGCGCAGGGCATGCAACTGCCCAGCGGTTACAAGCATTCCTCCACTTTCGCCCAGACCAGCGGGTGAAAGGGTGGACAGCCATGCAGGCGGCATGCAACCGCGCCAAGTGGGCGCGCCCCTCCGACTTCCAACGCACCCAGCATGGAGGCCCAGGCCCACACGTCATGCAACCGGCGTGCCGGTTGCTACGTGCGAGCAACTGCACCGCCCCTCGCGCCACTACCGTGCCTCCTCGACTGTGGAACCAGTACCGCGACTCAAGGCAACCCTGCGTATGACCCAGCAGTGCCAGCCAGGCGCGACGGTCAATACGGCCAAAAATGGGCCGGCAGTAATGGCGGTGGCAGGCGGGCAGGAGCAGCGGTCACGTCGTCTGCCAAGCTTACGTCCCATCCAGAGGCAGCGAGAGAACCCTCTCTCACAGCGTGAAGACGGCGCGCCCGTGATCCGTTCCTCGAACGGCTCGCACACGCGCAACGGCCGCCTCATGAACCACTCGCCCCGTCGCATTAACTCCGCAGCGGGACAGGCGGCGCCTCAGGCGAGAGAAGCAAGCGATGCTTCGCCTTCGCCATAATGACCGCGCCAAAAAAGGTACGCCACGTCATTCGATTTCGTATCCTTTTCCTCTTTCTCTCTCTTACAACAGGGACCGGGAAAGGGGGATACCCCGAAAAGGATCCTTCTCTGTGAAGGAAACAGGCCCCGAGCCTCCCTACTGATCAGAGGTTCAAAGGCTGGCCCCTCGGAGGGGTTCAACGGCCGCCTCAGAGCGATTGGGTTCTGCGCCCACTACTGGTCAGAGGTTCGATGGACGGCCCCTCGGAAGGGTTCAACGGCCCCCTCAGCCACTCGGGCTCTGCGCCCACTACTGATCAGGGTTCGTAGGCTGGCCCTCGAAGGGTTCACAGTCGCCCCAGACACAGAGTGAGGGATGACCCTGGGTACGTTCGATACATAACCAAGGCTCGGGCTACGCTCCCGAGGTACCCTAGGACATTTCAGAGACCAGCGGGAACGATCTTGTAACGGAATCCCATCAGAGGGAGGCATCGAGCCCTCGGACCCCGTCAAAAGGGGACCGGGTCCGGCAGATCACCCGCAGGTACTTTTGGAGCGCGCCTCTAGGCCTCTAGCCGACCCCTAACAAATGGGGCACGGGCGTTCACTCGGATTACCCGCCAGCAGCTCACCGGAGACACCATGTTTGGCGCCCTCCGAGGGCAACATGGCGCTTTCCCCCCCTCCTCATTGCGGAAAGGCGACGCAGGGGCGTATGTAAAAAAGTCGAGTCTGTCCTTCACCGTCCTCTCGCCCTGGGCAGAGGCTCGGGGGCTGCTCTCGCAAACCCGGCTCTGGCCAAACCATTGACAGCGTCAACATACCAGCCCGAGAACTTGGGACCCGACCGTGCACCTGGGCTACGGCCAGCTCGCATGAGGGAACAACCAGACCAGCCGAAGTGTTGCGAAACGCACTAAGACCTCGAAGGAGTCAAACTACTCCTCCGAGGCCTCGGGGGCTACACCCGGCGGGTGCGCTCGCGCGCACCCACCGGAACAAAGTGCAACCAAAAAAGGCTGGTCCCCTTGCAAAAAAGTGCGGCAAAAGCCTCCAAGCGAGTATTAACACTCCCTTCGAGGCTCGGGGGCTACTGTCAGGGACCATAATTAGGGGTACCCTCAAGACTCCTAAATCTCAGCTGGTAACCCCCATCAGCACAAAGCTGCAAAGGCCTGATGGGTGCAATTAAGTCAAGGATCAGTCCATTCGAGGGACGCGATCACGCCTCGCCCGAGCCCAGCCTCGGGCAAGGGCAACCGACCCCGGAGGATCTACGTCTCACCCGAGGACCCCCTCCAGCAACGGACACACCCTCGGCTCGCCCGAGGCCCAGTCTTCACCAAGAAGTAACCTTGGCCAAATCGCCACGCCAACCGACCAAATCGCAGGAGCATTTAATGCAAAGGTGGCCTGACACCTTTATCCTGACGCACGCCCTCCAGTCGACAGAGTCGAAGTGACCGCAGTCACTTCGCCGCTCCACTGACCGGTCTGACAAGAGGACAGCGCCGCCTGCGCCGTTCCGACTGCTGAGCCACTCGACAGAGTGAGGCTGACAGCAGCCAAGTCTGGCCTCAGGCGTCATAGGAAACTCCGCTCCGCCCGACCCTAGGGCTCGGACTCGGGCTCAGCCCCGGAAGATGACGAACTCCGCTCCGCTCGACCCCAGGGCTCGGACTCGGGCTCAGCCCCGGAAGACGGCGAACTCCGCTCCGCCCGACCCTAGGGCTCAGACTCAGGCTCAGCCCCGGAAGACGACGAACTCCGCTTCGCCCGACCCCAGGGCTCGGACTCGGGCTCAGCCCCGGAAGACGACGAACTCCGCTTCGCCCGACCCCAGGGCTCGGACTCAGCCCTAGCCTCAGCCGACGGTCTCTGCCTTGTCTGACCCGGGGGCTCGGACTCGACCTCGACCTTGGAAGACAGACTCGACCTCGACCTCGGAGGAGCCTCCACCTCGCCCAACCTAGGGCACAAACTGACCACGTCGATAGGAGGCGCCATCATTACCCTACCCCAAGCTGACTCAGGCTACGGGGAACAAGACCGACGTCCCATCTGGCTCGCTCCACTATACGAGTAATGATGGCGCCCCGCACGCTCTATGACGACGGCGGCTCTCAGCCCCCTTACGGAAGCAAGAGGACGTCAGCAAGGACTCGACAGCCCCGACAGCTGTCCTTCCGCCAGGCTCCAGCGCTCCTCCGACGGCCACGACACCACACGAACTGGGTGCCAAAACCTCTCCGGCTGCCACGATGGCATGTACTTAGGGCGCTAGCTCTCCTCCGCTAGACACGTTAGCACACTGCTACACCCCCATTGTACACCTGGATCCTCTCCTTACGCCTATAAAAGGGAGGTCCAGGGCCCTCTTACAGAGGGTTGGCCGCGCGGGGAAGGACGGGACGGCGCTCGCGCAAGGCCGCTCGCTCCCTCCCGCGTGGACGCTTGTAACCCCCTACTGCAAGCGCACCCGACCTGGGCGCGGGGCTAACACGAAGGCCGCGGGTTCCACCTCCCACGCCTGTCTCCCTCTGGCTGCTCTCCCCCTTCGCGTTCCGCCTCGCGCCGACCCATCTGGGCTGGGGCACGTGGCGACAATTTACTCGTCGGTCCAGGGACCCCCCGGGTTTCGAAACGCCGATAGTACCAAAGCCCAAACTTAGGAGTATAAACTAAATATCTCAAGATTCGTTTTACGGACGTAAGGTGAGCTTCCTTAGGGTCGGCTTGGAATCTTGCACACATGCATACGGAAAGCATAATGTCCGGTCGAGATGCACATAAGTAGAGAAAAGAACCTATCATCGACCGGTATACCTTTTGATCAACGGACTTACCTCCCGTGTCGAGGTCGAGATGCCCATTGGTTCCCATGGGTGTCTTGATGGGTTTGGCATCCTTCATCCCAAACTTGTTTAGAATGTCTTGAATGTACTTCGTTTGGCAAATGAAGGTGCCCTCTTGGAGTTGCCTCACTTGAAATCCCAAGAAGTACTTCAACTCCCCCATCATAGACATCTCGAATTTCTGTGTCATGATCCTACTAAATTCTTCACATGTAGATTCATTAGTAGACCCAAATATGATATCATCAACATAAATTTGGCATATAAACAAATCATTGTCAAGAGTTTTAGTAAATAAAGTAGGATCGGCTTTTTCGACTTTGAAGCCATTAGCGATAAGAAAATCTCTTAGGCATTCGTACCATGCTCTTGGGGCTTGCTTGAGCACATAAAGCGCCTTAGAGAGTTTATATACGTGATTAGGATATTCACTATCTTCAAAGACGGGAGGTTGCTCAACATAGACTTCCTCCTTGATTGGTCCATTGAGGAAGGCACTTTTCACGTCCATTTGATAAAGCTTGAAGCCATGGTAAGTAGCATAGGCAAGTAAAATGCGAATTGATTCTAGCCTAGCTACGGGTGCATAGGTTTCACCGAAATCCAAACCTTCGACTTGTGAATATCCCTTGGCCACAAGTCGGGCTTTGTTCCTTGTCACAACACCATGCTCATCTTGCTTGTTGCGGAAGACCCACTTGGTTCCTACAACATTTTGGTTAGGACGTGGAACTAAATGCCATACCATGTTCCTAGTGAAGTTGTTGAGCTCCTCTTGCATCGCCACCACCCAATCCGAATCTTGAAGTGCTTCCTCTACCCTGTGTGGATCAATAGAGGAAACAAAAGAGTAATGTTCACAAAAATGAGCAACACGAGATCGAGTAGTTACCCCCTTCTGAATATCGCCAAGGATGGTGTTCACGGGGTGATCTCGTTGGATTGCTTGGTGGACTCTTGGATGTGGCGGTCTTGGAACTTGTTCATCTTCCTCATCTTGATCATGGGCATCTCCCCCTTGATCATTGCTCTCCTCTTGAGGTGGCTCAACTCATTGATCTTCTTCTTTATCATTTTGAGCCTCATCCTCATCTTGAGTTGGTGGAGATGCTTGAATTGAGGAAGATGGTTGATCTTGTGCATTTGGAGACTCTTCGGATTCCTTAGGACGCACATCCCCAATGGACATGTTCCTTAGTGCGACGCACAGAGCCTCTTCATCACCTATCTCATCAAGATCAACTTGCTCTACTTGAGAGCCGTTAGTCTCATCAAACACAACGTCACAAGAAACTTCAACTAGTCCTGAGGACTTGTTAAAGACTCTATATGCCCTTGTGTTTGAATCATATCCTAGTAAAAAGCCTTCTACAGTCTTAGGAGCAAATTTGGACTTTCTACCTCTTTTAACAAGAATAAAGCATTTGCTACCAAAGACTCTAAAATATGAAATATTGGGCTTTTTACCGGTTAGGAGTTCGTATGATGTCTTCTTGAGGATTCGGTGTAGATATAACCGGTTGATGGCGTAGCAAGCGGTGTTGACCGCCTCCGCCCAAAACTGATCCGAAGTATTGTACTCATCAAGCATGGTTCTTGCCATGTCCAATAGAGTTCTATTCTTCCTCTCCACTACACCATTTTGTTGTGGGGTGTAGGGAGAAGAGAACTCATGCTTGATGCCCTCCTCCTCAAGGAAGCCTTCGATTTGTGAGTTCTTGAACTCCGTCCCGTTGTCGCTTCTAATTTTCTTGATCTCAAACCGAACTCATTTTGAGCCCGTCTCAAGAATCCCTTTAAGGTCTCTTGGGTATGAGATTTTTCCTGTAAAAAGAACACCCAAGTGAAGCGAGAATAATCATCCACAATAACTAGACAGTACTTACTCCCGACGATGCTTATGTAAGCAATCGGGCCGAATAGATCCATGTGTAGGAGCTCGAGTGGCCTGTCAGTTGTCATGATGTTCTTGTGTGGATGATGAGCACCAACTTGCTTCCCTGCCTGACATGCGCTACAAATCCTGTCTTTCTCAAAATGAACATTTGTTAGTCCCAAAATGTGTTCTCCCTTTAGAAGCTTGTGAAGATTCTTCATTCCAACATGTGCTAGTCGGCGATGCCAGAGCCAGCCCATGTTAGTCTTAGCAATTAAGCAAGTGTCGAGTTCAGCTCTATCAAAATCTACTAAGTATAGCTGACCCTCTAACACTCCCTTAAATGCTATTGAATCATCACTTCTTCTGAAGACAGTAACACCTATATCCGTAAAAAGACAGTTGTAACCCATTTTACATTATTGCGAAACTGAAAGCAAGTTGTAATCTAAAGAATCTACAAGAAAAACATTGGAAATGGAATGGTCAGGAGATATAGCAATTTTACCCAATCCTATGACCAAACCTTGATTTCCATCCCCGAATGTGATAGCTCGTTGGGGATCTTGGTTTTTCTCGTAGGAGGAGAACATCTTCTTCTCCCCTGTCATGTGGTTTGTGCACCCTCTATCGATGATCCAACTTGAGCCCCCGGATGCATAAACCTACAAAACAAGTTTAGTTCTTGATTTTAGGTACCCAAATGGTTTTGGGTCCTTTGATATTAGATACAAGAACTTTGGGTACCCAAACACAAGTCTTTGATCCCTTGTGTTTGCCCCCAACATACTTGGCAACTACCTTGCCGGATTTGTTAGTCAAAACATAAGATGCATCAAAAGTTTTAAATGAAATGTTATGATTATTTGATGCAGCAGGAGTTTTCTTCTTAGGCAATTTAGCACGGGTTGATTGCCTAGAACTAGATGTCTCACCCTTATACATAAAAGCATGATTAGGGCCAGAGTGAGACTTCCTAGAATGAATTCTCCTAATTTTGCTCTCGGGATAACCGACAGGGTACAAAATGTAACCCTCGTTATCCTGAGGCATGGGAGCCTTTCCCTTTACAAAGTCAGACAAACTTTTAGGAGGAGCATTTAGTTTGACATTGTCTCCCTTTTGGAAGCCAATGCCATCCTTGATGTCAGGGCGTCTCCCATTATAGAGCATGCTTCTAGCAAATTTAAATTTTTTATTTTCCAAGTCATGCTCGGCAATTTTAGCATTTAATTTTGCTATATGATCATTTTTTTGTTAAATTAAGGTCATATGATCATGAATAGCATCAATGTTAATATCTCTACATCTAGTGCAAATAGTGACATGTTCAATGGTAGATGTAGAGGGTTTGCAAGAATTAAGTTCAACAATCTTAGCACGTAAAATATCATTGCTATCTCTAAGATCAGAAAATGGAAGCATTGCAAACATCTAATTCTTTAGCCTTAGCAATTAATTTTTCATTTTCAATCTTAAGGCTAGCAAGAGAGACATTCAATTCTTCAATCTTAGCAAGCAAGTTAACATTATCATCTCTAAGATTGGGAATTGAAACATCACAAATATTAGAATCAACCTTAGCAATAAGTTTAGCATTTTCATTTCTAAGGTTGGCAATAGTATCATGGCAAGTGCTTAGCTCACTAGATAATTTTTCACATTTTTCTACTTCTAGAGCATAAGCATTCTTAACCTTAACATGCTTCTTGTTTTCTTTAATTAGGAAGTCCTCTTGAGAGTCCAAGAGATCATCCTTCTTATGAATAGCACCAATTAATTCATTTAATTTTTTCTTTTGTTGCATGTTTAGGTTGGCAAAAAGGGTGCGCAAATTTTCCTCCTCATCACTACAATTATCCTCATCACTAGATGTTTCATATTTAGTGGAGGATTTTGATTTTACCTTCTTCTTTTTGTCGTCCTTTGCCATGAGGCACTTGTGGCCGACGTTGGGGAAGAGGAGTCCCTTGGTGACGGCGATGTTGGCGACGTCCTCGTCGGAGGAGGAGGAGGAGGAGCTCTCGTCGGAGTCCCACTCGCGACACACATGGGCATCGCCACCCTTCTTCTTGTAGTATTTCTTCTTTTCTCTCCTCTTTTCCTTCTTGTCGTCGCCCCTGTCACTATCACTAGATAATGGACATTTAGCAATGAAATGACCGGGCTTACCACATTTGTAGCACACTTTCTTGGAGCGGGGCTTGTAATCCTTCCCCCTCCTTTGCTTGAGGATTTGGCGGAAGCTTTTGATGATGAGCGTCATTTCCTCATTGTCGAGCTTGGAGGCATCGATGGGTGTTCTACTTGATGTAGATTCCTCCTTCTTCTCCTCCGTCGCCTTGAATGCGACCGGTTGTGCTTCGGGCGTGGAGGGGCCGTCGTGCTCGATGATTTTCTTTGAGCATTTGATCATCAACTCAAAGCTCACAAAGTTTCCTATTACTTCCTCGGGAGTCATTAGTGTATATCTAGGATTACCACGAATTAATTGAACTTGCGTAGGGTTAAGGAAAACTAGTGATCTAAGAATAACCTTAACCATTTCATGGTCATCCCATTTTTTGCTCCCGAGGTTGCGCACTTGGTTCACCAAGGTTTTGAGCCGGTTGTACATGTCTTGTGGCTCCTCCCCTTGGCGAAGCCGGAAGCGACCGAGCTCCCCCTCGATCGTCTCCCGCTTGGTGATCTTGGTCACCTCGTCTCCTTCGTGCGCAGTTTTTAGCACGTCCCAAATCTCCTTTGCACTCTTCAACCCTTGCACCTTATTATACTCCTCTCGACTTAGAGAGGCGAGGAGTATAGTTGTGGCTTGGGAATTGAAGTGTTGGATTTGTTCGACCTCCTCCGAGTCGTAATCCTTGTCTCCATTCTTTGGTACCTGCACTTCATACTCAACAATGTCCCATATGCTTTTGTGGAGTGAGGTTAGGTGATGCCTCATTTTATCACTCCACATAGAATAATCTTCACCTTCAAACATAGGTGGTTTGCCTAATGGAACAGAGAGTAATGGAGTGCGTCTAGAAATGCGAGGATAGCGAAGGGGCATCTTACTATACTTCTTGCGCTCATGGCGCTTTGAAGTAGTGGAGGCCGATTCCGAGCCAGAGGTGGAGGGTGACGAAGAGTCGGTCTCGTAGTAGACCACCTTCCTCATTTTCTTCTTCTTGTCACCCATCCGATGGGACTTGATGGAGGAAGAGTATTCCTCCTTGTGCTTGTGGGCGGACTCCCTTGAGTGTGTTCTTCCCGAGCTTGTGGACTTGTCGCCGGTCCCAAGATCCCTCTTGGCGGATGCTCCCGACATCACTTCGAGCGGTTAGGCTCTAATGAAGCACCGGGCTCTGATACCAATTGAAAGTCGCCTAGAGTGGGGGTGAATAGGGCGAATCTGAAATTTATAAACTTAAGCACAACTACAAGCCGGGTTAGCGTTAGAAATATAAACGAGTCCGAGAGAGAGGGCGCAAAACAAATCGCGGGCAAATAAAGAGTGAGACACGATGATTTGTTTTACCGAGGTTCGGTTCTTGCAAACCTACTCCCCGTTGAGGTGGCCACAAAGACCGGGTCTCTTTCAATCCTTTCCCTCTCTCAAACGGTCACCTAGACCGAGTGAGCTTCTCTTCTCAATCAAACGGACCATAAAGTTCCCGCAAGGACCACCACACAATTGGTGTCTCTTGTCTCGGTTACAATTGAGTTTGATCACAAGAAGAATGAGAAAGAAAAGAAGCAATCCAAGCGCAAGAGCTCAAATGAACACAAATATCACTCTCTCACTAGTCACTATTGATTGGAGTTGTCTTTGGACTTGGGAGAGGATTTGATCTCTTTAGAGTGTCTAGAATTGAATGCTATAGCTCTTGTAAGGTGTTGAAGGTGGAAAACTTGGATGCCATTGAATGTGGGGTGGTTGGGGTATTTATAGCCCCAACCACCACAAAAGTGGCCGTTGGAAGGCTGCTGTCGCATGGCGCACCAGACACTGTCCGGTGCGCCAGCCACGTCAGCCAGCCGTTGGGGTTCGACCGTTGGAGCTCTGACTTGTGGGGCCTCTGGGCTGTCCGGTGGTGCACCGGACAGGTCCTGTAGACTGTCCGGTGCGCCAACTGCACGCCCTCTGTCCTCTGCGCGCGCAGGCGTGCATTAAATGCGTTGCAGTCGACCGTTGCGCGCGAAGTAGCCGTTGCTCCGCTGGCACACCGGACAGTCCGGTGTGACACCGGACACTGCCGATGAATTATAGCGGAGCGGCCTCCCATTTTCCCAAAGGTGAGGAGTTCAGTGTCGAGTGCCCTGGTGCACCGGACACAGTCCGGTGCGCCAGACTAGGGTGCCTTTGGGATGTCTTTTGCTCTATTTGTTTGAACCCTTTCTTGGTCTTTTTATTGGTTTATTGTGAACCTTTGGCACCTGTAAAACTTATAGACTAGCGCAAACTAGTTAGTCCAATTATTTGTGTTGGACAATTCAACCATCAAAATCAATTAGGAAATAGGTGTAAGCCTAATTCCCTTTCAACTTCTTTCAAAAGAGCCCTGCACTTTTGTTAAACCAACCTGACATCCTCCCAAGTCAAAACAAATTACAGCCGAGCCCTGGATCTTTATAAACTAGCCCCTGCGCTCTATAGAATTTGTACCAGCAGTCCTTATCCCTTGTTTTTAGTAAATAGAATTTTAGAAAGTGATTTATAATATAGAATAATCTTAGAAAATTCATAACTTTCCCATTTTAATTCCAAATGGACCCATTCCAGTTGCAATAAATTCATGATAATATTGTTTATCATATAGTAATCTTATTTTAGTATGAAACATACAGTTAACTTTATGCGCTTGATTTGTTTTATGTCTACTACTTAAAACTTCAAAAAATCATAACTAATTCATTTTAACTCCGATTGGATCCGTTCAAGTTTTGTTAGCTTCGTAATAAAATAATCTACACTTTGGTAACCTTATCATGTAACATGTTCTTAAATATTTAATTTTTTTACCCTATGTTCATTAGATTATCTTCTCTAATTAAAAATTAAAGTAATGTTTTCAGTCCCTAGTTATGATTTGACTAAAACATGTTTTATAATTAAGTTATATCTTGGACTAAAATTAGATAATAGTTTCTTAGGAGTATCTTTCTCAATTTATAATGGTCAACATAGAACATAGTAATCATGTCTAATCACCTAAACCTTCCAAAGGTCATAATTTTGTAACCGTAACTCTGATTTTAGTGGTTCACGAACCCATGATCTCGTTACGACGCGTAGATTATTATTATGCAGTTTGTTCTTATGTTTGGTGTGATGTTAATTTTGTCTATACCATGTTTGTCTGTATTGCTACGTTTAGCAGTGAGAACACGTGTCACCTGAAGAGCAAGTTGGTACCTGGAATCTCAAGTCCAGGCAAGTTGTGTCCTTGATCACTTCTTTTACCCAGTCATGTTCTGATTAATCATAATGATCTGCATAGGTTAATTTTGATGGGACCCAATAGGTTACCCTAGTTTGACTATCTTTATACCTTGTTTACCACTGAATTTTTGGGTAGTACCTGCTATTGTTTTATGTGGTTTTGGGTATAGAGATACACCTTATTCATGATTATACTTTTATTATCAGTTGTTATTTACTTTCCATGTTAAGATCATTATGTTAATTGGAACATGGAGAACCACCCGAGAAAACAGTGCTACCACAAGGGTGGTATGGGATGCCCTTGGCTGATTAATTAGAAAATCTAGTGGAGGACTACCTTACCCGAAAGGGGTAAGGGCAGTAGGGGAGTGGTCAGTGTAGGGAGGCCCTTGGGTTGATTTTGCTGCGATGGCGGTCAGGCGAGGAGTATCTGCATTGGAGCTTCCTATAAACTGTAGCGGGTTTTCTGAAACTAGTGGAACTTTGTAAAGGCCTCGTAGTGTTACCCTGCCTCGCCTCCTCAGTAGAGGTGTATGAGATTGGCCTTCTCTTGGCAGATGGGTAACATGCCTTGTGGGTAAAGATGTGCGACCTCTGCAAAGTGTAAAACTGGTATACTAGCCGTGCTCACGGTCATGAGCAGCTCGGACACTCACATGATTAATTTATGGAACTAAATTCAATTTGTCATATGCATTGCATTGAGGGTGTTGTTATTACTTTTGTTCTACTACTTAATTGTGTTGGTATTTACTCATACTTAGTAATTGCTAATAAAATTTTGACCAACTTTAAAAGCAATGCTCAGCTTTAGCCATCCTCTTTGGTAAGTCTTACACTTCACGTGAGCTCCCACCTTTGGCGAGTTCATGCACATTATTCTCCACAACTTGTTTAGCGATGAACGTATGTGAGCTCACTCTTGCTGTCTCACCCCCCACAGGTCAAGAACAGGTACCACAACGCATGAAGGATGTTGTGACGAGTTCGTGAGAGGTCTAGGCCGTCGTCTCCAGTCAACTTTGGGTTGCTGGATCGTTGTCTCCTTATGATGTAATTATTTATTTATTTTATACAGAACTCCTATTATATAGTAAAGATCTGACATTCGTTTCTGTACCACTATTCATCATATGTGTGAGATTTGGTCCCAGCACATCTGGTATTTATTTCGCGCCTGGGTTTTGGACCCCTAAAATCCGGGTGTGACAACCCTCCCTTTCACTAGAGTTTCCTTTCACAAATCTTCCATGGGAAATAAGCAGAATAGCACATCATAAACATGATCTAAGCCAATGACAATCTCTAATAGCTTTTTAATGCTTCCACAAACTCTAGGCAATCTATGTGATAACAATCATCAAGAGTAATAAGAGTATAACCAGTCCATGTTGCTCCACTAGTGTCACAAGATGTAAGAACTATATGTGATGTACTAAAAGCTCTCCATCTTATCCAAATAATGATCTACAAGATCCAAATGAGTGGAGTGTGTTTCTCTATCACCAAGAGGTGTTCACAAGTGTTTAGAGGGCGAGGATGCTAACCAAGGTTGGCTAAGCGGTATATTTATAAACCCACACTTAAATCTAACTATTACCACATCGTGGGCTGCAATTAGGGGCACTAGACATGTCTATAGCACTGTCCATTTTTACATCGGACACGTTTGGTGCCTTCCCAATGACTATAATTTCAATGGCTATAAATTGGTCGTTATCCACTATTAGGTATCCGGTACAACATTGAACATATTCGGTGCATGATAATCTAAGATCGTAGTTTATATGCTCTCCAAGCGTCCTATCTAGTGCTACCGCACACACATCCAGTGACTGTTAGGGTTGATAGACCTATTTTTCATGCTCTCCGAGTTTTCCGTCTAGTATGTTATTTGGTGCGCTATATCAGGTACACACTAGACTCGTATTCGGCTAAAAACTGTGTAGCATGTACGAGCCTCCCTCGTGTCCGGTGCACATATCCCATGCACCACCTGACACATCTGGTGCATGCTCAAAACTGTACCGAGAGCATTTTCATCTCTTATCAATTATGCTAATTCTCAAATGTTTTGCTAAATATATTATAGTAGCATTTTTAAAGTGCTTTTAACAAACATTTTTGCTTGATCTCTAAGTGCACCACTGTGCCTATATCCAATGCACATAATTCTAACGCCTAGTGGCATTAAATGACTAAATTATCTAATTAAATGTCAGGTTTGAACTGAGATTTTGGATTCTCAGCTGGTTCTCGCTTGTTTGGAAACTTAAGTTCCCTCCGGGATTTCTGGGATTAAGGGGGAAACTAAGCTAATTTTCTCCTTAATCTTCAGAGATTCTGGAAGAGATTTAAGTTTCCAAACTAGATCTAAAAGCTTCCGAATTTTCTTTGCCTTATTCTGAGTTACATCGGGTTCATGCAGTAACCATCTGGATTCTGTGGACTCTGTTTAGCGCGCTTGACGCCTTTGAGGTCTTTGAGCCCTTCTGGACTGATTTGAAACAGTGCCCAGTTCCTCGCTCAGAAATTCTCTTATCTGACTCCCAAAATTACGGCATTCCAGTGGTCTGTGGTTTTTTATACCGGGGAAAAAAAGACGAAGAATGAATGAACCATAGGCGCCGCTGCTGCGTTCACGATTTGCCCTATGACACAGATACCTGAGCCCGAGAATTGCTGTGCCCTATGACAGCAACACAGCCAACTGATATGCGCCGCGTCGTGCCACCTGATACGATACCTGTCCGGCTATCCCCGTCTTGACTGACTAGCCGTGGCGGCCGGCGAGTGGCGCTGGAAATCAACGACAAGGCCTCAATCTCAGGCGCAGGCCTGTCCGGAAGCGGAGAAGAGATACTTTTCCAGGTGACCAAGTGGGCGAATGGCGTGAGCACCAAACGCTAGCGCAGTGTTGGGCAGCGTCGTCGTTGTGGTCTGCTCTGCCTTGCCCCTTTCGACCCCGCACAGACGGGTGGATCCATTGATTGCCAAGAAAACCTTCACCCTTGTCCACAAGATTTATGTTTTTTAACCAAAAAAAAAAAGAAACAAGATGTAAGCCACAAAACTACTTATAATTTGGAACGGATGCAGTATACATTTTTTCTTTTCTTTTTGCTACTAAGAACTAGACGATTCCAATTTCTTCGGTAGTTATGTCAGCTGGGAAGCGCATGTGGACTAGCAACAGAAACCAAGACGACGAAGTCTGGCCACGAGCCATGACCGGGCTAGCTGCAGCGATCGATCAAGACGAGGCAATGGCCATGGCCAGTGGATCTACCTTTTCCCTGTTCGCCAAAAGGGACGGACACACGGGCCATTCCATTCATGACGAGACCTGGATGATATGGATTGTGCGCCTGGACAGTAATAATAAGGGACAAAGTGCCATTTGCGAAGAAAAAAAAAAGAAGAAGAACAGCTAGACAGAGAGAGGCAGCGAATCCTATCCCCTGCACATGCAATGTTGATGCGTTCTTCCGGCAAGCTGCTATATACTAGAAAGCAATCCCACTGCAGGATTAAGGCCAGGGTCTGATTAGTTGGGTGGTGCATGCAATGCATCTGCCGCGTGAAGAATCTCCACCATTTTTTCTCGCTCCATCACTCGAGGCTGTCCATCGCTTTTTCTTTTTAGCCAAGGTTGCAGTACAGGATATATGACAACTTGGTGCAACAAGGGCAATCCTTTGTAATTCTGTTACCATCGGCAGGCAGACGAAGGGAAACCGCCGCGCGCACCTGGAGGCTGGAGCCGGACCCGGACAGCTACCAGCAGCACCGCCACATGTCGTCGCCCGCACCGGGCTGGGCTGTGTGCCTTGTGCTGCAGTTGCAGTTGCAACTCGCAGTAAACTAGCTACTGATAAAACAATCAAAGATCCCATCCACCCAACCATGGTTTTGGCCGCGACCAGCAGCAAGGACGACGAGGGAAGTCAAACCCGGATGGCCTCCGCGTCATCGCCACGGGCGTTGACCTGCCGCCATCCCGTCAGGTCCGGGCCCGGTGCCGGCCTCTGGCCTCCACACGCCCAAAGACAACGGCGCCTCCAGTAAAACGTTTGGCGGCGTGGCCGTGGAAGGTTTCAAGGTCGCGCTCGCGCGAGGCCGACGACGGGAGAGATTCATGTGCAGCGTTCGGAATTCGAGTCATGCTCTCCTGCTCGTACTAATAAGGTCATGTACAAACCCTGCACGATATCTAAATATAAGACACATCTAAAATACAATATAATACAATAAATGTCTAAAACCTATATCTTTCTATATCCTTTGCACCAATCAGTATATTCAATAAATTAAATTGATCAATCAGCTATTCCCATGTATCTAGCAAAGAGCCAAGACAGTGTCTTCATCAAGAGATACGTGTCTTGAGTTTTTTTACATTTACCTCTTAGACACATTCGAAGCTACATCTCAATACACCCATTGTACATGCCCTAAGGAGGCACCAATCTTAGCTTTAGCCACCGTTGTGCGGTCCAGTACTAATTGATGTTTTTAATGACGGTTGCTAGATTCAACCGGCTCAACTAACGAATCACTCTATTGTCATTGACTATTCATCATGGAAGGGCATAAGTGTTGTAGTGATTGTGCACACGAAAAGGAGTGGTGTTGGGTCTAAACTAAATAAAAGCAATGGTCAGATGAGCATAAGTTTTTTTTCCGGCTATAATTGTTTTGCGGAAGATACTCCATGCTCTACACATGAAAATGACTGGTGTTTGGTCCACGACTTGATAAAAAGCAATGGTTACATACTTAAGTTGGAATCTGAGACTCGCTTCCTCATCGAGTCTAGCATGTGCATAATGTTGCCATGCTCCATCATGATTATAAGGAGTGCTCATTGAAAGATGAACAGTTATAAACATGAATACCAAATTAGACGAAACATTTAAATAGGAAAAGTTATAGAGAACATGACAATAGGCGTCGACTTGAAGTTCTAAAGTATATGTATGCATTGCATATGTTGTTGCCTCTATAAGAACATCAGTGTTCTCTTCAATGCATCATCGTGATACTTCGCTATGTTATTTTGTTTAATCACCACCGAATCCATGAAGCCCACATTACAAATCCCCTCTTTGCGGCTCCTTTAGATCTCCACCCAATACGATATGAAATAGGCTTAAGGTCACACAAATAGTGAATACACATAAGTGTAATGTCGACAAGACATATGGAGAACGCTTACAAAAACCTAGCAACTGGTGAGAGAAAAGACTGAGAGCATCTCGCTCGTACATATGATAGATATTCTAAAAAATATAGGTCCGATTAGTCGAGTCGAAATCTAGCCACATGAGTTGTATTCCATTGAAGTAGTTGGTATCTTGATGGCCATGCTAATATAGGTCCTCTCAACAGCTAATTTCTCCATGTACCATTCATGGAATCTGCGCATTTATGTTGGAAGTTCTTTGACCAGCTCTGGTATGACTAGAGACTTGCCATACTCATACTTCCAAACTGTTGAAGTTGTTGCATATATACTTTCTAGCCCTAACATGTGTTCTTTCATCAGGCCTACAGACTTCAAAAATGCCTCTATATTAATACCATTTTTGGATGGCATATTACTAATTGGTTGAAGCTATTTTTCGAGTTGTAACTCAACTTTTTAATAACATGTGTTCTTTCATCAGGCCTACAGACTTCAAAAATACCTCTATATTAATATCATTTTTGGATGGCACATTACTAATTGGTTGAAGCTATTTTTCGAGTTGTAACTCAACTTTTTAACATGTTTCCTTAAGATTTCTTGATAGAGTGACCATAATCTGATAGAATAGCTTTCTTTTGTTTCTCACTCATATTCACAAAGAAACTTCTTGTTACTGGGTCTATTGGTTCTTTCTTTGGAGAAGATCTCTTTCTTAAATGATCCTTCACCTTGGTAGCCATAAACAGTAAATACAAATATCAAATAAATTTTAATTTCCACCAAATAAATTTAAATATAATCAAATAAAAACAAATACAGTGACATGAATGCGTCACCCAAGTTTAAGAACAAAATTTTATAAATTTTTAATCTAAAAAATAATTAATGTCATGTTCTATAAACTGAATCAAAGACATTGAAATAGATTTTATTATTTTAAAGTTAAGGCGTTACATAACCTTATAGCTTGCTATTGTTTTCACTAGTACAAAAAAGGTATATAGAGATGGTTTGTAATCTATCTTCACTGGCGTTTTTTTAGAACCATCAGTGGTAGAGCACAATATAAATGTTTTCTCATATGTGGTTAATTGAGAATGGCTAGTGAAAATTGATTTTTAATGACGGTTCAGTTATGACAACCACCAATTGAAATTGATTTTCACTGGCGGATGAGATATGAAAGCAGCAACTAAAAATCTTTTTTAGGAAATATAAACTGGATTTTAAAAGTAGCAAAATAAAAAATTATTATGGCCCCCACACTGAAAGTGATCGAACTACAAAGTTTCGTAACTTTTAAAGATCTACAACTTTTACTTGTATGGTTTTTACATACAAGGTCATTTGAGAAACTAAAAAATTCTGGATAAAATGATTTTTACTGGGGGATTTCATAAGAAAACTGCTAGTAGAAATGCACGATTTTTATTGGCACTTTTTTAAGAAAACTGTCAGTGCAAAGTTGTTTACACCGGTGGTTCTTAAGTCGGGTCAGCCACTTTTATTTTCACTAATGCTCGATAACCAAAATCGTTTGTAGAAATTAGACTTCACCGTAGACGTAGAGCTTTTTGTACTAGTGTTTTTATAGTTTTTAGAGAAAAATATAGCTATATATTGTAGCTCTCTGTTTATAAAATAGTATGTGCTCTATTTTTAATTATAAGATGTTTTGTGTTTTAATATAATTTTTTTATATACTTGTAAGTACATGTATAATATAATTAATATAACGAAACTTAAATATCTTATAATTTAGGGTCAGTTGGAAATATAACACTCAAAATTTTAAAAAATTGGAAACTAGTTTATTTTTATGTCCCTCTATGGCATCAAAATAAACTAGCTATTTAATTTTGTAAAGTTAAGTGACATATGTTCAGTTATTAATTCTATAATTTATCATTGAGAAGTAGTACTAGCTAAGTACCACTAGAGGACCCGGAAAACGGTAAACAAGAAACCGCCGGAGGCAGAAACCGGCGGCCCGAAGGCTGGCTCGCGGAGGCCGGGAAAACGGAATGCGGCAGCGGACAGTCGGACACCTCCCTGGTTTCTAACCGCGACTAAAAAAAAATCCGAGCCTTTCTTCCCCCACTTGCGCCGCTACGGTCCAGGCGTTCTTGCTGCCTCCCTCGTAGACTAGACTCTAGACCACTATATATACAGTACTCGTCGCCGTTTTCTTCCTCACCAACTTCTCATCATCAGCCAAGTGTAAAGAGTGCGAAGAAGCAGTAGCAAA
This sequence comes from Zea luxurians, assembly GCA_029449295.1. Classification (NCBI taxonomy): domain Eukaryota; kingdom Viridiplantae; phylum Streptophyta; class Magnoliopsida; order Poales; family Poaceae; genus Zea; species Zea luxurians. The sequence goes on from JAOPSE010000024.1 coordinate 40,052,975, forward strand.
AGGATTCCATTCTCGTGTTCTTGGAGTGGTCCATCGATCGAGCTCCGTGAGAGAGAGAGAGAGCAAGCAATGGCGACAGCAGGGAAGGTGATCAAGTGCAAAGGTGCGTGCGTCTTCTACCTCCGCCTTTCGTGATGGCTACTAGCTAGCTAGCAGCCTAGCTAATCATTGGATTGATTTTGTCCTTGGATCCCTCTGCAGCCGCCGTGGCGTGGGAGGCCGGCAAGCCGCTGTCCATCGAGGAGGTGGAGGTAGCGCCGCCGCAGGCCATGGAGGTGCGTGTCAAGATCCTCTACACCGCGCTCTGCCATACCGACGTCTACTTCTGGGAGGCCAAGGTCTGTGCCTGCTGCTTCTCTAGCCGCAGAACGTTGATATGCATGAGCATGACAGATCTGTGCCTAACCAGTGATTTTTGGCTGAATCTTGTCTTGTGCAGGGGCAAACCCCGGTGTTCCCGAGGATCTTAGGACACGAAGCGGGAGGGTATGCTTCCATCTCCCTGTCCTCTTGTGCTGATTCTACTAGTTTTTTTTAGATGTGCACCTCTGTGTCTTATTATCGTGCGATTCTACTAGTTTAATTTAGCGCGTCGGTTCTAAACATAGCTAGTCAATCCATCTCGAGCGCAGCTGGTTTGGCAGTGGATTTAAGATCCACTACTAAAGAAAGCAAGCGTGCATATTTTATTGAATTAATTGGGTATAAATTAAAGCCTCATGTGCAGATTCAAGGAACACACAACGTCAGCCATGAGCCCATGACACAAAGAATCTGCACTTAAGATGTTTTTTCTTTCATTTTTCTCCATAAGACGGATAGAGACAAGCTACAGCCAGGACCACTAATACTAGCTCTGTTAATACGTCTTGGTCGCAGCATCGTGGAGAGCGTCGGAGAGGGCGTGACCGAGCTCGCGCCAGGCGACCACGTCCTCCCGGTGTTCACCGGCGAGTGCAAGGAGTGCGCCCACTGCAAGTCGGAGGAGAGCAACATGTGCGACCTCCTCAGGATCAACGTCGACCGCGGCGTGATGATCGGCGACGGCAAGTCCCGCTTCACCATCAGCGGGCAGCCCATCTTCCACTTCGTCGGGACGTCCACCTTCAGCGAGTACACCGTCATCCACGTCGGCTGCCTGGCCAAGATCAACCCCGAGGCGCCTCTCGACAAAGTCTGCATCCTCAGCTGTGGTATCTCCACCGGTAAGCAAGATGCCATTTCCATTCCATGGCCATGCCGTGCTTTAGCAGGATGGCTAGCTTACAGCTTACTGAACTGTCGCCATCGTTTTTGTGCAGGCCTTGGCGCGACACTGAATGTGGCGAAACCAGCCAAGGGCTCGACGGTGGCGATTTTCGGGCTTGGGGCTGTAGGCCTTGCTGTAAGTGGTGGTGGCAGTTTTATGAGTTTTATTTTTTTTTTCATAATGATTGGAATATGTATGGACTGAACACTCACTGTATACTATATATGTTTCAACGTACATGATCGATCAGGCTATGGAAGGTGCTAGACTGGCTGGTGCATCAAGGATCATCGGCGTGGACATCAACCCAGCAAAATACGAGCAAGGTATAATTAAAGTACTGTGGTCACCATATTATGTGTGAAATGACAGTGTTTGGTGCATGCGATGCTGGTACATCGAACTTACTTCCGTTTTCTTTTCTTTTTTTCAGCTAAGAAATTTGGCTGCACTGAATTCGTTAACCCCAAGGACCACGACAAGCCAGTGCAAGAGGTGTGCTTAGCTTTGTCGCAGTATATATATTACTGACGGTGACCCTTTGTTCAAGGACAAAGAAACTAAAATCCTGCCTGTATCTGATATCCACTGCTCGTTGGTGCTCCTGTGTTGCATTGCAGGTGCTGATTGAGCTGACCAACGGCGGCGTCGACCGCAGCGTGGAGTGCACCGGTAACGTCAACGCCATGATATCCGCCTTCGAATGTGTCCACGACGTATGTGCTCCTCAGCTCAATCCTGTGCGATTCTATCACCACCACCATCTGCTTTCAGGCTGAAATGGAACTCTGATCTGAAATGCAAATGCAGGGCTGGGGTGTCGCCGTGCTGGTGGGTGTCCCGCACAAGGACGACCAGTTCAAGACCCACCCCATGAACTTCCTCAGCGAGAAGACACTCAAGGGCACCTTCTTCGGCAACTACAAGCCCCGCACCGACCTGCCCAACGTCGTCGAGATGTACATGAAGAAGGTAAGCCGCCGCCTGAAGAACCTTGGAGTACGTACCTGACCTGCTCACGGTTCAACCGTATCGTCCCTGACTGACGATCAACATGCGATGTGTGTGTGTTGTGTACGTGCGTAGGAGCTGGAGCTGGAGAAGTTCATCACGCACAGCGTGCCCTTCTCGGAGATCAACACGGCGTTCGACCTGATGCTCAAGGGGGAGAGCCTGCGCTGCATCATGAGGATGGAGGATTAGAGAGCTTCATTGCAAGCTTGCTCCTCCTGCAGACATGTCGCACAGCAAATGGGCATGGAAAGTTGAAGGCGCTCCAGTCCTCCAGCTTGTGTAGTACACAGTAGCAATAAAACGTTAGTGTTTGTCCTGTGCCCATCCTGTATTATTCTGTTCCAGGGTTTCACCTTTATCGTCAGTGTGTGGTCAGGTTTCAACCCTTCTCAGAACAACCCCCTCAAAAAAAAAGGAAGAAGTTTGTGTCCAGGTTTCAGAATCCACTGTCTGTAATTACCATTTTGCATGACAATAATGAGATACTGTAGGTGTTAATAATGTTCCAGACCTTCAAGGCTTCCCTCCCTCGCAACACCGATTTACGAAATGTAATGTAAATGGTAATGTTTCACACTTGATTATCAGTGCTAATAAGTTTAAATAAGACGATATTAGTTTCTAGTGTAGTATCTGATTACGGTTGAACTTAAATAAACATGAGTTTAATGTTATTGGTTACCGTGTTCACGGTGAAACAAACATCACCTCAGTTGTCATGACTCTTTAGGCCCCCTTTGTTTCCGTTTTTTCTATGCAGGACTCTTGCGGTCGCAGATTTATCGCATCATCAGATTCTTGTTGATTCTCCTTGATTACTAATTTAATTTTTTTTTATTCTAGACAATAGCTCGATGGCAGGGTAGGTGTTTGACAGGATTATACGATTCTCGTCACCGTCGCTGTCAAATAAGCGGATGCTATAGATAGTACAAGTCAACAATTTAGGTTCTATTTGCCAGTGCCGCTTTGTCCAGTAGGGTTCCAAGCAGGTCCATGAGCCCGGGCCGATCACTCCCTGTGCTGTCAGCACAGCAACGGTTTTGTAAAATAATCTGTACGTATCAGTTTTGAATTGAAAGTTGCTTCCATTCCACAAGTCAAGAATTGGATTCCACACGTTATTATATATCAACCATGGTTCCCGTGAAGCGAATGAGCGGATTCTGACACGCTGTAGCTATGGACCGGGCAGTCAATCAGCTAACTAATTCTGATATGGAGTGTAAAATAGTATTTTGTATGACTATATATCTTTTACTGAGCAAGGCTTTAGAGCATCTCTAGGTCTGTTTGGTTGGTTTCTCTCGCCAACCTGGCTGTGTGAGCTAGGATCACTGGAGCCTGGCTCTGGAGATGCGACCAATCTGCTCGTATCTGGTGATCCTGGCTCAGGGTGCTTTAAGGATCGTGCGAGCCTGGATCCAAATCTACATGCAGGCAACCAAACACAGAGCTCGCACGCGCATAGCCTGGCTCACAACAACCTAACAGCAGCTACCCGCATCCTGTGATGCAAGCACGCGCAGATGCAGGCAACCAAACAGAACCTCTATCGCTCCAAGCATATGTTGTGGCCCCAAGCTCCATGCCTTGACCTCGAATATCTAGACAAACTCAACTAGTGTGTTCGTGAATACTGTATGAGTACTTAGGAGCATCACGTGCTTGGCTAGTATAATGTGTCGGGTATGGTAATTAGGAGTACCTAGATTACGCTCTTAAAAACACGCTTAACCCCTATACCACCATCAAAGCACGTTCCCTGAGGACGAAAGTCATAAGCCAATCTTCACACGAGGTCCTCCTCAGGGGTTTCCATAACTCCGCCTCGCCTAAGCCTACCCTCGGACAGGGTGTGTTCTCGGGAGAATCCTCGTCCCGACCGAGGTTCCCTCTCCCCAGAACGGCGGTCTTCGCCTCGCCCAAGCTTGCCTTGGGTAAGGAAGACAAACCCAGGGCAAGACTCAGCCGAAGTCCATAGGGGACAACAGCATTCAATGCGCGTACCTACCTCACGCAGGGTTGCACGTGAACAGGAGCAAAAAACCACGGTCCTATCAAGCTTTACCAACTATGATGACACATGCGACCACTGTACCCACACGCCATCTGCCAACCCCCGATGGGACGTACAATATGACAAGAGTACAGGCTGGCCCTCGGGCACAAACTCTGGCTCGCCCGAAGTCGACCCCGGCCTCAGGACAAACTCCGCCTCGCCCGAGCCTGGCCTCGGCTACCTGCTTCTCGTAAATCCCACAGGAGGCCACTCCTTCAATTGTGGAACGCATGTCTTTGAATCCTAGAACGGGCTCGGTCGTGATCTCAGGCGGACTTCCGCCTCGTCCAAGCCTGGCTCTGACCTCTATATCTGCAACGGAAAGGCGCCCAACGTCACCAGATACTGCAGAGCTGACGTATTACTTAGGGGCTTTTCCCATACTTAGTACTGTGTCAACCACTATAGTATGGGAAACCCCCTTGCCAGGGGGCTCGAGTACGTGACCGAGCCCTCAGCCCTAGCCTCGGCTCTCAGCAGAAATCAAGCGGGCACAAGTCAACAGCAAGTACAAGACCATGCCCCGGGCCATACCATCTAAGGGGCGCGACAACACCTCCTCACCGTATGCAACCAACTATGGTACTCCTGGTAGCCCTCCTTGAGGCTATAAATAGGATAGCCTATAGCTTCAGGAAGGAAGGCAGACACTATACGATTTTCTCCACCACGATATTGGCACTAGCTTCAATCAAGCCCAGGGACTTAGGATCCTTCCCTCTCCCGCTCAGCTTGTATTCCGTACTGCAAGCACTTAGGTGCAAGTAATATAAGTCTCATCCTCCCTCTGCTGGAAGTAGGGTCTTCTCTTGCCTGAACTAGGATAAAGACTTATGTCATCTTGCATCACCATCTAGGTTAGGGGCACGCAACATTATTTCATTGGTTGGTTAGGCCCTCGGGTCCAGACACCGACATAATGCTTCTGAGGCAAGGTTCAACGGCGGTCAGTACCGTTTGATGATGTGGCAACACTAGTGGTCGATACCGATTAGTTCTCCTTCATCATCGGTTGGATTGGTTGGTCGGTTGTTGGGCCTGTCGACTGGTCAGTTTGATTGATACCAACCACGTTGGAACCAAACCAATCGGTACCAACCAATACATTGGAGATCGGGTCTATTCTGACCTCGCTCGATCATTATCGACGACCTCTTGCTGGCATGTCAACTTCTTATTGGTTCACACCATTTTATCGTTTAAAGTTAAAAAATAAAAAATCCAGGTGTTTGTGTTCATTCATACCACTCACTCTAATTCATTTCCCTTCTCGATTATTTGTAGTCTCTTACTCCTTGTTTCAATATGGATTCTAGGTGGATTTCAAACTTTGGTACCTTCACTGGCTTGCTCAATGAGCAATCTCCACAACTTTTGAGACCCATACCGGTGTGAAGAGAATCTTCTTCGATGGTCTTTCTCATGTCCATCATCGACAGGAGGATATTCTTGCTCGTCCCCGTTCTTTGACTCTATAACCTCTGTTTTCATATCTATATCCTCCTCTATATCCATACCTACCATTTGCCTATGCTCATCCTCTTGACAATGAAAATCCTACTGTTGACGCTCCACCTCCTACCACTAAACATCTTACCACTGACACTCATCATGCTCAACCTTTCGCTTATACATACCCTCCTTCATACATGTATGTGTATCCATATGGTGCTCCTCATGGATCCTATTGTACGCTCCCCCATTTGGTGCTCCTCTCTCATATGGTGATTATCCTTCATTTCATCCTCCTATAGACATGATAGTATCCCCAAGTAGCCACATCGATGCGGCCTCAAACCACTCCACATACTCTCATGCTACTCAATTCTAATGATGAAGGGACTGTACTTTAACACAAATTTTAGGTCGACAATAATTTTTCTAGTTAAGAAATTTATAGGTCCATGTGTGGCAACTACACTCCATGGACCCCCATTGAGGACAATGGCAAGAAGGAATCGACCTTCTAGGGACAAATAACCAATATGTACAACTTCACTATAGAACCTCCTCGCCATGTACCCCCAAGTAGCTAAAGGATTGGTGGTCGACAAGCAACCTTAAGGTTACCGTCTTCGATGACATATATAACCACTTGTATATGTCTTGGTCGAGTAGAGCAAATGATGTTATGCTCCTCTAAGCAGCAAACGAGAGCTTTCATATAAACTCGATAGAATCGACTTTAAGCTAGAGCACATGTGGCGTGCTCTTTGCCATCAACTTAAATGGTGCACATGGCATGATGACGATGACTCCATCGATGGGAGCAAAAGATCTCATCTCAACTTTGATGATGGTTATAGTTCACATCACCCGATAATGTTAGACTAACACGCCTATAAGGACAATGGACTGTGACCCATTTAAATAATGGATGTTGGTGTTTGATGATCAACATAAGCATTTGGACTAATGTGTTTTCTAGTGTTTATGTTTATAGTTCAAAGAATGTACGTAAACTTATATGAAGGCAACCAGGTGATCATGGAGATCAACACCTCAAAGAAAGACATTAGAAGACTTATTGAAGACCTATCAAGATCATGCAAGAGTCCAAGACACAAGACGAAAGCCCAAGCTAAGAAACAGGAAGACGCGAAGAAACATGTTGTACAGTGGAGTACCAGACGTGCCTGGTGGTGCACCGGATAGGACATCATATATTTATAGTGCATGTGCTAACAATTGGGCCAAAGGTAGAGTACATTGGACATGTGCACTAGATGGCACATCAGGCAAGGTACCCAGTAAGCCCTGCAACACGTACATGGGCGTCTACAACACATAGAATCCTGCACCGGATACGACACTTAATAAGGGTTACAAATACAACTAGAGCTAGGTATAACTCATCGGACATGACCTATGTCACACAGGTGGCACACCGAATACCCAAAGGATCAACAGCTGACAACAACTAGCTCACAATGGCTAGCTGAAGTGAAAGGCACCGGATGTGTCGAGTGGCACACCTGACATATCTAGCGATGCACAGGAATGTATACCATTTTCATTTTGGCTTTAAGGGCTATAAATATGACCCCAACCGACCATTTCACAAGTGTGTGAATTGAGACTCCAATCGTTTATCTCCAAACACCCAAGTGCTTAAAGAATCACTCGGTGATTAGTGTAGGTGCTTTTGTGAAGTGCTTACGTTAGTTAGACCACATTTATTAGTGTTTGCTCTAGGTAACGCCTACTTGGGAGAAATGAGGAATAAACACCTCAAACCCCTTGGTGCTTGGACAAACCATTTTATCCATCGACACATGCATGTCTTGATATAGTTATACTAGAGGAGTTGTATCTAGCAAGATCACACCAACCACGTTTGTGGTGTGGCTGCCCCTGTGTACTAGAGGGAAAGACGTCTGCAGCGTTTCAATTGGAATCTCAATAGTGGATACGACGGAGAGCATCTGAGGGAGATATGTAATCTTAGTGCCCGTGCTTTGAAATGACCATATTTTTATACTAGTATTAATTAATAGCTTGTGAAAAATAATGTAATCTTAGTGCTCGTACTCATACTATATTTTTTATTAGCTTGTGAGGAATAATGTGGCCTTATTTTTCATACTATCTAGCATTGATTATTAGTTTATTTGTTCTCTGTGCTAGTATTAATTATTAGTTTATAAACTATTAGTTTACGAGAAATTAGCTTGTGAGAAATGAGATGTTCTTGTTCTAATTTTAGTTATTAGCCTATGAGAAATATGGTGAATAATTTATTCTATTTCACAAACCAACAAACAGTATAAACTAGAGAGTAAGATGGTGATGATGAACAACATCATTCCACCAACTACAACCCCTATTAATGAACGACATTAAGGCAATAAATAAAATCTCTTAAGCTTTTTACGACGTGTTTGTGGTGTACATATATACGATCTAGCCTATTTGATTTCTTGGATTGGGTGGCCAACGCGTTGTAGCCTGGCCTAGCCACCACCACGCTGGCTCAATCGAGGCAACAAGGCTTTCATCTAGAGACAATACTAAGAGGTCCCTCTAGACGAAGGTCCGGAAGGCGACATCGAGTTGGAGCACATGAGCCGTATGATTGCCAAGGAGTACTTAATGACAACCTAGGTCTAACGGGTAGTGCCACTACACTCACGAATGATGTTCTATAGCTCGACGTCTCGAGGATCCGGAAGAGGACCATACTATCCATCCACCACCATGATCTGATGGTGAGGGACACCACGTCGGTGAGAACATGGTCGTCCAAGGCATAGCACTGCAGTGTAAGGAGGATGAGGTCACACCAACAGACGTAGGTGGTGGAAGTTAAGTCGAGGAGGATAGAGACTAGAGAGCGGATGTGCTAAACACCCATCGCCTGGACATGAAGGTTGGAACAACAGCGACCTCATGCGCTAAGGGAGGGTCGACAAAAAAGGGCTCCACGGGAGGCACAGGGTTGGGAGAGACAAGGAGACAACACTCAACATTGGCTAGCTGGTGAGTGAGGGCATCCACCACGATGCATTCAAGTTCTCATGCGAGGGCGGTGACACGTTCACGCTCCCGCGGTAGCAGCACAGTTGCCTTAGCAGTTGTGAGGGTTGTGGCCAAGGTAGAGTGATGAGATGCCACAATATAAGTGTATGCCTGGAGGGCAACACCTAGTGGATGCACAAAGGGTGGAGAGGGCCAAGGAGGACACCCGAGACAATAGTAGCAAGAGGCAGGCCTAGGCCAGCCAACCCTTAGCCAAGAGCTGCCACACCAGGGCCCTAGCCAATGGTACCTAGGCTAGCCGACGCTTGGTTGGGAGCCACCACGCTCGGGCCCTAGCTAGTCCTGATCATGGGCCATCTGATCCGACCAAACCGATCCGACCCGCCCAAAAAAACCCGACACGACAAATAAAACGGGGGGGTACGGACTGTAATTTTGTACCCATAATAATTCACAGGCCAGGTACGGGCCATGATTTTTGACCCAAAACCCGACCCAACCCGAAAAAAACCCGATTAAAGCCAAAAAACCTAACCCAACCTAAAAAAACCCAACTCGACACATCAAACAGGGAGGCACGGGCCAACCGGACCCGACACTAGACATGGGTCGGGTACGCGCCGTACTAAATGACCCACGACCCGACCTTGACACGACCCAAACTTGATCTGGCTCGAGGTTTAAACAGGTCTAGCCCTAGCCAATGGTACCTAGGCTAGCCAGCCCTTGGTTAGGAGCCACCACGCCCAGGTCCTGGTCGATGGTGTCTGAGATAATGTAGCCGGACTAGGGGCATCTAGGCCCTAGCCGTTGAGGGGTGGTGGGTGAGGTAGGGGCGAGGAGAGGGGAACACATGCAAGTTGCGGCGACACTTAGTACGACGGACGGTGCCCGTTTAGGCGATGATGATAATGCTCGAGAAGGCGGTCGCGGTAGCGCCTGTGACTGGCAGGGAGGGTGGTGGCCTTGTACCGCATAGAGAGGGCAGCGGGCCTACGCATGGCCGCAACGACAGCAGAATAGTGGGTGTGATGGTTGCTACAACCACCCGACGATGAGAGAGGCAAGGGGAAGGAGGGAAGGAGGAGGTTGGATGCGTGCCGACCATGGTGCCTGCTCAGTCGGCAGTGAGGTTGGGTGGGTGCCGACAACCTACAGCACTAGTACAGAGAAGTTCTATAGTGGCGGTTGTAAACCTATTTATAGTGGCGTTTTTCGTAACCTCCAGTGGTAGGGGCCAGTAGAAATCATCATTTTTACAGGCGGGTAACTGAGGACCGCCAGTGAAAATCGATTTTCACTGGCGGTCGGCGTAATAAAACCGCCAGTGAAAATCGATTTTCACTGGCGGTCGATGTAATAAAACCGCCAGTGCAAATCGTTTCCAGGAAACATAAAACAGATTTTAAAAATAGTAAAAAAATTTATTTGTATTAGGACCACCCCACCCGCCCGTCTCCGTCGAAGTCGCGGCATTTTTCGCGCAAAATTCGCGCGCTACGCGGTTGTTAGTATTCGAACCGTCGACCTCACCCTCGCGCGTACCTCCCCTACCACTCCGTCTATGACATGTCTTGTGTCTAGTTTGTAGTTGTTTTCTCCACATATTACAACCATTTGAGTGTAAATTGCTTATTTGAGACACTAAACGAATTCAAATAAAAAAGTTGTCAACTACAAAGATAAATAACTTTTGAAGTTCTACAACTTTTATTTTGACACTTTTTTCATCCGAGGTAGTTTGCAAAATTTGAATTTTAAATTTGACATACTTAGATTCAATTTTTGAGAACCGAAATGAGTTCAAATAAAAAAGTTGTCAACTACAAAGTTTCATAACTTTTAGAGATCTACAACTTTTATTTTGGCGGTTTTGTCATACGAGGCCGTTTGAAAAACTCGAAAAATTAAGGATAAAAATGATTTCTAGTGGCGGTTCCTTAAGAAAACCGCCACTAGAAATCGTATTTCTAGTGGCGGTTCCTTAAGAAAACCGCCACTACAAATCGTGGATTTCTACTGGCGGTTTTCTTAAGGAACCGCCAGTAGAAATACGATTTCTAGTGGCGGTTTTCTTAAGGAACCGCCACTAGAAATAACACAGTCGGTGGATAACCGAATCCGCCTGTAAAAATATATCGTCCCCGCAGGCTTTAAGCCTTTTTCTACTAGTGCAGGTGACCAAGCGGTGGTGACGTTAGGGAGAGGAGGACCGGTAGAGAGAAGGTGGTTAGATACTATGTCGAGGAATGAAAACCCTAGCACGTAGAGCGACATGAGTGTTGCATATGTTATAACTAGTACAATATCGTGCGTTGTGACGGCACACAATCAATTTGATACTCATAAAAATAAATTTAATATAAAGTGAACATTTGGTCCACATATTATATATTGAACTAATAATAATAAACATTATACTTTATCTTAGCCAAAAGACCGAGAAATGTATGAGTTGAAAAGGAGCTCATCCCTTTTTTATAGCTGGCTCTGTCGCTCGTACTCCTTCAGTTAGCGGGTACTATGTAAGAGTGTTGCACTGTTTGTGGCTTCTTGTCATATTGGACTTGAATTGTTTCTTACAACCCATCTAGGTTACAACTGTCTATTTGTGGTGTAATAGCTCATTGGTAGGCAAGGAACGAGGAAGAGGGACAGACCTATGCGCTTCCCACGCGACCCACGACGTATGAAACCGGTGCTTTAAAGGAGTAGAGAAATATAGTTATATAGTACAATATCGTGCGTTGTAACGACACACAATCAATTTGATACCCATAAAAATAAATTTAATATAAAGTGAACATTTGGTCCACATATTATATATTAAACTAATAATAATAAATATTATACTTTATCTTAGCCAAAAGACCGAGAAATGTATGAGTTGAAAAGGAGCTCGTCCCTTTTTTATAGCTCGCTCCGTCGCTCGTACTCCTTCAGTTAGCGGGTACTATGTAAGAGTGTTGCACTGTCTGTGGCTTCTTGTCATATTGGACTTGGATTATTTCTTACGACCCATCTAGGTTATAACTGTCTATTTGTGGTGTAATAGCTCATTGGTAGGCAAGGAACGAGGAAGAGGGACAGACCTATGCGCTTCCCACGCGACCCACGACGTATGAAACCGGTGCTTTAAAAGAGTAGAGAAATATAGGCTGAACAATGATTGGGCCAAGACATAAAATACAATAATCTAAGGTGTCATTTGGTTCATGAAATGTAACATAAATGGTAATGTTAATGATTTACACTCGAATACCAGCGGTAACAAGTTTAAATAGGCCGGTATATCTATTTTTAGTGTGGTATCCGATTACGGTTAAACTTAAACAAAAATGATTTAACGTTATCGGTTACCCATTACGTTATCAATATGTGAACCAAACAGTATCTAAGACGTACACACTTTGAAATGATTTGTCCTATTTTTTTATGTTTGCAGATCGCTATTCAGCCCAACAGATATTGGGATGCAGGGAGATCTGTACAACCTGCAATCTGGGCGGGCCGAAAGATACTCTTTTGGTCGAAATACATACTGCGCATCAAGAACTTTTCAGAAATCCCAGCCACATGTCACAGTATTCAGAAAAGGAGCCTCGAGCACCGATGAGCAAGTTATACACAACTAGTGAAGAACGCATTTTGGCTTCCGTTGTGACTAGAGCAGAGTACAATGTTTTGCTGCAAGTGGTGTTGGGAAATGGATTGTTTCTTATATAGTAGTATAGATCCTGAATAATTACAGGATCACAAACACACACACTCACACCAAGATGAGTAGAAGAATTCAGAGCAAGCCGGGGCGAGAGTGGAAGGGGAACTGATGCACAACGATGGGGGGAGCCTTGTGATGATCCCTTCTCTTGCTCCTCTCCTTGCCGCCCGCCGCTGCTGCTCCCTGCTCGCCTCCTTTGTTCATCTTCTCCTCACCTGCCCCCTGCTTCTGCTGCCGCTTGTCAGCGTCTAGATGACCTCCTGATTCCTTACCGACGGCAGAAGGCGACACGGCGGCGGCAGCGCCGCAGCATCCTCCCAAACCCAGAATCATGATTGACCGACCGATGGGATGGATGGTCTGGATCGATGTTTTTATTTTCCCTCAGCTCTTGCACGGCCTGAATGGACTCTCCTCAACCGTCAGCACCTCCTGATGATTTCTGGCGACTGATGGACTGATGACGGCTGTTGCGTTTGAGCTCTGGCGGTCAACGTGAACGTGCTGTCCCGGCCGATGATCTATGTGTTCCTGCTAGCTGCTGCTGTGTCTGAGTCTTGTGTCCGAGTGGTAGCTGCTGTATTTATAGGAGGCCGCTCCGCCGCTGCTGCGAGTTGCGTGATGGGCCGGGGCGCTTTTGTTGCTCGGACGCCGGACTGCAGGGGAGTACGGGAATCGCGGTCGGGTCGCACGGAGGAGGATACCTTGAAGCTTCGTCCAAGGAGGTTCGGGGAGTCTGTTTGGCTTTTGCTCCACCAGCTTGCGCGCGGATGTGCGATGCTGACGACGCTGCCTTGGTTGCCAAGGTCCCTCGCTTTTGACTCGATCGGTTGATGCTGAGCAGCCAGTCAAATTGACCAGCAACGCGCGTGTCATAGACGGGGATTTGTTTGGGGGTGGGGGTGGTACTAACGAGAGAGCGATGATGAGGATCGGAGGAACGCTCGTCCCGACGTCCCGTGGCATCAGCGAAGGCATGCGGCGTGACATTAATTGCATTTTGATGGTTTTTCTAAAAAAGAAATTAATAATATACCAGGGTTAGTTTGGTAACCTCATTTTTTCAAGTAATTTCTATTTTACCAAAAAAAATAGTTCATTTTTCCTTAGGAAAATAGAAATGTCTTGAAAAAAATGGAGTTCTCAAACTAGCCCTAAATAGTCTAAAAAAATTCATGAAATTTTACGTACATGTGAAATTTGTACATATATAATCCTAAAAAATATGCTTCGACTTAAGGAGTGGTTAAATGATTACAACAACTATGATATGTGTGACATGATGTCTTACACGGTATCTCACAACAAAAAATCGTTACCGATAATATTCTTGTCCGGTTAGTATCATATTCGACAAGCAACTATCCGCATTTGCATTCGAGAACATCTGTATTTGTATTCGTATCCAAAGCCATCCGTATTCGAATTAGAAAAGTATTATGTATGCTCAAATATATACTCGCCTTGACTTAGCATTTACAATTGGAATGCTTGACAGATATAAAAAATCCAGGTATATAGCAATGGAACAAAAGGTCTCATGCTTACATATAGAAGATCTAGTTCCCTTAAGATAGTCGGGTATTTATTATTTAGATGCCAACTAGGCATGATGTGTTGATACATTGAAATTTGTTTCCGAATATATTCTTCACACTTGTTGGGGATGTTTCTTTAAAGAATTGCAAACAAACATGCGTTGTATCATCGATAATGCATGCTAAGTTTGTGGCAATGTATGAGGCAATTGAGAAGGTGATGTGGGTAAATAAATCTATATCTAGATTAAGAGTGGTTGATAGTATAGAGATACCATAAGAATATAGTATAATAACGAGCCATAAGTATTCTACTCCTACAACAATAAGTCAAGTAATGCTACCAAGTTCATTGACATTAAGTATTATATTATTAAGGAGAAGATCTAGGATCAAACCATTAAACTTGAGCATATTGGAACCCATTAGATGCTAGCAGATCCGCTCAGAAAAAGTTTTCCACCTAGCGTGTTTAGATAATACATAGCCAACATAGGATTAAAGGAAAGACTATGATTCTGTATCAAGGGACTATAGAACAACTAAAGAGAAATTTACTCTATTCTGATGCAGGTGGGCATGTTATATTCAATGAGTTTGGTGACACATAATTGGTCACATAATGCCTTTGTATTGATGTGTAAATTTGTCAAAAGGTGGAACTAAGTTAAAAAACAAGAAAATAGAGAACAATGGGGAGGATGTTAGGCGTGTGTGTTCTCTGGATCGGTCAAGGATGATCAAGCCCAACTCTACCCCCTAATGGCGTGTACCATGATCTGGAGTACAACCCCATCCTTGGATTGTGGCCCCGCGTTATATTAATGAGGTAGGTCACCGATACAGTAGCCAACCCTTACTGCCTCGTGAGTGTCACTATAGCCGCAACACAAATGCTTCCAACAATCGATACGATGCATTTTGCATGCCTTAGACAAGGTGCGAACACAAGGTTGACTTGTCCCTTGTGGTTCGGGTTGATGATGAGTGATTGTCAACGGGTAGCACTCTAGGGTAGTCAGTGGACTGACCAGAGTGTGAGATTATGCTTGTGCAACCATGTCGGTCGACTTGTGGTGTGCATGTGTGGAGCACAGGATCGGTGGTCGATGGCTGAGGTGAAGGTCATGCGGGCTCGTGTTGATGGACCAGGAGCGGTGAAGGGCGAGTGCTGGGTCTTGACTGACGGATCAGGGCAGCCAGGTGACCAACCGCGGTGGCTGACACCTGGGACACGCACTTTGCGCGAGGACGTGGTGGAGTGGACCATGTTGCCGGCGTGCTCAAGGACTGGTGAGACACGTGTCTGATCGTGGAGGACATGCACGAAGTGCGGTGCTCACGACAGGTTTGGTGGTTTGGGCCTCAAAACCACCCAACGCTACTGATGGTTGGTTTTGCTAAGTTTGAGCCTCAAAACTCGCGGTGGCGGTTCCACCGGTGGCGGCATGCGGCGTGATCACAGAGGGTGCATCAAGGCGAAGCAACTCCGTGTGGAGGACGTGGTCGTCGGATCGAAAACCTAGGAGTTGGTCCATTTCGACCCGGTGGAGTGGATAGGCTCTATGAAAATAGGGGTAGTTTAGGAAGTGAGAATAACTCTCTATAAATAGAGGGGAGGGCTGGTTAGTTCAGTATCCCTTGGCTGCAATTTGTTTTGAGCACTCATTCTAGAGCTCCTAGTTTTCTCTCTAGTTAGACACCAGTTGAGCCGATTGTTCCGCTGTGATTTTGTACTTTGACTGTGTTCTTGATTTTCAAGTTTAATCAGAGGAAGGGTCGCCGGTCCGGCCCACAGGGCTCTTTGGCTTCAAATCTCAGTTTGTACTCTTGCTGGAATTTCCGAAGTTTTATAGTCTTGGTTTCTCCTTTTCCTCGATCTTGTGTTGTTAGTGAAAACCCTTTGATTCCTTTGAGAGGATTTGATTTGGGGATTGATTGGTGGTGAGTTGCACTCTTTGGACCACTGCATACATCTAGTTGTTGAAGATTTTGGTCGCGATTTGAGAAAAACTCAGTTTGAACTCGTTCTAGAAAACCCCAACAAAACCCCAATTTCTGGCTGTATTTTTAAATCTGCGGGTGATTTACAAGTCGGATTGAGCTCAAAATTTGGGGAGATCTTGGAAAGATATTTACTCAGATGTGTGTAAAAATTCATCTCAATCGGAGTTCGTTTGGTTCAGTTTTTGAATTTAAGAACATAATTTCATACTGCTGAAAACAACACTTGTTGACGATACTGTATTGGACCGTTTTGGATTTTTTGGTGTCCGATTCGCGATCCGTTTGTTTTGCTGGTATCATGTGAGTATTATGAATGTTTTGTAATTATGAGATCACTCGTTCGCTGATGTATTCGTGGTTTGAACACTTGCTTCATCTCAATTGAAGTGAAGTGTTCGTTTTCAGTGTTTGGAAGCATAATCTGATTGACTTTCATTCATCCTCCTCTGGTCACTTTACCGGTCCTACACAAGAGAGCTAAAAATGTATATCCTCTCTCCTCGGTATATATCGCACACGCCCGACCAGGGGAGATACTATCGCACGTGAGAAGCATTGAATACGATTCCTTTTTGTGTAATGCATGCCCCGATTGGAACCGTAGCCGTTTTACTACCCACCCAAACGCTATATAACGAGGCAACCGTGTCATTTGTATGCTGCTTTTACGTGTCTCCTTTAATTTGGGGTGAGCCTGCCTATCCATGCCAATTGCCAATGTCCCAGATAAATTGTCTTCTTTTGTCCAGTAGTTTACGTCAGCAATGTTATCTCATGTCTATCAAAATGGTTGTAGAGCCTACTGAAAAAAGGATAGTTCCATGACTTTGTATCTATCATTAATTGATCTCTACGAAAGAAGTTCATTTGCAGCAGAGTCAACTTTCTTATAATCCTTCAATTCAACATTATTTCATCTCTCATCTGTTGACCTACAACGGTAAAATCCTAAATTTATATTGATCTGGGCCTATATGGCCAACTGTGATTACATAAATATAGCACATGGATAACTCTCCTATATGGCCAACATAAGCACACAAATATATTCCACATAAAACTATATTAATTTAATTAATTTATATCTAAATTATGATTAATAAAATAGAATTCAATTTCAATGATCTAGACGGGGCCTTTATTCTACTATGTAGTTTTTAAACGTTTGCAGATTGCTATTCAGCCGAACAGAGATTGAGAGACAGGGAGAACTGTATAACCCGCAATCTGGGCAGGCAAAAATGTACTCTTTTGTTAACGTTTGCAAATTGCTATTCAGCCCAACAGAGATTGACAGACAGGGAGAACTGTATAACCCGCAATCTGGGCAGGCAAAAATGTACTCTTTTGTTTGAAATACATACTGCGCATCAACAATTATTAAGAAATGGAACCCGAACAATGATGCACGAGTTATACATAAGGGCCTCTTCTATTTGAAGTGCATTGAGGGGGATTGTATAGAAGAGGATTAAATCTTCTACAATTCCTCTCAATCTACCCCTAATTGAATAAGATCTAAGTAGGGATGAAAATGACTAGGATATGTTTTTTGTTTATGATAAACATGAAAATGAGACGAAAATGGTATAAATGTTTTTTCGACCGTTTTCGCTTTCCCCCTTTTTAGTTGGATATCCTGTTTTATCCTCTTAGGGTGTGTTTGGTTGCGGGACAGTTAGGACAGGGACGTCCCTTGGCGTCCTCTCTTGTCCCTCCAATTTTGAGAGATAACAGAGAACAACACTAGGATAGTCCTATTCCAACCCCTGACCCTGAACCAAACAACCTTATTTGAGGGATCGTCCCATCCCATCCCGTCCTGTCATTGCAACCAAACGCACAATATCCTGTTTTAGATAATATAATGAACAAATCATAGAACACTATTTCACATCGCAACAAACTGATCTATAATTGATTATTTTCTTTGTTAGCTATATATATTATAATATATTGTTTTCATATATATCTAGATAAGATGTTTTATGAGCAAAATACATTTTCGGTCCTTAAAGTTGTTGTCTTGTATCGTTCTGGTCCACAAACTTTTGAAGTGTGTCATCTCGGTCCTTAATCGTTGTTTGGATCTTAGCTAGGTCTAAACGAGTTGTGGTTGACATATGAAACCCACATATCAGCCTTTATATCTTTCACTACCGGAATTCAGCTCTTTGCCAAGTGCCAAATGTTTTGCCGAGTGTTTCTTTTCAGTCACTCGGCAAAAAAGCTCTTTACCGAGTGCCTAGCAAAAAAAACCTCGGTAAAAGAAAACACTCGGCAAAGAAGCTCTTTGCTGATGTTATGTTTTTGACACTTGCACTCGGCAAAGAGCTTCTTTGCCGAGTGTTTTTTTTCAACACTAGGCAAAGACAATTTAAAAATCACATTCTAAAGCAGTAAATTATTTCAAATAAAAAAGTTTTCAACTATAAATTTGTATAAATCATTATAATGTACAATTTATATTTTGAACATTTCTTCATATGACAAAATAAAAGTAAATTTGTTCATAAAACCTATATCTCTCTCATAGTTTATGAAACTACAAGAGATATGTATAAGATTTGTGCATATTGTTAGAACCATCATGTGAGATGAATAAATGACCAAATAACCAAAATAAACTTTGTAGATCTTGAGAAGTTATAGAATTTTTTAGTTGACAACTTTTTCATTTGAAGTCATCTTGTCAACGAAAACTACGTCTGAATTTAAAAAATTAAAAATTTGAATTTTGAAAACGACCTCAAAAGAAAAAACAACCAACATGAAAGTTGTAGGTATTGAAGAGTTATGAAACTTTGTAGTTGATAATGTTTTGGTTTGAAATCATCTTGTCATGCAAAACTATGTTTGAATTTTAAATTTTGAATTTTTAAACTACCTCGGATGGAAAAACCACCAAAATAAAAGTTGTAGGTCTTAAAATGTATTGAAACTTTGTAATTGACAATTTTTTATTATGAATTCATCTTATCATTGAAAAATTCGTGTGAAGTTTTTAAATTTGAAATTTAAATTTTGTAAACGGTCTCGAATGTAGAAACTATCAAAATAGAACTTGTATATCTTGAAAAGTTATGCAGCTTTATAGTTGGTCATATTTTCAATGAATTCATTTAGTGCCTTAAATAATCAAATTACTCTCGGTTTGTTATAGTACATGTGGAAAGAAAATGTAATATAGACATAATTGATGTAGTAGTGTAGTGATACAGGAGGATATGCATGAGAGAGAGCTTGCGAGTTCAAATCTCACCATTCACAAAACATCTAAATTAGATTCAAAATAATAGTGAAAAATGATAGGGCGATGGATATGATAATGGGTAGTGGTTGGAGAGTTGAACCCATAATTTAAAAAATGTTTTGTTGTTTTTTGAGGTTTTGCGATTTTTAATTTGCCGAGTGTTCAAAAAAAGTACTCGGCAAAGAACCCTTTGCCGATAAAATATTTGAGTGTCTGAGACACTCGGCAAAGAACACGAGTCTGGTAGTGTTTTTCTCTTTTTTTTCCCACGTGTCTAGTAAAAGAGAGAGAAAATAGATACACAGGGTGACATGTGGGGTCCATATCCATATGTCAACCACGACTCATTTGGATCTAACTGAGATTCGAACAATGATTAAGGACTGGACTAACACATTTAAAATTTTGTGGACAGCGATAACATAGGATGACGAGTTTAAGGACAGAAAATGTATTTTACTCATGTTTTATTGATAGCAACGCCACTTTATTTTTGTATTTTATGTGGCGATGTTTCTGCTTTCTTACTTTTGATTCCATCATTTTGATCTATTATCGATTTAATCTGCTCTTTTTGGTTTGTTTTTGTTGGAATATGCCTCTAATTTCTTTTATATATTTCGAATATGCCTTGTAATATGCTTTCCTGTACGTCTATAAATATATGCCCTCCCTGTAACTTGTACTCTGCGGTTGATAGTGAATCTGTTTCCTCGTGGTTGTTTGCTCCTCTATATCGGAGGAGATCATTTTTCCATGTTAAATCTTTGTGTTTATTTTATTTCCCTAACAAGTGGTATCAGAGCTAGGGTTAGACACTTTGTTTTTATCCACATTGTGGACGCCGCCGCCTAGTCTTAAGATTTCTCGTGGCAATCGTATTATCTTGAAGGGCAACCGTTTGAATAATCTCTATTACTTGTAATGTTCAATAGTTCATGCTAAAGCTGTTTCTATTGTGTTTCAGAAGATAGGTTATTTTGATGACACGAAGTCGTGCTCCAGTTCCAAGTCTAATAATTTCTTAGACTTGGTTGATATTCAAATTTAGCATCCTAGTGGTATTTGGGAAACAGTTCTATGAATTTAGAGTCAATAATGGGAGATTTATTGGAATATGCCTTTAATTTTTTTTATATATTTGGAATATGCCTTGGAATATGCTTTTCTGTATGACTATAAATATAGACCATCCTTGTAATTTGTACTCTACGATTGATAGTGTATATGTTTCCTCGTGGTTGTTTGCTCCTCTATATTGAAGAAATTTTTCCACGTAAATTTTTGTGGCTATTTTATTTTCCTAACAGTTTTTTCATCCCGCTAGTCATGTCTTTATGTAATAAAACGTGAAATGAAAACGAAAGAGAGACAGGTTATCAGTCCCATCCGATCACGTTCGTTTTTGATCCGGTAACACAAGTAGTGAAGAACGCAATTTGGCTAGCTTCCGTTCTGACTAGAACAATGATGTTGGGAAAATGATTGTTTCTTATGTAAGTACTATATATCTCAATGGATAACACACGAGATCGCGAATAATTACAGGATCACAAACACGCACATGACGCCAAGATGAGTAGAGGAATTCAGAGCAAGCCGGGGCGAGAGTGGAAGGGGAACTGATGCACAACGATCGGGGGAGGAGCCTTGTGATGATCCTTCGTCTTGCTCCTCTCCTTGCCGCCCCCTGCTGCCGCTCCCTGCTCGCCTCCCTTGTTCATCTTCTGCTCACTTGCCCCCCGCTTCTGCTGCTGCTGCCGCTCACTGGCCTCTAGATGGCCTCCCAATTGCTTACCGACGGCAGCCGGCGACACGGCGGCGGCGGCGGCGGCGGCGGCAGCTCCGCAGCATCCTCCCAAGCCCAGAATCATGATTGGGCGAGCGACGGATGGATCGATGCGTTTTTGTTTTCCCCGCAGCTCTTGCACGGCCTGAACTCTCCTGATGATGGCTCGGCTGGCTGATGATGGGCGGCTGTTGCGTTTGAGCTCTGGTGGTCAACGTGAACGTGCTGCCACGCACGGCCGAGGACCTCTGTGTTCCTGCTGCTGCTGTGTGCGAGTCTGAGCCTTGAGTCCGAGTGGTACTTGTATTTATAGGAGACCGCGCGCTGCTGCGATGCGAGTTGCGTGATGCTGGATTGCAGGGGAGTATGGGGGGAGTCGCACGGAGGTGGATAAGCTTGAAGCTTCGTCCAAGAAGCAAGAAGGTCCGGGTCCGGCCGGGGTGAGGTGAACGCACGAGTCTGTTGGCTTTTGCTCCATCAGCTTCGCGCGCGGATGTGAATGTGATGCTGACGCCTGAAGCTGCCTTGGTTGCCAAGGTTTCTTCTTCTACTCCCTCGCTTTGACCGGCAACGCGCGTGCTTTGGACTGGGGGCGGAAATAAACGAGGGAGCGAGGAACTCTCTCGCCCCGTGGCAGCCAAGCAAGGGATGAGGACGGCCCGGCGGCGCTGTCAGGTGAAAACGACCACCCGTGCAGGTGCAGTGGGTTCGTTAACCCGCCACTGTGTGGCACGTGGCTCGTGCTACTAGAAATTTGTTTTGGCTTAGTGATCTCTGTTCAATAATTTACGGGAGAGCAGTTGCATTCTCTGTATTAAATACTTGATGTGCCTGTCTATCTGACGGTTTCATCCGGCGGAGCCCGGCCGGCGTGTACAGAACAAACCGATTCGTACTACGCAAAAAAGTCAATTTTTTATGCTTCTAGTCAAAATTAACTTATGTTCAACGGGCGCAAATGGCCGTCGGTATTTATTAAAGTTAACGGTCGTAACAGCCGTCGGTGGGTCCTGCGATATTAATAAGCATGTAGCCTTCAAATGCTCAATTGAGTAGTAATATGCATGTAGTCATCATCAATTCAAGCTTTATTTTACTCAATGAACCTAAAAAGGCTATATCATGGGTGCAAAAATTCCAAGAGATCTACCATTGATCGCATGAGCAAAGTTTTCCCTTCTAGGTCCATTGTGTGCCTTCAAGTAAAGTCCCTAGTCAATCGAGAGATTTCACCCTTTGTCCACCACTCACCTTCATTGTATAGCTCAAGTTTCTAACATTAAGAAGGATTGGCCCTTCAAGATTCTAACTTATAAGGCGCATCATTGCTATATTTTCCATGGTATTAACTCTAATAATGTACACAAGATTGTCTACGGGCAGTCCTTTGAAACCTTGATCCAATTATTGAAGCATTCTGATATCTCGTTATTGCCATAATCCACTCTGCACTCCCTTGAAAACTTAGCTCATATGACCAAACATGCTTGTGATTGTCTTGCCATAAGGATTTCTTCTAGACGAGTCTCTGTCGTTGATGCCTCATAGTAGTGCATGTCCTAAAAAGGAAAGCAAAGACGTACGTGTATACTAAAACCCTCCAAACAATAGGTCTCCAATCCAGCGAGTAGATGAACGAGCCTACCTCACAAGGCCACATGTACTTCAACACATCTCCTTGGTATTTTTTTTTCTAAAATTATGCACGAGATGTCTAAAACATTCTTTATGATCAGCTATGTATCCAAAGGCTTTATGGACTACTGTAACTAGAAATTATTTATGGGGTGTCTGAAACATTTTTATGATATGTCTAAAACATTCTTTACGCACAACATTTCTATTCTTCTGTGGCATGTTGGTTGACCCCTGTTTAAGGCAGTTCATCTTGTATAGGCTTGTTAGCACATGCTTGACTTCCTACCTCCATATGTTAATTGCTATTTCAATAGTGAACCCTTTCTAATGCCTAACATTTGCTCAAAATGCTATGCTAATCATAGCTTGTATCATATGATTAGTTTGAGCATTAGCTAGAACACAAATTTAAAGATATACTCACATGGTAGTATCACTTAGAGTATCTTTTCATTCTAGATGACCTACTCCTGAAGCTCCCATGTCCTACATCCCAAAGTGTTTCTAGCAGATTTTGAGGCTTACAGTTTTGGTTAGCCGATGCGTGCATCTACCAACAACGGAGATAAAAGCTACACAAAGAGTTGGTATATATTGAAAGTGTGGATTTGTCGGGGACCATAATTAGGGGTACCCTCAAGACTCCTAAATCTCAGCTGGTAACGCGATCACGCCTCGCCCGAGCCCAGCCTCGGGCAAGGGCAGCCGACCCCGGAGGATCTACGTCTCGCCCGAGGACCCCCTCCAGCAACGGACACACCTTCGGCTCGCCCGAGGCCCAGTCTTCACCAAGAAGCAACCTTGGCCAAATCGCCACACCAACCGACCAAATCGTAGGGGCATTTAATGCAAAGGTGGCCTGACACCTTTATCCTGACGCACGCCCTCCAGTCGACAGAGCCGAAGTGACCGCAGTCACTTCGCCGCTCCACTGACCGGTCTGACAAGAGGACAGCACCGCCTGCGCCGCTCCGACTGCTGAGCCACTCGACAGAGTGAGGCTGACAGCAGCCAAGTCCGGCCTTAGGCGCCATGGGAAACTCCGCTTCGCCCGACCCCAGGGCTCGGACTCGGGCTCAGCCCCGGAAGACGACGAACTCCGCTCCGCCCGACCCCAGGGCTCGGACTCGGGCTCAGCCCCGGAAGACGATGAACTCTGCTTCGCCCGACCCCAGGGCTCGGACTCGGGCTCAGCCCCGGAAGACGACGAACTCTGCTCCGCCCGACCCCAGGGCTCGGACTCGGGCTCAGCCCCGGAAGACGACGAACTCCGCTCTGCCCGACCCTAGGGCTCGGACTCGGGCTCAGCCCCGAAGGACGACGAACTCCGCTTCGCCCGACCCCAGGGCTCGGACTCAGCCCTGGCCTCAGCCGACGGTCTCCGCCTTGTCCTACCCGGGGGCTCGGACTCAACCTCGACCTTGGAAGACAGACTCGACCTCGACCTCGGAGGAGCCTCCACCTCGCCCAGCCTAGGGCACGGACCGACCACGTCGACAGGAGGCGCCATCATTACCCTACCTCGAGCTGACTCAGGCTACGGGGAACAAGACCGGCGTCCCATCTGGCTCGCTCCACTATATGAGTAATGATGGCGCCCCGCACGCTCTATGACGACGGCGGCTCTCAGCCCCCTTACGGAAGCAAGAGGACGTCAGCAAGGACTCGACAGCCCCGACAGCTGTCCTTCCGCCAGGCTCCAGCGCTCCTCCGACGGCCACGACACCACACGAACTGGGTGCCAAAACCTCTCCGGCTGCCACGATGGCATGTACTTAGGGCGCTAGCTCTCCTCCGCTAGACACGTTAGCACACTGCTACACCCTCCATTGTACACCTGGATCCTCTCCTTACGCCTATAAAAGGGAGGTCCAGGGCCCTCTTACAGAGGGTTGGCCGCGCGGGGAAGGACGGGACGGCGCTCGCGCAAGGCCGCTCGCTCCCTCCCGCGTGGACGCTTGTAACCCCCTACTGCAAGCGCACCCGACCTGGGCGCGGGGCTAACACAAAGGCCGCGGGTTCCACCTCCCACGCCTGTCTCCCTCCGGCTGCTTTTCCCCCCTTCGCGTTCCGCCTCGCACCGACCCATCTGGGCTGGGGCACGCGGCGACAATTTACTCGTCGGTCTAGGGACCCCCCGGGTTTCGAAACGCCGACAGTTGGCGCGCCAGGTAGGGGCCTGCTGCGTGTTGACGAACAGCTTCCCGTCAAGCTCCAGATGGGCAGTCTCCAGCAACCTCTCCAGCCCGGGACGGTGCTCCGTTTCGGGAGTCTTGAGTTCATGTCCCTCGACGGCAGCTACGACATGATACTCCTTCCCCCGCCGCGCGACAACGATAATGGCGGTCGACAACCCGCCCGCCGGCGGGGAAATCGACGACGCCTTCCCCACGTGGTGGAAGGACGACATTCGGGCTTGTCCCGTCCCCTCCTCCGCCGACGGAGGAGGAGGCGGGGCAACCAAGGCCAAGCAGGAGGCGGCACCTCGTTGGCTGTCGAGCGAGTCGACGGCGCCGGCGCCCCAACGTAGAGCGCGTCGGGCATCGGCCTCGCGTCTGAGACGAAGACGAGCGCCATCTCCCCGCAACACACCAACCTCAAGCAAACGGACGACGCCAGCACGCTCGCGAAGGACTTGCTAGGCGTCACCCTCGTACCTGAGACGACGGTGCAGTCAGTCCCTGATGTGACTTCGTCACCGCCCGTCAACCAAAAGGTACTGACCGATTCCCATCTCGCGCATTTTGGATTCGGCCTCGACCCGCCAAACAACTCCGCTTTGGTGGACATTCTCATAGAGGCGAGTCCAAACCCTCTGGGGTATCGTGTGCGGTCACCCTAGGATCGGCTGACGGCTGTCTCAACCTACGGGCCCTCGGGGTCCGAGGAAGATGACGAGCCCGACCTCTGTTGGGATTTCTCCGGACTTGGTAACCCCAGTGCCGTGCGGGACTTCATGACCGCATGTGACTACTGCCTTTCCGACTGTTCCGACGGTAGCCGCAGCCTCGGCGACGAGGACTGCGATCCAAGTCGCGAATGTTTCCACGTCGATCTAGGGGGGTCCCGGCGAAGGCAACCATCTTGGTATACCGGAGAACGGTGATCCCCCTAGGCCCGTGCCTCGCGTTGACATCCTTCGGGAGCTAGCTGTGGTCCCCGTCCCGGTGGGGGGTCATGACCCACAGCTCGAGCAAATCCGCGAGATGCAGGCCAGGCTCGACGAGGGAGCAGGAACGCTTGAGCCGATCCGCCGGGACATCGGGTAGGAATGGGCGGGCCAACCTCCGGCCGGAGAAGCGTGTCATCTCCCCCAGGGCATCCAGCACCGCATCGCCGATGACGTCAGGGTAAGGCCGCCACCTGTTTCCAGTGGAGTCGGCCAAAACCTGGCTGCAGCGGCAATGCTTCTCCGCGCGAGGCCGGAGCCATCAACCATCGAGGGGTGGCGTATCCAGGGAGAGCTTAAGAATCTCCTGGAGGACGCCGCGGTCCGACGGGCCAAAAGCTCCGCCTCCCGAAGGCAGGGGTACCCCTCGGAACATCGCGCCGCGACTTCCCGATTCATGCGGGAAGCCTCGGTCCACACCGGGCGTACGCGCAACACAGCGCCTGCGGCCCCGGGTCGCCTCAGCAACGAGCACCATCACCACAGCCGTCGGGCCCACCTCGACGAGAGGGTGCGCCGAGGCTACCACCCCAGGCGTGGGGGACGCTACGACAGCGGGGAGGATCGGAGTCCTTCGCCCGAACCACCCGGTCCGCAGGCTTTCAGCCGCGCCATACGACGGGTGCCGTTCCCGACCCGGTTCCGAACCCCGACTACTATCACAAAGTACTCGGGGGAGATGAGACCGGAACTGTGGCTCGCGGACTATCGGCTGGCCTGCCAACTGGGTGGAACGAACGATGATAATCTCATCATCCGCAACCTCCCCCTATTCCTCACCGACACCGCTCGAGCCTGGCTGGAGTACCTGCCTCCGGGGCAGATCTCCAACTGGGACGACCTAGTCCAAGCCTTCGCCGGCAATTTCCAAGGCACGTACGTGCGCCCTGGAAACTCTTGGGATCTCCGAAGCTGCCGCCAGCAGCCGGGAGAGTCTCTCCGGGACTACATCCGGCGATTCTCGAAGCAGCGCACCGAGCTGCCCAACGTCACCGATTCGGATGTCATCGACGCGTTCCTCGCCGGCACCACCTGCCGCGACCTGGTGAGCAAGCTGGGTCGCAAGACCCCCACCAGGGCGAGCGAGCTGATGGACATCGCCACCAAGTTCGCCTCTGGCCAGGAGGCGGTTGAGGCCATCTTCCGGAAGGACAAGCAGCCCTAGGGCCACCCACCGGAAGATGTTCCCGAGGCGTCAACTCAGCGCGGCACCAAGAAGAAAGGCAAGAAGAAGTCGCAAGCGAAACGCGACGCCGCCGACGCGGACCTTGTCGCCGCCGCCGAGTACAAGAACCCTCAGAAACCTCCCGGAGGTGCCAACCTCTTCGACAAGATGCTCAAGGAGCCGTGCCCCTATCATCAGGGGCCCGTCAAGCACACCCTTGAGGAGTGTGCCATGCTTCGACGCCACTTTCACAAGGCCGGGCCACCCGCGGAGGGTGGCAAGGCTCTCGATGATGCCAAGAAGGAAGATCACAAGGCAGGAGAGTTCCCCGAGGTCCGCGACTGCTTCATGATCTACGGTGGGTAAGTGGCAAACGCCTTGGCTCGGCACCATAAGCAAGAGCGTCGGGAGGTCTACTTGGTAAAGGTGGCGGCGCCAGTCTACCTAGACTAGTCCGACAAGCCCATCACCTTCGACCAGGCCGACCATCCCGACCATGTGCCGAGCCCGGGGAAATACCCGCTCGTTGTCGACCCCATCATCGGCAACGTCAGGCTCACCAAGGTCCTCATGGACGGAGGAAGCAGCCTCAACTTCATCTACGCCGAGACCCTCGGGCTCCTGTGGGTCGATCTATCCTCGGTCCGGACGGGCGCTGCGCCTTTCCACGGGATCATCCCCGGGAAGCGCGTCCAACCCCTCGGACAACTTGATCTACCCGTCTGCTTTGGGACGCCCTCCAACTTTCGAAGGGAGACCCTCACGTTCGAAGTGGTCGGGTTTCGAGGAACCTACCATGCAGTGTTGGGGAGGCCATGCTACGCCAAGTTCATGGCCATCCCCAACTACACCTACCTCAAGCTCAAGATGCCGTGCCCCAACGGGGTCATCACCGTCGGGCCCACGTACCGACACGCGTACGAATGCGACGTGGAGTGCGTGGAGTACACCGAGGCCCTCGCCGAGTCCGAGGCCCTCATCGCCGACCTGGAGAGCCTCTCTAGGGAGGCGCCAGACGTGAAGCGCCACGCCGGCAACTTCGAGCCAGCGGAGATGGTTAAGTCTGTCCCTCTCGACCCCTGCAACGATGCCTCCAAGCAGATCCGGATCGGCTCCGAGCTCGACCCCAAATAGGAAGCAGTGCTCGTCGACTTTCTCCGCGCAAACGCCGACGTTTTCGCGTGGAGTCCCTCAGACATGCCCGGCATACCGAGGGAAGTCGCCGAGCACTCGCTGGATATCCGAGCTGGAGCCTGACCCGTGAAGCAGCCTCTGTGCCGGTTCGACGAAGAAAAGCGCAGAGTCATAGGCGAGGAGGTCCACAAGCTAATGGCGGCAGGGTTCATCAAAGAGGTATTCCATCCCGAATGGCTTGCCAACCCTCCATCAAGACCGACGACACGCTCGAGCCCGAGAAGGCCTCGGCTCAGTCTGAGGCACCCTCGGCTCGGCCCGAGTCACCCTCGGCCCCCGAGGGTGAGGCACTGCGCATCGAGGAGGAGCGGAGCGGGGTCACGCCTAATAAAAAATGGCAGACCCCGTACCTGCAATATCTCCACCGAGGAGAGCTACCCCTCGACCAAGCCGAGGCTCGGCAGTTGGCGCGACGCGCCAAGTCGTTTGTCTTGCTGGGAGACGAGAAGGAGCTCTACCACCGCAGCCCCTCGGGCATCCTCCAGCGATGCATTTCCATCGCCGAAGGCCAGGAGCTCTTACAAGAGATACACTCGGGGGCTTGCGGCCATCACGCAGCACCTCGAGCCCTTGTTGGAAACGCCTTCCGACAAGGTTTCTACTGGCCGACGGCGGTGGCCGACGCCACTAGAATTGTCCGCACCTGCGAAGGGTGTCAGTTCTATGCGAGGCAGACCCCCCTGCCTACTCAGGCCCTACAGACCATACTCATCACCTGGCCGTTTGCTGTGTGGGGTCTGGACCTAGTCGGCCCCTTGCAGAAGGCACCCGGGGGCTACACGCACCTGCTGGTCGCCATCTACAAATTCTCCAAATGGATCGAGGTCCGACCCCTAAACAGCATCAGGTCCGAACAGGCGGTGGCGTTCTTCACCAACATCATCCATCGCTTTGGGGTCCCGAACTCCATCATCACCGACAACGTCACCCAGTTCACCGGCCGAAAGTTCCTGGACTTCTGTGAGGATCACCACATCCGGGTGGACTGGGCCGCCGTGGCTCACCCCATGATGAATGGGCAAGTAGAGCGGGCTAACGGCATGATTCTGCAAGGGCTCAAGCCTCGGATCTACAACGACCTCAACAAGTTCGGCAAGCGGTGGATGAAGGAACTCCTCTCGGTGGTCTGGAGTCTGAGGACAACGCCGAGCTGAGCCACGGGCTTCACACCGTTCTTTCTAGTCTATGGGGCCGAGGCCATCTTTGCCCACAGACTTAGAATACGGTTCCCCAAGGACGAGGGCCTACGCCGACCAAAGCAATCGAGCTAATCGAGAAGACTCACTGGACCAGCTGGAAGAGGCTCGGGACATGGCTTTACTACACTCGGCGCGGTACTAGCAGTCCCTGCGACGCTATCACACCCAAGGGGTTCGGTCCCGAGACCTCCAGGTGGGCGACCTGGTGCTTCGGCTGCGATAAGACGCCCGAGGGCGGCACAAACTCACGCCTCCCTGGGAAGGGTCGTTCGTCGTCGCCAAGGTTCTAAAGCCCGGAACATACAAGCTAGCCAACAGTCAAGGCGAGGTCTACAGCAACGCTTGGAACATCCAACAGCTACGTCGCTTCTACCCTTAAGATGCTTCCAAGTTATTCGTACACCCCGTTCACACACAAAGTCTGGTCGTCAAGGAAGGGTCAGCCTTGCCTCGACAAAGCCCGACCCTCCCTCGGGGGCTAGAAGGGGGGAACCCCCTCTGCGTACACCCGACGAGTGTGGCGCCGTCCGTGGGGAGAAACGAACCGGGCTGCGGCCTCCGCCCCGCCCTCAGCTTCAAGGATCTTCATCATCCTTGCTGGGGCGGAGGGTGAGGCGAGCCGGGGGGCTGCCTCTGCGTGGGTCGGTAACCCTTTTCTTCCCCCGGCGTCTGGGGGAGAAAGGCATCTTCCAGCTCCGCGGAGGCTTCCCTCAGCCACACCGAGGAAGGCAACAGAAGACCGACGAACGGCTCGCCGTCGCCCGCCCCAGCAGCGGCGACGACGACGACTTCTGCTCCGGGGGGCCGAACAGCAGCAGCGATGACCTCAGGGCGGATGCTGCTGCCATGAGGCCCTCGCCCATGCCCTCACTCGAGAGGCAAAGACGGGCAGAAGGCCGTAGAGTTGGAGGTCAGTCCGTGGGCGGCACCGGCTAGCTCGTCGGCGGAGAAACCTCTTCCGGCTGCCGTGGCGGAAGGCGGCGCCGGGAGCGGCTCTGAAGCCACTCGGCTCAGAGAGCCAGGCACGCGACAGCTGCCAACGCCACGAACGGCGAACGCCCTTCCCCCCGATCACTGAGGGAAGGAGCGGGCCGCCGCCCGCGTAGGGACCGACCCTAACTCGGCACACTCCCCTCCCCAGCACTGATGATGAACATCCTTGAAGCTGAGGGAGGGGCAGAGGCCGCAGCCCGGTTCGCTTCTCCCCACCATCAAACTGGAGGTCACTGTCTTGGGTGACCACCGGTGAGGGGATGCGGCCGGGCTGCCTGATGAAAATCCTTGAAGCCGAACGATGGCTGAAAGGTACCAACTTCCACGAAGTTGCGTTCCTCCAACGGCAAGGCGGAAGGATTGCGGGCTTCCCCCATCCGGAGGCTCGGAAGGTGGAAAGACACGGTGCATACGGGAGCGCAAAGACATGGTCGCCTTTCAAGGAGGTCACCCTCCTTTTAAAGGCGACTCTCCCTACTTGCGTCCCCAGCCGTCGTGGGCTGAGTCTTCTCCAACACGCTCCAAGGTCCTCCCCCTACGGCGCGGGGCTGGGTCCCACGCATCATGCAAGCTGGTCAAAGGCAGAAGGAGCCAAACTGCCCAGCGGTTACAAGCATTCCTCCACTTTCGCCCAGACCAGCGGGGGAAAGGGTGGACAGCCACGCAGTCGGCATGCAACCGCGCCAAGTGGGCGTGCCCCTTCGACTCCAACGCGCCCAGCATGGAGGCCCAGGCCCACACGTCATGCAATCGGCGCGCCGGTTTCTACGTGCGAGCAACTGCACCGCCACTCGCACCACTACTGCGCCTCCTCGACTGTGGAACTAGTACCGCGACTCGAGGAAACCCTGCGTATGACCCAGCAGTGCCAGCCAGGCGCGACGGTCAATACGGCCAAAAATGGGCCGGCAGTAATGGCGGTGGCAGGCGGGCAGGAGCAGCGGTCACGTCGTCAGCCAAGCTTATGTCCCGTCCAGGGGCAACGAGAGAACCCTCTCTGACGGCGTGAAGACGGGGCGCCCGTGTTACGTTCCTCGAACGGCTCGCACACGCGCAACGACCGCCTCGCGAACCACTCGCCCCGTCGCATTAACTCCGCGGTGGGACAGGCGGCGCCTCAGGCAGGAGAAGCAAGCGACGCTTCGCCTTCGCCATAATGACCGCGTCGAAAAAGGTACGCCACATCATTCGATTTCGTATCCTTTTCCTTTTCCTCTTTCTCTCTCTTGCAATAGGGACCGGGAAAGGGGGATACCCCGAAAAGGATCCTTCTCCGTGAAGGAAACAGGCCCCGAGCCTCCCTACTAATCAGAGGTTCAAAGGCTGGCCCCTCGGAGGGGTTCAACGGCCGCCTCAGAGCGCTTGGGTTCTGCGCCCACTACTGGTCAGAGGTTCGATGGCCGGCCCCTCGGAAGGGTTCAACGGCCGCCTCAGGCCACTCGGGGTCCACGCCCACTACTGATCAGGGGTTCATAGGCTGGCCCTCGAAGGGTTCACAGTCGCCTCAGACACAGAGCGAGGGATGACCCTGGGTACGTTCGATACATAACCAAGGCTCGGGCTACGCTCCCGAGGTACCCTAGGACATTTCCGAGACCAGCGGGAACGATCTTGTAATGGAATCCCATCAGAGGGAGGCATCGAGCCCTCGGACCCCGTCAAAAGGGGACCGGGTCTGGCAGATCACCCGCAGGTACTTTTGGAGCGCGCCTCCGGGCCTCTAGCCGACCCCTAACAAATGGGGCACGGGCGTCCACTCGGATTACCCGCCAGCAGCTCACCGGAGACACCATGTTCGACGCCCTCCGAGGGCAACATGGCACTTTCCCCCCTCCTCCTTGCGGAAAGGCGACGCAGGGGCGTATGTAAAAAAGTCGAGTCTGTCCTTGACCGTCCTCTCGCCCTGTGCAGAGGCTCGGGGGCTGCTCTCGCAAACCCGGCTCCGGCCAAACCGTTGATAGCGTCAACATACCAGCCCGAGAACTTGGGACCCGACCGTGCACTCGGGCTACGGCCAGCTCGCATGAGGGAACAACCAGACCAGTCGAAGTGTTGCGAAACACACTAAGACCTCGAAGGAGTCAAACTACTCCTCCGAGGCCTCGGGGGCTACACCCGGCGGGTGCGCTCGCGCGCACCCACCGGAACAAAATGCAACCAAAAAAGGCTGGTCCCCTTGCAAAAAAGTGCGGCAAAAGCCTCCAAGCGAGTATTAACACTCCCTTCGAGGCTCGGGGGCTACTGTCGGGGGCCATAATTAGGGGTACCCTCAAGACTCCTGTTGGGGACTTGTTCTCAAATGCTTCAGACTGATGTAAGGCAAAGGTACAAGTCGTGATGCAAAAAGACGTGTGCCCAGTCAGCGTGAACAGTACGAGAGTATTGTTCACCTATTTATAGGCACGGGACGCAGCCCGTGTAAAATTACATTGATGCCCTTTACATTTATCAATAACTCTATAGTAATTCTTCGAGGTCCAATTTGGCTTTTCATCTTTAAGTCGGTTCCTCTTTTCTGCCGTTATGCCAAAGCTTTTCTGCATATGGCTTCATGATCGTCTTATCCTTCGTCATGACCGCTTTTCATTCCAGCTTCGTCTTAAACATGCCCTTATATATTCGCGACCTGACTCCGAAGGTGCCTGTTCCGAAGGTGCCTGTTCACATTTTACACTTGGAAAACATTGTCAAACTGTGTTTTTGAGGACCTTCGGAAGCCGAAGGCCCCCAACAGTAGCCCCTCGCAATATCAATTTATTGTAAAGATAAATTTATATTGCGACATGGACGAAGGCTTTAAGCCGAAGGTCCGAAAAAACACCTTCCTTTTGCTAGAATAGCAACAGTCATTGACAAGCGGGGCCCTCCAGTTTTTGACATACTGGGTGTATAAATACAAGCTCTCGCGAGTTTATTTGACACGCCCTTTTGCCACCTGCTTTTTACTTCCCAGCTTCCAACCTGCGCACCCTGCCCTTAGCCTGCGCGCGACAGCATTTGCTCGGTCTTAAATTTTTAAGCTTCGGCTTCAAGTCTAGTTTGCCAGCATTCGCGAAAATGTCTGAAGATAAGACAGCTGCTGGTGCTTCGAAGCTAAGCCTTTCGGAGGAGATGCATCTGGGTTTTCTTGAGTCAATGTCGAAGACCAATACTGAAAAGATTGTCAAGGAAACTTTGGAGGGTTTATCTGAAGATACTGGCGACAGTGATAGCTATGATGTGGATAGTGGCGGAGAGGATTCCGAAGATCGCCCGTGGCGGCCTAGTCACTCAAACTTCGGAAAATCAACTATAAAGCAGAGTCACCTTGAAAACATGAGGGGGAGATACTTCCGAGATATATCCATCGTGAGGGCGGATGACGGAGAAAAAACTACGCTGACCCCCGAAGATAATGAGGTTGTGATCTTCCGAAGCTTTTTAAAGGCTGGGCTACGATTCCCTCTAAGCATGTTTGTAGTAGAAGTTCTGAAAATATATCAAATTTACCTTCATCAACTTACCCCTGAAGCAGTGATAAGATTGGGAATCTTCGTCTGGGCCGTGAGGAGCCAGGGTTTGGAGCCAAGTGCTAAAAGCTTTTGTAATATACACGAGCTAGTATATGAGACGAAACCATGGGGCAAGGAACAATATCATAATAATTTTGGTTGTTATAGCTTCGGTGCCCGCTCTGGGTCGAGCTGTCCCATGCCAACCTTTCAGAAGAGATGGCCCGGGGAATGGATGAAGGAATGGTTCTATGTGAAAAACGATTTGACGGTTCGGGAAGATATCAAGGATATCATCATGCGCCCTATCTGGCAGCGCTTCGGACTTCGGAAACCAAAGGTAGAAATGGACGAAGCAGCTGAAGAATGTCAGAGGGCCTTCGACGTAGTCTGTTCCTTTATTGGGACCAGGGATTTAATGCAAGAGCACATTGCCTTCAGAGTGTGGCCACTTGCAGATGACTGGGAAATGTCGAAGGAGACCACCAAAGAAGCTGACGAGGGTGGACTAATTAGACTGAAATATACATTCAAGTACGGAGATAAATTTGTTGAACCGGATGATGATTGGCTGAAAAGTATTGAGAATGTAAGTGATGAATTGCTTGGGACCTATTCAAAGGCTGAAAACACTGCATTATCAGTGGCTTTTAGAGGCCGAAAGAAGAAGAGGCTCAACCGAGTATTTGATGCTATTGGGTTTATCTATCCCGACTACTGTTATCCAATGCGAGGTCAAAAGAGAAAAAATACTGCTCCTGCAAAAGACACTACTTCGGCTGCTCCCGGGAAGCCAGCACCGAAGAGGAAGAAAGTAAAAGTGTCCACACACCCTCCACGTTGTATTGAGCCGGCCACAGTGCCCGAGTTTATTGGCGAGGCCTCTTCGGCCACCGAAGCCAGAGAACCAACTGCAGCG
Source organism: Zea luxurians (assembly GCA_029449295.1). Lineage (NCBI taxonomy): Eukaryota > Viridiplantae > Streptophyta > Magnoliopsida > Poales > Poaceae > Zea > Zea luxurians. The sequence goes on from JAOPSE010000024.1 coordinate 40,087,855, forward strand.
CTAAAATCCGAAGAAATGGCCGAGGCACCAGCAATAAGAAAGGAGAAATCTGAAGAAAGAGAAACACCAGATGTTATAAGTCCTTCAACAAAAGTTGAGACAGCTAAAAGCCAGAAGGGGCCAGCAGCAACCCCGAAAAGAAAAAGAATGGTCAATGTGCTGGATGTCCTGGAGACGATTAAATCTTCAAGCACAACTCCAAAGAAAATTATTGAGGCGCCTATTGAAGCCTTTGCTGCTGAAACTTCGAAGCAGCAATCTGAAACTGAAGTTGGGCCTTCGGAATCCACCAAGATACAGCCTTTGGAGGTCGAAAAAATGTCAAAGGAAAGTTTAGGAACTGAAAAAGCAACAATAACAGAACCGATTCTGATTGGGGAAACTGGTACTGCCACCCCCAAAGCATCCTCCAAAATACATGATTATATTGTGCGACATGCTTCGGGGAAGAAACTGTCTGAAGAAGAAATTTTTGAAGCCAATCACTATGCCCGAGAACTGAAATATCCGAAGGGGGCCATAGTATTCAACGGGACAAACAAAGATGACTTCTTATATTGCCTCCCAGACAATAAAGAATTATCCGTGTGCCGGGAAATGGCTAGAAGCATGGGATTTCCAAAGCTTGAAGCTGGCCTTTGCGCCATGACGAAGGAGGATCTTGCGGATAGTCTTGCATATAACAGTCTAAAGGTACGAAGATTGTAAACTTTGAATTTTGTGGATTTTGAATGAATCCTTTACTGTTGTGTTAATCCATTCATTCTTTTTGAATAGGGCTTAATTCTCAGCAATGCCTTAAGGGCACAAAAGAATGCTGAAGACGAGAGCTGCACCATTGCTCTCAACAACCTTCGAACAGAGGTTATTAGGCTACGAAACGAAGCCTTGGAGAAAGACAGAATTCTGCTTACATTAGTGGAAAAAATGAAGGAGGACGAAGCTAACTCTAAACTCAAGCCGAAGCACAGAGGCGTGAGATTGAAGATCTTCGTAAACAACTAGCCCGAGCCAAAGAAGAACGTATTCTTGAAGAAACAAAACGAGAGTTAAGTGAACAATGGGCAGATCATTTGGAAGTTAATGTTAAAGAGCTTCGTGCTTCTCAAAGAAAATGCTATGTTAAATCCATAGAGTGCGTTAAGAAGATAAAATCCAGCTTTGCCAACGTTGGCGCATTATCTAGCGAGGAGAATTTCTCAAGGGGCAATCCCGAAGGTCCGATGGAATGGATTAGTAATGAAGCTGAGGCCTTCGAAGAAATCCTGAATAGCCGCGGAGACATATGTGCTTTTTCGGGTGCTAGAGGAATTGCTACTGTTTTGGAGAAGAAAGGTTGTGAGCATGAAAAATCTTTAGCGCAATCCGAAGCTACTTTGTCCTCCGAAGACATTAAAGACCCCTCAGCCGAAGCAAGCATGATCGGTGGAAAATTTTTCACTGATATCTGGGACAACGGCGGCCAAGAAATGGCACAAGAAATTATTCAAAAAAGCGAAAAAGGCATCCATGATGCCAGAAAAGTAGCGGCGGCTGCCGAAAAATGTACCGAGCCCGAAGGGCAAATAGGTATTAATTAGTGATTTTTATTATGTTGTAATTTTTGATTCCAGACTTTGCTCACGGTTTGTAATAGTAATATAGCGGTATCTTCTCTTCGCTCAGAACCTGCTGAGGCATCTCCGGGCCCCCACCCGAAGGGGACGATGAAATTAGAAAAATGGCCGAAGCCATTATGGACAAGGTTGTTGACCAGCTACTGAACGAAGCTGCAGAAATAGTTCTAAAAGAGGATTAAATGCTACTGTAAAAACATTTGGAACGTAACGTATGTAATATATTGTAACTTTGAATGTAATATATAATCCATGTACAGTTTTAATTCTTTACGATGCATGAAATCTTGTGTACATACCATTTTTTGAGCCTTCGGCGAAAAAACACCTTCCCTTCTTTTCATGCTTCGTGAAGAAAATTTTATATCACCAGAAGTTGCATTCGTTCGTGGTGAAGATTATCCAAGCTTCATGAAATATTCTCCGAAGCTATAGAAAAGTTTTTGTTGCCTCTCTAATGAAGCTACACTTCTTCTCGGCTTGTCTTGTGCTTTAGCACGATTTTCTCTTTTCCGAATTATTCTCCGAAGATCAATACTGTATCCCCTTCTTGTTCCATATGCAATATGCTGTATGATGCTTATGTTATGCAGAATGATGTGATGATGTTATGTTATGCAAGATGACGTTTGTGCCATAGATACATATCCCTGTAATAGAGCATACACACTTTTTATATCAGCGTTGACTTTTCGCTGTAAGCCTCCCTTAGGAGCTTCTTCGCCTTTTACTTTCAGCGGAATCAGCGTTTATTTTTCGCTGTAAGCCTCCCTTAGGAGCTTCTTCGCCTTTTACTTTCAGCGGAATCAGCGTTTATTTTTCGCTGTAAGCCTCCCTTAGGAGCTTCTTCGCCTTTTACTTTCGGCAGAATCAGCGCTGACTTTTCGCTGTAGGCTCAGAAAACTTACACTGCGCTCGCTTAAGAACGACTTTTTACTGTTTCGAACAACTTGCTCTGTGTCTATTAAAACAAAATTTTGATAATACAAAGGTCCTTCATGCCACCATAAATTCGTATGCTTCAACGATTCAAGCCTATGAAAAAGACACATTTTTATTAAAGTGTTACAAGGAATTAAAAAATGATAAAGGGCACTTGATCTTCCCATAATTGTTCCTTATTAACAAAAAAGTAATACCGAATGTAAAAATGCGAAAAAACTGCTGTTGAGGTAGGATATTTATCAGTAAATGTGCTTCGACTCTAGCACAGTGCTATTGACTGTGCGAGCTTCGGAGTCCTCTCTGAAATCCCTCTGATTGTGGTGACTCCCTTCTGGCTGGAGCCCTGGCTGCATCGGTGGCGGCGGTGGAGGCTGTTGCCAGGATGCTTGGGGTTGACTTGCCGAAGCAACAGAAGCTGCAGGGTGATTGCCTACATATTCTAGAATGTAAGGCGAATGGTACGAAGCAGTATGCAGGACCTGCTTCGGCTGATTCTGTTGTGCAGCAGCTTCTGCTAGCTCCTTTTGCTTCTGGATGGTAATGTGACACATCCTGGTGGTGTGGCCCTTACCTTCACCACAGAATAGGCAGTATATTTTTCTTGGTTGATCCCCAAATCTTCCCCCGAAGCCCCTGGCGCCTCTGCCCCTTGGCACTAGCGGCCGGAAAGAGCTTTGCTGCTGCCCCGAAGCTTGGGAGGAGCACTGTGGCCTTTGCTGTTGACTCGCTTTGTCGTCATTTTGAGTAGAATTGTGAATTGACCTGACGTGCCTTGGATAAAATCTTCCTCCGAAGCCCCTAGTCATTTCAGAGAACCTGAGGGCTTCCTCCCTTCTTTGGCGAAAATCATTGTCAGCTCGAATGTACTCGTCCATCTTCTGGAGCAGCTTCTCCAGAGTTTGGGGAGGCTTCCTGGCAAAGTACTGAGCTGCAGGTCCTGCCCGAAGCCCCTTGATCATGGCCTCAATGACAATTTCATTGGGCACTGTTGGTGCCTGCGCCTTCAGACGTAGGAACCTTCGGACATATGCTTGAAGATATTCTTCATGATCCTAGGTGCACTGGAATAAAGCTTGAGCAGTGACTGGCTTCGTCTGAAAGCCCTGGAAGCTGGTTATCAGCATGTCCTTCAACTTTTGCCATGAGGTGATTGTCCCTGGCCTAAGAGAAGAGTACCAAGTTTGTGCGACGCTTCTGACGGCCATGACGAAGGACTTTGCCATGACCGCCGTGTTGCCACCGTACGAAGATATAGTTGCTTCGTAGCTCATCAAGAATTGTTTCGGGTCTGAATGACCATCGTACATGGGGAGCTGATGTGGCTTGTAAGACTGTGGCCAAGGAACAGCCTGCAGTTCTGTTGACAAGGGAGAAGCATCATCAAAAGCAAAATTTCCGTGATGGAAATCTTCATACCAGTCATCCTCGTTGTAGAAACCCTCTTGATGAAGCTCTCTGCGCGGGGCCTTTGGTTCTGGTCATCTTGAGCAAAATGTCGAAGCTCTTCAGAGGCTTCGTCTATCTGCCTTTGAAGATCAGCTAGACGAGCCATCTTCTCCTTCTTGCGTTGGACCTGTTGATTGAGCATTTCCAAATTTTGGATTTCTTGATCCAATTCGTCCTCCGGGGGCGCTGGACTGGTGGCCTTTCTCTTCTGGCTTCGGGCCTCCCTAAGAGAAACGACATCTTGATTGTGGTCTAGAGGCTGCAGAGCAGCAGCCCCTGTTGCTGAAGCTTTTTTCGGCGGCATGACGAAGGTGATGCTTGCCGAAGATTTTCAAAACTCAAAAAGTGGAAGTGAGTTCACCGGAGGTGGGCGCCAATGTTGGGGACTTGTTCTCAAATGCTTCAGACTGATGTAAGGCAAAGGTACAAGTCGTGATGCAAAAAGACGTGTGCCCAGTCAGCGTGAACAGTACGAGAGTACTATTCACCTATTTATAGGCACGGGACGCAGCCCGTGTAAAATTACGTTGATGCCCTTTACATTTATCAATAACTCTATAGTAATTCTTCGAGGTCCAATTTGGCTTTTCATCTTTAAGTCGGTTCCTCTTTTCTGCCGTTATGCCGAAGCTTTTCTGCATATGGCTTCATGATCATCTTATCCTTCGTCATGACCGCTTTTCATTCCAGCTTCGTCTTAAACATGCCCTTATATATTCGCGACCTGACTCCGAAGGTGTCTGTTCCGAAGGTGCCTCTTCACATTTTACACTTGGAAAACATTGTCAAACTGTGTTTTTGAGGACCTTCGGAAGCCGAAGGCCCCCAACAACTCCTAAATCTCAGCTGGTAACCCCCATCAGCACAAAGCTGCAAAGGCCTGATGGGTGCGATTAAATCAAGGATCGGTCCATTCGAGGGACGCGATCACGCCTCGCCCGAGCCCAGCCTCGGGCAAGGGCAGCCGACCTCGAAGGATCTACGTCTCACCCGAGGACCCCCTCCAGCAACGGACACACCTTCGGCTCGCCCGAGGCCCAGTCTTCACCAAGAAGCAACCTTGGCCAAATCGCCACGCCAACCGACCAAATCGCAGGGGAATTTAATGCAAAGGTGGCCTGACACCTTTATCCTGACGCACGCCCTCCAGTCGACAGAGCCGAAGTGACCGCAGTCACTTCGCCGCTCCACTGACCGGTCTGACAAGAGGACAGCGCCGCCTGCGCCGCTCCGACTGCTGAGCCACTCGACAGAGTGAGGCCGACAGCAGCCAAGTCCAGCCTTAGGCTCCATGGGAAACTCCGCTTCGCCCGACCCCAGGGCTCGGACTTGGGCTCAGCCCCGGAAGACGACGAACTCCGCTCCGCCCGACCCCAGGGCTCGGACTCGGGCTCAGCCCCAGAAGAAGACGAACTCCGCTCCACGCGACCCCAGGGCTCGGACTCGGGCTCAGCCCTAGAAGACGACGAACTCCGCTCCGCCCGACCCTAGGGCTCGGACTCGGGCTCAGCCCCAAAGGACGACGAACTCCGCTTCACCCGACCCCGAAGGAGCCTCCACCTCGACCTTGGAAGACAGACTCGACCTCGACCTCGAAGGAGCCTCCACCTCGCCCAGCCTAGGGCACGGACCGACCATGTCGACAGGAGGCGCCATCATTACCCTACCCCGAGCTGACTCAGGCTACGGGGAACAAAACCGACGTCCCATCTGGCTCGCTCCACTATACGAGTAATGATGGTGCCCCGCACGCTCTATGACGACGGCGGCTCTCAGCCCCCTTACGGAAGCAAGAGGACATCAGCAAGGACTCGACAACCCCGACAGCTGTCCTTCCACCAGGCTCCAGCGCTCCTCCGACGGCCACGACACCACACGAACTGGGTGCCAAAACCTCTCCGGCTGCCACGATGGCATGTACTTAGGGCGCTAGCTCTCCTCCGCTAGACACGTTAGCACACTGCTACACCCTCCATTGTACACCTGGATCCTCTCCTTACGCCTATAAAAGGGAGGTCCAGGGCCCTCTTACAGAGGGTTGGCCGCGTGGGGAAGGACGGGACGGCGCTCGTGCAAGGCCGCTCGCTCCCTCTCGCGTGGACGCTTGTAACCCCCTACTGCAAGCGCACCCGACCTGGGCACGGGGCTAACACGAAGGCCGCGGGTTCCACCTCCCACGCCTGTCTCCCTCCGGCTGCTTTTCCCCCCCTTCGCGTTCCGCCTCGCGCCGACCCATCTGGGCTGGGGCACGCGACGACAATTTACTCGTCGGTCCAGGGACCCCCCGGGTTTCGAAATGCCGACATGATTCATGTAGGAGAGTGCACTTGTTCAAGGGGAGTCGAGACAGTTTTTGGATATCGTGACCTATTTTGCTAGTTGTCTTAACCCTTTTTCTTTTTTCCTTGAGAGATTAGCACTAGTTATAGTAGCTTTGAGTTTCTATGAGTTTGTGTTTTTGATATAACGATTTCATAGTGGTGTTCAACCATTTCTGCCTCTCCTTGAGGACCATCAGTATTCTCTTGGTTGCATCGAGCCATTGCCCATGCCTTTAGGAACAAAGATTTACTTCTTGGTTGAATTGAGTTGTTGTCAATGTCTTTGGGGACCCAATTTTCTCACTTTAAATGACCCTATTGTGGCAATTCACTAGCTTTTGGTTATTTGGATGGTTTCTATCTTTTTATTTTACTTTTGATCCATCTCTTTGTGTTGGTGTTAACAATGCACTCATCAAGTGGGAGATTGCAAATACATGGTGGAAATGTGCCCGCGTGTGATGAGTAATGAGTGATTATCAAGAGATGATCAAGCTTTAGTTTAATGTTGAGACTAACAATTGTGTGAATTATGGTGTGTGTCCAACATGTCTCTTGTCTTGTGATGTGTAGATGTTGAGCGTTGATATGATTGATGATATTGGATAAGGAAAGATAATTTATGTCAATGGGTTATATGCGCAATGAAGGATGAACATGGAGGCTTGGACAAAGGGTTCGAGGGTCAAAGGACTGAACACAGGTGGTTGACACTTAAGGACATTGATGAGCAAGTGTCCATGTAGAAAATATATAGTCCATGTTGAACAAGTCAATACAATGATTAACCAAGTTAAGAAAGGAAAAAGGAGTTGGGTGATTGAGCGATCGAGGACAAGTTGTGACATGTGTTGAGAGTGTGGAGAAAGCATAGCAGATACATGACTCTAGCTGAGTTTGGTAGTTTCGTCCTCAAAACGTGGGTGGACAGTTTTTCAAGTTTGAGCCTTAAAACCCTATAAGGATTTCACGGTTTCATGTGGCATCATAATATAGTTCACATCAAGGTGAAGCTACTCATGAAGGGCTTATGGTCGTTCGATGCAAACATCTCAACTTGGACCATTATGCTCCTGAGGTTAGGTGGTTTAGAAAAATGTATAAGTTAAGACTTGAAAATGTGTAATTAATGACTGTATAAATAATAGGAGGACTATCCCAAACTAGCTATCCCTTCCACTTGTTAGTTCTTTAGGTGTTTGTATACTTTGAACTAGCATGTCTGCTTAACAATTGAGACGAGATCGACAAGTGAGAGAGTAAATCTGTATTTGTCCCACTTGTAAGAGACAAGATGTTGGGAGGAGCCTAGAACTTGTAAGGAATCTGTTTTTGTTGGCAATATGCAAAATTTTTCCTTAAAATTTGAGATCTTGGTTTGCCTCTTTTCTCTCCCTTCCCATCTCTTGTTCTTTTGGACATTTTGGGTGATTTCTTTGTTATGAGTTGTTTAACTTGTTTGTGCTTGATCAAGATGTGCTATGCCCCCTAAGGAACATTTGTATCAACTAGTTTTGGCATATTCTTCATGAGCACCAAGATCCAAGGTTTTGAGCAAACTTGAGAAAACCCCCTTCTTGAAGATGGTTTCTTAGATCTGCTTATTTTCACTCAATTTTGGTGTTCAATCTTTTGCCAAGAATTCTATAAACCATTTGGAAGCTCTATACAAAATTTGGTTTCATTTTGACTTGATTTAGTCAAATCTAAATTCTTGGATAATTTTTTTGATGTTGTACTCGTGAATGTTAGAAGGCCTGGTAAGAAAACCTTGGAGTTTTAAGCTGATTTTTTGGTGAGTAGCTTCCATCTGCAGTTGTGAGTCTATGGTCACATTCTATGATTTTTGAACTTTATTTGGTAGATGTTTCACTATTTTTCCCCAAACTGCTTGTGCTGAAATTTGTATGGCTAAAATCTCATATCAGATGGTCTTGGCATTGCATCCTGAGGAGGTCAAGTTTGCTCAGCATTTCGTTCGATTTTATCTAGTTCTTAATCTTCTTATTACTTCTGGTCTTTTGTGTTGTTTTCTCTATAGTGTCTTGGCTGTATCTGGTCACCTGTTGGCCTATGTTCACTTGTGTTGAAAGTTTTGGGATTTTTAGCGTTCCAGAGTTGTGCTAAGACAATGGCCAACTTCATCGAAGACATTTAGATTGGCTTGCATTCACACTCCTTTATTTGTCTATTTGGTCCTTTGTTAAAGATTCTGTTAGGGATCGTATTGTAAAGGATTATCACAGTGAATGTATATGGTGATAGATTAATGAGATACTCAAGATCTCCCTAAGACCCTAGAAAGCCAATCCATATCTTAACCGAATAGAGTCCTAGTCTAAACAGATAGGTGAATTCATAAACAAACTTCGATGCTAGCATTGATGGCGGCGTTGGCGATTGTTGTGGCGTGGGTCGGCGGCGCTCCTCCTCTGGGTGGGGCGCCTACTCCTCCCTGATTCTGCCCCTTCTTAGTGTTAGGTTACACAACTAGGGCTCCTCAGTTCCTTCTCCCATTGGGGATGGTTACGCTGTGGACGTCATGGAATCGTAGGATTCCAGTCACTTGAGACGCTTAAATGATCGGTGTCTAGGCAAAATTGTGGTGGCTAGGGTTTTGGCAAGTAGATGTGTGGCTTGCTTTTGGTCCCTAGCCCTTGTTTATATAGTGCCTAGTGACCGAGGATGTAACCATTGGATTGGGGTTGCACCCCCGATTAGGGCATGTGGACGGTCAAAGGTCCTCCCCCGTTAGTTTTCCTCTGTCCTGTTACATAGAGGACATCCTAACATTTGGTACTCTAAATTAAAATAAGGGATAATTATTTGTGGCACATTGATAAAGAGTGGTTCCAGCTTTAGGACAACAGAAATTATCACTATTTATCATAAACATACTGAAAAACATTAGTTATTATTAGTGGCACATCACATTGATTAAAATTTTCATTTCCGACAATACTTTGTCTGCAAGATTTTTCATGGAATGGAAATTTTAATCACTGCAATATGCTGCTAATAATAACCAACGTTTCTTGGTGTGTTCTGTTAAATTGTACTATTTCCAGTGTTCTACAGGTAAAACCACTCTGTATGCCATAGATGATTTACCAAGCCATTCCAAGATTTGTGCTGAGCAGAGAACTCAACAATGAAAAAGTCGCTTTTATTTACCAATAAATTCACTACAGTAAACTAACAAACATCCGACGGCCTCCTTATCTCCGACGGCTCTGTACGAGGCCGTCAGAGATAAGGTTATGTCCGACGGCCACAACCGGCGCTCGGAAATAAGCCTTATCTCCGACGGCCTCGTACAGAGCCGTCGGAGATAAGGTTACCTCCGACGGCCTAGTACCGAGCCGTCGGAGATAAGGCTTTTTAACGCGCGGTCCGACCCGCGCGCCTTTCATTTCACCCGCGCGCGCGTCGTTCTTCTCTGCCGCCGCCGCCGCCCCGCACAGCGAGCGCCGTCGCCGCCAGGTCGCCGCCCCGCCCGCCGCCGTGCTCCGGCCGCCCCGTGCTCCGTGCCCGTGCTCCGGCCGCCCGCCCCCCGTGCTCCGGCCACCGCCCCGTGCTCCGCCCAGTGCTCCGACTGCCGCCGCCGCCCCGTTCGCCGGTCACCGCCGCCCCGTGCTCCGGCAGCCGGCCCCGTGCGCCCGCCGCCCGCCCGTGCGCCCGTCGCCGGCCGGCTCCCCACGCCCGCTAAGTGAGTATACTTAATTAGCAATGTTGTTTATTAAAATTGTATGCTTGTATTAATGTATTTGATTAGAATTGTATGCTTGTATTAATGTATTTGATTAGAATTGTATGTATGAATGCATTTGATTGTTTAGTTTGTTATGTCCGACGGCCAAAATTTGATTACGTAATTAAAGTAGCTTGTTTTAGTTTATTTAGTGGTACTTTAGATAATTTAAATTTTTAATTTCCGAGGGTAATTATTATGCCCTCGGAAATAAGGTCATTTTATATGATTTGTCATCTATAACAATGTTATTTCGTATGTAATATTGTATTGTGGTTTATTAGTTTAATTATTTAATAATGCACGATGATTATAGTTAATCATAGTGTATCGTAGTGTGAACAAACGAAACCTAGGCGTCACCCGTTTCGGCCCAACACACCTTACAAGCGACGCATGTGAGGTATGTTGGGCCGGAATTGTCCCTTTATTGGACAGCCTCGGGGTGACCGACAGAGTCCGTGTTTATGACAAAAGCATGTGCTCCTGCTTAGTTTCGGCAGCATAACCTCTCTGTTCTCCAATTGCACCATTTTTAGGCGTGCGATTGGAGAACAGCGGGGTTATGCTGCCGAAATTTCGCACGACCACATGTCTTGTCATAAACACCGCCTCGTCGGTCACTCCTGGGTGGGTTTAGGACCTATCCTTTCCTACAGATGTAGGGGCGTGATTTCTTCGTAAAAACGGATGGTCCGTGCATTACTTATCTAATTAAGTTAACGTCTCGTATCTAGTATGGAGGAGAATCGTCGATGGATGTATGAAGGTTGGAAGAAAAGAGGTGCTCTATCAAGTGAGTGGGTTGCCAAGACTGATGCTTTTCTCGACCATGCTTTTGCTCGGTCAGAGACTGGAACCGATGTTAGGTGCCCTTGTAGCAAGTGTCGGAACATTAATTTCCTTGACAGGAGGACTATGTCTATACATATTTGCAAGAACGGTTATATGCCAGGCTATGAGGTGTGGGTGCACCACGGTGAGGACCCACCTCCTCGTACTGTATCGGAAGTTCAGTCACATGAAGAGGAGGACTACGATAGGATGGAAGAGATGCTTGACGATGTACGCCATGAGCTTCTAATCGTCGATTCGGAGAACCCTGGTCAACCCACCGAGTTTGAGGATCCAGCTACACCTGAGGTTCAGAAGTTCTTCGAGCTCCTTAAAGCTGCCGAAGAGCCATTGCATGAGCACACAAAAGTGACCGTCCTTGTATTTGTGACTCGACTTATGGCTATTAAGTCTAAGTTTGCATTCTCAAACAACTGTTACAAGGAACTTTTGAACTTGATCAGTGATGTACTTCCGGAGAATCACAAGATGCCAAAGGACATGTATCAGTCTAAAAAGCTGTTATCTGGCCTCGGTATGGACTACGAAAAAATCGATGTCTGTGAAAATAATTGTATGCTTTTCTGGAAGGAGACCGCAGGTGAGAAGGAGTGTACTGTATGTGGTGAGCGTAGATTCGTTGAGGTTGAAAACGACGATGGTTTGACCGTGACTACGAAGATTGCACGTAAGCAGCTTCGTTACATGCCTCTTATACCTCGGTTGAAACGTTTGTTCATCTCCAAGAATACAGCCAGACACATGAGGTGGCACAAAGAAGGGGTACGTGAGAATCGAAATGTCATGGTGCACCCAGCTGATACAGATGCATGGAAGGCACTAGATGCTTTTGATTCCAGCTTTGCTGATGAAGTGAGGAATGTTCGCTTCGGTTTGGCAACAGATGGTTTCTCGCCATTCAATCTAACTGCAACGTCGTACTCATGTTGGCCCGTCTTTGCTGTTCCATACAACCTTCCACCAGCTCTTTGCATGAAATATGAATTTATTTTCTTGTGTCTTGTAATACTTGGTCCGGATCATCCTGGAACAAAGATCGATGTGATGATGAGGCCCCTGATTGAAGAATTGAAAATTTTGTGGGAAGGAGTCGAGGCGTACGATTGTTACAAGAAACAGAAGTTCAACCTGAGAGCCGCGTTTTTATGGTCTATTCATGATTTTATGGCTTATGGTATCTTTGCTGGATGGAGTTGTCATGGGATTTTGACATGTCCGATATGCGTTGAAGACACTTCATGCTTTCGACTAAAGTTTGGTGGAAAGATATGTTACTTCGATTGCCATAGATGTTTTTTGCCAGAGGATCACCCATTCAGGTTCGATAGGAACGCTTTTAAAAAGGACACGATTGTGACGAGGGGACCACCCAAGCGTCTAAGTGGTCCAGAGATTCTCGCGAGACTTAATGATTTGAAACTAAACGAACATGGAAATCGTTTTGAAGGTTATGGAACCGAGCATAATTGGACTCACAAATGTGGTCTATGGGAACTCCCTTATATGAAAGCCTTGATTCTAATGCATAACATTGATGTCATGCACCAGGAACGAAATATGGGTGAAAGCATTATCAGCACTTGCATGAATATCACTGACAAAACAAAAGACAACCCTAAGGCAAGGAAAGACTTGGCCTTAATCTGTAGAAGACCAACTATGGAGATAGGAGAGAATCAGAAGAAGCCACGTGCTCCTTTCAGTATTAAACCTAAAAGGAAGAAACAATTGATGAAATGGTTGAAAAACTTAAAGTTCCCAGATGGTTACGCCGCGGGCTTTAGAAGGTCTGTGAATTTGAAGACGGGCAAGTTTTCTGGGTTGAAGAGTCATGACTACCACATAATAATGGAAAGACTCCTTCCTGTTATGTTTCGTGGTTTTGTAAAAAATGATGTATGGAAAGCATTAGCGGAGCTAAGCTACTTTTATAGACATCTTTGTGCCAAAGAAATAAAGAAAGAGATGATGGAGAAGCTTGAGCAACAAATACCGATTTTGGTATGCAAACTTGAAAAACTATTTCCACCAGGTTTCTTCAATCCGATGCAACATCTACTTGTTCACCTACCATACGAAGCTAAGGTAGGAGGTCCTGTGCAATATAGATGGATGTATCACATCGAAAGGACACTAAAGAAGCTACGTGCAATGGTTGGTAATAAGAGACGAGTTGAAGGGTGCATCGCTGAAGAATTCAAATATAAAGAGATAGCATCGTTCACGGGCCTGTACTTTGCAGAGGAACACAATGTCAATGCCCATACGTTGCGGTATCATGTCGACGAGCCCCCTATCAGTGATATTGAAATTTTTCAATGGAGGGGCAAAACTGTAGGACCCAGCACAACATACTGTTTCACCAACGACGAATGGAAGACTGCTTTACTCTACATGTATAACAACATGGAAGAGATGAGTCAGTTTCTCCTGTAAGTGTAAACTTTATTTTAGTCATTGCCGCTAGAATTTTTGTTGTGAGACTAAAATGTTTGTTTCCTTGTACTAACAGGGAATTTGATTCTCAAAATTGCATCTCTGGCTGTGAACGTGACCAGATTCGTCGAGAGGGAAAAGATGGGGGACTTAATTTCTTGTGTTGGTTTCGAGATTATGTAGATAAAAATGACAATATACACCCGGACCTTCAACAATTATCCCTAGGAGCAGTAACTGGCAGATGTTATGGTCGGTATGATGTCAATGGTTTTAGATTCCGTTCCACAAGGTTCGAAGATGATCATCCTCTAGCAGCCACGACAAATTCCGGAGTTGTAACTAGAGCTGTCGATGATGAAGGGAAGGTGACTAATTATTATGGAGTCATTAATGATATAATCGAGTACAAGTTTTTTGGAGATAAACAACTCAAAGTGGTGTTCTTTGATTGTGATTGGTTTTCTCCAAACTCAACGCGAGAAAATCAATATGGCATGGTGGAAGTCAAACACAACGACAGATTAAAAGGCCACGACACTATAATCCTTGCCCACCAATGCGAGCAGGTGTATTATATGACATATCCATCTAAGAAAAAGGGTTTGGTTGATTGGAGGGTAGTGTACAAAGTTAATCCTCGTGAACGACTATATGCTCCTGGTGATGCTGGTTATGTTGAAAGTCAAATCGAGCACGAAGTGGGGGCTGCTGAGATTTTCCAAGACGAAGAACTTACAAGCACGTTTAATGTACAAACTGAAATGTTGGAAGAATCTTTATTAGGTGATCAAAATGATGTAGAGGTTCCTCCAAAACGAAAACGAGTGACGAGAAAGAAGAAAGCTACTTGGCGTCCATTAAATCGACGAAAGCAACTAGATCCTGATTTTGATTACGATTACGATTGACGAGTATGGAACATGATTTTATTGCATATTTTATTATTTTATTGCATATTTTATGATTTTGTTGCATATTTTATTGTCGATTTATGTACTAACTTGTTGTTGTTAAAATAGGATGTCAAAGAAAATGAAGTCTTTTGCTCGTAGTTTGCTTGGGACGAGGAGTAGCTCGAGGAGCAGCTCGAGGGGTGAGGATTCAGTTTTTCAGGGCACAGGTTCTACCATGAGCAGACGGAGAGCGCTGGCAGAACATTTGCCTCCACAAGATGTAAGTTAGTTGTTAAATTACATTATTTGAGTTACTTAATATTGTATGATGTAAGGTATTTGTTTCATAGGATGCTGAAATTGAGGAACCGGTGGTAGAGGATCATGCAAGAGATGATGTTGAAGATGATGGTGGAGATAATGTGGGAGATGATGCTGGAGACGATGCTGGGGATTCTGGGGCTGGTGGAGATTCCGTAGCTGGGTCTGGAACTTCTCGAGTTAGGAGAATGAGGAAGCTGCATTTTGTTGGACCACCTCCAGAGCTTCCACCCGAATCTCGGGTTTTGATAAAGCCTAGTGGAAAGTGAGTGACATGTCTTTGCTTAAATGTTATTGAAAGTTATGTTTTAATTTCCACATTGTTTATACTATTTCCAGGTCTTGGATCGACGACTCGTTCACAGGCACAGGACACTACAGGCAGGTGAACATGGTCCTTGGTAATCTTGTTCGTCTGCACTGGCCTGGTGTTGTGACTTTGCCTACTGGCGAGTCTGTCCCCGCCACCACTTGGGAGCATTATCGCTATGGTGTCTGTAGAACGTTTGGCAACACACAGGCACTAGTTTGGGATGCATTCTGGGTATGAATTATTTATACTATTTTAGTTATTCCATACATGTTTGCTTTTATGATAACACTAATTTTTTTTGCAGAAACGGTACAAGTTGCCGGACGATGGATCATATGATATGAACGCTCGTTACGTGTTTGAGTATAACGCGAACGATGTCGTTGCAGATGCAATGTACTATGCACGAATTCAGGCTATAAAGGCATGGTACAGAGCAAATGCTGATGATTGACCGATGCCAAATACCAAGGCCGAGTGGTCATCAATTTACTTGACGGAGGAGCAATACCTAGAGGTAAACAGGTTCTTGCCTCTCAAATCGCACGAAGCCATGTATTTGCTTGCTTTATTTAAAAAATTTCATGTAGGTGTCGGTGCCGTGGATGGCCACCCGATCGGAGGGTTATCGGGCATTGTGCAGATGGTGGGCTTCCCCTGAGTTTCGTGCCATTTTCGAAAGGAACAGGGGAAACCGTGGGACCGAGTCGTTCCACAACTACGGTGGTGATGGTCATGTGCGCTTGGCTAAGCGAATGGTAAGTCACAGTTTGTTGTAACTTTTGAATTACATAGAAATGTGTCATTGTAACTTTTATGTACAGGAAGTCAAATCCGGTCGTACGCCCACGGATGTGGAGGTGTATATGCAAGGGCATAGGGGTTCTGATCCTCAGAATCCTGATGTGTTATGCACTCAGACGGCCACCGACCGTCTAGTGAGTTTTTGATACTCTATTATGTGTTTGATATTGTTTGCAAGGGCATAGGGGTTATGCACTTATATTTGATATTGTTTGCCTCCAGGCTTCGTATGGGGAGGAGATGGTTCAACGCCATGGGCAGGAGTACGATTGGAGGAGCCAGCCAATCGACCCTCAGGCAGCATATGCTAGCGGAGGAGGACAAGCCCACGGACGGTGAGATTATTTAATTTGGATTACAAAATTGTCATCATATGCTTGCGATTCAACTGAGGCATGAGTTACTATACTAAGTGCATGGTTCACTCTTGTAGGTTGGGTATTTTTGATTCTACGATTGATTCCAGAGAGCTAAGACGCCGTGGACGACAGTCCACATCGTCGTCTTCACAGTCGTCCCGTTCACGATCATCCGCCCACGACATAGAGATGGCAGTGTTGCGTCAACAGGCAGAATACCATCAATCAGTCTTGAGGGAACAATTGGAGTACCAGAGGCAACAATCTGAGTACCAGAGGCAACAAGCCGAGTACCAGAAGAAGAGGGACGAGTATTATGCAAACCTCCAGGCCCAAAATCAAGCTCTTCTCTCGGTAAGCTGAAGTAACATTTTGTAGCTTATTTTGCAAAACACTTGATGTGTATCTTATTAGCTCAACAATGACTTGTATATAATTTGTAGCAACTAGCCCAACAAGCGGGCGTCCCGATGCCGACATATGGGATGCCGCCTCCAGAGTTTGCACTGCCAATGCCAATGTTGGCGCCTCCACCTCCGCCTCCGCCTCCGTCACAATTCCCTATGGTATGTACACATATGCGTGTGTGACATGATCATAGATGTCTTATATGTTTAAATGAACAACTGAGTGGTTACTATTTTATGTGCTTGTGTTATAGGGATTTCAGACACCACCTGCTTCAGTTGCCGCACCTGGTGATGGGTCTGGTCAAGACGACACAACACATTCGTGGGTGAACAACCTTTTCAACACGCAGAGTCCAGCCGGAGGAGGTGGCTATGGATATGATTGATGTGTCGTGATGTTAATTTATGAAACACTTTGCAACACTTGTTTGTGAGACACAATGTCAGTTTGCAACAACCGTCGGACCTATATGTTGATGTTAAATTTGTGAATGTTAATATTTGTGAGAATATTTGTGATTGTGAATACTTATTTGAATGTGTATACTTGTGATTATGAATGTGAATGTGTATATGTGCATGAAATCTGTTTTTGTTTTGTAAATGTCAGATTTTTTAAAAAACAGAATTTTGTGCAAATTCTGTAATTTGTTATGTCCGACGGCCTAGTGGTAGCCGTCGGACATAAAACAGGCTTATGTCCGACGGCCTAGCACCGGGCCGTCGGATATAAGGCTTCATTATGTCCGACGGCCTAGCGCCGGGCCGTCGGACATAAGCCTGTGGGCCCCATAGGCTGACCGTTAAAACGGTTGCTGTATATTATGTCCGACGGGCAGAGGCGGCCGTCGGATATAGTGTACATCCGACGGCTGCCGTCGGATATAACGTTATTTCCGACGAATTATCTCCGACGGCTTTAAGCCGTCGGAGATAAGCTAAAGCCGTTGGACATTATCTATCTCCGACGGTTTTAGCCTTATGTCCGACGGCTTCGGCCGTCGGACATTTTTCTGTTTACTGTAGTGAAAAAAAAGTTATAGTACCAAAAAAAAGAGATAATTTGAAATAGTGAACACATCACCATTTTCAGGACCGCAATCGACATGATGACATGAACTGATCGTTTCTGCATGAACCAGAAATCTTGCGGTGTCAAGTGGGGATGAAAGAGCATGCATGCATGCACTTGTGACGGAGAAGTAATTTTCAGCTTGCTTCACGGGAAAGTTCCCCACTCCTAGCTTGCAAATTCACCAAATAAGAGAAACTAACGTGTTAGTTTGTCTTCGTTAGCACTAGCCAACAATTGATGAACAACCAACTAGTTTTTCTTCCGTTCTTGGCGGTAGTGGTATTAAAGTTATGGATCGACATATGACAAAAGCATGTCAAAAAGATATAATTTAAAAGTTATATAACAACGTAATATAAAATAGATGATATATAAAAACGTCATTATAGAACAATATTTTTATATTTCTTCATTAATTATTTCAAATTTAGAGTTAGATCCTAATAAATAAATATAAATATATATATTAAATAAAGATAATATAAATACTATTAAAATGAACTAGATCAGGACCTGTATCCGCCCTACTTGGCGGTGAAGGTATAGAACTTCAGTCAGCACAAACTCCTGTCTTCTCGACTGGTAGTTTGAACCCCCGCCCATCCTTCAGCTTAAAGAAATGTTTCCATCTCCCTTATAAATAGGTTCCTGAACTAGTATCACTTCGCACACAGAAAAGCAAAACACCAACCCAATAGTAGATTGTCGTCCGGCAAAAAAAAAAACAAGAAAAGCAAGTGAGATGGTTCTGGGACTTTGCACATGCTTTGGAGCGGCTCCTGCGATAAAGGAAAAGAAGCCACCACCTCCATCGAAAGAACCTAACAAGCAGCAGGCAGCCAGTGATCAGGAAGCAGCTACTGGCGAAGCGAGTGAGCCCAAGATGCAGGTTGACAGGGCCATGGTAGTAAAGGAGAAGACAACACCCATAGTGATGCATCAGTTCCCCTTTCATTCGCGGCCTGGACTGCTGTAATTTTGCTTGGCTCTTTTTAACGTCACCTCTTCCGTCTTCTGTCTGATTTGTGACATGCATGGTATTCGCTTCTCTAGAAGCTTATAAAGTTATATGTTCTTGCTTTCAGAAGTTAGAGAAACATTCAGTAGCAGGGGGAGAGACTGATATCTCTGCCTCTGGAGCAAGCTTGTGGTTGTTTCAGTTCTTAATGCTTCAAGGATCAAAACAGTAATAATTTCTTGTACTAGCTACGTATGTATTCCGAGAATTTACATGGTGTTGACGCTGAATTAGATCACAAACCAACTAAGACTAGATCGTTCGAATCGTCGTGGACCCAAGAACACATTCAAGATATCACAAATATGTGGTGAAGAACGGAGAGTTTTACAATCAACCCACCAGACGATAATCAACCACGCTTATGTGATAAAGAATGACTACTTTCTAGATAAACTAACAAATTAACTGTCTAAGCTCTCGCCCGCAAAGGACCCGTTAGGTGGGCTGGCATGTTGGAATAGGGTTATAAAGGTAGTACGAGTGCTAGGTTTGAGATCCAGGATAAGACCCCGGTTCTTGGGCGCCGTCGTCTTAGGATTAGGACTGCTGCAAGGCACCATTCAGTACTCGTCGATGAACAGTACCACAGTGAATAGTGATGGGTTGAGTAAAGAATGGGCAAGATTCTTGCCTGCTTGATTTCTTCCTTAACCAAAAGGATACAATATATAGGCTGAGGTAGCAGCCACCAACAACTAACAAACTCTATCCTAACAAACTCTATCTAAGACTAATACAATCTGAATAAGATAACAGCCCCTAACAAACTCTATCTAATCCAACCAAATAAGATAACAACCCATAACAAACTTTATCCAAGACTAACAAACCGACCGAATGTTTATCTAACCAACTAATTTTAATAGAGCTGCTCATTGGATGCCGGTCATAACATCTCTACTAGCCTCTAAAAACGGCTCATCCTCGAGCTGGAAGGTGGATAAAAGGTCTTGAATGTCTCCACCAGTTCCCATGTAGCTTCAGCTTGAGATGACTGGGGGCTCTGTTTACGGGGGTGGGGGATCTTCCTCAACAGCCACCCCATCGTTGGCGGCGATCACCTCAAGGTAGAAGAGGCGTTGGTAGTGATGGCCTTGCACAAACGATTTGTCGCAGTTGTAGCACAGACCCTGGCAGCATCGCTCCGCCATCTCTACTATGGTGAGGCTCATGAACGTTGGCTGCCAGGGCGGAGGATGCAGCCCCTAGCACAACCAGCATAGGGGATGGCGCAGCCAGTTGACACATAGGGGATAGAGGCACGCGACCACTCGAGCCTTACTGGTGGCGTTCGTACGACCAGGCGAGGACTATGGCCTACTGCAGGTCCACAGGACCGCACAAATCGACATCAATGTGGAGACATCCTAGAAGACTGAAGTGAACAGCTGTGCCTGCTGGTACAGCGCTAGCGGTGGGTCAGCATGGAAGATGAGGGCCATGAACCGGTCCTGATAGTCTTCCACCATAGAGCGGAAATGAAGATGTGCGGCCTCGCCAAGAAAGTTGTCCCGTAGGGGAGGGCCGAAGCGCTGGTGGAACAGATCCTTGAAACGTTGCCATGGGATGGTGCCCTCGTCCTGTTCCAGCATGTGGTACTAGTGCTAAGCGGAGATGTAACGAGGTGATCTAGACTTTATCTGCATCGAGTGTGTGGTGGCCGCGGAAGAAATGTTCACAGCGATTCAGCCAGCCCACGAGGTCTTCTTTGCCTTCGAAGGTAGGGAATGAAAGTTTAGGGAAGGGAGGGGTGGTGTTGATAGGAGCAGCGACATTGTAGGTGTGTGGTGGGATGTGGTGGCCAGGAAACTAGGGAGCGGGGAAGGGGAGTGCAGGAACGATATCTAGTGGATGGGTAAGGGCATTGTTGGTGCGGCGGAGTAGGCATAAAGTGGAACTAGGGCAGATGTGGGTGATGGCAAGGGGGCCATGGCTGATGATGGCAAAGGCTGGCAGTGGCTAGAATTGGAGCGGTGGTGGCTGGGATGTTTGTTATTCCGACATAACCTAACAGACCGCAAGGAAAAAGAGGTGTTAGTGATGGCGGTGGCAGCGACTACGATGGTGGTGGTGGAAGTCAGTCGGCCAGGCTATTGGTGGTGGTGGTGAGGGCGACAAATTGTACATGATCAGCTGCTAAAATACTACTTCAGGAATAGCGGTCATAAGGCTAACGATCATGAGGTTGTTTTTGCGACAAAGGTGGTGGCGATGGCGGAGGTGTAGGAGGTTGTGGTTGTTGGTGGTGCGTCATCGGAACCTAACTTCTTTGATACCAGATTGTTGGAACTAGGGTTACAAAGGTAGTACAAGTGGTAGGTTTGAGGTCTAGGACCAGAACCCGGCACTTAGGCGTCGTCGTCCCAAGATTAGGACTATTAGCAGGGGTGGCAGGGTACTGTTCACGTGTGAACAATATTCGCTAATGAATAGTACCACTATGAACATTATACCATATGTGAACATTAGATGGGTTGGGGGAAGCACGAGCAAGATGCTTTCCTAATTGATTTCTTCCTTAACCAAAGGGGTACAATATATAGGCTGAGATAGCAGCCACCAACAACTAACAAACTCTATCCTAACAAACTCTATCTAAGACTAATCCAATCTGAATAAGATAATAGCCGCTAACAAAGTCTATCAAATCCAACCGAATAAGATAACAACCGTAACACACTTTATCTGAGACTAACTAACCAAATGTTTATCTAACTAACTATTTTTAATAGGGTTGCTCAATAGATGCCAGACATAACATGGAAAGTCTAGAGCGCCATCTTTGATAGTCGAATCAAGCGATAAACAACATGTGGGTTGAAAGAGACGCAGTAGATTGGTTTCTGTTCAATTAGATATTAGATACCTCAATCGATCGTGATACTCTTATATATAGAGAGCAAGTTTTAACCCAATAGAAAAATACCTCAAAACATGATGGGCAACTTTTCAATTTCAAAAACCAATATCGAAATAAATCAATTTGTAAAACCATTAAAGTCAACATAGCCAACCACAAAAGTCAGCTAGACATGAAACACAATCATTAATACCGCACAGAACGCCAAGGACAAGAGTGCAATCCTGCACAGGTTCACCAAGATTGCCAAGGGCATCAGCCATGGCCTTCAACTAGTGGCAGTAGTCGGAGATGTTGAGGTCGCCTTGGATGAAGTTTAGAATCTCGGTGTTGAGGTACAATGCATATATCTCCTTATTGCCGAGGAATTGGCCTTCTAGGTCGAGCCATACTCATTGGGAAGTCATGTTGGGTGACATGACAAGATGGACAAGACTTGTGGAGATGGTGCTGAAGATCTAGCTGAGGACAACACACTCCATGTGAGTCCAAGCCAGATCGATGGGGAGCACGGTATCAGTGACAGCATGATCAGATAGCTCGTACTTGACGACAGCAAGAAAAAGTCACGTCATTGCATGTAATTTGATGAGTTGGAGTCGAGGATGATGAGAATTTGGGTGCGGATGTTCAGGACAACCACCATCTTGGCATGGAGGGCGGTGATGGTCTTGGCCTCTAGCACATGTTGCTGCTCCTACAGTGCGTGTTGGGTTTCTTTAAGGGTTCGGTGGTCAGCCTTGAGGCGAGCTTGTTCTTCGTCAAGAACTTGTTGTTGAGAGCAAGGCGATCATCCTCAGTGTCTGCTAGGGGCAGACTGAGAGGGAGGCAAAGTGGACCATGTCCCCCTTGATTGTTTATAACATGCTATATCTAATGTTAATTTATTAAGTAAGGAAGAATTGAAGTTTTGGGTGGGATGAAACAATCTTGTCTTGGGACTTTTTATCGGATCGATCCACTCCTTCCGACTCCCCTCCTCCTTTCGGTCCAGTCCTCATATCTATCCTTCTGACCCCATTCTTCCCGATGCCGCTAGAGCCAGTCTGCCTCGATGCCCATTCCCGTCGCTGCCCACCGTAGCTCATTTTCCGACGTGCGACGCCACCCAACTCCACCCCTTCCCAGTGCTCCCGTCCCACTTGTTGTCATCGTGACGCCGACCCTCATGGCAGGTACAATCTCACTCGTCGTGACGATGCGACCTATCCCCGGTGGTCGACGAGCTTGGTGAACCAGCAAGCCTTGACTCTTAGCTAGAGACATCGCGTGACCCTTCCCTTTACCGGCGCCCTCGCCCTTTGAGGAAGTAAACATTCGACAAGGTATAAACGGTTTCAATTCGATCAGCAAAACTTAGCGGTATGTTTGCTTTTTTGTTCATATAGTTTTCTTCTTTGAATTTGTATCATGTTTTGTTATGAAACTTGAATTCTATGCAATACTAGTTTTAACATTCTTGCTTGATTTTATCATATGGTCTTCTTGGACCTCATGAATTTTGGTCCCGTGTCCGCCACTGATGTCTACCCCTATTGTCAGCCATGAAGGAAGAGATGTGGCAGGCGAGTAGCACCGGCGGCTGGGATGCAGAAGCGAGGGTCGCAGGATGCGAACCGCTAAGATACCATGAAAGTGTGTTACAGAGAGAATGATTTACACAATGGATAATTCCATCGACAGGAGCCATATAAAAAGGCATAAAGTACCTAATATCACGATAGCCTAAAGAGGGTAATCCTCAATTACAGGAGCGAAGAATAGCAATCCTAAATTACAGGAGCTAATAATAGCAATCTTAAATTACAGGAGCTAGGTATAGCCAGAAGTAATAATCCCGCAGTATTGCCGTGATTTTATTTTGCCGGTGGCAAAACAATGCACCTGGGCGTGCATACATGGGATGAAAATGATCGGAAACGAAATTTATTCGGTAATTAGTTTTTAGTTTTTTTATTGCAAATAAATATTATATAAAATCTACTATACAAATTTGTACTCTTATTTTTAAGATTGAGCTTGTAAAGATTCAATAAAACGTAAACCTCAAATTCATCCTATATTTTCTTAAATGATAGATATAAAATCCTATATGGATTTGAAAACAAATTCGGTAGTTTTTTCAACTTTTTTTGTTGTAGGGAGTGAATAATACATAAAACAATTGATGTAATATTTTATTCTTATTTTTAATAATGTGCTTGATAACATAAGAAAAGATCAATATCAAATTTTATACATATCTATTTTAAAATATTAAATTTGTCCTAACAATTTATGTAACATGACGCTGGGAATGGGGCTCGACTGATGGAGACCTCCTGGGCGAGAATATGTCGTAGTCGGTGGCAGTCTAAGAGAAGTATAATAGATAGCGGTAAGCTGGTTAAATACTGACATGAAAAAGAGAAGAGGACAGAGTAGATGCGGGCTATAAACTACTTATACATGAGAACTAAATTTTTTTGTGAGAGACAAAATTGGACCACATATTAATTGTAAAGGGTTAACCATTATACATATCGGCTATACATATCAGCTATAAGATAGCTTGCAAAGGCCCTTATAGCCAGCAGTTGGCTATATTATTAAACTTGCTACAGTTTGCCACGAGGTTGGGCGTGTGTTTGGTTTATAGCCACAATTACGGCAAGATTTTTTCTCCTATTGCATAGGTCTTACTCATCAATAACTTACAAAAGTGTGGCAAAATTCCCTTATGCATGCCAAGACGTGGGAAAAATTGGAGCGCTTAACCTTATACAAGTGTGACAGAAAATATATGACACACCTCATGTATACAACCAAATAGGCCCCAACATTAAGTTCTCTAGGATCATTATAAAAAAATACTCCATAAGTTCTAGTTTATAATTCGTTTGACTTTTTTATCTTTAGTTTGATCGGCTCGTTTTATTAAAAAAAAATCATAATTATTATTAATTTTTATTGTGATATAGTGTAACTTATAATATAGTTTCAGTATGGCTTTGATTTTACCATTTTTTTGTAAAAAACTGAATAAGATGAGTCAATTAAACTTGATTAAAAAAGTTAAACAAATTATAAATTGAGATAAAGAGAGTTGATCACATGCTTTTGATCGCTATAAGGTATCAAAAATAAGACACACAAATTAGTAGATTGAGACCTTATCCCTTGAATTACTCCTACGAGGAGGTAAATCAAGTAAGAAGTCGTGAAGAAGGAATGCGAGCTAAGAAATAATGTATAAAAATATAATAAAGAATAAAGCATGTTACTTGTCTCATATGCTTTAGCGTTTTTCATTTCATCTTTCTTTTTACAAAATAAATACACAAGCGTACCTTTAACTTTATACAAGAGATGGCTTGAAGATACTTCAAAGGATAAGAAAAATGAAGCTTTGGCCCACAAAAAGGTGAATTTATGCATGATACTGTTCGCCTATTTATAGGTAAGTTGTACAACTTTGTATAAAATTATAAGCATGCCTACAAAGTTCATACACATAATTTACAAATACTATAGGGGCATCATTATCTTTCATTTTCTATCTTGCTGCACAAGTCTTGGTTTTCTTCTCCTTCGTCGTTTCATGCACGAAGCCTTTTCTACACCGAAGCCGACTTGCACCTTCGCCACACGTGCATCCAGCCAAAGCTTCTTTGCATGCTGCATCGGCAGAAGGCCATCTTAGTCCATCCTTTGCTATATGCCTAAAACACATTTGCTTACAATGAAGGTAAGACGTTTTGAGGACCTTCAACAAGGCAGACCCCCAACAGTAGCTCCGTGTGGAATGAATTTGTTTCTTCATAACAAGCTTAGATCGCAAAAACGCAATTGGGAGGCCTTGTGCCCAAGGTCCAAAAAACACCTTCCCATAGCTCGTTATGGAGAAGGTGAAACAAACACCTCGTTACAAAACGAGTCAGACTCGTGGTCCACCAAATAGGGAGAAGGTGAAAACACTAATGTCCACGCTTGCGAATTTTTGCGACTCGCGCCTCTTCGTGCCCACTTCTCAGTATGAAAGCGATAGAGCGGGTGAGAGCAAGTCACATTTACTGCCCCAACCACCTGTTGCCAAAATTTCCTACAACTCCGAAGTTGTGCATCCACTGTCGCTTTGGAAGTAGTTTTGCCATAACATCTTCGGGCGTAATTCCCTTGGATGGCTAGTATCCGTTCGATTGCTAGGCTAATCACTTCTACGTCTTCGGAGGCGCTCCAAAATACTGTGCCAATTTCCAGTGCCATGAGGGCTTCATCATCAACGAAGCCTGTAGAGGAGCTACCCAAGGATAGGTTGTCGAAACCAAGCTACATTGAGATATGTCGATCCATCCCGAGGGAAAAAGATTTGAAGACTATAAAAGCTTCTTCAAGGCTAGACTTCAACTACCGATGTACCAGTTGATTGCAAAGATATTGTTGAAGTATCAGGTATACATGCATCAGTTAACACCAAAAGCTATAGTTCGTCTTGGTTTTTTTATTTGGGCCATACGAAGTCAAGGGGGCCGCATTGAAGTTGATGCATTATATAGGGTTCATTATTTACATTATCAGACGAAGGCTAGAACCCTAGACAACCTTCACAACAACTTCGGATGCTACAACTTCATGTACCACAAAGACACAATTTCCCTATTTCTTACGTACCGGACGAAGTGGCACAGGGATTTGACGAAGGAGTGGTTCTACATGGAAGTAGACTATGAACATTGCGAGGACTTCAAGGATATGTTGATAAGCCCTCCAAAGATTAGCTTCGGTCTAAAGAGGCCGAAGTGTGATATGAATGAGGATGCTGAAGAATGTTACAAGATTTTCAACATGGTTGCCGAGAAAATTGTCTCTTGGGACCTGATTTAAGAGGCGCTTGTACAATATATTTCCCACTCAGACTGAATTGAAGCTATTGAAGGAAGTGAAATCAAAAGAAGGAGAGCTCGTCACATTAGCGTTTAAATTCAAGGAACAAGCTTTGGACAAATCTCCTTCTACTGTTTGGTTGAAACTAATAGAAGAAAAATGCAATGAGATTGTTGGGAATTGTCTTGTAAGGGAACACGAAGATATGCCATCCACCTTCAAGAGCCAGGGAAGCATAGGCTGAATAGAGTTATGAATGCTATAGGGTTTGAATACCCCGACTACACAAATCCTGCAACCAACACCGAAGCTGGAGAAAAAAGGAAGAGGGACGCAAAAGCCACTGGGAGCAAAGAATCAAAGAAAGCTGCTAACGATGAGACAAACAATGATGACTCTAAAAATGACAAAAAGTCACCTTCAGGCCCAAAAAAGAAGAAAGCTAAAATTTCTAAGAAGAGGATTCTAGCTGTGCAAGATCGGGGAAAGGGAAGCGATACTACTACTTCATCATTAGGTTGTGCACGGATCCATGAGGTAATGATCAATCACTGCCATTTTCCACTATAAGTTCCTTGGGATTGACATTGACTCGATTATTGACGACTGCGAAAGGGCACCAAAGAAGGTGGGCAGACTTCAGCAGCTTCGATGGGCAAGGATGCCTTATCTAAGGAAGAAGTGGACAACCCGCGGATTCAAAATCTTGCATACGCTATTTTTGGAGGTTCATCATCCTCAGTGGTAAAAGATGAGATAAAAGCCGCCGAAGGTGGCTGATCTTCGGGGAATGAAAAACTAGAGGAAGAGCCAAGTTTTGCCCTAGGGACAGATACAGTCGAACCCACCCAATCTATCGGTGAAGAGATGGATGAGATTGGATTTTTCTTAAGACATCTTGGCGGAGAAGAGCTAAGTGAAGAGAAAGCCTCGAAGCTGGAGGATAATGCTGATGCCATGGACAATATCCCTGGGGCTATGCTATTTGGTGTGGGAGATAAAATGTTAATGTGCTTGCCTGATGCTAATGAGTCAGAGATTGTGAAGAATATTACCCAAAGCATCGGGTTCCTAGAGATCGAAGACTGACTCAGAAAAATCAAAAAAATGAAATTTCACACAATTTGGCCTACACAAGTACCAAGGTAAAAAAAGGTCTTTGTTTTGATGTAACTTTGGAAGAAAAATTATATGCAACTAAGTTTTACCTTCATGGCTTTAATGCAGAGGCTTATGCTAAGCAAGGCTCTGAAAATCTAGGAAGAAAAGGAGATGATGAGTTGTCAAAGCTTTATGATGAAGTTGCAAAACTTTGAAATTCCTTAGAAGAAAAAGAAATCAAAATAACATCTTTGAAACAAAATCTAGCCAAAGCTAAAAATGAAAAGGAAGAAGCAGAAAAAACTCATGATGATGATGTGATGAAGACGATTCTATCAATGAGCTTCGCATTAGCCTTGAGACAGCAAAAGAGAATACTATTGGCACAATTTCAAGAGCAAGTTCATATGCTAGCAGGGATAATAAAAACTATTAGAAACTTTGAGTCAGCTTCAAGATAATTGCTTCGACGTTGCCTCCCGGTGTTGTTATGCTTTGAAGAAGATTTTTTCCACTATTGGCACAATTTCAATAGAAAGTTCATATGCTAGCAGGGACATCGGAGGAG
Source organism: Zea luxurians (assembly GCA_029449295.1). Lineage (NCBI taxonomy): Eukaryota > Viridiplantae > Streptophyta > Magnoliopsida > Poales > Poaceae > Zea > Zea luxurians. The sequence continues at coordinate 40,115,816 of JAOPSE010000024.1, forward strand.
CACTTACTTGGATTGAAAAGGAATTAAGAGAGGTCAAAGCTATAATCAACACCCGATGTCACACCCGGTTTCAGAAGGCAAACCGAATGCGAACTATGTACGTGCCAGGATCAGAATTCACGTACACAGCGATTACATAAATGAACATCATCGCATAGTGCTCGAATAATAACATAAAAGAGTATTAACTTATTACATCACAGAGTCAGATACATCCACATAGTCATCAACTTAACGGGTAAATCAAAGTGCTAAGCGAAACACAGTAAAGATAGGGTCTTCACAGGCAGCTGACTGGGGGTTGCCGCCAACCCACACCTAGAACTCGTCGTAGTCTTGGAACTCCTGGAAGTCTCCTTCTACAGCTTCATCTTCTCCTGAGCAGTGGTTGCAATGTGGACAACCTGGTGTTTTGTGGTAAAGCAAGGATGAGTACACATCAACGTACTCAGCAAATGCCCCATTTGGCTGAAGTAGACTAGCTTTTATGTGGGGTTAGGCTCAAGCAGTTGCTTTTAGTTGGTCAGGTATTTATTGTTAGTAGAAGCCAGATTTTATCATAAAACCCAAGTTATACCCCAAAAAGTACCTCCTCAGAGAGGAAATACTAGAATTCATAATTAAAGCCACCATCATTAACCATCATCATTAAAGTCATCATCTGAGGTGTGTCCGGAGTATCTCTAATCAAAGAGGATCCCAAGGCTGCTCTTAACCGTGAGCACGGCTGATATATCAGTTTCATTACCCTCTGCACAGGTCGCACACTTTACCCATGAGCCGTGATTCCCATTTTGCCTGGGGATCATGACTCCCCATTGATCACTTCCTAGGTGGTCCGGCAGGGTATCACTACGTAGCCTTTACAAAGATTCCCTAGACCTCTCCCCGCAAAAGGGTGACTAACAAAAGCAAAATGAAAGAACCTCGGCACCCAGCCTCGGCAGAGCAAGCACTGTGCCTGGACCCCATTGACGGCACGACGGCGAAGCAACTACACCTCTAGTTCCTCTAATTAATTAGCTAAGGGCGTTCCATTTCACCCTCATGGTTGCACTGTTATCCCGGGTGGTCTCTCAACGAACAGGTCCTTACGGAGAGGTACTCGGGAAACAGCCCAAGTCCCCTAAAATATCACAAGATCATCGGGACAACATCATCGTATCATAAATATTCACATCATGTTCGTTGATTAAGTTAAAGCAATAGCATAAAGCTAACCATAGTAACCCAATAGGTAATCAAGTATAAGGTAAATACAAAGCTAGTCAATCCTTAGGTTTCAATTAAGTAATGCGGGACAGTGTATTATAAGTGAAAGGGACATAATGGGTCAGAGGACACTTGCCTTCACCAAGCTGCTGCTGCTCAGGGTCTTCTCCTGCAATTCCCTCAGACTCCACGAATGGCCCGATATCTACGCGAGTGCAAACATACATCCAACATTCTTGAAACGGAAGGAAACAATACACCATACAACAATATAGATCAAATAAATAAGCACGCGACATAGAATTCGCATCTACGACTACGCGAGAATGGAACTGAGATGACCGACGCTATGGTCGAGGGATATCACGTTTACACTAAGCGGATATGAATTATAATATTTAATTCGGCTTAATCATATTGACAGACATTAATCGTATGCCAAGTAAAATTACTACTTAGTCCCGATTAGTTTGCTACTCGAATAACCGTTGTTTAAATATGTATTTAATTAGCGCGAGCTATTCTAGGTGAGGCGAATTATTAACGTGCGTAGAACGCACGACGACGCGTGCGAACGGCACGCGCAACGCGCGCGAACAGCACGCGACGATTTAATGCGCGATGCGCGGGCGATAGCGAGCGACACGAATGCACACAGGGGGGTAGACGAGGGGTAGACGGGGGGTAGACGGGGGGGGGGGGTAGATGAGCGTAGACGAAGTCCCGTCGACGCACTTCGCGCAAGCGAACGCGAGTGCGTGCACTAATTGCGCGACGCGGCTGCGATAGCACGGCGAGGCGCTGCACACGCACGATTTGACGTGCACGACACGGCTAACAGCGAGCCCGAGACGCGGCGAGGGTAGACGAACGGTCGGGGCGGGCTGCAGGGACGTCGGCGGGGTTGGGCTTGGCGGTTCGGTCACCATAGCTAGCCATGGCGGGGTGCTGGGCATGCGGCGAGCGCGCAGCGACTCGGCCGCGGCGTGCAGGGGCGAGGCACGCCGGCGAAGTGGGGCGCGGCTGCTACGTCGGCGCGCGTGCCAGCAGGATAGCCATGGCAGCGATGCAAAGCGACATAGGTGCTTGCCGCAGGGTGCACCGCAGGAGCGTCGAGGTGGGGTTGGGGCGAGGACGAGGCAGGGGCCAGGCACGCTGCGCAGGTGGCCGGGGCCAGGTGCCGCGCGGCAGGGAAGCAGCCACGCACAGGGCCTCCTGGCCGCGAAGCTGGGCAGCGGCAGGGCGAGGTCTCGCCGGGGAAGGAGAACGACGCGACGAGGCGCTGCAGGGAGAGTCCATAGTGGGGGAAAGAGGATGGGGGCGAGCTCACCTCGGCGAAGCACCGCGAGGTGCTGCGCGCGCGACTTCGGCGACGGCGGCGGCGCTCCGGGCGGGGCGCGGCTCCAATGGCGGCGATGGCGAGGCGGAGAACAAAATCGAGGCGAGGAACTGGGCGAGGTGCGCTAGCGGGGTGGTTTTGGAGGCGTCGTGGGCGGTTGTTTCTCTGAAAATTCGCACGGTCGTTCCAAGGAAGAAGCACAGCGGCGTGGGCGATTTGGCTCTCTAGCGCGCGGGCCTGGCTGAGCAGCGACGGCGGCGGGCGCTCCACGCACGGTCGTGGTCGCGTGCATGCAACGCGCGCTGGCTGGGCCGCAGCGCTGCGAGCGGGAGCAGGTGCGCGCGCTGGGCCGGGGTCGCGCGTGAAGCAGAGCTAGGCCGGGGGCGCGTCAGAGGCGAAGCTGGGCTGCGGCGCTGACGCTGAGCGGGCCGCGGGGACGACGCGCGGTCGAGCTGGGCTGGCGCGGCGCTCAGGAGCTGGGCGCGCTGGCGCGGTGCTTAGGAGCTGGGCCACCTCGCGCGGGCCCTTGGGGGGGGGAAGCGCTGGGCCGAGCGGGGGGGAAGAGGGGGGAGAGGGGGCTGGGGTGGGCTGCCGAATGGGCCAGGGAAGGTGATTTCGTTTTCTCCTTTTCTTTCTCTTTTTCTTTTATTTCAGAAATTGTTTTCCCTTTTCTTTTTATTTACTCCATTTGACTCAAATCCAAATATGCCACAATTTCAAATTAGCACCCTCAAGCATATGCATCAAACAAAAGTGGAGTTTAGGGTTCAACATGATGCAACATTTCATACTCCCTTGGAGTTTAGCCTACTAGATTATAATTACATTTACAAATAAAAATAACCACTCTTCTTCTATAGAAAAGAGAAAGAGAAGATTGGGGGAGATGAGAAGAGAGGAGTAACACCTGAATTTGTGAATATGAGCAAAGAAATTTTATACACCAAATTCAGGGTGTTACAAACCTATCCCCCTTAAAAGAATCTCGCCCCGAGATTCAAGGTTGGTCAACAAAGAGTTCAGGGTATTTGGCTTTCAGATCATCTTCTCGTTCCCAGGTTGCTTCTTCATCAGAGTGGTGACCCCATCTGACTTTGCACATTCTGATGGTGTTCCTCCGGGTGACTCTGTCTGCAAACTCCAGAATCTGCGTTGGCTTCTCTATGTATGTCAGATCCTCTTGGACTTCCAAATCCTCCACTGGCAACTGTTCTTCTGGTACTCGCAGACACTTCTTCAATTGCGACACGTGGAACACATTGTGCACTGCCGACAGACTTTCTGGTAGGTTGAGCTGGTAGGCCACTTCTCCATGCTTTGCTTGAATCTGATATGGTCCAACGTACCGGGGTGCTAACTTGCCCTTGACTCCGAACCTTCTGACTCCTCTGATAGGTGACACCTTCAGATAGACGTAATCTCCCACTTCAAAACTCAGTTCTCTTCTCCTTCTGCCAGCATAGCTTCGCTGCCTTGATTGTGCTATCTTCAGATTCTCCCGAACCATTTTGATATTCTCCTCGGCTTCAAGCAAAATGTCGGGGACAAACACCTGTCTCTCTCCAGGCTGGTCCCAATGCAGCGGAGTCCTACAACTCCGTCCATAGAGCGCCTGAAACGGTGACATCTTCAAGCTGGCCTGGTAACTATTGTTGTAGGAGAATTCTCCATAAGGTAACCTTTTGTCCCATCCTGACTTGTCTTGCAACGCACAGGCTCTCAACATATCTTCTAGGATCTGATTAGTTCTTTCGGTCTGACCGTCTGTCTGCGGGTGGTAAGCCGAGCTGAAGTTCAAATGCGTGCCCAAGGCTTCTTGTAGCTGCTGCCAAAAATGAGAGGTGAATTGTGTTCCTCGATCTGACACTATCTTCTTCGGCACACCATGTAGGCAGACTATCCGGGACATGTATAACTCGGCTAATGTTGCTCCGGTGTACGTTGTCTTCACAGGTATGAAATGGGCCACTTTTGTTAAGCAGTCCACAACCACCCAGATGGAATCATATCCGGCCCGGGTACGAGGTAGGCCAACTATAAAATCCATCCCGATCTCATCCCACTTCCACTGAGGAATTTGCAATGGCTGCAACAGTCTAGCTGGTTTTTGATGCTCTGCTTTAGTTCTTTGACAGCTATCACAGATGGCGACATATTCTGCGATTTCTCTTTTCATGCCATACCACCAAAACCTCCTTTTTAAATCCTGATACATCTTTTCACTTTCAGGGTGTATGGAGTAGGCTGTCTCATGAGCTTCCTTGAGGATCAGCTCCCGAATAGGTTTGATGTCGGGAACACACAATCGGTCCTTGAACCATATTACTCCCTCTTCATCCTCTCGAAAGTCCTTGCCTCTTCCTTCTAAGATCAGCTACCGGATCTTGTTGATGTTCTCATCATCCTTCTGCCCTTCTTTGATCTCCCGCTCTAGGGTGGGCTCTAATTCCACTGTTACTCCTTGCGTACTGTTCAGAAAACCGAGACTCAGTCTGTCAAACTCCTTGGCTAACTCATATGACATTGGGTACGTGGCCATCATATTGACTTGACTCTTCCTGCTAAGAGCATCTGCAACAACATTGGCTTTGCCTGGATGGTAATGTATCTCCAACTCGTAGTCCTTGATCAATTCCAACCATCTTCGCTGCCTCATGTTTAACTCTGACTGGGTGAATATGTATTTCAGACTTTTGTGATCTGTGTAGATGTCGCACTTCTGCCCATACAGGTAATGTCTCCATGTTTAAAAGCATGAACCACTGCTGCCAACTCCAGGTCGTGTGTGGGATAATTTCTCTCATGGATCTTCAGCTGTCGAGATGAGTACGCTACAACTCTTCCTTCTTGCATTAGCACACATCCCAATCCGGTGTAGGAAGCATCGCAGTACACCGAGAATGGCTTGTGAACATCAGGCAGAACCAACACAGGTGCTGTAGTTAATCTATCCTTCAGTTCTTCAAATGCCTCTTGGCACTTTTGGGTCCACTTAAACTCAACTTTCTTCGCTAGCAACGTTGTCATTGGTCTAGCAATCTTTGAAAAGCCTTCAATGAAACGCCTATAGTAACCGGCCATTCCAATGAAACTCTTGATTCCACGAACATCCTTCGGTGCTTTCCAGTTCAGAATGTCTGCTACTTTCTTTGGATCCACAGCTAACCCATCTTGGTTTATGATGTGACCCAAAAACAAGACTTCATGAATCCAGAACTCGCATTTACTCAGCTTGGCATACAACTGATTGTCTCGTAGCCTTTGCAATACCATCTTCAAATGTTCCACATGTTCTTCCTCACTTTGAGAATATATGAGAATGTCATCGATGAACACTACCACAAACTTGTCTAGGTAGTCCATGAACACACTATTCATCAGATACATAAAGAAGGCTGGCGCATTTGTCAGACCAAAGGACATAACTGTATACTCATATAACCCGTACTTGGTGATGAATGCTGTCTTCGGTATGTCTGAGGGTCGGATTCTGAGTTGATGGTAACCTGATCTCAGATCTATCTTCGAGAATACTCTGGCACCTCTGAGCTGGTCAAACAGATCTTCTATCCTTGGCAGGGGGTATTTGTTCTTAATGGTGACTTCATTCAGGGCTCTATAATCTATGCACATTCTTTTGGTACCATCTTTCTTCTCTACAAACAATACTGGAGCGGCCCAAGGCAAGGTACTTGGTCTAATGTAACCCTTCTCTAACAGCTCATCTATCTGCTTCTTGAGTTCCACCAATTCTGGCCCAGACACTCGATAGGCTCTTTTAGAAATGGGGGCGGTGCCAGGGATAAGCTCTATGGCAAATTCGACTTTTCTCTTGGGTGGCATGCCCGATAGTTCCTCGGGAAACACATCTGGGAAGTTCGACACAACCCTGATAGCCTCGAGCGGGTTGGCCTCCTTGCCATCAACCGAAATCTGGTGACAATCTCCTTTCGCTGTTTTAGGCATCCTTAGCTCAGCCACTACCTTCTCTTTGGGCGGGGACTTCAATGTTACGGTCCTCTTATCACAGCTAACACTCGCTTCATACTTCATTAACCAATTCATCCCTTGGATGACATCTACCCCAGCGGTGTCTATTACTATTAGGTCACTGGGGAACCCTATCCCCCTTATTTCCACCCTTACATTTGAGCATATTTTATCTGCTTGCACTTTACCACCGACCGAATTAACCCTCATGGGTGGCATCATTGACTCTACTGAGATGTTATGCATTTCTACCCATGTTGCAGTGACAAATGAATGAGTTGCACCAGTATCAAATAGCACTTTTGCTGGATGAGATTCGACTGAGAACATACCTACTGCCACATCTGGTGCATCCTGGATCGCTTTGGCCTCCAAGTGGTTCACCTTTCCACGATTGTACGCATGGTCACGATTACCTGCTGCTTGTTGAGGTACACCTTGCCTTGCTGGGGCATTGGGGTTTGTCTGCTGCTGCGCCACCTTCTTTGGGCAATGCATCGCCCAGTGGCCTTGCTCTCCATAGTGGAAGCATCCTCTGCCTCCTCCTTGTGCTGAGGCTGCTTGGTTGTTCTGATTCGCTGCTGGGGCAAGAAGGCGAGGTGCCTGGTTGTTCTGCCTCTGATGCTGGTTACCTCCCTGCTGGCTGTTCTGACGATACTGCTGCTGCTGTGGGTACTGCCTCTAAAACTGCTGCTGGTACGGGCGCTGACTCTGATGCTGGTATCCCGGTGGGTGACCAGGCTTGCCTTGCTGAGATGAACTTCCTGAGAAGCGGGGGCGGCTGTTGCTTCCGGACTGTGGTCCACTCATCTTGCGCTTCCGATCATCCATTTCCTTGCGCTTCCTCTCGGTCATGATTGCCCTATCGATCAGGTGTTGGAAGGTGGGGAAGGTGTGGTTCATCAGCTGGTAATGCAGGGGATCCACCAAACCCCTCATGAACCTGTACTGCCTTTTAGCATCAGTGTTGACGTCTTCAGGTGCATAACGAGATAGCTGTAGAAACCTGTCCCTGTATTCACTAACAGACAGGGGTCCCTGTTTCAGAGCCAGAAACTCCTCCTTCTTCATGATCATCAATGCCTCTGGAACATGGTACCTGCGGAAACTCTCTCTGAATTCCTCCCAAGTGATGGCTTCGGGGTCAGCATGGGTGGCGAGGTAGGACTCCCACCAGGACTGGGCTGCTCCCCTTAGCTGGCGAGGACCATACAGAACCTTCTCCCTATCGTCACATTGGGCGGTGCGCAGTTCCCTTTCCACTGCACGCAGCCAATCTTCTGCATCCATGGGGTCGGCAGAGTGCGCGAAGGTAGGAGGGTGCCCTCTCATAAACTCGCCACGTTTGTCCCGTGGCATCTGGGGCATCTGCACTTGTAACTAGGGTTGGGGTTGCTGTTGAGCCTGCTGCATGGCTGCCAGAGTCTGCCCAATAGCCTGCACTGCCTGAGTTTGCATCAAGAACATCTGCTCCACTGTCATCGGGGGTGGCGGGGGAGGCTGCCTCTGGTGTTGCTGGGGTTCCTCCTGCTGGACACGCTGCTCTTGCTGAACACGCCTATTGCCTCGGCGTCTGTTGTCAGACATCTGTGGAAGACATTCACACATCAGCATTGATCTTACAATCCTTCAGCATAAGAAAAGGGTATACAGAATTCTTCATGACACTGAGTGAACACAGAACTTCACTGATCCTCATTACGATCCAACACAACTTCTCAGATAAAAAGGAAAGTAGAAGTAAATGGTTTCCCAACTAAATACTGACTTCATTAACATCACTAGCTAAACCAAGCTGCAGGGAAAGCCCACATGTTGGCAACAGTCATTACAAAGATTCAAATCCAGCACAAGTTCATCATAACAAGCATGGAAGCAACTGATAAGCAAACTAAACTGACTATCTAAGACTGAGATACCTGACTTAAGAATTTATTACAAACTCCGACGCTAACGATCTAAGGATCCAGATCTATCCTGGTCCTACATGCAGGGGAACCATAGGTGTGGTGACCACGTGGCGACGAGCGGTAAGGGTGCTGAGTCCCAACAGGAGCGGGAGAACCGCCCTCTTGGTGGCGGCGCTCTGCCAGCTCAGCACGCAACTCAGCAATCTCCGTTCGAGCCCTGCTCAGCTCGTCCAGAGAGTGGTCCAGCTCGGTGTTAAGCACAGCGACTAGGTTGACTGTGCGGCTCAACCTAGTGTTATCCTCACCAATAGGCGAGACAACCACACTCTCTGCACTACTAGTAGGACGGCGGGGGTAGTACCTAAGGTTAAGACCGTCAGCCACCCCACCGAATAAAGAACAGTACTGGGAGAGTGCACGCCGTGCTGCGTCCTGCATAGCCGCCTCCGCAGTGTCCCTCTCGGAAATGGAGTAATGCTCCAAAAAGGCCTCTACGCCCGGAGGTCATCCTCCGGACAGCGTACTAGGCAGGTAGCCTCCCAGCGGTCCGGGTACCTCCCGCGGCTGTGCTGGTAGACTACACAACGATACTCGATCGACCAGGTGTGCCGGTCGAAAGCCCGGCGCAACAAGGTGTCGAGTGCGTCATGGAAGTGACAACCGCGAGCGGCGTCACGGGTGATGGGTCATGCGACCCATCCCTTAACCTCCTGCGGCTCAGAGGACTCAGTACTGTGGTATGAGCCGTCGTCGTCGTCGTCGGGGTCTCCTCCAGGACCTCCTCCAGTAGCTCCTCCAACAGCTGGGGCATCCTGCGGTGGTGCAGGGGGCGCCTCCAGCTGGGGAACAGGGGAGCGACGCCTCACGGACTCCACCTCCTGCTCAGGCGGGGAGGAAGAGCCCTGCTGCTCCCTCTGCTGACTCTGGTGCTCCTGCTCCTCACACAGGCGGTGGTGCAGCCTCTCCAGGTGACTCGAATGACCGGACACTATGCAGCGCAGAGGACGCTCCGCAAGGCGAGACGGCAGGAAAGGGATCACCGACTTACGAGCAGTGTGTCTAAGACGAGCCATCTACAAAAGACACCGTAAGCATAAGAGTAAGAACAGAACTAATATGACAAGTAAGTAAACCATAGACAGAACAAAATAATATTTTAGCAAGGTATAATATAATATAATATATATATGTAGTAGAACATAGGGTTGGTCGAGGTGACCGACTTTTGAAGTGACACCAGAGGTCAAGGTGAGAATGAGGGTTAATAGTCCTTAGTACGGCCTTGATATGTCTAGAGTACGGCCAGTGCTACTCTAGGTCAGCGGTCCTACAGTCAGCACGGCTTTGATACCACTTATGTTACACCCGGTTTTAGAAGGCAAACCGAATGCGAACTATGTACATGCCAGGATCAGAATTCACGTACACAGCGATTACATAAATGAACATCATCGCATAGTGCTCGAATAATAACATAAAAGAGTATTAACTTATTACATCACAGAGTCAGAGACATCCACATAGTCATCAACTTAACGGGTAAATCAAAGTGCTAAGCGAAACACAGTAAAGATAGGGTCTTCACAGGCAGCTGACCGGGGGTTGCCGCCAACCCACACCTAGAACTCCTCGTAGTCTTGGAACTCCTAGAAGTCTCCTTCCACGGCTTCATCTTCTCCTGAGCAGTGGTTGCAATGTGGACAACCTGGTGTTTTGTGGTAAAGCAAGGATGAGTACATATCAACGTACTCAGCAAATGCCCCGTTTGGCTGAAGTGGACTAGCTTTTATGTGGGGTTAGGCTCAAGCAGTTGCTTTTAGTTGGTCAGGTATTTATTGTTAGTAGAAGCCCGATTTTATCATCAAACCCAAGTTATACCCCAAAAAGTACCTCCTCAGAGAGGAAATACTAGAATTCATAATTAAAGCCACCATCATTAACCATCATCATTGAAGTCATCATCTGAGGTGTGTCCGGAGTATCTCTAATCAAAGAGGATCCCAAGGCTGCTCTTAACCGTGAGCACGGCTGATATATCAGTTTCATTACCCTCTGCACAGGTCGCACACTTTACCCATGAGCCGTGATTCCCATTTTGCCCGGGGATCATGACTCCCCATTGATCACTTCCTAGGTGGTCCAGCAGGGTATCACTACGTAGCCTTTACAAAGATTCCCTAGAGGTCATAGCCGCCCGTTAGGTTTCTCCAGTTTGATAAACACAGCACCTCTCCCTGCAGGAGGGTGACTAACAAAAGCAAAACAAAAGAACCTCGGCACCCAGCCTCGGCAGAGCAAGCAATGTGCCTGGACCCCATTGACGACACGACGGCGAAGCAACTACACCTCTAGTTCCTCTAATTAATTAGCTAAGGGCGTCCCATTTCACCCTCATGGTTGCACTGTTATCCCGGGTGGTCTCTCAACGAATAGGTCCTTACGGAGAGGTACTCGGGAAACAGCCTGAGTCCCCTAAAATATCACAAGATCATCGGGACAACATCATCGTATCATAAATATTCACATCATGTTCGTTGATTAAGTTAAAGCAATAGCATAAAGCTAACCATAGTAACCCAATAGGTAATCAAGTATAAGGTAAATACAAAGCTAGTCAATCCTTAGGTTTCAATTAAGTAATGCGGGACAGTGTATTATAAGTGAAAGGGACATAATGGGTCAGAGGACACTTGCCTTCACCAAGCTGCTGCTGCTCAGGGTCTTCTCCTGCAATTCCCTCAGACTCCACGAACAGTCCGATATCTACGCGAGTGCAAACATACATCCAACATTCTTGAAACGGAAGGAAACAATACACCATACAACAATATAGATCAAATAAATAAGCACGCGACATAGAATTCGCATCTACGACTACGCGAGAACGGAACTGAGACGACCGACGCTACGGTCGAGGGATATCACGTTTACACTAAGCGTATATGAATTATAATATTTAATTTGGCTTAATCATATTGACAGACATTAATCATATGCCAAGTAAAATTACTACTTAGTCCCGATTAGTTTGCTACTCGAATAACCGTCGTTTAAATATGTATTTAATTAGCGCGAGCTATTCTAGGTGAGGCGAATTATTAACGTGCGTAGAACGCACGACGACGCGTGCGAACGGCACGCGCGCGAACAGCACGCGACGATTTAATGTGCGATGCGCGGGCGATAGCGAGCGACACGAATGCACACGGGGGGGGGGGGGGTAGACGAGGGGTAGACGGGGGGTAGACGGGGTGGAGTAGACGAGCGTAGACGAAGTCCCGTCGATGCACTGCGCGCAAGCGAACGCGAGTGCGTGCACTAATTGCGCGACGCGGCTGCGATAGCATGGCGAGGCGCTGCACACGCACGATTTGACGTGCACGACACGGCTAACAGCGAGCCCGAGACGCGGCGAGGGTAGACGAACGGCCGGGGCGGGCTGTAGGGACGTCGGCGGGGTCGGGCTTGGCGGTTCGGTCACCATAGCTAGCCATGGCGGGGTGCTGGGCGTGCGGCGAGCGCGCAGCGACTCGGCCGCGGCGTGCAGGGGCGAGGCACGCCGGCGAAGTGGGGCGCGGCTGCTACATCGGCGCGCGTGCCAGCAGGATAGCCATGGCAGCGATGCAAAGCGACATAGGTGCTCGCCGCAGGGTGCACCGCAGGAGCGTCAAGGTGGGGCTGGGGCGGGGACGAGGCAGGGGCCAGGCACGCTGCGCAGGTGGTCGGGGCTAGGTGCCGCGAGGGAAGCAGCCACGCGCAGGGTCTCCTGGCCCCGAAGCTGGGCAGCGGCAGGGTGAGGTCTCGCCGGGGAAGGAGAACGACGCGACGAGGCACTGCAGGGAGAGTCCGTAGTGGGGGAAAGAGGATGGGGGGCGAGCTCACCTCGGCGAAGCACCGCGAGGCGCTGCGCGCGAGTTCGGCGACGACGACGGCGCTCCGGGCGGGGCGCGGCTCCGACGGCAGCGATGGCGAGGCGGAGAACGAAATCGAGGCGAGGAACTGGGTGAGGTGCGCAAGCGGGGCGGTTTTGGAGGCGTCGTGGGCGGTTGTTTCTCTGAAAATTCGCACGGTCGTTCCAAGGAAGAAGCACAACGGCGTGGGCGATTTGGCTCTCTGGCGCGCGGGCCTGGCTAAGCAGCGGTGGCGGCGGGCGCTCCACACGCGGTTGTGGTCGCGTGCGTGCAACGCGCGCTGGCTGGGCCGCGGCGCTGCGAGCGGGAGCAGGCGCGCGCGCTGGGCTGGGGTCACGCGCGAAGCGGAGCTGGGCCGGGGGCGCGGCACACGCGAAGCTGGGCTATGGCGCTGACGCTGAGCGGGCCGCGGGGACGACGCGCGGTCGAGCTGGGCTGGCGCAGCGCTCAGGAGCTGGGCGCGCTAGCACGGTGCTTAGGAGCTAGGCCGCCTCATGCGGGCCCGTGAGGGGGGGGGGAAGTGCTGGGCCGAGCGGGGGGGGGGGGGGGGGGGGAAGTGGGGGGAGAGGGGGCTGGTGTGGGCTGCCGAATGGGCCAGGGAAGGTGATTTCCTTTTCTCCTTTTCTTTCTCTTTTTCTTTTATTTCAGAAATTGTTTTCCCTTTTCTTTTTATTTACTCCATTTGACTCAAATCCAAATATGCCACAATTTTAAATTAGCACCCTCAAGCATATGCATCAAACAAAAGTGGAGTTTAGGGTTCAACATGATGCAACATTTCATACTCCCTTGGAGTTTAGCCTACTAGATTATAATTACATTTACAAATAAAAATAACCACTCTTCTTCTATAGAAAAGAGAAAGAGGAGATTGGGGGAGATGAGAAGAGAGGAGTAACACCTGAATTTGTGAATATGAGCAAAGAAATTTTATACCCCAAATTCAGGGTGTTACACCCGAAGCAACCATTGTGCAATGATTGGGTCCCACGGTATGTCGTCGTTGCTAGAAAAGGCAGGCTGCGAACACATCAAGACCATAGGTAAAACTGACTTCGATATGGCTGTGGAAAACATAAAGACTCCTTTGAAGGACGTGCTTAATGCTGTAAAGATATTCTTCTTCGAGGTCAGGAACAAGGGCAGTCGACAACTGGTTGCTTCGGAGGCCAAAGCTAATACAAAGAAGGTTTGTCTTTAAGCTTGTACTGTCAAAGCTTTATTTATGACTTTTCCTCGATGGTTACTTTGTTTCTATTTCTGTAGAGCAAAGAAGCCAAGAAGAAAACAAAGAAGTGAGAAAAGATCGAAGCTCTGCTAAACTTTTAGGCCAAAGGGACTTTTGTTTTGTGAATGAATATTTATGCAGTCAAACTATTGCTTATTGTAATATAACATTATTGTTGTCGGCTTTTCTTTTTTATTCTAAATGCTTTGTTTCGTGTGAAACCAAAGCTTACTAGTTTTTTGAACTGAAGGCAAAAAACACCTTCCCTTCATTTCACTCATAATAAAGCCATAGAAGCTTGACCTTAGTAGCTACCTACAGATACGATCTCCTGCATTATACTTGCAAAAAAATAACTTAAAAGACGTATGACACTCTTACTTTAGTACCTTCGTCCTCACGAATACTAGGCGATCAAGGTTAAGCTCTGCATTCCCTGAGGAACGACTTCGGAGTTGTTTCACCTTTACTTGGTGATTAAATATGAGCTCTGCATTCCCTTAGGAACAACTTCATAGCTTTTTCACCTTTACTAGGTGATTAGATTTGAGCTCTGCATTCCCTTAGGAATGACTTTGGAGCTTTTTCACCTTTACTATGTGATTAGATTTGAGCTCTGCATCCCTTAGGAACGACTTTGGAGCTTTTTCACCTTTACTATGTGATTTCAAGCTTATCTTCGTGCTGGAGTATTGGGGAACAAACCCTTTACTGCTTTTAATTTTTTTGGACCTGAAGGAGCTAGATAGGTATAATCATACTTGGGGGAATGTGCCTTTATTGACTTTAGGTACTCTTGTGAGATATTAAATTCTTGGCCCCATTAAAAAACCTTACCCCTTTGTAAGGGAAAAGGGTACCGAAGATTTGGGGGATGAGATGTGGTGAAGTTAAACATAGTGCCTTTGGAGCTCATCATCATTCCATGATCTTGGAATTTCGTTTCCTTCCTTGTCTCTTAATCTGTAAGACCCTGGCCTATTCGAAGCCGAAACCAGAAAAGGGCCTTCACTTGCAACTTGCCCGTTGTATATGGGTTGGCCACTGTCGGCGTTTGGGACCCGACCGCGCACCCGGGGTTACCCTTCGAGGTGTTTTTGGGTAGGACGGTGTTACCGACTGTAGCTCGATGGTTCGTGCTAGGTGCACGAGAGACGATGGACAATTTTATACAGGTTCGGCCCGCTTAGAGAGGCGTAACACCCTACTTCCTGGAGTGGATCTTTATGTGGTGGGTTACAGAGGGATTCCCTAGTACGATGGATGGTAGAGAATGGAATAGATGGCTAATGAGTGACTTGTCTTTTGATGGGGTGCCCCTAGGCCTTATATACTCGACCGTGGGGCGTTACATGCGGGTATGATAACTACGTGCTCCTAAGTAATAGTGAACCAACTGAACTTATCTTCCTATAATCATGCCGACTTATCCTGGTTTAGTTCTGATGTCTGAGGGCGCTGCGCGGGAGAATCGAATCAATACTGTGGATAATGTTTAAACCCAATAAGCCGTCTGGGCTCGAGTCTATCTGATCTTCCATCGATCCATTCCGCCAGTGATTCCTCCCCTGGCCCATGAAGGGATGGCCTTGCGAAGTAATGGGCCCAAAGCCTTTCATGAGGCCTTCTAGCCTTCTAGTGGACCCAAGGGATATTTTTCCCCCACAAGCCCCCAATCTTTGAGTTGATTTTGAAATAATTGACCCAAAGATTCTAGGTCTAGCTCGCGGTTTTGATTTTAGGTAATGGGTGCTCTAAAAGTACACCTTCCGAATTGTTGCTTCTGAACTCTAATCAACCCAGTAAAAACAGGCTTCTATTATCCTTCTTCAGCTCTTCCAACGGTCTTCACTTTATACTTCAGAAATCAGTGCTCGGTTACCAGCTTATGCTTTAGAGATTAGCATTTTGTCCGTAGGGGTTGAGGATTCATTGGGTGCACCGGAGGTGCACCCAATGGGTGTAGCCCCAAGCTTTGAGTGGATTACTGAAAATAATCCACTCAAAGGTCTTCATCTTATGCTTTTCAGAAATCATTGGTTGATCTTCGTCTTATGCCTTAGAAATCAGCATTTCATCGTCGGTCCATGCTTTAGAGATCAGCATTCTGTCTTTAGGGGTTGAGGATTCATTGGGTGCACTGCACCCAATGGGTGTAGCCCCCGAGCTTTGAGTGGATTACTGAAAATAATCCACTCAAAGGTCTTCATCTCATGCTTTCAGAAGTTATTATCTTATCTTTGTCTCATGCCTTAGAACTCAGCATTATATCATCAACTTATGCTTTAGAGATCAGCATGTTGTCTTCATTTCCTGTTTTAGAGAATAACAGTGTGATCTACCCATGTCCTGTTAGGTTTGAAATTTATTTGATCGGCAACAGATTGGACGTTTGGTAGATGGATCTTGGTTGGTCTTCATTTCGCTTTGTGCTTCAATGCTTCTGTTGATTAGACTTGTACTTCAGTAGCTATATTTGGCTTTCCTCCGATCTCCATCGATATCTTTCTTCTGTCTTGATACATTCATTGCATATATTGTATGGATGTGACTGCTTAGGAAAATCTATTGAAAATTCCTGGATGTCCCCTCCCCAATGGGTGTAACCAAGGGACGGCTTGGTATGCCGAGCGTTTAGCAAACTGCCCTTAAGTAGTAACTTGACGTGACCGCGGGGTGTAATCATATCGTCCAAGCAGTTGACCTCAGTCCAAATGGTGTCGTCTTACGTGAAACGGCGTCTGCCACCTGACTTGTTTCCAGACGATTTGAATTGCTTATTGAATACTTGCGACTGTTCGGTGACCGTGGTAGGAGATGAGCGGTTGCCTCCAACCTCTATAAATAGACTGCCTGCCTCGCTAGTGTCTTCACACATCTCCTGGTCGTTTGTTGCTTATTTTTTCACTTCTCTCTTCTCTTCCAACCGGCCATGGGTAAGAACAAGAAGGGTGGATGTTCGTCGCACCACTCCAGTGACAAGCGGAAGCATGAGCCAAGTCTCCCCTCAGAGGACTTTGGTGACTCTGAGTACTCGGAGGAGGAGTTTTCCTCCGAGTCCGAGGGGTTGCCGATCTACGCCTCTCCCCCGGTGTCGTCCGATGACTCGGACAATTCCTAGGGGATCACTGCCGAGGTGTGGACGTACATCCGGGCCATCGAGCACTCCGGGCTCGAGGGCTCGGATGAGTCGGAGATCTCCTCGGATGAGGAGAACTCCTCCGACTCGTCCGAGGAGGAGAGCGGCAGTGACGACGACGACGAGGGCGACGGCGGCGATGGAGGTGACGACGACGATGATGACGATGGCGACGGCAAGGGTGACGGGAGCGGCAGCATGGGCGGCGGCGACGACAAAGGCAGCGGCGGCAGCAGCAAGGCCAGTGGCAAAGCGCCACTGGTTTAAATATTAGTATAGATAATTAGTAGTAGGAGTAGTATTAGTAGTAGTAGAATAATGTAGTAGTAGTTAGTAGTATAATGTAGTGTAAGTAGTGTAGTGATGTAGTAATGTAATATAGTGAAAAAGGGAAAAAAAGGCCGACTCGTAATGAGTTGGTCTTTAAGTTTGTGGAAAAACTTCCCTCTTCCATATATTGAAGAAAATTTCAGCTTGTTCCGAGTATCCTTTTGTTTTTCCGTTGTTCTTCTTTTATAGTCAATTGATAGTTTGTCTTCGCGCCTAGCGCTGCTGGCGTTTTTAGAGATAATGACCAAGTAATGACTGGTAACTGCTGAGTCGTATTTGGTTCTGCTGGCATTCATTTAGAGAAAACGACCGAGTTACGACAGACACTGTTGGCGTTTTAGAAGTAACCGTCGAGTGGTGCTTGATGACGTCGGCGTTTTAGAGGTAACAACCGAGTTACGCTAGACCACGTCGGCATTTTAGAGATAACAATCGAGTTATGACAAACACTATCGGTGTTTTAGAGGTAACCGCCGAGTGGTGCTTGATGCTGTCGACGTTTTAGAGGTAACAACCGAGTTACGCTAGACCACGTTGACGTGAGATAATAGCTGAGTTATGACAAACACTGTCGGCGTTTTAGAGGTAACCGCCGAGTGGTGCTTGATGTTGTCGGTGTTTTGGAGGTAACAACCGAGTTATGTTGGAAATCTCGTTTTCCTGAGTGATGACTTGGCACTTTTTTAGAAACAGTGCCCAACCCGGAAAAACCCCATTTATATCACGTCGCCGCGCGCTTCTGAGTTCTGAGCCCTAACTTCACATTTCTGCCTCAAACTACTTCCTCTGTTTCCTTCTGATTTCGCCCTTGTTCAACCCTCCGATGAGATTGCGATGGCGTCCAAGCGGAAGAACCAGAATTCTGCTGCGATAGTCATTCCTCCCATCGACCCAACAGCCAGTTGCCATTCGCAGGTAACCATATGTCTGTTGTTTCAGAATCAGATCTCCTCTGCCTTGTCGATGTTGGAGTTCTTCCTCCAAAAGAGCTTTGTTCTTGGCGGATTTGCCATGGGGTCACTGTTCCGACAGAAGATACCCACGAGTCTGTCGTCTATGTTCCTTTTCTCATCTGCGGTCTCACTCTTCCCATTTCTCCCTTCTTCCGTGGTCTCCTTGATTTTTACAATCTAAACCTGACCCATCTGAATCCTAATTCCATCTTGCAAATTTCTATCTTTGTACATTTGTGTGAGGCCTACCTCGGAATTCTTCTTCATTTCGGTTTATGGAAGTATTTATATCACTGTCGGCCTAGGATGGCTGGGGGGCAGCACCAGCTCATGGGTGGTGCAAGTCTAGAGATGCGCCGTGGGAGAAAGACAGAATACCTTTACATTCCTCTCAAAGACAGCATTAAAGGGTGGCGCCTTGAATGGTTTATTGTGAAAAACCACGGCAAGTCCCTCCCCCCTCGGTCGGGGAGACAGCCAGATGTATGCACTCTGAGTTGGGTTAAGTCTCCTACTGCCTTGGAGGTGACGGAAGCTAGGGTTCTACTTGCTGAGATATGTCTGCTGAAGGAAAGAGGTCTGACTGTCGAAGCCATGGTTGTCGACTTTGTTTTCAAGAATATTCAGCCTTTGAAAGATAGGGCGTATCCAGCTTACTTGTACAGTGGTGTTACTGATTCAACTCGGGTTACTGACATGAAAATTCCTAATGAGGATCTGATGAGCTGACTGGACATGATCTTGAGGGGCAAGGTATCAAATGTTGGTGCTCCTATTGCTTATTCTGCTTGGAATCTGCCACCACCTAGGTCATTTTTCGATTTCGTGTCCAACCCTCCTGCCAGTGATAGTGGTCTGGGTCTTAGAGTGCGACCCTCTCTTGAAGACGTTAAGGCTCTGGTTGCTCCCCTTCGTGATCTTTCCAATGATGAGAGGCAAGTTCACTTTTCGATGCCGGCAAGTCCGGATGATGCAGAAATAGATGTTGTACTCAATATGTTGGCTGGAGAATCTTCTGATTTGGCCCATGCTGAACTGATGGCTGTTACGGTTGGACGAGAGCTTAACAAAACAATGGATACCCGAAAGCCTGAGGGTACTCGCCCAAAGCGTCCTCACCAAGTTAGCTGTCCAGCTGTGCCTGTTGAGGAGAAGAAGAAAAAGAAGAGGCGGCTTTGGCGACTGTCATGCTTGGACCAAGATGCTGGCCCTTCTGCTCCTGTTTGTGAAGAAGTACCAGCAGAGGTCCTTCCTGAGGTTGATCCCAATGGTGGTGTACATGTTGAAGCTGAACCCAATGGGTGTAACTATGCAGAAGCTGACCCCAATGGGTGTGACCATGCAAAAGTTGATCCCTATGGGTGTGGCCATGCAGAAGCTGACCCCAATGGGTGTGACCATGCAGAAGTTGATCCCAATGGGTGTGGCTGTGCACCGGCTATTGCCCGTATTTTTGATGAGGATAAAGAAGAGGAAGAAGAAGTTCCGCTAATTCGTAAAAATAGCCAGTGTTACAGAGGTAGTAGGGGGGGTAGTGATATTCCTTCTCTAGCTCTGTCTGCTCTTGTCAGCCTTCAAGAGTTATCCATAGCAGATTTTGATCAGGCCCTTGAGGATGTTGTTCCTGAAGATATGCTGACGGAGTCAACTGTTGGCGATATGATGGATGTTTGCTCTGAAATTCCAGACGTGGGATTAGAGGTATCCCGAGCAGTGTATCACGCATCGTCGACTTTGGAAGGCAGTCTTCGATGTGAAGAAGTTGGTCAAGTAGTCCCGACTCCCATGGAGGTGACTAAGGATCCTTCAGCCTTAGAGGTGGCTGTTGCAGAAAACCCAGCCCTCGAGGGTGGTGCTGGCAGTTACCCAGCCCCCGAGGGTATCACCCGTAGTGATCCAGCTTTGGTGGGTAGTGCGAGATGCAACCCAGCCCCCAAGGGTGTTGCCGGTAATGATCCGGCTCTAGTGGGTGGCGCGAGCTACAACCCAGCCCTCGAGGGTGTCCAAGTGAGCTCTCCTTCCCACACCTCCATGGATGTTCATGTCGGGTCGTCTCCACCACGATCTGATGGAGTGATGGTGATGCCTGCTTCTTTAACTTCGAGCGAGCGAGTCGCCTTGGAGGTCGGTGAGCCAGATGCAAGAATTCTAATATCTGCTAGTGGGGCTGAGTCAACCCCTGACAATGCTCTTCAAATTGTTCCGGTTGATCTTCCTTCGTCGAGCTACAATGCAGCTTCTCATGACTTGGGATTGCCCTCATTCTTCTCCAATCTTCAGGTAACTAAGCTCTTTTCGTTTTACTGTTCCTCCTGGTAAATCATCTTCCCTATACTCATTTGCCTTTGATCACAGGCTTTGGTCGACGGAATGTCTGCTCAGTTGAGATCACATGGTGCCACTATCCCAGAAGGGGCTCTGTCTCTGACGCAGTGGAACCCATTGCTGCTTCAGAAACAGATAGCTGATTTGAAGGCGTCAAATGCTGGTTGGTAAATTTGTTTCTTCCTTGGCTGATTGAACAACTTTTGTTTTTAACCCTATATCCTTCCTTGACTGCTTTGTCAGATATGGCCCGGTGGTGCTCCGAGCTTGAGGAAAAATGTCTTCAACATCAAGCCGACTCAACCCGACGGTACTCTGATCTTGAAGAGAAGTATTCTCAAGGTCATATCGACCTGGCTCGGGTTTCTGCTTCTTTGGATGATGCACATTCTTTGAATTCTTCTCTCAATGCTTAGCTTGACTCTGAAAGGGCAGCTCATGAGGTAAACTTACTTAATTGGCTCTACCGTGCTTACTGTTTACTGGATGCTTGGGAGTTGATTCTTGTTTGTAGGAGGAGAGACGAGCACTTGCAACTTCTTGTGACAATCTGGATAGGTTGTATCGTGATGCCAGCAATTCCTTAACCATCTTGGAGAGAAGCCATCGCTTTACTATGTCAGATCTGGATCATCATCGTCGTGAATTGCAAGTGTCCCAAGATGAGGTCCTGCGGCTTAGACAGTTGGTGTCAAGCAAGGACTCCATCGTCAAAGATCTGCATGCCTCCAAGAAGTCAGTCGCCCAGGAGCTAGAGGTCGCTCAACTGGCTACCAAAGTTGCAGAGGACAACTGCGCCATTCTGAAAGCTCAGCGTGACAAGGCTATGGACAAAGCCATTCGCGCGGGGCGAATCTTGATGAGAAGGCCCGGTGTAGTTGTTCCTGATGACATTGTTGCTGACGTCAAAGTTGCGCCTGATGCCTCGAGTCGCCCTTCTTCCTCAATCGCCCCTGCGAAAGACATTGCCAAATAGAGATGTTTCGTCGTAGTGACGTGTTTAGAAGATACTGAATGCATTTGTGAATTATATATGTGTGTGTGACCATTGTGCTCGGATATTTGGTGGATAGGGCACTAGAATGTGTCATTGATGCTGATAACTTTAACATTTTGTTTCCGCTGTTAGAATTCAACAGCCGTCCTGAATGATCGCTGAAGTAAATGTGGCGTGCTGGTTTTGGAGTCTTTTCCTGATCTATGCCAATTGCTCGGCTGGTGAGGCATAGAGGTTGCCCTGAGACAAGTAGTCGTGAGCATGTTGCACCGTCTTAAGTCACTGCCGATTTAAGGCGATTGCTCTGTTAGCAGGGTATAGTGGTCACCCTGAGTTGAGTAAGCGCGAGCATGTTGCACCGTCTTAAGTCATTGCTGACTTAAGCCGATTGCTCCGTTAGCAGGGTATAGTGGTCACCCCAAGTTGAGTAGGCGCGAGCATGTTGCACCGTCTTAAGTCATTGTTGACTTAAGCTGATTGCTCCGTTAGTAGGGTATTGTGGTCACCCTAAGTCGAGTAAGCGCGAGCATGTTGCACCGTCTTAAGTCATTGTCGACTTAAGGCGATTGCTCCGTTAGTAGGGTATAGCGGTCACCCTAAGTCGAGTAAGCATGAGCATGTCGCACCGTCTTAAGTCATTGCCGACTTAAAGCAATTGCTCCGTTAGTAGGGTATAGTGGTCACCCTAAGTCGAGTAAGCGCGAGCATGTTGCACCGTCTTAAGTCATTGCCGACTTAAGGCGATTTCTTCGTTAGTAGGGTATAGTGGTCACCCTAAGTCGAGTAAGCGCGAGCACGTTGCACCGTCTTAAGTCATTGTCGACTTAAGGTGATTGCTCCGTTAGTAGGGTATAGTGGTCACCCTAAGTCGAGTAAGCGCGAGCATGTTGCACCATCTTAAGTCATTGCTGACTTAAGCCGATTGCTCTGTTAGTAGAGTATAGTGGTCACCCTAAGTCGAGTAAGTGCGCTGATTTCAAGTCTTAATCAAATCGAAGTCAATTGATAACCAATAGCTTGAATGCCTTAGAGAATGAGACCTTTTATTGATGATGTATTTTCCAATTATGGAGTACAACATTGCTCCGATAGCATTTGAAGTATTGCTTAAGGATAAAACTTCCTGAAATGCTCTATATTCCATGAATTCCCCACTTCCATGCCATCCATTTGATTAAGCCGATATGATCCTGGCCGAGTGACCTCCGATACCATGAATGGCCCTTCCCATAGCGGTGACAATTTGTGTCGTCCTTCTCCCGTTAGAATTTGGCAAAGGACCAAGTCTCCCACTACGAAGGATCGATGTCGTATAGCCTTATCATGATAACGCCTCAGGGTCTGCTGGTATCTAGCTGACTGAATTACTGTATTCAATCGCTCTTCCTCCAGCACATCAATATCTTCTAGCCTGGTAGCCTCTGCTTCAGCTATGCTTTCAAAGACTAGCCTTGGTGCCCCAAACCTGAGGTCGGCAGGTAGCACTGCCTCCGAACCATAGACCATGAAGAAGGGGGTGTTTCCATGCAGACATCGACTCGGCTGAGTTCTTAGGCTCCAAACCACATAAGGTAACTCTCTGATCCACTTTCCCGCGAACTTTTCATTCTTGTCGAAGACTTTCTTTCTGAGTGCTTCCAGTATCATTCCATTAGCCCTTTCCACTTGGCCATTAGCTCTTGGGTGTGCTACTGACGCATATTTGATCTGGATGCTCCGTTGTTCACAAAAATCAAAGAATTCAGAGCTAGTGAAGTTGGATCCCAGGTCGGTTATGATGTTATTCGATATCCCAAACCTGAATATTTTATCTTGTATGAATTCCACTGCCTTGGCTGAAGTTAGAGAAGCAATGGGTTTGTACTCTATGCATTTAGTGAATTTATCGATGGCGACCAGCACGTGAGTATAACCTCCCTGAGCTTTCTTGAAGGGTCCAATCATGTCTAATTCCCAGCACGCGAATGGCCATGTTATAGGTATGGTCTGCACTTGCTGTGCTGGTAAATACTGTTGCTTCGACAAGAATTGACAAGCTTCACATCTCTGGACTAACTCGGCTGCATCACTCTTTGCTGTTGGCCAATAGAAACTAGACCTGAAGACTTTTCCAACCAGAGTTCTGGATGTTGCGTGTATTCCACATTGTCCGGCGTGAATCTCATCTAGTAGTTGTTTCCCAGTAACTGAAGAAAATGCACTTCCTGAGGACTCCTGTCGCACCCCTTCTGTACAGTGCGTCCCCTATGAGGGTGTAGTGGGCTGACTGTCTTGCGATGCATTCTGCTTCTGCCTTATCATCCGGTTCTTCTTCATTCTTTATATACCTGATGCTAGGCTCTCTCCAGTCATTAGAGTCTGACTCTGGCTGGCTCAAAGCATTTCACTCTTCCGCCTGATTTGAGGGAATGCTTGGGCGTGACACTTCCTAGACGAAAACTCCGGTTGGGACCTGAGCTCGACTGGATCCTAGTTTTGACAACGCGTCTGCTGCTGCATTGCGATCTCTTTCCACGTGATGAAATTCCAGCCCTTCAAATTTGTCTTCTAATTTTTGGACGGTTGTACAGGTGCTTTCAGAGGATGAGCGAGAGGCAGAAGATGGTTAGCTGCCCGAGTGAGCAACCGCCGGTAGCCCTCAGCGTCTGGAGTCTGGGTGAGGCCATTAGCTATCCGAGCCAATACTCCACCGACCTCACTCGGTGTGTTCATGGCTCGGGTGAAGTCTGGGTTCAGGTTCCGTCCGAAGAGAGGGTTCTCTCGGCATTGTCTCGCATCTCGCTTAGCTTGCTCCTGAGCTTGCCGTCGATCACATCGGCGGGAATTCCTCCTTTCCCTAAAGACTTGTTCGTCAGGAGTTTCTCCCACCTCCGAGATCTCATCTCAAGATATAGGCTGTGCCGGGTCTCGTTCTCCGGCTTCATGATGTCGCCGAGCGTTCCGGTGTCGGTTCCTCCGTCGGCGAGCTTCCCGCTGAGGAGGTTCTTCCCCAGGCACGGTTGGCTCATCGTCAGAGATGGGGATGATTCCACTGTTCCCCTGATGAAGAGGACATCGAGGTAGAATGGAGTTGTCATGACGACAAGCTTCTCTTTGTTCTTCTTTGAGGGCGGAGGTGCCAGAAGAGCAGCTTGACGGGCCTTTATCTTATTTGCTTCTTTTTTTCCTTGTAATTCGCGTCCATCTTTCCATGGATGAGGTGGACAGCGGGGTTCTCCGGGTAAACGAATTCTCAGCTTTGGTTTGCAGGAGGTAGCCTTCGCCCGGAGCACTGGAGGTTGCGCTTTTTCCTGCTCCGTTTCAGCTTTTTCGGAGATTTTCGAGGAAGGTTTCTTCTCTGGTGGATCCGCTATGCGATGCAGAATTCCTTCTTCGTCCGCTATGGATGAGATGGTTCCGAAGCAGAACACGGACCTAGGTCGGAGGGCAATCTTGTGTTGGAAGACAATAGCCATTGAGCTAGCTTGGATCAGCGACACCCCCCTACCTGGCACGCCAGCTGTCGGCGTTTGGGACCCGACCGTGCACCCGGGGTTACCCTTCGAGGTGCTTTTAGGTAGGACGGTGTTACCGACTGTAGCTCGATGGTTCGTGCTAGGTGCACGAGAGACGATGGACAATTTTATACAGGTTTGGGTCGCTTAGAGAGGCGTAACACCCTACTTCCTGGAGTGGATCTTTATGTGGTGGGTTACAGAGGGATTCCCTAGTACGATGGATGCTAGAGAATGGAATAGATGACTAATGAGTGACTTGTCTTTTGATGGGGTGCCCCCTAGGCCTTATATACTCGACCGTGGGGCGTTACATGCGGGTATGATAACTACGTGCTCCTAAGTAATAGTGAACCGACTGAACTTATCTTCCTATAATCATGCTGACTTATCCTGGTTTAGTTCCGATGTCTGAGGGCGCTGCGCGGGAGAATCGAATCAATACTGTGGATAATGTTTAAACCCAATGAGTCACCTGGGCTCGAGTCTATCCGATCTTGCATTGATCCATTTCGCCAGTGATTCCTCCCGTGGCCTACGAAGGGATGGCCTTGCGAAGTAATGGGCCCAAAGCCTTTCACGAGGCCTTCTAGCCTTCTAGTGGACCCGAGGGATATCTGTCCCCCACAGCCACCCTTTGGAGCACCAAGTGACCTAGCGCTATGTTTTTGAGCTTGACCTTTCTATCTCGTCACCTTATTTTTTCTGATTGATATTTCCTTATATGCTCAATTGCTTCGAGCCTGGATTCTTCAATTATGTCTTTTGAAACTTTTTCATTGTCCTCATCTTTTGTTGAAGCTATAACCCTTGCTGAGCCCAATTTGATCTCTTTGGGGGTGATTGCTTCATCTCCAAAGAGGAGCCTAAAAGGTGTAAAACCTGTGGACCTTGATACCGAGGTGTTGTGATTCCACACAACTTTAATAAGCTCCTCTGTCCATTTTCCCTTCGGCAATCTGATCAAGGACTTTGTGATTCCTAGAAGTTTTATGTTGTTTTCTCTTTCAACCAATCCATTGGACTTTGGATGTCTGACTAAAGCAAAATGTATATTGATTCCCACTTGACTACAAAATGTTTTGAATGCTTCGGAGTCAAGCTGAGTGCCGTTGTTAATAGTGAGCAACTTTGGGACTCCAAAGCATCAGATGATGTTTTGCTAGAAGAACTTTTTGAATTGTTGCTAAAGTTATTGTTGCTAAGGCTTTTGATTCAATCCATTTGGAGAATTATAACACTGCCACCACGACATACTTCAAGTTCCCCTATGTTGCTGGCATTGGGCCAATTATGTCCATCCTCCGTCTTTGCAAAGGCCATGTGGGTTGTATCAACTGAGTTAATGATGAAGGTTGTTTATGATCCCTTGCACACCTTTAGCAATTGTCACATTTTTGCAGTAATTTTGTCATATCTGAAGCTGCCTTCGACCAATAGAAGCCTTGACGAAAGATTTTTCCTAGCAGAGCCTTAGGGCCATTGTGTGATCCACATATGCTAGAGTGAATTTCTCTTATCAACTCTTGACCTTCGTCATGCATTTTAGCAAGGGTGAGCAGACACCCTCCTTGTACAATTCCCCTTCTATCATTTTATACGACCTTGTTTTGGCTTGCATCCTTTTAACATATGCTTCACCATCGATTAGATGGCTCCCCCAAAGGGAAGTTATGATCTATGTTCTCTAGTCTTCACTATGTGTGCGAGAATTAACAAGATGGATCTTTTCACTAATTCCACCGAAGGTGCCTTTAATATTTTGAAGAACACCTTGGGACGCAGAGGGAGCCCTTGAGCGACAGACTTCGCCAATATGTCAGCGTGTTCATTAGCCAACATCAGTATATTCCTCATTAAGAAGCCTTCAAAAGAAGCCTCCATTCTTTGGACCATATCAAGGTACTTCTCTAAAGCGAGGCTCTTTGCCTTGCTTGGCTTGTCCACATGGCCTATGATGACTTGAGAGTGTGACTTTAGAATTGCTCTTCTTACACCCATTGCCTTAAGCTTCCTTAAGCCTAGCAGCAGAGCTTCGTACTCTGCTATGTTATTCGTGCACTGAAATTGCAACTTGGCTGCATATGATGTCTTTACTTTGGATGGCGATATGATAACAACTGCAGCGCCAGCACCAAAGGATCCCCATGAACCATCACAGAAGACTGTCCAGATAACTTCATTTGATGCACTAGCTTCGTCTTGTGGCCAGGGGTCCAATTAGCAATGAAATATGCTAGTACTTGAGACTGAATAGATGATCTATGCACAAAATCAATGACAGATACATTGACCTCTGCAGCCCATTTTCCAATTTGCCCCAAAGCCTCTCTGTTTCTTATAATATATTTTAATGGTAGGACGAAGGCACGATGATATTATGAGATCAGAAATAATGCCGAAGCTTTCTTGAAGCCATCAAGACCACATATAAGACCTTTTCCATTTATATATAATTCCTCTTAGATGAACACAATACTTCAAATATGAAGTACACAAGCATTTCCTTTTGATGCCTTCCTCCACCTTCTCCTAAACCAGAGTAGCACTCCTAGTGGACTGCAAAGCCAATACATAAAGCAAAAGTGAGAACTCTTTCCCTGATGAAGGTGGGGAAAGAGTTGTCAGCTGAATCAAATAATTTTCCAGCTTTCAAAAGCTTGCTGCTAAGATGGTCCCACTGAAAAACTTCTACTGATTTCAAAACTTTGAAGAATGGCAGGCTTCGTTTTGCAGATCTCAAGACAAATCTATTCAAATAAGCAAGCCTTCCTGCTAGCCTTTGAGGTCCTTTCCTTGACTTCGGCAGCTCCATCTAGAGTATAGCCTCAATTTTATGCGGGTTTGCTTCGATCCCTTTTGTTGACACAAGGCATCCCAAAAACTTGCCCTTCTTTATTCCAAACACACATTTTCAGGGTTCAGTTTCAAGCCTGCTCTTCAGAAGTTGGTGAAGGTCTCTTATAGATCTAAGATGTGAACTTTATTGCTTCATACTCCTTATAATGATTTCATCAACATAAGTCAAAACATTTCTGCCAAGTTGTGTACTCAACACCTTGGTTGTCATTCTGATAAAGTTTCCGCCAGCATTCTTGAGCCCCTCAGACATCTGAAGGTAGCAATAAGTGCCACTAGGGCTTATGAAGCTAGTCTTCGGCTCATCTTATTTTTTCATCCAGATCTGATGATACCCTGAATAACAATCTAGTAAATTCATGAGCTCTGAAGTAGCTACTGCATCCACTAGGGAATCAATTATTGGTAGTGGAAATTCATCCTTTGGGCATGCCTTGTTGAGGTATGTGAAATCAATAAACATCCTTCACTTGCCATTGGACTTCTTGACCATGATTGTATTGGCCAACCACTCTGGATATGCAACTTCTCTTATGACTCCAGCACTGAGCAATCTTTTAACTTCGACCTTTGCACCTTCGGCCTTGTCCTCGGACATCTTGCAAAGCTTTTGCTTTCATGGCCTACTGTTCGTATCAACATTTAGGGCATGCTCTATTATGCTTCTGTCAACTCTACACAAGTCATTTGTTGATCAAGCAAAGACATCCTTGTTGTGAAACCAAAATCTCTCGTAATCGGATTCTTGCTCTGAAGTGATGGGGAACACAAGCTTTTTCAATATAGATGAGGAAGCTTGATGGCTTGCTATACTCTTCGTTGTGATTTAGCTTGTTGTGGTCGAGAGTTCGCTGGAGGTGGGTGCCAATGTTGATCACTTGCTTTTGATCGCTATAAGGTATCAAAAACAAGATAACACAAATTAGGAGATTGAGACCTTCTCCCTTGAATTACTCCTTCTACGAAGAGGTAAATCAAGGGAGAAGACATGAAGAAGCAATGCGAGCTAAGAAATAATGTAGAGAAATGTACTGAAGAATGAAGCATGTTACTCATCTCATATGCCTTAGTGTTTTTGTTCCATCTTCCTTCTTACAAAATAAATACAGAAGCGTACCTTCGAATTTACACAAGAGATGGCTCGAAAATATCTCGAAGGCTAAGAATGACGAAACTTTGGCCCACAAAAAAGGTGAATTTATGCATGACACGGTTCACTTATTTATAGGGAAGTTGTACAGTTTCTTATGAAATTACAAAAATACCCACAAAGTTCACACACATGATTTACAAAGTTACAGGAGCATCATTGTCTTTTCTTTTTCTTTCTTATTGCATAGTTCTTGAACTTCTTCTCCTTCGTCGTTTCATGCATGAGTACTTTTCTATGTCGAAGCTAGCTTGCACCTTCGCCACACGCATGTCTAGCCACAGCTTCTTTGCATGATGCTTTGGCCGAAGGCCATCTTAGTGTATCCTTTGGTATATGCCTGAAATATATTTGCTTACACCAAAGGTAAGACGTAGACCTTGGGTAAGGCAGACCCCAATAGAGGGAGCATAAAACTGCTTTCATATTTCTTGAGTTAAAACATACAGGTAATTGAACGGTTTCAAAAATTGTGAGTCTAAACATATGGTTTTTTCATTTAGGGATGTAAATTGGACTTGCGTAATAGTTGAGGGAGGTGTGATGATTTTTTTTCTTTTCCTACACGTATCGTCTCTTGGTTCTCAAGCCCACTTAGAGCAAATTTAATATATATACTAGGTATATGCCCGTGCGTTGCTACGGAATCAATATGATAAAATACATTGATTTGTAAAAACCCTAATTGTTATTCTATACTTTCGTAAAGTATATGTTTACATACCTTAAAAGATATATAAGATTGTACACGTACTTTTTCATTGCTAAAAAATAAACAATGATATAACGAATATTAATCAACATCTTACAGGGGAGACGACACATGACACACGAAGGTGCTGCATTAAAGGAGTACAGACAGATAAAACAAGACAGTAAATAATCAATCATCGCTCACAACGGTTGGTGACATGCAAACCATGTACATCAAAGATAAACAGGGCTCAGGCCTACCAAAGTACATCAATTTTGAATTCTGGTGAAGTTATTTACACTCTCGAAATGGTATTTGAAAAACAAAAAAATGCTGAAACGAATCGCTGCTACAAAAGCATTGTTGGGGACTCTCAAAACTTTGGTGGAGTCATCAGGCTCATGGTCAGACATTGTTGTATGCTCATCTCTCTGGATGACACGACTCTCCCACCAAATGGTCGAAAAACGTCGGTGAGCTCATCGAGCCTCTCCTCCACTCATCGAGCCTCCTCCAATTTTAGTGTGCTAATGGGCGATGATTCCTTTGTTATAATTATGTCACACAACTCTGGTTTTGTTGCTTGATAATAGTGTGGCTTCACATCCTTCCTTTGTGAAGGACACAACCGTGAGGAAATCACTGCATCGACATGCATGAAACAAATTAGTAGAGAGAGATTAAAGGCTAGTAAGGGTAGAAAAATATATTAGGTGAAACCATTTGAGGACAAGCCAAATCTGTAAGCAGACATTTGTTGTTACTGTTTAGATAAAGTATCATTGCATTTTCGTTATGTTATTATAGTTTGTAGTAATAATTTGATATAATGGGAGAAATCATGTCATTAATATATAACTTAACAAATGAAATCAGATTAAGATCTCTTATCGGATCAGACCATCATCTTTAGCTTCCCCCGACTTAAACAATGGTCAATCGTTTCCATTTTAGGCGATTAGGTGTGAACAGAAGCTCTGTATTTCGAGATAACAGGTTATTCACGAGAACTAACAACCTAAGAAAACAAAATAAAACAGTCACAATAGCTACTATTTATTAAATATCATAGAAAATTATCACAAATGTATATTTACAGAGCATTGTTCATATACAAAGTGAGCATTGTTCAATTCAACACCTGTATCATTAGCCTGAACATAACATCATGTTCTGAAGAAAAAGATTAGTGCGAAAATTTAGAGAAAGGAACATGTGTTCAACCAAATGGAATATACATACGGGAAAACTAGGAAACACAACAATTTTCCTAACTCTGATAAACCACATTTTCTGATCCAACATAGACTTATGGCCACTTGCACAATCTCCAACGAATAGCAGAAAGCCCCTGAACTTTATATCTAAAATAGAGAAGCATGTAGGTACTTTCAGTTTTTAGGCAACTACTCCAAAACCAGAGAAACATTAAAAACTCTAGGCAATAAAAACCATTGATTCAGGTGATCATTATAACTAAAGTGAAAATGATAGTAGTACCAGCAAATGTACACATGAGGCAAAAACCAGAAACAATACCAAGCTGTGTGACGACCTGATGGGATGATGACAAGTATGATGCTTCCGCTGCGCTGCATGACATGCATGAGCGCCCAGAAGATGGGCGTCTTGTGGCTGCCCTCACCATGACCACCACCTTCTCTGCCACCACAATCACGGCGGTGGGGCCCTTGTCAACCACAGACTTCCCCTTCCTCTGTAGCTAGTGGTGGGAAGAGCTCACTACTTTCTTCAAGACAACCAGCAATGCCTACAAATCCAGAAGCCCAATTGCTGAAGCAAATAACTGAACAACCAAAGATCCAATACCATGAAGCAACAAGCAAAAGCAACTACAACAAACTGGAAGTGATGCTCGCCTAGTACAAATAACAATACAATACAACACAACAACCACGTCGGGGGCTTTAATGCCAACAGGGAGTGGAGTGCTTTCATGTTACTTGTAGGACCAGCATAAGATCCTGGATTCAGAAACAAAATAAGAGGTTGCTAAGTAAGACCTAGACCTTGATCAACTCCTCATTAAACAGATGGATCATTTGTTACTTATGGATAGTTATAGTAATAGTTTGGACATTGTAGAGCATTGTAGTCATGTTGAACCGATATCAGATCAAGAGTGTTCCCCGTCCTAGACCAAGCTCAATTATATTCAGCTTTGTTGGCTTTCGCATTTGCTCCTAGAGGCACATTGCCCATACACCAATCGTTTGTGCCAAAGAAATGCAATAACTGCAATAATCACAAAAATAAACAGAAACACTGACCTTCCTTTCCTGATGAATCTCTCATATAACCCCTATGATACCGACCAATGACTTTGAGCTTGTCAAATGGACACTAAGGACGCTGCATACACAAAATTTAAATTTGTAAAATCATCTAACCGGACGAAAGTACCGTGAAGTGAGGAAAGGTTTCCTACTTAAGCTTCTTCTTGACACCTGACTCGACAACCTAGTCGCCTATACAATTCAAATCAGTATCTCTGGGAAGGAGATCAACCTAGGAAAGAAGTAGCTTTAGTTGATAGATGATAGCATTCATTTCGGTGAATTGCGGCTGCTGCGGTTGGAGAGGTGTTGGTGCTTGCGGCTGCTGCGGCATCGTTTTGGTGAGGTGGGGATTGCCGTTGGGATTGAGGATCCGCGCGGCCTCAGCGCCAGGTCGGCCAAGAGCTACTCAACACCCACTCCACTTTGTTGTTGTGTTGCTTACCTGGGATATAGGAAATACACAAGAGCAGCTACTACATATGGTGGATCTATGGCAAATGAAAGAAGCTAGCGAAGTTGCCAAGTGAAAACTGAATTAGAAAATGTTTGTTGCTACTGAATCGCTGGAGGCAGAATAGAGCAAGCCATCCTAAACATAGCAGGCCAAACTTAGCTAAAATCCATGTGAAAGCAAGCAAATAAAGAAGGATCGATCGGAGATTTAACATCATCCTTGCCGCTACAGGCCACATCCCACTGCTGGAGCTTAGTGTTGCTAGCTAGGAGTCCTGGCTAGCAAGCTTTTCTTTGAGGTATACCACAGTCAACTGTGATGAAGCAAAACAATGGCCATGTTAAATCATTTCCCAGTCAGAACCATAAGATTATTATCAAACTATAGAAATCCAAAATATATGACAAAATACAGAAATAAACCAACATAATTCATTAACATTTATTCTTCATTAACATAAAGCTTCCATATATTTATACTGAAACTAAACAGAACCACAACTTCACCTACAACTCACTTGGCCCCATGCTTCACCTTCAAGTCAGCATACAAAGCCATCTCACTATTGAATGTCCTAGACAGAACAACCAACAAATACCAAGGATCAATACATAGATCGATTTTCACTGGTAACCAAATAGGCTCACTAAAAAACAATGCCTACTTACTTCTCCTTTGATTTGTCATTGTTTGTAGGAGTCTTGCCCCTTGCTGGGTGTGGGGTTGCCACATGAGTGGCACCCTTTTTGTCACCTACAAATGAAATACACCTAACAAATTAGCAACAATTCCATGGCATAGCAAAAAGGCCGAACTTTAAGATGTTTCACTACAAACCTGTATTCTGAGCTAACAGTGTGACAACCTTTGCTTTCTTATTCGAAAGAGGAGTTTTCAGAGCATTTTTAGCAATATCTTCTTGACTGCCTCTAGCCGAAAAAACATCCTATCAGAACATCAAATAGATATAATCTAATAACAACACATTATTGAAGTTAACATAGGAGTAAATCCATGGGTATCATCTAATAACAACACAACATTGAAGTTAACATAGGAGTAAATCCATCGGTATCATCTAATAACAACACAACATTGAAGTTAACATAGGAGTAAATCCAATAATAGTGTTGAAACATGGTCCAAAACTTTATAATAATGCTAACCATGAATATGCCATTATTAAGTATCAATGTACCTATATTATAATAATCCATCGGTGGCAGCACTAAGCATTTAAGAATTACATTACAATAATGGATGGTCCTTTGCAAAAGACGCCTCGCCAGTGTTTACTCCCGCCACCCTCGCCACATAGGTCACTGCCAGAAAGCTGCCACAGTGACTCCAATGTGCGATATAACCCCAAAATTCCTTACGCTGCAAAGTAGCAAAAACAATGCAACAAAATAAGCACAATACAAAACCTCTTAAAACATGTTGTTGCAAACTCCCAACTTCAGCGATAGGAACTAGTGCATGAAACTTTTCTTGTCCAGCTGTGTCCTGAAAGCAACGGATCAAGGTATCTATAAGCATCTTTGCAAAAAGTACTCTAAAACATGTATCCACAAATATGAACAAATCATTTAAGTTAACAAACTGAATCAGGAAAGAATATTTTTTGTAACTAAATAATACTAATAATTCAAAGTAGATGGATGGGTTGTAGAATTTTTAAATAGCTTTAATCAAGGTATACCAATATCTTTAAATAAAAAAGTGATCATATGGTTCACATATTAGATATTAAACTAACAAAAACAAATATTACACTTTATCTTAGCCAAAAAATATAGTTCACTCGTCGCCGCCGCTGCCGAGTGACCTGATGATGTGTGCCCCGACCTCCAAGACCAACTGGGAGATCGCGATGAGGGACTGGCGTGTCGCTTCCATCTATGTGAACTTTGTCAGTGCTGCTGCGGCTGCGGCTATGGGTGAGGCCATCGATTGAGTGCTGCAGTTCACTTTCAAGGTCAAAGAGGGAGGCATGTGAGAGCCGTAGCTAAACATGGACACATGGTGCAGTGCAGTGCAAGTCTGGTAAATACTTGAATAGAAAGGAAATATATTGGTACAAGCCAAAGGCCTCTCACATATTTTTCAGCATGGATTGGAGTATGCAGTGCTCATATCAAGTGGCAAAGTTTCAGACTGAAATCTGATAAGTAACTAAGTATAAGAGCCATCCAGTTTAAGTGGTACGACTAAATTTGAGCACACTCTGTTTAGGTGGGGCCATTCAAAGGCAGTTTAAGACTTTAAGTGACACATACATACAGTTAAGCTTAAGAAGACCAACACTACATAACACATCAAAAAAATATTCTTTTCCCCTGGATATGGTGTAGAGATATCAACTGTCGTCCAATATGGAACTATGGAAGTGGATAACAAATAGGGTAGCATAGCATCAATCAAAATACTGTAACCTCCTGTCCAGCTACTTCTGGCCAAAATAAAAGGAGGATAACATAAATTTTGTAGTTCCGCGTCGCGAGAAACACATACATGATTGATGAGTTGCATTTAGGAAAAAAGACATTGTGTCCTAGAGAAGTTCTCGCGGAACAATACAGTTCAACCACTATTCAAAGATCCAAAGAAGCTAACCAAGTAGTAAACTACGAGGTGCAAACCTCACAGCACAGTATCACACGGCTGCTGCTACTAGTGCTAAAAACATAGACAGAGATGGTGGGATGGAGAGCGCTTACTATTACCAAAGACGGAGCCGAGCAACTGGAGAAGACAAGGAGAAACATAAGGAACTTTTAGGTAACTGCTATGTGATCAGTCCCCTTAATCCTTCATTCCTTCCGCTTGGCTAAGTATAGAAATTCCACATTAATCTCCTTATCCTCTGTCTGGTCAACCTTTGATCATATACCTATACAGGCCCAGTAGGAAGCGAATTAAACCCTACGAGAAGGTCCTATTAAGTTTACTGAATCAATGGCAATCCCACTCGCTCCCTACTACAGTTCATGGTTTTGTCTGCTAGATCTAAAAAACATGTCACGATATCCGGCAGGAACAATCCACACATCTCATGAATCCAATGGATCCAATCCCTCCCTAGCACCCACGAACCATTCGTCACGACAGGAATCTGAAGGGTGAGGCCTCACCTGGTATCAGTGGCAGATCTAGGCTCCAAGCCTAGGCACCATTGGAGTTTAGATCACCTGCCTGCGGCTCATCGCCTCCACCGTGTCGTCGTTGAGGGATCGAGGGCCAAGCCATGCCATGGATGGCAGTGCAACTACACATGCATCTAGCCAAGACCGAGGTGCGTGATTGATGAAGGAGAGCAGGGACCCCGCCGCCAAAGCTCGGGCACGCTTTTGCCCCTTGTCGGTGTAGAGCGGGCCTCGCTCGCGTATCTTGTACTGGTGATCGGAGCCATCGACTGCCACACCGCGAGGCAACGCACGGGCACCATGGCGCCGGATCTGGGCCCGCGGACACATGTGGAATCAAGCCAGAGCATGTAGAAGTAGTGGAGAGGAACCCATGGGCGAGCGGTGTGGAGGTTGAGTCGGCGACGTCGAGCGTCGCGAGGAGGGCATCGGAGAGCGCGAAAGAAAGGTCGAGGAAGATGGGGCCACGACGAGTGTCGTGGAAGGGAGGATGAGGCGTGCTACACAGCGAGTCAATGCACGGGCACTACAAACGCCGGCGAGGTGGAGGAGGTTTTTGGGTGAATCGGACGTGGCAGGCAAGGTTTTCGGCGCGCTACCGCGAGCGAGGTGGAGGAGGTTTTCGGGTTAATCAGACACGGCGGGCGAAGTTTTTGACGTGCGGTGGGGGAGGTGGAGGGCGTTGATGGCGGTTGGACGACCGGGGTGCTGATGATGGCGGGCGACCGTGGGGGGAGGCAGAAACATGGTGCACAGGTGTGGACGCCTACACTACAGTCTTATAGAGTAGTAGAGATATATATCTCTACTACTAATTATGTTAGTAGTGTAGGCGTCCAACCACTCGCATGGCGCACGTTCTGCCGCACCCACATCCCGCAGCCGCCCCAGCCGCGCATCCTGCATACGCCGCGCGATCCGCCCGCTTCCTCCTCCCCGCGCCCGCAGCACCCGCCGCCGATGGCAGCCGCCGCGCCCACGCAAGGGAAATTGCTTCCCAAATCCCGCAGACAAGATTTCCTCGCGAGGATCCCCGTGCTCCTTCCATCCTCGTGGATCCGAGCGCGCATCTCGCAGCCGCCCCACGTGCTCACCCCTCCTCCCACATTCCTCCGCTCCTGTCGTCACCGTTGTCAGGAGGCGCTCACCATCGCTTGTCGTCGTGAGGGCGACCGGAGGATTTCGGTCAATGCGTCGTCCGTCGACTTCGTCTTCGCGGGGCGTGCCCTTGACACCGCCAAGCTCTTGGCCGACCTGGCGCCGAGGCCGCGCGGATCCAAAGCCCGACGGTAATCCCCACCTCACCGGAACGATGCCACAGCAGCCGCAAGCACCAACACCTCTCCAACCGTCCTCCGCGAATGCTACACCCGCCCAACCATCCTCCGTGAATGTTGCACGCTGGCTGATATAAGAGAGCATCCGCACTTGGGAGAAGAGAGATGATCTTCCCGGCGAGAAGGGACGAGATCTGGTTCGACGTCGGGGTCCCCGTCCCCGAGGTCTCCACCGGGTACTTCGTCGGCAGGGACCACATCTTCGGCCCCGACCCCTCATCCGAGCAATGCTCCACGCTCGACTGCAACCGTCGCACACGCGTCCGCCACTCCACCTCGCGATACCCATACGGCTGGGTCGTCGAGCCCGACGGCACCAACTACCACAAGGTATACCGCCGCCGCTCCCCCATGCTCACGACGGCAGATCTCGTCCCTTCCCGCGGTCACCAAGCCACATCTTTCGACGTCTCGTGACCTCCCCTGTCGAGTCCCCTCCCCCATCGGTCCGTAGCGTGCGCATCTGTTCCTCCGCCTCCCTTGCCGCCTCGGTGTGCCCCGCCGTGCGCGTGCGCCGCCCGTGACAACTCCCCGCCCAGCTCGCCCTTGACCTCGTCCCTCTTAAAGGCACACTTCCACCTAGACCCCGCTTTCGGTCCAGCTCCGATCTCCAGCTTTGTCCGGCCGCGCACCAACCAGCCCGCGCGGAGCTGAAGCTACTAGATAGTTCGCTCGCTCGTCCAAATAATGCGCGTAGGAGATATCTATCCAGAAGCAGGTTGTATCGTATTAATTCCTTCGTTAATTGCTTCCTTATGTTCTCGCTGCAGATTGATCCAGCACAATGCCGAGGAGACTGGAGACTAAACTTGGAGGTGCTACTGAAGGATGTGACTTTGATTCAAAGGGTAAAAGTGATAATGAGATGTGTGTGTTGTATTTTCATTCCTCGGGACATAAATGTTATTTGTAGGTAGAAGTTATAATACTTGTTTGTAGCTGTTCAAGTGCCATAATTGACACAACACACGCACGCACGCCTTCTGTTCTGCAGGTGGTTTGTGCCAGTTAATATAGCGATCACGTTCATGATCGGTGGCACTCTGGGCTAGATAGCTTGCAGCATATTGAAGCCACCGCAGCACTTCAGGGGCTTGATCATGGCCTTCTGCTCAGCCAGGTACAGTTTCGTCATTGGACGTTCATGTTTCATTCAGTCTGCATTTTTTGTAGATAATGGAAACATAATGTTCAATCCGCATGCAAGCCGAGTTGATACATCAGTAATGGCCTCTACTGACAAACGCAGGAAATCTCGGAAACCTGCTCCTGATCATTGTCCCGGCTGTATGCGACGAAGACGGGAACCCGTTTGGGGATGATTCAAGCACTTGCCACCACGTAGTCTCTCCTACTTGTCCTTGTCCATGGCTGTAAGGGGCTAACTATCTTGTTTGTTTAATTTCCCACATACATACACGAGTCTAGCGACCGTCGGCTCAGAGGTTGATTTGGCGTCCGCTTCCTCTCGGCTTTCTCCCTGGCAACGTTTGCCCGGGAGTGGGCCAAGGTCATTGACGGGTTCACATTTGCCGTCACGATCGCCTTGGTCATTTTGGGAGGCTAGGCGGTCTCTGCAACAATGTGTTCATGTCCATCTCTCTCGTCAGCATGTACGACAGGTGTGGCGAGATGGGCGAGGCTAGACTACAACCACAGTGATGTCGATCAGGTTGTGTTTCCTTATAGTTCTTGTGTTGCTGCCTGCGCAGTGTTACGATTACTAAGGATGATATTAAGGTCTTTGTCACGGTGCCGTCGAAATCTAGCACTGAGTTTCCTAATGCTGCCTGGTGGTACGAGACCGTCTCTGCGACTGTAGCCTCAATATTTGATTTATTTCACTGATTGCAAATTTGTAGGTGTAGTTGGTTGATTTATTTAACTGTTTGCAAATTTATAAGTGTCGTAGATTAACACATGTCGCTTGTTGCAGATTCCCTGGTAATGTTGTTGGCGTAAATATGCCAGCGTCATAAGCTCCTACGGTAGTTACTCTTGATGCTGAGGTTTGTTCTCTCTATCCTAAGCCATACGCCCTCATCTCTTTTTTATTTGTTTGTATCAATCTGTCATATAGGTCAAGCAATGCGGCAATGCTATTTTGTTTGATTTAGCGTGGTACATTTTTTCATTGATTGGTTAAGAAAAATTCCAGTTGATCTATGTTTATGATTTCTAAATTGCATTAAGTATCAAAATCTCCGTAATTGTGTGATTAATTGAATGCCAAGGATGTTCTATATTTAATGCTTCTTTTTTCAATCACTGTCTTCTGCTGATGTAATCTTTTGACAGGACACAAGAAAGATGACCAAGATCGCTGCTGCTATCATGAGTCTTTTGACCATGCATATAGCAACTAATCTGCCACTAAGCAAGTATATGACACTGCATTAGCCCATTATAGACATCCAAACTCTTCTGGTGTTTCCCTTCTCAACTTCAAGGCCGATTTAATTCATTTAGTTGATTTATGGATTTGCTGTTTAAGGTAGTGGAGCATGGTCTTGGACATTTGCCATTTATTGAAAAGCAGGTTATTACCCCAACAGGTATTTTGCAAGTGGCACCTTATATCTTGTAGCTGCTTAGTTGTGCACCTTATGAGTATTTTCCCCTATTTTGTTCCATCGAGAATGTTTGACTTGCAGGTTTAGGTTCCGAGGAATATCTTATGTAACTGTCTAGAATAAGTTAATACTTTGTGCCATCTTGTTGCTGAGAAACTTAGCCACCTCAACAGTAATGGATATTGTGCCACACTGTTATGTAGCAAGCTGGCTGTCCGTGAAAGCATTTACAGTTGTAACTGTAATGTCTGAAAGCATTTACAGTTGTAACTGTAATTATCTTCACTATTCATTTATATGGTTGTCCGTGACACACATACGTTTTCCATGCCTGAATGTTTTTTAATCTAAGCCTTTTCTATCTCAATCAAAATAATATTTACCATTTACATGTTGCCAACCATATGGGGTTGCTAATTCATTTCCTATGTTGTATTACTTTAGAAATTGGCGCAATTTGGGATAAGGCAATTTGGGACTAGACAACTTATCGTAGTTCTTTTAATTGATCAAAAGCTGTTAAAACAATCATTCTGGGTGGAAAGTTGTATGTCTATACCACTTTTAGCTATTAATTAGCTGTCTGAACTCACAAATATATTGCTAGGGCACTGGTGGTATTATTATAATTCCAGTGATAATTCTAAATCCATGTGTGTACATTTATTGGGGGAATATGTAGTGGATAACCTTATTTCAGTGTGAATAGGATAACCATGTTTCTGCTTGTAAGTGCTAGGGTCTGTGAGGCAGGTTCCCTGTCTTGTTCTGGCGTGCGCTTTAGAATTGTGTTTGTGTGTGTTTTATTTTTTCTTTGTGTACGTTTGCCCTTTGTGGGTGTTTTTCTTCTCTAATATATAATGATGTGCAATCCTCCTGCACATTCGAGAAAAAATATGTTGCTTTTATAACTGGAATGCAATAACTCCTTTTTTATTTAGTGGTGCCAGATTCGTTTTGTTTTTTGGGGGCCTCACTCATATTTCTAGAGCTATTTGTTAACATGGTATTTTCCATTCTGTTAAGGATGAATGCAGAAGGCATTGATGCTATGGGCCATGGTACTCATCTCAACTATGGTAAGTGCTTTATCAGTTAGATTTTTCTATTCCTAACAGATAACAGAAGTTTAGCCACGCAAAGCAGAATGTTCTTTGCCTCACCTTTACAGTTTACAGGCACTTGATTTATTGTTTGTCTTCTCCTAGATGTTTGTATAATCTGTTAGTGACTTGTCAACGAGAATGGATTGCTTCATTGCTTGCATTGTATATTTTTTTAGAGTTTTAATAGGGTCAGGCCCCAGTTGTATCATTAAGAAGACCTCGTTGCTTGCCCTATATGGGCCTGTTTGTTAGGGATCCGCTGTTGCTCTATGAACGAGCCTTACCAAATGGTTTAGCAGAAAAAAAAAGTTTGCATATCACGGTGATGTTTGTCATTTCGTATCCATATTCAGTCCTTTTCTTTTTTTTTCCTGATTGCAGTGATTACCGGAGGATGGATGATCATGATCAGTATGAGTCAGTTGGTTTAGATGATTCACTAGAGGATGAGAGGAATCTTGATGAAACCATGGCTGATTGAAGGGTCGCGAAAGTAGAGCCTAATGCAAGGGATGTGAGGACTGGTGCAGCAGATGACAAGAAGTTGCCACGGATGCTCCATGACCAGGGTAATGGCTTCAAGACATGTTTTAGTTACTGTAGGATATTAGAGAAATTATCATATTTATATTCTATATTAATGATCTTGATTGAACTACCAAATGAGTATTTGGTATGTGAACTTATGTTGCATCTTTTGGCTCTCGTGAATTATTGCTTAGGGCACTGTGCTGGTTCTTGGGCTACCCACATGTTAGCTTCTGTCTGATTCCACGTACACCAGCCAAGAAGATCTCTAAGGAATATACAATTGGTTATTTTTTATGTTCTATAGAAGGTGGGCACTATGGTACTTATGCTGCATTTGCACCACCTTAATGTATTTAGGTTTACCCATTGATCTCAAGTTTTTCAAATTATTGTCCATGGTTATGTTTACTCCTTGTTCTGCTTTTTATGTCAATGATTTTTCTTTATTGTCCCAAAGAAAAAAAGGGTGAAGGGTGATCCACTCTTAACTTTTTGTGATGACATTGAAAATGGAACTGATGAAGATGATTTTGAGAAACATATATGGTTCTTCTTACCTATATGTGGTCTCACTTTTTTTGTTTTTTTGTACCACATTTATGTGTATTCCTCAAGCATATCTGTTCATTTTGGCATGTGCTGCATACATCTCTGTATATTGCATTGACTTTTTTCTCTTTTATATTCCCCACTTATGTGGGCTGGTTATAGCTTGTGATTTCACATTTCATTTGTTAGCGGCCAAGATGTATTTCTGTTAGTTTATGACTACCACTCAGGAAAGTTGATTGATTCTCCATTCCAATCTTTATTAGACCTGCAAGTTGTTTGCTAACAGTGATCCTTCAGAGAAAGGGGGACATGGGAACAAACAGAACGAGAATGACTAAAGAAACAATGGTTGCTTGAGAAGGAATTGATCGAAAGTACTGTCACATTCTGATATGAGTACTCAACTTTAAATTAATCAATCTACCGTAAGTCACAACTTTTGGATAAAATTTCTTCCTAGCGGATAACCATTTTTATGTCACATTCCAGATGAACCACTTCCAGAGTTCCAGTTACTTACTCTTACCGGTGTGGGACTGGGCACAAGAGAGTTATCCATGTTAATTTCTAACAAATGATGAACATGCTTATTATTTGCTTGCTCAGAGTTTTTTATGTGGACTGTATAATGAAAACACAACCTATCATGATGCCATGTCCTTTAAGGTGACACCAATGGAGAATTCCTTATGGCTATGCAACAACAGCTTGTCCATGAAATTCGTGAAGTATGGACAACTTCAGTTGAGAATCTACTTTATATGAAGGAAGACCTTATCATCCCTGATAAATGTGTGCATTCTCTTATAATCTACGAAGTTCTCATAAAGTTAGTCAAATCATTTTCTGATTCTATGTTGTCTCATTTGTTTGACAACAACACATCTTTTATGAATTAATTATTAAACAAAACAAGATACAATTAGAGGCTCGTTAATTTGTGTTCAGTCGCAACGCACGGGCACATACCTAGTACTACTCTATAAGCATGTAACATGGGCGTCCACAGACTGCACCATGCCCCCACTCTTGCCCCCGCCCACGTGTCTCTCTCCGCACTCGCAGCCCCCGCCTCCATCCTAGCTCTCACCGTCGCGACGACATTGGCGGCGTCCTCCCCGCGCCCGTGACCCCGCCCCCATCCTCGTCAATCCGCTCTGCCAGCAAGTAGAAAAGTGGCGTCCCAATCCCACAATGCTTCCACCTCGACCGCCTATCGGGCTCCCACACCCATCCCCACTACCTTGTGATCCCCGGCGGCGCTGCAGCGCCTCGCGCGGCCATGCCCCCGCTCCACCCTGATCCCGTGACTGACTAGCGCAAGCTCGACCACGCCCCTGCCCAGCCCCGTGCATGCCCGTCGCGACAAGTGCACTTCCTCAGGTGAGACGCTCGCTGGCTCCTCGGTGGCAATAGAAAGCACGCCGCATTCCAGGCATCCTCACCAGTTCCTCGATGGAAAGCACACATCACGTAATTCTCAGGCCCCTGATCGGCCGCCACAATCCCAACATCCTCGCCCTGCCATCCTCATCCCAGAGCCAGGCATCTTTCTTACCATTCGAGATCTTCAATCAGCCCAAATTGACAGGTCCTTCAATTCTGTTGCATCAATCACCTTCCATCCCAATGCCGGTACCTACCATCGATGAGGATGTCGGTCCTTAAAGATGACCAGTGCGACCTTGATGCCACAAGCCCACAACCCCCATCCTCCCTGGTGCTCTCATAGGAAGACGGTAGAGCTCCGCTCTAGCGATCTGCGCCCTCGCAGGCGCGCTCTCCACCACGCCACCACCCAACGCCACTGCCACAGG
Source organism: Zea luxurians (assembly GCA_029449295.1). NCBI lineage: Eukaryota > Viridiplantae > Streptophyta > Magnoliopsida > Poales > Poaceae > Zea > Zea luxurians. Next base: position 40,159,163 of record JAOPSE010000024.1, read on the forward strand.
CTAGCTTCAACTATTCGCATCTTCTTCGACGCACTCAACACCGCTCTACCATTCTGCCTCCTAGCCCAGCCCAGCCCCCATATTTGCTTGTTGGTTTGGTTTAGGGAAATAGGTTGCCTGATTCCCTGATCCAAGAACGCCCATTGCCTGAGGTTCAGGTAATCCTCTTAACACCCTGTTGCTTCTGTATTTATCTAGCTTAGTTTTCCATCATCGGCTCAATGGTATATCAGCAATCATGGGAAATGTTTTAATCTCGTGATACAACAAACCTGTAAAGTTTGCACTCTCAATTTGCTTCTCATGAAAAGCATCATCATAGGTTCGTTCTGGCCCATGCCTTTTTGTGCTTCCATTATGTTGTCAATATATTTAGCATTAAGTTTGGTTGATGTTGATTAGCTGAAATAATTCCTTTTATTTTTAAATCATGCCATTCTCATAGGTGGTTTTTTGTCCTAATCTGCACATTCTGATATGCGTCCCACCTCCCAACCCAGCCCCCATATTTGCTTGCTGGTTTGGTTTGGGGAAATAGGTTGCCTGATTCCCTGATCCAAGAACGCCCATTGCCTGAGGTTTAGGTAATGAGGTAATCCTCTTAACACCCTGTTGCTTCTGTACTTATCCAGCTTAGATTTCCATCATCGGCTCAATGGTATATCAGCAATCATGAGAATGTTTTGATCTCGTGATACAACAAACCTGTAAAGTTTGCACTCTGAATTTGCTTCTCATGAAATGCATCATCATAGGTTTGTTATGTCCCATGCCTTTTTGTGCTTCTGTTATGTTGTGAATTAATATATTTAGCATTAAGTTTGGTTGATGTTGATTAGCTGAAATAATTCCTTTTATTTTTAAATCATGTCATTCTCATATGTGGATTTCTGTCCTAATCTGCACATTCTGATATGTGTCCCACCTCCCAACCCAGCCCCCATATTTGCTTGCTGGTTTGGTTTGGGGAAATAGGTTGCCTGATTCCCTGATCCAAGAATGCCCATTGCCCGAGGTTCAGGTAATCCTCTTAACAACCTGTTGCTTCTGTATTTATCCAGCTTAGATTTCCATCATCGACTCAATGGTATATCAGCAATCATGGGAAATGTTTTGATCTCGTGATACAACAAACCTGTAAAGTTTGCATTCTGAATTTGCTTCTCATGAAATGCATGATCATAGGTTTGTTATGGCCCATGCCTTTTTGTGCTTCTGTTATGTTGTGAATTAATATATTTAGCATTAAGTTTGGTAGATGTTAATTAGCTGAAATAATTCCTTTTATTTTTAAATCATGCCATTCTGATATGTGGATTTCTATCCTAATCTGCACATTCTGATATGTGGATTTCTGTCCTAATATGCATATATGTCATTGTCATGCACACAAGATGTGTATGAACAGTTGTAGATACACAAATAACAACCTACACAATTCCATAGTTATGTATATCTGACAACCAAGTTCCGTGCCCTCCTACTTTTAGGTCGTATTTTATGTATGTTGTGGTTATGCATTAGGTTCAGGTGCTTGTGGTCGATCTATGTGATCCTGTGCTTGAACTGTAGAGGGTTAATCAATTTAGTGTAGAGGGTTAATCAATTTGGTGGAAGTGGATATTGAATATGTTTAAGCATGAGGTTGTGCGTTAGGTTCAGATAATTATATGTTTTCTAGTTCACTTTAGTAGGTGCATGCTGACGTACTTCGATTTGTTTTCCTGAAAAACATGTATCCATAATTCATGTTTCTATGTATACTGAAAATATTAAGTCATTCATCCATTCTTAAATATACTCTTTGATCTATCGGTGTTTGTGCAGGTCCAGAACATCTGCACCAGAACACCTAAAAAGAAGTCCTCCAAAGATTTGGTTAGTTGCTTCATGCTTTCTCTTCCTCTCTCTTGATACTTAGCTCTATTTGATCGATCTGTGCTATACTACTATGTGCTATTTTTTATTTCTGTAACACAACTTAATCTTTGAGAACTCCATGTATTTCTGTATTTTTTTAAAATTTTGTTCATACTACTATGTTTGATATGTGTTATACTGCTATTGTAGGACAATGATCTCATTCTATTTGCTGAAACTTCCCAGCAACAGTTTCCATGTCCATAGTACAGTTATTGATTGGTGACTTATGGCCACCAAAATCTTAATCCAAGTTAGTTGTAATTGCACTCTTAGATGTGCCTCCACTGCATCCACTGCCATCATCATGGATACTCTCACTTTGATCCTCTTGGCAGTAGGCTGTGAGCTACTACTCTCCGACTCTCATGGATAGTCTCACATTGTACTTTCCATCAATGCACATCATCATGGATAGTCCCTCTCCAGCGATCTGCGACCATAGATGGATAATTTTGAGTGAAACCACAGGACCTTGCAGTATGCCATTGCGATGGTAACTTCAGGTGTAAACGAGAGGTTTGAATCCTGCAAGATCAAGTTGTTCAAGCATAGCAAATTAAGTTCATTGTAGCAGCCATTATAGTAGGCCAAAGAAATTTCAGAAGGATGCAATATGTAGAAACTACATTTTAAAGGTGGCTAAAAGGCGAGTGTAGAGTGTGCTTTATTAGTAGTTTCGCCACATATGCAAACACCCCAATGGCCTTGCCTAAAATCAAATGAATAAAGTCAGCTTGTGTTTGTTTTCATTTTTCTTTTCAAAGAGAAGGGAAAAATGGACAAAAGGCTTGGCCCTTAGTTTTACCATCTTCAAGACTCTGCGTACAATTACATTTTAGGTTTTCTGATTCCATCCTAAATTATATTCACCCACTACAGTTGTCCTTAAATATGAATCTGCTGCAATTAGCTTAGCCTGTTATATTCAAACAAACAAGTCATAGGAAATAGACGCTTAAGACAAGTGAACAAAAATAAATGCAACATATGACAACTAAAATAATTTTTCTAATGAAAAAAGGGCAGCTACAGACTTAGCCAAGACAACTCTAATTAGTATAAAATTATAGTAGCTGAATTCTATAGTCTCTGATCATGATATTTGACTGGTTTCATTAAGAGTGAACATATATGATGATAACAATAGTACATGTAAATGAGTAGCTACATGGAGTTACACTTGCTTTGCATCTTTGACTCATAGATTATTGTATTTTGTTTCAACTTTTTATCACTGCTTCTCCCTGAAAGAGGTGGAAGGGGACCATTTCGACGCTCAAATTACAGGCATTGCAACAGATCTTCTGGAAAATTTTCGCAATCACTCATTCATGATCTCGAATTTCAGGACTAAAGAGGAAGAAAGCCCTATATACCATATTTTGTCTGAGTATGGTGTGATTGTATTGGACTACCCTGGCCACTATGAGGGATGTCCACTCCTCACCATGGAAATGATCCACTGCATCTTGAAGTCTAGCGAAAGCTGGCTTTCCTTGGGTCAACATAACTTACTACTAATGCACTATGAACGAGGGAGCTAGCCTATTTTGGCTTTCATGTTAGCTGCTCTTCTAATTAACCTAGGGCATTATTCCGACGAGGAGAAAGTGCTGGATATGGTTTACAAGCAGTCCTCTTTGGAGATTTTGGAGATGATTTCACCTCTGAATCCCATGCCTTCTCAAATGAGGTATTTGCGCTTTATCTCGACGAGGAAGGTCATGCATGAGTGGCCTCCAGCTGATAGAGCCCTCACATTAGATTGTGTTATTTTGAGGATGGTTCCAAATTTTCATGGTCAAGGTGGTTTCCGTCCAATATTTAGGATATACGGCCCAGATCCACTCATGCCCCTGATTAGACTCCAAAAGTTCTTTTTTCAACTCCAAACAAAAGCAACCTTATCCATTTTTATTCATAGGTAATTGTCTTCTGCCGGGTCATTCATTGTTATGCTTTTAAGCTGTTAGCTAATGATGTCTTATATAATATCACACATGTTATAAATCTCTTGAAACATAAAATTTGATTTTTTTTTATATCTTCCTTGCTAACCTTTACTAGAAAGGAATTGACTATTTCTAACCTTGGGCAGATGAGCTGATGAAAATAGACCTTCAATTTCATGTCCAAGGTGATATTGTCCTAGAGTGTATCCATTTGTATGAGGATCTGGATCGTGAAGAGATGGTTTTCCAAATCATGTTCAATACAACATGCATTTGATCAAACATCTTGATGCTTAACCGTGATCACATAGACATGTTATGGAATGGAAAATACCAATTCCCTGAAGATTTTCGGTTTAAGGTAAGGCTCTGTAGTACATGGATTTTCACATGCAACTTCTATTGATGGTAGGTTATCTTTTCCGATATGGATGTAGTTACTTCACATGTCACAATAGAGCCTGTTATTCATCAAGAGAAACAAGGACCTCCTTTCAAATGCAGCAATTTAAACAAGATATGTATGCCGTAGCAACACATAAGCACCTACGTAATCGTTGTGCACTAACATTTATCGAATAATTTTTACGTCGTCGCAACACACGGGCACATACCTAGTATATATATATACCTATGATTCCAAACATATGATGGAAGTCCCAGCCAACCCCTGTACCATCCGACCAGACCAGTCTCAGCCGCCCCCACCCGACTAGACCAGCCTGGCTGCCTCCACCCCCGCGCCCATCCCTGCATATGCGCCTTTTGTTTCCATTTGCATGCGTAACAAAATTGAAAGGCATGCACATAAATTTAGGAGATGGATTAACATGCATAGAAACAAAAAATATGATTTAAATATTTTATTATATCCATAAATATAGGATCTCTATAACAGCCATGCAGCTAATCTCGTTAGAAACATTTTATGATCTATACTAATACTAATTTTGGTGCATTTGAACTGTCGGCGTTTCGAGACCGGGGGGTCCCTAAGCCGACGAGTGAGTGTGCCGCGTGCCCCAGCCCAGATGGGTCGAGCGCGTGGGCGAGCGCGAAGGGGGGAAAAGCGAGGTGGCCGGAGACGAGTCGTGAGAGAGGTGGGAATCCCGCGGCCTTCGTGTTCGACCCGCGCCCAGGTCGGGTGCGCTTGCAGTAGGGGGTTACAAGCGTCCACGCGGGTGAGGGAAGCGAGCGGCCCCAAGAGAGCGCCTGCCCCGTCCTCGTCCCCGCGCGGCCAACCTTCTCTAAGAAGGCCCTGGTCCTTCCTTTTATAGGCGTAAGGAGAGGATCCAGGTGTACAATGGGGGTGTAGCAAGGTGCTACGTGTCTAGCGGGGGTGAGCTAGCGCCCTAAGTACATGCCAATGTGGCAGCCGGAGAGATCTTGGCACCCAGCTGGTGTGGTGTCGTGGCTGTCGGAGGAGCAACGGAGCCTGCGGAGGGACAGCTGTCGGAGCGGTTGGGCCCTTGCTGACGTCCCCCTGCTTCCGTAAGGGAGCTGAGAGCCGCCGTCGTCATGGGTCTAGCGGGGCGCCATCATTGCCTTTCTGGCGGAGCTAGCCAGATGGGACGCCGGTCTTGTTCCCTGCGGCCCGAGTCGGCTCGGGGTAGGGTGATGATGGCGCTTCCTGTTGACGTGGCAGACTTGTGTCCTAGGTCGGGCGACGTGGAGGCTCCTCCGAAGCCGAGGTCGAGTCTGTCCTGCATGGCCGAGGCCGAGCCCGAGCTCCTGGGTCGGGCGAGGCGGAGGTCGTTCGGCAGAGGCCAGGGCGGAGTCTGACCCCTGGGGTCGGGCGAAGCGGAGTTCGTCGTCTTCTGGGGCCTAGCCCGAGTCCGAGCCCTGGGTCGGGCGGAGCGGAGTTCGCCGTCTTCCGGGGCCTTAGCCCGAGTCCGAGCCCTGGGTCGGGCGGAGTGGAGTTCGCCGTCTTCCAGGGCCTTAGCCCGAGTCCGAGCCCTGGGTCGGGCGGAGCGGAGTTCGCCGTCTTCCGGGGCCTTAGCCCGAGTCCGAGCCCTGGGTCGGGCGGAGCGGAGTTCGCCGTCTTCCGGGGCTTTAGCCCGAGTCCGAGCCCTGGGTCGGGCGGAGCTTCCTATGGCGCCTTTGGCAAGGCCTGACTGCCTGTCAGTCTCACTCTGTCAAGTGGCGCTGCAGTCGGAATGGCGCAGGCGGCGCTGTCCTTCTGTCAGACCGGTCAGTGGAGCGGCGAAGTGACGGCGGTCACTTCGGCTCTGCCGAGGGGCGCGCGTCAGGATAAAGGTGTCAGGCTACCTTTGCGTTAAATGCCCCTGCGACTCGGTCGGTCGGCGCGGCGATTTAGTCAGGGTTGCTTCTTAGCGAAGGCAAGGCCTCGGGCGAGCCGGAGATGTGTCTGCCGTTAAAAGGGGGCCTCGGGCGAGACGGAAACATCTCGGGGTCGGCTGCCCTTGCCCGAGGCTAGGCTCGGGCGAGGCGTGATCGAGTCGCTCGTATGGACTGATCCCTGACTTAATCGCACCCATCAAGCCTCTGCAGCTTTATGCTGATGGGGGTTACCAGCTGAGAATTAGGCGTCTTGAGGGTACCCCTAATTATGGTCCCCGACAGTAGCCCCCGAGCCTCGAAGGGAGTGTTAGCACTCGCTTGGAGGCTTTCGTCGCACTTTTTTGCAAGGGGACCAGCCTTTCTCGGTTGCATTTTGTTCCGGTGGGTGCGCGCGAGCGCACCCGCCGGGTGTAGCCCCCGAGGCCTCGGAGGAGTGGTTTCACTCCTTCGAGGTCTTAATGCCTTGCGTAATGCTTCGGCTGGTCTGGTGGTTCCCTCATGCGAACTGGCTGTAGCCCGGGTGCACGGTCGGGGCCCAAGTTCTCGGGTTGGTATGTTGACGCTGTCAACGGTTTGGCCGGAGCCGGGTTTGCGAGAGCAGCCCCCGAGCCTCCGCACAGGGCGAGAGGGCGATCAGGGACAGACTCGGCTTTTTTACATACGCCCCTATGTCGCCTTTCTGCAAGGAGGAGGGGGGAGAGCGCCATGTTACCCTCGATGGGCACCGAACATGGTGTCTCCGGTGAGCTGCAAGCGGGTAATCCGAGTGGACGTCCGTGCCCCGTTCGTTGGGGGTCGGCTAGGGGCCCAGAGGCACGCCCAAAAGTACCTGCGGGTGATCTGCCGGACCCGGTCCCCTGGCGACGGGGTCCGAGGGCTCGATGCCTCCCTCCGATGGGATTCCGTTACCGCTGGTCTCGGAAATGTCCTAGGGTACCTCGGGAGCGCAGCCCGAGCCTCGGTTATGTATCGAACGTACCCCTGGTCATCCCTCGCTCGGTGTCTGAGGCGACTGTGAACCCTTCGGGGGCCAGCCTTCGAACCCCTGATCAGTAATGGTCGCGGAGCCCGAGTAGCCTGAGGCGGCCGTGGAACCCTTCGGGGGGCCAGCCTTCGAACCTCTGACCAGTAGTGGGTGTAGGGCCCACGCGATCTGAGGCGGCTGTTGAACCCTCCGGGGGGCCAGCCTTCGAACCCCTGATCAGTAAGGAGGCTTGGAGCCTAGTTCCTTCACGGGGAAGGATCCCTTTCGGGGTATCCGCCTTTCCCGGTCCCTGTCGCAAGAGATAGAGAAAGAGGAAAAAAGGAAAAGGGATACGAAACCGAACGACGCGGCGTACCTTTTTTGGCGCGGTTGTTTCGGCGAAGGCGAAGCGTCGCCCGCTGCTCCTGCCAGAAGCGCCGCCTGTCCAGCCGCGGAGTTGATGCGACGGGGTGAGTAGTTGGCGGGGCTGCCGTTGCGCGTGCGCGAGCCGTTCGAGGAACGGACCACGGGCGCGTTGTCTTCACGCCGTGAGAGGGGGTTCTCTTGCTGCCCCCGGATGGGACGTGAGCTTGGCTGACGACGTGTCCGCTGCTCCCGCGCGCCTGCCACCGTCATTACTGCCGGCTCACCTTTGGCCGCGTTGGCCGTCGTGCCAGGCCGGCGCCGCTGGGTCGCGCGCTGGGTCGCCTCGAGTCGCGGTATTGGTTCCGCAATCGAGGAAGCGCGGTGGTGGCACAGGCGGTACAGTCGCTTGCATGCAGCATCCGGCGCGCCGGTCGCGCGACGCGTGGGCCTGGGCCTCCGTGCTGGCGTGTCGGGAGTCGGAGAGGCGCGTCCACTTGGCGCGATTGCATGCCGCTTGCATGGCTGCCCACCCCTTTCGCCCGTTGGTCTGGGCAAAAGTGGAGGGTCACTTGTAACCGCTGGGCGGTTGCGTGCACCACGCGCGGCGGTTTGGCTCTTTCTGCTCGGAGCCAGTCTGCATGACATGCGGGACCCAGCCCCCGCGCCGCAGGGGAGGGCTTTGGAGCGTGTTGGAGAAGACTCAGCCCGTGACGGTTAGGGGCGTAAGCAGGGAGAGTCGCCCTTAAAAGGAGGGCGACCCCTTCTGTAAGGCGACCATGTCTTCTTTCTCCCTGATGCACCGTGTCTTTCCACCTTCCAAGCCCCCGGATGGGGGGAAACCGCCGTCTTTTCGCCTCATCGTTGGAGGAACGCAACTCCGTGGGAGTTGGTACCTTTCAGCCATCGTTCGGCTTCAAGGATTTTCATCATGCAGCCCGGCTGCACCCCTCCACCGGCGGTCACCCAAGATGGTGACCTCCGGCTTGATGGTGGGGGAAAGCGAGCCGGGCTGCGGCCTCTGCCCCTCCCTCAGCCTCAAGGATTTTCATCACCAGGGCTGGGGAGGGGAGTGTGCCGAGTTGAGGTTGGCCCCCGCGTGGGCGGCGGCCCGCTCCTTTACTCAGTGATCGGAGGGAGGAGCGGTCGTCGTCCGTGGCGCTGGCGTCTGCAGCGTGCCTGGCCTTCGGACGCGAGTGGCTTCGGAGCCGCTCGCGGCGCCGGCGTCTGCCACGGCAGCTGGAAGAGGTTCTTCCGCCGGCGTGATAGCCAGGGCTGGCCACGGACCGACCTCCAACTCTTCGGCCTTCTGCCCGTCCTTGCCTCTCGAGTTCGGGCATGGGCGGGGGCCTCCCAGCAGCAGCATCCGCCCTGAGGTCATCACTGCTGCTGTTCGGCCCCCCGGGACAGAAGTCTTCATCGCCGCCGCTGTCGGGGCGGGCGATGACATGCCGCTCGTCGGTCTTCTGTTGCTCCGCAGGCCCACCCCTATCGAGTGGGGTTGTTCGTACCTGCGGAGGGGGAACCGGAGTTCCGTTGTAATGGCACTTCGAATGCCAGGATTTTCTGTTCATTACGACTTTTGGGGCCTGAACATGTATGTAACGTCGGCTCAGAGCCGTATTTTTTCCTCATTCTTGAGCACTAAGACTCGTCTGTTGACTATCTGAACCGCTTCACCAAGCATGAGTCGCCCCGTGTCAAGGTGACGAGTGAGGTATCCGTATCCCGGAGGCGTAGGAGTCCCTCGGCTCGGTCGGACCTGCTATCCGAGGCTCCTCTAGCTTAGTTAAAGAGACCCCTCGGCCGCTCTTCGACGAGCCGAGGCCAGGGGTAGCGATATCAGTATGAACAGAGGCGGAGTTGGCTCGAAAATGAAACCTGGTTGGCCGGAGCCTAGCCGGGTTGTCCGTTGGCAGGATCGACGTCGGAGTTGATCAGCCGAGGCTTCGGACCGGGCTGGCGCCCTCGGAAGATGGTTGGCCGAGGCCCCAGGGGTGACTGGCTGAGCCGCCTGCTCGGGCCGGATTCCCGGAGAAGTCCCTGGCAGCGATTGCCCGGGCGTGGTGATGATGTCGTCCTTCGGAGCGGAGACCCTCGGACCACGTCGCCGTCCGAGGCTAGGTCGGGCCTCGCCGAAGGTGCCGTCGATGCCGAGGGTGTTGCTGCCCTCTTCCAGCGTCAAGACCCGAGCCTGCAGGATCAGATTGTCTTGTGGCGTGTGCCTCGTGCGGCCGTCGAGGCCAGAACACACACCCTCGCTGCGTTGTAAAGCTGCGTCTCTTTTCCTCTTATTTCGAGTATCTGGACTTTTTGTCGGTAACAGGGATGTTTGTGCGAGCGAGAGTTGCTTCTCGCGGAAGGTGATGAGTGAGGTATCCGTATCCCGGAGGCGTGGGAGTCCCTCGGCTCGGTCGGCCTTGCCGCTTACGCGTACTTTCACCTGTCCATGAGGCCCTGTCACCAACTCGGTCGAGAAGGCTCGAAGGATCGCTTCGGCAGAAGGGCTTCCGAACGTAAAGACTTGTTCGATCCGCGGAGTCACTTTATCCGAACGCGAGTTACTTATCGCAGAAGGTGATGAGTGAGGTATCCGTATCCCGGAGGCGTAGGAGTCCCTCGGCTCGGTCAGCCTTGGCTGCTTACGTGTACTCCGTCGTTTCCAGGACCCGCTTTTCGAAGTAGTCAAAAAGCACGAAAGGTATTCTGGTAGAAGAGATATTTTTTCGAGGAAAATTTTGACGCAGAGGGGGTTTCCCCCCTTTTAGCCCCCGAGGGAGGGTCGGGCTTTACCGAGGCGAGGCCGACCCTTCCTTGTTGACTAAACTTTGCGTGGGTGCGAGGTATATGAACAACTTGGAAACATCTTAAGGGTAGAAGCGACGTAGCTGTTGGATGTTCCAAGCGTTGTCGTAGACCTCGCCTTGACTGTTGGCCAGCTTGTACGTTCCGGGCTTCAGAACTTTGGCGATGACGAATGGCCCCTCTCAGGGGGGCGTGAGCTTGTGCCTCCCTCGGGCGTCTTGCCGCAGTCGAAGCACCAGGTCGCCCACCTGGAGGTCTCAGGGTCGGACCCCTCGGGCGTGGTAGCGTCGCAGGGACTGCTGATACCGCGCCGAGTGTAGTAAGGCCCTGTCCCGAGCCTCTTCCAGCTGGTCCAGCGAGTCTTCTCGGCTAGCTTGGTTGCTTTCATCGTCGTAGGCCCTCGTCCTCGGGGAGCCGTATTCCAGGTCAGTGGGCAAGACGGCCTCGGCCCCGTGGACCAGGAAGAACGGCGTGAAACCCGTGGCTCGGCTCGGCGTTGTCCTTAGGCTCCAGACCACCGAGGGGAGTTCCTTCATCCATCGCTTGCCGAACTTGTTGAGGTCGTTGTAAATCCGAGGCTTGAGCCCTTGTAGAATCATGCCGTTGGCACGCTCTACTTGCCCATTCGACATGGGATGAGCTACGGCAGTCCAGTCCACCCGGATGTGGTGATCCTCGCAAAAATCCAAGAATTTTCTGTCGGTGAACTGGGTGCCGTTGTCGGTGATGATGGAGTTTGGGACCCCGAAGCGATGGATGATGTTGGTGAAGAACGCCACCGCCTGCTCGGACCTGATGCTGTTCAGGGGTCGGACCTCGATCCACTTGGAGAATTTGTCGACGGTGACCAGCAGGTGCGTGTAGCCCCCGGGCGCCTTCTGCAGAGGGCCGACGAGGTCCAGACCCCACACAGCGAAGGGCCAGGTGATGGGTATCGTCTGCAGAGCCTGAGCGGGCAGGTGGGTCTGCTTCGCATAGAATTGACACCCTTCGCAGGTGCGGACGATTCTAGTGGCGTCAGCCACCGCCGTCGGCCAGTAGAAGCCTTGCCGGAAAGCGTTCCCGACGAGGGCTCGGGGCGCCGCATGATGGCTGCAAGCCCCCGAGTGTATCTCTTGCAGGAGTTCCTGACCTTCGGCGATGGAGATGCATCGCTGGAGGATGCCTGAGGGGCTGCGGTGGTAAAGCTCCTTCTCATCGCCCAGCAGGACGAACGACTTGGCGCGTCGCGCTACCCGCCGAGCCTCGGCTTGGTCGAGGGGTAGCTCTCCTTGGCGGAGATAGTGCAGGTACGGGGTCTGCCAATCTCGATCAGGCGTGACCTCGCTCCGCTCCTCCTCGATGCGCAGCGCCTCGCCCTCGGGGACCGAGGGTACCTCGGACTGAACCGAGGACGCCTCGGGCTGGGCCGAGGGTACCTCGGACTCGGGCGTGTCGTCGATCTTGACGGAGGGTTGGTGCAGATCCCGGGAGAAGACGTCCGGGGGAACCGTCGTTCGCCCCGAGGCTATCTTTGCCAGCTCGTCCGCAGTCTCGTTGTAGCGTCGGGCAATGTGGTTAAGCTCGAGCCCGTAGAACTTGTCTTCCAGGCGCCGAACCTCATCGCAGTAGGCCTCCATCTTCGGGTCGCGGCAGTGGGAGTTCTTCATGACTTGGTCGATGACGAGCTGCGAGTCGCCGCGAGCGTCGAGGCGTCGGACCCCTAGCTCGATGGCGATTCGCAATCCGTTGATCAGAGCTTCGTACTCAGCCACATTGTTGGACGCCGGGAAATGGAGGCGCAGCACGTAGCGTAGGTGTTTCCCGAGGGGCGAGACGAAGAGCAGGCCCGCGCCGGCTCCCGTCTTCGTCAGCGACCCGTCGAAAAACATGGTCCGGAGCTCCGGTTGGATCGGAGCTGTCGGCAGCTGGGTGTCGACCCATTCGGCTACGAAGTCCGCCAGTACCTGGGACTTAATAGCCTTCCGGGGGGCGAACGAGATTGTCTCGCCCATGATTTCCACCGCCCACTTTGCGATCCTGCCCGAGGCCTCTCGGCACTGGATGATCTCCCCCAGGGGGAAGGATGACACCACAGTTACCGGATGAGACTCGAAGTAATGTCGCAACTTTCGCCTCGTCAGGATTACTGCATACAGTAGCTTCTGAACTTGTGGGTAGCGGACCTTGGTTTCGGACAGCACCTCGCTGACGAAGTAAACTGGCCTCTGAACGGGCAATGCATGCCCCTCTTCTTGCCTTTCGACCACAATCGCGAAGCTAACCACCTGAGTGGTCGCGGCGACGTAGACCAAGAGGGCTTCTCCATCAGCTGAGGGTACCAAGATAGGCGCCTTGGTGAGGAGCGCCTTCAGGTTCCCGAGAGCTTCCTCGGCCTCGGGGGTCCAAGTGAAGCACTCGGCCTTCCTTAAGAGGCGGTACAGAGGCAGGCCTCTTTCGCCGAGGCGTGAGATGAAACGGCTCAAGGCCGCGAGACATCCCATGACCCTCTGTACGCCTTTTAAGTCCTTGATGGGCCCCATGCTGGTGATGGCTGCGATTTTCTCCGGGTTGGCTTCGATGCCCCGCTCGGAGACGATGAACCCCAGGAGCATGCCTCGGGGCACCCCGAAGACACACTTCTCGGGATTGAGCTTGACGTCCTTTGCCTTGAGACACCGGAATGTCACTTCAAGGTCGGAGAGGAGGTCGGAGGCTTTCCTTGTCTTGACTACGATGTCATCGATGTAGGCCTCGACCGTGCGACCGATGTGTTCGCCGAACACATGGTTCATGCACCGCTGGTACGTCGCACCCGCGTTCCTCAAACCGAACGGCATGGTGACATAGCAGTACATGCCGAAGGGCGTGATGAAAGAAGTCGCGAGCTGGTCGGACTCTTTCATCTTGATTTGATGATACCCTGAGTAGGCATCGAGGAAAGACAGGGTTTCGCACCCAGCAGTGGAATCCACGATTTGATCGATGCGAGGTAGAGGGTAGGGAACCTTCGGACATGCTTTGTTGAGACCAGTGTAGTCTACACACATCCGCCATTTCCCCCCTTTCTTTCTCACAAGCACAGGGTTGGCAAGCCATTCGGGATGGAATACCTCTTTGATGAACCCTGCTGCCATTAGCTTGTGGATCTCCTCACCTATCACTCTGCGCTTCTCCTCGTCGAATCGGCGCAGAGGCTGCCTGACCGGTCGGGCTCCGGCCCGAATATCCAGCGAGTGCTCGGCGACATCCCTCGGTATGCCGGGCATGTCCGAGGGACTCCACGCAAAGACATCGGCGTTTGCGCGGAGAAAGTCGACGAGCACTGCTTCTTATTTGGGGTCGAGCCCGGAACCGATCCGGACCTGCTTGGAGGTGTCGCCACTGGGGTCGAGAGGGACGGCCTTAACCGTCTCCGCTGGCTCAAAATTGCCGGCGTGTCGCTTCACGTCTGGCACCTCTCTGGAGAGGTTCTCCAGGTCGGCGATGAGGGCCTCGGACTCGGCGAGGGCCTCGGCGTAATCCACGCACTCCACGTCGCATTCGAACGCGTGTTTGTACGTGGGGCCGACGGTGATGACCCCGTTGGGGCCCGGCATCTTGAGCTTCAGGTAGGTGTAGTTGGGGACGACCATGAACTTCGCGTAGCATGGCCTCCCCAATACCGCGTGGAAGGTTCCTCGGAACCCGACCACCTCGAACGTCAAAGTCTCCCTTCGGAAGTTGGAGGGCGTTCCGAAGCAGACAGGAAGGTCGAGCTGTCCGAGGGGCTGGACACGCTTCCCAGGAATGATCCCGTGGAAGGGCGCAGCTCCTGCTCGGACGGAGGACAGATCGACGCGCAGGAGCCTGAGGGTCTCGGCGTAGATGATGTTGAGGCAGCTGCCCCCATCCATCAGGACCTTGGTGAGCCTGACGTCGCCGATGATGGGATCGACGACGAGCGGGTATTTCCCCGGGCTCAGCACGTGGTCGGGGTGGTCAGCTTGGTCGAAGGTGATGGGCTTGTCGGACCAGTCTAGGTAGACTGGCGCCGCCACCTTCACCGAGCAGACCTCCCGACGCTCTCGCTTGCGATGCCGAGCCGAGGCATTTGCCGCATGCCCTCCGTAGATCATGAAGCAGTCGCGGACCTCGGGGAACTCTCCTGCTTGGTGATCTTCCTTTTTGTCGTCGTCGCGGGCCCTGCCACCTTCTGCGGGTGGCCCGGCCCTGTGGAAGTGGCGCCGAAGCATGACGCACTCCTCGAGGGTGTGCTTGACGGGCCCCTGATGGTAAGGGCACGTCTCCTTGAGCATCTTGTCGAAGAGGTTAGCACCTCCGGGGGGCTTCCGAGGGTTCTTGTACTCGGCGGCGGCGACAAGGTCTGCGTCGGCGGCGTCGCGTTTCGCTTGCGACTTCTTCTTGCCTTTCTTCTTGGCGCCGCGCGGAGTAGACGCCTCGGGAGCATCTTCCGACGGGCGGCCCTGGGGCTGCTTGTCCTTTCGGAAGATGGCCTCGACCGCCTCCTGGCCAGAGGTGAACTTGGTGGCGATGTCCATCAGCTCGCTCGCCCTGGTGGGGGTCTTGCGACCCAACTTGCTCACCAGGTCACGGCAGGTGGTGCCGGCAAGGAACGCGCCGATGACATCGGAGTCGGTGATGTTGGGCAGCTCGGTGCGCTGCTTCGAGAATCGCCGGATGTAGTCCCGAAGAGACTCTCCCGGCTGTTGCCGGCAGCTTCGGAGGTCCCAGGAATTCCCAGGGCGCACGTACGTGCCCTGGAAGTTGCCGGCGAAGGCTTGGACCAAATCCTCCCAGTTGGAGATCTGCCCCGGAGGCAGGTGCTCCAACCAGGCGCGAGCAGTGTCGGAGAGGAACAGGGGGAGGTTGCGGATGATGAGGTTGTCGTCGTCCGTTCCACCCAGTTGGCAGGCCAGGCGGTAGTCTGCGAGCCACAATTCCGGTCTCGTCTCCCCCGAGTACTTTGTGATAGTAGTCGGGGGTCGGAAACGGGCCAGAAACGGCGCCCGCCGGATGGCCCGGCTGAAGGCCTGCGGACCGGGTGGTTCGGGCGAGGGACTCCGATCCTCCCCACTGTCGTAGCGTCCCCCACGCCTGGGGTGGTAGCCTCGGCGCACCCTTTCGTCGAGGCGGGCCCTACGGTCGCGACGATGGTGCTCGTTGCCGAGGTGGCCCGGGGCCGCAGGCGCGGTGTTGCGCGTGCGCCCGGTGTAGACCGAGGCTTCCCGCATGAATCGGGAAGTCGCGGCACGAGGTTCCGAGGGGTACCCCTGCCTTCGGGAGGCAGAGCTCTCGGCCCGCCGGGCCGCAGCGCCTTCCAGGAGATTCTTGAGCTCTCCCTGGATTCGCCGACCCTCGGTGGTTGATGGTTCTGGCATCGCACGAAGGAGCATCGCTGCGGCTGCCAGGTTCTGACCGACCCCGCTGGATGCTTCTTAGCGAAGGCAAGGCCTCGGGCGAGCCGGAGATGCGTCTGCCGTTAAAAGGGGGCCTCGGGCGAGACGGAAACACCTCGGTGTCGGCTGCCCTTGCCCGAGGCTAGGCTCGGGCGAGGCGTGATCGAGTCGCTCGTATGGACTGATCCCTGACTTAATCGCACCCATCAGGCCTCTGCAGCTTTATGCTGATGGGGGTTACCAGCTGAGAATTAGGCGTCTTGAGGGTACCCCTAATTATGGTCCCCGACATGAACTATTACTGTTTGTCAGAAATTTTATCTTTTTTGTAACTGCTAAAGTAAAATGAATTTATTTGAATTGTTATTGTTTGTCAGAAATTTTGTCTTTTTTGTAACTGCTAAAGTAAGATGAATTTGACAATGAAATTTTGTATATGGATGAGGTAAGCTGAGATGTACCTTCATGTTTTTTAAGAATTTTTTGAAACTTTTTTTAGTAGGTTTACACGAGTTTTGCACCAAAACGTGGTTTACATTCGATATGTTCCCTACTAATTATGCTACACATTGTAGTTATTTATGCAATACTGTAGGCCGCATAAAAAATTAGTTTTTCCTGCTGTATATGCATAAATTTAGGATGACAAGGATGTGCGTTGAGAGGAAATGGATTGACATGTATGGAAACAAAAAATCTGATTTAAATGTTTTATTTCTCCCATAAATATAGGATCTCTACGAACAACCATGCAGTTAGGCTCGTTAGAACCAGTTTATGATATATACTGATACTAATTATATTATACGATGTAGATATTTATGTAGTGTGGTACACCGCGTAAAAAATCAGTTTTCTGCTGCATGCACACAAATTTAAGATGACAACGAATGTGCGTTGAAAAGAAATAAATTGGTATGTATGGAAACCAAAAAAACCTGATTTAAATAGTTAATTTCGTCCATAAAAATAGAATCTCTGCAACAGCCATGCAGCTAGGCTTGTTGTTACCAGATTATGACATATATTAATACTACTAGTCGGTTGCCCGTGCGTTGCGACGGCTTACAATAATACCTATGTAAACTATCCACCAAAAAAATTCAAGATTTTTTATTGATTGTCTCCGCTCTCCGTATAATATTTTTTGATTTGGCTAACTGATGTTATTATTTACTCCATCTAATATGTCTTGGTGCAACACGGTCAATGAAGTCAGCGATTAGAAGAGAGTTCACAACGACTGACTGAACGAACAGAGATTATAAAATAACATAATTCCATCATACGGATACCAAATAAGGAAAAGTTTGTGAGCTCAAGTTTCTAAAATAAGTCACATGAACTCAAACTTATAAAAAAGATAAATCAAAATATGGAGTGATTGCTAAAGTCAGGCATCAATAAAAGCTGGATGCG
This sequence comes from Zea luxurians, assembly GCA_029449295.1. Classification (NCBI taxonomy): domain Eukaryota; kingdom Viridiplantae; phylum Streptophyta; class Magnoliopsida; order Poales; family Poaceae; genus Zea; species Zea luxurians. Next base: position 40,176,268 of record JAOPSE010000024.1, read on the forward strand.
CTCCATATAAATTATACTACTTCGTAGCAATTACTAACGTTTAAAACCAACAAATAACCTTTTATTTTACTGTTAGTGTGACAAATCATTGTTGCTCCATCCAATTCAGCAACCTCAAATACCATTGAGTCCATTGTGCCAATATGGTCTCAGAAACGACCTAATACTTGCAAGAGCCAAGAACGACGTGCCGTGCTTGGGCTGTAGCCTCGGCCCGTAGTGCTGGTCCGCCTCAACACGATTATATTTTTTTATTCTACAAAAAAAATGTACATACATATATACAATTTATATTCAATATTAAAAACATTTGAACATGATGTTTTACTGGTTAGACGACTTCACCTAGTGTCTCTCGCACTTCTTCCATCAAGGCATGGGTTCAAACCCCACCTCTTGCACTATTTTTTTAACATTTTACGCTGGTTTAATCAAATGGGCCGACGGGTTAACAGGCTGGCCCGGCACAGTCAGCAAGTCGGCATGACATGCCTGGGCTAGAGTTGTGGCCCGCGGGCGTCTGGCCCGTGTCGGGCCGCCGTTTGGTCATTTATAGGCGTGCATCGGGTTAATTTGAAATAGTTGTGAGGGGTTATTTGTAAAAAAATGACGTGGGACGACCGTTGAAACTGGTGCTTTAAGTATAGTATTAATACTAATTATGCTATACGGTGTAGATATTTATGTAGTGCGGTACACCGCGTAAAAAAATATGTTTCCTGCTGCATGCGCACAAATTTAGGATAGTAAGAATGTGCATTGAAAGGAAATAGTTTGGCATGCATAGAAACAAAAAATCTGATTTAAATGTCTTATTTCGTTCATAAAAGTAGGATCTCTACAAAAGACATGCAGTTAGGCTCGGTACAAACAGTTTATGATATATTTGATACTAATTATACTACACGGTTAAAGTATTTATGCATTACGGTACACTACTTAAAAATTGGCATGCGGGTCGCAGTTTGGACGCATCTCCATGTTCGATCATAAAAAACTTCAGTTTTGAGTGAAAACCTCTCAGTTTGATCGTAAATACCGAGCTTACATAAATGTTAGAAATCCCATATACATATTGGTTTGGTAACAAGATAATGCATACAAATATATAAACGTTTACGTAAAATGTGAATAGAAATATCATAAACAGACAATAGATAGAAGGGTAGCCATTGACTGAAATATATGTTGTAAACACCTATTGTCGTTGGCATAAATATGTATACAGAGTAGCATAAAAACACATCGTCGCTCACGCCCTAAGGGAGACGTCGCCCACTACACGCGTCTCTGGGATCCGACGCTGCTCGCGCCTAGGGGAGAACACCGTTGCAGCTCGCCCCTACGGAAGTCCTGTCACACCCGGATTTAAGGGACAAAGCCGGGTGCATCTCATACATGCGCCAAAGAAGACAACATATATAATAACAAAGTGTATAGAGATAAATGTCATAATATAATCAGAGTATTTATTACATAGTGGAAGTCTTACAAAATAAAATATGAATATAGATCGAACTAAAATCCATCCTTGGCGCTAGAAAGTCAACTGGGAGACACCACCTAGATCGAATCGAACTCCTCGATATGTGGCTCCTCTTGAACCACCTGTTCTCCTCCTGTGGAGGGTACTTTTAGTGGGCTTAAACAATTTAAGAGGATAAGGTAATTTTTTTAACACAAGATGATCCTATTAGGATAAGATAGATTCCTCTAAGTTAAGAGGGATCCATTAAAGTAAGAAAGAATCTTTTATGGTAAGAAGGATCTATTTAAAATAGATACACTTTAATGGAAGGTAATCTAAGTTGTTTAGTTATCTCATGAATTTTATTTATTTATATCTATACGTATATGTAATTGTGGACATTACTTCACAATCCATCACACTCAATCAAAGATCCAAATCAAACAAGTATCATAAGAACAAGCACTCAAGCGTATAGATAAAAAATAGTTTTGTTTTTTTTGTTCCTAAGATTAGGTCTCCTATTCCTAAAGGTCACTTTAGGCACAGGATTGCAAAGTGTGAAATCCACATTTGTCTTTAGAAGGAACAGGTAAGAATAATCAGAGTTAAGCGGAAATAGACGAGAAAAGATTAAGATAAGTTTAGAAAAGAATTAGAGTAACAAAGATAAGTAGATAATGGTTGTCCAGTTCTATCTAGGTTTCGTCCTACAGCCAACATTCCTCTGATACCACTTCTGTCATACCCGGATTTAAGGAACAAAGCCGGGTGCATCTCATACATGCGCCAAAGAAGACAACATATATAATAACAGAGTGTATAGAGATAAATGTCACAATATAATCAGAGTATTTATTATATAGTGAAAGTCTTACAAAATAAAATATAAATATAGATCGAACTAAAATCCATCTTTGGCGCTAGAAAGTCAACTGGGAGACGCTACCTAGATCGAATCGAACTCCTCGATATGTTGCTCCTCTTGAACCACCTGTTCTCCTCCTGTGGGGGGTGTGAGACAGCAAGGGTGAGCTCACACAAGTTCATCGCTCAACAAGTTGTGGGGAATAATGTGACATGAACTCACCAAAGGTGGAAGCTCATGAAGTGTAAGGCTTACCAAAGAGAATGGTTAAAGCTGAGCATTGCTTTTAAAGTTGGTCAAAATTTTATTAGCAATTACTAATTATAAGTAAATACCAAACCATAATAATAATAAAACAAAATTAATAACAAATCTCATGCGATGCATATGACAAATTGAGTTTAAGTTCCATAAATTAATCATGCGAGAGTCCTAAGCTGCTCATGACCGTGAGCTCGGCTAGTATACCAGTTTTACACTCTGCAGAAGTTGTACCCTGTACCCACAAGTCGTGTATCCCATGTCGCCAGGGTTTGCAAGACCCTTAGACACTACCGAGGTGAATGGCTAGGGATCCACTACGAGGCCTTTACAAAGTTCCATTAGCTTCCGAAAACACGCTACAGTTTATGGGAAGAGCACTTGCAAGAATCCCCCGTCTGACCACCATCGCAGCAAAATCAACCCGAGAACCTCCTTGCATGCAACTCCCCTACTGCCCTTGCCCCTTTCGGGTAAGGTAGTCTTCCACTAGCTTTCCTAATTAGTCAGCCAAGAGTGTCTCATTCCACCCTTGTGGTGGCACGTGTTTCTCAAGTTAAGCTCCATGTTCCAATTAAAATTAATGATCTTGACATGAACATAAATTAAATAACAAAATAATTGGAACATGGATATAATGAAATAGTAACCCAAAACCATATAGAGCAATAGCATAACTACCCAAATGATTTAGCGGTAATCAAGGAAAAAATGATAAACAGACTAGGGTGACCTATTAGGTCCCATCAAAATTAAACTTATGCATTGAATAGTGATAATAAAGAATACTATTGGGTAACAAAAGTGTATCAAGGGTACAACTTGCCTGGCACTTGTGATTCCAGTTGCCAGGGTGATTCTTCTGATCCTCTTGACCTCTCTGCTAGTCGTAGCAATACAAACAAACATGGTATACACAAAATTAACATCACACCAAACATAAGTACAAACTGAATAATAATGATCTACGCGTTGCTACGAGATCGTAGGATCGAGAACTACTAAGATCGGAGTCGTGGTCATCAAGTTATGAGGTGATTAAATGAGTAACACTTGGTTCTATGTTTATTTTATAATTCTAGAGAAAAGATAACCTAAAGTAGTAATTAATTCAACTTTAGTCGGATTGATCATAGATCATCTTCTATTACATCGATAAGCATATTAACAAGACTACCCAATATAAGTTAAATAAAGATCTAATTATAAAAGAATGAGACATGGTATAATAACAGTTGTTATTGCATAGTAAATATTTATACGAGACTAACGCAACTGGAGCGAGTCAATTCGGAATTAAAACAGAGGAGTTATGAACTTCCGAAGATTTTATGTATTTGATACAGGATTAAATAGGATATAAATTTTAATGTGGCTTTCATGTCCAAACAGAGACACTAGGTGATCAAAAATAATATTACAAAATTATAGAAACTGAGATGGATTAATTTGGGCTTCAAATGAATTTTCTATGAATTACACAAGTTCTAGTATTTATTTTTGCATTAAAAATCAATTCCTATTTCATTTTCCTTGATTTTTCAGTTTCCTGGACTGGGCGCATGAATAGCTGGAAGCACAAGGGCTTATACGCGAAATATACAATGACTCAGAACGCCACAGCGCAGGAATGCGGGTTGGTTTTGTGGATCCACAAGGGTTCTTATGTAAAATGGGCGCGGCCGAGGGGTAACACTTGATTTGAGTCATCAGATCACAGATCCATGACCCACAACAGAACACGAATCGGTATGCGATTGTGATAGTCCCTCAACAGATCTGCTGCGCGGATTAGTTTTAAGCAAACACTACTCTCCTCTAATCGCATCCGTCCGTTAAGATCAGACGGTCGAATGGCCTTGCCCCCATTCTCCGGCCGACCCGACGGCCTCACCGCCAGACCCCACGGTGGAGGCCATTATCGGCGATAGCGTTCCCGCGACCCGAGATCCCCACTCATCGACCGACTAGTGCAAATCGAGTCGGGGGACATAGCGAATCTAAAGAAGTAATTCTCACCGAGATTGGAGCAGTGGGATTCCCTGCCCACGGTGAGACGCGGTCTTGAAGATCCGACGAGCAGTTCGCCGCGTGCCCTTGCACTGTTTTGCCCACGAAGACCCGAAGGAGAAACTTGGTGGCGTGGTGAAGCTCATCGGGTCGAGCTCGTGCTCCAAACGGCAACAGGGATTTGGACCCATGGCGGCAGCGCAGATTCCGCCCGCGACGGCGTGGATCACCCCTTTTCTCCCCATTTTCCTAGCAAACTCTCTAGGTGGCTCTAGCGCGAGATAACAGGAGGGAAACACAAGTGCCTAGGGTTTTATTTCTACTCTTGGGTTCGGTCAACGACGTTTTTGCGGAGTTTGCGCAGGTCTGCCCATGCCGCTCAATCCGGGGGTTCTTGGCCATGGGACTTGACTGGAAGAGGGGTTGGCTCCGAGAGTCGGTGGCGGCTGGATCTTGGTGTCCACAGAAAAGTGCCAGGACCCAGGTAGCGCCAATTCTGGAAGGATCCCAACGATTTCGCGAAGGCCATTCAGCGCACGACCCGGAGTTGTCGCGATCACGCCATGGGAAGGAGATGAAGCTGTGCTTCGGGGCCCACCTACAAGTGAGTACGCAGGCAACCAGAGTTTGCGACAAAAGGGCCCACTGGTCAGCGAAGTACTAGGGTCTGGGCTGCGCGGGCTCAGGAGAAGGATGGGCCGAAAACAATTATTCCAGCCCAACAAGCTTTTTTCCTTTTCTTTTTCATCTCCCCTTTTCTGATTTCTTTTTCCTCTTTATTTTTAGAATTCAAATTTGAATTTAAATTTTTGTTATGAGATTCACCATTGATGATCATGTACCAATTCAAATATTAATGGAAGGGAAATATATACTTATTTATGTATTTATTTTATCTCATTTGCATAGTATTCTCCTCTCTTTTTCTCCAATTCTATATTGCAAACTAGGTCTTAAATCCAAGTTTAGATCTTAATGTATTTCTATAAATATGACTATTATTATTATTAAATGCACACAATGTATATCATTCTATAAAATAATCATCTTAATGTCTTAGTGGGTGCTTATAAATATTATATCATCCTAAAAGAAATCAATTTGTATATGAGTCTTTAATTTGGTCTTTACTAAAATAAGATTCCTAAACCCAAAGAGATTATTTAAGGATAGTCCATAAGCTCAAAATTTGATGGTGCTTCCTCTAGTTTTCAAAGATTAATTCTAACCTTCGAGCTACCCACTTGTTTAATTGTACCATTTATGATCTTTAGGGAGATGTATTTTTGCAAAGAAAGGAATTTTATTCTAAAGGTAACTCTAACTCATTTTCTTTGGGAGAAAATCCCAAAGTAGGATTTTAGATGTTACAAATTCTACCTTTCAAACTCAACTTGTCTCAAAAATTCGAGTATAAAGGTAAAAAATGCAAGAACTCCACCAAGATGTGCATAATTCTCTATCTATTTATTTTGTTATTTGGCTACCTTATTTTGATTATTATTTATTTCTTTTATTTTATTATTTACATTTTTTACCCATTTTAGGTCTCACAAGTCCGCCATCGCCGATCCCATCTCAACTGTGTTGCCTGTGACAATGCCGCGTCCGTCCGCCAGCTGCGAACTCATTGTCCACCCACCGCGGACCCCTTCTGTCCACGTCGAAACCGCCTGGCCTCGCGTCGGCCAGAGCCGTGCTGAATCCCGCCAGACCTGCATGCTCGCATGTCGGGCATCGCCGTCATGGTCCACCGACGTGCGTTGGTTCCGCCGTCGCGCAACCATTGCAGGCACTGCAGCCCCATGGTGCCCCGGGGAACCACGAGATCGAGCGCGCGCGGATGGGACCAGTAGCGGCAGCATATTCCTGCATGGTGGCCACGCCTGAGGCAGCCGCCGCGCGCTCGACTAGTGACGCCTACGTTGGATCCGACAGGCTGCAAGGCCGCCATCGTGCGTTCGGCCAGCGCCGCTCGCGCTGGATCCACCCACCCGCAACCGCTGCCGCGCTGGATCCGCCCGCCCGCAACCGCTGCGGTGCTAAAACTCTAATATATCTCTACTATTTATTAAGTAAGCAATAGTAGTCTGCCTTTGACCTGTTCTGCCTCTGACTCGTTCTGCCCCGACGTACAGCCCCGCACCAAAAAATCGTTTTGCTGTGGCACCAGAGACTAACGTCTGAGCAACAAACAACACACACCAACGCGTCTGAGCAACAAACAACACACACCAACGCTTATAAGTCACGTTTCGACGCTCTCGGTGGTCGGTATGGTACTATAATGAAATAACACCATACTAGTGCCTATGTCCGAGCGGTGTATGCGGCCCAACGGTGGGTGCGGCCCATTCTGCAGCCCATCCTACGGCGTCTGCCGCTACAGCCCAGCCTACGGCGCCCTGATGTTGCCTAGGCATTGCAACGGGAGCCTCCACTCCAGCGATGGAGCGCTGCCCATGACCTCGACCTCCTCCCCCACGACTACGACCTCAACCGCTCTGCCAGCTCCGCCACGACCTCGACCTCCTCCCCCATGACTTCAGCGCACAGAGAGGAGGATAAATGGTGGGCGTGCGGCATCGAGGTCGCTCGTGCGGCGCCGAGGAAGAGGAACCCACACGTCGAAAACCACCGAGCGCCTCGACCAGCTCGACGACGACCTGCACGTATTCTGCGTCCAGTTCATCGGCAGGGACCTACGCCTCCAGGTCTGTGCTGCTGCCGCCATTTCCTGCGTTCCTGCAATTTTGGTCCTGCTTGGAAGAGAATATGTACAAATGTAAGCCCAAACGCTGGGCAGTAGAACAGGTTAGAACATTTCCTGCGTTCCAGCAATTTCCGACCAGCTCTAAAAATCATTAGCTATGGCCAGTAGAACAGTCCCAAACGCTGGGCAGTAGAACAGGTTAGAACATTTCCTGCGTTCCTGCAATTTCCGACCAGCTCTAAAAATCATTAGCTATGGCCAGTAGAACAGTCCCAAACGCTAGGCAGGCCCTATTGAACAAACAATCATCCGTTTATGTGTGGTCTAACCTGTGATATTTTTAGAATGCCCTATCATTTTTTGAAGAACAGATGGTTGCTCAGAAACCTGGCAGACCATCAAGCTGTCATCTGCCGCACCACATGCAAGCAGATCAGAATTTGCGCGGCCAAATTTCAGTATAGTAACTGCCAAGAATAGAATCAGTCAATAATGAGTACTAACCAAATCAAACAGATAAAAATACTTGATCGCTGAAAGAGAAGAAACACATGGCATGACCATGGGTCCATAAAAAAACCTGAGGCTTTGCAGTTGTCAAAGATGCAGTGCATTCCAATAAATGAGTATGCAGACTCGGCAAATCTGACATGCCGCTCAGTATTGCTCTGCTTTGAGCCAATACTTATGGCCTGGTTTAACACTCCGCTGTTACTTCTCAAGTCCTGCATCAAACATGTTACACAAAAGTTTAAAGTGGCATGAAAGAAAGTATCTCTTGCATAAAATTTTCTTTTTGTATCAGTCTCCTATGTACAATTATCCACAAAATCCTCTACGCACGATCTAAAAAATGAAACTTGAAAGTATGAGGTAAAACAGAGAGAGAGAGAGAGAGAAATAAGATGAAACATACCCGCATATAATTCCACTTTCTGCCTCAGAGAGTATAGCATGTACCGGAGAGGGAGCCCACCTTCCACTGATCAATTACAGATGTTATAATAACTATCACATGATAGCTATGTGTCGAATGTTATGCACAAGTTTAAATAAGTTTTGTAGCAATATGTTTCTGTCATGTGATTTAGGACTACAGTCATAGACTCATAGTTAACATCTTTGTCCTATTGTTCAGTTTAAAAATATCCTATACGATCTCGAAGATGATGAGTAGTTTGGCTTGCTGTTGACACCAATTCAGAGTACCAAATAGCATTTGACTTGCTGTTCACATCAATCGAAATATATTGTTTGGGTTCCTATTCGCATTAGTTCAGACTGTTTAAAAGCTCAAGGGACAGACGACACAATTTTTGTTGTTCTGCTTTTTGTTCATTGCACTGACCTAACGCTATGCTGAATTTTGCTTCCCATCAATCCCACTAATAGCTAGGCTGTTGTTCTCCTTGCTGTTCATTGCATTGTGCTCCCATCAATCCCATCAGTTGGATTAGCATAAGCTGCTTTGATTTTCAGCAGTCCAAACTCATACATATGTATGCTCCCATCAATCCCATCAATTGGATTAGCATAAGCTGCTTTGATTTTCAATAGTGCAAGAACACATAAGAAGAACCTTTGATTTATCTTATGTAATGCTTTTTATCATAGTGCTTCTGTATCTCAAGTTTATCCTTCATAGTTAGTATGACCAGAGGGTCATGTCCATTATGTTTTTCCTGCTAGAAAGTATCCATCTTACAAACAAACTCATCAAAGTTATCTATGTTAACAAACTCATCAAAACAATTTAATATTTCCCTGTATACGTATGCTTGCCGTTTAAACTCCAAACATTAAACCGCTATTAATAACTTTTCAGATTTTGTTTGTAATAGAAGGCTAAACCTCGAACATTGGCGATCTTATGTCTTGGCACACTTGGCCAACATCTTGAGGACATCATAGCTGGTATTTTTGTATTTCCTACCTTCTAATCGTTGCTAGCTGTTGCATGGTTGCTAACTATTAATGTTTGCTCTATTACTTTGAACAGAAGTTTGAACTTGATTTGTGTTGCTGAGTGGTGCTTGCTGGACATTGCTAGATTTTTAGGTAACCACTGAAAAATCAGCACCTTCTTTCCCTGAAACTCTAATGTTCACCATCTATTGCATTTTTACTTACTAGGGTATCCTAGAATTGGTTTTCGTAATGAGTGATACATGCTTGAATTCTTGACACTTAATTACTAGATCATTAGTATAGGTTCAAATGTTCAAAAACAAAAAAATTGAAAATAAGACCACCTAGAGAATACATTTGCAGCTGAAAATACTTATAGCCTGTTTTACTTCAGTTGCAAAATAATTCACTGTAACTGTTAAGGTTATCTTGATTAAATTCCTTGAGTGGTGCTTGATCGTAGCTTTAGTAATTAAAATGTTGTTCTTTTTTATTTTGTTTATATCTGGCTACACGAGCGGCACTTTGCTTCTGAATGATCCTATTTGCCTGCAAAGGACGCTGTACAATTTTCTGCCCCGTTGGAAAAGGTATGTTTCCCTCTACTCGTTTAATCTACAATGGTTGTATGATCCATTGTGTAATTGTCTGCCTTGGAGTAACATACACAGATTATAGCTTGTTAACATAAACTGAACTTTTTTTAATATGGAACTATTTTCTTGTCCCATTCCCTCTCTTTAAATTACTTATGTACAAATGTCATTGCCACAAATGTGATTCCCTCTCTCTAAAGCTAGCTAATCAGAACTACTTTTAATAATATCAATTAATAGATTTCATACATCTTATGGTTAGGACACTTAGGCAACATATATTGTTCTAGCACTAATATGCTACAATCAGTGATAATTAAATTCTGCAATACATAACACTTTGTATTTGTTAGCTGCTAAATTCTGAGTCCTCTAAATTGTAATTTGACATAATCTTAGTGGTTGTTCATTATTTATCACTAATCAGTAAATGGTTGATAATTAGGGACATTAAATAAAATACCAGACTTGTGTGTATTTGGGGTATTCTTTGGGCTGTATAAAGTTTATAGCATGCTTCCGGTATATAGAGGTTGATGCTAATTCTTAGATAAAAAATTATAGTTGGGAGGCTTAGCTGGTAGCATGCTTTTTGTATGTTGCACTTGCACCCGCCCACAATTCTTTCTCTCACCCTCTTCTTTTTGAACGATACACTTGTACCCGTCCACAATTCTCTCTCTCACCCGCTTCTCTTCATGCTTCTTTTTTGGATCTACCATTTAGCGCAAGCGAACACCTTTAAGGGAAAGTATTGTTGCTTATATCTCTTTTTTATAAACTTCTTTAGTGCTTTCCTTTGAGTTTGAGTCCTGCTTGTTGAACCACACAAGATGAGTAAACTATGAGCCAGCACATGTTCAGGAAACTAATCTCCATCAACAACTTCCTCTTAAAACGTCACTATCAAACATTGTAATGTGCAAATCATTGCGTGTTACAAGACTCCTAGGCATTTAGAAGAATGTTCGGATCAGATACGACTTTTATTAAGTAGTGTCAGATATAATATTATAATTTATATGGATAGATTGACATCTTAAATATCTAACTTTGAGAATACGGATATACGGATATGAATAAAAATCAGGTACGGATAAAACATTAAGTACCCGGCGATAGGCCCAACAATGATGCACAGGAGCATTACAACACAAAGAAGTTCAGCTTATTGTTCAGTCACTGGCCATCTTCTATTTGACAACAATTTCTGGAGTATGAGAGGGCCTGTTATTTATTAGTCAGCTAAGGATTTTGATCTAGGCATTTTGCAGGCAGAAAAAATAGGCCAAATAAAAAATAGGATGTGAATTCAAATAACCTGTCCTTGTAAAGTCCTGATGAATATTGATGAAGCTTGAAGCAGACGACACAATAGATGAGTGTCTCAACGAAGCCGCTATTTACCAAATGCCGTCAGCACTACGAAGGTTGTTTGCAACAATACTGGTATACTGCGAGTCGAACGATGTGGCAGAATTATGGTAGAGACACCTTGACTCAATGTCAGAGGACTATCACCGTAGTACTCAAAGCAAAACCCATGTGCAACAGATGGTCTTGATTGACATTAGAAACATTTTGCAGTCAATGGGTAAAGACATAAAGACATTCCCTCTCCCTGCTATCATCGACGAATATGATGATTCACATGGTACTGATAGAGAGATTTACGAGGAGGAAAGTATCGAGCCAATAGCAGAAGACGTTGCTATGAAAGAAACCCTAAATGAGGAGCAGAGGTCTGCCTATGATAAGATCATATCTATCGTTGACACCAATAACGATGGAGTGTTCTTTGTGGATGGGCCTGGTGGACTGGCAAGACCTATCTGTATAAGGCACTGCTTGCGGCACTACGCAGTCAGGACAAGATTGCAGTTGCAACAGCTACATCTGGTGTTGCGGCTTCCATATTGCCTGGGGGCAGGACTGCCATTCGCGCTTCAAGATACCACTTACTATTGATGATGGTGCTGTATGTAGCTTCACGAAACAAAGTGGGATAGCAAAGTTGCTACAAAAAGCATCGCTCATTATCGATGACTAAGAGGCAAGCAATTGAGGCGCTAGACAATAGCATGCGTGATATAATGGGACGGCCTGGGCTTCCCTTTGGTGGGAGGACTGTTGTATTCGGCGGTGATTTCAGACAAGTACTCCCTGTTGTACGCAAGAGGTCAAGGGCTCAGATAGTTGCTGCCTCTCTACGGAGTTCTTACCTCTGGGAATCCATGTGTCACCTAAAGCTTGTTCAAAACATGAGGGCACAGAGCGACCCATGGTTTGCAGAATATTTGTTGTGCGTCGATGGTGAAACTGAGGAAGCGAACAACGATGGTGATGTTCGTCTTCCAGATGAGGTATGTGTGCCATATACTGGTAATGATCGTGACCTTGATAGACTGATAGATGACATTTACCCCAATCTAAATGAAAACATGTCTAAAACAAGCTACATCACTTCAAGAGCAATATTGTCTACACGGAATGACTGGGTGGATATGATAAATATGAGGATGATCGATCGTTTCCAAGGGGAGCAGATGATGTACCATAGTTTTGACACCGCGGTGGATGATCCTAATAACTATTACCCATCAGAGTTTCTAAACTCGCTGACTTCTAATGGACTACCCCCGCACATTCTGAAGCTCAAAGTTGGATGCCCAATCATGTTGCTTAGGAATATAGACCCTGCTAATGGACTTTGCAATGGCACGAGATTGGTGGTTTGTGGTTTCCAAAAAAACAGTATTGATGTTGAAATTGTCCTTGGCCAACATGCTGGAATGCGAATTTTCTTGCCTCGTATACCCTTGTGCCCCTCTGATGATGAGATGTTCCCTTTCCAGTTTAAAAGGAAGCAGTTTCCGATAAGACTAAGTTTTGCCATGACGGTTAACAAGGCCCAGGGACAGACAAATCCTAATGTTGGTGTGTACTTGCCGGAACCAGTGTTCTCTCATGGCCAGCTTTATGTTGCTCTATCAAGGGCCACTGCTCGATCGAAAGTGAAGATACTTGCCATTCCAGTCATTGATGAGAAGAAGAAGAAGAAAGGGGTTGAAAGGAACTCAGCGATAAATGGCGCAACATACACAAAGAATATCATTTATAAGGAGGTCCTTACGCCGTAGCTGACATTGATGAATGCATGGCAATTAACAACTTGTAATGCACTTAATTATTTTGGTTTTTACGTGAATATGTATTTTTGCCTTTTATTTATCTATTGTTTATTGGTCATTTGGTTGATACAACAAATAAAGCAGATGAGCATTGAATAGATGGTATCGGTCTCTTTTCATTATGTTTCATGTATTGTTTAGTAAATAGTCTTGGGTCTTTGGACCCAACTAAACTAGATATAAATAACCGCATCTCACTTAAGTAGAAGAACATTGTTCAGTATGCAAATCTCGTTTATAAGGAGGTCCTTACCCCCGCACGTTTTGAAGATGTGGAGGGACATCACGACTCCAGGTTAGTTTTTTACTACTGCTAATTAAGATGCTAAAATTGTAATGCTGCTTATGATATACATTATCGATGCTTAATTCGGTAGGATATCTCTCATTTTTGTAATAATGGAGGGACATCACGACCCTAGGTTAGTTTTTTACTACTGCTAATTAAGATGCTAAAATTGTAATGCTGCTTATGATATACACTAGAGATGCTTAATTCGGTAGGATATCTCTCATTTTTGTAATAATGCTAGATTTATTTTTGTAATATCTGCGCCCGTCCCACCGCAAGGGGGTAAGCCAACTTCCAGCTTTTTTAGGGTCATCATGTTGATATCGCGACTGTTAGTACTTGTTGGATTAGGTGTTAGTTTTGACCATAGCCAAGCTTTTGATTCATCATAATCTGATCACATAACCAATTTCTCTTCGTATGTGTACAACAACCTCGTGGCCACTGGTGGGATATGTGGTTGTCTCAATTGCAGACAATTTTGCTGAACCTGTAATATCAATGAGGTTGAAGATATCATAAGCAAAGGCAATTTTTAATTAGGTATCTCGCTAGCCCTGTTGCTACTGGTTGATTGCTTCATTTAATTTGATGATACTTTTCTTTTGAGAAGAATAGTGTATGGTTAAATAAAGCTTTGGAATCCTAATTTTTGTTTGGTAGGGCTAGTATTTGCTTGTTTTGGAACATAATGTGTTACCGCTGCCTGAGCAAAAGGGTCAGGTACGCGATAAAAACCTGATTCATGGCCATGTGCATCTGTTGGTGAAGAGATGATGGCAGTTTAAATTACTTATCTAAAAGAAAGAATTTGTGTTGTTTTATTTCTTGGTGCAGGTCCTAATATATGGTTTCTCGCAATCATCTACTTCATTCTCGGATGTCCCCAGTGCCTCTTGTCAGCGAGGTTTTGATTGATTCATCACTTGGTAACCAACCAAACACGCAGGTGCTAGGTCCAAAGTCTCGATAGGAGAAGACTCGCTGCTCCCACAAAAGATTCATGCTTTTGAGCTAACAAAGGGGATAACGAAATCTTCATACAGAGTGATCTGGATCATTGATAGGGAAGTTTTAGGACTACCATTTTGCACTTAGGCAAACATGCTATGCATAAAACATGTATGTAAAATTGTAAATCATGAGTAGCAAGTCAAAGTTTTTGATTCACATCTTAATAACTATGATTTGGTTCACAACACTCATGAGATATACCATGTATGTGCTGTCATTATGTTCCTCAGTAATGATGATGTGAACGTTGGCCAGTCACCCATACCACCTTGTTTCTTCTGGAACAGAACTGTCAGTGTTTGTTCAATGTCCTGTGCTAATGGTTCTACGTTTGTAGAGTGTTTGCGTGAAAATGATTGTTGTCGGTGCCGAACATACTGTTGCAGTAACTGAAGACGGTGACCTCTACGGATGGGGTTGGGGTCGATATGGAAACTTAGGTCTTGGTGACCGTAATGACCGTTTGCTTCCTGAAAAAGTATCTTCTGTGGAGGCAAATTATCTAATTTGGCCTGGCCTGTCTTTTTTTCCAGTTTAGAATCAACAGATCCAAGTATCTGAACGTCTACTAACACCTACATCACTTGATACTGCATGAGAATCGGTCACATATTACAAAAATTGAATAAGCTCTTTATTCCTCACATCAGTGTTTACAGTAGTTTATATTACACGTAGCACATTTGCGACCTTTCTAAAAAGGACCCTAGCCCTGAGCAATAGTCAGGTGTACTCATAAGAGAACCATCAGCTGTGTTTAGTTCTGTAGGCGTGGTGCTTGAGCCGCCAAACATGCTCGTGTTCCTTTCTTTCTAGATCATCCACCTGACAAGCAAAAGCAGGGAGTCAAAATCACGCTGGATGTTGTCGTCTTGAAACATCCCTCAGTTGAAAACAGTATCAGGGGTCAGTTCTTTTTGCCCTGATAGAAACCATCAAATGCATAAAATTCTTTCAGCTGATTAGCAGTTTGGTTTACCAACACATGTTTACGCTGACCGATATCTTCTAATCTTTGGTGGCTCTTCTCACTCTACCTTCTCTTTGTTATCTATCACGGTTGAATCTGGTACATTCTGTTTTTTAATAATAAGAATGTACAATTAACCACCTGAGGAACATTGGAGAAAGTAAAGTTCTTTTGATGATTTTTTCTAGGTTGATGTTTCAGATAAATGCAATAATTGTTAATACTATGTCCAAATGATACCTGATTTTCTGGATGAAGCCGCAAGGACAAAGAACTACAGTGGAGCAGAGTTGGAAGGTGTTGTCAAAAGTGCTGTCTCGTTTGCTTTGAACCGGCAGATAACCATGGATGACCTCACTAAACCTTTGGATGAGGAAAGCATTAAGGTTACTATGGATGACTTTGTGAATGCACTTCATGAAATTACTCCTGCATTTGGTGCTTCCACCGATGATCTCGAAAGATGCAGGTGTGTGCTGTAATATCTTCGAACATCAATTTAGCAAAATGATATGTACATGCAAGATGATTGTATTCTTTTTAGGGCATTTCTGGGACCCTCACTCCTTTTCTCCCACAAATATGCAGTTCAGGATCTATTCCCTTTGTGTAGCACTTATCTTCTCTCATTGTGTTTTTTGTGTGTAGATTAGGTCTCTGTCTTCTCTATATTGTATCAAGCATGCTTTTACACGCTTATATTAAATATTTCCCACTTCATGTTTTTTCTATCTATTAGCTAGCTTCGCAGGCTCTCTCATTTTTTATGTTACATTATGCGCAACTTGACATGAACAGATTACACGTGCTAGCATTTTCAGCTACTCAGCGTATGAGAATTATTTATTTTTGGATGCTGTTTCACATATATATGAGTTTCTGTAATTAGTTTCCTGTGTATATTGTATAATACATACTATTGGCTTCCTTGTTTCACAGAACACAAATAATTTAATTTTATATTCAACACCATCTTTATGTTGAAATATGCAGATTGCGAGGTATTGTTGACTGTGGTAAGGCACATAAGCACATTTACCAGAGAGCTATGCTCCTTGTAGAGCAAGTTAAAGTTAGCAAAGGTAGTCCACTTGTGACTTGCCTGTTGGAAGGTCCTGCTGGAAGGTACAGTATCTAAGGCTAAACAACATCCATGTCTTTAAAAACTTTGCTGGAAACTTATTCATGTTTACTGCTTCAGTGGTAAAACAGCTATGGCAGCAAGTGTTGGCATTGACAGTGATTTTGCATATGTGAAAATTGTAAGTTTCCTTTATTTTTAGTTTTCCTACTTACTCTAGCAAGGATTAAGGCTAAATTTTTGAATTGTGCTTTTCACTATAGATATCAGCAGAAACAATGATTGGTTTCAGTGAAAGCAGTAAATGTGCACAGATTTGCAAGGTCAGTGATATTCTGTACATAACATTTAGGGTAGCCTATTCAATAGTTACTTAGCTTGTCCTAAACGTCATATATTTTAAAACCTAGTAAATTAGTTCAATAGCTTATTTTCTATTGGTCAGAAGGGCTACTTCTCAGGAGAGTCGAAGAAACACTCAGATGTGTTCCGTGATATCTCAGAATTAGATTTCTTTCCATATGCTACAGATTCGGATAGCGAAGAACTTGAACTGAAGGAGTAGAAACCTGTTCTGAAGGCTCAGTCGGGAGGCGATTCAAGTGGCAACAGCTCAAACGATTTCTACTTCCCAGGCCTTCATGATGACCTGTCACAAGACTGTCTTGCCTGGGCAAGCAGATCGGACCACCCTTCCCTTTCTTGTCTGAACAAGAGATTTAATCTGTTAATGAACAGCAGGTATCTATACAAGCTGCAAAGGAAATACGACATCATTGAGCACTGGGTGTACCTCGCTTGTAGCCTGATGCCCTGGGAAGCATTTGATCCATCGCAGAGACGGTAGATGAGGCTCTCGGAGATGCCATACGACGAGTGCTTCTTGTGTGTAGATAGTGAGAGGAAATTGCTTGTAAAATCTTGCATTGACTTATATCACTGGTTACTAGCAGCAATAAGTCTATATGTAAAACTTCTCGATTTGTATATCAGCTATGCTTCTTGTGGAGTAAGGAAGCGAACGCAAGCCAGCCTTTTGTATTAGTGCATTCTGTTCAGTTCTTACTTGATCATCCCGTGTTCTCGTGTGTGTTATGGCCGAGTGGCAAGCTCAACACTGGTATTGTTGTCTTGTCTCAAATGAAGTCTGGTTCCACAAGTTAACCGGAAATCTTCATGGGTGATAGCTATGTCAGATTCTTTCGCGCATAGGGCAAGTAATGCAAGTGATAGCTGTGTCAGTTTACCCCCATTTTCTTGGGCATCACTTGTCTCAAATGAAGTTCATTGGAGGTTCGCAAGTTAAGTTCAAAAGAAATAGCCAGGTTTTAGGCAACTAAGAAGCCAAAAAATCTAGCCTAAAACTACCTATTTACACCACTAGAAACAGAGGGATACATGACCTTAACCCACACATAGCATTCATCTGCTCCGACCCAGGAGCAATAGCAAGCAGGTAGGATATCCCTTTTGCTCCAGCCATACTCCACCTCTGCAATTCCTCATCCACCACTGCCGAAACATCATTTAAATTTGGGGATACTCCATCAAACACACCTATTTCGGTGAGTCCAAATTGACCAAGCACAGAGGATGATGACAGAGTTCGACTCTTTTCTAATCTGACCCTCCACTCGGCTATTTACTGTTTCCTACCAGTCATCAAAGGAAAGCCTGCCCACTTGAGGGGCCAATGCTTGCAGGCCAAATTTACTAAATGTGTTACAGCTGCCTAGCAAATGATCAATTGTTTCAGGTTCCTAATCACATAGAGGACAACTCTCAGGGTGCTCCAAATTTCTTTTTGCAAGTCAATCAGCTGTCTAGCATTTCTTATGTGCCACCAACCACATAAAAAACGTATGCTTACCAGGTGCCCAACTTAGCCAAATCTTTTCCCCAGGCTGGAAGGGGATGGATCCATTGAACAAGACTTCATAGGCAGACTTGGCTGAATATATCCCAGAGGGTGAGAATTGCCAAATGTGAATGTCTTCAACATCTGGATGCAAAACAACTTCTGATAAGAGATCCCAAAGTAACAAATATTCCATTAGTACTGCCAATGTAAGAGCACCCTGAATATCAGAAATCCATTGCTGATTAGTGAGGGCATCATGGACTGTTCTTTTTCTGGCTCTGTTAGAGATTGCTCCAAACATATTTGGTGCTAGATGATCTGTCCTTTGTCCTTTCATCCATCTATCAGTCCAGAAATTGATATTCCTCCCATTACCAATCTCTGATTTCAAAGCAATAGAGAAAGGGAATTAACTACTTTATGTGCTTGGGTGGGGATGAAAGGCTAAGGTTTATTTGGTACTGTTTTCTGTAACCATAACCAGCACATTCTCAAGGCCCACTCCATTTTTTGCAAATGAGATGAACCAAGTCCTCCCAATTGTAGTGGCCGAGTCACCTTGGGCCAAGCTATCATGCAATGTCCTCCTTTGACATCATTCCTGCTCTTCCAGAGAAACCCTCTTCTATAGTCAGCGCAATCTCAGTTGGTAGTAACTGGTAAACCTCTGGTGCTCACAGTCATAGTTCTGGTACCACCTACATGTGGAAGACAAATAATAAAATCCTCATGAAGTCATCATAAAAATTTAAGTTTGTTCTCAATACATGCATTTCTTTTTAGCATACGGGCGCTGCTTTCTTATTTCTACTTGATAGTTATTCATTATCTGCTAATGGAAGTTTTAATATATAAGTTCATTACAACATGCAGAAAATTGCAACAGTATGCATGTTCTTGGCGGGAAAAGTTGAAGAAACACCCAGACCTCTGAAGGATGTCATACTTCTTTCATATGAGATCATCCACAAAAAGGATCCTGCTACAGTTCAACGAATAAAACTGAAGGTGATTTGATTTAGAGCATTTAATATCTTGATATTGCTGTTCTAGGTAATCCGAAGTTCCGAATTTCATGACCTATGATGTTATTATCCTTTTCTCCTATTATTATTCTATTGATGGCTCTTCCTTTTCATTTATCCTATAATAGTACCTTTTTAAAAGGCAAGGCTAGGATGACTCTTTTTATGCAATTTTACGTCCTATTTACTGTGACACGCAAAAAAACTGAGGCTGATTGTTTTGTTTCTTCAGGAAGTATATGAACAAGAAAAGGAACTTATTTTACTCGGGGAACGTGTTGTGCTTGTGACACTTGGTTTTGATTTGAATGTGAACCATCCTTACAAGCCCTTGGTTGAAGCAATAAAAATATTCAAGGTTGCTCAAAATGCACTTGCTCAAGTTGCCTGGAATTTTGTTAATGATGGGTATGCTAAAATTACTCTTCCTCATTACAAATAGTAATCCACAAACATCCCTATTTACTACGCCTTAAAAGGGGTGTACAGGCTCCGCACTTCACTTTGCCTGCAATTTAATCCACACCATATTACGGCTAGTGCAATCTTCCTCGCTGCGAAGTTTCTCAAAGTCAAGCTTCCATCAGATGGTGAGAAGGTCTGGTGGCAAGAGTTTGATGTAACTCCGTGTCAGCTGGAAGGTTGGTCTCTAGATACAACCGCGCGGCCCATCCTCACGTGTAGCCACGCAAGCCCACGTCCGCAAATCAGCTTGCGCCCTGACCACTTGGGACCACCTGACAGACGACCGCGCGCTCACTGCCTGGTAGGGCTCATCTGTCATCCCTCTCCTCCCCTTCAACCGAAGACCGATTTTGATGCCTGCATGCTCGGAGCTCGTGGCTGTGAATCCTCCGGACCCGTAAGAACTGGGCGGCCTGCTAGGACCCACTAACCCATCTGCGCAGACCCTATCAACCACTGCTGGTGGGACCTAGCCGTCGGTCGTCCACTCGTCAGCGGAGCCCTGGTGATCTTCTCGGACGTGCTTGCTGCTGGTGCGGTAGACGCAGACCCCGCGCCGATCTCGCCTCATAGCAAGCCACATCGAAGTCGCCGCCCTACGTACGTGTTGTCGTGCAATGGAGCGTGACCGCTGCGTCTTGCGCCGTTCGCCGTGGTGAAGGTACCCCGCAGATCCGCTGCTCACTGGGGCCTGACACTCTGCGCGACAGCCGCCGGTGAGATTCAGGTTCTCGGTGCTCCTCTCCTTCCCGTGGTTGTGTTCCGTCAAGTAGAGCTCGTGATTACCCAAACCATAGACCGAAATTCCTCACCGTACCTGCTGCTCCGCCATGGACCCGCCTGCTCTGTGGATTGACAACCTCGCCATCCCACTTTTGGTAAGACATCATCCACCTTGCTCGCAATGATCTCCTCTACACGTAGGACCTTTCGGGAGGGTAATCGGGGCTCGGGTGCGCGATTCGCTTTTCCTCCGGCCAGAGCCCGCCGTGAGACCTCTCGTCGCCGTCCTCGGCCAGCCAGCTTGTGGGGAGAAACCCCTTGTGCCGTCCGATTTGTTTCTGATGGCCGAGATTTGCTACAAGTTACCTATTGGGATTATTAGATCGTGGTCGTTAGTCCTGCAATCTACGCATGCGATTAAACCTCAAGTTGTTAGACTCTCATCCGTGGATGGGGGATCGGACGTCTGACGTCGCGTACCGGTTCGGTCCCTTAGATCTGACCGTAGATCATAGATCCTATGGTCTAAACGCATCCAAGTCCTTAGCCGCGTGGCATTCTTTGTAAAGAGCCCCTAGGCTTTATCGGATTTAACCCGCCGTCCACTCTGTATGCTCACTGAGTCTGGAAAAACATTTATAGCTTGGCCCCTAATCTTTCTGGAATTTGGGACGCAGTCTAGGAAATAAAGAAAATAGGGAAAAGGAGTTTAGAAAATGATTTTTGGTTTAAAAATAATTGCAGAAACCCATTTAATTCATGGAAATTTCATATTAAATCCAAATGAGTTCATTCCAATTTCTATAATTCTATAATATTATTTTTTTATCACATAACATCTCTGTTTTGTCATGAAAACAACAATAAAATTGATTTTCTAATTAATCCTATATCAAATACATAGAAACTTTGGAAATTCGTAACTTCCCCATTTTAATTCCAAATTGAACATTGGAAATTCCTAATTAACTCTGTTGTGTTAGTCTCATATGAATATTTACTACGCAGTAACAACATTGATTATACCATGTTTCATACTTTTATAATTAGATATTTATTTATCTTATGTTAATTGGGTTAATCTATGTATATTGGATTAATTTATTTAATATTAATATAGTATTCTAACTTTATGGTTATATAATTTAACTATATAATCTTTAATCAAATAATGACTTAGATTAAAGTTGAGATAATTATTTATAGAATAATCTCTCATATGATCTATACTATAGTTTAATATTTAAGTCACGTAGAGCTTTTATAGATCATAACTCCTTAACCATGACTCCGATCTTAGTAGTTCTCGATCCCACGATCTCGTAGCAACGCGTAGATTATTATTATTCAGTTTGTACTTATGTTTGGTGTGATGTTAATTTTGTCTATACCATGTTTGCTTGTATTGCTACGACTAGCAGTACAGTCACGAGGATCCAAAGAATCACCCTGATAACTGGAATCTCAAGTGTCAGGCAAGTTATGCCCTTGATCACTTTTGTTACCTAAAATTGCGAAATAGAACCCCCGCCGCCCCCGGCCATGCGCGCAGCCTGGTGGGACCTGGTGGGGCTCGGGCTCGGCAACATGGTGGGCGCCGGCGTGTTCGTGACCAGGGGTCGCGCCGCCCGCCTCTACGCAGGGCCCGGTCTCGTCGTGTCCTACGCCATTGCCGGCCTCTGCGCGTTGCTCTCCGCCTTCTGTGTACGACTCCGTGGACATGGGTGACGGCGAGCTGGTGGTCCTCGACAGCGGCAGCATGCTCCCTTGCTTCCTCATCATCTATAATTTGTGTTCCGTAGCATCGCACGGGTACGTTCCTAGTATATATATATATATATAAGACCACTCATATAATAACCCTATCCTGATATAAGTTTTACATTTAATATTTGGTCTACTTTTCCCTTTCACAGAAAATCTTGGAGTCCGTATGCAACTTGAGCATCTTGCTTTTTCTCCCACATCACCATAAATATGCGTGGCATATCTTGTAGCCCGACTACATCTACTTATTATACTTGCTAAGACGAGGTGCAAGAGATGTCACGCAGATTTATGGGATGTGTAAGAATGAGAAGTAGAGAGAGAAAAGAGACATGCTCACTAGTAGCCAGTTGAGAGTGGGCTACATGTGAACTCTAAGACTGTATAATAAAGATGGACCAAGTATTAAATGTACATCTTTTATTATAAGAGAGTTATTATAAAAATAGCCTTTTAGTTAGCTATATATATATTATATTATATATATATATACATATATATATATATACCAACATCATAAAAAATATTGTGGGCTATTTATTAAACTTCTCTTATCGCTTGCGCAGAGTGTAGTTGCTATAGGTGCTGGGCTGGAGAGTAGTTTTCTCTTGCTCTACTGATACGACATGTAAACAATGAACTCTAAGGCCTTGTTCGTTTATATCGGATTGCACCCGAAATCGTTCCGGCTAATCAAAGTTTATATAAATTAGAGAAGTAATCCGGCTCGGTATCGTTCTGACCCACCAATCCGACACAAACGAACAAGACCTAAGGGCCCGTTCGGTTCTTAGGGATTGGCCGCCCGGAACTATTCCTAGCTGGATTGGTTACCTAATTTATATAAGGTTTGATTAGATGAAATAATTCCGGGATGAATTCCGGGCCAAACGAACAGGCCCTAAGGCTATCTCTAATCATTCCCCTCTTAAATCTCTCTATTTATATTTTCTATTCATATTTAAAAATATCTCTCCCTCAGCTATTCTTCCCCTATTTCATCTCTTATCCAACCATTCCCCCTTTATCATTTAACCGAGTTATTTGACTTTTATACATTAATTTTTGGAGTTTTAAAAATACTACTATATTCGTAATATCATAATACATATTGTTATTAGGTAATATCACACTTGAAAATAATTAATTTCATAATTATTATCGTTGATTAGTGGAGAGGGGGAAATGTTTCTCTCACCGGCGTGAGGGGGAGGGAGGGGGCAACGTTAGAGCCATTCAGGCTGTCCGCAACGGATGCCGCGGGACGCCCTCTCCCCTTCGCCTGTAGCTGCATGGCGGCTACAGAGCATCCGCTAGTGCTGCAGCGGCTCTCTCTAGCAAGCACTCTACGTGGAGGTAAGGCTCTCTCTCCCCCTCGTTCTGGCGTGTGCCTCTCTCTCCCTCTAAACACTGTTCACGTGGGCCCACTTTCAATTGTTAGTAGATAAAAAATTTATAATAGATGAAAAGTATGTATAAAAATGATATTTTATAGTGTAGTGGGATATAGGAGGAGTATTTAGGGGGAACCGCTGTGGGAGATGAAAAAATAGGGGGTGAAATGTTGATGATGTGACTAAAAAAGTGATATAGGGGGAAAAATTTAGGGGGAACGGTTGCGGATAGCCTCAGGGAGCAGTCATACCGTAACGAGGGGGAGGTGGAGTAGAGGGGGCGCCGTTGGAGTTCGCCTACGCGAGGGTCATTGGAAATAGCAGAGTAGCAAACAAGAAACACATGAGGCTGGTTCCAACACCAATAGCGGTTGACGTAGGCGAGCTCGCGGTCAGTGCCGACCATGATGCGATCGGTACCGACTAGTGCTGCTGACCGGTCATTTAGATGGTTGAATTGCTACCAATTGGTCAGTTACATGTAATGCCTTCTAGTTGAACGGTTTGATTGGTATGGAGTTAAAACTGGTCGGTACCGATTGCCTTTAGCGATGTAAATGTTTTGATTGGTTCACAATGTTTTAAATCGTTTGAGATCCATAAAAAATAATTCTAAAAATTTTAAAAAATCCTAAAATTCGACTTATGAATGGAGAGAAATATTTAGGTTCATTCACATTCCACATTCTTCATTTCACTCGTCTTCCTTCATATTATAGCATTCCACTATTTATTTTAATGCGAATCTTAGTTGGAGTCCGTTTTTTTAACCTTCATAGACTTGATCAATGATCAATATCAATAACTTTCTGACACCCTTCCGCTGTGGAGGTCTTCTTTGATGACCTTTCTCTCGTGCATCATCAGAAGAAGAATGATTATGCCCATGCTCGTTCTCTCACTCCACAACCTCTATTTTGATACATATATCTTCCTCGTATGTGTCCCTACCCACGTTTCATGCATGGATGCTCCTCCTAATGATGATCCTACCACCAATTATCCTCCTCGACCATTCACTTATCCATATTCTTTTTCATACCTATATGGATATCCACATGGTGCTCCTTCGTATGGTACTCTTCCTATGTTTCCTTCCCTGTTTGGTTCTCCTCCTACATATGATGCTCGTCCTCAATTTTATTCTTCTACAGACATGATAGTATCCCTAAGCAGCGATATTGATTCTGCCTCAAATTCGTTTGAACAAATATGAAGGATGAAAAGCTAGTGTGTGTGTGTGTGTGTGTATATATATATATATATATATATATATATATATATATATATATATATATATATATATATATATAAGGAGCACTAGGCTTCTAATAGGTATAGAAAGCCCCAGCCACTTGTGGATCGCACCAAACAACCATGTGCATGTGGTCTGGTGCGTCCCCTGCCATGCATTAGGTCAAACCTCCCCACGTAGGCGCGTCAGTCAAACCCCACGGATGCACAATTGTGGTTTTGTTTTTTGGCCAAATGGCGTAAATAGTTCACAGAAATAGTGTAAATAGTTCATAAAGATAGTATAAAACCCCGCCCACCCATTGTACCATGTCCACACGCGCAGGCGCATGCATACAGATCATATTTTTATGATAGATCTGATAATTGTGGCAGATCATATGAGTTTTCATTGCATGTGCGTAAATTTTGGATAATATTTTTGTTTCCACTGCATGCGTGCAAAAAATGGATGGCTCCATAAATATAGGATCGCTCAAATGGTCATGCAGCTAAGCTCATTATATCAAGTTTATACTAATTATGCTATAGAGTGTAGGTATTTATGCAATTCGATATACTTAGTAAAAATATATTTCCTATTGCATGCACATTTCACTATTTATTTTAATGTGAATCTCAGTTGGAGTCTGATTTTTTAAACCTTCACATACT
The DNA here is from genome assembly GCA_029449295.1 of Zea luxurians. Taxonomy (NCBI): domain Eukaryota; kingdom Viridiplantae; phylum Streptophyta; class Magnoliopsida; order Poales; family Poaceae; genus Zea; species Zea luxurians. The sequence goes on from JAOPSE010000024.1 coordinate 40,201,783, forward strand.
TGATCAATGATCAATATCCATAATTTTCTGACACCCTTCCGCTGTGGAGGAGATCTTCTTTGATGACCTTTCTCTCATACATCGTCAGAAGAAGAATGATTATGCCCATCCTCGTTCTCTCCCTCCACAACCTTTATCTTGATACGTATATCTTCCTCGTATGTGTCCCTACCAACGTTTCATTGATGCTCCTCCTCCTAATGATGATCCTACCACCAATTATCCTCCTCCACCATTCACTTATCCATATTCTTTTCCATACCTATATGGATATCCATATGGTGCTCCTTCGTATGGTACTCTTCCTATGTTTCCTCCCCCTGTTTGGTTCTCCTCCTACATATGATGCTTGTCCTCAATTTTATTCTTCTACAGACATGATAGTGTCCCCAAGCAGCGATATTGATTCTGCCTCGAATTAGTTTGCTTACTATGGTGCTTCTTAATTCTAATAACAAAGAGATTGAACAAATATGAAGGATGAAAAGCTAGTAAGTATATATATATATAGGGTAGGTATAACAGGAGCCCTGCGCTTCCAATAGTTAAAGGAAGCTCAGACCGACCACCCCTACAAACTGGTTCAACCAGCGCGCCCAACCAGGCTGTCGGGTGCGCCACCTGCCCCACGTCTGTTAGCGCAAAAAAAGGAATGCATGCATGAGTCAAACACGATCCAATGCATACGCATAAATTTAGGAAAGATATGTGCGGCAGTTTCTATTTTTAAATCCTTTATTTCCTCCATAAAATTAGGATCGCTGCAACAGTCATGCAGCTAGACGCGTAAGGACCATTTTATGATATATACTGAGACTAAATATGCTATAATGTGTAAATAATTATGCAATTCGATATACTGCGTAAAAATCTGTTACCAGCTGCATGCACACGAATTTATGATGAAAATAATGTGCAATGAAAGGAAATGAATTACACGCATAGAAACAAAAAATCGTATTTAATGTTTTATTTCCTTCATAAATATAAGATCCCTCCAACGGCCATGCAGCTAAACACAATAAATCTAGTTTATGATATATATTGATACAAATTATACTACATGGTGTAGGTATTTATGCAATTTATTACACTGCGTAAAAAAATCTGGCATGTTGTTCACTGGTGGACGCACCTCCGGGTTGGAGCGTAATAACCTTAAGTTTTGAGCATAAAATCCCTCAATTATAAGCGTATATACCGAGCCAGTGTGAGAGGTTGATAGCTCTAGTAGGTTGTTATTACGATCCTATTTTTATGGCAGATCCGAAAAACATGGCAGTCGCATGCATGCGGTTATACAGATCCAAAAATTATGGCAAAATGCATGCATGAGTCAAACACGTTCCCTTGCATGCGCGTAAATTTAGAAAAGATATGTGTGACGGTTTCTATTTTAAATGCTTTATTTTCTCCATAAATTTAGGATCGCTACAACAGCAATGCAGCTAGACTCGTAATTATTATTTTATGATATATAGTGATACTAAATATGCTACACTGTGTAGATAATTATGCAATTGGGTATACTGCGTAAAAATCTGTTATCAGCTGCATGCACACGAATTTATGATGGAAAGAATATGCAATAAAAGGAAATGAATTGTATGTATAGAAACAAAAAATCGCATTTAATGTTTTATTTCCTTCATAAATATAGGATCTCTCCAACAGTCATGCAGCTAAACGCATTAGAACTAGTTTATGATGTATATTGAAACAAATTATACGACACGGTGTAGGTATTTATGCAATTCCTTACACTGCGTAAAAAACTGGCATGTTGTTCACTGGTGGACGCGTATCCGGGTGAAGCGTAAAAACCTTAAGTTTTGAGCATAAAATCCCTCAATTATAAGCGTAAATACCGAGTAAATGAGAGGTTGATAGCTCTAGTAGGTTGTTATTACGATCCTATTTTTATGACAGATCCTAAAAACATGGCAGCCGCATGCATGCGGTTTCTATTTTTATACAGATCCAAAAATTATGGCAAAAATCGTGGAAGTTTCCATTGCATGCGCGCAAATTACGAACAGCATAAATTAAGGGATTGCCTTTCCAATGTGCATGCAGTAAACTGATATACGAACTCCGTGTTCAAACATAAAATCGTACAGTTTTTAGCGTAAATAGTACATGTGGTAGGCATAAAACACAATAATCGAAAAGAAAACTGCGCCGGATCGGAGGATGTCACGCGTGATCATCGCTGCGCGCATCTCGCGCCTTCCGTGACGTCGCTCGCTCGAACATCGCGCCTCATGCGTCGCCGTTGCTACTCGCACGTCGACGGGCGTCGCTTGCTCGCTGGCCTTGGAAGTGTCGCCTCCTCGGAGCTTCGGGGACGCCGCCGCTTGCCCGCACAAGGGCCCCGCTGCGGATCGAGGAACCTCCGCCACCGCGCGTCGAGGTAATGGAGTTGCGGCCACCGGCCTGGGAACCGCCGCCACCGCACAAGGGCGCTGCCGCCGCTCGCCCTCTAGATCGGGGGCTGCCACTGCCGGCCTGGGAACCGCCGCGACCGCACAAGGGCGCTGCCGCCGCTCGCCCTCTGGATCGGGGGCCGCCACCGCCGGCCTGGGAACCGCCGCCACCGCATGTCAAGGTCGGGGAGCCGCGGCCACCGCCACACGCACTATCGGGCAACCGTCGTCGCTAATGAATCGAGATGGGGCGTGAAAAACTGATCCCTAGCACTACGGATTTTTTTTATAGACGTCTGGACCTGGTCCGGCTCGACCGGATTGCACTGTCTGGCCTGGGCTTCCAATAACTAAAGGAAGCACAGGGCTCCTAATATACAATATATATATATATATATTGGGAGCACTGGGCTTCTAATAGGTATAGGAAGCCCCAGCCACCCGTAGATCGCACCACACAACCAGGTGCATGTGGTCTGGTGTCTCCCCTGCCATGCATCAGGTCAAACCTCCCCACGTACGCGCGTTAGTCAAACCCCACGGATGCACACCATAATTGCGGTTTTTTGCGCAAATGACGTAAATAGTTCACAGAAATAGTGTAAATAGTTCATAAAGATAGTATAAAAGCCCGCCCATCCATTGTACCACATCCACACACGTAGGCGCATGCATATAGATCCTATTTTTATGATAGATCTGATAATTATGGCAGATCATGTGAGTTTTCATTGCATGTGCGTAAAATTTGGATAATATTTTTTGTTTCCACTGCATGCGCGTAAAAAATGGATGGCTCCATAAATATAGGATCACTCCAATGGTCATGGAGCTAGGCTCATTATATCGAGTTTATACTAATTATGCTACAGAGTGTAGGTATTTATGCAATTCGATACACTTAGTAAAAATATATTTCCTGTTGCATGCACAGAAATTTAGAATGGTAAGAATGTATGTTGAAAGGAAATGAGTTTGTATGAATTGAAACAAAAAATCTTATTTAAATGCTTTATTTCCTCCATAAATATAGGATCGCTCCAACAGTCATGTATTTAGTCTCGTTAGGACCAGTTTATGATATATACTAATACTAATTACGCTACACAATGTAGGTATTTATGCAATGTGGTACACTGCGTAAAAATCTGGCATGCGGTTCATTGGTGGACGCATCACCATGTTCGGGCGTAAAAACGTTCAGTTTTGAGCGTAAAAACGACATTTATGAGCGTAAATACTGATCCAACATGAAAGCCGTTGAAATCGTCTTGATGTTGGTATAGATATATATACAAAGTGACTTAAAAATATGTGTGTGATTTGTGACGTCCCTCCACCAGGAACATGTATTCAGACGAGTCCCCCACCAGACACATGCATGCGGTCCTATTTTTATGGCAGATCTGAACAATATGGCAACCACTAGACACATGCATGTGGTTTCTATTTTTATGCATATCCAAAAATTATGGCAGTTCTTGAGAGTCTCCATTGCATGTGCACAAATTTTGAATGATATTTTTGTTCCCACAGTATACACCTAAAGTTGGATGCTAATATCGTGCAAAGCATAAATCGTTATAGTAAGTTGCATAAGTACCTACATCATACATCATAATTAGTTAAAAAATCCTAGTATGAGATCAACCAACAACCGACCAAATCGGAGGAGTTGGTCACCGAAGGACGCCTCAACCGTTGAGCCTCGCAGCATGCGCCTCGCGCGACCGCTGACGCTATCGGAGCCACCCACGCCTCGTGTGGCCACCACCACCGGATGCGGTCACGCCTCGCTCAATCGTTGGATGGGGCCGTCACTGCCGTGGGCGCTCGAGGAACCTCCACCGTCACACGCGCTCCTCGAGGAACCTGCGCTGCCGCTTTCGCACACGCTCTTTAGGCCACGGCCGATGCTCGAGCCTCTGGGGTCATCGTCGCCGCTCGCTACTCGGGAAACCGCTCCTGTCACGTGAAGGGGGCGTCGACGCTCACTCGTGCCTCCGAGGCCGCGTCGTCGCCGCTCGTGCCTCGGGTAACCACAACTACTGAGCGAGGGGGCGATGTCGCTCATGCGTTGGGATGGGGGTGTCAAAAAATGAAACCTAGTGGTCTGTGGTTCCTTTTATAGACACCCAGACATGGTGCGGCTGAACCGGATGTTACCGTTGGTCCAGGGCTTCCTCTAGTTATTGGAAGCCCAGGGCTCATAATACATATATATACATATATATGGCAGATCTATTCATCACACTAGGTGATGGACCCAACGGTCAATCACCTAGACCACTCTGGCGCGCCCCGCTCGCTCGCCCGCCCAGCAAGCCGACCGAGCCACCCCCTGCGCAAGAGTCGAGACAAGCCACTGTGAGCCGAGTCATCGCCTAAAATAACTTAATGTTTCTAAATGACTTAATGTAGCATTTAATGACTTAAATGTTACTTAGACTTTGAATGACTTAAAGTTACATCGAATGACTTAAATGTTGTCTGGACGCTACAATGACTTAGGGTATGTTTGGTTCCCTGCCTAATTTGCCACACTCTGCCTAACTTTTCTGCCTAAAGTTAGTTTTTCAATTTTAACGATTAACCTTAGGCAAAGTGTGGCGTAGTTAGCCACGAACCAAACAGGCCTTAATATTTTCTAGATGACTGAACAAAGAAATGTCTGAGAAAAACATTCAAAGTACACACATCTTTTGGGTCCGCAATAGTTTTTAAGTTCATATTTTCTTAGATCCACATGTGGCTACTACACTTATTTGGCCCCATTAATGACAATGTAAAAAACAATCGATCCTCTAGGGGCAAATAGCGAACAACTATAACTCCAGCACAAAAAGCTCCTCCCCACAATATTCTCAAACAGTTGAAGGATCAATGGTCTATGAGTAACCAGAAGATCATTCACTTCAACGACATCTATAACTGCCTATATATAGCCTGATCGAGTGGAGCAGATCGTGCTATGCTACTTGAAGCAACCAAGGGGAACTTTGACAACAAGCCTGATAAAACCGAATTCAAGCTAGAGCACATATGGCACGTTCTTCGCCATCAGTCCAAGTGGTGTGCGAGGCAAAACGATGATGACTCGAGATGAGAGCAAAACACCTTTGTCTGAACGTGGATGACAATTATATCTCTGCATCACAGGAAAGTGGGACGTACCACACCCCATTTTCCACAATAAGGCAAAAGCTCAAGGGGAGACAAAAGGGCCTAACAATAAGTAGTGACAACTCCTCATTTACATAGAAAAAGAATATTAAAAAAGCGCCACAAGGCTAGCAAGAGGATTACTCACATTTCAGTACTTCAATAAATTACTCGATCGCTTCACCATCGACATAGATGAAGAAACAAAAAGAACCCACAAATTAGCCTTAAAAAGGTCGATAAAGCATATGGAATTAGAGGAGGAATTAGAAGCAGTCGAAGAGGAAGAGGAAGAGGAGTAATAGTGTATTAGTTTTTCATGAATCATGCAATTTTGTTTTTAAAATTATGTAATTTTAATTGCTTTTGTGAATTATGCAAAAATTACTTGCTTAATTATGTAATCAAATACATTTTTGTTTTAATAAAATAATGCATTTTATGTTAACTAACGACGATAAAGGTTGTAAAAAATTGATAAAACGTTGAGGTGATAATAGACTGATGATAAAGAATGTGCACTATATTACTACTACTACCATATAGCTCATGTTAAGGCTACGGTCCCGTGGAGGGAGGGAGAGGAGCGGTTGGCGGCGGCGACGATGCAAGTGAGGAGGAGGCGGCGGTAGGGACACGGGAGAGAGAGGTTGAGGGCGGTGGGGCCGCGATATCGTGGGAGAGGGGGAGGGGAATGGATCAGAGATGATACGAATAATATTGTCCATTGTATTTGAATAAGAGAGGAGTTATCCATTGATTTGAACTGTTTGTTTTGATGGTGTATTAAATCTGATTACAATTTGTTTGGTGGATTTAGTGAAGGTTGTAGTGTTAGGTGATTTGGTTGGATTTTGCAAAGTTTAACTAGTGGATTATCTAGTGCTATAGATGATAAATAAAGCTAACGATGTTCAATAGTAGAATTGATAGTACGGTCAATAACTGATTTGCACGTGAATGAAACCCGCAGAGTTGAAACGAGTCCGATGACATTGGCCTTGGCTAACTCCAGTAAATCTCGATGTGGATGCTCATATAATGCGTTCTCCATGGCTGCATGCACTATGCGCATTTAGATGCATATTGTCACCGTATAGGAGAGAGAAACACATATATGCGTGACTGAGCGACCGGTCGCTTATTTTACGCGACGCGTCCACAGGATCTCAGTGGTGGTTTTATAAATATTTAATAGTGCGCAACATCCACACTTTAGGTGATGCCATAACATTTATGAGAAATGAGTTTTATGAGATGAAATTAGTTTTATGGGGATGAAACTATGTCAATCTGTTTCCAAGATCCTGAAAATCGTGTGAATCATCCATGGAGATTGATTTGTTTTATCTTCACATATTTTACTAATTTTTATTGGTCATTTAGTTGCAGCATTTAGTTAGTATGTTAATGTATGAAATAGCTTTAACGAAATTTTGCATTGTGAAATATTGTTATATTTTTAGTTTCATGACACTAATCCGCTGGGATAGTGTAATAAATGAAAGGTATCAGCATTAATGAAGCGAATGAAAAGTAGATGTAGCACGCGGAAAATGCCAGTTGCTGTGCCGCTGGACGAAGGCAGCGAATCGGATGAAGGATCCATCCGGTGAGTCGTCCCTAATCCTCGTGTGTAATACCCAAATAATTGGATTTATAAAATGTATAAAAATTGGAAATTAGAAAAGGTTTATTTAACTATTTGTTTTGTTTTTTTTTCATTTTTGCATATTCAAATCATGTGTCACCTTGACTACTAACAATTATATTAAATAAAGAAAATAGTACATCATATTGGAGTTTATTTGTTTGTGCATTTAATAATAATAATAGTAATAAAAATATATTAATGTAGAAATTAGGGTTTAACCTAATTTGAAATCTAGAAATTAAAAATGACATAGAAAAGAAAAGAGAAGAAAAGGAAAACAATATACACTATGAAGAAGAATATATAAATAAAGATAGCCCTTCATGCTGGTATCTTGATTTGTATATTTAACCTAAGTGAGAAATGCACAACAAAATTTGAATTCAAATTTGAGATTTAAAAATAAAAAGAAAATAGAAAAGAAAAAGAAAAATCGCGCCTAGGCTCAATTCCTCGCTTTCGGCCCACCTCACCTTCCCCTTTACGCGGCCCAGCTGGGATGTTGCGCCGACATGCTGGACCTGCCGATCAGCCGCTCATCACGTCCCCTCGCTCGGTGGAGTCACTGCGTCGCGGGCCCATGGCCTGGCCAACCTCACTTTACTGTTGCTGGACCCCACTCGTCAGCCGGACTCGCCCCCACGCTGGCCCCTCACTTGCGCGTGGACCCCAACTACCAGGAGTCTCCCCTGTCTCAGCGCGCGCGGCGGGCGGAGCTCAATGGCGCGTGCCGAATCCGTCGGGCCTTTATGGCCGTCCCGTCCTCCCCTCATGCATAAATCTATCCGTTGGAGCTCTAGCCTTCTCGTTTCATCATGCCAGTCAGTACCCACACCTGAGAGCCTCGCCGTAGCAGAGAGAGGTAGGAGCGGAACTAGGGGTGGCCGCCGCGCGGAAATCAGATCCTCTCGGCGTCCGGGCATCCACTAGGGGTTTGGGGAGTTCCGAGGGTGCTCGCAGCCGAGGACGAGGGATCAACCACCGGGGTGGCCGGAATTCCTCACCGTGCTTCGGTCTGCGCCGCGCTCGGCAGGCAGAGGACAATGACGTACTAATCAAGGTGAGAATGCCTCTCTCGAGTTCGTGATACCATTCTGTACGTATTGCCCCCAACGAATTGGGATTTGGGACACCGTGGCGCGCGGTATAACACACCGGCGACGAGCGCGCCGGGCAGAGCCGCACCGCTGTGTTGGCCATTGGGGGAGGGTTGACGACGAATGTCGACCGTGGATCTCCACAATTACGGTTGAGATTAATTCCATGGGGGTCGACGCGAGGACAGTAGATCTCGGGGTCGACGGCTATGATCTGCCTAGCCGTATCGCCTAGGCCGAACTAATCTGGACCGTCCGTTTCCGATCTAGTGCTTATAAGTCAATGTGGGGCGATATTAAATCTGGGTCGTGGATTACTGATCGGACGACCGTGGTTGCATACCGGTTCGGTGTGTGAGTAGTTTTAATCTAGGCCCTTCATTGCGGACCGGGCGGCCTAGAACTGCCGATACCAGTTAGATTAGGCAACTTTGTAAAAGAGACCCTGGGCTTTTTAAAAATAAACCCGCCATCCACAGCAGTTATAAAGTAATTAGATTTAGGTCCAGAAATTGATGATTTAGCCCCTGTGCTCATAGAATTTTAGATCATAGTCCCGAGAGTGGATAAGTTGTATAAAATAATACAAAAAATGTTTTCTAGTGTAAAAATAATTCCAGAATCTTACTTAATTCATAAGAAATTCATTTTAACTACTTTTTGATCCATTCCAGTTGCATTAATTTTATATTAATATTGTCTATCACCTGGTAACTCTGTTTTATCATGCAATATAGATTACAATTATACACTTAGTTTATTCTATACCAAACACTTAAAACTTCGGAAAATCATAACTCATTAACCGTAACTCCGAATTTAGTGATTCTCGAACCTATGATCTCATTACGATAAGTAGAATATTATTATGTAGTATGTTCTCATGTTTGGTGTGATGTTAATTTCTCCTGTACCATGTTTGTTTGTATTGTTGTGAGTAGACGAGCAAGCAACTGTGGACCCATGTGCTCAGCAGGTGGAAAATACTGAGCAGGAGCTCGTTGAAGGCAAGTTATGCCCTTGATCACTTATATTTACCCAATAATGTTCCTGTTAATCATTATGATCTGCATAAGTTAATTTTGATGAGACCCAATATGTCACCTCAATTTGGCTATCTTTATACGTTGTTTAACTTTTGGGTAGTATCTGCTATTGCTTTATGTGGTTTTGGGTGTTAAATTACACATTATTCATGATCATGCTTTTTTTACCAATGTGTTATTTACTGTTCATGACAAAATCATTATGTTAATTGGAACATGGAGCGATCACCCAGGAAAATAGTGCTACCACAAGGGTGGTATGGGACGCCCTTGACTGAGTATTTAAGACAACTAGTGGAGGACTACCTTACCCAAAAGGGGAAAGGGCAGTAGGGGAGTGGTCGGTATAGTGAGGTTCTCGGGTTGATTTTGCTGCGACCGATTTTCAGACGAGGGATTCCTACATTGCGCTCCCTAGAACTGTAGCGGGTTTTCTGAAGCTAGTGGAACTTTCTAAAGGCCTCATAGTGTTACCCTGCCTCGCTTTCTTGGTAGAGGTGTATGAGTAACATGACTTGTGGGTAAGATGTGTAACCTCTGCAGAGCGTAAAACTGGTATATCAGTCATGCTTACGATCATGAGTGGCTCGGACCCTCACATGAGTAACTTATGGAACTAAATTTAATTGGTCATTTGCATTGCATTGTGGTTTATTAATTAATTGTGATATCTCATTATTCGGGTTGGTATTTACTTATACTTAGTAACAGCTAATAAAATTTGACCAACTTATTAAAAGCAATGCTCAGCTTTAACCATTATTTGTTGATCAGTCTTACACTTTACATGAACTCCCACCTTTGGTAAGTTCACGTACATTATTCCCCACAACTTGTTGAGCTATGATCTTTTGTGAGTTCACCCTTGCGATATATAAACCCTTCCACAGGTGAAGAGTAGGTAGCCAGGAGGAGGTCTACTACTAGGAGTACGAGCTTGTCTAGGTGGTGTCTCCCAGTCAGCTTTATGGCGTCAAGGAATATTTATTAGTATACTTTAGTGTTATCATTTATTTTTGTAAGACACTTCCGCAATGTAATAATATTTGTGACATTTATCTCTATACACTTAGTCATTATATGTGTTGTTCTTCTTTGGCGCACATATGAGACGTACCCGACTTTATCCCTTAAATTCGGGTGTGACACCGTGGTCTCTGGTCTGCTGCCCTCTCGATTGACAAATACATTTCCTTTTGTTTTCTTCTTCGTATCATTTTCTAAACGAAAAGACCTCTTTGTTTCATGGAACCCCTACGTGTGTGTATATATATATATATATATATATATATATATATATATATATATATATATATATATATATATATAGTATTTAGAGCCCTGGGCTCTTTTTAACTACAGGAAGCCCCAACCACCCGCTCGGTTGACCAGGCGACCATCCGGTCCACCCACTATAATGTTTACGCTTAGTTATACACAAGTTTACGCTCATGTACCATTGTATAAAACCAACCGCTCTACCTGGCCTTCCGCGCGATGGCTGAGACTAGGGTTTCAGTGGCGGCTGTTGCGCGACACGAGCGAGCACGACGGACAAGCATCCCATAGACGAGATCCATGGCGATCGCCTCCCTGTCATCGTTCCAGAGGTGCCTCCTAGCCCAGATCTGTTCGCCCCTCGCCCTCTCCAGACTCGGTGATTCGCAGACTCGGCCAGCTGCCTAGGCACCGGCCACCGGCGTCCGGATCTCCTGCTCTGCTGCTCGCCACCACGGGGGCTCTCCGGCGTTGGCTCGACGCGGCAGTGCCCCCCGGTTACTCTGCCTCCTCGTCCGACCCCAGCGCCAGCCCCAATATCTCCTCCGCGATGCCATCTCCGACACCCTCTCCTGCTCCCGCGCCATCACCGACCAAGAATCCAGCTTCGGGCATCCCTGCGTCACCGCCTGCACCGAGCTCCATTGGCCAGATGCCGACCGCCGCCTGCACCGAGGTCCATTGGCAATTCTCTATGATTCCTCTTTCTTGTATCTCTAGTGACGGGTGTGGATTTTGTGGAATCTACGATTGATGGAGTTACGATTTGGGGGTTTTCTGCGCTTAAGGCAGCTGGCGGGGTTCGGGAGCTTCGGATCTGGTTTGTGGATTTCCATCCGCAAGGGCTGTTTGGGGTTCCGAGGTTGTGGGTTTCTGCTGGAATATATTTTCTAACCATAGAATTTGTTTAGAGGAGTTCAGATCCGTTCGTATTTGAGTCTGGATGTTTAACATCCGATACCGCATCCATATCAGAACAAATAAATCTGTATATGATGTCGATATCCATTTGTATCCTATCCGACATAGCTAGTTGATACTATCCATATTCAAATCCGAATAGAAATCTGGAAACAAATGTAATATTAGTGATATACGATTGTGTCCGATCCATGTGCACCCTTAGCTTTATGATTTCACTGGGTTATTTGTGGGTATAGTTTCACTTATTTTTTGCCTGGCTCCAGTTTTCTTCATTTAAGAGCAGTGCACGTATTCAGAAGCTGACTATGTAATTTCTTATATGTTGCTTTGAGGCGAATTGAACAGGGATTTGTTTGGCTTCCAAATGGTTTGTTGGTCCTAAAATAGTCAGAATAACATGACATTTGTGCTATAGGTAATATGATCTTCTAACTCAAGTTTGCATTCAGTTTAGACTTTAGGTTATGTTAGTCATAACAAGCTTGAAAAGACATATTAACAAGGAAAGATCATATTAACAGTTCATGTTACGTTTGCAGATATGGACCTCAGTGGTTTTGTCCACATTAGGAAAGCTGGAAGAGCCTTTTGAACTCAGTTTTTTGCTAACAGTGGTGTTATGGTGAAACCGAGTTTTGTGTGTATGTACCAACAGCTAAAATGTAAACACGACATTATCATAGCTGAGTACAGGAATAATTATCTTTTATATCTTATTGTAAAATCTGAAACAGTTCTCCTGTAGATGGTTAGCTTGCATTTTACGCTACAATTACCTCAGATCACTTCTTGTTGTATCTTACACCAATTTACGAAATTTCTTGATGCATTTTATGACAATCTCACGCGCTGAGAGATACATTCGATCTACATTCGTTATTATGAAACAGATGGACGATTTACGCTAAAATTCATACTCATTTACGTTGTTTTGGTTCACGATTTACGCTTAAATCCGTCCGAGCCGTAAATTTGGGCTCCATTCGCCATTACGAAACAGATATACGATTTATGGTAAAATTTGTGCTAATTTACAATGTTTTGGTTCACGTTTTACGCTGAAATCCATTCGAGCCAGAATCCGCGCTCAATCGGACGCACACGATTTTCACGCCGTAATTCAGGCCTCATTTGCTGTTACGAAACATGTATACGATTTACGCTAAATTGTGTACTCATTTACACTGTTTTAGCTCACGTTTTACGCTAAAATCTATTTGAGCCAAAACCCGCGCACGATCGGACGCACGCGATTATTACGCCGTAATTTTCGGGACCCATTTACGGTTTCGAAACAGATATACGATTTACGCTAAATTTCGTACTCGTTTACGCTGTTTTGGTTCATGTTTTACGCTAAAATCTTTCTGAGTCAGAACCCGATCACGATGGGACGCGCGAGATTTTTACGCCGTAATTTTCGGGCCGCATTCGCAGTTTCAAAACAGATCTACGATTTACGCTAAAATTCGTAATCATTTACGCTGTTTTTGTTTACGTTTTACGCTAAAATCTGTCCGAGTCAGAACCCGTGCCCGATGGGACGCCCGCTGGTACGGGACGTGGCTATACCTGGCTGGGGCTTCCTGGTACTAATGGAAGCCCAGAGCTTCCATTACCTCGTCCCTATATATATATATATATATATATATATATATATATATATATATATATATATATATATATATATATATATATATATATATATATATATATATATATACACGAAGTATGTGTCTGTGCGTTGCCACGAGACAGAGTAGCGAGACTGTAAATACAATAATTGTTTATTTCTAAACACTAAGGTATATATGGTCTGGTGGTTAGCCTAAATTTTTAGGGCAAAGGACGTGGGTTCGAGAGCTCGCTTTACACTATGTTTTGCGTGCGCTGTGCGGACGCTGGTGCGTGGGGAGGGTGAAGCCAGAGGCGGACCCAGCGGGTGGTCCATATGGATCACGGCACACTCTAAGATTACATGAGAGCGGTTAGCATGGTGTTGTAAGTGCTATGTCTTAAACTTGGTAGTCATGGTTTAAGTCTTGATAATCCTTGTTTTTTGTTTGTTTTTTTAATATTTTTCTGATACATTCTAAACATAACAGTTGGATCTGCCACCGGGTGAAGCCATGGTATTACTAAGATTCTTAATATATAAGTATACATATACCTGAGGTACATGTCATGCCAGGTCGTCTTTCTATAGGACACGGCTCCTGACGTGGGAGGAGCTGAGCATCAGGGCGGATATTAGCGATATTTATATCTCTAAATGACTTTATTATAAAATTAGGCCCATCGGTCTATCTAATGATACTAATTTTATACCATAAACTTTAATATTTTATTATGTGTACTTTGTCGGAGTTAAATATGTTTGATTTCTTAAGAAACAAGAACGACATTTATAAAGAAAGATGGAAGTACTTTATTTCTTTTAGGTACTTTGCTGTTGTGCTAGATAGTGTTAACTCTTTACGTTCAGCCATGCATGGGTGTGATAGGAGACCATGTACACACAAAATCCACTCTTGTCAAACTAAGGAAATTTGTCAAGAAAACTCTTTATATTGGCAATGCTTGCATGATAATGTTTTTTAATTAACTATGTTAGTCGAGTACACTTTATTGCTAATTTTATGAAACCTGTGTATTTTAAATCACTTTGTTTTGGCCTCCACAAACATCAAACCTTCCTGGTGTTAAAGAACGAGAAAACAATTTTTTTTCTTTTTTCTTTTTACGGTCCAGTTTACAAATTAGATTATTTACTAATGTGGGCTGGCCTATCTCCAAAGATTTACTAATGCGAACCTGGAATCCGAATTTTTTGTTTTTTAGCCCCTTTTGTGACACAAATTTACTTTTGGACCCTCAGAAATTTTAATTGCATATTTGGACCCTATGCTCGGCGCCATAGGCTGTGGCGCCGAGGTAACACAGCTCGGCGCCATAGCCTGTGGCGCCGAGCTGTGACGTGGCAGCACCGGCTGAGGCTGACCTGGCACCGACGTGGGCGACGCGGCCTCGTAGCTCGGCGCCACAGATCTTGGCGCCGAGCTGCGTCTGCCTATAAAAACGCCCGCGCGGCTGGCCGAGAGCAGCGGATTTCCTCTCATTTCGAAACTTCGTCAAAATTTGCTGGATTCAAAGATTTGACTCGGTTCACTTCGTAGACCAAGGTATGGTGCCCAACTTGATTCGTTTTGTATATTTGGTTGTTAGTTTCATAGTTGCTCATAGTTTCATATTTTAATAGTCTGTATAAACCTATTATATTATCATTTCGATTATTAGTTTGTGTAAAGTTATTATAAAGCATATTAGGTACAAGTGATAATTATAATCGTTTATTAGATGAAAGACATGTACCGAGAGGCGTTGTGGCAGAAGAGAGGTCGTCCTCGGGAGTTATATCCGGACGTATCTAGTAAGGATGCTCCTGTTCCTCCTGAACTCCCCGTGCCTAACTGTGACTATGGCAGACTGGCTTGGGTACATCAATCACAACATCCAGACACGGCTGCTCGCTGCTACTACCTTTGTGGCGGTTTGGACGTACGTAGCTTATGACTTGTCACTTAATTTTGTTCGCATTCATTATTTTGTAATAGTGCTTCTTTCCATTATTTTAGGGACATCAGAGGTGTTTCTTTTTCCAGTGGATCGACGTTCCTGATAAATTTGACCCTCGATATCTTCTTTTCGTTAATTGGTTGAGTGGAAGGACCAGTCATGAGCGTTTTAAGCGTTGGGTACCTCCTCCCCCGAATCCTCCACCAATGACGGATGCGGAGAAGGAGGTAGCAACAGAAAGAAGGCTGGACTCACCGCCTCGATGCGATTGTGGAGACCGTGCTGTCATCGACGAAGACACTCAGAAGCAGTTCGTGTGTCCGAACATTGATTATGTGAGCCCATCGATGCGGTAAATGTATAAACTAGTTATTTTTTATAATAAATTACTAATTATTTCTCCTGCAGCCATACGGGTGGCGTAAGTGTCGTTTCAGAGAGTGGTTGTATGGTCCTTTGTCCCATTGGCCAGAGCCAGAGGTAAAGGAAAAGAGATACAACGGGTGGGCGGAAGAAGAGATGAAATTTGATCCAGTACTCTGCAAATGTGGTATTGAAGCTAAGTATGGATTAGTTCCTTCCGAGCTTGGTGTTGGATATTTTTGTGGACATATGGTCGATTACGATGAGGTTGGTATTTTTTTGCACCAGCTGTAATGTTATAGCGGTACTTACTATTTTTTTGTAGGAGACGAGGAAATGCAGTTGGGAGAGTTACGACGACAAAGGAGAGGTGATGCGCACAATAGAGTCCAAGAGAATAATGGGACAGAAGATGCGTTGTGGATCTCAGCTCGTCGATTCGTACATTAACGATCGCATACGCGACATGCGTAGGGAAGCAAAATCTGCCTTTTATGATAGCCCGAAGCGTGCAGAGTATAGGAGGTTGAAGGCGGCAGATGAGAAGAGAGCACAGGATGCAAGGGAATGGAAAGCGGCTCAAGCCGAGAAACAGATGTTGGATAATCTTGCTGATCGCCTCAAGGGAAGTAAGTGAGATAAATGATATTATAATTATGTGAGTACAATTTATTTATCTTGACTTTGCTAACTTATTTTTTCTCATTATATTTGCAGAGATTGGAAGCGGCGTAAACTATTTGGCCGATGAGGCGCATGCGAGATATGTTCAGGATAAAATGGCAACCGTTGAGATTATGGAGGAGGAGGAGGATGACACATCTAGATTGAGTGAGCTTATCGCTCTCGCAGAGGCAGGATTACAAGAAGAAGAGGAGGACGACACATCAAGGTTGAGTGAGCTCATCGCACTAGCTGAGGCAGGATTACGTGCTCAAGAGGAAGAGGATGAGTTTATGTCTCAGGCCGTCGAAGAGGTAGAGGCAGCTTATTATAAGAAGAAGTCTGATGAGGCTGAGGCTGAGGATGAGCTATTCTCCCAAGCTGCAGATGAAGCAGAAGCCAATTATTACAAGAGAACTGGTGACAAGTGTGATGCAGGACAATGCAGCAAGTGGAATGAGGTTGTCGTTGAGGATTGCGCGACGGATGACTCCGAAGATGAGTTACTCATAGATTGTGATTCAGACTGAAGAGTTGTAGCCTGTTATGTAGTATTTTCGTATCAAAAATAATTTAGAACTCTAAAGATGCGTTACTTATTGCTTGTTATGTTTTTTACAATTCACAAAAAAATTTTGCAAGAGTTCCCCTTGTTTTATTAACAACCACAGTTCAAATAATCACATATTATAAGACATGTAAGCATTTCAACATATAATACATCACAAAATAACATCGAATATAAAAACATCCACAGAACATAGTTCGTCATACAATGTCCACAAACAAAGTCCAAAATACAATGTCCACAACACATAGTCCAAAACACATAACATAGTGCATATTACAACGTCTCCAGCATGAGTCCAAATCACACAGTTTTCAGCATAAGACCAACATCACAAAAGTATTCATTTCCTCCTAGTCTTACCCTTGCCCTTGGCCCCAAGAGCGTCGGTGCCTGGAGTGTAAGGGTCTCGTGGACGCCTTCTACGTGGTGTCAGCTATGATGGCTGAGTTGTAGGAGCATCCTGCAACTGAGATGGTCCAATCTCCTCTAGACCTGCGGCGCCAGCGCCAGCGCCAGCGTCGTCGTCGTCGTCGTCGTGAGCCACGTCCTCAAACGTGTCCCGCGTCGATCGCGAGGAGCTCAGTCCTGCTGTAGATGGTCCAACTGCACAAATGGGAGGCTGAACGTCCTGCTGCATACGAGGCACAGGCAGCTGCACGTCAACGCCCGCTAGAGACCGGCATCCACACCGAGCCGCTGCACGACGAAGACGACGTGATACCCTCTGTAATCGAAATATTAGTTACAGACATATGTTACAACATACAAATAAACAAGTTTTCTTTTAAACATTGATACTCACTGATAGTAACGATAGCGTAGTACTATCTGAAGTTCTCTATGAGATACGCTCAAGTTCAACAACAGATACGAGCATAGAGTTTCCCTATCACAAGTTAAAACATTAGGATGCTCAAAACTAGACATAAAGCATTGAATTCAAATCTCTAATTTTAGTAAAGAAATAGTTACCACTCTATCAAGGGTTGGAGCAGCCTCAATTTGGGTCCCGTGCCGAGCAGCTATGTCGAAAGCTGTGTCTTCGTCGTCTGACGATTCTTGCTCAGCGTAATCTGCAGCTGTCCACTGTCCCTTCAGCTTGCACCTAGTCACACCAGCATACCAAATCAAATACCTCCGGAAGTTGTAGTTTGTGTGCGCCTGGTCGTTCTCATAGTTAAGATCCCCCTGCTGTTCCCATTCATCAATGTAATCACGGTGGTGGGTCTCGAAGTCCGTGACCTTCTTCTGTCTCTGTCTGTCGAACCTGCAAAAGTTAGAAACATATATTAGCGACTAACTGATATTTCAATTATTAGTTAGAATAACAAGTGCATGTAGTAACTCACTTATGAAGTTCTATCGAAGTCGAGAATGGCTCCACCGGAAACTCCTGGCGCAATCCGAACTGTCGAGCAACTCTGTGGGGCAAGTGGTACTCAACAGCATAAAAACAGATGAGGGGACACCTCATTAGGTAGAGGTTCTCGTCTATTGAGCACATGCTGCTCAACTGTATGCTGGCGAAATATGGATCAAGATATGGTTGCCAGGTCACCTGCAAAAGTTTTAGAAAGCCCATGTAAGCACGCTGGTGTCGTGCGATAAAAGTAGAAAGCACATGTAAAAAGATAAAACTAGACAACTCACCATCGAAGGAGTAAGTGCGTCGAGCTCGTTTGAGTACTCCACGTAAGCACGCTGGTGTCGTGCGAATGGCTCCTCGACCTGGTCCCAGCGGTAAGCAGTCGTGGGCTTAAGCCGATGTCCGGCTACCACGAACCACTCACGAGGAGGAAACTCTCTGGGTCGCCCGACGGGTATGTGTGCCCACATCCACAGCTGTAGTAGGTAGACACATCCACCTAAGCTGGCGGTCCTCGACGAACGACGCCAAGCCTCGCAAAGTTGCCTGTACAGAAAGGCCAACACTGCTGAAGCCCAGCTGTAACCTCCGGTCGTATCCCAGTCAGTCAGGCAGGGCAGAAACATCCATGACGCGCTGTCGCCTGTCGCGTCTGGAAAAAGAACTGAACCAAAGAGATGGAGAATCCAAGCTCGACAATGGTATCCAACCGTCTGCTCATTTGCACCAGGTGGACACTGCCCAAAGGTCTGCCTAAGCCAGGTCAGTGGGACTCCGGTGTTGTGGCTACCTCGTAGGTCATCCGGAAGCAGTCTCCCAAGAAAGGCCTCCACCCTCTGCCTCCAACCGCCTGGTGATGCCTGACCGGTCACTGGACGACCAATAATGCTGAGACCAAGAATCTTCTGGCAATCTTCAAGCGTCACGGTCATCTCACCGCAGGGAAGGTGGAAAGTGTGAGTCTCTGGCCGCCACCTATTGGAAGACAAAAGAATACAAAATCATTAGTATGCAAAGTAGATTTGATAATTGTAAATATTAAACAACTAGAGAAGTCTTTACCTATCGACCAGAGCCGTCAACGCCGCTGGGTTGAAAGTGGGCAGCCCACGGCGGACCTGGTACGATAAGACGTCCAAGCCAGCCCTCTGTAGGAGAGGAGTGTACCTCTCATCGTACCTCATCTCCTCCAGAAACCGGTCGTGGGTCCGTACCCGCAGAACGGGCAACACCTATCAATCAAAAGAATTTTCATTAGTCAAATATAGGTCGCATATATTAATTCGAAAATTTAATTTATGTACAAAATATTACCTCTCCCTCTGCGGTGAGACGGCCCCTGTGGTGCTCGTCGTAGTGAGGGTCCAGCAAGTGGAACTGCGCCATCCTGCAAATTAAGATATCAACATATTAGAATATAAGTTGTGTACAAAGTGTAACAAAAACATCGACATATTAGAATAAAATTTGTGTACAAAAAAATATATCACACCTGACTAAGTGTCCAAATGCATGTACGTGAGTTGTGGCCAAGTCTACCGCATTTTCCGCATTCATTCTGCTCTGGGTCCACGAGAAAGGGGGACGCTCGACCTCTCCTACTGCGACCGGAAACCTGATCCATAACCATGTTGCACCGGCTCCTTTTCCTACTACCACGTTTGTCCCATCGATGCGCTGGATCAGCAACGTATACCGGACCGGTGTACGTTGGCCATTGTGACTCATCAAGAAATGGCTCAAAACGAGGGCTCCAGGTACGTACTAAGCTCTCTACACTGAACTCAGAAGGTATTCTGCTCTCAAATGCAAAGTTACGATGACATGCGGCCGCAACATAATGAGAACATGGAAAATGGTATTGTCTAGGTTTACCACATCCGCACCAGAATGCATCAAGTAACACGACATGTGTCCTCGAAGGTCGCACCTCACCGTCGGAAGTTATGCCGCCTAGTGTTGTTACCTCGTATTTACCCAACTCCTCATCAAAGCATTGTACCTCATGTCTATGGGCACGTTCCTTTGCATTATTAAGGTGTGATGTTGGTTTAGGTGCCCATCTCTGCCCTCGGGTCTGCATTGCCTTGGCCTGCGCGTGTCTCTCATTAAACCAAGCCACAAGCCTATAAAAAGTGAATGTTACTATAGCATTGACTGGCATGCCCCGTATACCCTTGAGCACACTGTTAAATGACTCGGCCATGTTGCTAGTCTGAAACTCGAACCGCCAGCCACCTTCGTCGTAGGCCCTTGTCCATTTCTGCGGTTCCCTCAGCAATCCAGCAATCCAGTTCTTACCTTCAGCATTTGTTGCATCTTTTAGTTCCTTCAACTTATCCTCGAAAAACGAAACCTCCAACTGTCGACATACCTCCTCAAAAAGGGGGAAGTTAGCCTTGCTATGATCCTTTCGAAGAAGATTTTCTGCTAGATGTCGA
Organism: Zea luxurians; assembly: GCA_029449295.1. NCBI lineage: Eukaryota > Viridiplantae > Streptophyta > Magnoliopsida > Poales > Poaceae > Zea > Zea luxurians. The sequence goes on from JAOPSE010000024.1 coordinate 40,222,350, forward strand.
GTGCACCATCTGTGGTGCATGGGTGCGTAGCCAGGAATCTGCTCTTGCACTACATTAAGAATACCTTGGTGTCTGTCAGATATGACACCAACCTCGCGTCCAGGGCCTATGACATGGATGCGTACAAGCCGCAAGAACCAAGACCAACTATCTCTGTTCTCCCTCTCCACCAAAGCAAATGCCAAAGGAACCAGTGCGTTGTCTGCGTCGCATGATATGGCAACCAACAATGTGCCCTTATACTTCCCAAGCAGAAAAGTACCATCAATAGAGAGCACGGGACGACAATGCCTGAAGGCCTCTACGCACTGCGAGAAACACCAGAAAGCACGAAAAAATATCTCTCTGCCGTTCCTCCATTCATTAGGTTTGGGGATGTACTCGTAATGCATGCCTGGGTTTTTTGCTTTCATTGCATTGAACAATGCTGGTAACTTCTCATAACCCTCCTCCCAATCCCCGTATATCATCTTCCATGCTCGCTGCTTTGCCCTCCATGCTTTCCCATATTTGATCCTGTAACCAAACAGCTCCGAAGTCATGGTCATAATTGACTTCACCTTCAAGTTTGGCTGACCCTTCAATATCCCCAATATCCTTTTCGCAATCAGGGTAGATGTCAACTGACGATGCTTAGAGCTCAGCTCTGTCTGGGCACAAGTGTGTGGACCTACAATTTTGGTGATCTTAAACTTTCCGGTGTCCTTCTGCCTTTGGGCACATACCCTCCAATTACATTCCGACACCTCGCACACAACAGTGTAACGACGCTGTGCATACGAATGTCTCACCTTGAACGGCCTCTTCCGATTCATAGAATATTCCTGTAGCCATCGTCTCAGTGTAGGCAGGTCCTTGAAAAGTAAGCCTACCTTAATCTCAATGCTGTCGGCGTTATCCGGAGCCTCTAGCAGTTCATCGTCACGTCCTTCAGCATAAGCACGGGTGGAATGACTTAAACTGCTAAATTCATGTACTGCAGGGTCTCGCTCCGGACACAAACGTCTTATGAGTTCAATTTCTTGCTCGGTCATTTCTTGAACCGGACGGTCATCATCAGAATCTAAGGCCCGTGCAGCCTCATATGGCTCCTCCTCATCCTCAATCTGAACATCAACACTATTGGATGCCCTGCATATGTTGTCCATATTATATGACACAGGCACATCAAGATAAGCAGCATTATCGATATGTGGAGATCCTGCAGCGGGTCGGAGCAAGAAAAACCACATTAAAAAGTCTAATCAAACGAAATAACGATGGATACGAACAACGTGTCGAAGACACTTACTAGGATGATCGTGAACTGGATTCTGGGTCAATGGGATCTCTTGGGGGGGTACCACCGGATTAGAAGCCCCACAAACGCCAGGAAGAGGACGAGAAATCCCATACTCGTGCGGCCCCGATTGAGCATCGGGCACAACAACCACTTCTTCATGATGCTCTACCAAAGGAGCTTCAATACGAGATGCATTTGGCATTTGTGGAGACAACCCGACTGGACCATCGCAATGACTAACAGGTAACTTTTGAACAACCACATCCAAACATGGTGGAACCATCGTCTTCACAATTCTTAAATATATCACCCAATCATCTTCTGAGGTAATGGAGATCAATCGTCGGACAACTGTCCCATATGTAATATGGGACAATAAACCCTGAATTGATATTCTAGGGTCGTTTATGTCGCAACTAATCTCCTCACAAGCTCGAGCGTAAATCTTGTCAAAAGATGGTCTTTCATCAAACAACATGGTCACGATCTTCATACCATCAAAAGTAACATTCCCATAAGCATCTATCTCCACCCGTCCTCCATGGTATAGTGTTACTAGGCTCTCCATCTATTGCAAAAATGGATTACTAACTCAATAATGGCTATATACTTAAGCCTACAAACTTAGTAAGTAATAAATATATATTAACTAATAATTATATAGTAAATATTAAATGAACACATCAAACGAAATTACATAATCTATGAATAATGTACGAAAACATTGTATACCTGAGATCGCGTACGAGTCCAGCTAACAGTGGAGAAGGTCAAGTCGGACGAACACCTACGTAAAAAAAAAACTATTGTCAATAAAAAATTTGGCAGCACCTCCCCTGTAAAGTGATGTTTATAGAACCTGCAAATAAAAGACAACTCGATGGTTGCCAACAAAATGCTAACGAAATGGTTAACACGATGGTTAACACGATGGTTGCCAACGATGGTTGCCAACGAAAATATGTAATATCAATAGCTAACTAACAATATGCTAAGCACTAACAATAACAAAAAAATATGCTAAGCACTAACAATAACTAAACAATATGCTAAGCACTAACAATAATTAAACACTAACAATATGCTAAGCACTACAATAACTAACAATAACTAAACAAGAAAATATGCTAAGCACTAACTAAACAAGTGGATAGTTAACTAATTACTAAACACTAACAAAAATATGCTAAGCACTAACTAAACAAGTGGATAGCTAACAATATGCTAACAATTTAGCAACTAAGAAACTAACAAAAATAAAAAAAACCTACTGCCGAAGGAGCTCGGACGGGCGCGGTGGAGCTCGGGCGGCGCGGAGGAGCTTCGACGGCGGCGAGCAGGGAGATCGGACGGCGCAAGGAGCTCGGCGGCGCGCAGGGACGACGGAGGCGCGCAGGGAGCTCGGCGGCGCGCTTGGAGCTCGGCGGCGCGCAGGGAGCTCGGCGGCGTGCAGGGACGCACAACGGCGGCGGCGGCGCGCAGGGAGCAGAAAGCGGCGGCGGGCTGCGCGCGCGGCGCAGCGGCGGCGGCGAGCGCGGCGAGGAAGAAACGGCGAGGGAGCAGCGACAAACAGAGAAGGAGCGCGCGGAGAAGGAACCGCACGCGCGGTTAAGTCCTAGCTCGGCGCCAAGATCTGTGGCGCCGAGCTAGGTGCCACGCCCTCAGCCACGTCACCGCCCGAGGCCATGGCCACGTCACACCTCGGCGCCACAACCTGTGGCGCCGAGCTGTGTTACCTCGGCGCCACAAGCTGTGGCGCCGAGCATCGGGTCCAAACGTGCAAATAAAATTTCTGGGGGTCTAAACGTAATTTTTTGTCACGAAAGGGGTTAAAATACAAAAAATTCGGACCTGGAATATGGTCCGCTGCCACTGTAGTAGAGTCCATTATGACGTGTCTGATCAGATTGGTTCAAAGTTTTGCTTTGCATGGAAGTGAAATAACATTAGCGTGATCAGTGAAATAACAAGAGCGTGATTTGCCCCCTCACTAGTACGACAAGGCGTGAAGGTCTCATATAAGAGATGATGATGATGAATGCCAAGTCAATATCAAGTTTTCCCCGGCCTTACTTTATAGATATGAGTGCAATTTTTTTACTACCTTGAGAATTTCCACAAACATCAAATGCTTTTGTGAAGTTAGACAATATAGTCTCACCAAGGCACCTAAGATGATGGTGAAAACTAAAGATCATAGTCATATTGGTGATTGGATTGTTCCAATATCATTATTGCGCGACAAAATAGGTGGTGATCATCGGGGCCGCTAACATAGAGGAGCCGATACTACTACCGCTGCTATCAACTCCCCTTTGACGTGTTGCTCTAACTACTCCAGGCAACCAATTCTCTAGGCGACTATCAATATGAAAGAGTAAAGTACATCGGCATTTCGAGTGTACATCTAGGTCTATATACTATTCAAGGTGACATTCTCATTTAACTATTTAAAGTGTGTCAAATGAAGTTGAATGGGCCAAGATCTAGTCCAACCGCTAACGTGGTGTTCCACCTCAGTCCATAAACTTTTTTGTGTGTCATCTAGGTACATGAACCACGTTAGTTGTTGGACCGGACCTTGGCCCATTTTAACTTCATTTGTCACACTTTAATGGTGTGTTTGGTTGCAATTACGAGATGGGATTGGACGATCCATCAGATAAGTTTGATTGGTTCAGCATAAAGGATGAGACAACACCATTCGATGGATGAGAGGACCCCTGATTGTCCCAACTGCCCACAACTGAACACACCCTAAATAATTAATGGGGTTCCTATGACCTTGAATATTATATTGATATAGATGACACACTCGAAATAGTTCATGGACTGGTCATGCACTTTACTCTATATGAAATAATGTTCAAGTCAAAATATATAGTTTTTTGTAAATTAATAATGTATGCAAATGATTAGACATTAATATAATGATAAAGACCTTGTTATTATTATTAGTACATGAATCCTTAAGGGACATTGTTATTATAATTGTTAAACATATAATATATAATATCGCTTATGCATGGACATATATTTATTTTAGGTTTAACTTTCTATATAGGGGTTTTATATAATGATACAAAGGTCAGAGGGTAATCAGAAACATATACCTTCATAGTTTTAGGGTTATTTAAACCTTTTTCAAAATAGCATATCTTGGTAGTTTAGTTGTAGATAGTGGAGGGGATATTTTCATTTAGTCTTACTTATGGTAGACATAGTATTTTAGATAAAAAATGGAAGGATCTAGCATAACGACACAATGCGTAATTTTGAGACCTATAGATATACTTAGATGTGAGTTATGTTATTATTCATTAAGGTGAGATTTTTTTAGAAAAAATGTAATCGCTCGCTATTACATCGTTGATGATTAGATTGCATGGTATTGATGGCTAAATCTTTCTTACTTCTATTAAAACTAGGTGAGTGCCCGTGCGTTGCAACGGAAACATATGATACCACGATAACTTATAAAATACCACGATAACTTATATGCAAAATGTGTGTTATACTGTTATGAAAAAAAGTTTCATAATCCATTTGTGATTCTGGCCATACATATTTTTTGTTATTTTAATTTAGTTGTTTCACTATTACATAGCAACCATCAATATCATGCAGACTTCGATATATTGCCACGATTTGCATGGTCTCATCATTAGAGATCACGTCCCACAACCGTCGGAAGAAGTTGCCTCGTACATCGTCAGTCATCAGGCACGCACCAGCATACACACTTGCTTAAACAAAAAGGCAAGTGTGTGTGTTTGCGAAGAGAATTAAAGGTAGGCCGACACAAAAGCTACCCCGACGGTGGTGAGGATGACGAACTAGTCATTACTGTCGATCCTCCTCTGTGTCACCTCCGGCGCCGAGATGACGCCACAGTCCTTGATATAGTAGTCATCGAACACGCGCGACATGATGAGTACCGATGACTCTTGGCTAGGTTCTTAGATGAAGTACACCCCGGACTCATCAGCGAGGTACTACACCTGGCCGTTGCACCACCGGATGCGCTACTCCTCTACATACATCATGTTCGAGAACACTCACACAACGTCAGCAACGCCCGTCGTCCAGTGCACAAGAATTCATGGCCGGTCAGTAGCAACTTACGTGGCAGGTTGGGCTTCAGGTGGATGATGAGCTGGACGGCATGATGACGCCGCCATCGGATGCTGTGCCGGAACAACCCGAGAGTCGCCAACCATGAGGTCCCCTGCTTGTCGTACACAACGGCAATGCGACCACGTAGGACTGCTTCCAGAGGTCGAACTGGCAGTCGTCAAGCTTCTTCTCGTCGTCGATGAGCGATGCCAACGCGAGCGCCTGCTGCTATCGGTGTTTGTTCGAGGTTTCCAAGTAAGAAACATGGATTCATCCTTGGCGTTGGTTTATGAAAATGACTCACAAGTCATATCAATGGGAAAAATATTACGGAGAATAAATGTCACGCATGCAAAAAAGAAATTTAAGTTGAAAACATTATTCAAACAAAAGAAATTGCATGCAAGGCTCTTCTTTAAATACTACTCCCTCCATCCAAAAATATAATTCAAGAATCTTGGTGATACTTACCTAATACTACGCATTGTGCAAGGGTAGCAGGTGGGACTGGAGAGAGATGTAGTAGATATATTTCCTGTCATAGATGTAAGCATAAACATACATTTGGTGTAGAGGTAGCTACTACTTGCATTTGCCTAAGGGGTCATGGATTCAAATCCCCTTGGGACAATTTATGTTTTTTAATTTTAGCTAGACGTGAGATAGGAATGAGCTTTGCGTGGAGGAGTGAATGAGAAAGACAGAACAAGTAATGTGAATGACAAAACATGGGAATGGGCTGTGCGGGGAGGAGGGAATGTAAAAGGCAAGCAGACTATCCTTTCAGCCTTAATAAGTAGTAGTGAAAAGATTTCTAGTAATTATGATATTTGGTAATCTCAGGAGGATTAATGTTGGAGGCAATGTTGTCGGCATCCATAGTTAGATGAAAATGTAGAAAAATGTATTTGGATTATTTAGACAGTACTAGCTTTTCTCCTTGAGGATTGACCGCCAGAGTTAGAGAACCGGTAAAATCAACCCAAATCAATGGCCGTGAAAATAAATTGTGTCCATTAAAAACCGACTAGTCTAATACGATGCACTAGTACAGAGAAGATCTATACTGGCGGTCGTAAACCTATTTTTAGTGGCGTTTATCGTAACCGCCAGTGCTAGGAGCCAGTAAAAATCATCATTTTTACAGGCGGGTAACTGAAGACCGCCAGTGAAAATCGATTTTCACTGGCGGTCGACGTAATAAAACCGCCAGTGCAAATCGTTTCCAGGAAACATAAAACATATTTTAAAAATATTAAAAACATTTATTTGTATTAGGACCACCCCACCCACCCGTCTCCGTCGAAGTCGCAAGTCGCGGCATTTTTTGCGCGCTACGAGGTTGTTAGTAATCGAACCGTAGACCTCACCCTCGCGCGTACCCTCCACTACCACTCCGTCTATGACAAGCCTTGTGTCTAGTTTGTAGTTGTTTTCTCCACATATTACAACCATTTGAGTATAAATTGCTTATTTGAGACTCTAAACCAATTCAAATAAAAAAGTTGTCAACTACAAAGATAAATAACTTTTGAAGTTCTACAACTTTTATTTTGACACTTTTTTCATCCGAGGTAGTTTGCAAAATTTGAATTTTAAATTTGACATACTTAGATTCAATTTTTGAGAACCGAAATGAGTTCAAATAAAAAAGTTGTCAACTACAAAGTTTCATAACTTTTAGAGATCTACAACTTTTATTTTGGTGGTTTTGTCATACGAGGTCGTTTGAAAAACTCGAAAAATTAAGGATAAAAATGATTTGTAGTGGCGGTTCCTTAAGAAAATCGCCACTAGAAATCGTATTTCTACTGGCGGTTCCTTAAGAAAACCGCCACTACAAATCATGGATTTCTACTGGCGGTTTTCTTAAGGAACCGCCACTAGAAATACGATTTCTAGTGGCGGTTTTCTTAAGGAACCGTCACTAGAAATAGCACAGTCGGTGGATAACCGGATCCGTCTGTAAAAATATATGGTGCCACAGGCTTTGAGCTCTTTTCTACTAGTGATGGTACGTACTCGTATTTGTACCTATAAAAAATAAATTGAATATCAAAATAAATATATGGTACATATATTAAATATTAAACTGATAAAAATAAATATTAAACTTTATCTTAACTAAAAGCCTAGAAAAGGTTATCAGTGGACATGGAGGTGCTTAAAATATGCAGCCATTTGCAAGCAAGTAGTTCAGTACCTTAGCACAAGCAACCAATAGGATTATTGTCATCCGCATGTCAACAATACCTCAACATGATTGAATCCAAAAGACAACCAACGTATTAAGAGCAGCTTATATTCACTTTTCTATGCAATGGCCTTTGAAAGAACGTGACTTGTTGTAGACCATCGCAAAGCACATGAACTTCACTACATATAGCACATGAACTCTTCGCAACTTGTGACTGAAATGCGCCAAAATGTTCACCAGGCACGGCAATGACAGAACTGGAAAAAACCGGGGCTTCTTTGTCTTCGTCCACCAAACCCATTGGCCACGTCTCCATCCACCAAACCATTAGTATGACTCCGTCCCGCAGGACGCTTGTGTTACCTCAACGTCCTCTAAATTTTATCCCTTAAAATAATATTTCATCTCATTTATAATATACTCTAAGGCTATGCGCAACGCTGCCCCCTTGGCAGCCCCCTCCCCTGGCATGCGGCGCGTAAGGGGCACTCTACGGCCACAGCGGTGCCCCCTACGCGCCGGCCCCCTTCTCTCTCCCCTCAGATATAGCATGTCACTGTTCATCCCCAAACACTGTACTGTGAGTCCATGAGTAATTGTTAGTAGATAAAAAATTGATAGTTGGTATAGAAAATGATATTTTATAGTGGTAGTGGGATATAGGGGGAGTATTTAGGGGGAACCGTTGCGGGAGATGAAAAAATAGAGGGGAAAATAGGGGAAAAAAGTGATATAGGGGGAAAAATTTAGGGGTAACGATTGCGGATAGCCTAAAATGATTCTGTAGTCTAGATCTTCTTATTCTTCTCTAGTAGCGTCCTCTAAATTACATACTCTATATAAACAGTGTTACCAGACTTCGTATTCTACATTTTTTTATCGGACGCATAGGAAAAAGGTAGTTCATATGTCTCGGTATTAAAACAAAGCACACATTAATTCTTTGACTTCAAATAGTATGCCTTTTTTATTAAAAAATCGTATGCAACTTATGGTTATATTAATTGAGCTGTGTATGCACATTTCTACCAGAGTAGTGACATTTTCTCCTAGTGCTGTTTGTGTGTATAGTTTGTTCAAGTTTTAAATTTTATGAGGTATAGTTTGTTGTAATTGTTTATACAACAAAAATAACAATTATTCTTGTTTTTGTGTGAGATATCCTTTGTTCATTCATGGTTTATATATTATACATGGCTTTTAGTTCACCAATATTTGTTTCCTATGTTATCTTCATGCTACCAATATGAGTGGCACTTAGCACTCTTGCTCTGAGTACCAGCACTGAAGTACATCTAATCTTGCTTAACTGATCTATTTTGGTTATTCAAGTTTAGCTACCATATAATCTAAATAGTTTTGGCTGATGAGTATATTGTAAGTGTACTGAGTTGAAGTTTGTTCTCTCCTTGTAATGAAGTTTGTAGCTCTAAATGCAAAGTTCTTGTTATGTATAGGTAGACTGAGTTTTAGATGTAGGAGACCACTTAAATGACTTTGTGGAAATAAAATTACTTGCAATAAACTAGCATGCAACATGTTCAAGTACTGGGAGCCTTAAAAATGCAACATGTTCAAGTACTTGTCAAGGAGTATAAAACATGGAAAAATGTTCTTAATCTACTAGAGTCACAACATGGTTATCTATCGGACCCTTAACTATACCCTACAACCAAGGTAGATGAAATCAGCAACACACAAAAACTTGGCCATGACAACAGCAGAATGATTCAGCAAATTTCAGGTTAGTGATAGAGTCTCTGCTATTTAGCACAAGGCAATGACGACGACATATCAATGTATTATGTGTTACTGATAGGTGAACAAAACAATAGTGGAGACCATCTACAAATTCTCCAAAAGCATATCAGTGTCATCTACTAAAAATGGTAAGTACAAAATCTTGAAACATTACCCTATGGACAAAGCTACTTGTGTTTTTTGCATAAGTCATCAAACATCCAAATCAACAAAGCAAAAAATTTGGTTTGCAAAGAATTTTCAACGGATTATACAAATAAAAACTGCATCTTTCGTTTACTCCCTTCACAGACTTTTTAGAAATGCTTGGGAGTGATCCCAGGCTGTATGTGTCCTCTAGTTCAGCATTGTGTGCCTAAAAATTCAGCAAGAAAAACAGATCCTCAATAAAACATCAAGAGTTCTATTATGATGTTGGAACACAAAATTAGCAAAAATGAAGGTTGGATGCTTGTTTACTAGTCTAGTTTGATGTTGTAAATATTGGTGTATTTTTCTACTGACTCGGTCAACAATTAGAGAAGATTAGACCATCGTATGTTAAATTGAGACAACTAGTACTATGCATTTGGCAGTGTTGCTGTTGTAAATCTGTTGTTCGTAGAGCCTTCAAAAAATAGAGGGATTATTGAGTACCGAGACAAAGTGTAGTTTTGTATCACGAAGTTAATCAAATATGCAAGATAATAAGCTGTTGTGCACCATGAAAATCAACCATTACCTAGTTACACCCATGACCATAAAAAATAGCAGACAACCGCAATGCATACCTAAAACAAAATAATCATTTACATTTTCTTAGTGATTTCTATGACTGAATCAGGGGCGGACCCAGGTCCATGGCCGCCTAGGCCACGGCCCGCGGTGCAGGCCCAAAAATCTTTTAGAACCTCTTTAGCTCACGCAGCCCAGTTAGAAGTTTAGCTTCTTCACACCCTCATCAGTTGTGGTCGTGTTCGCCAGAAGCCCACATGGAGTCACGGGAAGCACGGACCAGGGAGCACACTTGGTCGTGAAACACGAGCTACGGAGCCGCCGTCGCCTCTGGTGAACCCTTGTTGCCGTGTCGCCGCCTAGCCACACGCCCTCTAACAGTGCCAGCTGACGCTACGCGCCAGCCAACTGGTCTCGCCCGTCGCCCGGCCACGCGCCAGCCAACAGGGGATGAATGGCTTAACCATCGTATGGTGTGTTATATTGAGAGAGAAATATTTACAAGCATTGATGATGCAAAGATATTAGATTATTTTCAAGGCATGAGAACCCGCAGGGTGAATCTACCTCGTACTAGTGGTATGTACCAATTACTAGTATTATTAAATTTATTCAACATTACCTTTCAAGTCGTGTTCTTAATATGATTGTCTTCAAGGTTCTAGAACAAGAAGCACTGATGTTGATGTTGACATGATACGTTTGGAAGGAGCTACATCATAACTTGTATGTCATCTTTAACATCTATGACAACGTTGTTTCTGAAAGGGAAATGTGCCCTTGGGCCATTTCTATTAATGTTTTGGTGATTAGATGCCCAACACATGGTTTTAAGTTAATATGTGCCAAGTGGTTGAGAAGTGCAAAATCAATAATCAAGGTATGTTTCTAGACTTAGTAAATTGTTTTTGATACTAACACATCTCTCTAAGTGCTAGGAACATAGCCAAGAAAACTAGAATCGGACAGGAGAAGTTTTGGCTAAGTTCAGCCAAACCAGCACTAGCCTATGGTGCACCGAACAGTGTCCGGTGCCCAGGCTGGCCCCGCGACAAACTCATCGCTCTCGGGAAAAAGCAAAGGCGCCGCGGCTATAATTCACCGGACTATCTGGTGTGCACCGAACTATCCAGTGAGCCAACGACGTCCGCGGCCAACGGTCGGCAGCACGATCAACGGGCGACGCGTGGCCTGGGCGGGTCACTTGGTCGCACCGGACTGTCCGGTGCGCTAAGAGGGCCGATGGTGCAACGGCCGGCTTTGCCAGAAAAGGAAGGATATCAAGCACCAAACAAGAACTGTTCATGTCCGGTGGTGCACCAGACCATCCGGTGCACCACCCGATAGAAGGCAAGAATTGCCTTCCTATTGGATCTCCAACGGCTCCTAGCTGCCTTGGGGCTATAAAAGGGACCCCTAGGCGCATGGAGCAAAATACCAAGCATTCTCTGATCATTCTAAGATGCGTATACTCCGCCGCCACGCATTCGAATCACTGTGTTAGAGATCTGAGCACCATTTGAGTTGTGAACTCCCTGCGCTGTGTTTTGTGCTCACGTCTTGGCTTATGTGCGTGTGTTTGCTGTGATTTGAGTCTTGTGTGTGTTGCTTTCCCTCCCTTACTCTTGTGCCTTTCTTGTGATCAACATTGTAAGGGCGAGAGGCTCCAACTTGTGGAGATTCCTCGCAAACGGGAAAAGAACTCTAAAGAAAAAGATCGTGGTATTCAACTTGATCATTGGATCACTTGAAAGGGGTTGAGTGCAACCCTCGTCCATTGGGGCACCACAACGTGGAAGTAGGCAAGTGTTATACTTGGCCGAACCACGGGATAAAAATCACTGTGTCTCATGTCCTTATTTATTGTGATTGACTTTCTTCTAGAGTTCTCACTTCAGCAACTTGGTTTTAATTGCACTAACCCAAGTTTGTGCTATTTAGTATTGAATTTTACAGGATCACCTATTCACCCCCCTCTAGGTGCTCTCAATTGGTATCAGAGTCGTACTCTTCATCTAAGGGACTAACCGCCTGAAGAGATGGATCCTAAGGGCAAGGGATGGTGATCAACGACAAGGAGAAGGAGTCCCTCCTCAACGAGCCAAGAGAGGACAAGCCCACTGACTCCGGCTCGAGTCACGAGAAGAGGGACGGGAGGATGAAGAGGCGCATCAAAAAGATTATCTACTACGACAGCGACGCCTCCTCTTCTTCACCAATGGATGACGACTACGACGACTCGTCCAAAAAGAAAACGGTTAATCAAAATTACTCCTTTGATTATTCTCGCATCCCTTACAATTCAAACGCTCATCTACTCTCTATTCCACTTGGAAAACCCCCACACTTCGATGGAGAGGATTACTTATTTTGGAGTCATAAAATGCATAGTCACTTATTTTCCCTCCATCCTAGAATTTGGGAAATTGTAGAAAATGGAATGCATTTTGATAGCACTGATAACCCTGTATTCATTAATGAACAAATACACAAAAATGCCCAAGCTACTACTGTTTTGCTAGCATCTCTATTGTCACACCCGGTTTTAGAAGGTAAACCGAATGCGAACCATGTACGTGCCAAGATCAGCAATTCACGTACACAACAGTTATATAACTGGACATCATCACACAGTGGTCAAATAATGACATAAAAGAGGGTATAATAGTCGATTAAATCATGATGTCCAAGACATCCACATAGTCTTTAATAATTATCAAAGTGCAGAAAAGAAACGTAGATACAAACGGCCTACACAGGCAGTCGACTGGGGGTTTGCCGCTAACCCATGCCTAGAACTCATCGTACTCCTAGAACTCCTGGAAGTCTTCCTCCACGACTTCATCTTCTCGTGAGCAGTGGTTGCAATGAGGACAACCTGGGGAAAGGGGGGTTTGGTGTGTAGAGCAAAGGTGAGTACACATCAACATACTCAGCAAATGTCCTGTTTGGCTGTAGTGGACTAGCTTTATGTGGAGTTAAGTCAAGCAGTTGCTTTTAGTTGGTCAGGTTATTATTACTAGTAGAAAGCCAGGTTTTAGCATTAACCCAAGTTATTAACCCAAATGTACCCTTTACAAACGGAAAGAATACCACTTACCATTACCATAAGCATAATCATAACCATCATCCTCATCACCACCTGTAAACCAAACATCTCTAATCCAGTATCTCTAATCAATGGAGCTCCCTTGGCCGCTCATAACCGCGAGCACGACTAATATGTCGGTTTCATAACACTCTGCAGAATCGTCGCGTGATGAAATATATCAGTCTCATAACCGCGACGCCACACCTTAAATAATCTAAAATTAAGATGAATCGTCACGCGACGAGGCGCGCGACGCAACACATTAATAGAATCCGAAATCAAACTAATTCGCCGCACGACGAAGCGCGCGACGCACCACACTAATAAATCTGAATTTAAACTCATTCGTCGCGCGACGCAGCACGTTCATTAAACTAAATTCAAAACTAATTAAACTGAAATCCGATCGCCGCGCGCGCTGGGCAAGCCACGAGGGGCCGCGTTGCTAGGGGCCAGGGGCCGCGCCGGGGACCACGCTGCCCGAGGGCAGGGGCCGCACACAGGGGCGCCAGGAGCCTCGCCCGAGGGGCCGGGGCCGGGACGGGGCCGCGCTAGGGAGGCAGGGCGGGGCCAGGCGCCGCGCAAGGGGCCAGGGAGGGGGCCGCGTGCCACGCGAGGGGGCCGCGTCGCCGCGCGAGGAGGCCGAGGAGAGGCCACGCCGCCACGCGAGGGGTATGGGGAGGGGCCGCACCGCCGCGCGAGGGGGACGGGTAGGGGCCGCGTCGCCGCACCAGGGGGCCGCGCGCAGGGACACGTGCGCGCGAGGGGGATGGGCGGGGTCACGCGCAGGGGAGAAGAAGGGGGCACGTAGGGAAGAAGAAAGGGGAGGGGAGGGGAAGAGAGAGAGAGGGAGAGGGAGAGGGGAGCTCACCTCGGGGTCCAAATCCGGCGATCACCGTCTCCAAAACCTAGGGCACCACGGGGGAGAGAGAGATGGAGAGAAAGTTGCTGCGCGGGAAAATCAAATGAAAGAAAGGGAGAGAAGGGAGGGGGGCGCGCGCATGGGGGAGTGGCAGGGCGCCGGGGGCGCGCGGGCCACAACGGGTTGGGCTGGGTTGGGCCGTACCGCGGGTCAAAATCCCACAGCACACACAACCACAGATCGAAATCCAATTTGCAAAATGAAAACCGAAACGAGACTAGGCAAACACGCGATTAAGCACGACATCAGACAAAAGAAATATGATTCAGCATGATGCAACACCCATGTCTACTTAGGTTTTGTTTACACGTAATACAGACACCAGTCGCTACACCGCTTTGAAATTGGGAAGAAGGAGCGAAACGGGAAGAGAAAAGAGAGTAACGCCTGAATTTGGTGAGTAAAAAGAAGAAAAAATTCTACCCCCAAATTCAGGGCGTTACAAACCTATCCCCCTTAAAAGAATCTCACCCTCGAGATTCAAGGTTGGCCAGCAAAGAGTTTAGGGTATTTGGCCATCAGATCATCCTCACGCTCCCAGATTGCTTCTTCCTCGGAGTGGTGACTCCATCTGACTTTGCACATTCTGATAGTTTTCCTCCGGGTGGCCCTGTCTGTAGTCTCAAGAATCTGCGCTGGCTTTTCTATGTAGGTCAAGTCTTCCTGGACCTCCAGACCTTCCACTGGCAACTGCTTTTCTGGCACACGCAAACACTTCTTCAACTGAGACACATGAAAGACATCATGCACCATGGATAAACCTTCTGGCAAACTAAGCTGATAGGCCACTTCTCCACGCTTTGCGAGAATCTAATACGGACCAACATAACGGGGTGCTAGCTTGCCTTTGACTCTGAATCTTCTGACTCCTCTGATCGGCGATACCTTTAGGTAGACAAAATCTCCGATTTCAAAACTCAGCTCTCTCCTTCTTGTGATTGCATAACTTCGTTGCCTTGATTGCGCTATCTTTAGATTCTCCCGAACCATCTTGATGTTCTCTTCAGCTTCGAGCAGAATGTCTGGCCCGAACACTTGCTTTTCTCTAGGCTGATCCCATTACAATGGAGTTCTACAACTCCTTCCATAGAGCGCCTGAAATGGTGACATCTTCGAGCTAGCCTGGTAACTGTTGTTATAGAAGAATTCTGCATATGGTAATCTCTTGTCCCATTCGGACTGATCTTGCAACGCACAGGCTCTCAACATGTCTTCGAGGATTTGATTGGTTCTTTCGGTCTGACCATCTATCTACGGATGATAAGCTGAACTAAAATTCAAATGTGTACCCAAGGCTTCATGCAACTGCTGCCAAAAATGAGAGGTGAACTGTGTTCCTTTGTCTGACACTATCTTCTTTGGTACACCGTGAAGACAAACGATCCGGGACATGTACAACTCCGCCAACATTGCACTGATGTAGCTAGTCTTGACAAGTATGAAGTGGGCTGACTTGGTTAAGCGGTCCACCACTACCCAAATGGAATCATAGCCGGCTCGATTACGAGGCAATCCGACTATGAAGTCCATCCCGATTTCATCCCATTTCCACTGAGGAATTCGCAACGGTTGCAACAATCCAGCTAGCCTATGATGCTCTGCCTTGATCCTTTGACAACTGTCACATATAGCCACATGCTCTGCGATCTCCCTTTTCATTCCGTACCACCAGAATTTCTTCTTCAGATCCTGATACATTTTCTCACTTCTAGGGTGTATAGAATAAGCTGCCTCATGAGCTTCCTTAAGGATCAACTCCCAGATGGACTGGACATTAGGAACACACAAACGGTCCTTGAACCATATCACACCTTCTGCATCTTCCCGAAAATCTTTGCCTCTTTCTTCTAGAATTAGCTGTCGAATTTCACTGATCTTCTCATTGTTCTTCTGTGCTTCTTTGATTTCCCGCTCCAAAGTGGGTTCTAACTCAACTGTTACTCCTCGCACATTATTCATAAATCCGAGGCTCAACCTATCAAACTCTTTGGCCAACTCATAAGGCATCAGATGAGCGACCATCATATTGACCTGACTTTTCCTGCTCAAAACATCTGCCACTACGTTTGCTTTGCCTAGATGGTAATGAATCTCCAATTCATAGTCTTTGATCAACTCTAACCATCTTCGTTGCCTCATATTCAACTCCAACTGATTGAATATGTACTTCAGACTCTTGTGGTCTGTGTAGACATCACACTTCTGTCTATACAGATAGTGTCTCCATGTCTTCAGTGCATGAACCACTGCTGCCAACTCTAGGTCATGGATTGGATAATTCTTCTCATGAACCTTCAGCTATCGGGACGAGTAAGCCACAACCCTTCCCTCTTGCATCAACACGCATCCCAAACCAGTGTAAGCATCGCAATACACTGAAAAGGGCTTGTGCACATTAGGCAAGACTAAGACAGGCGCTGTAGTCAACTTCTCTTTCAGCGCTTCGAAGGCTTCTTGGCATTTCTGGGTCCACTTGAACTCAACTTTGTTGCCTAGCAAAGCTGTCATCGGTTTCGCGATCTTCGAAAACCCTTCAATGAATCACCGATAATATCCGGCCATTCCAATAAAGCTCTTGCTTCCTCGAGCATCTGTTAGCGCTTTCCAGTTCAGAATGTCTGTCACTTTCTTCGGATCCACAGCTAATCTGTCTTTGTTAATTATGTGACCCAAGAACAGGATTCGTTGATCTAGAACTCGCACTAACTCAACTTGGCATACAACTGGTGCTCTCGTAATCTCTACAATACCATCTTCAAATGATTCACATGTTCTTCCTCACTTTGAGAATATATAAGAATATCATCAATAAATACCACCACGAACTTGTCAAGATAATCCATAAATACATTGTTCATCAGATTTTTGAAGAAGGATGGTGCATTCGTTAGGCCAAAGGACATAACAGTGAACTCATACAACCTATACTTGGTAATGAATGCTGTCTTCGGAATGTCTGAGGGTCGGATCCTGAGCTGGTGATAACCTGACCTTAGATCTATCTTTGAAAACACGCTGGCTCCTCTCAACTTGTCGAACAGATCTTCTATTCTAGGCAAGGGGTACTTGTTCTTGATTGTGACCTCATTCAGAGCTCGATAATCGATGCTCATCCTCCTAGTGCCATCTTTCTTCTCCGCAAATAGGACAAGGGCGGCCTAAGGCGAGGTGCTTGGCCTGATGTAACCTTTCTCTGACAGCTCATCGATCTGCTTCTTGAGTTCAACTAACTCTGGTCCAGATACCCTGTAAGCTCTTTTAGAAATGAGGGCGGTGCCAGGAAGAAGCTCTATGGCAAACTCAACTTTCCGCTCAAGTGGCATGCCTGGTAAGTCTTCTAGGAACACATATGGGAATTCGGACACCACTTTGATAATCTCGAGTGAATCTGTCTACTTGCTATCGATAGCCATCTGATAACAACTCCCTTTCTTTGGCTCAGGTGAGACTAACTCAGCTACCACTTCTTCTCCTAGTGGGGACACCAACTTAATTGTCCACTTATCACAACTGATAAATGCTTGGTACTTATCCAGCCAATTCATCCCTAGGATGACATCTATTCCCTGAGTACCCATTACTATGAGATTGGCGGTGTTGGGGGCCTTCGTCCTCCGAAGGTCCTCAAAAACATGATTTGACAATGTTTTCCAAGTGGATTATGTGAACAGGTATCTTCGGACTCAGAATCATGAACATGAAGCACGGTCAGGACGAAGCCTGAACCAGACGAAGGACGAGCTGATTACCAAGTTCCACGAAGGATGGTGCACAGCCGAAGCTGTGCGCAGGGAAGCTTCGTCGCGATAGCAGAGAGGGGAACCGACTTAAAGATGAAAAGACTAAGTGGGCCTTGACAGATTTCCATAAGTCATTGACAAATGTAATGGACATGGATGTAATTTTACGTGGGCTGCGTCCCGCGTCTATAAATAGATTAACAGTACTCCCGTACTGGACACGCTGACTTGGCATTCGCTTTTGCGTCACGTTTGTACTTTTTACCTTCTATCAAGACCGAAGGTACATTTGTAATTTGAAATCATTTCTATTTTTCCATGTTAATAAAATAGAAATGATTCTATGATGATGTTCATATTATATTTCATGCTTTATATGAATCCTTCGTCGTTACTTGTTATATTTACGAAGGTATGTCTCTTGTGACCTTCGTCCGAAACTCATTGTTTCCCGAAGGGGAATAATGTTTAAAAGGACGAAGGACTTTAACACTTAACACTTTTTATGTTGCCTTGTTCTTAACTCTTAGCATTTGAGAACAAGTCCCCAACAGGCGGGAAACACTATCCCCCTTATTTCCACACTTACATTCAAGCAAATGCTATCGGCTCGAATTCTACCACCGGCTGAATCAATTTGAATGGGTGTTGACATGGTAGTTATTGGAAGATTATGTGCTTCTACCCATGATGCAGTAATAAAAGAATGTGTTGCTCCATTATCAAATAACACTCCTGGAATATGGGAGTCGACTAGAAACATACCTACTATCATGTCGGGTGTTTCCTGAACTGCTTCAGCTTCCAAATGGTTCAGTCTCCCATGGTTGTAGCGTGGCTGGGAGCGGTTGCCTGCTCCAGGCTGAGACACATTCTGCTTTGCTGGAGCACTAGGGCTCGACTGCTGCTGGGCTGCCTTCTTCGGACATTTCATCACCCAATGGCCTTGCTCTCCACAGTGGAAACATGCTCTGCTTCCGCCTTGGACCGGGGCTGCTTGACTGCTCTGGTTGGTTGCTGGGGCGGGGAGGTGAGCTGCCCGCTGATTCTGCCTCTGGAACTGACCTCCTCCTGACTGGTTGGTCTGGCGATTCTGCTGCTGGTGCTGAGGGTACTGCTTCTGAAACTGCTGCTATTGAGGTGGGCGCTGGTTCTGTCTGAACTACTGAGGTGGGTTGCCCGAGAAACGAGGGAGATTGTTGCTTCCAGGTTGAGGTCTACTGATCTTGCGCTTGCGATCCTCCATCTCCTTGCGCTTCCTCTCTGTCATGATTGCTCTGTCGATCAGGCGCTGAAATGTGGGGAAGGTGTGGTTCATCAGCTGATACTGCAAGGAATCAACTAAGCCTCTCAAGAAGCGATATTGCCTCTTAACGTCTGTGTTGACATCTTCAGGAGCATAGCGGGACAGCTGCAGAAACCTATCTCGATACTCACTTACAGACATAGGCCCTTGCTTGAGCGCTAGGAACTCCTTCTTCACTGTCATCAGACTTGCTGGAACATGATACTGTCGGAAATTGTCTCTGAATTCCTCCTAAGTGATGGTGTCGGGGTTGGCGTGGGTGGTGAGGTAAGACTCCCACCAAGACTGAGCTGCTCCTCTCAACAAACGGGAACCATACAGAACTTTCTCCCTATCATCGCACTGAGCGGTGTGCAATTCCCGCTCCATGATACGCAGCCAATCTTCAGCATCCATGGGGTCGGAAGAGTGAGCGAACACTGGGGGATGACCTCTCATGAATTCAGCACACTTGTTCCTAGACATCTGAGGCATCTGAGGCTGAGGTGGGGGCTAATGCTGCTGCTGCTGCTGAATGGCGGCCAGAGTCTGATCGATGGTTTGAACTGCCTGAGTTTGCATTAGGAACATCTGCTCGATGGTCATCGGGGGCGGTGGTGGCAGCTGTTGCTGGGGTGCCTCATCTTGTGGTGCTGCCTGCTCCTGATGAGCACGCCTTCCCCCTCTGTGCCTATTGTCTGACATCTGCAGAATGCAGTCACACATCAGAACTGATCTTGTAGACCTTGCAGCATAAGAAAAGAGTATAGAATCCTTCCACAATACTAAACATATGAACATCTTCACTGATTTCCAACACAGGCAAACACAGCTTCTCAGATAAAGAGGAGAGTGGAATAAAATGGCTTCCCAACTTGATAATTAATTTTATTAACATTTAACAGGTAAACCAAAGTGCAGGGGATACCCACACCCTGGCGACAGTCATTACAAAGATCCAAATCCATCATAGTTCATCATGACAAACATAAAAGGCACAGGATAAGCAAACTACCCTGTCTAACTAAGACTAACTAAGAGTGAGACCTAAACTAAGACTATAACTTCTATATATTTTTTAAGCATTAATTCCAAGATCTGACACTGACGATCTATGGTTCTAAATTTATCCTCGTCCTGCAGTCGGGGTTACCATAAGCATGGTGTCCACGCTGAGGTGAGCGGTACGGGTGCTAAGTCCCGATTGGAGCGGGGGAGCCATCCTCCAGGTGACGATGCTCCGCGCGCTCAGCCCACAGCTGGGCAATCTCAGCACGAGCCCTACTCAGCTCATCTAATGCATGGTCCAGCTCCGTGTTTAGCACAGCGGCTAGGTTGACTGTGCTGCTGAACCTAGGATTGTCCTCACCGACAGGTGAGACAACCATGCCTCCTATGCTGCCACATGGTCGGCAAGGGGTAATACTTCAGGTTAAGACCATCAGCTACCCCACCAAGCACTGAGTAGTAGTGCGAAAGCGCACGCCGTGCAGCATCTTGCATGGCCACCTCAGCTGAGTCCTTCACAGAGATAGAGTAGTGCTCTAAGCAGACCTCCGCACCCCGGAGACTGTTCTCTAGACGGCGCACCAAGCAGGTCACCTCCCAACAGTCCAGGTAAACCCCGCGACTGTGCTGGAAGACAACACAACAATACTCGATGGACCAAGTGCGCCGGTCGAGTGCCTAGCGCAGCAGGGTGTCGAGCGCGTCGTGAAAGTGACACCCGTGAGCGGCGTCACGAGTGATGGGTCGAGCAACCCATCCCTCCGGCTCCTGCTCCTCTAAAAGGTCAGTGCTGTGGCTCGAGCTGCTGTCGTCACCTCCGTCGTCTGGGTCTCCTCCAGTAGCTACTCCAGCGGCTGGGGCACTCAGTGGTGGTGCAGGGGGCGCCTCCAGCGGATGCACAGGGGAGCAGCTCCTCACATACTCTTTCTCCTACTGAAGCGAGGAAGAAGAGCCCTGCTGCTCCAGCTCCTGTCGTCGACGCTCCTACTCCTCGTGCAGGCGATGGTGCAGCCTCTCCAAGTGGCTAGACTGACCAGTCACCGGACGGTGAAGCGGACGCTCCGCGAGACGAGAAGGCAAGAAAGGAATGACTGACTTCCGTGCAGTGTGTCTAAGACGAGCCATCTACAAAAAACACCGTAAGCATAAGAGTGAGAATAGAACTAACATGACCAGCAAGTAGACCATAAATAAATGAGGAATTAGAATAAAACAAAATTTTCAGCAAGGTATAATAATATATAGTAGAACATAGGTTTAGTCGATATGACCAACTTTTGAAGGGGAACCAAAGTCAAGGTGATAATAGGGGTCTATAATCCTTAGAACGACCATTCTACTCTAGGTTAGCGGTTCTACAGTCAGCACGCTCTGATACCACCTATGTCACACCCGGTTTTAGAAGGCAAACAGAATGCGAACCATGTACGTGCCAGGATCAGCAATTCACGTACACGACAGTTATATAACTGGACATCATCACACTATGCTCAAATAATGACATAAAAGAGGGTATAATAGTCGATTACATCATGATGTCCAAGACATCCACATAGTCTTTAACAATTATCAAAGTGCGGAAAGGAAACGTAGATACAAACGGCCTACACAGGCAGCCGACTGGGGGTTTGCCGCTAACCCATGCCTAGAACTCATTGTACTCCTGGAACTCCTGGAAGTCTTCCTCCACGGCTTTATCTTCTTATGAGCAGTGGTTGCAATGAGGACAACCTGGGGAAGGGGGGGGGTTTGGTGTGTAGAGCAAGGGTGAGTACACATCAACATACTCAGCAAATGTCCTGTTTGGCTGTAGTGGACTAGCTTTATATGGAGTTAAGTCAAGCAGTTGCTTTTAGTTGGTCAGGTTATTATTACTAGTAGAAAGCCAGGTTTTAGCATTAACCCAAGTTATTAACCCAAATGTACCCTTTCCAACCGGAAAGAATACCACTTACCATTACCATAAGCATAATCATAACCATCATCCTCATCACCGCCTGTAAACCAAACATCTCTAATCCAGTATCTCTAATCAATGGAGCTCCCTTGGCCGCTCATAACCGCGAGCATGGCTGATATATCAGTTTCATAACACTCTACAGAGGTTGCGCACTTTACCCACAAGCCGTGATTCCCTCTTGCCTCGGGTTGATCAAACCCTTAAACAGTACCAAGGTGAATAGGCAGGGTTTCACTACGTAGCCTTTACAAAGATTTCCTGGGGCTATAGCCGCCCGTTAGGTTTCCTAAATGCACTGCACTCCTCCCCAAGGGGCGAACCAACCTTGGCAGAGCGAGCCGCATACACCGAGTCCCATTAACGGCACGACAGCGAACTACACCCCAGTTCCTCTAATTATTCAGCTAAGGGTATCCCACTCCACCCTCATGGTTGCACTGTTTTCCCAGGTGGTCATCCTACGAACCAGTCCTTACGGAGAGGCACTTGAGAAACAGCTCGAGTCCCCTTAAATGTCACAGTACCATCATCATAATCAAAAGGGAAAACAATGTATCATAAATAATCTCATCATGTTCATTGATTAATGTGAAGCGCTAGCATATAGCTAAACCAAAATAACCCAACCAAAATAGGTAAACAAGGACAAGATAAACAAAAGCTAGTAAAGCCTTAGGTATAAATTGTGTAAATGCGGGAAGTGAATTATAAGAATGGGTAGGACATAGATGGGTCAAGGGACACTTGCCTTCACCAACCGACTGCTGCTCAGGGTCTTCACCTACAACTCCTTCGGACTCCACCAACTGACCGTTATCTATGCGAGTTCAAACATTCGAGGCTACGATAAAGAGAAGGAGCGACGCAGGGCGCACACCTACGACTAAGCGAGAAAGAGAAGGTAACGGTCGAGGCTACGGTCGACGAGCGATCATGTCACATGATTATAAATTAAAATACTTGTCTAAACATAAAAATATTAATTTGGCAATTGAGCTAAACATAGGATAAAGTCATGTTCCGTATTTAATCATCATAAGCAAATCAAAGTAGAATTAAAAATATTATCGCGCGGTGAAACGCGCGACACAACACTTAAATTGAATTAAGACATAAACAACCCATCGCACGACGGAGCGCGCAACGAGACATTTGCATTAGTTATAAAAATAACGTCAAGCGTCGCGCGACGAAACGCACGACGACATACGTCATCTAAACTGACTTCAGAACGAAACGTCGCGCAACTGGACGCGCGACGCCACACCTTAAATAATCTGAAATTAAGACAAATCGTCGCGCGACGAGGCGCGTGACGTAACACATTAATAGAATCTAAAATCAAACTAATTCGCCGCGTGACGCACCACACTAATAAATCTGAATTTAAACTCATTCATCACGCGACGAAGCGCGCGACGCAGCACATTCATTAAACTAAATTCAAAACTAATTAAACTGAAATTCGATCGCCGCGCGCGCTGGGGCTGCATGCGTGGGAGCGTGCTAGGCAAGCCGCGAGGGGCCGCGCTGCCAGGGGCTAGGGGCCAGGGGTCGCGCGCCAGACAGGGGCCATGCTGGGGGCCGCGCCGGGGACCACGCTGCCCGGGGGCAGGGGCCACGCGCCAGGGGCTGAGGCCGCACGCAGGGGCCGAGGGAGCCGTGCCCGAGGGGCCAGGGGCCGGGACGGGGCCGCGCGTCGCGCTAGGGGGCTGGGAAGGGGGCCGTGCCGCCGTGCGAGGGGGACGGGGAGGGGGTCGCGCCGCCGCGCGAGGAGGCCGGGGAGAGGCCGCGCCGCTGCACGAGGGGGATGGAGAGGGGCCGCGCCACCACGAGAGGGGGACGGGGAGGGGGCCACGCCGCCGCACGAGGGGGACTGGGAGGGGTCGCGCACCGCGCGAGGGGGCTAGAGAGGGGGCTGCGCCGCTACGCGAGTGGGCCAGAGAGGGGGCCGCGCCGCCGCGCGAGGAGGCCGAGTATAGGCCGCGCCGCCGCGCGATGGGGATGGGGAGGGGCCGTGCCGCCGCGCGAGGGGGGCGGGGAGGGGGCCGCGCCGCCGCGCGAGGGGGCCACGCGTAGGGACACGCGCACGAGGGGGACGGGCGGGGACGCGCTCAGGGGAGAAGAAGGGGGCGCGCAGGGAAGAAGAAAGGGGAGGTGGAGGGGAAGAGAGAGAGTGAGAGGGAGAGGGGAGGGGAGCTCACCTCGGGGTCCAAATCTGATGATCACCGACTCCAAAACCTAGGGAACCACGGGGGAGAGAGAGAGATGGAGGAGAGGAAGTTGCTGCGCGGGAAAATCAAATGAAAGAAAGGGAGAGAAGGGAGGGGGCGCGCGCATGGGGGAGGGGCAGGGCGCCGGGGGCGCGCAGGCTAGAGTGGGCTGGGCTGGGCTGGGCCACACCGTGGGTCAAAATCCTGTGGCACGCGCAGCCACAGATCGGAATCCAATTCGCGAAATGAAAACCAAAACGAGACTAGGCAAACACGTGATTAAGCACGACACCAGACAAAAGAAATATGATTCGGCATGATGTAACACCCATGTCAACTTAGGTTTTATTTACACGTAATATGGACACCAGTCGCTACACCGCTTTGAAATTGGGAAGAAGGAGTGAAACGGGAAGAGAAAAGAGAGTGACGCCTAAATTTGGTGAGTAAAAAGAAGAAAAATTCTACCCCCAAATTCAGGGCGTTACATCTATGCAGGGATGAATATAACAAGTTCAGTGGCTTGGACAACGCCAAACAAATATGGGACACCCTCAAGATCTCTCACGAGGGGAATGATGCCACCATGATCACCAAGATGGAACTGGTGGAAGGCGAGCTGGGGAGATTCACGATGATAAGGGGAGAAGAGCCAACACAGACCTACAACAGGCTCAAGACCCTTGTCAACAAAATCCGAAGCTACAGAAGCACAAGATGGACGGATCATGACGTCGTCCGACTCATGCTCAGGTCATTTACAGTTATTGACCCCATCTTATAAATCTTATTCGTGAGAACCCCAGGTACACCAAGATGACGCCCGAGGAAATCCTTGGAAAATTCGTGAGCGGGCGCATGATGGTAAAGGAAGCAAGGTATGTGGATGACACATTAAACGGACTGCTTCCTCTGCACGAGTCACAGCCCGTTGCTCTCAAAGCAATCAGCAGCAAGGCGGCACTACCTAGCAAGGTAGCACAAGTTGAGGCTGTCGGGCTCAAGGAGGATGAGATGGCGCTAATCATCAAGCACTTCAAGACCGCACTAAAAGGACGCAAGGAGTACCCCAACAAGAACACGTCAAGGGGAAAATGCTCATGCTTCAAATGCGGTAAGGCTAGTCATTTTATAGCTTAATGTCCCGATAATGATAGTGACCAGGCTCAAGAAAAGCATAGAAAGAGGGAAAAGAAAAAGAACTACAGGAAGGCCAAAGGCGAGGCGCACATCGGAAAGGAATGGGACTCCGACTATTCCTCATCTGACTCCGAAGATGAAGGACTAGCTGCCTCGACCTTCAACAAGTCTTCACTCTTCCCCAATGAACGACACACGTGCCTTATGGCAAAGGTGAAGAAGGGACGTATTCGAGATACCCCTAAGTACTCTTCTTCTAGCGATGAGGAATCTTCTGATGATGAAGTAGATGAAAGCTCTCTTGTGGGTTTTGGTGTTTGGATGACAACCCAATTAAAGGACTAACAAGTGTGCTAAGTGTTGAACAGGTGCTTAATGCAAAGCTAATAGGGTTCAACACAAGTGAACAAGTGTGATGGTCCAAAGACTGAATTATCTATAGATAATGAACACTGCTTAAGTGAGACTCGGTGTGCGTAACTCAGAGACAACCGATCAAGCCAAGGATGGAGGCAAGAAGAGCTTCGAGGCATCGAGTGCATGAGAGAAGGTCAAGGAGACCAGGAACCCAAAGCCAGGGGTGAAGAAGAAGACTTGCAAAGTTAAGGTTGATCGAGTTAAGAGTTATGGTGCATCAAGTATCACTACATAAGGACATGACTTACAACCAATGAGGTAACATCTACAGTTATGTGGTGTAAGTCATAAGGCTCAAGATCAAGATCGAGAAATGAACAAGGGAGTTGGAGCTCAGATATGTCAATCTAGATCAAGTCAAGTTGACTTAATGGTTTAGAGTCCAACATCGACCTCAAACATGCCAAATTAGGTAAAACGATGAAAAAGGTTAAGTATGTAAGGTTTGAGTGTTCAACCATGTTGCATACACCTCTTACTACAAGTTTGGTGCTTTGGTTTGCTCTCTAACTCTTTCTGTAGAGAAAGTACCATTCTGAGCTCTGCTGGAGGAGAAACAGAAAAGCTAGGAGAAGAACAAGAAAGATGTAAGTTTCTAGGACTAAATCAATTGGATTATACTCTAAATGTGTTTGTTTAAGTCTCAGGAAAATCCTCCCAAAAGTTGAAGTCAAACGGAGAAAGAACGGAGGAAAAATCACTTAGTGTGCTGTTGGCTAGTGCACAGGACAGTGAATAGTAGCTGTCCGGTGCACAGGACAGTGAATAGTAACTCTATCTGATGCACAGGACAGTGAATAGTGACCTATCCGATGCACAGGATAGTGAATAGTAGCTGTGTCCGGTGACCGGTGCACAGGATAGTGAATAGTGACCTGTCCGGTGCATAGGACAGTGAATAGTAACCTGTCCGGTGCACCAACGGCTAGCTGTTCTAGGGAAGGAAACTGTCAATCAGATCCATTACTGTTCACTGTCCGGTGTGCCACCGGACAGTCCGGTGCACCCACAACCAGGGAAGGCTGGGAGCTTCCAAATGAAGCTCCAATGGCTCCTAGGCCCTTTGGGGCTATAAAAGGGACCCCTAGGCGCCTCAAACAAGAACACAAGAGCAGCCAACAAGTGCATACATCATTTGGATCAATTCTCTCTCTCCCTCTCTTGTGTATCTCTCTAGTTTGTGTAGAGGCGAAGTTATAAGCCTTTAGAGAGAGGGGAAGTGCTGCTGAGAGCTAGAGCAAAATCTTGAGCACATTGCTACTCTACCGGAGTGCTATCGAGAAGATTGTAAGCAGCCACAGCATCGTTGTAACTGACAACAACATAGTGGAAGGCTCTATCTATCGCACAAACAAATCTAAGCAAATGGAGGAAGGAGTTGAAATAGACTCCAAGCCAAGGTGTGGCTAACTCCAACGAGGACTAGGCAAGCATTTCAGGCTTGACCGAACCTCGGGATAAATCCCTGTGTCTGTGTGCTCTGCTCTGTGCTGTGTGCTGTTTCTCTGTCTTATTTGCTGTTTATACTTGCACTTCAATATTTATATGTGGTTCAAGCTGTCTTCGAAGTGCATGGTATTTTAAGACAGGAACTTCTATTCCGCTGCAACCTATTCGAAGGGTCTTTCATTCCACTACGATCCAGCCTTCGAATAGAGTTAGAATTTCCAGTTTTAAAGTGATAATTATTATTCGCCTATTCACCCCCTCTAGGCGACATCCAGATCCTATTCTTGGGCATAGGGAACTTTCAGTAGATTACACTGATTTGTTTAAAGGATTAGATAGAACTAAGGTAGACAAAATAAATGAGTTAATTGATGCACTTAATGAAAAGGATAGACTGCTAGAAAAGAAAGAAGATATTTTGTATGAGGAACATGACAAATTCATTAGTGTTCAAAAATCTCTTGCTATAGAAATTAAGAATAATGAACTGCCGTCTTCCGAATTGTCTACCTGTCATGAGTCTGTTTCTAGCTTAAAGCATTTAAATGATGATTAGAATGCTAAGCTAGAGAAAGTAAATGAAATTAGTTGAAGTGTAGAGCATGTAGTAATCTGCAATAGCTGTAAAGATTTTAACATTGATGCTTGTAGTGAACATGCCTCTACTATTGCTAAGTTAAACAATGATGTTGCAAGTCTTAATGCTCAACTTAAGACTTGCAAGGATAACTATGAGAAGTTAAAATTTGCTAGGGATGCCTACACTATTGGTAGACACCCCTCAATTAAGGATGGACTTGGTTTTCGAAAGGAAAATAAGAACTTAACAAGCCAAAGGACTTCCAGTCTCAACAAGGAGAAAGGGAAGGCCCCTATGGCTAGTAGCTCGTATTCTTCACATGATCAAAAGAACCATGCTTATCTTTATGCTCATGTCAAGAAAGGTTCTTACCATGATAAATATTACAATCATGCTGCTTTACCTACTTTTCATGATTCACATGCTATGTTTGCATCAAGCTCCACATATGTTCATGATAAGAGTAGGCCTAGGCGCAATCATACTGTTTCTCATGCACCTAGGAAAGTTTACACTGGTCCAACTGCTATGTATCAAACGTGTAATACTTCTTTTGTACTTTCATGCAAAAATGCTAAAGTAGTTGCTAGAAAATTGGGATCTAAATGCAAAGGAGACAAGACTTGCATTTGGGTTCCAAAAATTATTGTAACTAACCTTGTAGGACCCAACAAGAGTTGGGTACCTAAAACCCAAGCTTAATTACCTTGCAGGTTTATGCATCCGGGGGCTCAAGCTGGATTATCGACAACGGATGCACAAACCACATAACGGGGGAGAAGAAAACGTTCACCTCCTACGTCAAGAACAAGGATTCCTAGGACACTATTATCTTTGGAGATGGGAACCAAGGCAAGGTCAAAGGATTGGGCAAGATAGCCATCACAACCGAGCACTCAATATCAAACGTGTTTTTAGTAGAGTCACTTGGGTATAATCTATTGTCTGTAAGTCAATTGTGTCATATGGGCTACAATTGTTTATTTACAAATATTGATGTATCTGTCTTTAGAAGGAGTGATGGTTCATTAGCTTTTAAGGGTGTATTAGACGACAAGCTCTATTTAGTTGATTTTTCAAAGGAGAATGCCGATCTAGATGCATGCTTAATCGCTAAGACTAATATGGGCTGGCTTTGGCATCGCCGTCTAGCACATGTTGGGATGAAGAACCTCCATAAACTTCTAAAGGGAGATCATGTGTTAGGACTAACCGATGTCTATTTTGAGAAAGATAGACCTTGTGCAGCATGCCAAGCAGGGAAACATGTGGGAAGTACTCATCACAGCAAGAATGTAATGACAACTTCAAGACCACTGGAACTGCTACACATGGATCTCTTTGGACTCGTAGCCTATCTCAGCATCGGGGGAAGTAAGTATGGTCTTGTTATTGTTGATGATTTTACCTGCTTCACTTGGGTATTCTTTTTGCAGGATAAATCCAAAACCCAGGGAACCCTAAAGCGCTTCTTAAGGAGAGCTCAAAATGAGTTTGAGCTAAAGGTGAAGAAGATCAGAAGCGATAATGGGTCTGAGTTCAAGAATCTTCAAGTTGAAGAATATCTTGAGGAGGAAGGCATCAAGCATGAGTTCTCCGCTTCCTACACACCGCAGCAAAACAGCGTGGTAGAGAGGAAGAACATGTCACTAATTGACATGGCGAGAACGATGCTTGGAGAGTACAAGACACCTGAGTGGTTTTGGTCGGAAGTTGTGAATACAGCTTGCCATGCCATAAACCGACTCTATCTGCACCGTCTCCTCAAGAAGACATCCTACAAACTCCTAACTGGTAACAAACCCAATGTTTCTTATTTCCGCGTATTTGGGAGCAAATGCTACATTTTGGTGAAGAAAGGTAGACATTCAAAATTTGCTCCTAAAGCAGTAGAAGGGTTTTTACTAGGATATGACTCAAATACAAAGGCGTATAGGGTCTTCAACAAACCATCAGGATTAGTTGAAGTCTCTAGCGACGTTGTATTTGATGAGACTAATGTCTCTCCAAGAGAGCAAGTTGATCTTGATGATGTAGATGAAGATGAGATTCCTACGACCGCAATGCGAACGATGGCGATAGCTGATGTGCAACCGCAGGAACTACAGGAACAAGATCAACCCTCTTCCTCGACGATGATGCATCCCCCAACTCAAGAGGATGAACCGGTACCTCAAGAAGAAGGGCAGGATCAAGGGGGAGCACATGAAGAACATGTTATGGAGGAAGAAGCATCACATGCCCCTCCAACTCAAGTCCGAGCGACGATCCAAAGGAATCATCCAGTGGATCAGATTCTGGGTGACATCAGCAAGGGAGTAACAACTCGCTCACGATTAGCTAATTTCTATGAGCATTACTCGTTTGTCTCTTCTATTGAGCCTTTCAGGGTAGAAGAAGCCTTGTAGGATCCGGACTGGGTGTTGGCCATGCAGGAAGAGCTCAAGGACTTCAAAAGAAATGAAGTCTGGAGCTTGGTGCCACGTCCGAAGCAAAATGTTGTGGGAACCAAGTGGGTGTTCCACAACAAGCAAGACGAACATGGGGCGGTGACAAGAAACAAGGCTCGACTTGTGGCAAAAGGTTATACCCAAGTCGCAGGTTTGGACTTTGAGGAGACTTTTGCTCCTGTGGCTAGGTTAGAATCAATTTGGATTTTAAGCCTATGCCGCTCACCATTCCTTTAAGTTGTTCCAAATGGACGTGAAGAGCGCTTTCCTAAATGGACCAATCAAGGAGGAGGTATACGTGGAACAACCCCCTGGCTTTGAGGATGACAGGTATCCCAACCACGTGTATAAGCTCTCTAAGGCGCTCTATGGACTTAAGCAAGCTCCAAGAGCATGGTATGAATGCCTGAGAGATTTTCTAATTGCTAATGCTTTCAAGGTTGGGAAAGCTGATCCCACTCTATTCACAAAGACTTGTGATGGTGATCTTTTTGTTTGCCAAATATACGTCGATGACATAATATTTGGTTCTACTAATCAAAAGTCTTGTGAGGAGTTTAGCAGGGTAATGATGCAAAAGTTCGAGATGACGATGATGGGCGAGTTGAACTACTTCCTTGGATTTCAAGTGAAGAAACTCAAGGAAGGCACTTTCATCTCTCAAACGAAGTACACTCAAGATCTTCTCGAGAGGTTTGGGATGAAGGATGCTAAGCCCGCGAAGACACCGATGGAAACTGACGGACATCTAGACCTCAACAAAGGAGGTAAGTCCGTTGATCAAAAGGCATACCGGTCAATGATAGGTTCATTACTCTATCTTTGTGCTAGTAGACCGGACATTATGCTTAGTGTATGCATAAGTGCTAGATTTCAATCCGACCCCAAGGAGTGTCACCTTGTGGCCATTAAGCGAATTCTTAGATATTTAGTTTCTACGCCTTGCTTCGGGATATGGTATCCAAAGGGGTCTACCTTTGACTTAATCGGATACTCAGATTCTGACTATGTCGGGTGCAAGGTTGACAGGAAGAGCACATCAGGGACGTGCCAGTTTCTAGGAAGGTCCCTGGTGTCCTGGAGCTCCAAGAAACAAACGTTCGTTGCCCTATCCACCGTTGAGGCCGAGTATGTTGCCGCAGGACAGTGTTGTGCTCAACTACTCTGGATGAGGCAAACCCTCCAGGACTTTGGCTACAATCTGAGCAAAGTCCCACTCCTATGTGACAATGAGAGTGCAATCCATTTGGCGGATAATCCTATTGAACACAGCCACACTAAGCACATAGACATCCGACATCACTTCCTTAGAGACCACCAGCAAAGGGGAGATATCGACATTTACCATATTAGCACCGAGAACCAGCTAGCCGATATCTTCACCAAGCCTTTAGATGAGAAAAGGTTTTGCAGGTTGCGTAGTGAGCTAAATGTCTTAGATTCGCGTAACTTGGATTGATCTATAGCATACATGTGTTCTATGCCTTTGATCATATTACTTTAAGCTTAACTGTCTTTAATTGCTTATATGTGATGCTCAAGTTGTACAAGTCATCCCCGAACCTCACAAGTCCCTATGTACATGATGCACATGTTTAGGGGGAGGATGTGGTACAACTTGACTTCTTTTGAGACTAACCTGTTTGTTTGAGTGTTCTTGACATAGTCTCAAAGGAATATTGAAAGGAAAATGTGAACTTGGACAACGAAAGAGCTTCCACTGCATTCTGGTAAAATGTATCTTGCCCTAAGTTCGTTGTTAATCTCATTGTCTTCTTGCTCTTATTTGACATTTTGGTGAGGCAATGGGGTTAAAGGGCCACAAGTTTTCCCGTTTTGGTGCTTAATGCCAAAGGGGGAGAAATTAAGGCCAAAGCAAATGGATCAGCCAACCACTTGTGAATTTTGAAAATAATAGGGTTAGAATATGTATTTTGTCCAAAATCCTCTGATTGCAAAATTTGGTCTCTTATGGGGGAGAATTTTGATTATGGGAAAAGGGGGAGTTTTTGGCACTTGATCAATTTTACTCCTGAAATATCTCTCTATTTGCCCAAACAAGTGTGTTTGACGTAGAGATAGGAAAAAGAATTTGATTTGCGAAAATAAACCAAGTGGTGGCAAAAGTGATCCAAATATGCCAAATACCGAGTAAGAAAATTTGGTCTTCAAATTTGCACTTTTGAAAATAATGTTGCACTTTTGGTTGCTTCTTAATGTGTTGGCATAAATCACCAAAAAGAAGGAGATTGAAAGGGAAATGTGCCCTTGGGCCATTTCTATAAATGTTTTGGTGATTAGATGCCCAACACATGGTTTTAAGTTAATAAGTGCTAAGTGGTTGAGAAGTACAAAATCAAGAATCAAGGTATGTTTCTGGACTTAGTAAATTGTTTTTGATACTAACATATCTCTCTAAGTGCTAGGAACATAGCCAAGAAAACTGGAATCGGACAAGAGAAGTTTTGGCTAAGTTCAGCCAAACCCGCACTAGCTTGTGGTTCACCGGACTGTCCGGTGCCTAGGCTGGCCCGGCGACAAACTCGTCTCTCTCGAGAAAAAGCGAAGGCGCCGCGGCTATAATTCACCGGACTGTCTGGTGTGTACCGAAATGTCCGGTGAGCCAACGGCGCCCGTGGCCAACGGTCGGCAACGCGATCAGCGGGCGACGCATGGCCTGGGCCAACGGTCACTTGGTCGCACCGGACTGTCCGGTGTGCCAAGATGGCCGATGGCACAACGGTCGGCTTCGCCAAAAAGGAAGGAGATCGAGCACCGGACAGGAACTATTCATGTCCGGTGGTGCATCGAACCGTCTGGTGCACCACCCAACAGAAGGCAAGAATTGCCTTCCTATTGGATCTCCAACGGCTCCTAGCTGCCTTAGGGCTATATAAGGGACCCCTAGGCTCATGGAGCAAAATACCAAGCATTCTCTAATCATTCTAAGACGCCTAGCCTCCGCCGCCACGCATTCAAATCACTATGTTAGAGATCTGAGCACCATTTGAGTTGTGAACTCCCTACGCTGTGTTTTGTGCTCACGTCTTGGCTTGTGTGCGTGTGTTTGCTGCGATTTGAGTCTTATGTGTGTTGCTTTCCCTCCCTTACTCTTGTGCCTTTCTTGTGGTCAACATTGTAAGGGCGGGAGGCTCCAACTTGTGGAGATTCCTCGCAAACGGGAAAAGAACTCTAAAGAAAAAGACTATGGTATTCAAGTTGATCATTGGATCAGTTGAAAGGGGTTGAGTGCAACCCTCGTCCATTGGGGCGCCACAACGTGAAAGTAGGCAAGTGTTATACTTGGCCGAACCACGGGATAAAAATCACTGTGTCTCGTGTCCTTATTTATTGTGATTGACTTTCTTCTAGAGTTCTCAACTTCAGCAACTTGGTTTTAATTGCACTAACCCAAGTTTGTGCTATTTAGTATTGAATTTTACAGGATCACCTATTCACCCCCTCTGGGTGCTCTCAGTTTTGCCGTACAATTTTTCTTTATATGTTATTATTAGAGTTTATGGTCGCTTCGACCCAGGCCTTGATCAATTTATGGGTCCGCCACTGGACTAAATTACCATTTTCTATTTAACGTTTACTCATGGGGAGGCGCCAGGAGAGCAGAGAGACTCGTTGACCTTGGGAGTGACGGATGGGAAGGAGGCACATTTCCCCTACTGGCCTAGGCCTCGGCATGAGGAGGCAGCTTTCCATGCTATTGACGTCACCGCTGTCGATGCAAGAGGAGAATGCAGATCCAACCCTAGGCGGTGGAGCTAGAGCAGGGGCGCTCCTTGGCAGATGAGGTGCCAGCAGGCAGGATGCCTGGTCCCTTCCCTTCGACATAGCGCCATTGCCACCCTGCTACCCAACATGGCCAACGACGACTGACGCGGTGGCGACTGGGAGGAAACTACCGTGAGGCGGAACTCTTCGAGCTGGCGCGGGAGCGGAGGGCGAACACGGATAGCGAGCGGGTGCGATTTGACCACAGGGTATACGATAAAAAATATCTTATACAATTCAGTAAAAATATATTCGAATTCGGTAAAACCATATACATTACGACGACAGATGTTAATACAACATCTCCTGTCCAGCCCCCCGACGGCGAAGGACAATTCGTGGACCGCGTCTACTACCACGTACCAGTGGTGGTTTAGGGTTTAGGGGAGGTGAGAAACATCGCCACACTGCGCGACATGATGGTTGTGACCACCACGTACTGAGCTTTAACCGGCGGTGAGCTTTAACCAGCGAAGAGGGCGATGCAGCGTGATCCGTCTCCCCTTTCGAGTAGATTAGAAAAATAGAAAATTGAAATGTCCTATACACCGCGTCACTTAATGGTCCTCCCGCACATCATCTCGTCATGGCGTCCAAATATGTCTTTTCTTTTTTACTTTTTACATATATATATATATATATATAATAGTATATGTATATATATACTATGTCTATGTGCTGCTGGTTTTGTAGGGTAAGCCGGTGCATACCCGACATACCCTATGAGTCCGCCGATGGCTCCTACGCCAAATTTGGCGGACAACGACGATACGCTATAACTTAGAGGACCTTTTAGCGTCCATTGCTGGAGGCGTAGAGGAGATGAGCATCCGGTAAATTTAGCAGACATGATCCTTTAAATGGTGTTGTTGGAAAACAGTCTTACTCGTCCACATCTCTCATTTAAACTCTATTATATAAATAATATAGTCTCTACAATATAAAACAACGTTTTGTACGACTATATACATGATCTGCTGGCGATAGCCTCGTAGAACAACTTTCTATTAGGTGCTCCTACTTTCTATGGTGGTGCTCATGCTTCATATATGGTGCTCGACCTCCACTTCATGATCATGTAGGTGTGATAGTGCCCCCAAGCAGCGACAATGATGTCTCTTCGAATGAGTCCACTTACTTCGATGCTCCTCAATTCCAAGGACGAAGAGGCTGGACAAAGACAAAAGGATGAATAGCTAGTAATTACACACACATTTTTGCGAAGTCCACACATTTTTTAGCTCTACAATAGTTTTTAAAGTTCATATTTTCTTAGGTCCACGCATGCCTATTGCACCCGGTGGACACCATTGATGGCAATGGTAGAAGAGACTGCCCTTATGGGTCCAAATAGCCAACACCTACAACTCCACACAGAAACTTCTTGCCATCATACCCCAAGCAGTTGAGGGATTTGTTGGTCACTTGTTCTCAAATGCTACGAGTTAAGAACAAGGCAACAAAAATGTTAATGGTTAAAGACCTTCGTCCTTCGAAGCATTATCTCCCTTAGGATATAATGATCTTCAGACGAAGGTTATGAAGGACATACCTTCATCATCTCAATATGTAATGAAAAGCAGGAACATGTAATACATGTAAAGGATATGAGTAATCATATCAAATCATTAGATTATCTTTATTCTCATTGTATAATCATGAATAAACATTAACGATATCGAATTACATTTATACCTTCGGCTTGACAGAAGGTAAGAGTCCAAGAATGACGTGCGAGTGAATACAAGTCAGCTTGAATAGTACGGGAGAACTGTTCATCTATTTATAGGCACGGGACATAGCCTGGACAAAATTACATTTATGCCCTTGATGACTAATTGAAAGTCGCCTAGAGGGGGGTGGATAGGCGGAATCTAAAATTTACAACTTTAAACACACACTACAAGCCGGGGTTAGTGTTAGAACGAATATTAAGTCCAAGAGAGAGGGGAAAACAAATCAACCAAGAAATAAAGCATATAGACACAGTGATTTGTTTTACCGAGGTTCGTTTCTAAAGAACCTAGTCCTCGTTGAGGTGGTCACAAATACCGGGTCTCTTTCAACCCTTTCCCTCTCTCAAACGGTCACTTAGACCGAGTGAGCTTTCTTCCTTGATTTCTTGGGTCACTTAGACCCCGCAAGGACCACCACACAATTGGTGTCTCTTGCTTCGCTTACAAGGCTTTGAGAATAAGAATGAGAGAAAGAAGAAAGCCAACCAAGCAACAAGAGCAACAAAGAAAAACAAGAACGATCCTCTCTCAAGTCCTAAAGCACTAGAATTGAATTGGGGACTTTGATCGGATCGGTGGCTTTGATTTGTGTCTTGGAGTGTTGCACTTTGCTCTTGTATTGAATGAGGAGTGATGAATGCTTGGATGGTTGGAGTGGAGGTGGTTGGGGGTATTTATAGCCCTCAACCACTAAACAACCGTTGGGGGTGGCTGCTGTCGATGGGCGCACCAGACAGTCCGGTGCGCCAGCCATGTCACCCAACCATTAGGGTTTGGGCGCAGACGACCATTGGAGCTTTGTCTTCTTGTGGCATCGGATAGTCCGGTGCGCCTCTGACGATTGCTCTGACTTCTGCGCGCATTGTCCACACACTGTAGCATTCGCAGGTGTCTGTTGCAGTCAACCGTTGCGCTGGTAACCATTGCTCCGCTTGGTGCACCGGACAGTATGGTGGCACACTGGACAGTCCGGTGAATTATAGCGGAGCACGGCCGAGAAACTCGAAGGTGAAGAGTTCGGATTTGTACGGTCCTGGTGCACCGGACACTATCCGGTGCGCTAGACCAGGGCACTCTTCGGTTTCTTTTGCTCCTTGCTTTTTGAACCCTAACTTTGATCTTTTAGTGGTTTGTGTTGAACCTTTATGCACCTATAGAATATGTAATCTAGAGCAAACTAGTTAGTCCAATTATTTGTGTTGGGCATTCAACCACCAAAATTATTTATAGGAAAAGGTTAAACCCTATTTCTCTTTCAATCTCCCCCTTTTTGGTGATTGATGCCAACACAAACCAAAGCAAATATATAAGTGCAGAATTGAACTAGTTTGCATAAGGTAACTGCATTGGTTACTAGAATTGAACCAATTTATAATTTCACTAGATATGCATGGTTTGCTTTCTTTTATTTAACATTTTGGACCACGCTTGCACCACATGTTTTGTTTTTGCAAATTCTTTTGGAAAATCTTTTCAAAATCTTTTCTGCAAATAGTCAAAGGTATATGAATAAGATTGCGAGAAGCATTTTTAAGATTTGAAATTTTCTCCCCCTGTTTCAAATGCTTTTCCTTTGACCTAAACAAAACTCCCCCTTAATGAAATTCTCCTCTTATCTTTCAAGAGGGTTTTGATAGATATCAATTGGAAATATATTTAGATGCTAATTTTGAAATTATACCAATTGAAAATCAACATACCAATTTGAAATATATCAAAAATTTTGAAATGTGGTGGTGCGATCCTTTTGCTTTGGGCTAATATTCTCTCCCCCTTTGACATTAATCGCAAAAATGGAGACTTTGAGAGCCCTTTAAAACTTTCTCCAGATTGGTACAAGTAAATAAGAGTGAAGGATTATACCAATTTGGAGTGCGGAGTAACGACGAAGGATAAAAGATACTGGTAGAGTGGAGTGGAAGCCTTGTCTTCGTCGAGTACTCCATTTCCCTTTCAATCTACGACTTATCATAAAAAATATACTTGGAAACACATTAATCGTAGACATAAAAGAGATATGATCAAAGGTATAAATGAGCTATGTGTGCAATGTTTCAATCAAAATTCTGAGAATCAAGTATATTTAGCTCATTCCTATGTTTGCTAAAAGTTTTCTCATCTAATGGCTTGGTAAAGATATCGGCTAATTGTTCTTTGGTACTGACATAAGCGATCTCGATATCCCCCCTTTGTTGGTGATCCCTCAAAAAGTGATACCAAATGTATATGTGCTTAGTGCAGCTGTGTTCAACGGGATTATCCGCCATGTGGATTGCACTCTCATTGTCACATAGGAGAGGGACTTTGCTCAATTTGTAGCCATAGTCCCTGAGGGTTTGCCTCATCCAAAGTAATTGCGCACAACAATGACCTGCGGCAATATACTCGACTTCGGCGGTTGAAAGAGCTACTGAGTTTTGTTTCTTTGAAGCCCAAGACACCAGGGATCTCCCCAGAAACTGACAAGTCCATGATGTGCTCTTCCTATCAATTTTACACCCTACCCAATCAGCATCTGAATATCCTATTAAATCAAAGGTGGATCCCTTGGGGTACCAAAGTCCAAACTTAGGAGTGTAAACTAAATATCTCATGATTCTTTTCACGACCCTAAGGTGAACTTCCTTATGATCGGCTTGGAACCTTGCACACATGCATATGGAAAGCATAATATCCGGTCGAGATGCACATAAATAGAGTAAAGATCCTATCATCGACTAGTATACCTTTTGATCTATGGACTTACCTCCCGTGTCGAGGTCGAGATGCCCATTTGTTCCCATGGGTGTCTTGATGGGCTTGGCATCCTTCATTCCAAACTTGGTAAGTATGTCTTGTATGTATTTTGTTTGGCTGATGAAGGTGCCCTCTTGGAGTTGCTTGACTTGAAATCCTAGGAAATACTTCA
The DNA here is from genome assembly GCA_029449295.1 of Zea luxurians. Taxonomy (NCBI): domain Eukaryota; kingdom Viridiplantae; phylum Streptophyta; class Magnoliopsida; order Poales; family Poaceae; genus Zea; species Zea luxurians. The sequence continues at coordinate 40,261,105 of JAOPSE010000024.1, forward strand.
ATTCCTCAATCATAGACATCTCGAATTTTTGAATCATGATCCTACTAAACTCTTCACAAGTAGATTTGTTAGTAGACCCAAATATGATATCATCAACATAAATTTGGCATACAAACAAATCTTTTGCAATGGTTTTAGTAAAAAGAGTGTAGGATCAGCTTTACCGACTTTGAAGCCATTAGTGATAAGGAAATCTCGCAGACATTCATACCATGCTCTTGGGGCTTGCTTCAGCCCATAAAGCTCCTTTGAGAGTTTATAAACATGGTTAGGGTACTCACTATCTTCAAAGCCGGGAGGTTGCTCAACATAGACCTCTTCCTTTATTGGTCCATTGAGGAAGGCACTTTTCATGTCCATTTAATAAAGCTTAAAGCCATGGTGAGTAGCATAGGCAAGTAATATACGAATTGACTCCAGCCTAGCTACGGGTGCATAAGTTACACCGAAATCCAAACCTTCGACTTGTGAATATCCTTTGGCAACAAGTCAGGCTTTGTTCCTTGTCACCACACCATGCTCATCTTGCTTGTTGTGGAATACCCACTTGGTTCCTACAACATTTTGGTTAGGACGTGGAACTAAATGCCATACCTCATTCCTCGTGAAGTTGTTGAGCTTCTCTTGCATAGCCAACACCCAATCTGAATCTCTTAGTGCATCCTCTACCATGTATGGTTCAATAGAGAACACAAAAGAGTAATGTTCACAAAAATGAGCAACTCGAGATCGAGTTGTTACCCCCTTATGAATGTCGCCAAGAATGGAGTTGACCCGGTGATCTCTTTGAATCGCTTGGTGGACTCTTGGGTGTGGCGGTCTTTGACCCTGAATTTCTTGATCATCTTCCTTGTCTTGATCAACTTCATCTCCCCCTTGATCATTGTCCTCCTCTTGAGGTGGCTCATCCTCTTGATCTTCGTCTTCATTGTCTTGAGCCTGATCCTCATCTTGAGTTGGTGGAGATGCTTGCATGGAAGATGATGGTTGATCTTGTGCTTGAGTGGGCTCTTCAGATTCCTTAGGACACACATCCCCAATGGACATTTCCTTAGCACGACATACGGAGCCTCTTCATCATCTAGTTCATCAAGATCAACTTGCTCCACTTGGGAGCCATTAGTCTCATCAAACACAATGTCACAAGAAACCTCAACTAATCCAGTGGATTTGTTGAAGACTCTATATGCCCTTGTGTTTGAGTCATAACCAAGTAAAAAGCCTTCTACAGCCTTAGGAGCAAATTTAGATTTTTCTACCTCTTTTAACAAGAATAAAACATTTTCTACCAAAGACTCTAAAATATGAAACATTGGGCTTTTTACCGACGAGGAGTTCGTATGATGTCTTCTTGAGGATTCGGTGAAGATATAGCCGGTTGATGGAGTAGCAGGCGGTGTTAATCGCCTCAGCCCAAAACTAGTCCGGAGTCTTGTACTCATCAAGCATGGTCCTCGCCATGTCCAGTAGAGTTCTATTCTTCCTCTCCACTACACCATTTTGTTGAGGTGTGTAGGGAGAAGAGAACTCATGCTTGATGCCCCCTCCTCAAGAAAGCCTTCAATTTGAGAGTTCTTGAACTTCGTCTCGTTGTCGCTTCTTATCTTTTTGATTCTCAATCCTAACTCATTTTGAGCCCGTCTCAAGAATTCCTTTAAGGTCTCTTGGGTTTGTGATTTTTCCTGCAAAAAGAATACCCAAGTGAAGCGAGAATAATCATCCACAATTACAAGACAATACTTACTCCCGCCGATGCTTATGTAAGCGATTGGGCCGAATAAATCCATGTGGAGTAGCTCAAGTGGCCTGTCGGTCATCATGATGTTCTGTGTGGATGGTGGGTGCCAACTTGCTTTCCTACTTGACATGCACTACAAACTCTGTCTTTCTCAAAATGAACATTTGTTAGTCCGAAAATGTGCTCTCCCTTTAGAAGTTTGTGAAGATTCTTCATCCCAAAATGGGCTAGTCGGCGGTGCCAGAGCCAACCCATATTAGTTTTAGCAAATAAGCAAGTATCAAGTTCGGCTTTGTTAAAATCAACTAAGTATAGCTGACCCTCTAATACTCCCTTAAATGCTACTGAATCATCACTTCTTCTAAAGACAGTAACACCTACATCTATAAATAGACATTTGTAGCCCATTTTGCATAATTGAGAAACTGAAAGCAAGTTATAATCTAAAGAATCTACAAGAAAAACATTAGAAATGGAATGGTCAGGTGATATAGTAATTTTACCAAGTCCTTTGACCAAACCTTGATTTCCATCTCCGAATGTGATAGCTCTTTGGGGATTTTTGTTTTTCTCGTAAGAGAACATTCTTTTCTCCCCTGTCATGTGGTTTGTGCATCCGCTATCAATTATCCAACTTGTGCCCCCGGATGCATAAACCTGCAAAACAATTTAGGCCTTGTTCTTAGGTACCCAAACGGTCTTGGGTCCTTTCACATTAGAAACAAGCACCTTGGGTACCCAAACACAAGTCTTGGAGCCCTTGTGTTTGCCCCCAACATATTTGGCAACTACTTTGCCTGATTTGTTAGTTAAAACATAAGATGCATCAAAAGTCTTAAATGATATGTTAGGCTCAATTGATGCAGTAGGAGTTTTCTTTTTAGGCATTTTACCATGTGTAGAATGCCTAGAGCTAGATGCCTCATTCTTATATATAAATGCATGGTGAGAAACAGAATGAGACTTCTTAGCATGAATTCTCCTAATTTTGTGTTCGGGATAACCAGCAGGATATAAAATATAGCCCTCATTATCCTGAACCATGGGAGCCTTGCCCTTAACAAAATTAGACAATCTTTTAGGGGCATTAAGTTTGACATTGCTTCCCTGTTAGAAACCAATGCCATCCTTGATGCAGGGCATCTCCCATTATAGAGCATGCTTCTAGCAAATTTAAATTTTTCATTTTCTATCTCATGCTCATTGATTTTAACAGTTAATTGAGCTATATGATCATTTTGTTGTTTAATTAAAGCAAGGTGATCATAGATAGCATCAACATTAATATCTCTACATCTAGTACAAATAGTGACATGATCAACAGTAGATGCAGAGGGTTTGCAAATATTTAACTCATCTATCTTAGATTTTAGCATGGCATTTTCATCTCTAAGATAGGAGATAGAATCATTGCAAACAGTTAAATCTTTAGCTTTTGAAATTAAACTAGCATTTTCATTTTTAAGGCTAGAAATTGATTCATTCAATTTATCAATCTTAGCAATTAAACTAGCTGTTGGGACCATGCTTCGTCGCCGAAGGTCCTGCAGGAAGAAACAACTTCGGCTGGAGCTGTCGGCACGTGATGACCGAAGGTTGCTGTTCATGAAGCTTCGAAATTGCAAACCGACTTAAAAGTAGAATGACCTTTTAGTCCACAAGTGTTTGAGTCATTGTTGTAAACTTTTATGAGGGGCATGATTGTAATTCCTCACAGGCTGTGTCTTGTGTCTATAAATAGTGAACAGTATTCCTTTACTGTTCACGCATTCCTGTAATTGCAAACGCATTGTCCAGGAATTGTTATCTGTCAAGGAGAAGGTATAAATGTACTTAAACTCTATGTTCTGACATTTTTTATGTTTATATAATAAAATATGTGAATGATGTTACTTATTTATGATACATCTATTTTTAATGTCTCATGTTTTATATATTATTTCATATTATTTTGTGAATTTAATCACGAAGGTATAACCTTCGTGATATTTCACTCATGGTCTTCGTCCGAAGTTCATTAAATCCTTGGGGAAATAATGCTTCAGCGGGCGAAGGGCATTAATATTTAACATTTTATGTTGCCTTGTTCTTAATTCATAGCATTTGAGAACAAGTCCCCAACATTGGCGCCCACCTCCGGTCAACTCACTTCCACTTTTTTGAGCTGATGGCTTCGTTCAACGATCAAGCTGGACTTGCTTCGGCCCCGAAGCTGGTGTTCCCAATAACAGGTGGTTCATGCTCAGAGCCAGCCAACAAAAAGCAGAAGAAGGAAGCACAGAGAAGGGTACAGCATGTCGGGGTGCAAGGACCCTTCATCAAGTCCAAATGGTCTCACATTCCTATTACCTTCTCCCAAGAGGATCTTCAACTCAAGGATTACCCACACAATGATGCTATGGTTATCTCTTGTGTTATCAAAGGATTTCTCGTCCACAATGTTTTGGTTGATACAGGCAGTGCAGCCGACATCATATTTGCTAAAGCCTTCAGATAGATGCAAGAGCCCGAAGATAAAATTCTTGATGCCACACACCCCCTCTGTGGCTTCGGAGGAAGGCAGATTGTAGCACTCGGCAAAATCTCAATGTCAGTGGCCTTCGGATTCATCAACAACACAAGAACCGAACAAATTATGTTTGATATCGTTGACATGGAGTACCCTTACAATGCAATCATTGGTCGTGGTACTCTTAATGCCTTCGAAGCAATTCTGCATCCAACTTATCTTTGCATGAAGATTCCTTCGGACCAAGGGCCCATTGTTATTCATGGAAGTCAAGAAGCTGCCAGAAGGGCCGAAGGAAATTGGACAGACTCAAAAGCAATCCATAATATAGATGGAGCTGAAGCTTGTGAGCAATACAAGTTTAGAAGGGAAAAAGCTGCTTCGGCTGACCAGCCGAAACCCATGCTCTTATGTGAGGATATAGCAGAGCAGAAGGTGCTATTGGGATCTCAATTGTCCGAAGAGCAGGAGAAAACCTTGATACGGTTTTTGTTTAACAATAAAGATGTTTTTGCCTGGTCAGCTAATGATCTTTGCGGAGTTAACAGGGATGTTATTGAGCACTCGCTCAATGTTGATCCATCCTTCAGACCCAGGAAACAGAGGCTTCGGAAGATGTCTGATGACAAGGCCGAAGGTGCTCGAAATGAAGTGAAAAGACTCCTCACTGCCGGAGTTATTAGAGAGGTAAAATATCCAGAATGGTTGGCTAACACTGTTATGGTGAAGAAGGCCAATGGTAAATGGAGAATGTGTATCGATTTTACTGACCTTAATAAAGCCTGTCCAAAGGACGAGTTTCCATTGCCAAGGATAGATTCCTTAGTTGATGCAGCAGCTTCATCAGAGCTCATGAGTTTGCTGGACTGCTATTCAGGCTATCATCAAATATGGATGAAGAAGGAAGATGAACCAAAAACCAGCTTCATAACCCCTAGTGGGACATATTGCTACCTTCGGATGCCTGAAGGGCTTAATAATGCTGGAGGAAGTTTCAGCAGAATGACAGCAAAGGTTCTCCATTCTCAGATAGGCAGGAATGTACTAACTTATGTTGATGATATCATTGTAAAAAGTACGAAGCAGGATAACCACATTACTGATTTACAGGAGACCTTCGCCAATTTTAGACAGGCTGGTCTAAAGCTGAATCCAGAAAAATGTGTCTTCGGAGTAAAGAAGGGGAAATTTCTCGGTTGCTTAGTTTCAACAAAGGGAATTGAGGCCAATCCAAGTAAAATCGAAGCTATACTTCGAATGGAGCCACCTAGTACAAAAAAGGGGGCTCAAAGATTAACAGGAAGGCTAGCATCTCTCAACAGATTCATATCTAGATCAGCAGAGAGAAACTTACCATTCTTCGAAGTGCTGAAGACAGCTGAAGTCTTTCAATGGGGACCACTCCAGCAGAAGGCCTTCGAAGAACTGAAGCAGTATTTGATAAATCTAACAACATTAACTCCACCTACGCCAGGGGCTCCTTTGTTATTATATGTGGCAGCTTCGCACTCAGCGGTAAGCGCAGCACTTGTTCAGGAGAAGCTTGAAGGCCAGGTTAAGAGGCAGGCCCCAATATATTTTGTATCCGAGGTTCTTAGTTTATCAAAGAAAAATTATACAGAGTTGGAGAAGGTACTGTATGCTGTCTTGATGGCATCCAGAAAGCTTCAGCACTATTTTCAAGCTTACAACATAATTGTTCCTTCTTCACAACCTCTAAAGGATGTTATGAGGAACCGAGAAGCTACTGGAAGGATTGGAAAATGGGCTGCAGAGCTCAATGAATTTTGTATTGATTATGTTCATAGATCTTCCATTCAGTCCTAGGCATTAGCAGACTTCATTGCTGATTGGACGCCAGGGGCTTAGGAGGAAGAAACAAATAAAGATGCCGAAGCATGGACAGTGTTTTGCGATGGGTCTTGGGGAACCTTCGGAGCAGGAGCGGCTGCTGTGTTGGTTTCACCTTCCAAAGTTAAAACTTGTTATGCGGCAAGACTTGATTTTAGTTGCACAAATAACATCGCCGAGTATGAAGCTCTGCTTTTGGGTCTTCAGAAATTAAAGGCAATGGGAATCAGAAGGGCCATTCTTAAAACTGATTCTCAAGTTATTTCTGGTCATGTTGACAAAAGTTACAAAGCAAGAGACCCAAAGCTTGAAAGGTATCTAGATACAGTCTGAAGGATTGAGGCTTCCTTCGAAGGTTTCTCTGTCAAAAATATTCCTCGTGGAGAAAATGAATACGCTGATCTATTGGCTAAGTCAGCAGCCCAGGGGCTGCCTATACCTTCGGAAGTATTTTTTGAAACAATAAAAGCACCTTCGGTCGAGCTTCTTGAAAGAGCAATCCTCAACATATCCCCTGTTTATAGTGAAGATTGGAGAACTGAAATCATCTCTTTCCTTCAGGGAAATTTTCTTTCAGATGACGAAGCTTATAACAGGAGAATAGAAGCAAGAGCTCGACCATATGTCATAATAGAAGGGGAGTTATACAAGCGCGGGGTCTGTTCCCCATTGCTCAAGTGCTTATCCAGATCCGAAGGTATAGAATTAATGAAGGAAATACATGCAGGTCTATGTGGATCTCATATTGGATCTAGACCCTTGCTTGGGAAAGTTTTTCGCCAAGGATTTTATTGGCCAAAGGCAGCTTCGGATGTAGCGGATTTAGTTCAAAAGTGCGAAGGTTGTCAGAAATGTGCAAGAGATCAAAAACAACCTTCGTCTTTAACTCAATTAATACAGCCCACTTGGCCATTGCAAAGGTGGGGTCTGGATTTGCTAGGTCCATTACCACCTGCACAGGGGAACTTAAGATATGTGGTGGTGGCAGTGGAATATTTTTCCAAGTGGATTGAGGCAAAGCCCTTAGCCACAATAACCTCGTTTACTATTCAAAAGTTTTTCTGGCAAAGCATTGTTTGTCGCTTCGGAGTGCCAAAGGCTATAACTGTGGATAATGGGACACAGTTTGATTCTGAAGCCTTCAGAGAATTTTGCAATCAAATCGGCACGAAGATCCATTTTGCATCAGTCCGACACCCAGAATCTAATGGACTTGTTGAAAGAGCCAATGGGATCATAATGACAGGAATAATGAAGTCAATCTTCAATCAGCCAAGGGGAAAGTGGCCAGACGAGTTAATCAAAGTGGTGTGGAGTCATAACACAACCATTTCAAGATCAACAGGCTTTACACCCTTTAAACTATTGTTTGGTGACGAAGCAATAACCCCAGAAGAGGCTAAAACAGGATCGATAAGGACAGTAGCTTCGGCAGAAGGCGAAAACGAAGCTGATTGTTCTGTGGAAAAAGATGCTATTGAAGGGATTAGGCTTCAAGCTGTGGAAAACATCAATAAATACCAAGCTGAAACAATAAAATGGCGTGATAGAAAGGTCAAGCTAAAGAATATTGAACCAGGACACTTGGTACTTCGAAGAGTAGCTAACCCTGAAACAGTAGGCAAATTACAGCTGAAGTGGGAAGGCCCCTTTTTGGTAGTATCTTCGTCAAGACCTGGTTCCTACAGACTGAAGGATATGGACGGCAATGACATTCCTAGATCGTGGAATGCGGATGAGCTTCGGCGATATTATGTTTAGTTTGATGTAATTTTTTATATTCTTTTTTGTGGTACCCTTTTCCTTTCCAAAGGGGGAGAAAGGTTTTTAATGGGGCCACAACATATAGTTTTTCTTTTCCTTATTTCAATTCTATAAGAGTGATATCCCCCAAAATGTAAATGTAAAAGCTGAGAAAGCACCTTCAAGTGCAAAGAAAAAAGAAAAGAGAACAGGAAGAAGCTCCTAAGGGAGGTTTACAGCGAAAAATAAACGCTGATTCCGCTGAAAGTAAAAGGCGAAGAAGCTCCTAAGGGAGGCTTACAGCGAAAAATAAACGCTGATTCCGCTGAAAGTAAAAGGCGAAGAAGCTCCTAAGGGAGGCTTACAGCGAAAAGTCAACGCTGATACACCGAAAAGTAAACGGTGAAGCCGAAAAGTAAACGGCAAAAAGATTTTTATCATTCTTAAGGGGACGAAGGACCGTACTTATGTTTTCTTTTGAACATGTGTCCTAATATTCATTTGCACATAACATATCATCATGTCATTTGCATTCATAAACATCCATTTAGACATATGTAGAGTCATCGTCATGCTACACAAAAAAGACAGGTGCTTCAGAAAATAAGGAAAAGATTCGAAGGAAAAATTTTCTATGCTTCGTTGTGTACGAAAAGAAGGGAAGGTGTTTTTCGCCTTCGGCTCAAAAGTGAAGTTTCGTCCACAGCAAAGCAGACTGGATATGGTTATAGGAGACAGAATATATTACAAGGTATGTACAAATTTACATAAGTTATTCCATATTACAAGAGTTTCTCCAAGAATTTTTGCAGGAAAGCGCATTACAAGCAATTTTAAGCTTCAGCCAAGGCTTCGTCTTCAGTTTTGTCAAACTTTAGCATTGTCAATCTTCAGCTTCGTCATCCTATATTCAAACAGCACAGTAAGAAAGGTACAAATTTCAAAGGAGAAGATAAAAGCAACAAACATAAGTTTCTTACCGGCTTCAGATGGCTTCGAGCTTCGTCGCCTGCCATTTTCCGCCCGCCACTTACCTAGATCTGGGTCATGAATCTATTTCCAATGCTTCTGGCTAAGTTTGGGATATCTAACAAATCTCAAGCTGACAAGCTGAAGTTTGGTCTATTCACGATGTTTGCATGTGTGCAGCCAGCCTTCAAAAAAGCAGCAGCTGTGCCCCGAGAAGATACCAGGGCGCAGAAGTCAGCGTGCCCACCAATAACTTCGTCAAGGGCATCAACTTCGCCTTCAATATGTTCTAATGTTCTTGGCAGATTTTCAGCTGAAGGTGTAAATTTTGAAGAGCTAGCTCCGACAGAGTGAAACACGTCCTTCAGCCGCTGCACACATCGGATGCCGAAGCTTAAACATTTCTCCTGAAGTTCTGTAAAGGATTTCTGCAAACTTGAGTATTTATCCACTTCAGCTTTCAGGCTTCTTTCAAAATATTTCTTTTCTTGCTCGAATTTTTCGATTGACGGAGCAATTCATTCTTTAATTTATCATTTTCAGTCTGAACTTCAGCTAAAGAGCCCTCCATGGTCTGAATAACAAAATCCTTCTTTTCTAATGCACCTTCGTGCTCTTTGACCATGATTTCAAGATCTTGGATTGCGAAGTCTTTCTTTTTCAGATTGGTTTCGTAGTTTTCAATCTTTTCAGTCAAATCTTGAATGACGGTTTTATTTTTCTCTTCCTCCAGATCTTGTTGCATTTTCAGAACCTTGCTTAATAATATGCTCTGTCGAAATGATCTTCGTTAGAACACGACCCAAAAGTTAATAATAACAGTAATAAAATAACAAAAATATTCGTTACCTTGAAGTTAGCATAAAGCAAGCTTCCGGCGATGTGGTGTCGTTGATAACGACACAAGTCCGCTTCCACCTTCGGCAAGCCAATGCTTTTGGAAAGGGTTCTGATAATTTTGGCCTCGGTGCGGTTCCGAAGGCACCTTAGTTTCCCTTCGTTCACCCCACCAAATAGCATAGCGCCTGATTTATATCCGCAAGATATGGCATATTTTTTCAACTCCTCTTTCTCAGTGTCTGTTAACTCTTGTCCAAGTAGGTCTTGAAAGTTAAAATCTTCTCCTTCAGAAATTTCACCAATTTGCTCTTTCCCCTTTTCAGTTGCTGTATTCACTGCAGCCACAGTAGCTTCTTCTTCGGCCATTTTCAGGAGAATATTGTCAATAACCTCAAGTGTAGGTTCCAGGTTCGACTCTTCGGTGGCCCCGGCTTCGGCCCCGGTAGCTTCAGGTTCGCTGGTTTCAGCTTCAGTAGTTTTCATCCCAGTAGCTTCAGCTTCGGCAGTTTCAGCAAAGGGAATTTTCGGCACCGTTGCCAGTGGCGGCGTCTGGTGGATCACATCTGTTACTTGAATAATTCTCCGTTTTTTCGGCTTCGCAGGACTTTCTGCTGCCGAAGCTGCCTTGTCCTTCTGAAAAAACTTCGTCAGTTCCAGTGCTAGTGGACTTAGCCTAGTAGGCAAGGGTTCAGTCATTACCTTCATAATTTCTTCTACTTCAATAGCAGAAGGAGAAGCAGGAATATCTTCTTCTCGGACCGACGTTTCCGGCTCCGGGGACGCACCTTTTCTCTTTCTTGAAGTGGCCACCTTCGGCTCAGGATTTAACTCTTCAGCGCTAAGACTTTCAGAATCTTTCTTTTTCTTCTTGGCTACCTTGACGACCTCTTCGTCAGTAGCGCTAGCAATCCTTTTTCGCTTCGGGCCTCCGGCAGCTCCGCCCAGTCGACCATAGTCACCGTATTCAAAGCCTATGGCATCAAGCACTCTGTTTAGCCTTCGTTTTGGTCGAGTGCCGAAGGCCGCTGTCATCAATTGGTCCTCTTTTTTAGAGTAGTTCCCAAGAATTTCATTGATCATCATTTCAATTGTATCAAGCCATTCTTGGCAGGGTACTTTAAAAAATTTCTTGAATTTATAATGATAAGGTAGCCTGATGAGTTCCCCCTCTTTCTTTTCCCCTTCAAGCTTCGGCATTGTCCACTCTTTCATCGTTGGAAAAACTCGGAAGGCCAGAAATTCCTGCACTAGATCTCTAGTGCCAATGTGTTCTGCAATAATTTTGAATTCGGCCAGTGCGGCCCAAGTTGGACCTTCGGTTCCCATTCTGCAGCGGGGTCTTGTTTCTCCAAAGATCAATTCAAGAGGGCTCTGTACTAGCTTCTCTTTATCTTCGTCAACTTTAACATAAAACCATTCTGACTTCCAGCCTGCCGGCCATTTGCTTCGGTAGCTAATCACTGGAAATTTTGTGGTTTTCCGATAAGCAAAATTGTAACAACCAAAATTTTCGTGCAACCCATCCTTTCTGGCCTTCGTCTGGTAATGCAACTCATGGACTCGACAGAAGCTGTCAGCGAATGGCTCCACTGCCTGGCTTCGGAGAGCCCAGATATAGACACTTAGCCTGACAATTGCGTTGGGAGTCAGTTGGTGAAAGTAGATACCAAATCTTTGCAGCACATCAGATATCATCCTATTCAAGGGGAATCTTAATCCAGCTTTTAAAAAGCTCTTAAAAATAACTATTTCATCTTTTTCTGGCTTCGAGGTAGTTTCTTCCCCCCCGAAGCGAAGTAGCTTCTTCTCATTCTCACTGAAATAACCCGACTTCACCATCTTGGAGAAATCAGCCTTGGAGACAGTCGACTTCCCGAAGTCCAAGTGGCTGGGCTTGCTTGGCACGGCAATATGATAATCATCATCAGAATCAGCTTCCTCAATATTTCCTTCTTTCGCTTCGGCAACAGCTTCTTCTGTCTCGGCAGCAGTCTGCCCTGTCTCGGCAGTACGGATTCCTTCCGAGGTCACCAGTCCGGATCGTTGCATCGCTTCGGAGATAGGAACAGTCTCCGCTCCTTCGGCTTCGCCTCCCTTACGCTCAACACTAGCGGTAGAGCGCACTCTAGCCATTTAATTCTGAATTTCTTGGGAACTAAAGAACTTTTTCTTTCGAAGCTTTTCCTTCTGATGAAGTAGGCTTTAAAATTGGAGCTTCGTCTGCTTGCGAGAGTCAAGCTTCGGCTATGGTTAAAAATTTTGGCAGCAAAACAGTGCAATAGCAATGAATGCTGTGGTAACTTCACACCTACCCGTCTGTTTATATAGTGCTGCAGGTAAGAACGTGAATCGTCAGGATTTACACACCAGGCAAACAGCTGCTTACACCCGCTGCGCGGTGGACCGCAGAGACCAAATAGTAACCCTGCAGGGTGGGACTGCTACGCGCTCGGAAACTAAATCGTTTCTCGACAACGAGCTCAGGGAAGGTGTTTTTCGGACCTTCGGCTTCCTGAAGCCTAAGAGACTTTTTTCACGGATCAAGCTTGTTACGAAAAACGATCTAGCACCGTGAAGGGGCTACTAAGACCATGCTTCGTCGCCGAAGGTCCTGCAGGAAGAAACAACTTCGGCTGGAGCTGTCGGCACGTGATGACCGAAGGTTGCTGTTCATGAAGCTTCGAAATTGCAAACCGACTTAAAAGTAGAATGACCTTTTAGTCCACAAGTGTTTGAGTCATTGTTGTAAACTTTTATGAGGGGCATGATTGTAATTCCTCACAGGCTGTGTCTTGTGTCTATAAATAGTGAACAGTATTCCTTTACTGTTCACGCATTCCTGTAATTGCAAACGCATTGTCCGGGAATTGTTATCTGTCAAGGAGAAGGTATAAATGTACTTAAACTCTATGTTCTGACATTTTTTATGTTTATATAATAAAATATGTGAATGATGTTACTTATTTATGATACATCTATTTTTAATGTCTCATGTTTTATATATTATTTCATATTATTTTGTAAATTTAATCACGAAGGTATAACCTTCGTGATATTTCACTCATGGTCTTCGTTCGAAGTTCATTAAATCCTTGGGTAAATAATGATTCAGCGGGCGAAGGGCATTAATATTTAACATTTTATGTTGCCTTGTTCTTAATTCATAGCATTTGAGAACAAGTCCCCAACACTAGCATTTTCATTTATAAGATTGGCAATTGAATAATGGCAAACATTTGATTTTTCAACCTTAGCAATTAAACTAACATTCTCAGTTCTAAGGTTGGAAATAGTGTCATCGCAAATGCTAAGCTCCTTAGTCAAATTTTCACATTTTTCAACTTCCTGAGCATAAGCATTTTTAACTTTAACATGCTTTTTGTTTTCCTTAATAAGGAATTCCTCTTGGCTATCTAAGAGTTCATCCTTCTCATGAATAGCACCTATCAATTCATTCAATTTTTCTTTCTGTTGCATGTTAAGGTTGGCAAAAAGGGTAAGCAAATTATCCTCATCTTCACTGGAGCTACCCTCATCACTAGATGTTGTATATTTAGTGGAGGCTCTAGATTTTACCTTCTTCCTTTTGCCATCCTTTGCCATGAGGCACCTGTGGCCGACGTTGGGGAAGAGGAGACCCTTGTTGACGGCGATGTTGGTGGCATCCTCGTCGGAGGAGGAGTCGGTGGAGTTCTCGTCGGAGTCCCATTCCCGACACACGTGGGCATCACCACCCTTCTTCTTGTAGTACTTCTTCTTTTCCTTCCTCTCTCCCCTCTTGTCGTCGCCCCTGTCACTATCACTTGACATAGGACATTTAGCTATAAAGTGATCGGGCTTACCACATTTGTAGCACACCCTTTTGGAACGGGGCTTGTAGTCTTTCCCCTTCCTTTGCTTGAGGATTTGGCGAAAGCTCTTGATGATGAGTGTTGGTACTGTCTCTCGACAGCAAGGAGATCCAACACGAGTGAATGGAGATGGCAACAGGGCACTCGCGTGTGATGGCAAAAGCTCTGTTAATCTGGCCTCTCACGGGCACTGTGCGGGGGTATTTATAGGTATCCGAGTGCACGGCGCCTTGCGTTAAGGACGCATGTGCCCTCAGGTACCTAGTTTATCCCCAGAATATTCCCATAAAGCGGGGTTACAAGCTGTAATTACAAGTACGCCTTTACAAATTAGGCCCGTAACACAACCGCGGCCACGCAGGGCCCGTTACAATGGGCCCGACCTCATGTGGGCCTCGGAGCTGACCGAGGCCGCGCCGTAGGGAGGCGTTGCCGCAGGCCTTCGTCTGGTGCCGAATCGAGCGAAGGGTCTCCATGTTGTCCCTGGTGTCGATCAAGCGAAGGGTGTCCCTGCCCTCTTTGCCTGTCAGGGCAGGGGCTAAGCGGTGGAGACTTCGGGCGAAGGGTGGCGTTTCTGCCTTCGCTCCAACATTTGCCCTCCGAGGGACCAGTTCGACAAAGTCACCTGGTGCCGAAGACGTCGCTAGATGGCGGAGACGCTGCCCTCGCTCGAAGTGGTTCCGCGGGGGTTTTTGATGTGACCGTTGATGGACATCGTACTGTTGGACTGCAGGTTTTCCGAAGCGTCGCGCCCTGTGGGATTGCGAGTTTCCCGAGGAGCCGCGCCCTGCCTATAAAGGGGGGCGGGGGACGGCGCTGTTTGCACTTTGCCTTCCGCGCTGCGTGAAAACCCTAGCCGCCCGCCGTCTTTCTGCTCCTCTTCTTCTACTGCTCGCTTTGCTCGTCGGAGATCTGGCTCGAGTGAAGCAGACCGCCCGCCGCCGCCGACGGTACGTAGCAATGCCATCCTCTTCTTCTTCCGCCGACGCCACGCCGCCGGCCGCCGCCTCGTCTGAGGAGACGTTGAGTAGCGTGATGGTGGAGGAGCTGCGCGCCGGCGACTCTGTTGATTTTGGTGTGTCACGGATGACGTTGGCCCGCGTCGAAGAAATGCAGCGCTTGGGCTACTTTGGCGGCGGAGTCGCTCGTGCTCCGGGGACGGAGGAAGTCCCCGAGCCGGAGGGTGAGTTGGTTGTTTTTGAGGCGTTCTTCGTCGCCGGTCTCCGCTTGCCTGCGCACCGGTTTGTGGGCGAAGTCCTGCGTAGATTCAACGTTCAAATTCATCAGCTGACACCGAACGCCGTGGTGGCGCTGGCGAAGTATGTCTGGGCGACGACTTCGTACGGCGGACAGCCGTCGGTTGAAGTTTTTGCGAAGAATTACTGCTTGCATTGGCAGAAGAGGGTGATTGAGGACGGGGTTGCCCAGTTTGGGTCGTGCACATTCACGCCGAAGACCGGCAAGACCACAATGCCAGTAGTGGAGTTGGTTCCGTGCGCCCGCAACAAGTGGGGCAATTGGAATGAATTTTGGTTTTACGTTGCTGAGGCTACTGTCGAAGGCCATGAAGGACTGCCCGTGTCTGAGATGTGCTCTCACTATTACTCTGCGTATCCGCCTTTTGAAGTGGCAGAAGAGGATGCAGACGAAGGGGCCCTTCGATGCGCCGCCGGCCAGAGCAGTGGTCGTGATTTAGCTGAAGAGTTTGTGGCGTACGGGGTCTGGCCCTTGGCGCACGGCTGGGCGTTGGGCGAAGTGTGCCCTCGCCAGATGCCTTTTCACGGAGGAAGGGTGGTGCGAAGTCCTGCCTTTGCACTGAATTTGCGAAACCGTGACCCGGCCGCCTTTGTGCGTGATGCGGAGGACTTGGCGGTGCGGCTCGTGGGGCGGTACGTGGCGAGGACGGAAGGCCAGCGCAGCTTTGATATTCGCGGGTCAAATGAACGTTTGAACAGGGTCTTCGAATTGAATCAATTGCCGTACGACGGCTACCCTGGTCAAGACGAAGCGGACCGCCGTGGGAAGAAGCCGGCGGTGGAGACTGGAGGCGACCCTGCGCTGACGGCCGCCCCCTCCTCCAAAAAGAGAAAATTAGGTACTGCGATGGGAGGAATCGGGGTGTCTGATAGTTTTGCTAGGGAGTTAATGAGGACGTGTGCGGCCCCGGGGGAGAGGATGTCTTCGCCCGAGCTCCGGGAGTCTTCGGCTCGGATGCTGAGGGTTACCGGGGGCTACTGGCCTAGAAATGTTCCTGTCCCCTGCGCGGCTGAGGAAGACTGTTTTACATCTCGTATGGTTCGTCAGTGGAGGGTTTTTCCTTACGGGCGAAATATCGGTGCTGTTGTGTGGGCAGTGATGGACAAGGATCGCCAAGGGGCGGCGCAAAAACGCCAGGCGACCGTAAGGATTCACGACGCCCGGCCGAAAAGGCAACGGGGAACGGCGAAGGCCGCGGCCTCCAGCGGAGGCAAGCCGCCGCTGGCGGCGAAGGCGGGCGCCTCTGCTCCCAGCAAGGCGCCGGAGACAACGGCGGGCGCCGGAGTCTCCAAGCCGACGAAGGTGGTGCCGCCGGCCAGCGGAGTGGCGGAGGCTTCGAAGGCGGCCCGAGCGTTGCCGCCGCCGGGCAAGCGCGTTGCCGACTTCGGCACCGAAATTAGTGTGGACGATTATCTTGGGGGTAAGTCACCCGGCCGCTTTTTTTTGATCATTGATGCGTTGCAGGGTCGGACGAGGGCCGGCTTGCTATAGATGTGCCTGCCGGGGCAATCGCGACGGCTGCGCTGTCGTCGAAGGCGAAGGGCGGGACCTTTGGCGCCGGAGGCGAGGTGTCGGTCCTCGCGTTGGTCAGAGACGAGGCTGGCGCGGCGACCCGCCGGCTGAAAGGAGTGACAGAGGCGCTGAGTCAGGCGACGGAGGCGCTGAGTCAGGTCCGCCGAGCTTTTTTTTTTTTACGGCCATGGCCTTACGTGTTCTCTGCAGGTGGCGGACTTCACCAGCCGTACTGCGTCGGGGGCACTTACGGCGGCCTTATCTGCCGAAGTCGAGAGACTTCGGACGCAACATGCTGATGCTGTCCGTGAGAAGTCTGCCTCCGACAGCAAGTGTCGTAAACTGGCGGACAAGGTGGCCGCCCTGGAGGAGGAAAAGGCTGACCTCCGGCGCCAGCTGGCGGGGGAGAGGAGGGAGACCAACGAGGCCATCGCCAAGGAGCAGGCCGCGCAGGCGGAGGCTAGGCTGGCACGAGCGGAAGCCAATCTTGCCAAGGATCTCGCCGAAGACCTGTGGGGGCGGCTCACCGCTCTGGAGAGCCGCGCGAAGGGGGCCGAAGCCGCGGTGCGAACGGAGGCCGAACGGACGCGCACACAGCTTATGGCCACATATCGCGAGCTGGGTGCGCGGACCGGTGACTTCGTGGTGCCGGAGCGAGAGGCCGGGCTTCGCTGTTTGGAATGGGTGCAAGAGGAGCTGCAGGAGCTCCCCACTGTCCTGGGGGGGTTAATGTCGTTCGCCTCCCTGGTCACCTGCGAGGGGGCGATGAACGCACTCTCTCGCGAAGGGTGCCGGCACTATGAGGCCTTCGACCAGGCGGATGAAGATTTTGGGCGAGACATCTATAAGGTCGAAGACCCCGTGGTGAAGGAGTCCGCCGGCGCCCTCTATGACCGGATGTGGGGTCTGTATGGTGGTGAAGTGGTCAGGGAGCGGGCCGAGGCTGCGAGGGCTCAGGTAACGTTGTCGTTTGTTTGGCGTTTGCTGGATGTGGTCTGTGCGTGTGTTTGCTGACTTTTTGTATGTTTTGTTTTAGGCGGAGCGAGGCGAGCGGGTGGACGATTTTGGAGCACTGAACGACGCCCTGCCTGACCCGGAGCCGGCCCCGGAGACCACGGAAGACGCGCCAGGCGCCCCCACATCTGCTGCGACAGTTGAAGACCTGCCCCTGAAGGTGGCCAAAGGCGCTCCCGATGCCCTCGCAGCAGCTGCGCCGACCGTCGAAGATCCGACGGCGGAGGCGGTGGAAACAATGGCGGGAGCGGCGGCGGAGACAACGGCGGAGGCACCCGCCGCGTCAGGGCCCTCGCAGGTGGCGTAGTGGTTGTTTAGGGTTAGGGAATTTTGGATGTTGTACTGAACTTTGGTTGCTGCGCAGGTTCAAGATTTTGGGCCTGCGCACGCAACCACTGCTACTGAGTTTTTGGCGGCCTCGACCGCGGAAGGTGGTAATCAATATAGTGGGTCTGCATCTGGGTTTTTTGACTTTGCTAACTCCGGGAGCTCGGTTGAGTGGACTGAGGAGTCGTCGGAGGAGAATTTGGATTATTTTACGGCCTTGGACGTGGCTGCGGCGGAGGCCTCGCCACACGCCGCGGACGCGTCGGACGTGCCAGGCCCTAGCGCCGTGCGCCGTCGACGAAGGGCGGTTGCAAAACGTAGGGTTAGCGCGGAGGAGCGGGCTCTGCTTCGTGTGAGTGGGGCTGGTCGGCAGGAACTGTTGTCTCTGCCGACCGCCGAGAGTGTAGGTGAAGGGGAACTGCGAAGGCTTTTTACGGGTGAGGAGCTCAGGATAATGTTATTTAATTATAGGGAGATGGGAATTATTCCTAAGGTTGAGCCGATGTAGAGTGTGGTGCCCTCGCTTGCGTATGTAGAGGCTTGTATGGTGGAATTGTGTGCCCTCGCGTGCATGTGTGTGAAGGCGTTTTGTACTAACTGATTCGTTCGGCTGCGCTGTGCTTGCTTGATTATAATTGGTCTTGGCGTGAATGGTTCGATGTTGTCGTTTCGGCCGTTGTTGTGCTGGTCCAGGTGTACCCTTAAGTGTCTTCTGCACAGATAGTCTTCGGTTTTTTCACACTTGTTGTGTTAAACCGGCTGTACCCTTAGGCGACTTCCGCGCGGATAGTCTTCGCGATAGACTTAGATTTTTTCCGGCTGCACCCTTAGGCGACTTCTGCGCGGATAGTCTTCGCGATAGACTTAGATTTTTTCCCGGCTGCACCCTTAGGCGACTTCTGCGCGGATAGTCTTCGCGATAGACTTAGATTTTTTCCCGGCTGCACCCTTAGGCGACTTCTGCACGGATAGTCTTCGCGATAGACTTAGATTTTTTCTGCACTTGTTGTGCTAACCGGCTGCACCCTTAGGCGACTTCTGCGCGGATAGTCTTCGCGATAGACTTGGATTTTTTCCCGGCTGCACCCTTAGGCGACTTCTGCACGGATAGTCTTCGCGATAGACTTAGATTTTTTCTGCACTTGTTGTGCTAATCCGGCTGCACCCTTAGGCGACTTCTGCGCGGATAGTCTTCGCGATAGACTTAGATTTTTTCCCGGCTGCACCCTTAGGCGACTTCTGCGCGGATAGTCTTCGCGATAGACTTAGATTTTTTCCCGGCTGCACCCTTAGGCGACTTCTGCGTGGATAGTCTTCGCGATAGACTTAGATTTTTTCCCGGCTGCACCCTTAGGCGACTTCTGCACGGATAGTCTTCGCGATAGACTTAGATTTTTTCTGCACTTGTTGTGCTAACCGGCTGCACCCTTAGGCGACTTCTGCGCGGATTTGTCGCACGCGAGGGTAGCTAGCGCTTAGCCTCGTGGTGACCTCGTGGTGGTCGAATGTCGAAGACCGTCATCGCGGTCTTTTTCGACGCATGTCTTTTTGCGGGGGATTTTTTACGCATATATTACATGGCTCCGCCTCGTTAAAAACCTCACCCCCCGGGAGGAAAAGAGTGCGGGCCGGTGCAAGATTGTTTTTGCGAATTACAAGGGCGAAGACAGCCCTGAGGAATCAAACAAAAAATTTGCGGAGGTTGTCAATGTTCCAGGAATGCTCCAGGTCCTCGCCGGTTGGCGTTGTGAGCCTGTATGCGCTGGGGGAAGCCTTTGTCTTGACGATGAAAGGGCCCTCCCACTTGGGCTCCAGCTTGCCCTTTGACTCCGTCCGAGCTGTCCGAATGAGCACGAGGTCCCCCTCGCTGAACTCCCTCGGGGTGACTGAGTGGTCGCGCCATGCTTTGGTCTGGGCTTGATACTTGTTCAGGGCCTGTAGGGCGAAGACACGGTCTCCGTCGATGAGATCCTTTGAAGTTGGCTCGTCCACATCTGGGACGGCTGACGGGACTGTTCGCGGGGACCCGTGCTTTATTTCCTGCGGGGTCATGGCCTCCGATCCGTATAACAGACGGAAAGGAGTAAACCCGGTTGCCCTGCACTCAGTCGTGTTTAGTGCCCAGACTGCCTCAGGTAAGAAATCGCTCCATCTGCCCTTTTTTTCATCGAGGAGCATTTTTTTGATAGCTGTGAAGATTTTTCCGTTGGCGCGCTCCACGACCCTGTTGGACTGCGGATGATAGACTGAGGCGAAGGCAAGCTTGGTGCCGATGGAGAAACAAAAATCCTTGAAGTCTTGGTTATCAAACTGTTTGCCGTTGTCGACCGTTAACTCGGACGGTACTCCGAAACGGCAAACGATGTTCTGCCAGAAGAATTTTTGGGCAGTCTTCGATGTTATTGTGGAGACAGCCCGTGCCTCGATCCATTTGGTGAAGTACTCGACCGCGACGAAGGCGAACTTGAGGTTCCCCTGAGCGGTGGGCAGGGGTCCAACAATGTCGAGACCCCAGCGCTGGAGAGGCCATGTGTGGGCGATCAGCTTTGTGTACTGCGAAGGGCCGCCTGACCGAGGAGAGAACTTCTGGCAGGCTTCGCAGGACCGAGTGACCCGATTCGCGGCGCAAATCATTGCTGGCCAGTAAAAACCCTGGCGTATCACCTTAGCAGCTAGGGCCCTTGGCCCCGCGTGCGAGCCGCACGTGCCACTGTGGACTTCACGTAGGACCTGCATGCCTTCGGCCTCGGTGACGCACTTAAGCATTGGTTGGCTGACCCCTTTTTTGTAGAGCTGGCCTTCAATCAGAGCGAAGTCCCGGCTTCGATGTCTGAGGCGCTTGGCCTCACTGATGTCGGCTGGGTGATAAAACCCCTGCAGGAACAGGGTAATGGGTGCTCGCCAGTCTTCGGTCATGATGAGGTTGACTGTACGGTGGCCCTCGCTGTCATTGGTTATTTGGAGCCCTTCGGGGCTCCGGACTGCTGGCGTGCCGATGACGTGGAAGAACACGTCGGAGGGCAGAGTTTCGCCCCTGGCCGCGGCTTTAGCCAATGCGTCGGCCTCCTCATTCTTGGCCCGGTCCACATGCTGCACGGTGAACCCCTTGAACTGCCTCTCGAGACTTCGGATGGCCGCGAGGTACTGCATGAGCGCGGGGTCCTTGGCTGCATAGTCTTTGTCGACCTGGCCGGCAACTACCTTGGAGTCTGTTTTGATGATGCAAGTGGTGACTCCGAGGGCCCTCAGCTTGCGGAGGCCGAGGATGACTGCTTCGTATTCTGCTATATTATTTGTGCACCTGTCGGATTCCAGATTGAAGCTGAGTCGTGCTGCATATCTGTGCTTGACCCCGACTGGTGATGTTATGATTGCAGCGACGCCTGCCCCCGCATGGCACCATGCGCCGTCGCAATGGATCGTCCAGACCTTCTCTGTGGTCGGGTCCGGCTGTGTTACTGGCCCGGTCCAGTCGACGACGAAGTCTGCCAGGACTTGCGATTTGATGGCTGTCCTGGGCTCGAAGCTGATGTGGTAGCCGGAGAGTTCGGCTGCCCACTTGGCGATCCTCACCGATGCCTCCGGGTTTCTAAACAGTTCGCCGAGCCCCCTATCTGAGGTGACGCGGACCTTGAATGCTTCAAAATAATGGCGCAGCTTGCGCGAGGACATAACGACTGCGTAGGCGATCTTCTCCAGCTCTGTCATGTTGCATTTGGACGGAGTCAGGACCTCGGAGACGTAATAAACAGGGCACTGTCTGACAGCGCCTTCGACTGTCTGCTCCTGCACTAGTGCCGCGCTGACCGCGTGAGGCGAAGCCGCGACATAGAGCAATAAGGGGAGCGAGGAGTCGGGGCTCGTGAGGGTGGCCAGCTCCGTTAAGTACTGCTTTAATGAGGCGAAGGCCGCTACTTGCTCCAGCCCCCAGGCGAAGTCTTTTGCGCCGCGGAGAGTTTTGAGGAAAGGAAGACTTCGCTCGGCCGACTTGGAAATGAATCTGTTGAGAGCGGCCAATCTGCCTGTCAGACGCTGGACATCCCTGGTGGACTGCGGAGGCGACATGTCGATGATGGCCTGGATCTTGGTTGGGTTGGCCTCGATGCCGCGGTGCGACACCAGGTAGCCCAATATCTTGCCTTGGCGAACACCGAAAACGCACTTTTCCGGGTTTAAGCGGAGTCGTGCGTCTCGCATGTTTGCGAATGTCTCGGCCAGGTCGGCGAGGTGGTCCTCCTTATTTTTGCTGGCGACGACGATGTCGTCCACATATGTAAATATATTTCTGCCGACCTGCCCCTCGAGTACTGTTTTGGTGAGTCTGGAGAAGGTGGACCCGGCGTTCTTGAGACCCTCCGGCATTCTGATGAAGCAATAAGTGCCGAAGGGTGTTATAAAGCTGGTGCTGGCCTTGTCTTCCTCCTTCATGTATATCTGGTGATAGCCGGAGAAGCAGTCGAGGAGAGACATGACCTCGCATCCGGCCGCGCTATCGACTATTTTGTCGATCCGTGGCAACGGGAAATTGTCTTTTGGGCAGGCCTTATTGAGACTGGTGAAGTCTATGCACATCCGCCATTTCCCGCTTTTTTTCTGCACCATTACAACATTGGAGAGCCATGTGGGGTAAGCCACTGGCCCAATGAATTTAGCCTCTAGGAGGCGGTGCACCTCCGCCTTGGCGGCCTCTGTCTTTTCATCGGACATTTTGCGAAGCTTTTGCTTTCTTGGTCGCACCGAGGGGTCGATCCCCAGACTGTGCTCGATTATGGATCGGCTGACTCCGACCAGGTCGAGGGCTGACCAGGCGAAGACATCTTTATTCTTGGCCAGGCAGCAGAGAAGCTTCTCTTCTTCATGCGAAGTAAGGTCTTCGCTGATAGTGACTGTCTGCTTGGGCGTGGCCTGATCGAGGGGGACAGTCTTGGTCCCATCCTGACTCTGCAACTGAGCCTTGTCGTGCTGCTTGTCAGTTGGGCTGGCGGGCGCAGGGACCTCGCACTGTGTCGTGAGACAGTGCACGTTCCTCTGACCAGGCACGAAGTCCCGCTCTATGTTGCGCGCAGCTTGCTGGTTACCGCGGACTGTAATTACGCCTAGAGGGCCTGGTATCTTCATGCACAAATACAGTCCGTGGATGGCAGCTTCAAACTTATTGATGGAGCCCCGACCCATGATGGCGTTGTATGGATATACCATATCCACAATGTCAAAAGTCACTTGCTCGCTTCGGGCATTGGGTGCTACACCGAAGGAGAGGGGCAACTCTATTTTGCCGACGGGGAAGGTGCCTTTGCCGCCGAAGCCATACAACGGGTTGTCCGAAGGCTTGAGCAGGCTGTGGCTGATGCCCATGCGATCGAAGGCGTGGAGGAAGATGATGTCCGCCTGGCTGCCGTTGTCAACGAGGACCTTGTGTAGGTCCCAGCCTGCCATGCTGCAATTGATGACCATGGCATCGCAGTGGGGGGCGCTACGCAAGTCGACGTCCCATGCGTCGAAGGTGAGCGGTATGTGGGACCACTTCGTCTGCACAACTGGGCCCGTGACAGCGACATGGTTTACGCTGCGGTAGTGGTCCCGCTTCTGCCGCTTGGTGTCGAAGTCGGTGCTGGACCCCCTAGTTATCATATGAATGACTCCGCGATAAGGTTGATCGGCGAAGTCTTCCTGTTTTGGGGCGTGGGGGATGTTTTGTTGTTGCTGGTGTGGTGGTGGAGGCGGAGGATGTACGATTTGTACTTCCTGATGATGTTGGTAAGCGTGGTGCGGTGGATGCGGGGCGGGAGCGTGGATATATGGTGGAGGGGGTGGCTGGTAGTTATGCGCGATAATTCTGGGGTTGTCGGCTGGCTGCGCCCTCGCCATTCTGTCTCTGGTGGCCTTTACTTCGGGGCAGTCTTTAGTTTGGTGGGCGCAGTCTTCGCCATGGAAAAGGCAGTAAAATCGGCGCGGCGGAGGGGGTGGCTGCGCACGCCCTCGGCCCCTGCCGCGAGTTCCACTTCCGCGGCCCTGGGGGGGATATTCCTGGCGACGAAGGGGGTCAGCGGCCGGCTGCTGGTTGGCGATGTTGTGCACTTGCTGCTGACCGCGGCCATCCCGACCGGAGTCTGGTTGCGGAGTCCTTGTCCACGTGCGGCTGGACTGCGGAGCATCTTTTGGCTTCCGCTGGGACTCAATCTTGCGCTGGTGGAGCTCCTCGGATCTGGCGTACTTTTCAAACAGCTGGTACAACTCTTGGAGGTTCTTGGGCGGGTCCCTGATGCAATGGCTGTAAAGGACGCCAGCGCGAAGACCACTGATAGCATAGTGGATGGCAATCTGGTCATCGACTGAGGGTAGCTGCGACTTGAGTGTCAGGAATTTGCGGTAATATTCCCTCAGGGTCTCCTTCTCTAGCTGCTTGCAGAGTGAGAGCTCGGCCAGGGCGTCGGTGTCCGGGCGGTACCCCTGGAAGTTGAGGAGGAACTTGTCCCGGAGACTTCTCCAGGAATCGATGGACAGCGGGGGCAACCTGGTGAACCAGGTGAGCGCGGGGCCCTCGAGGGCGATGATGAAGGACTTCGCCATTGTGGCGTCGTCCCCCCCGGACGATGCGACGGCGACCTGGTAACTCATTATGTATTGAGCCGGGTCGGTGCTGCCGTTGTACTTGGGGTAGGTCCCAGCCCGGAAGTTAGCTGGCCACGGCGTCACTTGCAGGTGAGGCGCCAGGGGGCTTCACTCATCGAGATAGTTGACCCCTTGGAATGGCGCGGCGTGCTGGAAAGTGAAGTCGCGCTGGGGGAAACGCGGGTCCTCCGGTTGCGCGCGGTGTTGCAGGGGTGGCCCATGCTGCAGGCCGGGGTGGCCTTCGCGCGTGTCTTCGTTTTGTGCGCGCTGCTGGAGGGATGACTCGTGCCGCGGGCTGAGGTGGCCTTCGCGCTGCATCAGCGCGATCTCCCGCTCGAGTTCCTGGGCCTTGTGCTCTTCGTCGCGTATCATCTGCCGCACCTTGGCAAGTGCGGACACACGCTGGCGCTTGGCCTCCAGTATTTCCTTCTGCCTCTGGAGGTTGCGGTTCTTGAGGCGCAGGGCGCGCAGCTGTAGCTGTTCTTCTTCTGAGATGCCGAGGACCTCACCGTCCTCAGCGAGATCCGCGCCCTCCGGTGGAGCGATGTCTGAGGGAGGTGCGAAGCCTGAGGGTTGTCCCTCAGGGTCGCAGGTGCGGAGGGTGTCGTCTTCAGTGGCCTCTTGGTGGGTGGATTGGGTGAGGGCGAGGGCCTTGCCCTTTCTTGCGGCGAGCAGTGCTGCCTTCGCAGCCTCGTCAGCCTTCGGGTTAGCTCTCTTGGGTGCCATCGCGGGTGGTTGTCTCGTAGCCCCCACGGTGGGCGCCAAATGTTGGTACTGTCTCTCGACAGCAAGGAGATCCAACACGAGTGAATGGAGATGGCAACAGGGCACTCGCGTGTGATGGCAAAAGCTCTGTTAATCTGGCCTCTCACGGGCACTGTGCGGGGGTATTTATAGGTATCCGAGTGCACGGCGCCTTGCGTTAAGGACGCATGTGCCCTCAGGTACCTAGTTTATCCCCAGAATATTCCCATAAAGCGGGGTTACAAGCTGTAATTACAAGTACGCCTTTACAAATTAGGCCCGTAACACAACCGCGGCCACGCAGGGCCCGTTACAATGGGCCCGACCTCATGTGGGCCTCGGAGCTGACCGAGGCCGCGCCGTAGGGAGGCGTTGCCGCAGGCCTTCGTCTGGTGCCGAATCGAGCGAAGGGTCTCCATGTTGTCCCTGGTGTCGATCAAGCGAAGGGTGTCCCTGCCTGCTTTGCCTGTCAGGGCAGGGGCTAAGCGGTGGAGACTTCGGGCGAAGGGTGGCGTTTCTGCCTTCGCTCCAACAATGAGCGCCATCTCCTCGTTGTTGAGCTTGGAGGCATCGATGGGGAGCCTACTTTATGTAGACTCTTCTTTCTTCTCCTTCATCGCTTTGAATGCGACGAGTTGCACCTCTGGTGTGGAGGTGCCGCCTTGCTCCAAGTTGACGATTTGTTTGGAGCCTTTGATCATCAATTCAAAGCTCACAAACTTTCCTATAACCTCCTCGGGAGACATTAGCTTATATCTAGGATCACCACGTATTAATTGAACTTGTGTAGGATTGCGAAAAATGAGTGATCTTAGAATAACCTTGACCATTTCATGGTCATCCCATTTGGTGCTCCCAAGGTTGCGCACTTGATTCACCAAGGTCTTGAGCCGGTTGTACATAGCTTGGCTCCTCTCCTTGGTTGAGGACGAAACGACCGAGCTCCCCCTCGATCGTCTCCCGTTTGGTGATCTTGGTCACCTCATCTCCCTCGTGCGCAGTCTTTAGGACATCCCAAATCTCTTTGACACTTTTTATCCCTTGCACTTTATTATACTCCTCTCGACATAGAGAGGCGAGGAGTATAGTAGTGGCTTGGGAGTTAAAGTGCTGGATTTGGGCGAATTCGTCCGAGTCGTAGCCCTCGTCCCCTACGGTAGGTACCTGCGCTCCAAACTCAACAATATCTCATATGCTTGTGTGGAGTGAGGTTAGGTGATGCCTCATTTTGTCACTCCACATGCAATAATCATCACCATCAAAAAATGGTGGTTTGCCTAATGAAACGGAAAGTAAAGGAGCGCGTTTAGAAATGCGGGGATAGCATAACGGGATCTTACTAAACTTCTTGCGCTCATGGCGCTTAGAAGTGACGGACGCGGTGTCGGATCCGGAGGTGGAGGGCGATGAAGAATCGGTCTCGTAGTAGACCACTTTCTTCATCTTCTTCTTCTTGTCGCCACTCCGATGCGACTTGACGCTGGGAACTGATTCCTCCCCTCCTTTGGCGCCGGACTCCCTTGATGGAGCCTTCCCATGGCTTGTGGCCGTTTCCATCTCCCTCTTGGCAGATCCTCCCGACATCACTTCGAGTGGTTAGACTCTAATGAAGTACTGGCTCCAATACCAATTGAAAGTCACCTAGAGGGGGGTGGATAGGCGGAATCTGAAATTTACAACTTTAAACACACACTACAAGCCAGGGTTAGCGTTAGAACGAATATTAAGTCCGAGAAAGAGGGGAAATCAAATCAACCAAGAAATAAAGCGGATAGACACGGTGATTTGTTTTACCGAGGTTCGGTTCTAAAGAACCTAGTCCCCGTTGAGGTGGTCACAAAGATCGGGTCTCTTTCAACCCTTTCCCTCTCTCAAACGGTCACTTAGACCGAGTGAGCTTTCTTCCTTGATTTCTCGGGTCACTTAGACCCCGCAAGGACCACCACACAATTGGTGTCTCTTGCTTCGCTTACAAGGCTTTGAGAATAAGAATGAGAGAAAGAAGAAAGCCAACCAAGCAACAAGAGCAACAAAGAAACACAAGAACGATCCTCTCTCAAGTCCTAAAGCACTAGAATTGAATTGGGGACTTTGATCGGATCGGTGGCTTTGATTTGTGTATTGGAGTGTTGCACTTTGCTCTTGTATTGAATGAAGTGTGATGAATGTTTAGATGGTTGGAGTGGAGGTGGTTGGGGGTATTTATAGCCCTCAACCACCAAACAACCGTTGGGGGTGGCTGCTGTCGATGGGCGCACCGGACAGTCCAGTGCGCCAGCCACATCACTCAATCGTTAGGGTTTGGGCGCAGACGACCGTTGGAGATTTGTCTTCTTGTGGCACCGGACAGTCCGGTGCCGCACTGGACAGGTACTGTTCACTGTCCGGTGCGCCTCTGACGGCTGCTCTGACTTCTGCGCGCACTGTAGCGTTCGCAGGTGTTCGTTGCAGTCGACCGTTGCGCTGGTAGCCGTTGCTCCGCTTGGTGCACCGGATAGTCCGGTGAATTATAGCGGAGCGCGGCCTGAGAAACCCGAAGGTGAAGAGTTCGGATTTGTACGGTCCTGGTGCACCGGACACTGCCCGATGTCACATCGGAGAGTCCGGTGCGCCAGATCAGGGCACTCTTCGGTTTCTTTTGCTCCTTTCTTTTTGAACCCTAACATTGATCTTTTATTGGTTTGTGTTGAACCTTTATGCACCTGTAGAATATGTAATCTAGAGCAAACTAGTTAGTCCAATTATTTGTGCTGGGCATTCAACCACCAAAATTATTTATAAGAAAAGGTTAAACCCTATTTCTCTTTCACTAATCACAATCATGATACAAACTATCAAGGACTATGCGGTCTTTTCCTCTTTAAGTCGGTGCCATACTTCGTCTCAAGCGTATCATCGTGCCGAAGCTCTTTCGATTGTAGCTTCGGCATACATCTTCATGTCACGCCTGCCTGCATGTCATCTTGTCGAAGGTGTTTTTGCTTAGAGGACCTTCGACGGAGAAGAAGGCCCCAACAGGATCGATAGTCCACGAGAAACTTAAAGATTACCTTCTTCAATAACATCTACAACCGTCGGTATGCAACCCAACCGAGTGGAGCAGATGATGTTATGCTGCTTGAAGCTGTCTAGGAGAGCTTCCACAATAAGACAGGAGAAACCGGGCTCAAGTTAAAACATATGTTGTGTGCTCTTCGTCATCAGCCAAAGTGGTGTGCAAGGCACGGTTATAATAACTCGAGTGATAGGAGCAAAAGATCCCTCTCAGCTTGAATGATGATTATAGCTCCGTGTCATAGGAAAGTATCGACGTACCATGCCCCATTGGCCATGATAGGGAAAGTGCTTCTTGGAAGAGGAAGGACCCAAAAGCAAGTACCAATAAGGCCCCATCTATATAGAAAAGAATATTAAAGAAGCTCTACAAGGCCGGAGAGATGATTACTTGAATTAAATTGTTTGAACAATTAAATAAATTGCTAGATCGCTCTACCGCCGATGTGAATAAAGACATGAAAAGGCCCATAAATTAGCCTTAAAAAGTCGACAAAACAATTGAAATTAGAGCAGGAAGAAACGATGGAAGAGGAAGAATAGTAGTGTATTAATTATTTTTCTGAATTATGTATTTTTTTTATTTTTTAAGTCAAATATTTTTAATTGATTTTTATGATTTTGTTTTATTTTATTTGCTTAAGTATGTGATCCAATGAATTTCTATTCAATAAAATAACGTATTTCATGTCAAATAAAAGTCTGTAAAAAAGTTGATGTAAAATTAAGGTAGATAACTAGTGACGATGATTGGTAATAGAATGGATAGTGTAAGTGACATCACACGGTGTCGATGTAACGGTAGACAGAAAAAAGGTAAGCATGAATGAAGCGAATAAAAAAGGTGGATGCGGCACGAGGCAAGTGCCAGGTTGGCATGCCGCTGGACGAAGGAAGCGACTCGGCCTCACCTCACCTGCAAGTCTACAACCATCGGATGGAGGATCGGCGCAGCAGATCGAACCGGTGAGGTGTCCCCGTGGTCTGCCCTCCTGGCGCGTTTGACAGAAACATTTCCATTTGTTTTCTTCTCGCGTACCATTCTTTTAAACGAAAAGTCCTCTTTGTTTCATGGAATCCCTGCGTCTATATATACAGACCTGGGATGCATCATGCATGTCATGTCAGGTCGTCTTTCTATATAGGACACACCTTAGCGAGCGAGACGATCGAGAGGGTGCCGTACGTGCCGGTCTCTCGTCGGCGGCGATGTTTCTGGTGGATTGGTTCTACGACTTGTTTGTCTCCCTGCGGCGGCTGTGGCAGAAGGAGGCAAAGATCCTCTTCCTCGGCCTCGACAACGCGGGCAAGACCACGCTGCTCCACATGCTCAAGGACGAGGTACACGCACACATTCTGGCGCCCTGGTTTTGCTTGCTACCACAGGTAGTCGTTGATGATTTCTTCTCGCGTGCCGGCCGGGAGATTTAACAACGGTGGCCCTGCTGTGTCGCTGTCGTTATGCAGAGGTTGAGTCAGCACGCGCCGACGCAGCTCCCGACGTCGGAGGAGCTGAGCATCGGGCGGATCAAGTTCAAGGCGTTCGACCTCGGCGGCCACCGGATCGCGCGCCGTGTCTGGAAGGACTACTACGCCAAGGTTTGCTCTGCTGGCTACTACCTACGCCGACAGCACTCGCCAGCCATGCATCACACTCATCACACGCCCTCTGCTTCCGCTTCATTCACCCATACTTACTTGCATTTATTCTTCTCTCCTGCTCATGTTCTGATGGCGGTCCGTGCGTGCACGCGCGCGCTCTCGCCACACGCACTTGTTGGCTCGGCTGCAGGTTGACGCGGTGGTGTACATGGTGGACGCTGCCGACGGCGGCCGTTTTGACGAGTCGAAGACGGAGCTCGGCGCGCTGCTGTCGGACGACGCTCTGGCCGGCGTGCCGTTCCTCGTGCTGGGGAACAAGATTGACATCCCGCAGGCAGCGCCCGAGCATGCGCTTGCCTACCACCTCGGGCTCACCGGCTGCACCACCGGCAAGGGCACCGTGGACCTCGCCGGCACCGGAGTGCGCCCCGTCGAGGTCTTCATGTGCAGCGTCGTCCGTAAAATGGGCTACGGCGAAGGGTTCAAGTGGATGTCGCAGTACATCAATTAAGTAGGCTGGCAGCAACACAATTACACTTTTTCCTACCTCTGAGAGCTCTGACTCGCTCGGACGATTTATCTACTATGAGTCCGTGACTATTATTCAGAAAACCTCTTAGTAGTGATTACATATATGCACCAAGCAGTAATCACTACCGGAATCAATCGCTTTGCCGAGTGCCTGAAGTACTCGGCGAAGCCTTAAAAACACTCGGCAACGAAGGCTCGGCGAACAGTGCATCGGCAAAACCTTCTTTGCCGAGAGCTTTTTCTCGGGCACTCGGCAAAGCTCTTTGCCGAGTGCCAGACAGCACTCGGCAAAGAAAAGCGGCCGTTACGGCGCCGGGTGACGGAGACGGCGGCTTTGCCGAGTGTCCCTTGTGACACTCGGCAAAGAAGTTAGCTTTGCCGAGTGTCTTCCGGGCAGCACTCGGCAAAAACCCCATCTTTGCCGAGTGCCGCGTGGGACACTCGGCAAAGAACCCGCCAGGGAGGGTCCCCATGTCAGGTTCTTTGCCGAGTGTTCTGTGCGGCACTCGGCAAAGACGACCTCTTTGCCGAGTGTCAGAGACATAACACTCGGCAAAGAACCTAAGCCGGTGCCCAGGTCAGTGTGCATCACGTCAATGTTGTGTGGAAGGAGCAGGTCGTCATAATAGGGGAGCCGAGTCAAGCCAGACTTATGTGTCCACATATGCTGCTCACCATATCCCACAAAACCACCTTCTATATTGGCCACGAGCCCATCTATCTATTGACGAATTTCGGCACCAGTCATCGTTGCAGGTGGGCGGTCTGTCACTACGACACCTTTCGTAAAGTTCTTGATGTCTAGGCGGAATGGATGGTCAATAGGAAGAAATTGTCGATGTTTATCGAAGGACGAATATTTGCCACCCTTTTTCAACCAAATGAACCTGAGAGCTTCCTTGCAAACTGGGCACGAGAACTTACCGTGAACACACTAGGCACAGAATAGCCCATACGCCGGTAAGTCATGCATGGAGTACTGGTACCAAACATGCATTCTGAAGTTTGTCTTCGTAGCTCGGTCATATGTCCATACCCCTTCCTCCCAGGCACGTACCAATTCATCGATCAAAGGCTCCATGTACACGCCCATTTTGTTCCCCGGGTGTCCGGGAATTATCAACGACACGAATATATTCTGCCTTTGAAAGCACACACCAGGGGGAGATTGATTGGGATAACAAACACGGGCAAACATGTGTACGGGGCAGCGCTCATTCTATAGGGATTGAACCCATCTGTGGCCAACGCAACACGTACATTACGAGCCTCTTCGGCTTTCTCACGGTGAATGTCATCAAAGTGTTTCCATGCTTCACCATCTGATGCGTGCACCATCTTGTCAGGATTGTATCGTTTTCCATTTTTGTGCCATGTCATCTGTTTCGCGGATTCCTCTGTCATGTAAAGACGCTGGATCCTCGGTATGAACGGAAGGTGTCGTAGGATTGTCAAGGGGATGTCGAGCTGCCTCTTCTGCCCATCACCAGAGTCTACCTCCATAAACCTAGACGAATTACACTTGGGACAGTACTTTGCCTCCGCGTATTCTTTCCGGGGATGTCGAGCTGCCTCTTCTGTCCATCACCAGAGTCTACCTCCATAAACCTAGACGAATTACACTTGGGACAGTACTTTGCCTCTGCGTATTCTTTCCTAAATAGCACGCAACCCTTCGGACAAGCATGAATCTGCTCATACGTCATCTTGAGTGCACGAAGTAGTTTCTGTGCCTCGTACATGCTCTTTGGCAGAACGTGATCATCCGGAAGCAGACTCCCAATAACCGTCAACAAGCCATCGAATGCATCTCTACTCATGCTGTACTACGACTTGAACGCCATTACACGCCCAATGGCATCCAGTTGAGAAACCTTTGTCTGGCCGTGAAGGGGCTTCTGTGCCGCGTCGAACATGTCGTAGAACGCCTTTGCAGTTGGCTCTGGCTCGTCATCCATACATCCTCCCGTGTACTGTGCCTCCTGATAGTCGTTCAACATATCCGCTACCCCCGCA
Organism: Zea luxurians; assembly: GCA_029449295.1. Lineage (NCBI taxonomy): Eukaryota > Viridiplantae > Streptophyta > Magnoliopsida > Poales > Poaceae > Zea > Zea luxurians. The sequence goes on from JAOPSE010000024.1 coordinate 40,293,275, forward strand.
TCCGCATCATAATCCTCGACACGTTGTCTCAGCACCTCCTCTCTCGTACGATGCGCTTCACCATGGTCTTCTTTGGTTTTCTTTTCCGGTTGTCACATTTGCTGCACGGGCATGGGACTAGACTCGCTCCTTTAGCAGCTTCGCCATATGCCCGTTCCACGAAATCATCGGTCTTTCTAATCCATTCAGTGGTGACATCGTTCCTTCCTCTACGGTCCGTGTACATCCACTCACGGTCCTCCATCCTCTAACATATATAACCGAGTATAGTTTAATATAGACATGTAATGCATGTACACTACGTTCCTACCTTCTAATAGGTGATGATAGGTCCTAATCCCACCCGCGGTTGCGTAGATGGAGTTAGTTTCCATGCTCTACTCCGATCCGAGATAAAATTTCGGCAGCACCTCCCCGTTGTTCTCCGGATACACGTCCTGGCAGGGAGAGTGTACTGTCCGGAGAACAACAGGGAGGTGATGCCGAAACTCTATCTTGGACCGGAGTAGAGCATGAAACTAACACCATCTACGCAACCGCGGGCTGTCCAAAAAATGTGGACAATTCGAAACTGATACATTTGTAGATATGCAAAGATCTGCATATGTACACCGTATCACTTTCGAACGGGAGACGCCTAACTGGGTTACGTGATCTACGACCATGATGCGAAAATAGAGGTTATACCTAGGGTGGCGGTGAAGTCAGGCTAGTGGGGCTGTGGCGGGTCGGTGCAGTGGCGACGCGACGCGGTGCAGGCAGACCCGCAGCGGCTAGGAAGACAAGTATCTTATCTGTAAAAAAGAAACACAAGTCTATTAATACAAAAAAAATTGACGGGGAGGTTTTCAAAGCTTATCAACAAAAAAATTCGACAGCACCTCCCCTGCACGGGGAGGTTTTCAAAGCATGTAAATATAAGTAGCAGCACGATGGCTGACATCCACACATATACATATCCACACATATACATTAATGCCTAAATAACCACATAAACATCTTTTGTGCAATTAAAATACTTACCTAATGCATGCAAAGTGACCACTAAAAACCTAACTCTATTTCACAATACACAATCACACACAAAAAACCTAACTCTATTTCACAACAATCAAACATTTATTTGACAATATTTAGCAACTAAAATATCAAAATGAGTTTATACCTAGTTGCTCGGAGTGGACGGTGCACGACGGCGAACGGGCGTGACAGCGTGGAGGTCGCGACGGCGTGGAGGGCGCGACGGTGGGCTTGCGAGGGCGTGGAGGGCGCGACGGCGGCGAACCGGACGGCGAGGGCGCGGCGGCGGCGACGGTGTGAAAGAGAGTGAGAGAGTGAGGAAGAAAGGGTTAACTGGCAGTAAGTAAACGGTCTTTGCCGAGTGCCCGCGATCTGGCACTCGGCAAAGATTTTTTTTAATTTTAAAATACATTTTGCCGAGTGCCATAGATGTGGCACTCGGCAAAGGCGTCTTTGCCGAGTGTCATCCGGGGGACACTCGGCAAAGATTATGTCATTACACTTTGCCGAGTGTCACCCAGTTGACACTCGACAAAGAACTCTTTGCCGAGTGTCATCTCTAGACACTCGGTAAAGTATATTTTTATTTTTTTTATTTTGTCTCCCAAACTTTTTGTGGTATGTTCCTACACTATGTAGACCTACATGTATCATTTGTGGACAATTATAACAGAGTTTCAATCGTTAGTAGATTTAGTTCGTTTATTTGAATTTCTTCGGAAAATTCAAATTTGAACTGCAGGTCACTCGAAACTTGAAAAACCGTGCGTGAAAAAATGATATTCATGTTACTTAGCATAAGTTACGACCGATTGCAGAAGCGTACCGGAAACTTCGAGCAACATGCTCACTAAACATGGCCGTGAACTTGGCATCCACATGTTTAAAAATTGTATAAAACACAAACAAAGTCAGAAAATCATGAAGTTTGTCCACGTGTCATGATATCATATGTACAGGCTGTGATAAAAATTTTAGAATGTTTGGAGAAAGTTATGAGACACTATGTGTAGAAACCTAAGAGATCCACATTGAAACTCTTTGATTTCATGTGTAGTCCTCTAGGTTTCTACACATAGTGTCTCACAACTTTCTCCAAACATTCTAAAATTTTTATCATAGCCTGTACATATGATATCATGACACGTGGACAAGTTTCATGATTTTCTGACTTTGTTTGTGTTTTATACAATTTTTAAACATGTGGATGCCAAGTTCACGACCATGTTTAGTGAGCATGTTGCTCGAAGTTTCCGGTACGCTTCTGCAATCGGTCGTAACTTATGCTAAGTAACATGAATATCATTTTTTCATGCACGGTTTTCCAAGTTTCGAGTGACCTGCAGTTCAAATTTGAATTTTCCGAAGAAATTCAAATAAACGAACTAAATCTACTAACGATTGAAACTCTGTTATAATTGTCCACAAATGATACATGTAGGTCTACATAGTGTAGGAACATACCACAAAAAGTTTGGGAGACAAAATAAAAGAAATAAAAATATACTTTGTCGAGTGTCTAGAGATGACACTCGGCAAAGAGTTCTTTGCCGAGTGTCAACTGGGTGACACTCGGCAAAGAAGCCTCTTTGCCGAGTGCCAACCGTTGGCTCTCGGCAAAGACTGACGGCCGTCAGCTTTGGGACGGCCGCTGACGGCCCTTTGCCGAGAGCCCCCTTTGCCGAGTGTTTGACACTCGGCAAACATGTCTTTGCCGAGTGTCCAACACTCGGTAAAGAGTCTCTTTGCCGAGAGCCTAACTTTACCGAGTGCGGCTCTCGGCAAACCCTTCTTTGCCGAGTGCCCGACAAAAGGCACTCGACAAAGAATCCAACACTCGGCAAAGCCTCGGATTCCGGTAGTGAATCCAATGACTATCATGTGTTAGCTCTGCACCATTCAAATTCCATATGTTTGGTTGTGGTACGGTGATAGCCTGGACCGTACGTGACGAGTCAGGCTCATTGTATACAGACTAATTTCGTGCATAAATTTATGTTTGGTTGTTTGCATTAATATATTCAGGATAAATATAACCTGTGTTTGGTTGTCTGCGTCAGAAGTCAGAACATGCGCTAGAAAAGAGTACATAAATAAATCGTTAAATATTATATAGCATGTGTGGTCTAGTTTTATTTCAAAAAATATCAGGAATACGAATATTAAATTGGTTCGGTGATTACATTTTTTATTTGAAAGATACAGTTAAAAAACAACGTAAAAAGCGTTCTCGGTTTGTGTGCCATTGCATGCGCTTGGCCTGGACGTGGGCATACGCGGCTGGGGAGCATCGCAAGCGGGCCTGGCTGGCGATCATTTTTTGCATCTATTCAGGCTGGCCGCAGTCGGGAACTCGACATCGAACGCTACGAGATAGAGTTCACTCTACCTGCTGCAGCGGCGTACTCGCTCACCTGTGCTATACACTGCACCGAACGCTCGAACTCCAAATCCAGAGTAAATGCCCACCTGCGCTATACACTGTACACTCCCCAGTGAGGCATGAACAGGAGATAAAAAAGTGTGGGAAAAAATGATAGAATATGTGATAGTTGGTATAGAGTTGAGATATAGAGTAAACATGACCGCAGAGGATTGTGGTATAGAGTAGATAATCTTGCTGACGGGGATAGAATATTCCTTTTAGAGTAGAAATTTAGAGTAGTATGAGTGCGGATAGCCTCAGTCTGTATGTTCAGAGATAGAAACCAAACAAGGCGTGCTTTAATTCTCCGTGGGTGCAGTTGCACGTTCCGAGAAGCAAACCAATCACATGGATTGAGAATCCCCATGCAACTATTGTGCTAGTTCTGCGGTGTGTCTATGTGTATACACGCACCATGCATGACTAGGGCTCTACACCATTCAAATTGAGAAACAAAAATGTTTTCAACCGATTATGGAACTTGTTTGTGCTTTCACTAATGTGAGTTTCACGTATTTTGGAACAAAATCTTATGAGGTTAACTATTTTGGGATGGAGAGAGAGCAGGGAATAAACACACCAATTGTTAACGCTTCCTGTTGATGGGTGCAGTGTCGTACGTGTAGCTATAAAATATCAGATAGGAAAGAAATGCTATGAATATCGAACATGCATGGTTTGAGCACTTGAAAGCAAGATAGTACTTCGTCATGTTGGTCAAACTTTCTTAACTTAATTTGACCATGTTTCTAGAAAATATTAGCAATATTTATATCTCTGTTGGGAACCAAAAAGGGCCTCGCGGACGGTCCGGTCCGCGGTGGTGGCGCGGACGGTCCGCGCGTGCGCAGAGACAATTAGGGTTCCTAGTTTCTCGCGGGATTTGTTACCTAAAACCGCGAGATTAACTCGGGAAACAGTTTGAAGCGGATCCAGGCCTCCCCTTCATATAGATGAAGGGCTACGACCGATTGAACCCCCAACAATCGATCAAATCAAGTTTATTTCTCGTTTTTACCTTATGCATTAGGAGTAGTTCTAGTTTAGCCCTAGTTTAGTATCTCAATCCTCAAATTCTCCGCTTCTCTTCGACTCTACGTCGATTAGAGGAGTCTAGGTCGGCCTGCCGAGCCTAGACAACACCTAGGATCTCTCCTCTCCAATGGGGTCCCTCCCGGGAGCGAGATCCAGGCGCCGCCGGCAACCTTCGCCGCCCCTGCGCACGCGTGAACCGTCCGGCCCCAGGGCGCAGACCGTCCGACACGTCAGGCAGGGAACCCTAGCCCTGCGCTAGGTCGCGGACCGTTCGGCCCCTGGCCACGGATCGTCCACGCCTGTGCAGAGAGCACCGCCGCCGGTTCTCACGAAGTGATTGGCGCCCCAAAAAGGCACCAACACACTTTTGGCGACTCCGCTAGGGACTCTGGTGTCTACATCTACTAAAAATCAGGCCCTCAAATGGCCGGTTCTAAAGATCACACCGATATCTCCCCAGATAATATCCTAAAGACGGCTGTTGAAAATCTGACGGCCGATGAGCAACAACAATTCGAGGACTACATGCGTCAAGCGAAGGAGAAATTCTTATCACAATACACGGTGGATCGCCACCAAAAGGTAATCAAACATGGAGAGACCGACGTCGCATCTCTTCTATCTTCGCTTCAAGTCCCCAACGTAAGTAAACCTGACTGTCGGAGAGGAAATCTCCTCGGCCGGGTGGCGGATTGCACCCGCCCTAAATCCTAAAAAGAGGAGGGGCCTAAGCGTTTTGCTTGTTACGAGACTGGTGGATCAACACATAGGAGCACACGAGGGTTTAGAGTGGTTTGGGCCGCCGAAGCGTAATACCCTACTCCACTGTGTGATGTATTGCTCGGGAGCTTGTGTGAACTTGTGAGTGTCTATCTAAGATTGGGTCTGTCTTGTAACGCCACATGCCTCCCCTTTTATAGTCGAAGGGGGGCATGCACAAAGGTACTGAGCCCCGACATGTGGACCCAGGGACATAACAAATATAGCACTTGGAGCCACAAATATGTGCTGCTGGGGCACTCTTCTTGGGCCCCAACATCCGAGATCTGCGTATCCTCGGCGTGCAAGGGAAGCTTCTTGTAGAAGGGGTGATGAGTACGGTGTGCCGCTCGGCACGGGCGCACTGTTCGCCAACAGACTGGTCAGGCACGCTGCCTGCTGGATGACCCTGATGTCGTTTGCCAACGGATTGGATAGGACGCATTAAATGCTGGGAGGGCACGCCGCCCGTTAGCGTGGTGGCAGGCGGCGCGTCCTCTCTGCAATAAATGCAGAGACTGCACAACTTCATGGGCTTTACGTCAGGCTCGGCCCATTGGCTTACGTCACGGGCCACAAGCCAGGCGGTAATAGTGGGGAGCATAAGGAAGGCCTGGACACGTGCCAGCACCGGACCCCTACTCATGGCAGGGTGCTTCTTGTCCCGGGACCTTGCCAAGGCTCGGACCTCTCCTAGAGGGGGATTGGGATCCTCCTAAGGGGCCCGGCGTGCCTTCTTGGGGGCTCCAGACTTGTACGCATATGGGTCCGGCGTCCCCCTGAGGAGGTCCGGACCCAACGTTGAATACCTAGAATATACTTCCTTTCCTTGCCACGTGGCGCCCTTGGACCTGCCCATGAGGGTAGGGTTGGGTGCCATTCTCCGCGTGCCTTGAGGTGTTGCACGGGTGCGGCGCCTTCATGCTGTAGAAGAGGGTACCCCTGATCTAGGGTACCGACACTGATGATATTCAATCTATTAAATATTATGTGGATCAGCAGCAGGATCAAATGAAACAACAAATTGTAGGGTTAGAAGAGTCAATTAGAAAATTAACACGTACGTTGGAAAAGTCTGTTGCTCCTAGTTTTCCATCATATGAAACTAGTAATAGGGTATTTATGTCTGATGCATCGGCAACAAATGGGGATTTGCAGCCCCAACCTTTATATGGTATGCCGATGAACTCATATTCAGGGCAAATACAACCACCGCGGTCCCTGCTCAGCAGATCGGCGCCCCTGAACGTGGTCGGACCGTCCGAGCCTCTGCCCGGACCGTCTGACCCATACACGGATTGTCCGGCTTGCTCTGCCGGACAGTCCGGGGCCGCCCTAGGGCCGCCGCCATCCCTGATTGGCAGATCGGCGACACTGGACGCAGTTGGACCGTCCGAGCTTCTGCTCGCACCGTCCGGCTTTCCCTGTCGGACAGTCCGGGGCCGCACCAGGACTACCGCGTGGCGTCCCGATAATGGCAAACACAACCGGTTAGTTCGGATTTACCACCGGACAAACCGGATATGCATACGCAGAACGTGCTGTTGCACACAATGCACCAAATTATTACACACCACAGCAGCAGTATGTTTCGCCCTCTACATATTTAAACCATAACGCACCATATAATCACAGACCGATCAACACTATCGATCGGTCACGGCAAGAAGGTCGATATACTAATGCCCGACCAAATGAGCCCCACAGCTCAGGATCCGGTGGTCTGCCACCGGGTGCAATGGAAAAAATTAGAGAAGAGATGACTGAACTATTTCGAGATCAGTTCGGAGTTAGTGTAGCCAGAGTGGGGCAATCATACCAAAAGCCATATAATCACCGGTTTGACACTGTCCCATATCCACAAGGTGCAAGGATACCAGAATTTCTAAGTTTTCTGGTGAGAATGGGAGAAGCACACACGAACACATAGGCCAGTTCCTAGCACACCTAGGCGAATTGGCCGATGGAGAAGCATTTCGTGTTCGGTTATTTTCTTTATCCCTTACTGGTACCGCTTTTGCATGGTACGCCGCCCTGCCTCCTAATTCCATTAATTCCTGGAATGAGTTAGAAAATAAATTTCATGAACATTTCTTTGTCGGGGAATATGAATTAGGATTAGCTGACTTAGCTTTAGTCTGACAAGGACGCGAAGAATCGGTTAATGATTATATCCGGAGATTCCGGGACACTAGAAACCGATGCTTTCGGATCCATGTTGCAGACAAAGAGCTAGCAGGGCTAGCTTTTAATGGGTTGCTATCCTACTTAAGAGACAAATTAGATGGGACCCAGTTCTTTTCGATAGCCCAGCTACATCAGCGGGCTTTAGCCTGTGAAAGCCGATTTAAAGAGACATCAAAATCGGCCGCCCGTACTATACATCTAATAGAGCGTGATAGTTCAGATGATGAACCTATAGATGTATATACCGCTGAGTTTATTTGGCCAACAAAGGCCAAATCTTCAGCATGTTCTTTCTTACAGCCGGTTCAAAAGAATCGACAAGAAGAGATTAAATTTACCTTTAATGTTGCCAAATGTGATAAGATATTTGATGAGCTACTTAAAAATGGCAACATTAAATTAACTCATACTATCCCTCCTATAGATGAATTAAAGAGACGTGCTTATTGTAAGTGGCATAATTCTTTTTCTCATGCCACCAATGAATGTAATGTTTTTCGTCGACAGGTACAATCGGCCATAAATGAGGGCCGATTGGCTTTTCAGGAAATTCAAGTGGACACATAGCCATTTCCTATTAATACAATAGATGTCGCATGCGAAAAGGTCTTAGTTTGGCCCAAAATGGCCGATAAAAGCAAAAGCAAAGACATCATCATTGACGATCCTCGCACGTCAAATATATCGCAGAAGGAGGATGCTCAAAAAGCTCTGGACAATAAGACTAACAAATCCGGAAGCGCCGAGGGGCAGACACAATTAAGGAGCCGAGCAAGACAACCTAACCTAAGCATCGCGGACGGTCCGGCACCTACATGCAGGCAGTCCGGTGCTCATAAGAGGCGTCAACCTCCATACAAAGATTTAAAAGGAAAAGAGACGCAAGGGCAAAGCACATATGGTCGGCTGATCAATGCTGACCCTACTTTTGATCAGATGCTCTCCAAGAATACTAGCAAGAAGACCGTTCTACGTGATCGGTCAACGAAGAAACCCCAGTCACCTGCTAAAACAAAACGGGTAAACAAAATGGCCCGAAAGGCGACACAACAAGCATCGCCTGTTCATTCTATGAGACCAGAGTACTTTCCACCCATTTACTCATCAGCAGTATATTATCCTGTTCAAACATGGAATGGTACGATGATGAATCCATGGTACATGTATAATCTCTTTGTCTATCCAGACTGGGGGGCACCTCCATTCTATTCCTTTTGATCCATTGATCAAATGGTCATGGCCGAGAAAGGTACAATCCCAAACGACCTTTATACATTGGTGCTTTATTGAATGATCTCCATATTGAAAAGCCGGCGACTTACATCAGGTTTAGTTCATATGCTTTTGGTTCGTCAACCTTCACCAAAAGGCAGGGGGGCATATGTTGGGAACCAAAAAGGGCCTCGCGGACCGCGGTTTGGACTGTCTGCGGTGGTGGTGCGGACGGTCCGCGCGTGCGCAGAGACAGTTAGGGTTCTTAGTTTCTCGCAGGATTTGTTACCTAAAACCGCGGGATTAATTCGAGAAACAGTTTGAAGCGGATCCAGACCTCTCCCTTTATATAGATGAAGAGCTACGGCAGATTGAACCCCCAACAATCGATCAAATCAAGTTTATTTCTCGTTTTTACCTTATGCATTAGGAGTAGTTCTAGTTTAGCCCTAGTTTAGTATCTCAATCCTCAAATTCTCCGCTTCTCTTCGACTCTACGTTGATTAGAGGACAACACCTAGGATCTCTCCTCCCCGACGGGGTCCCTCCCGGGAGCGAGATCCAGACAACACCTAGGATCTCTCCTCCCCGACGGGGTCCCTCCCGGGAGCGAGATCCAGACGCCGCCGGCGACCTTCGCCGCCCCTGCGCACGCGCGGACCGTCCGGCCCCAGGGCGCAGACCGTCCGGCACATCAGGCAGGGAACCCTAGCCCTGCGCCAGGTCGTGACCGTCCGGCCCCTGGCCGCGGACCGTCCGCGCATGTGCAGAGAGCACCGCCGCCGGTTCTCACGCAGTAATTGGCGCCCCAGAAGGCACCAACAATATCTAAATAAGTTTATTCTAAAATTAGGCCCGACGGTCTATCTAATGGTACTAATTTTATACCATAAACTTTAATATTTTATTATGTATACTTTGTTGAAGTTAAATATGTTTGATTTCTTAAGAAACAAGAACGGCGCTTTTAAAGAGACGATGGGAGTACTTTACTTCTTTCAGGTACTTTGCTGTTGTTAGATGTTCAGCCATGGGATGTCCAATGATATATACGTGTGATAGGAGACGGACCATGTACGCACAAAATCCACTCTTGTCAAACTAAGGAAATTTATTATCAAGAAAACTCTTATATCGGCAATGATTGCATATATGATAATGTTTTAAACTAACAATGTTAGTTGAGTACACTTTATTGCTAATTTTATGAAACATGTGTGTTTCTAAATCACTTTGTTTTGGTCTCCACAAACATCAAACGTTCCTTTCGTTAAAACCTAATAACCGAACGACGTGCCAACGTTAAAGAACGATAAAACATTTTTTCTTTTGTTTTCTTTTTATGGCCCAGTTTACAAATTAGATTATTTAGTAATGTGGGATGGCCTATCGATCTCCAAAGACTGACAAATGCGAACCTGGAATATGGTCCCCTGCCACTGTAGAGTCCATTATTAGGACGTGACTGATCAGATTGGTTTGAAGTTTGGCTTTGCATGAAAACGTAATAATATAAGCGTGATCAGTGAAATAACAACAAGAGCATGATTTGCCCCCTCACTAGTACGACAAGGCGTCATGGTCACATATAAGAGATGATAATGATGAATGTCAAGTCAATATCATGTTTTTCCCTTATTATATAGATCTGAGTGCAATTTTTTTATTTTTATTTTTACTATCTTGAGAATTTCCACAAACAACAAATGCTTTTGTGAAGTTAGCCAGACTACTCTCTCCAAGGCACTTATGATGATGATAAAACTGAAGATCATAGTCATTGGTGATTGAATATGTTGCAATATCATTATTGCGCGGTAAACTGGCCGACGATCATCGGGTTCGTTAACATAGAAGAGTTGATAGATACTGCTAGTCTGCTACTGTTGCTATCAACTCCCCTTTGAAGCATTGCTCTAACTACCCTAGACGACCAATTCGATCCTATCAGTTAGGGAGGGATGTGGTGGTTGGTGAATCGCTCTAAGTGCAGAAATTACGAATAGAAATAACTTGCCAGGGGAATACATCGGGATATTACAAGCAGCGGGGAGAGAGAGGAGTAGGCGGTTGAGGGAGGGTTAGGCTATCCGCAGCGGTTCCCCCTAAATTTTTCCCCTTATATCACTTTTTTGTGTCACATCGTCAACATTTCACCCCCTATTTTTTCATCTCCCGCCACGGTTCCCACTAAATACTCCCCCTATACCCTACTACAACTATAAAATATCATTTTCTATATCTACTATCAATTTTTTATCTACTAACAATTACTCGTGGACCCATAGCACAGTGCCGTAGGGGATGAACAGTGAACCCCTAGATTGAGGGGGAGAGAGAAGGGGACCGCACGCTAGGGGGCTCTGCAGGGGGTAGCGCTATGGGCGTGGAGCCCCCTGCAGGCGCCATGCAAGGGGAGAGGAACAGCTGGTGGCAACCGCTGGAGCCAGCCTTAGAGCTAGGCGACGCTGTCGCTGTCATGGAAGTGCAGGTGATGGTGAAAGAGGCGCTCGCAGCGCTGTATGACCACCCGGATGACGCCATCCACACCACCACCGCCGATCACTAGCTTCAGAAGTTCCAGCACACGCTCGACGCCTGGCAGCTGTCGTGGAATCTCTGCCTCTGAACTTGCATCACATCCTTTGGTCCATTTGGTAGTCTCTTCATTTAACTCTGATCAATTATTGGAGGAAGCTGTAAATGTTACATCTGAAATGATACATGCTACTGTATCTTATGGCTTTGGTGCTATTGCTGAGCGAATGCCGCTAATTCAAATTCTTGTCCCTCATATTATGGGTCTGAAAGAGCAGCCCTAAGATCCATCTAAGGCCGCGTTTGGTTCGGCTTTTTGCCGATTCTGGTGACCAAAAGCAGCTTTTGTCATCCAAACGCTTAGATTCTCGCTGGGATTCTCGACGAAGCGCTTTGTTTGAAAGCCGAAATACAACGAGGACTGAGAAGCGCGCTGGAGGTCGTGTCTGGCAGAAGTCGATCGATTCTTGGCTCGCGCGCACCCCTGCGACTGACCGACTGGCCCGTCGCGAGCGCGCCGCGAGGATGGCCTTCCACCTGGGGTCGCCACCCCTTGTGCGGCTTCCCTGCGCTGCCGCCGGCGCCGGTGCCGTTGCCGTTGCTCCAGCCGCTGCTGTCGCTGGCCGCGCTGCTGCTGACGCTGGTCGTGGTGCTCCGGCCGGTGACGGTGCAGCTCGGCGCGAGGCTTGTGATTGTCACGGTGGTGGCGGCGGCGTCGGAGCTGTCGATGCTGCTGTGCGGGCTTGCCGCGCCGCTCAGCGGCGGGGACGCGTCCCACGAGATGATTGGCTTCGGGACCGGCTTCTCCCGACCGTCGACAGCGACAAAGACGGTGTCTATCTCGTCCACCGGCTCCGGCGGGTGGCTCGCCCCGGAGAAGGAGCTCCTTGGCGGCGCGTCTCCGTCCGCCTCGTCGTCGCTGGATTGCGGCGTGGACAGCTTCTTTGGGTGTGTGGTGGAGAGGGTAAGGACAAGGCAGTTCGTGGCAGAGGAGAGAGAGAACGTGTGTTCTCCGGAATGGCCGAGGAGGAAGAGAGAACGCGTGTTCTACCGACCTGCTTCTGTCCACAGCAGTCGAACCAAACACCTAGATTCTAACCACCAGCTTTTCCCCATAGCCAGCTTTTTACCACAGCCAGCTTTTCGAAAAAGCTCTTCAGAAAAAAGCCGAACCAAACAGGCCCTAAGGATGAAGAAGATGTAAAAGCTACTGCTCGTTTATATGCAGACATGGGTAAATCCTATGTTGACTTGATTACCACAGGTTTAGTTGATTCAATTCAAATAGTGAACGCATTGCTAGAAGTTACTTCTCTTCTGGAATTTGATATTTCCTCTATGACAATTAATTGCCGGCACCGTCTTAAGCCTAATCAAGAGGGACTCTTATGTATCATATGGATCAGAGGTGGCAATCGAAGCTGAGAAAAACAGAAGATTACAAGTATTTTGTCCAAAGTTTGAAACTTTGGTGTCTTTGGTCAGTTTTCTTGTTGAATACCCTGAGGACTATCACACCTTATCCAAGGTAGACTGCATGGATTTTTTTGACCAGAGAACCTCCATTTCTATTATTGGCATAACAGAAATACAACTGTACGCACCAGTCGCATAGGCAACCGGGCACCGATCAACATAGAAAGTAGCACAAACTGACTTGATTCAGGCCACCAACGACTACCAGTCATTAACCACCAAAAGGACAACTACTAGCAAGTCAACAAACAGGCAAGGAGTCACATTACAACACCAGATGCAAAGTATAGTGCAAACAGAGAGCCAATAGGGCCAAAACACCCAGAAAATGAAGTCTCCCGCCAACAAGCATCCATCTATCAACTAACGACGAACGACTTCCTTGTAGCTCCTGCAAGTCATTCCTAGCATTCGCATCTGTCAGAAGAAGCTTCACCCCATCATGCAGCAAATCCTGCAACTCCTTTTTACTCAAACCTGCCCAATTCAAAATCAACGCACGCGCGTGACAAACATTTTCCACCAGAGATTTGACCACAATATTTTCGAAGCACACATTATTTCTAGGCTTCCAAAGAGCCCAACAAATGGCAGACGCACCAACAATGCCAATATCTTTGGCATCATTTAGGTTACGTTCAAGCCAAAGCCAACACTGGTTAAGGTTCCCAAAAACATTTTTTTGAATTGAAACACTTAGCAACTGCTCCCCACACAGATTTGGCAGTATGGCAGGTGAAAAAGAGATGGTTGGTTGACTCAAATTCAGAACAGAAACCACAAGAGGTATCTCCATTCTGATTTTTTCTGACTATATTCTCTTTAGTTAGCAACACATTGTTTTCAAGCAACCACATGAAAATTTTAATTTTCAGAGGAATTTTCCCTTTCCAAATATGTTGCATGTAGGGGTCATACGTAATACTAGTAAGATTATCATATAGAGTTTTCACAGAAAACTCCTTTATTTTTCCCATTTCTAGGAGACACAATCTCCTAATTCTTGAAACTCAAAAGCCTGAAGATTATCCAGGATTTTGTCCCAATTACTTCTATCATCATCCCTTAACCACCTTCTAAAATCAAGCTGATGATCCCTCTCACTGACAGTCTCAACGAGAATATATTTATCATTGCACATGTCAATAGGTCTAGTTCAGACCTAGCAAGAGGTATCTCATCAATCCAAGTGTCTTCCCAAAATCTAGTTTTGTCACCCGACCGGGTGATAACCTGTCTCCCAATGGCATAGTACATTCTGATTTTCAACAAGTCATGCTAGACATGAGAGTCCAAAGTCTTGGGGCCAACATTCATAATATTGTTCCCATGAATATACTTCTTGTTCACAATCTCTTGCCAAGTCCCTTTTTCATATTCAAGCTTCCACCACCATTTACACATTAAACAAATATTCATCACTCTCAAATCCTTGATTCCAAGTCCACCTTTCTTTCTGTTAGCACAAGTTCTATCCCAATTAACAAGATGGTATTTTTTCCTATCTCCCCCACCTTGCCAAAGGAATTTCTTTCTTTTTTTGTCCAATTTTTTAATAGTGGTGTTAGGAAGAAGATACATCGACATATGATACATTGGAGAGTTGGATAAACAAGCATTAATCAAAGTAATCCTCCCAGCAATGGACAAAGAACTCCCCTTCCATCTATCAAGCCTTTTATCAAATTTCTCTTCAAGTCTTATCCAATCTGCAATTCGCAGGTGGTAAGGGCTAACAGGAACCCTAAGATACATCATTGGGAAAGTGCCAATTTGGCAATCAAAGAGGTTAGCATATTGAATTTTAATATCATCATCCCCATTGACCATAAAAATTTCACTCTTCATAAAATTGAACTTCAAGCTTGCCATCATTTCATAGATGTACAACAACATTTTTAGGTTTGTAGCTTTGGATAGATCATTGTCCAAGCAAATGATAGTATCATTAGCATATTGTAACAAGATTACCCCATTGGGGATCATGTCTACCCAAGCCTTTTAAAACACCATTTTCGCATGCTTTGTCCATCATTCTAGCAAGGCTATCAACCACAAAATTGAAAAGAATAGGCGAAAGTGGGTGTCCCTATCTCACACCTTTGTAGCTTTTAATATATTTACCAATTTGATTATTGATTCTCACACTAACAGTGCCACCCTCGATCACCATATGCATCCACATTAGCCATTTGTTGCCGAAACCCCTATTTTGAAGGCAAAGGAATAAAAAATCCCAATTGACTTTATCATATGCCTTCTCAAAATCCAACTTTAGAATAATCCTAGTTTCTTTCCTTTTTTAGTCTCATGGATGATCTCGTGGAGAATCATCACACCAGCCATTATGTTCCTGCCTTTGATAAAAGCAGTTTGATGCTCACTGATCTATTTCTGAGCATAAGGTTCAATTCTTATAGTTAAGACCTTAGTAATCAACTTATAGAGGCAATTCAGAAGGCAGATGGGTCTGTATTACTGGATTTTAGTGACCTCTTTAATTTTAGGAAGCAAAGTTATGATGCCATAATTAAGTCTTCTAACTTCTAAATGCCCAGCATGAAAATCATGAAAGAGATTGACAATATCTTCTTTAACAATGTCCCAACAGACTTGATAGAACTCAACAGGAATGCTATCAGGACCATCAGCTTTATTTTTTTCATCTGAAATAGTGCCTCTTTGATTTCCTTCTCAGAGAAATTATCACAGAGCACATCATTGTCCAGCTCATTCAGCTGCTCAAGTCCATCCCAAACCTCCATGTCCACTTGAAACATATTTCCAGGAGCGGGACCAAACAACTCCAAATAAAATTGAGTGGCATGCAACGGGATATTCTCACCCCAAAGATTTTTTATCTCCTTCTTCAAGAAAGATTATTTTGTTTTTCCTTTTCCTTCCATTTGCAATATGAAATAATCATTGTTCCCTTCTCCATGAAGAAGCCAATTGTCATGAGCTCTCTGTTTCCAAAATAACTCTTCCTCATCAAGCATCATCAAATTTTCTCTCATAAGAGAACATCTATATTCAATTTGTTGATTATTCAGTGGGTCAGACTCTTCATTTTCTTACAGTTTTTTCAACTCATAAGTAATCTGGTCCCTTCTTATCTTTTTCTCACCTTTATGATTCCAATCCCAGCCTTTTAGATATTGCTTACACAACTTCAGTTTTTGTTGGGTCTTATCTAAAGTGCTTTTAGCCCTACAATGCTTACTCCAAATTCTCCCAACAATTTTTTAAATCTGGATGTAATAACCAACCAACAAAAAAGAATGAGGGCTAAGGACTTTTATCCAGAATTTCAGAACCAACAACAAGAGGATTATGATCTGATAAATTTCTAGGGAGTTTCTTAATTTTTGCAAGAGGAAAGATATTTTCCCAACTTCTGCTCATCAAGGCCCTATCCAACTTCACTAGAGTAGGTGTTTCATGATTATTATACCAAGTAAAGCCCCCAGCAATCATGTGGATCTCCACCAAATTATGCTTATGAATCAGGTCATTAAAAAGACCAAAATGTTTGTGTAAGATGTGGTCTCTATTTTTCATAAGAGAACAAATGATATTAAAATCTCCTCCCATAATGTAGGGTTTGTTGGGGGTCTGCTTCGTCGCTGAAGGTCCTGTAAGAAGAAGCACCTTCGGAAGATCAACAAAGAAACAACACCGAAGCTACCATCCAGGGAGCTTCAGCATAGTAACACGCCCTGAGACGAAGGGTTGCACCGACTTAAAGATGCAAAGACTGATCGGCCCATGATAATCTGTGTCATGATTGTAACCAAATATAAGGGATATAAATGTAAATTCATACAGGCTGCGCCCTGTGTCTATAAATAGGTGAACTGTACCCCCGTACTGTTCACGCTGACTGATATTTACTCGCGCATCACGCTTGTACCTTTGCCTTCTGTCAAGCCGAAGGTACAAATGTAATTCAATACTATTCACATTTATTCATAATGATAAAATTAAAGAAATATTATGATGTCATATGATTATTCATGTTATTTCTCAAGTTTCATATACTTCGTCTTTCATTGATTTATATTGTAATTATGAAGGTATGACCTTCATAACCTCCGTCCGGAGATCGTTATATCCTCAGGGAAATAATGCTTCGAAGGACGAAGGACATTAACCATTAATCTTTTCTTGTGTTGCCTTATTCTTGATTCATAGCATTTGAGAACAAGTCTCCAACATTGGCGCCCACCTCTGGTGAACTCACTTTCACTTTTGAGCTGATGACTTCGTTCAGCAACCAAGTTGTAGCACCTTCAGCTATGAAGCTGGTGTTCCCAATAACAGGTGGTTCATGCTTAGAGCCAGCCAACAAGAAGCAGAAGAAAGAAGCACAGAGAAGGGTGCAACATGTTGGGGTGCAGGGACCCTTCATCAAGTCCAAATGGTCTCACATCCCAATTATCTTCTCCCAGGAGGATCTTCAGCTCAAGGATTACCCCCACAATGATGCTATGGTCATATCTTGTATCATCAAGTGGTTTCTGGTCCATAATGTTCTGGTTGACACAGGCAGTGCAGCGGATATCATATTTGCTAAGGCCTTCAGACAAATGCAAGAGCCAGAGGATAAGATTCATGATGCTACACACCCTCTTTGTGGCTTCGGAGGAAGGCAAATTGTAGCACTCGGCAAAATCACAATGCCAATGACCTTCAGCTTCGTTCATAACACAAGGACTAAACAAATTGTTTTTGATATTGTTGACATGAAGTACCCATACAATGCAATCATTTGCCGAGGGACACTCAATGCTTTTGAAGCTATACTTCATCCAACATACTTATGTATGAAAATACCTTCGGAGCAAGGGCCCATTGCTATCCATGGAAGTCAAGAGGCTGCCAGAAAAGCTGAAGGAAATTGGACAGATTCAAAGGCAATCCATAATATAGATGGAGCCGAAGCCTATGAGCAGTATAAATACAAAAGAGAGAAGGCTGCTTCGGCGGATCAGCCGAAGCCTATGTTCCTATGTGAAGACATAGCAGAACAAAGGGTATTGCTGGGGTCTTAGCTATCTGAAGAACAAGAGAAGACTTTGCTAAGATTCTTATTCAACAATAAAGATGTCTTTGCTTAGTCCGCCAATGATCTATGTGGTGTTAACAGAGATGTCATTGAGCACTCACTCAACGTGGATCCATCCTTCAAGCCAAGAAAACAAAGGCTTCGGAAAATGTCTGAAGACAAAGCTGAAGGTGCTCGGAACGAAGTGAAGAGACTTCTTAGTGCTGGTGTTATCAGAGAGGTGAAATACCCAGAATGGCTAGCCAACACTATTATGGTGAAGAAGGCCAATGGCAAATGGAGAATGTGCATTGATTTTACAGATCTTAACAAGGCTTGTCCAAAGGACGAGTTCCCATTGCCAAGAATAGATTCCCTAGTGGATGCAGCAGCTTCTTCGGAGCTCATGAGTCTACTGGATTGTTATTCTGGCTATCATCAAATATGGATGAAGAAGGAAGATGAGCCAAAGACTAGTTTCATAACCCCCAGTGGCACATATTGTTATCTTCGGATGTCTGAGGGGCTCAAGAATGCTAGAGGAAGCTTCAGCAGAATGACAGCCAAGGTCCTCCATTCTCAAATAGGCAGGAACATACTGACCTATGTTGATGATATCATAGTGAAAAGCATGAAGCAAGAAAATCACATTACTGATTTATAGGAGACATTTGCTAACTTCAGGCAAGCTGGCCTAAAGTTGAATCCAAAAAGTGTGTTTTTGGGGTAAAGAAGGGCAAGTTCCTTGGCTGTCTGGTGTCAACTAAAGGAATTGAAGCCAACCCAAGTAAGATTGAGGCTATTCTTCGGATGGAGCCGCCAAGCACAAAGAAGGGGGCCCAACGGCTGGCAGGGAGGCTAGCATCATTAAACAGATTCATATCCAAATCAGCAGAAAGAAATATGTCATTCTTTGAAATACTAAAGTCAGCCGAAGTCTTTCAATGGGGCCCGGCACAGCAAAAAGCCTTTGAAGAATTGAAGCAATATTTGATTGATTTAACAACATTAACTCCACCTGCGCCAGGGGCTCCATTGCTATTATATGTGGCAGCTTCACATTCTGTAGTGAGTGCGGTGCTGGTACAAGAGAAGCTAGATGGTCAAGTTAAAAAGCAAGCTCCAGTGTACTTCGTCTCTGAAGTTTTAAGTCTATCAAAGAAAAATTATAAGGAATTGGAGAAGGTGTTGTATGCTGTATTAATGGCTTCCAGGAAGCTTCGACATTATTTTCAAGCATACCACATAATTGTTCCTTCATCACAGCCTCTGAAGGACATTATGAAGAATAGAGAAGCTACTGGAAGGATTAGAAAATGGGCCGCAGAGCTTAATGAATTTACCATTGACTATGTCCATAGATCCTCAATTCAATCCCAAGCGTTAGCAGACTTCATCGCTGACTAGACGCCAGGGGCTCAGGAAGAAGAAATAAACAAAGACACCGAAACTTGGATAGTGTTCTGCGATGGTTCTTGGGGAACCTTCGGTGCAGGAGCGGCTGCTGTTCTAGTAGCACCTTAAAAGTCAGAACATGTTATGCAGCCAAGCTTGATTTTAGTTGTACAAATAATATTGTGGAATACGAAGCACTCCTGTTGGGGCTACAGAAGTTAAGGGCAATGGGAATAAGAAGGACCATTCTAAAAACTGATTCTCAAGTCATTTCTGGCCATGTGGACAAAAGTAGTAAGGCAAGAGATCCGAAGCTTGAAAAATATCTAGATACAGTTCGAAGGTTGGAGGCTTCTTTCGAAGGTTTTTCTGTCAAGAATATTCCAAGAGGTGAAAATGAGCATGCAGATCTGCTAGCCAAATCAGTGGCTCAGGGGCTCCCTTTACCTTCCGAAGTATTTTTTGAAACAATAAAGGCACCTTCGGTTGAACTCATGGAGAGAGCAGTGCTCACCATTTATCTAGTACATAGTGAAGATTCGAGGACTGAAATTATATCTTTCCTCCATGGTAATTGCCTTTCAGATGACGAAGCTTATAATAAGAGGATGGAGACAAGAACAAGACCGTATGTAATAATAGAAGGGGAATTATATAAACATGGAGTATGTTCCCCACTTCTCAAGTGTTTATCAAGAGATGAAGGTATTGAATTAATGAAGGAGATACATGCAGGACTCTGTGGATCTCATATTGGGTCTAGGCCATTGCTGGGAAAAGTGTTTAGACAAGGATTCTACTAGCTGAAGGCAGCTTCGGATGCGGTAGAGTTGGTTCCAAAATGTGAAAATTGTCAAAAATGTGCAAGAGACCAGAGACAGCCTTCATCTCTTACTCAGTTAATACAGCCCACCTGGCCATTGCAAAATGGGGCCTGAATTTATTAGGCCCACTTCCACCAGCACAAGGTAATTTGAAATATGTTGTGGTGGCTGTAGAATAATTTTCCAAGTGGATTGAAGCGAAGCCTTTGGCTACAATAACTTCGGTTACAGTCCAGAAGTTCTTCTGGCAAAATATCGTTTGTCGCTTTGGCGTGACGAAGGCTATAACTGTGGACAATGGAACACAGTTTGATGCCGAGACTTTCAAGGATTTCTACAATCAAATTGGCACGAAAATTCATTTTGCATCAGTTAGGCACCCAGAGTCAAACGGGCTGGTCGAAAGAGCAAATGACATTATAATGACGGGAATAATGAAGTTAATCTTCAATCAGCCGAGAGGAAAGTGGCCAGATGAATTGATTAAGGTGGTGTGGAGCCATAATACAACCATATCTAGATCAACAGGTTTTACACCGTTCAAATTATTATTCAGTGACGAAGCTATAACCCTAGAAGAAGCTAAAGCGGGGTCAATCAGAACAGCAGCTTCGACAGAGGACGAAGCTGATTATTACATAGCAAAAGATACTATAGAAGGGACCAGACTTAAGGCTGTGGAGAATATCAATAAATATCAAGCCGAAACAATAAAATGGCGTGATAGAAAAGTCCGGCTGAAAAATATTAAGCCAGGACATTTGGTGCTTTGGAGAGTGGTCAATCCAGACACAGTAGGCAAACTACAGTTGAAGTGGGAAGGACCTTTTTTGGTACTATCTTTTTCAAGGCCCGGTTCTTATAGATTGAAAGATATGGACGGCAACGACATACCAAGATCTTGGAATGCGGACGAGCTTCGGCAATATTATGTGTAATCTTTGTTCATTCTTTCCATGGCACCCTTTTCCTTTCCAAAGGGGGAGAAAGGTTTCTAATGGGGCCATAGCTTGTAATTTTTCCTTTTTTATTTTAGCTCCACGAGAGCCAAATCCCCCAAAAAAGAATGTAAAATGTAAAATCTGAGAATTCACCATCGAGTGCAGAGAGAAAAAGCAGGGAGAAGCTCAAAAGTCGTCCTCAAGGGGATGCAGAGCATGACAAAGCTACAAAAAGTCGTTCCTAAGGGAGTGTAGTGTAAGTTTTATGCTCAAAAGTCGTTCCTAAGGGAATGCAGAGCCAAATACCGCCGAAATAGAAGACGAAGAAGTTCAAAAGACGTTCCTAAGGGGATGTAGAACTTATATCGCCGAAATAGAAGGCGAAGAAGTTCAAAAGACATTCCTAAGGGGATGCAGAACTTATACTAAAAAATAAACGGTAAAGCTGAAAAATAAACGACAAAGAGACTCAAAAGTCGTTCCTAAGGGAATGCAGTGTCCGGGTGTGGCTTCGTGAGTATGTGTTTTGGATATTCATTTGCACGTTACATCACATCATTTCATTGCATTCATAAACATTCATGTAGACATTCATAGGTTCATCATCATCATAACATTGAGCAGGAGCAAGAAATACTTCAGTTTTGATAATAATGGCTCGAGGAAGCAACGATTTGCTTTGTTGTACACGAAAAGAAGGGAAGGTGTTTTTCGCCTTCGGCTCAAAAGATATAAGTTTCGTCCACATCAAAGCAATTCATGCATGGATGGAAAGGTAAAAATATATTACAAGGTATGGACAAATTTATAGAGTAATGTTTGATTCCTAAACTACGATATCTGTTACAAAGATAATTCAAATGTTTTTAAAGCTCTGTGCAGCTTCATCAGCACCCGTCAAGCTTCGGGTCGTTAATATTCGGATCACTGATCTTCGGCATCGTCATCCTGTATGCAACAAAGTAATAAGGTAAAAAGGTAAAAAGTGATTTCAGGAGAAGGTAAATAACGGGTATGAGTCCAATACCAGCTTAAGATGGCTTCGTGCTTCGTCACCAGCCAAGTTTCGCCCACCCTTCATCCAAATTTGAGTTATAAACCTGTTCCCGATGCTTTGAGCCAGGTTGGGCATGTTAGCCATGTCAGCTAGAGACAAACTAAAATTTGGCCTATTTACTATATTGCCATGTGTGCAACCGGCCTTCATAAATGCGACAACCGTGCCTTGAGAAGCCAGCAGGGCACAGAAATCACCATGCCCCGCTATAACTTCGTTAAGTGCCTCAACTTTGCCCTCAATGTGTTCAAAGGTGCTTGACAAGTCTTCAACCGAAGGTTCAAATTTTTCAGAACTAGCGCCAACTGAGTTGAAAACCTGCTTCAGCCGTTGCACTCACCGGTTGCTAAAGTTTAGGCATTTGCCCTGAAGTTCATTCAAGGATTTTTGTAAGTTTGAACTTTCTTCAACTTTGGCTGCAAGCTTCATATCAAAATCCTTCTTTTCTTGCTCGAAGCCTTTTGACTTTAGGAGAAGTTCACTGTTTAGTCTGGCAATTTCGGCTTGGGCTTCTGCCAGCAAGCCCTCCATTGTTTGAAGATCAAAATCTTTCTTTTCAAGAGCAGCTTCATGTTCTTTGATTTTATTTTCCAAGCCTTCAATTATAATCCCATTTTTCTTGTCCTCGAGATCCTGTTGCATCCTCAAGGTTTTACTTAGTAGCAGACTCTAGAAAAAATAACCTTCATCAGAAATTACATTCATCTCAAAACAATAAAAAGTTGAGGAGAAAACTTTACCTTAAATTAGAATAAAATAAGCTACCAGAGATATGCTGCTGCCGGTACCTGCTGAGGTCGGCTTCAAGCTTCGGAAAACCAACACTCTTTGTTAGGGTGCTGATAATCTTTGCTCCGGTGCGATCTCGGATGCACCCTAAGGCTTCTTCCTCAACACCACCAAAAAGCAAGGCCCCAGGTTGATAGCCACAGGATATGGCGTACTCCTGAAGTTCCTTTTTCTCAGCCTTGGTCAATTCTTGACCAATTATATCTCGAAAATTGAATTCTTCTTTTTCCGAAGTATTGAAAGTTCCCTTTGGCCCGGGAACAGGATCTAGATGTCGCCTAGAGGGGGGGTGAATAGGCGAATAAAAATTATCACTTTAAAACTTAAATCTTACTCTACTCGAAGATAGGATCGCAGTGGAGTGAAGAACCCTTCGAGTAGGTTGCAATGGAATTGAAGTTCCTGTCTTACGAATATCCTGCACTTCAAGGAAAGCTAGTACCACAAGTAAGTAGTGAAGTGCAGATATATAAGCTAGTAAGACAGAGAGTCAGAGTACAATACAGAACAGAGCACACAGACGCAAGGATTTATCCCGAGGTTTGGCTAAGCCTGAAATGCTTGCCTAGTCCTCGTTGGAGTTAGCCACACCTGGGCTTGGAGTCTATTTCAACTCCTTCCTCCGTTTGCTCAGATCTGTCAGTATGACAGATAGAGCCTTTCACTCTTGAGTGGGGTTACAACAGAACCGCGGCTGCTTACAAACTTCTTGGCAGCACCCCGGCAGAGTAACGATACGCTCAAGACCTTGCTCTAGCTCTAAGCAGCACTTCTCCTCTCTCTTAAGGCTTATAGCTGTGCCTTCTACACAAACTATAGAGTTACACACAAGAGGGAGAGTGAGAATTGATTCGAGTGAAGTCTACACTTGTTGGCTGCGCTTCTTCTTGGAGGCGCCTAGGAGTCCCTTTTATAGACCCAAGGGGCCTAGGAGCCGTTGGACTTCATTTGGAAGGCAATATCAGCTTTCAGTCGGGTGGTGCACCGGACAGTCCGGTGCCCGATTTCTTTCCTTCTGTGGCGAAGCCGACCGTTGGCAGTCTTGGAGCCGTTGGCGCACCGGACATGTCCGGTGCACACCAGACAGTCCGGTGCCTCTATCTAGCCGTTGGCTCGGCCACGTGTCCCGCGCAGATCGCGCGGCCGACCGTTGGTTCACCGGACAGTCCGGTGCACACCGGACAGTCCGGTGAATTATAGCCGTACGTCGCCAGTGAATTCCCGAGAGCGGCCAGTTCGCCAGAGTTCAGCCTGGCGCACCGGACACTGTCCGGTGCACCACCGGACAGTCCGGTGTGCCAGACTGAGCTGAGTCTTGGCTGTACACAGCCAAGCCCTTTGCACCTCTTTCCTTTTCTTCTTCTTTCTGTTTCTAACACTTAGACAAGTATATTAGTCCACAAAACCAATGTACTAAGTCTAGAAACATACCTTCTCTTAATTATTACATCTATAGCATTTCACATGCTTGAGCTAGATTGACATTTCTTAGCTCCAACATCCTGCAAAGGTCACATAGAACATCTCCAAACATAGGAACAACCCAAACTAAAGATCAAGGTGAACTTAGCTCTTTTGGGCTGCTTCCAGTTCTGGTTTTGACACTTGTTCTCCTTCTAGTGACCTTGATCTCCTTCTTAGAGCTTGGTCTTGAGCCTTATGACTTACACCACATAACTGTAGCTGTTACCTCATTGGTTGTAAGTCACGTCCTTATGTAGTGATCCTCGATGTGCCGTAGCTGTTCTCAACTCGATCACCCTTGACTTTGCAAGCCTTCTTCTTCACCCTTGGCTTTGGGTTCCTCAGCCTCCTTGACTTTCTCCCGTGCACTTGGTACCTCGAAGCTCTTCTTGCCTCCGTCCTTGGCTTGATCAGTTGTCTCCGAGCTACGCATCCGAGTCTCACTTTATGCAATGTCCATCTTACTTGTGATGTCCATTATGTATCCATAATCCAGTTCTTGGACCATCACATTTGTTCACTTGTGTTGAACCCTGTAGGCTTTACCTTAAGCACCTGTTCAACACTTTGTACACTTGTTAGTCCTTTAATTGAGTTGTCATCCAAACACCAAAACTCACAAGAGAGCTTTCAATCTCCCCTTTTTGGTGATTGATGGCAACACAATTAAAGCTTACATAAGAATAAGATTTGAAGCACAAATTTTGAATTCTAAGTTTATAGAATGCTCCCCCTAAATATGTGCTTACTTCAAAAACACAATTTTGGCCTCAGACGCCAATTTGCACATATTTAGGCAATTCGAAGCATTTCTACACCTTAGCACTTTTTAGGATGCATTGTGTCAAGAATCAAACCATGATGCTATAACACACAAATGCACATAATTAGAGTTAAGCACCATTCAAATTAGTGGATATATCACAGGAATATCAACCTACCACTATTCACCATTAAGATACCAATTTAAACTAAGATACCAATTTAAAGCAATCTTAAAGCACCATTAACCACATGACTATCTATTACACTCTAGAAGCCAGTTAATTCATCGCTGCAGAAACACTAGTCCATATGATGCACCACCTATAATACTGCAGGAAGCATATGAATAACACACTAGCAAAGCTTAAACTAACACATCACCCCTTAGGATAAGCTTTCCTCTCAGATTGAGATAAGCTTTAATACACAAATTCTCCCCCTTTGACATCAAACACCAAAAACCTTACTCAAGCAAGAACATAGGATGATGTCAAGAGACAGCAGGGTGTTAAGGAGGAAAAACGACTGTCAAAAAACTCCCCCTTACTTATTGAACATATGCACTATCAACATTTAGGTAAGATACATATATGCAAAAAGATTAATACTCCCTTTGTACCTTTACCATGATGTAGTGTACTTCCCATCTTGAAAGTAGTTAATCTCTCGAAAGCTTCTCCACACTTGTGCCTAATTCTTTCTCCTAATTTTTTCTTGTTGCTAAGACACCAAACTTAGAACAAGTTATAGTATTGGGCACAAGAAGAAACTTCTATTCTCATGATTATCAAAAGATGTCAATTGAAGCAAACTATTACGACTACCAATTGAAAGATACCAATTGCAAGATCATTTATTATCATAGCTCCATGATATTTAAGAATAAGCATCTATTATCATCAGATATTATAGAGCACGAGCAATCTAAAAAATATGCACTTACTCACGACTTGAGATACCAACTTCTTGACTTACAGAGGTACCCAAGTCCTGATTGCTCCATTTCATGCTCATCTTCTCTTTTCCACCTTGAGACTGTACAAGATTGCTCAAGAAACAGTTAGTCTCAAAAGGCACAAGTTATGTGTGCTCCCCCACAAGTTGTGCATCAAGTATTTGAATGACTTGCACTTTGCACATTCTAGCTTCCTTAGAACTAGAGGGGATCACAACATACCTTGGTCAAGGCATACTCTATCACACAAAGATGCCAATTTGAATATCAAATGAAACGCCACTTAACACCAATTGAAGGCTACATGGAAAGTTGACTAAATACAACAATGCATGCCTCAGTGGCACTTAAGCCAATTGAATACTCACGGAAGTCTAACATTTACTCAACCTGTACATGCTTCATATTAACTATCATTGCATATACCAATTGAGAGACAAGAACGCAGCTATGATCACTATCAATGGAACTTCAAGATATTCAATAAAATTGCACAGTTCCATTTTCCATACCTTTGCCTTTATGAGAGCACTTGTTATCACCAATTCAGGGCTCCTTTTGCTCATGCACCTCATAGCTCAAAAGGGCACGACATGGATTTGAAATTCACACAGTACCAAACTAGGGTAATCATGTGAACATGGACAAAATGACATAATTGCACATAGCATGACTTACAAAAAGTTACAGGTTTATCCATATACACCAAGAGAGTTAATCGTTGTGGATATAACAAATGAAATAGCTACCCATGAATGATTCAAAAGATATATCCTATATAGCACCAGTCATGATTAAGCAAACATCATTATGATTTATTTAACACAGACAATAACAAGCCAACTTAAGAGCAATACTAAATTGCAATTATGTACTTAAAATACACGGGGTACCGTCCTTTGGAGAGCATGTTGTAGATTCTCATCAAGATCCTTTACTTGATTCACCAATAATGATTCAGGACCTATACACCTTATTTCACTTGAGATGAACATGGGATTAGTGTTTCACAATAATTCAACCTTGGGTCAATAAACACCAAAACAATTAACAGCTTAAGCATAGAGTTTTAGATAACCGTCTTAATCTCTCCCATGGTCTCCAGTCCATCTCAAGGCACCTGCATGGTCTAGTTAGCACAGTTTGGTACCCATCTCGGGATGGGTCCATAATGATCATCTAAATGTGCCTTTGGTACCCAAATGGCCTTTGTGCTAGTTCTAGGTGATCTCATTATAGATCTAGCACAAGTGTATGATTTGGGTCTCCTAAGCGAATGAGATTGACACACATTCACTTCTTTAGGAATCTTACCTTTATAACATACCTTTGATATATGACCCTGCTCACCACACTTGTAGCAGAAGCGTCGCTCAACCTGACATGACGCTTGCTGTTTGTCATTTTCCTTGGTGAGGGTCATCTTGGAGGATGCACAACCTTGATTCTTCATGACCGGACATGAAGTGATAAAGTGGTCCTTATTGTTGCATCCAAAGCAACTTCTTGTCCCTTCATCCTTGTCTTTGTACGGACAGGATGCGATGAGGTGACCTATCTCCTTGCATTTGAAACACCTCCTTTTTCCTCTTCCCTTTTTGTGCTTGAAGGACATGGAGAGATGATTAGTACAAACAACATGACTAATTGAATTTTTACCTTTTTCCTCGTTCATGTTGATTTCTTTATTCTTCTTATTGAGCTTAACACTTGCTGCAGTTTTTCCTTTCTCAAGCTTCTTCACCACGCGCCCGTGGATATCTTGAGAGAGTTGAGCTAAGCGTCTTCTCCTCAGTTGTCGTTGTTTCTTATTCCCACAGAATTTCTTTTGTGACCCTAAAACTTGTTGCTCAATCAATGATTGACTTTCTTTTGAGCAACAGAGGTTAGCACATGATGATATAGAATTCAAATGCGCACACGTGCGAGAATGAGGTTCACATGAATTTAAGTTTGCAATTGTAACCTCATGAGCAACATTAAGCATGATATGGTCATCAACTAATTTATTATGAGAATATGACAACATATCATACTTTTTACCTAGAGCACGTTTTTCTAAGTCCATTGTTTCTACTTGACTCTTAAGCATAGAATTTTCCGTTTTAACTTGAGCAATATTAGATAATGCATCATGACTATTTCTTTGCTCAATTAAAACATATTCATACCTTTGGACCAAATTCCCATGAGAGTACTTTAGCTCCTCATGTTCTTTGGTCATCTTCTCCAGGCTGTTGTTGGTTTTGATGAGTGTTTCCTCTAGCCTGAGAAGCGTCTCGCCTTGTTCCTTGTTTCTTCTCAACAACTTAACCAAGATAGCTTTGTCTGCGTTGTTGAGATGATTGTAGAAACGGTGAATTTCCTCTTCTTCCACATCATCGGTCTCATTTTCCCTGTCATTAATGTCAGTGGAAGCCAAACAGGAAAATGTATCTTGAGGTGATGAAGATTCATCCTCTCTATCATCCTCATATTCCTCCTCATCATGGCTTTTGTCTCCACCGTCATTGTTAGCAATAAAACACTTATTATTAGTGGAGACCAAACCTGTCGACGAGGTGGATTCATCGTTGGGTGCCCATCGTTCTTGATCTTCTCCCTTTGAAAGGTTAGTATCACAAGCAATATAGGTACTAGAAGCAGTACAATTTGCCACACAATATTTTACTTTAATTCTATTCCATAAATCATGAGCATCAACAAATAAATCATTATCACTACTCATGATGGCAAAATAAGCACCTCTAGAAAGAGAATCAACTAAGATGCTGCAAGCACGGTGATTGAGAGAAAAACATCTTAGTTCATCATTAGAGGGATTTTTACTAATATCAGATGGAAAAATACTTCTCCTAAAGATCTGTCTCAAATCAGGATCAACACTCATGAAAGCATTATAAATAGAGATAGACCAAGATTTGTAATTAGAGCCATCGCCTAAAAGAAGTTCTACAGTTACCTCTTGTGACGACATCGTTATCTCCGGACGGCTAAGCCCACACTGGAGAGGCCTAGCTCTGATACCAATTGAAAGTTCCCTTTGGCCCGGGAACAGGATCTAGATGTCGCCTAGAGGGGGGGTGAATAGGCGAATAAAAATTATCACTTTAAAACTTAAATCTTACTCTACTCGAAGACAGGATCGCAGTGGAGTGAAGAACCCTTCGAGTAGGTTGCAATGGAATTGAAGTTCCTGTCTTACGAATATCCTGCACTTCAAGGAAAGCTAGTACCACAAGTAAGTAGTGAAGTGCAGATATATAAGCGAGTAAGACAGAGAGTCAGAGTACAATACAGAACAGAGCACACAGACGCAAGGATTTATCCCGAGGTTCGGCCAAGCCTGAAATGCTTGCCTAGTCCTCGTTGGAGTTAGCCACACCTGGGCTTGGAGTCTATTTCAACTCCTTCCTCCGTTTGCTCAGATCTGTCAGTATGACAGATAGAGCCTTTCACTCTTGAGTGGGGTTACAACAGAACCGCGGCTGCTTACAAACTTCTTGGCAGCACCCCGGCAGAGTAACGATACGCTCAAGACCTTGCTCTAGCTCTAAGCAGCACTTCTCCTCTCTCTTAAGGCTTATAGCTGTGCCTTCTACACAAACTATAGAGTTACACACAAGAGGGAGAGTGAGAATTGATTCGAGTGAAGTCTACACTTGTTGGCTGCGCTTCTTCTTGGAGGCGCCTAGGAGTCCCTTTTATAGACCCAAGGGGCCTAGGAGCCGTTGGACTTCATTTGGAAGGCAATATCAGCTTTCAGTCGGGTGGTGCACCGGACAGTCCGGTGCACACCGGACAGTGTCCGGTGCTCGATTTCTTTCCTTCTGTGGCGAAGCCGACCGTTGGCAGTCTTGGAGCCGTTGGCGCACCGGACATGTCCGGTGCACATCGGATAGTCCGGTGCCTCCATCTAGCCGTTGGCTCGGCCACATGTCCCACACAGATCGCGTGGCCGACCGTTGGCCCGGCCGACCGTTGGTTCACCGGACAGTCCGGTGCACACCGGACAGTCCGGTGAATTATAGCCGTACGTCGCCGGTGAATTCCCGAGAGCGGCCAGTTCGCCAGAGTTCAGCCTGCACCACCGGACACTGTCCGGTGCACCACCGGACAGTCCGGTGTGCCAGACTGAGCTGAGTCTTGGCTGTACACAGCCAAGCCCTTTGCACCTCTTTCCTTTTCTTCTTCTTTCTGTTTCTAACACTTAGACAAGTATATTAGTCCACAAAACCAATGTACTAAGTCTAGAAACATACCTTCTCTTAATTATTACATCTATAGCATTTCACATGCTTGAGCTAGATTGACATTTCTTAGCTCCAACATCCTGCAAAGGTCACATAGAACATCTCCAAACATAGGAACAACCCAAACTAAAGATCAAGGTGAACTTAGCTCTTTTGGGCTGCTTCCAGTTCTGGTTTTGACACTCGTTCTCCTTCTAGTGACCTTGATCTCCTTCTTAGAGCTTGGTCTTGAGCCTTATGACTTACACCACATAACTGTAGCTGTTACCTCATTGGTTGTAAGTCACGTCCTTATGTAGTGATCCTCGATGTGCCGTAGCTGTTCTCAACTCGATCACCCTTGACTTTGCAAGCCTTCTTCTTCACCCTTGGCTTTGGGTTCCTCAGCCTCCTTGACTTTCTCCCGTGCACTTGGTACCTCGAAGCTCTTCTTGCCTCTGTCCTTGGCTTGATCAGTTGTCTCCGAGCTACGCACCCGAGTCTCACTTTATGCAATGTCCATCTTACTTGTGATGTCCATTATGTATCCATAATCCAGTTCTTGGACCATCACATTTGTTCACTTGTGTTGAACCCTGTAGGCTTTACCTTAAGCACCTGTTCAACACTTAGTACACTTGTTAGTCCTTTAATTGAGTTGTCATCCAAACACCAAAACTCACAAGAGAGCTTTCAAGTATCTTCGACAACCTTCTTCCATTTTTCCGGCACTGTGGCCAGGACTTCTTCTGCAGAAGCAACAGCCTCCTCCGTAGCCAAATCCAAGAGCACTCTATCAATATCAGATAATGTACTCTCTAAGTTGGCAGCTTCAGCAGTGGTAGCTTCGGCACTGGCGGCTTCGGCAGTGGCAGCTTCGGCACTAGCAGCTTCGGCAGTTGATACTATCTTTGATGATGACGCCCGCAACGGTGTTTTCTCAATAGCTTGCATAACAGTGATAATCCTTTGCTTTTTTGGCTCAACCGCCTTCGTTGTTGCTGAAGGATTGTCTTTCTTCTGTAAAAGCTTTGTCAGTTGCGGCCCCAGAGGACTTAGCAGCTTGATAGGTAGGGATTCAGTCATTACCTTTAGAATTTCCTCTACTTCAGTAGCAGAAGGCGTTGACGGAGTTCTTCCTCTATCTCAGTTGTTTTTGGCTTCGGAGCTGCAGATTTCCTCTTCTTTGGCGCAGGAGCAGCCACCTTCGGCTCAGGGCTAGATTTTCTCTTTTTCGTAGCTTCCTCATCTTCTTTCACCATCCTAGCAGCTTGTCTACTTAAAACACTAACAACTCTCTTTCTCTTTTGCCCTTCGGCACCCTTGTTCAATCGCTCATAGTCAGGGTAGTCAAAATTCAAGGCATCCATCACTCGATTCAACCTTCGCTTTGGTCGGGTGCCGAAGGCCGTAGTCATCAGTTAATCCTCTTTTCTAGTGTAATTTCCCAACACTTCATTATACACTGTTTCAATCATTTCCAACCACTCTTGGCAAGGTTCTTTAAATTGTTTTTCAAATTTAAACCGATAAGGAAGTCGCACAAGCTCAAGTCCCTTCTTCGTTCCTTTTAACTTTGGCATGCTAAATTTGCTCAAAGTCAGAGATGTTTTGTTAGCCAAATATTCTTGAACTAGATCCCTCGTGCTGATCTGTTCGGCTACCACCCTAAATTCCGCCACAGCTTGTTGGCATGGTGATCCCGGCGTCATGCGGCACAAGGGCCTAGTCAGCCCGAATTTCAAACTCAACGGGCTCAGCACTAGCGTCTTCAACTTCTCCCTATTCTTTTCATCCGCTTTAACATAAAACCACTCGCTTTTCTAGCCAGTTGGCCACTTAGTGCGATAGCTAAGCACCAGGGCCTTCAAGTCCTTACGGTATGCGAAGTTCTAACACCCAAAGTTTTCATGCAGCCCGTCTTCTCTAGCCTTCGTCTGGTAATGAAGCTCATACACTCGGCAGAAAACTTCAGCATTCGGGTCTACTCCTTGGCTTCAGAGTGCCCAGATGAAAACGCCGAGCCTAACAATAGCGTTAGGAGTCAGCTGATGAAGATATATTTCATAATTATCCAAAACTTCACCAATCATCTCATTCAAGGGAAACCGCAATCCCGCTCTAAAGAAACTCTTGAAAACTACCACCTCATCACTTTTTGGTGTCGGAGTGGTTTCATCCCCAGCAAAACGAATCAGCTTCTTCTCGGTCTCCCTAAAATAGCCTAGCTTTATCAGCATGGGCATATCGGCTTCAGAAATGGTAGATTCTCCAAAATCCAAGTGGCTAGGTTTTGACGGGACCAGAATGCTATAGTTTTCTTCTTCAGCAGCGATTTCTTCCTCAACATCTTGTTCAGTTTCAGCAGCAGGTACACCTTGTTCGATGGCTTCTGTTACAACTAATCCCGATTGCCTCATAACTTCGGAAATCAGGGCTGTTTCGGTGGCTTTGGCCTCCTCTCCGTCATGGGTCACCCTAGCAGTTGAACGTACTCTGGCCATCAGGTGTTGAATTTCTTGCAACTCTTACGAATGTTGATAATTTTTGCAGTTTTGATGAAGCTCCCTCTTATGCCGAAGCTAAATCAAAATGGTGCTTTGCTTGAGAATGCGATGAGAAAGCTTCACCTATGGTTAAATTTTTCAGCAGCACAACAGTGCAATGGCAATGAATGTTGTGGTAACTTCACACCTACCCCTCTTTTTATATAGTTCTGAAGGTTTGAAGGTGAATCGTCAAATCGCCCGCACCCGCTGAACAGTCACCCGCACCCACTGAACGGTGGACCATGGCGTGTGGGAGATGAATCGCCAGATTGCGCGTACCCACAACATGGTGGGGGTCATCTCGCACTCGGAATATTTTAATCGTTTCTCGGCAACGAGCTCGGGGAAGGTGTTTTTCGGACCTTCGGCATTCCGAAGCCTAGGAGAATTTTTCACGGATCAAGCTCATTACGAAAAATGGTCTAGTGTCGCGAAGGTCCTGTCAGAAGAAGCACCTTCAGAAGATCAACACAAAAGCAACACCGAAGCTACCATCCAGGGAGCTTCGGCATAGTAACATGCCCTGAGACGAAGGGTTGCACCGACTTAAAGATGCAAAGACCGATCGGCCCATGATAATCTGTGTCATGATTGTAAGCAAATATAAGGGAGATAAATGTAATTTCATAAAGGCTGCGCCCTGTGTCTATAAATAGGTGAACAGTACCCTCGTACTGTTCATGCTGACTGATATTTACTCGCGCATCACGCTTGTACCTTTGCCTTCTGTCAAGCCGAAGGTACAAATGTAATTCAATACTATTCACATTTATTCATAATGATAAAATTAAAGAAATATTATGATGTCATATGATTATTCATGTTATTTCTCAAGTTTCATATACTTCGTCTTTCATTGATTTATATTGTAATTATGAAGGTATGACCTTCATAACCTTCGTCCGGAGATCGTTATATCCTCAGGGAAATAATGCTTTGAGGGACGAAGGACATTAACCATTAATCTTTTCTTGTGTTGCCTTGTTCTTGATTCATAGCATTTGAGAACAAGTCTCCAACAGGATTCATTGTATTTTTCACAGAATTCATCAAGCTCTTTCAGAAATATATCCTTGCACCTCTCCTGGGCAGGACCATAGATCACCATGAGATTGCATTTACAAAGGTGGGGTTTATCCCAATAATTCACCTGAAGAATATGCTTCCCCTTCTTAAAATATCCTAGATCCATATCATCAATCCTAGAGCCCACAAGGATGCCTCATGATTTTCCTTTAGAAGGTGACCAAAGCCATAAATATTCCCCTGAGGGATCCAACTTCCTTATGATGAAATAATCACAATCCACAATCATTGTTTCTTGAATGCCAATAAACTGGAATTTAAATTGAATAATCATGTGTCTCATAAGTGGGGCAACCCATTTTTTCCTGATACCTCTACAATTCCAAAGGAGGCCTTTCATTTGGAACCATTTCTATTTTAATTGTTGTCATCGACATTTTACGGAGGTTTCCCAGTGCTTCTAACTTTTTTTTTCTTTTGGCCAAGATTTTTTGTGCCCTTCCTCTATACCCTTTCTTAATTCCTTTTCTATTATCTCGTTTTTTCTTTTTGGATTGGACCAAAATGAAGTCATATGTTTCAGATTCTTCATGGTCTTGGATCTCTCCAAACTCTTCATTTTTTCTAGTCA
Organism: Zea luxurians; assembly: GCA_029449295.1. Classification (NCBI taxonomy): domain Eukaryota; kingdom Viridiplantae; phylum Streptophyta; class Magnoliopsida; order Poales; family Poaceae; genus Zea; species Zea luxurians. The sequence continues at coordinate 40,327,602 of JAOPSE010000024.1, forward strand.
CGCATAATCTCATTTTTTCTAGCTCAGGCATTGTCTTGCCAATTCCATCTCTTATAATAGATCAATAGATTCCATATTCTGATTATTCACCTTAACACCCATTTTTTGCTGATATCAATAATTTCAATAGAAGATAAACACGAAAACTTAGATTTGGGATTATGAGTATTACCTTCCAAGTTTCTTTTCATAGCCATTCTTCTATTCTTCTCTTCAATTCTAATGCCCAAATGTTTCTCACTGGCCCTTCTCACCGGAATAGGAGAAGGAATAGATTTCTGCCTTACTTCATAATTCATCTTGCCATTTGCTTTCTTCCTCTAGTTAGAAGAGTCATCACCTTCCTCTTGGGATACATTTAGAATCACACTCCCCTGAGTACCAATTGCAATCTCTTCAGAATTTTCTACCTCCTTATCATTGGATTCTAATTCTTCAATAATGACAGAACATTTTGAAGTCTTTTTTCTAATTCATACCATAGGAGTTCATATTGTTTATGGATTTTGTCTGCAAATTCCACATAGTATGGTTGTTTGATCTAGAACCACTGTTTTTGTTGCCCTGAGGTCCTCACCAAGGAGGTCACTATCATCATCATCCTCACTATCAGTTATATGCACTTTGTTCTTCTCATCACTAGAGCAACTAGAATAAATTTTGCTAGCTTTAATATCACTGTCCCCAACCTCTTTTCCTTTGCTTTTGCTTTTGTCCTGCTCTCTCATCTGATAAGTAAAACCTTGAGTATTTTTACCGAGATCACTGTGTTGCTTAATGTTTCCATCATCAAGACTTTCCAAATCTGTCTTCTTCTCCTTCTACATTTTACCTTCATATTTAGATCTTTTTGCAACTTTCTAGTATGAGTCATCAACTCTAATAACCACTTCTATGTTTTGTTCATCCTCTTCAGTGTGGATTTCCCTTTCAAAGAAAAAGTCATATAAAAACAATCCAAGAGAGCTTTCCACAACTCCTAGAACAACAGTGACATCCCTACAAGCTATTCTAGCTGTCATATATTCATTTCTGAGTCTGGTTCTTTCATCAATTTCAACCACTTCACTCACAAGACCACCAACTTTTGCAATGGTCACCAAAGATCTCTGCTCCATTGGGATGCCACTAACCCTAAACCACCCTTTTTGTAGGCAGCCTTTAGCATTAACTGCAGGGGTCCAGGGATGAATTGTGATTGGAGCTTTTGCTGTTCTCATGCCCAAGGGTCTAAAGTAACCAAGGTCCCCTATCATTTTAGGATCTAGAAATCTCATGACAAACTTATTATCACCCACAGATCTAGCAGACTATCTCCATAGGTTCTTGCCTAGCATGTTCATGAATTCCAGCTCAATCTGTTTTTCCCCAACATTCCCTTGAACTACTGTGATAATAGCAGTACTTGAATTTTCTTTGATCATCCTACTATCCAATTTTTCTTCAATATAGAAAAACTTTGATCCTCAACTTGCGCAACACAAAGTTCCGGACCAAATTTCCATGGAAGACATTTTTTGCAGTCAAACACAACATGATCATCACAACCGCAGATATCACAGGGGAAGCGGTGTCTATAATCCTTAGTTAGATGGTTCTTAAAATGACAGAAAGCACATCCGACTCTATTAGAGTTGAAGTTATGGATTACCTCTTTTTTCATGTGAGGCTCTTTGAGACCATCTTCTTTCATGGGATTGAGATTACCTTTCCAGCTGCCTTCACTTTTTTCTTCAGATTTGTTCGCTTGAACTTCCCAGGGAGATGGATTGCCTTGATTCAAGGTTTCTCCCTCCTCCCCAATGTCCGCCTCTGCTATATCGCGACCTCCTTTATGATTTTGCATGGCTCCATCCTCAACTCTCCTCCAAACGTGCTCGCATCCAAATCCGTGGCTAGATCCGCGTGCACCGCCACAACGACCCATTCCTATTGGCTACATGTTCACATCAACGACGGGAACACGCCACACTTTCACCATAGTCACATAAGATTTTTGAGATCTCCCCCAAAAATGCCCAATGAATCTCTTGATTTGTGGTTTTGATGCTCGCAGCAGAGGGGTTGGTGTCATGATTTTTAGGGTTTGAGGAACATTGAGACTATGCCGATTCGGCATTCACATCCCTTAATATACCTGGTTCAGGAGTTTTTTCCTAGGCCCCTTAGCTTCATCATTTTTATTGACATTCTTGCAATTTTCCTTAATAGCCCCTTATGAGACCCAAAATTTAGAAGAGTCTAGAGCTCCCCGAGGAGGCGTAATCCATGTAGGGACCTGATCTCCATGGATTTAAGCTTTGATTCCTCCTAGATTTCCATCATAGCATCACAGGGGTATGCTTTGTTTTCATACTACGTTTATCAACAATTTCAAACAGGGAATCACCATTACATGCTCTACTTCCCAGATTCAGGTTCAAGCATTCTCCATTATCACCAAATTCTGACAGATGGAGAGATTTGGAATCATACCTTCGATTTTGCCTCCGCAGATTTCCAGGGACCAAAGTCGCCTGCTGAGAAATCGATTGAAAATCGATCGACCTAGCTCCATTCTCTACATCTTCTTCCCACAATTCTTTAGGGATGGATCAAGTCTCACACAAGTGTGCTAGGATCAAGTCTCACACATATGATGACTCATGGTACAGAAACGAATGCCACATCATTAATATATAATGAGGTTCTGTACAAAATAGCTAAATAATTACATCATACAAAGACAACGATCCAGCAACCATAGTTGACTGGGAGACGATGGCCTAGACCACTCACGAACTCATCACAGCATCCTTCACGCGCCTCATCCTGTGGTACCTATCCTTGACCTGGGGGGATGTGAGAACAGCAAGGGTGAGCTCACATACGTTCATCGCTCAACAAGTTGTGGGGAATAATGTGCATGAACTCACCAACGTTGGGAGCCCATGTGAAGTGTAAGGCTTACCAAAGAGGATGATTAAAGCTGAGCATTGCTTTTAAAGTTGGTCAAAATTTTATTAGCAGTTACTAGGTATAAGTAGATACCAACCCAATTAAATAAGAGATCAAGATTAATAACAACACCCGAAATGCAATGCACATGAAAGATTAAGTTTAGTTCCATAAATTAATCATATGAGTGTTCGAGCCGCTCATGACCGTGAGCATGACTGATATACCAGTTTTACACTCTGCAGAGGTTGTGCATCTTTACCCACAAGTCGTGTTACCTGTTTTCCATGGGGTTGATCGGACCCCATACACCTCTACTGAGCAAGCGAGGCAGGGTAGCACTACGAGGCCTTTCCAAAGTTCCACTAGTTCCAGAAAACCCGCTACGGATTCAGGATGAAGGAAGCATAGGAATCCCTTGTCTGAAAAGCTTTAGAGGCAGTTCGACCCGAGGCCTCCCAATACTCTAGCAGCGACGCCTCCTCGCTTGCCCCTTCCGGATAAGGTAATCTCTCCCTAGCTTTCCTAATTACTTGGCCAAGGGCGTCCCATTCCACCCTTGTGGTAGCACTATTTTCCCGGGTGGTTCTCCATCTTCCAATTAACAATATGATCTTATCATGAATAATATTTAAACAACAACATAATTGGAACATGATCATAGTAAAACATAAGTTTCCCAAACTAGGTAGAGCAATAGCAAATCTACCCAATGATTCATCTGTTTGCAAGGTGGGGGATAAACAATGCTAGGGAAAGCTATTAGGTCCCATCAAATTAACCAGAGCATGTTACAGTGATTAACAGGAACATTATTAGGTAAAGAAAAGTGATCAAGGGCACAACTTGCTAGAGACTCGAGATTCCCAGTACCAGGATGATCTTTAGATTCTCGGAACCTCACTGCTATTTTTAGCAATACAAACATGATACATGCAAAATTAAGATCACACCAAACATAAGAACAAACTGCATAATAATGATCTATGCGTTGTAACGAGAACCTAGGTTCGAGAACCACTAAATTCGGAGTTACGGTTGAAAAGATATGGTTTTCTAAAGATTAAGGAGTCGGGTACAAAAGAAATTAAGTACATAATTTTAATTTAGGTTTCATAACAAAATAAAGTTACCAGGGGATAAACAATATTATTATGGATATACTGCAACTAGAATGTATCAATTTGGAGTTAAAATGAATTAAATATGAATTAAACAAGTTTCTGGATTTATTTTTATACTAAAATCCCATTTTCTTATTTAATTCTGAGTATTCCTAATAATTCTGTACTGTGGACATAATTACCAAGAAGGTCAGGGTTGTTTTCACTAATTTCAGGGTCTCTGCGCAATACTCTTTAAAAAGGGATGGACGGTGGGTTGGTTTCAAAAAAGCACAGGGCTCTTATGCAAACCTGCCGAGCCGAAGGGGTATTATGCAACCGGGGTCGTTGGATCGTGTTTCATTCGTCCAGATTAGACGCACACACATTATGAACGAGGGTGTTGTTGGGGACTTGTTCTTAGATGCTATGAGTTAAGAACAAGGCAACACAAATGTTAATGGTTAAAGGCCTTTGTCCTTCGAAGCATTATCTCCCTCAAGATATAATGATCTTCAGACGAAGGTCATGAAGGGCATACCTTCATCATCTCAATATGTAATGGAAAGCAGAAGCATAAGTTACATATAAAGAATACGAATAATTATCTTAAATCATTAGATTATTTATATTCTTATTGAATAATCATGAATAAACATTAACGATATTGAATTACGTTTGTACATTCAGCTTGACAGAAGGTAAGAATCCAAGTGTGACGTGATAGTGAATACAAGTCAGCGTGAACAGTACGGTGTTACTGTTCATCTATTTATAGGCATAGGACACAACCTGGGTAAAATTACATCCATGTCCTTGGCACCTACTACTGACCAAGGAGTAATCAGTCGAGGACTTGGTAGTATATTCCCCTTTAGGTCGGTTCCATTCTCCATCACCGCCCTTTTGCTAAGCCGAAGCTTCTTCATTTGTAGCTTTGGAATTGGTTCATCCTTCTCCCAGATCGCGCCCTTCATGTTGTGTACACCTTCATCTCAAAGCCGAAGGTTCCTGTGACAGTGTTATACTTGGAAAGCATGTTAGTCGTGTTTTTGAGGACCTTCGGAAGACGAAGGCCCCCAACAGTAGCCCCTCGCAGTATTAATTTGTTTTCGTAACAACGAATTCAAACTGCGACGTGAACGAAGGCCTTAAGCCGAAGGTCCGAAAAACACCTTCCCTTTGCTAGAATAGCAAAAGTCAATGACAAATGGGGCCCGCCATGTTGCAAAGCGCTAGGCGTATAAATAGAAACGCACAGCGGCAGCATTTGGTACGCCATTTCTGCTGCTTGCGTTATTTTCTCAAATTTTTAACTCTTGCTTATCAGCCCTCGCCTGATTTTCGAGCTTCGGCTTAAAGACAAGTGCTTGCTCCATGTCTAAGGAGAAGAAGATAACTGAGGAGAAGAAGATGTCCGAGGAGGAGAAGCTGTATCAGGAGAAGAAAGTTGCAGACCCTTTTCTTGTTGGGTTTTACGAATCTATGGCAAAGACAAACACAGAAAAGATCACAAAGGAAATAATGGTGGATTTGTCTGAAGATTCCGACGACAACGATGATTATGATGTGGAAAGTGGAGATGAAGATTCTGAGGACCGGCCCTGGCAGCCAAGCCATACCATCTTCAGAAAGTCGACCATTAAGCAAAGTCATATTGACACCATGAGAGGAAGATACTTTCGTGACATGTCTATTGTGAGGGTTGGAGGAGACAACACCGCCCCTGCTCCTGAGGAAAATGAAGTTGTTGTTTACTGAAGCTTTTTGAAGGCAGGCCTTCGGTTCCCATTGAGCAAATTTGTGGTTGAAGTGTTGAAGATATTCCAGATCTTTCTTCATTAGATTACTCCCGAAGCTATAATTAGGATGGGGATGTTTGTTTGGGCTGTAAGAAGTCGAGGGCTAGAACCGAGCGCAAAGTGTTTCTGCAATATGCACGAACTTTTGTACGAGACGAAGGCTACTGGCAAAGAACAGTATCACAACAACTTTGGTTGTTATGGATTTATTGCTCATCCCAATGCAAGCTACCCAGTTCCAACATTTCGAAAGAGATGGCCCGGAGCCTGGATGGAGGAATGGTTTTATGTTAAGAATAATCTGATTGAGAGGGAGGATATTAAGGAAATTATCCAGCGCCCCATCTAGTCTCGCTTCGGCCTTCGAAGGCCGAAGGTGACGATTGAAAATGATGCTGAAGCATGCCAAAAGGCTTTCAGCAATGTTTGTGCTTTCATTGGCACAAGAGACATAATCCAAGAGCACATAGCCTATAGAGTGTGGCCACTTGTAGATAGCTGGGAGATGCCGAAGGATACTGCTATTGGGTCCGCCGAAGGTGGTTTAGTTCGATTGAAGTATACCTTCAGATTCAGGGACCAGTTTGACGAGCCAAATGACGATTGGCTGAAAAGTATTGAGGCTATTAGCGACGAGTTACTTGGGACATATACCAGAGCCGAAGATGATGCTTTATCCTCGGCCTTCGGGGGTCGGGGCAAGAAAAGATTGAACAGGGTTTTTGATGCCATTGGCTTCATATACCCTCATTATTGCTACGCATTGTGAAGGCAAGGAAAAAAGAGAAAAACTACCGCCTCGACCACCACTGCTATGTCGAAGGGCAAGAAAATGAAGGTTCTGACCCACCGGCCACGATATATTGAAACGACCTTAGTGCCTGAATTTAGTGAAGGGACTTCCTCCGTTGTCGAAGCGAATCAAGCTGCTACCGCTGAGGCTAAAACCGAAGGACCGACTGCAGTGCCGAAGATGCCTATAGTCGGGTCAGCCGAAGTCAAAGATGATGTGGCCAAAGAGCCAGAGTTGGAAAAACAGTGATGCTACCAAAAATTCTGAGCCCACCGGTGGAGGCAGAATTGCTGAAGGTTACAAAGGCTCCTACCACAACTCCCAAGAGAAGGAGAATGGCAAACGTGCTAGATGCTGTCATAGAAACCATAAAAGCATTAACTCCTACTCCCGCGAAGAAAGTTGCCGAAGCTGCTACGGCAGAGGCTAAAGCCAAAGCTGTGCCTTCAGTGTCTGTTGAGATGAAGCCCGCTGCAACTGAGGAAGGGGCTGAACAAGAATCTCTAGGGTTTGGCATAACTATGGAGAAAGAAATAGCCGAAGAAGCTAAATCTCCTGATCCCGAAGCTCTATATGAGAATCTTGATTTTATTATTCGTCATGCTTCGGGTAAGAGGTTATCTAAAGGGGAGATTGTGGAGGCCAATTATTATGCCCAAAAACTGAAATACCCAAAAGGGGCCTTGGTGTTCAATGGTACAGACGAAGATGATTTCTTATACTATCTCCCGGACAACAAAGAGATATCTGTCTGCCGGGAGATGGCTAAAAGTATGGGATTTCTAAAGCTCGAGGTTGGCCTTTCCGCCATGTCAAAGGATGACCTCTCGGACAGCCTTGCATACAATAGCCTGAAGGTACAGAAATTGTAAACTTAAAGTTTAAGAATTTGGGAATAAAGTTTTTATTCTCATGCTAAACCTTTATCCTTCTTTTTTGCATGGCTTAATTCTGAGCAATGCCTTGAGGGCTCAAAAGAATGCGGAGGATGAAAGCTGCACGATAGCTCTTGGCAACCTTCGATCAGAGGTAATTCAGCTGAGAAACGAAGCCCTGAAGAAGGACAAAATTCTAATTTCATTGGTGAATAAAGTGAAAGAAGATGAGGCAAAATACAACGCCCAGGCTGAAGCTCATAAAGCCGAGGTTGAAGACCTTCGAAAAAAACTTGCCGAAGCCAATGAAAATTGTGCGGTCGCAAAGGCTAGCCAAGAGATTAGTGAATGGTGGAAGACCAAACTAGAGAAAAACATTGAGGAGCTTCGCGAATCCAAGGAAAGATGTTTTGAAAAATCCTTAGATTGCGTGAAGAAATTAAAATCTAGCTTTTCCAAATTGAGTGCTTATTCCTTTGAGGAAAATTTTATCCGAGGCGACCCCGAGGGCGTTATTGAATGGATAAGTGGGGAAGTCAAAGCTTTCGAGGAAATCCTGAGCGATCGTGGGGATATTTGTGCTTTCTTCGGCGCTCGGGGAATCACAGCTATTCTGGAGAAGGCTAGATGCGATCACGTCAAAGCTATAGCTCAGGCCAAAATCGCCTTCTCCATAGACGACACAAAAGACCCTTCAGCCGAAGCGACTTTGGTGGGCGGAAAGTTTTATTCTAATGTCTAGGTGCACGGTGGCTGAGAATTGGCCAACAAAATTATAAAGAAGAATGAAAAAGACACCCATGACGCCCGAGAAGAAGCTAGGTGAGTTGAAGAAGCTGCTGAGTGCGAAAGGCGCATAGGTATTGTTTTTGAATTTTAGCTTCGGTACTTACTTTGTGGCTTCGAACTAATAGTTTACCTACTACAGCTGAACTGTCGCCGCTGCCGAAGTCGTACAACCCCCTGGCTGATCCGGACATGAAGGAAGCACTGGATGCAATAAGCATTGCTAACTCTATTATCGACGAGGTTATCGACAAGTTATTGAACGAAGCCGCGGAAAAAATCCTTAGGGAAGAATAGACTTTATTGTAATAATACTTTGTAATATTTGATGTATGGAACAATTAATGAGACATGTAAATTACTGTAATATATTTCTTTACGATGCATGGAATTTACACACATACTGTTTTTGAGCCTTCGGCGAAAAAACACCTTCCCTTCTTTTCATGCTTCGTAAAGAAAGAAGCCCCTTCTATGGCAAGTCTGATAAAACTGTATTTCCCGAAGTTTACTTCGTGCCTCGACACATTTCCATTTTAACAAACTATTGCCGAAGATTTGCTTCATGTCCAATCTTTGTGCCGTTGATGCGATATGATGTATGGTGTAATGTTATGCGAAATGATATGATGACATGATGCAAAATGATGGTGATGCCGAAGACACACACACGCGCGCCCACACTGGAATACACAAGACTCTGCATCCCCTAAGGAATGTCTTTTGAGTCTTTAATCTCTACATCCCCTTAGGAACGACTTTTGAGCTTCTTCACCTTCTATTTCAGTGGCATTTAAGCTCTGCATCCCCTTAGGAACGACTTTTGAGCTTCTTCACCTTATATTTCGGTGGTATTTGGCTCTGCATTCCTTTAGGAACGACTTTTGAGCAGAAAACTTACGCTGCGTTCCGTTAGGAACGACTTTTGCAGCTTCAGATCATAATTTTTGGCTCTACATTCCTTTAGGAACGACTTTTGAGCAAAAAACTTACGCTGCGCTCCCTTAGGAACGACTTTTGCAGCTTCGGATCATAATTTTTGGCTCTGCATTCCTTTAGCAACGACTTATGAGCTTCAGAATTTACTCCGCTTTCTTAGAAACGTCTTTCGAGCTTCGGAAGTCTGTGAGGAAGATATATTTTACTCTGATGCAGGCACAATTATTACAAGAAATTGAAATTAAGTCCTTCATTACTTGTTTCTCGTACAAAAAATAAAATGGCATAAAAGATAAAGGTACATCAAAAGTAGGATATTCCTCAGTATATATGCTACGATTCTGGTACAATGCTATTGACTGTACGAGCTTCAGACTTCTCCCTGAAGTCGTGCTACTGTTGGGCATGCTGGTGCCCTTATGGCTGCTGGCTTCTGGTGTGAGTAGGTGGCAATGGTGGTGGTAATGGGAGCTGGGGCCAGAAAGCTTGTGAATGATTTGCCGAAGCAACAGAAGCCACAGGTTGATTACCCACGTATTCTGGTATATAGGGAGAGTAGCATGAAGCAGTATGTAAGACCTGCTTTGGCTGATTCTACCGCACCTCTGCTTCGCAATCTCCTTTTGCTTCTGAATGGTGACCTGGCATGTTCTTGTAGTGTGGCCCTTGTCTTCACCATGGAATAAGCAATAGAGCTTTCTAGGTTGATCCCCATACCTTCCTCCGAAGCCCCTGTCACCTCTGCCCCTTGGGGCTGTTGGCCTGAAAGAGCTTTGCTGTTGCCCTGAGGATTGTGAGTTGTGTTGTGGCCTTTGAAGCTGGCTTCCTCTGTCATCACTCTGGCTGGAGTTATGGATTGATCTGACAAGCCTAGGGTGGATTCTTCCTCTGAAGCCCCTAGTCATCTCAGAAAACCTATAGGCTTCTTCCCTTCTCTGGCGGAAATCATTATCATCCCGGATGTACTCATCCATCTTCTGAAGAAGCTTCTCCAAGGTCTGAGGGGGTTTCCTGGCAAAGTATTGAGCTGTAGGTCCTGGCCGAAGCCCTTTGATCATGGCCTCAATGACAATTTCATTGGACACTGTGGGCGCTTGTGCTCTCAGACGCAAGAACCTCCGAACATACTCCTAAAGGTATTCCTCGTGGTCCTACGTGCATTGGAACAGAGTCTGAGCAGTGACCGACTTCGTCTAAAATCCTTGGAAACAGGTGATCAACATATCCTTCAACTTCTGCCATGATGTGATTGTTCCTGGCCGAAGAGAAAAGTACCAAGTTTGTGCGACATTCTTGACTGCCATGATAAAGGATTTTGCCATGACTACAGTGTTGCCCCCATATGAAGATATGGTTGCTTTGTAGCTCATTAGTAACTGCTTCGGGTCTGAATGCCCATCATACATAGGGAGCTAGGGTGGCTTGTATGATGGGGGCCATGGGGTAGCCTATAGTTCTGCCGACAGAGGAGAAGCATCATCAAAAGCAAAATTTCCATGATGGAAATCATCATACCATTCGTCATCATTGTAGGAATTGTCCTGACGAAGCTCTCTGCGTTGAGGTCTTCAGTCCTAGTCATCTTGGGTGAGATGACGCATTTCCTCAGCAGCCTCATCGATCTTCTTCTGAAGATCGGCAAGACAAAGCATCTTCTTCTTCTTCCTCTGGACCTGTTGATGGATTACTTCGAGGTCCCTGATTTCTTGGTCCAACTCCTCCTCCTAAGGCGTTGGACTTGTAGCCTTCCTTTTTTTGCTTCTAGCTTCGTGTAGTGTTTCTTGGTTGACGTCCAGTGGCTGCAATGCAGCCCCTAGCGCTGAAGATTTCTTCGGTGGCATGACGAAGGTCACAGCTTGCCGAAGATGGTCAAATGAGTTCCTTGGAGGTGGGCGCCAATGTTGGGGACTTGTGCTATGAGTTAAGAACAAGGCAACACAAATGTTAATGGTTAAAGGCCTTCGTCCTTCAAAGCATTATCTCCCTCAGGATATAATGATCTTCAGACGAAGGTCATGAAGGGCATACCTTCATCATCTCAATATGTAATGGAAAGCAGAAGCATAAGTTACATATAAAGAATACGAATAATTATCTTAAATCATTAGATTATTTATATTCTTATTGTATAATCATGAATAAACATTAACGATATTGAATTACATTTGTACCTTCGGCTTGACAGAAGGTAAGAATCCAAGTGTGACGTGCGAGTGAATACAAGTCAGCGTGAACAGTACGGTGTTACTGTTCATCTATTTATAGGCACAAGACATAGCCTGGGTAAAATTACATCCATGTCCTTGGCACCTACTACTGAACAAGGAGTAATCAATCGAGGACTTGGCAGTATATTCCCCTTTAGGTCGATTCCATTCTCCATCACCGCCCTTGCGCTAAACCAAAGCTTCTTCATTCGTAGCTTCGGAATTGGTTCATCCTTCTCCAAGATCGTGCCCTTCATGTTGTGTACACCTTCATCTCAAAGCCGAAGGTTCCTATGACAGTGTCCGTGAAGCTCGCACACATCTGCATGCACGAACCAAGTCTTGCGACATTTAGTTGGCCTCCCTAATTCGGTGCATGGGAGTTTAAGCCAGTTCAGTTACCTTCTGTCGAGGCCCATGATGTATCCTCTGTCACACCCGGGTTTCGGGGCACCAAGACCTAGGCACGAACATAATCACTAGGTGTGCTAGGACCAAGTCTCACACATATGATGAATCATATCGCAGGATCGAATGTCACATCTTTACTATATAATAGGAGTTCTGTACAAAATAAATAAATAATTACATTATAAGGAGACAACGGTCTAGCAACCCAAAGTTGACTGGGAGACTATGGCCTAGACCTCTCACGAACTCGTCACAGCATCCTCCATGCGCCTCATCCTGTGGTACCTGTTCTTGACCTGTGGGTGTGAGGCAGCAAGAGTGAGCTCACATACGTTCATAGCTCAACAAGTTGTGGGGAATAATGTGTATGAACTCGCCAAAGGTGGGAGTTCACGTGAAGTGTAAGGCTTACCAAAGAGGATGGTTAGAGCTGAGCATTGCTTTTAAAGTTGGTCAAAATTTTATTAGCAATTACTAAGTACAAGTAAATACCAACCCAATTAAGTAGTAGAACAAAGTTAACAACATCACCTGCGATGCAATGCATATGACAAATTGAATTTAGTTCCATAAATTAATCATGTGAGGGTCCAAGCTGCTCATGACCGTGAGCACGGCTAGTATACCAGTTTTACACTCTGCAGAGGTTGCGCATCTTTACCCACAAGTCATGTTACCCATCTGCCATGGGGTTGTACAGGCCCCATACACCTCTACCGAGGAAGCGAGGCAGGGTAACACTACGAGGCCTTTACAAAGTTCCACTAGCTTCAGAAAACCCGCTACAGTTTATAGGAAGCTCCAATGCAGGGATCCCTCGCCTGATCGCCATCACAGCAAAATCAACCCAAGGACCTCCCTACACTGACCACTCCCCTACTGCCCTTGCCCCTTTCAGCTAAGGTAGTCATCCACTAGCTTTCCTAGTTAATCAGCCAAGGGCATCCCATACTACCCTTGTGGTAGCACTGTTTTCCCGGGTAGTCGCTCCATGTTATAATGAACATAATGATCTTATCATGAACAGTAAATAACAACTGATAACAAAATTAAGAATAATGTGTATCCCAATGCCCAAATCCACATATAGCACTAGCAAGTACTACCCAAAAAGTTCAGTGGTAAACAAGGCATAAAGATAGTCAAACTAGGGTAACATATTGGATCCCATCAAAATTAACCTATGCAGATCATTATGATTAATCAGAACATGACTGGGTAAAAGAAGTGATCAAGGGCACAACTTGCGTGGCACTTGAGATTCCAGGTACCAACTTGCTCTTCAGATGACACGTGTCCTCACTGCTAAACGTAGCAATATAGACAAACATGGTATAGGCAAAATTAACATCACACCAAACATAAGAATAAACTGAGTACTAATAATCTATGAGTCACTACGAAATCGTGGGATCGAGGACCGCTAAATCTGGAGTTACGGTTAAGAAGTTATGGTATTCGGAAGATCCACGTGGTTAAGTATAGGATAGTCTAAGTGCAACATTTTAACCTATATTTCATGACAAAACAAAGTTACCAGATGATAATAAATATTATTGTGAGACTAATGCAACTAGAATGGATCAAAATGGAGTTAGGATTATTGAGTTATGAATTTCTAGAGTTATTGAGTACCTAGAACAGATTAATTCGAATGAACAATTTTAATTCAAGTTTCATGGCTAAACAATGTTACTGGTTGGTAGACAATATTAATACAAAATTAATGCCACTGAAATGGACCCAAAAAGATTTAATATGAATTTATTGAATTTCTGGATTTATTTATGCACTAAAAATCAATTTCTCTAAGTAATTTTTCTATTTTTATCTCCCTCAGGACTGGGCTCATTAATAACTAAAAGACCAGGGCTAGCTCGCAAATCTCCCCAAGGCTCAGGATTCCCCATAGTGTGGACTGCGGGTTAGTTTATTAGAAACCCGGGGGCTCCTTTAAGTATTTCCTGGCTGGAGGGGTACCGTCTATTCCTGGCCGTGCGATCGGATATGGACGACTCAGATTAAATCGATCAACTACCCGAACCGGTATCCTACATTTAATCTGCACCGCCCGTTATCAAATCGGTGGACAGCGCTCCATCGCTGGCATTTCTAATCTCAGCCGTTGGTTGAAGACACAACGGCGCCCGCGCTTTCTTCCTCCTGCAAGCGCCCAGGCAGCGGCGCCTACGTCCTACGGCGGCTCCTTGGCCGGTGAAAACCCCATGGTGTTCCAGTGACCCGCCATGGCCACCGACCCAGTAATCAAACGCGGCGCACACCATAGAGACGAGAGGGAAAAGGGCCACATCGCGGGTGTGATGAGGATGGAGCTGCGACGTTGCCTCGCCACCTGCCATGATCAACGAGCTCCCATGATGGTCACACAATCGCTGGAGACCCCAAGGCGCTTGTTGGTGATGAATGGCATGCCGAGCCAGGGGTTACCCCTAACCGTCTTCTAATCCAAACACGCCATAGGCGAGGTGAGGGCGGTGTGCCACCCCATTCTCTCTCCTCTCGGTTCGCATGGTTGGGGGAAGCTTCCGTATGAACCCATGGCCGGAAGGAGACACCCGAGGGTTTCCTTTTATATGCAGTTGGTGCCCAATCTCAACGATCCAGCCGAATATGGCGTGTGCATGGTCGGGGATCGGTTATGGGGCTCCGCGTGCACCGCGCCTGATTGCCCAAGTCCGCGGAGGAAGACGGTCTGTTCAATGGACCCCACGAGTCAGTGCTCGCGCGTGACCAGAGGGGCCTGGGCAGTGGGCCCCATCAAGCAGAGACGCAGGGGCTGTAACGCGCGTGATACAGAGAGAAGATGGGCTCGGCACAGGTTTAGGCCCACGCGGCTGAAGAAGACCGGAGTTTGGCCGGGCCAGTGAAGAAATCAGCCCATGTGCGTTTTCCATTTTTGTTTTATTTTTCTTTTATAAATTCTGTTTTATTTCCAAATAAAAAATTCAAACTAAATTCGAATTCTGGTTTTAATTTCCAGGTTTCAAACATCAAACCAAATTCTAATTCTTCTATTACTTGCACTGAAATTATTTATTTGTTATTATTATTTATTATTCTCCCTAATGTTTAAATATGGAAGAAAGGAATGACTTTATCAAAATTTCCTTTCTCCCCTTTGTTTTATATTTTCATTTAAGGTCAATTTAAATTATGATTCCTTGATTCAAATAAGATGCATCACAAAAATAACATCAACATGAGGTACACATTCCTTTATTAATTTATTTGTTATTTGCATAATTTAATGCCATTAGTTGAGTATGTAGAGAAAAATAAAAAGGAAATCAAGGGATCCCAAAACACCCACTTATTTATTTATCTATTCATTTTATTATTATTATTATTTTCCTTATACCAATTTTGGGCTTTACAATCCCTCGAACGACTTATTGGGGGCCTTTCGTGTGGCACTACAGTAAACTAACAAACATCCGACGGCCACCTTATCTCCGACGGCCTCGTAGGCGGCCGTCGGAGATAAGGTTATGTCCGACGGCCACAACGGGCGCTCAGAAATACTGCTTATCTCCGACGGCTATGTACGAGGCCGTCGGAGATAAGGTTATGTCCGACGGCTGGCAGCGTAGCCGTCGGAGATTACTGATTTCAAGGTAACGGCGCCAGGGCCGTTTCGATTTTCATTTCTCTCTCGCGCTCGCTGCTCTCTCTCTCTCCGTGCCATCGCCTCGCCGCCGTGCCCGTCGCCGCCGCGCCAGCGCGCTCACCGAGTGCCCGCCGCCGCCCCGTGCGCCCACCGCCCTGTGCGCCCGCCGCCGGCCCGTGCACCCGCCGCCGGCCACCGTGCGCCAGCCCTGTCCGGCTCCCCACGCCCGCTGTCCGGTGTCTCCCGCGCTGCTGCTCCTCGCCAACGGCATAGCCACAACTACCGCTAAGTGAGTATTCTTAACATTGTTTCTTAGAATTGTATGTATTCATGTATTTGATTAGAATTGTATGTATTCATGTATTTGATTGTTTAGTTTGTTATGTCCTACGACCAAAATTTGATTATGTAATTTAATTAGCTTGTTTTAGTTCATTTAGTGGTGCTTTAGATAATTTAAATTTTTAATTTCCGAGGGTAATTATTATGCCCTCGGAAATAAGGTCATTTTATATGATTTGTCATCCATGACAATGTTATTGCGTATGTAATATTGTATTGGTGGTTTATTAGTTTAATTATTTAATAATGCACGATGATTCTAGTTGATCATAGTGTATCGTAGTGTGAACAAACGAAACCTAGGCGTCACCCGTTTCGGCCCAACACACCTTACAAGCGACGCATGTGAGGTAGGTTGGGCCGGAATTGTCCCTTTATTGGACAGCCTCGGGCTGACCGACAGAATCCTTGTTTATGACAAAAGCATGTGCTCCTGCTTAGTTTCGGCAGCATAACCCCTCTGTTCTCCAATTGCACCATTTTTAGGCGTGCGATTGGAGAACAGCGGGGTTATGCTGCCGAAATTTCGCACGACCACATGTCTTGTCATAAACACGGGCTCGTCGGTCACTCCTGGGTGGGTTTAGGACCTATCCTTTCCTACAGATGTAGGGGCGTGATTTCTTCGTAAAAACGGATGGTCCATGCATTACTTATCTAATTAAGTTAACGTCGCGTATCTAGTATGGAGGAGAATCGTCGATGGATGTAGGAAGGTTGGAAGAAAAGAGGTGCTCTATCAAGTGAGTGGGTTGCCAAGACTGATGCTTTTCTCGACCATGCTTTTGCTCGGTCAGAGACTGGAACCGATGTTAGGTGCCCTTGTAGCAAGTGTCGGAACATTAATTTCCTTGACAGGAGGACTATGTCGATACATATTTGCAAGAACGGTTATATGCCAGGCTATGAGGTGTGGGTGCACCACGGTGAGGACCCACCTCCTCATATTGTATTGGAAGTTCAGGCACATGAAGAGGAGGACTACGATAGGATGGAAGAGATGCTTGACGATGTACGCCATGAGCTTCTAACCGTCGATTCGGAGAACCCCAGTCAACCCACCGAGTTTGAGGATCCAGCTACACCTGAGGTTCAGAAGTTCTTCGAGCTCCTTAAAGCTGCCGAAGAGTCGTTGCATGAGCACACCAAAGTGACCGTCCTTGTATTTGTGACTCGACTTATGGCTATTAAGTCTAAGTTTGCATTCTCAAACAACTGTTACAAGGAGCTTTTGAACTTGATCAGTGATGTACTTTCGGAGAATCACAAGATGCCAAAGGACATGTATCAGTCTAAAAAGTTGTTATCTGGGCTCGGTATGGACTACGAAAAAATTGATGTCTGTGAAAATAATTGTATGCTTTTCTGGAAGGAGACCGCGGGTGAGAAGGAGTGTACTGTATGTGGTGAGCGTAGATTCGTTGAGGTTGAAAACGACGATGGTTTGACCGTGACTACGAAGATTGCACGTAAGCAGCTTCGTTACATGCCTCTCATACCTCGGTTGAAACGTTTGTTCATCTCCAAGAAAACAGCTAGACACATGAAGTGGCACAAAGAAGGGGTACATGAGAATCCAAATGTCATGGTGCACCCAGTTGATACAGATGCATGGAAGGCACTAGATGCTTTTGATTCCAGCTTTGCTGATGAAGTGCGGAATGTCCGCTTTGGTTTGGCAACAGATGGTTTCTCGCCATTCAATCTAACTGCAACGTCCTACTCATGTTGGCCCGTCTTTGCTGTTCCATACAACCTTCCACCAGGTCTTTGCATGAAATATGAATTTATTTTCTTGTGTCTTGTAATACCTGGTCCGGATCATCTTGGAACAAAGATCGATGTGATGATGAGACCC
This sequence comes from Zea luxurians, assembly GCA_029449295.1. Lineage (NCBI taxonomy): Eukaryota > Viridiplantae > Streptophyta > Magnoliopsida > Poales > Poaceae > Zea > Zea luxurians. Next base: position 40,345,283 of record JAOPSE010000024.1, read on the forward strand.
CTGATTGAAGAATTGAAAATTTTGTGGGAAGGAGTCGAGGCGTACGATTGTTACAAGAAACAGAAGTTCAACCTGAGAGCCGCGTTTTTATGGTCTATTCATGATTTTATGGCTTATGGTATCTTTGCTGGATAGAGTTGTCATGGGATTTTGACTTGTCTGATATGCGTTGAAGACACTTTATGCTTTCGACTAAAGTTTGGTGGAAAGATATGTTATTTCGATTGCCATAGATGTTTTTGCTAGAGGATCACCTGTTCAGGTTCGATAGGAACGCTTTTAAAAAGGACACGATTGTGATGAGGGGACCACCCAAGCGTCTAAGTGGTCCAGAGATTCTCGCGAGACTTAATGATTTGAAACTAAACAAACATGGAAATCGTTTTGGAGGTTATGGAACCGAGCATAATTGGACTCACAAATGTGGTCTATGGGATCTCCCTTATATGAAAGCCTTGATTCTAATGCATAACATTGATGTCATGCACCAGGAACGAAATATGGGTGAAAGCATTATCAGCACTTGCATGAATATCACTGACAAAACAAAAGACAACCCTAAGGCAAGGAAAGACTTGGCCTTAATCTGTAGAAGACCAACTATGGAGATAGGAGAGAATCAGAAGAAGCCACATGCTCCTTTCAGTATTAAACCTAAAAGGAAGAAACAATTGATGAAACACTATTTTTTTTGCAGAAACGGTACAAGTTGTCGGACGATGGATCATATGATATGAACGCTCGTTACGTGTTTGAGTATAACGCGAACGATGTCGTTGCAGATGCTATGTACTATGCACGAATTCAGGCTATAAAGGCATGGTACAGAGCAAATGCTGATGATCGACCGATGCCAAATACCAAGGCCGAGTGGTCATCAATTTACTTGACGGAGGAGCAATACCTAGAGGTAAACAGGTTGTTGCCTCTCATATCACACAAAGCCATGTATTTGCTTGCTTTATTTAAAAAAAATTCATGTAGGTGTCGGTGCCGTGGATGGCCACCCGATCAAACGGTTATCGGGCATTGTGCAGATGGTGGGCTTCCCCTGAGTTTCGTGCCATTTCCGAAAGGAACAGGGGAAACCGTGGGACTGAGTCGTTCCACAACTACGGCGGTGATGGTCATGTACGCTTGGCTAAGCGAATGGTAAGTCACAGTTTGTCGTAACTTTGAATCACATAGAAATGTGTCATTATAACTTTTATGTACAGGAAGTCAATTCCGGCCGTACGCCCACGGATGTGGAGGTGTATATGCAAGGGCATAGGGGTTCTGATCCTCAGAATCCTGATGTGTTATGCACTCAGACGGCCACCGACCGTCTAGTGAGTTTTTGATACTCTATTATGTGTTTGATATTGTTTGCAAGGGCATAGGGGTTATGCATTTATATTTGATATTGTTTGCCTCCAGGCTTCGTATGGGCAGGAGATGGTTCAACGCCATGGGGAGGAGTACGATTGGAGGAGCCAGCCAATCGACCCTCAGGCAGCATATGCTAGCGCAGGAGGACAAGCCCATGGACGGTGAGATTATTTGATTTGGTTTTCAAAATTATCATCATATGCTTGCGATTCAACTGAGCCATGAGTTACTATACTAAGTGCATGGTTCACTCTTGTAGGTTGGGTATTTTTGATTCTACGATTGATTCCAGAGAGCTGAGACGCCGTGGACGACAATCCACATCGTCGTCTTCACAGTCGTCCCGTTCACGATCATCCGCCCATGAGATAGAGCTTGCAGTGTTGCGTCAACAGGCAGAGTACCATCAATCAGTATTGAGGGAACAATTGGAGTACCAGAGGCAACAATCTGAATACCAGAGACAAGCAGCCGAGTATCAGAAGAAGAGGGACGAGTATTATGCAAGCCTCCAGGCCCAAAATCAAGCTCTTCTCTCGGTAAGTTGAAGTAACATTTTGTAGCTTATTTTGCAAAACACTTGATGTGTATCTTATTTGCTCAACAATGACTTGTATATAATTTGTAGCAACTAGCCCAACAAGCGGGCGTCCCGATGCCGACATATGGGATGCCGCCTCCGGACTTTGCACTGCCAATGCCAATGTTGGCGCCTCCACCTCTGCCTCCGCCTCCGCCTCCGTCACAATTCCCTATGGTATGTACACATATGCGTGTGTGACATGTTCATAGATGTCTTATATGTTTAAATGAACAACTGAGTGGTTACTATTTCATGTGCTTGTGTTATAGGGATTTCAGACACCACCCGCTTCAGTTGCCGCACCTAGTGATGGGTCTGGTCAAGACGACACAACACATTCGTGGGTGAACAACCTTTTCAACACGTAGAGTCCAGCCGGAGGAGGTGGCTACTCGAACCATCCAGGCGATGGATATGATTGATGTGTCGTGATGTTAATTTATGAAACAATTTGCAACACTTGTTTGTGAGACACAATGTCAGTTTGCAACAACCGTCGGACCTATATGTTGATGTTAAATTTGTGAATGTTAATATTTATGTGAGCATATTTGTGATTGTGAATACTTATTTGAATGTGTATATTTGCATGAAATCTGTTTTTGTTTTGTAAATGTCAGATTTTTTAAAAAACAGAATTTTGTGTAAATTCTGTAATTTATTATGTCCGACGGCCTAGTGGTAGCCGTCGGACATAAGGCTTGGTTATGTCCGACGGCCTAGCGCCGGGCCGTCGGACATAAGCCTGTGGGCCCCACAGGCTGACCGGTAAAACGGTTGTTGTACCTTATGTCCGACGGGCAGAGGCAGCCGTCGGAGATAGCTTATGTCCGATGGCTGCCGTCGGACATTACGCTATTTCCGACGAATTATCTCCGACGGCTTAAAGCCGTCGGAGATAGAGTAATGTCGTCGGACATTAGCTATTTCCGACGGTTTGAACCTTATGTCCGACGGTTTTGGCCGTCGGACGTTGTTCCGTTTACTGTAGTGTGGCCCATGAAGCGAGTTCACGTCTTGATGACCCAAGGGATTTCTATCACCCACAACTTCTTTATAGGAACAACCTAAAACCGATCTATAATGTGCATCACTAGAATGACCCTAGGAACATCCATAACCACGATGCTAGAGTTATATCAATCTCTCGAGGAGTCGTATGCACGTGTTGTAGTGCATGTTATGGATTGTAGCAACCAGGCAAGCAATATCCATATGGCCACAAAATTCAATCTATATTGTGAAGCGAAAAAGAAATAGCAAAGTGGTATCACATGAGATAACTAGTAAATCTTGACAACAACAATGATTAGTACAAGATTACCATGGAATGTAAAGTATCGAATGACACTAATGCACCTTTGAGAGACGACATTAAGGCAACATGAGTACGTGATACTTACCTCAGGAACTCTAGAAAGGAGTGGCGATGGGCCAAAGAGATTAGAGACATCCGCCGTGGGGAATAAATGTCTTTCTAAATGTTCATAAGAAAATATTATATATTTATAGTTCGAAGACTTGTATGACATGGCCTCTAAGTCTAGCTAACCAAAAAAATTACTTCTATCTAAGGTACATAGCCGATAAGGCTAGTTAATGCACTAGAAAACTAGCTTTAAGCGGATGTCCCATTTAGCCCAACAACCGATCCTCTTGTTGTCCTAATTCGGATTAGATTTGGTGGTAATAACTCTTATTCCCTAATTATTTCATTACCATGACAAGAATCTTCACCTAGAAGTGTCATACTATCAATTTAAACACACTCACCCCTAGTGAAGAACTCTTTTGCACACTTCTTCTCCGCTTATTTACCTTATCAACTTTACTAGTATACCAGTACACTCCCTTTGTAGAATAGTCAGGGGCCAAGAGCCAAAATCCTTCTAGCACCAATGGCGGATGACCTTTCTTCCACCGTTGGGAGCAACTCACCCTCTTCCTCTGATTCATACTTTACCCTTTATTTTTTCGATCCACCTTCCTCCCCTCTATCTTTCCTCTTCTCCTTCGCCTTTCATCTCCGAGGTAACGATCCCTTAGACTTCTTAGTATGATCCAATCTCGAGGCATCTTACTTTGAGTGGACGAATGCGGATGAAGATAACAACCACGAAAGCGAAGTGGCAAAAAGGTTGGATTTCCTACTTGTAAGTAAAATGGACCCTGGCCTATTTGACTTAAGTGATTTTGGTGTTTGTTGTTCAACATAACCTGTGGACTAATGTATTTAAGTGTTTATGTTTTGTAGTTCACGGGATGCAAAGTGGATTAGACCGAGGCTCTCAGAATGCAACACCTCAAAGAAGACTCTTAAAGACTTATAGAAGACCTTCAAGTATCAAGCAAAGTTCAAGACACAAGTCAAGAATGAAGACCAAACAAAAAGGATTGAAGAAATCAAAGATAGGTTGAAATTCTCTTGGTGGTGCCCCAGACTGGCGCACCGGACCACTTTGCTAGAGAGCTTTTCTCGGAAAAGTGGGTAGCTGGCGCACCAGACCGTGCGGGTGTGCACCAGACTAGTTTGTTAGAGAAGATGTTTTTTGGACACTCGGACTCCTGGCACCGTACCCATGCGTGTGGCACACCGGACATTGACGACGGTAGCACAGAGAATCTGTTAGAAGCTAACAGCTACCTGACATGGAAGCACCGAACCGGTCAGAGGCAATGCAGAAAAGTCTGCTTTCTCCAACGGCTCTATTTTTGGGAGGGCACTATAAATACCCCCATAGCCAGCCATTCCAAGGTGTGGAGAGTTGGGCAACCTTTCTATTGAACTGATACACATATCTATTTGGGGGAGGGCACTATAAATACCCCCACGACAATATTAAGTACACATAAGCACTAAGTAAAAACATTTAGCAAAACCTTATTAGAAGAACGTGAAACTAAAGGATAAACTAACGCCCATAGTGAGCATCAATTTAGTACTCTATTTCTTTGTGAAATTTTTTATTGAACATTTGGCAGAGCCAGCGTAATTTCTACAGCCACCTCTGGATCCCATGCTCAATCCCTTGCCCTTCTTACATGTGTGAGACCTGCAATGGCGTCGTGCTAGGGTGGCAAGGTGTGCGAGATTCGATAGCGATGGTGTCATAGCCGAGCCGTCGTCCAGCAACTCCATCTGTGGATCTCGCACGCTATCATCCCGAGTGCTCACAGTCACCCAGTGCCCACCTTCCATGCTAGGCCTCTGAACGTTCTCCCTGCTTCTTTCTCAATTATGAGCTGCAAAAATTGTTGGTGAAATTCTGGCCAATTTATAGAGAGACATCAGTATCCGAAGATGATCAGAATCTTTGCGATCTTTTCTTCACAAGAACGTCCCAATCATTCTTCTACAGTAACGTTCATGTATCTTCATAGCCCACTGACACTCGATGGTTCAGATCACCAAGCCATATCATTCTGATGTTGGAATGCAATATTGCAAATTGCTTGAGCATAGCAAGATTGAAGATCGTGGTGGTTCAGAGGCGCTTTAATTTAAAAGCTTAATCGAGCTGAAAAATGTTTTCGGGAACGTCATAGCTACCGGCCGACACCATATCACACGTGCCGTAGGTTGACGTTATTGAGGATCATATCTCGGCGACGTCGCCATTTCTGCAAACTTCATCATCATCCTTGTTGCTATAGGTCAAGTGGCTGTAGATGAAGCGGGGACAGGTGTGATGTATTGTCAATTTGATGATGATGCAGGAATGCAGCCTTTGAAATGCATCTTAGAGATGGAAAGCACAAACATAAGTATATCTAATTGCATAGCAAAAGTTAGATATATATCATGGTACGCGTGATTTTTTAATTTGGAACTGAGGGACTATATATCATGCTATGCATGATTTTTGCAGCTGCTACATGAACGAAAACACATGTTTGTACCTGGGTAGAACACAAAACTCATGATTTCAGACCAACAAACTTGCAAAAAAAGTGTCATATTTAAGTTGGTATAAATAGCATTCGTCGGTAAGGTTAAATGATTCATTTGAGGAGAAGCATGCATGCATGTTAGTGTGTGTCAGTAGCCCAATTTTTTATGAGGAGTCTAGAGTCAAATAATTAGGTGAAGATCACCATATATCATACACAAGTAATTAGATGAAGATCATCATACATATTGAACTCCCTTGTCTACTTTACAATTGGATGTTGGTGAAAGCTGAAATTACGTAGAGGTGTCCTAGTAATGGAATTTCTAAGTTTAGTAAAAAACTAAGAGTCAACATAGTAAATGAAAATATTTATGTTGGCATATATTATATACATGGACACAGTGATCCAGCGGCTATGTAGTGTGGTTTGAACTACACAACTAAAGTAGCTAAAAGAATGCAAGATAGGGTTGCGCGAACCGGCTTCGTGGCACTATGTTGGTCTCCATGATACAAGATCTGCTTTCTGGGTATTGTGAAACTCCTTCTCCTACAATCAACTTGAGAGGTCGAGGGCAAGTGGGCCGTTCAAAGATGTGTTAATGTTGATATTAGTGCCAGTCGATCTACCGATGGTGGCGTTGATGAAAGTGTTGACACCTTTCGTCTTCAAGAGCAACCCCGTTCGACAAGAAAATCGTTGATTCTAAAGATCTGCACGACATTTACCCTAACTACAACACGAGGCTGGCTATAAATGATTTTTCGATCGATGAGTAGAAGGAATTTAAAGACTACATGAAGAAGCTAGATGAGGAGTTCCAGTGATGACAAGTTCAGAAGTGTGAGGAGGCGTAGGAAAAATACTTGGTTCAGTTCAAGAACATATGATGGCAAGAGGCGCAGCTCTCCAGATATTTACAACAGACGCATGCATGTATTCTACAATGAACTAACTACGTATATTAGCTTTCTCCAATAATGTCGACCTCAAGATTACACTACAATCTTTTCCTAGCGAGGTCCTCCGGGGGCGAGATCCAGGTCCAACCAAGGGATCTCTACGCAGTCACGGACAATCCACCGCCCTACCGTGGACGATCTGGTGACCTATTGCGGACAGTCCAATGACCTATCATGGACCATTCGACACCTCGTCGAGCCGAACCTAAGGTCTTGCTCATCACGAGGAGACCATAGGGCTCATTGCTATATGACCCTAATAAGACTTCATCATAGAGGTGGAATTCAAGACCATATTGCAGGTAGTGTTATTTGTCTTACATCTTATCTAATCTTACAAAGATGTTCACCAAGTTCTCATTCTCCACGAGCAGGATCTAGGGATTATCATTATGTGTGATGTTGTGTCGACTAGATGCAATGGGTTACCGATGGCTTCCGGTATGATGCTTGTGGAGCGATACTGGTTGGTGGTGGTTCAATAGCCTAGACGTGGTTGTTGGACTACATGTGTTGTGATCTCAATCAAACTGGTCATTGCCTTTTGTTAATTTAATTGTTTTCTTTGTTCTTGTTGCCTCTGTTGCTTGATCCTTTTACGGGGTTTATTGCCTAATTGCAATTGCAAGGTGGTCACACTTATCTTTTTTATGAAGACTTTAGGACCTCTTATTATTGTCATGATGAAATAGAACTCTTTATCTAAAAAAAGGAAGGTTATATTCTTCTTTTTAATATATAGCGAGCTCTTCTACTAGATTCTTTAAATAAAATGCTGAAAAAGGTTTTTTTTCAATTCAGGGACCCAAATCTTAGGAGAAAGCTATATAGGTGTCGCTTTCAACTGACCGTGCAGTTTCCCTCTCCAGAAAGCTGATTTGTAGTCCAGCCGGATAACACAGAAGAACCTTGGCTACCAAGGCACAGCTTATATCTACTTTAACAAGAAGTCAACAGACTCACCCTACCCTTTCCGCTTAAAGCCAATCAGTTCTTGTCATAGATGAATCTTCAAACCTCATACGTGACAACAAAAGAACCTCAAAACTCATTCCATTTCCCATATAAAATACAGAGTCGTAGCTTCACAAGATCATCGGAGTATCAGCTAGTGTAGCTCATCAGAATTCAAGCACAGTCGGTTGCCGATCGAGGTGAGGAAAAGATCCATCATGGTGCTGCGTTTGGGAGGATATGCTGCGGCAGCGTCGCCATCACTGCTGACGAAACGAAGGTGTCTCTGCAGAAGATAAGATTCAACAGCGAACAATGAAAGTTGTGAAATCGTCATGCTGTTCTTAGGAGAAGACGGAGGAGAGGAAGGAGGGCGATCATAAGATCGCTCCACCAATCATGACACATCAGTTCCCCTTCCACTCTCGCCCTGGCTTGCTCTGAATTTTGATTGATTTGGTCCAGTCCTAGTCCATCCTGATTGTCTTTCCATGCCCTTTCCACATTCAGCAATTGCATGTGTTGTAGTGCATGTCATGGATTGTAGTCACCATGTAAACAATATCCATATGGCCACAAAATCCGATCTATATTGTGAAGCAAAAAAGAAATAGCAAAGTGGTATCACACGAGATAACTAGTAAATCTTGACAACAACAATGCTTAGTACAAGATTTACCATGGAATATAAAGTATCAAACGACACTAATGCACCTTTGAGAGACGACATTAATGCAACGTGAGTACGTGATACTTACCTCAGGAACTCTAGAAAGGAGTGGCGATGAGCCAAAAAGATTAGAGACATCCACCGCCGGGAATAAATGTCTTTCTAATTGTTCATAAGAAAAGATTATATATTTATAGTTCGAAGACTTGTATGACATGTCCTTTTAGTCTAGCTAACCAAAAAATTACTTCTATCGAAGGTACATAGCCGATCAGGCCAGTTAATGCACTAGAAAACTAGCTTTAAGCAGATGTCCCATTTAGCCCAACAACTGATCCTCTTGTTGTCCTAATTCAGTTTAGATTTGGTGGTAATAACTCTTATTCCAAAATTATTTCATTACCATATGATACCAGTTTGCAAAGAAGAGAAGTTGGAGGTCATTTTTGCCTTGTTTTCTTTTGTTGTTTCTCTTTCGGGTGGTGCGTTTTTGGAGTTTGGAATTTTTGGGAAGCATTCACCAGTAAAATAGTAGAATGAGGTTTAGTCTCATGCGCTGGGGTCGGGAACTGACGTGTGAGCGAGTTGGGCCGTGGATCTCGATCCGGCCCACTAGTTCCCCTAACCCTAGCCGCCCCCTCCCCCTAATCCCCTAACCCTAGCCGCCCCACCCCCTAATCCCCTCTCTCTTGTGCAGCCGCCACCCCCCTCCCTCTCTAGCATTTGGCCGCCACCCCCCATCCTCCCTCTCCTCTCTTTTCCCAAGAGTTGCAGCCCCCCCTCCCATCTTCTCTTCTCCAAGTGCCGCTCTTCCTCGCCGGATCTTCTTCGTGTGGGTACAAATTTCAATTGGAGAATTGGTGGGAGGAAGGAAGGAGGAAAGAAAGAACCCAAGGAGATTTTATGATTATCTTTTGTTGTATTTGTGCTGCAATCAAATTGAGTAAATGTTTATCCATGCGAATCGGTAGATGTGCTGTCCAGAAATTTTGTGGAAGGGCGAACAACAGTAGTTCTAGTGATTTTTGGGCATTTTCGTGGGTTAATTAGTGGGAATCAGTGGGAGAAACATGTAGAGCTTTGTCATACCTTTCCAACGAGTACTTATGCGCTCGATTCGGAGTTATATTTTAGGAGATATCGCTGTTTGAATCTGGGTATGTTGCTGTCCAAAAAAAAACAGATTTTTAGGTGGGCGAACAACAGTAGTATTAACAGTTTCTGGGGATTTTTCGTGGGTAATTAGTGATAATCAGTATGAGAATCATGTAGAGATTTGTCTTACCTTTCCAATGAGTACTTATGCGCTCAATTCGGAATTATATTTTAAAAGATATCGCTGTTTGAATCCGGGTATGTTGCTGCCAAAAAAATAACAGATTGCAGGGTTCATCTTGTGGACTGTTTTGGGCTAATTAGATGTTGGAATTTAATTATAAATGATATACAAAACTTGTGGGAATTTTATGTAGATACCTCTGGAGTTTTTGCTTGTTACCACTGCTGTCATAATTTTAAAGTTATGAAATTGCTAAGCAGCGCCACTGCAGTTTGGTGGGTGTGGGAAGAATTGTTACCCGCGACGGGGTTTGAAATTGTGCGTAGGTACGGCGTTATTTATGAGCGTTGTTATGTGAAATTGGTGCACTAAGTTGTATGTCAAAAACAGGTGGTGGACTTCCGAATCGTACTTAGGGATTTTTCCAAACTTCCGGTGAAGGCAAGTAAAATAGTGTTGGTTATTCCGTGAGTCGATCAAAGTGTCTTATACTTCATTTTGTTTGTGCTATTTGTGTTCGTATTCATATTTCTAATTGGGTACCATCGTTTGAGGATATTCATGTTTTATGGATTACATATGTTGAGGTTGTGGTTTGATCATGTTACCCATATTGTTTATTATCTAGAATAGGTGGAAGTATATGTTTAGCACATTTTATTTGAGAAGGACTCATGTTGTTGACAAGCATAATGCATTCATCATCCATTGCATGGAAGTTTCGTCGCGATCATATGGTCCGACCGTACCGGTACAATGAGCATCATATGTTGCACGAGAAGGGGTATGATGCAGCTTCATATCCTTAGAGGTACGAAGGCAGAAGTCATTACTGCATCTATAGCCATGTGCATTCATGGATGAAGTGTGGAACCTATTATGGTGATGTGGATAGTGTAGATCTTTACCTTGTGATTCATCTTGGAACTAAGTAATTGGTTACTTGCTTACTTGCTGCAAATTAATATTCAAGAAGGAAGTTGTGAACTACGTGGTTGTTTAAGCACGGTTTGTTTACATTGTCTAGTTGTTGTTTACTCTTTTTACTTGCTGAGATGTGTCATCTCACTCTTGTATTGTCTGATGCAGGCACATGATCTTTGCTTTGGGAAAAGAAGGGATGTAGCAGCACGACCACTACACCTTTAAATAAAGGAACCACTGCTTAATAATGATGTTAAACAGGGAGGGTCTATTCTAGGGGATTAATATGTTCTAGCCTTTCATGGTAGTTGAACTGACTTTTGGTGGGCTGAGTTACCTATCTTTTATTTGGTCATGAATGTTCATTACTACCTTTGCATTTTGATTATACTATGTGAATTATCTTTCTTTTTATATTCTGTATAAACTCTATGTTCCCCTCGTTATGCTTCTTTCAAGGGAGGTGATGCCAGATTTTGCAATACTTTCTTTCTCTATTTCTTTTTTATGTTGTATAAGCTTTGTGGGAAGGGTATTTGGCAACATTCATTGTGTGAGAGCAGTAGGGTGTTACAGTTGATATCAGAGGTATAGGCTGTAGGTCCTAGCAAGTGGTATAATAATAAATTGACACACTGCACATGTAGGATGGGTTTCCTGCTTTACTATTGATATCTTATGTTATTATCAGTGCTGGATTGACATTGTTTGATGAAGTTCTATGCCAATCTTATTTACTTATTTACTTACTCATGTGGCTGCAGTTATGCCGCCTCGTAGGGCTCGTGGTAGCCCGCAAGCCCCTAGTGCGGATTCTATGAGTCTGGCGGCAATGTTAGCCACGATGCAGGCCATGCAGCAGGAGTTGGCCATTCTGAGGCAAGCTATTCCTGTTGCTCCTGTGGGTGCTGCTCAGGGTGCTGGTGGTGGAGGAGTGCCCGGGGGTGCTATTCCCGAGGGTGCTGCTTCATGTGGCGGGGCTAAGGTGCCTCTTCCCGTCAGTGGTCTTTCTCTAATGCAGTGGATGCGCATGAAGTTGGGCACTTTCGATGGCAGTGGCACTCCGGTCGAGGCGGCAAATTGGCTAACTTACATGGAGGATAAGATGAATGTCTTCGAGATTGTATATGGGGATCGTGTTCGCTTTGGCACACAACTACTGAAGGGAGAGGCTCAAATTTGGTGGAGAGACGTGCAGGCAGCTCACTCCTCTTCACCAGGAGTCCTGTCCTGGGAGGTTTTCATCAGGCAGTTTGAGAGGAGGTTCTACCTGGTCACCTTCCTAGAGAAAATGAAGATTGACTTGCAATCCTACAAGCAAGAGAAGAAGTCCGTCACAGAGTATGAGGTGGGCTTCAACAAGATGGTCCGCTTTGTTCCTCATGTGGCTTACAATGAGTTGGAGAAGGCGAGCTAGTTCCGTCAGGGCCTGAAACCTTCTATCAGGCATGCCCTGGGAGCCTTTCCGTTGGTGGATTTCCGTACTATAGTGGAGCAGGCATTGGGTGTGGAGATGCAACACCAGTACACCATGGAGTCACAGAAGTCTTCGGGTGTTGATCAGCATCGTGGCCAGGACACGAGGAGGGGCAACACTGGAGGTCCAGCCCACAAGAGGGGCAAGTCTCAGCACCAGCGCCACCACCCTTACCGTGGCAAATCCTCCGAATCGGGTACTTCGAGAGGAAGTACTCAGATGTTTCGGGCTGTCCCTAAGCCCGGGCTGGGGCTGGTGTGTTTCCTTTGTGGTGATGCGCATCGCCGTGTAGAGTGCAAGTGGAGTGGCAGGTGTTCTATCTGCAGTCAAGACCACAGGGATGTGGTGTGTAGGAGGAATCCCAATGGGAAGCTTAGATGGGAGCCAGTGACTTCCTCCTCTTCTCAGGGCACTGTCAACATGATGTCAAGCACTGAGCAGCAATTTTCAGTTCCACTTCCTCTGCAGCAGTTTTATGTGCCTGAGACTTCTCAGTTCGTGCCGATGCAGGGTTTTCCTCAGTATTTGGCTGTGCCTACTCCTGCACCGACTACTCCTTTGCGGTCTCATTTTGGAGCTCCGCGTCTGCCTCACCCGTCGGCTCAGTGGGGTTCTTCTGTTAATTTCACTCCGGGAGCTTCCTCTTCTACGAGTATTTCTGGAGCTTATGTGCTACCCGCTGTGGATGGCAGAGAGCAAGGAGACATGGTGATAGGTACGATTTCAGTTGATTCGTTTGTGGCCCATGCTCTTTTTTACTCTAGCACTAGCTATTCGTTTGTTTTAGAGAATTTTGTGTCGCGGGCTGGTCTTTCAGTGTAGAGATTGGGTCATCCAATTTTGGTTAGTTATGGTAATGGCTCCATTAGTAGCTGTTCAGTTTGTCAGGGGTGTTCCATCATTCTTGCTGATGAGGTCTTTTCAGCCAATCTTGTTGTGATTTCCTTGGGGGCTTTCGATGTTATCTTCGGTATGGATTGGTTATCTCAGTATCATGCAGTTATATCCTGTTTTTGGAAGACAGTGTTATTGCAGGCGTTGTCGGGTAGGGAGGTGGTATTCTTGGGAAGTTCCCCAAAGTTCATGTTATCCTTGTTGGCGCAATTGCTTCCAAATCGCCGGTCAAGGAAGTCGGGAATCTTTTTCTCCATGGTGGTGGAGGGTGAGGCTGCCTTGCGGGTGCAGGAGATCCGCGTGGTGTGTGACTTTGCCGACGTGTTTCTGGTAGAGCTTCCAGGTGTTCCTCCGGAGCGCGATGCAGCTTTTGAAATCAAGCTGATTACGGGTACGCAGCCTATTCATAAGGCACCGTATCGGATGGCTCCAAAGGAGCAGGTTGAATTGAAGCGACAATTGGATGATCTGCTGGCTAAGGGTTTCATTAGACCTAGCAGGTCGCCATGGGCTTCCTCAGTATTGTTTGCTGAGAAGAAAGATAAAAGCAAGAGGTTATGTGTGGATTATCGTGCTTTGAATCAAGTGACAATCAAGAATAAATATCCGCTACCCTATATTGAGGTTCTCTTTGAACAGTTGAGGGGTGCCTGGGTGTTCTCTAAAATTGATTTGAACTCTGGTTATCATCAATTGAGGATTCGTGAGGAGGATATAGAGAAGACAGCCTTTTGCACTAGATATGGGCATTACGAGTTCATAGTCATGTCTTTTGGCTTAACTAATGCCCCAGCTGCTATTATGGAAGCAATGAATAGGATGTTACATGAGTTCTTGGATGACTTTGTGGTCGTGTTCCTAGATGACATCCTGATCTATTCAAAGACCGAGGAAGAGCATGAGCGGCATCTCCGTCTCGTTCTAGGTGCTCTTAGGAAGAATCAATTTTATGGCAAATTGAAGAAGTGCGCCTTTTGGCTGTCCGAAGTGGCATTCCTGGGGCATGTGATTAGTCAGCAGGGCATTGCAGTTGATCACAAGAATGTCGCGGCTATGGTGGAGTAGAAGAGACCCTCTAGTGTCTCTAAAATCCAAAGTTTCTTGGGGCTCGCTGGATATTATCGACGCATCATACCAAATTTTTCAAGCATTGCTAAGCCTTTAACTAGACTTTTGGAGAAGGGTGTTTTGTTCGTCTAGTCCTGAAAGTTCCCTATGCCCGGGAATAGGATCTGGATGTTGCCTAGATGGGGGGTGAATAGGCAAATAATAATTATCACTTTAAAACTGTAAATTCTTACTCTACTCGAAGGCTGGATCGCAGTGGAATGAAAGACCCTTCGAGTAGGTTGCAGCGGAATTAAAGTTCCTGTCTTAAAATACCCTGCACTTCGAGGACAGCTTGTACCACATATAAATATTGAAGTGCAAGAATAAACAACAAATAAGACAGAGAAACAGCACACAACACAGAGCAGAGCACACAGACACAGGGATTTATCCCGAGGTTCGGCCAAGCCTGAAATGCTTGCCTAGTCCTCGTTGGAGTTAGCCACACCTTGGCTTGGAGTCTATTTCAACTCCTTCCTCCATTTGCTCAGATCTGTCAGTGCGACAGATAGAGCCTTCCACTATGTTGATATCAGTTACAACGATGCCGTGGATGCTTACAATCTTCTGGACAGCACTCTGGCAGAGTAACAATGCGCTCAAGATATTGTTCTAGCTCTCAGCAGCACTTTCCCTCTCTCTAAAGGCTTATAACTTTGCCTCTACAAAAACTAGAGAGATACACAAGAGAGGGAGAGAGAATTGATCCAAATGATGTATGCACTTGTTGGCTGCACTTGTGTACTTGTTTAAGGCGCCTAGGGGTCCCTTTTATAGCCTCGAAGGGCCTAGGAGCCATTGGAGCTTCATTTGGAAGCTCCCAGCCTTCCCTGGTTGCGGGTGCACCGGACTGTCCGGTGGCGCACCGGACAGTGAACAGTAACAGATCTGATTGACAGTTTCCTTCCCTGGAACAGCTAGCCGTTGGTGCACCAGACAGGTTACTATTCATTGTCCTGTGCACTGGATAGGTCACTATTCACTGTCCTGTGCACCGGACATAGCTACTATTCACTGTCCTATGCACCAGATAGGTCACTATTCACTGTCATGTGCATCGGACAGAGTTACTATTCACTGTCCTGTGCACCGGACAGCTACTATTCACTGTCCTGTGCACCAGCCAACACACACTAAGTGATTTTTCCTCCGTTCTTTCTCTGTTTGACTTCAACTTTTGGGAGGATTTTCCTGAGACTTAAACAAACACATTTAGAGTATAATCCAATTGATTTGGTCCTAGAAACTTACATCTTTCTTGTTCTTCTCCTAGCTTTTCTGTTTCTCCTCCAGCAGAGCTCAGAATGGTACTTTCTCTACAGAAAGAGTTAGAGAGCAAACCAAAGCACCAAACTTGTAGTAAGAGGTGTATGCAACATGGTTGAACACTCAAACCTTACATACTTAACCTTTTTCACCGTTTTACCCAATTTGGCATGTTTGAGGTCGATGTTGGACTCTAAACCATTAAGTCAACTTGACTTGATCTAGATTGACATATCTGAGCTCCAACCCCCTTGTTCACTTCTCGAGCTTGATCTTGAGCTTTATAACTTACACCACATAATTGTAGATGTTGCCTCATTGGTTGTAAGTTATTTCCTTATGTAGTGATCCTTGATGCACCATAACTTTTCTTAACTCGATCAACCTTGACTTTGCAAGTCTTCTTCTTCACCCCTGGCTTTGGGTTCCTGGTCTCCTTGACCTTCTCCCATGCACTCGGTACCTCAAAGCTCTTCTTGCCTCCATCCTTGGCTTGATCGGTTGTCTCTGAGTTACGCACACCGAGTCTCACTTAAGCAATGTCCATCTTACTTATGATGTCCATTATCTATAGATAATCTAGTCTTTGGACCATCACACTTGTTCACTTGTGTTGAACCCTATTAGCTTTGCATTAAGCACCTGTTCAACACTTAGCACACTTGTTAGTCCTTTAATTGGGTTGTCATCTAAACACCAAAACCCACAAGAGAGCTTGCAGGTACAGCGATTGCGAGGTCAGCTATTAGACATTGAAGAACAAGTTGGTGAGCGCCCCTATCCTAGCTTTGCCTGAGAGTGGTAAGCGTTTCACAATTTATACGGATGCTTCTCGAATTGGTCTTGGCTGTGTGTTGATGCAGGAATGCAGAGTGATCGCATATGGCTCAAGGCAGTTGAGGAAGCATGAGGGGAATTATCCAACTCATGATCTTGAATTGGCTGCAGTGGTTTTTGCTCTAAAATCGTGGAGGCATTATCTTTATGGCGAGTCTTGTGACATTTACACTGATCATAAAAGTCTCAAATATATTTAAACTTAGAAGGAGCTGAATTTGAGGCAGTGACGGTGGCTCGAATTGATTAAGGATTATGATTTGACCATTCATTATCACCCAGGGAAGGCAAATGTGGTGGCTGATGCCCTTAGCACGTCCGGGGTTCCAAAAGTGGCCTTGCCTTTGATCGCTGATCTGGACCGTTTTGGGATCACTTTGTGCTATGTCGGCACCGCTAGTGAGGAGACTCGGATGTTTATTCGATCCTCCCTCATGGAAAGAGTGTGTGCGGCTCAGCAGTAGGATCGATTATTGCAGGAAGCTTGAAAGAGGGTTGGCGATGGTAAACCCCGGGAGTTCACCATTGATGAAAATGATTTGGTTCGTTTCAGGGGCCGTCTTTGTGTGCCACAGAAATTAGAGGTGAAGATGGATAAATTGAGAGAAGCTCATAAAACGCCTTACACCATTCACCCTGGCAAAATAAAAATGTATCGAGATTTGAAGCAAAACTTCTGGTGGAAGTGGATGAAGGTTGACGTTTCTAAGTATGTGGCCGCCTATGAAGTATGTCATCGCGTGAAGGCCGAGCATGAGCGGCATGCAGGTTTACTGAAGCCATTGGAAATTCCAGAGTGGAAATGGGAACATATCACCATGGATTTTGTGGTGGGCTTACCTCGTTCTCCTCGGGGCAGGGATGCTATATGGGTGGTAGTGGATCGCTTGACTAAGTCTGCGCATTTTATTCCCATGAAGACCACAAATTCAGCTTTAGAATTGGTTCCCTTGTATATGAAGGAAGTAGTCAGGCTTCACAGGGTACCTAAGTCCATTGTTTCTGATCGAGACTCCAAATTTGTATCCAAATTCTGGGAGAGTCTTCACAGTGCATTGGGCACCAAGCTTTCACTTAGTGTCGCTTTTTCAGCCTCACACCGATGGTCAGTCGGAGCGAACGATCCAAACCTTGGAAGATATGTTGCGTGCTTGTGTTCTATCATGGAAGGGTAGCTGGGAGGATCATCTTGCATTGGCAGAGTTTGCTTATAACAACAGCTACCAGGCTAGCATCAAGATGGCACCATTTGAGGCTTTATATGGCACGCGGTGTATCTCCCCTCTATGCTAGGAGACTTTGGGAGAGAGATCCCTAGTTGGTCCTGATTGGGTTCAGTAGACTTCTGAGAAGGTTCGAGAAATTCGTCAGAATATTTTGGTCGCTCAGAGCCGTCAGAAGAGTTATGCTGATGTGAGGAGGCAGGATTTGGAATTTGCAGTGGGTGACCAAGTCCTTCTCAGGGTGTCACCTACCAAAGGAGTTGTTCAGTTTGGTGTCACCGGAAAGCTTAGCCCGAGATACGTTGGACCGTTCACTATCTTGGCCTAGGTGGGCAACTTGGCTTATCGCTTGCAATTGCCGGACTCCATGGCAGGGGTACACCCGGTTTTTCATGTCTCCATGTTGAGAAAGTTCTTGCGGGATCCAGACCATCAGATCGAGATGGAACCAATTGCGGGGCAGCAGGATCTGACTTTGGAGTGTCGTCCGGTGCGTATCTAGGAGACCTCGGAGCATGTTTTGAGGAAGAGATCAATCAAGTATGTTAAGGTCTTGTGGACTAATCAGTCTGAGCGCGAGGCTACTTGGGAGCTTGCGGAGCTGATGCGGCAGAAGTATCCAGAACTTTTTGCTGTGGGTGAGTATTGTTGATTCATTAATCTTTTCTTTTGTCGTTCCAATAGGAGCGTCAGAATTCGAGGTCGAATTTTTTTAAGGGGGGTAGAGTGTGATACCAGTTTGCAAAAAAGAGAAGTTGGAGGTCATTTTTGCCTTGTTTTCTTTTGTTGTTTCTCTTTCGGGTGGTGCGTTTTTGGAGTTTGGAATTTTTGGGAAGCATTCACCAGTAAAATAGTAGAATGAGGTTTAGTCTCATGCGCTGGGGTCGGGAACTGACGTGTGAGCGAGTTGGGCTGTGGATCTCGATCTGGCCCTCTAGTTCCCCCTAACCCTAGCCTCCCCCTAATCCCCTAACCCTAGCCGCCCCACACCCTAATCCCCTCTCTCTTGTGCAGCCACCACCCCCTCCCTCTCTAGCATTTGGCCGCCACCCCCCCATCCTCCCTCTCCTCTCTTTTCCCAAGAGCTGCAGCCGCCCCCCCTCCCATCTTCTCTTCTCCAAGTGCCACTCTTCCTCGCCGGATCTTCTTCGTGTGGGTGGAAATTTTGATTGGAGAATTGGTGGGAGGAAGGAAGGATAAAAGGAAGAACCCAAGGTGATTTTGTGATTATCTTTTGTTGTATTTGTGCTGCAATCAAATTGAGTACATGTTTACCCATGAGAATCGGTAGAGGTGCTGTCCAGAAATTTTGTGGGAGGGCGAATATCAGTAGTTCTAGTGATTTCTGGGAATTTTCATGGGTTAATTAGTGGGAATCAGTGAGAATCATGTAGAGCTTTGTCATAACTTTCCAACGAGTACTTATGCGCTCAATTCAGAGTTATATTTTAGGAGATATCGTTGTTTGAATCCGGGTATGTTGCTGTCCAAAAAAACAGATTTTCAGGTGGGCGAACAGCAGTAGTATTAGCAGTTTCTGGGGATTTTTCGTGGGTAATTAGTGATAATCAGTATGCGAATCATGTAGAGCTTTGTCTTACCTTTCCAATGAGTACTTATGCGCTCGATTCGGAATTATATTTTAAAAGATATCGCTGTTTGAATCCAGGTATGTTGCTGCCCAAAAAAATAACAGATTGCAGGGTTCATCTTGTGGACTGTTTTGCTAATTAGATGTTGGAATTTAATTATAAATGGTATACAAAACTTGTGGGGAATTTTATGTAGATGCCTCTGGAGTTTTTGCTTGTTCTCCACTGCTGTCATAATTTTAATGTTATGAAATTGTTAAGCAGCGCCACTGCAGTTTGGTGGGTGTGGGAAGAATTGTTACCCGTGACGGGGTTTGAAATTGTGCGTAGGAGTGGCGTTGTTTATGAGCGTTGTTATGTGAAATTGGTGCACTAAGTTGTGTGTCAAAAACAGATGGTGGACTTCCGGATCGTACTTAGGGATTTGTCCAAACTTCCGGTGAAGGCAAGTAAAATAGTGATGGTTATTCCGTCAGTCGATCAAAGTGTCTTATACTTGATTTTGTTTGTGCTATATGTGTTCGTATTCATATTCCTAATTGGGTACCATCATTTGAAGATATTCATGTTTTATGGTTATTCCGTCAGTCGATCAAAGTGTCTTACCCATGTTGTTTATTATCTGGAATAGGTGGAAGTATATGTTTAGCACATTTTATTTGAGAAGGACTCATGTTGTTGACATGCATAATGCATTCATCATCCATTGCATGAAAGTTTCGTCGCGATCTTTTGGTCCAACCATACCGATACAATGAGCATCATATGTTGCCCGAGAAGGGGTATGATGCAGCTTCATATCCTTAGAGGTATGAAGGCAGAAGTCATTACTGCATCTGTAGCCATGTGCATTCATGAGTGAAGTGTGGAACCTATTATGGTGATGTAGATACTGTAGATCTTTACCTTGTGATTCATCTTGGAAATAAGTAATTCGTTACTTGTTTACTTACTGTAAATTAATATTCAAGAAGGAAGTTGTGAACTACGTGGTTGTTTAAGCACGGTTTGTTTACATTGTGCAGTTGTTGTTTGCTCTTTTTACTTGCTGAGATGTGTCATTTCACTCTTGCATTGTCTGATGCAGGCACATGATCTTTGCTTTGGGAAAAGAAGGGATGTAGCAGCACGACCACTACACCTTTAAATAAAGGAACCACTGCTTAATAATGATTTTAAACAGGGAGGGTCTAGTCTAGAGGATTAATATGTTCTAGCCTTTCATGGTAGTTGAACTGACTTTGGGTGGGCTGAGTTACCTATTTTTTATTTGGTCATGAATGTTCATTACTACCTTTGCATTTTGATTATACTATGTGAATTATCTTTCTTTTTATATTCTGTATAAACTCTATGTTCCCCTCGTTATGCTTCTTTCAAGGGAGGTGCTGCCGGATTTTACAATACTTTCTTTCTCTATTTCTTTTCTTATGTTGTATAAGCTTTGTGGGAAGGGTATTTGGTAACATTCATTGTGTGGGAGTAGTGGGGTGTTACATACCATGACAAGAATCTTCACCTAGATGTGTCATACTATCAATATAAACACACTTACCCCTAGTGAAGAACTCTTTTGCACACTTCTTCTCCTCTTATTTACCTTATCAACTCTACTAGTATACCAGTACACTCCCTTTGTAGAATAGTCAGGGTCTAAGAGCCAACATCCTTCTAGCACCAATGGCAGATGACCTTTCTTCCTCCATTGGGAGCAACTCACTCTCTTCCTCTGATTCATACTTTACCCTTTATTTTTTCGATCCACCTTCCTCCCCTCTGCCTTTCCTCTTCCCCTTCGCTTTTCATCTTTGAGGTAACGGTCCCTTGGACTTCTTAGTACGATCTGATCTTGAGGCATCTTACTTTGAGTGATCGAATGTGGATGAAGATAACAATGACGACAGCGAAGTGGCAGAAAGGTTGGCTTTCCTGCTTGTAAGGAAAATGGACCCTGGCATCTTACTTTGAGTGGACGAATGTGGATGAAGATAACAACGACGACAGCAAAGTGGCAGAAAGGTTGGCTTTCCTGCTTGTAAGGAAAATGGATCCTGGCTCCATTTGACTAAGTGATTTTGGTGTTTGATGTTCAACATAACCTATGGACTAATGTATTTAAGTGTTTATGTTTTGTAGTTCACAGGATGCAAAGTGGATTGGACTGAGGCTCTCAGAATGCAACACCTCAAAGAAGCCCCTTAAAGACTTATAGAAGACCTTCAAGTATTAAGCAAAGTACAAGACACAAGTCAAGAATTAAGCCCAAACAAAAAGGATTGAAGAAACCAAAGATAGGTTGAAATTCTCTTGGTGGTGCACTAGACTGGCGCACCGGACCACTTAGCTAGAGAGATTTTATTGGAAAAGTGGGCAGCTGGCGCACCAAACCGTGCGGGTGTGCACCAGACTAGTTTGCTAGAGATGATGTTTTTTGGACACTCGGGCACCTGGCAGACCATACCCATGCGGGTAGTATACCGGACTAGATCCAACGGTCGGTAACGGCCTTGTGACATGGCGGGCACCAGACCGTGCGGGTCGCACACCAGATAGTGACTATAGCACAGAGAATCTGTTAGAAGCTAACAACTAGCTGACATGGATGCACCAAAGTGGTCAGGTGCAATGTAGAAAAGTCTGCTTTCTCCAACGGCTCTATTTTGGGAGGGCACTATAAATACCCCCATAGCCAGCCATTCCAAGGTGTGGAGAGTTGGGCAACCTTTCTATTGAGTTGATACACATATCTATTTGGGGAGGGCACTATAAATAACCCCATGACAATAATAAGTACAAATAAGCACTAAGTAAAAACATTTAGCAAAACCTTATGAGAAGGATGTGAAACTAAAGGATAAACTAACACCCATAGTGAGCATCAATCTAGTACTCTATTTCTTTGTGAAATTTTTTATTGAACTTTTGGGAGAGCCAGCGTAATTTCTACAGCCTCCTCTGGATCCCATGCTCAATCTCTTGCCCTTCTTGCATGCGTGAGACGTGCAATGGCGTCGCGCTAGGGTGGCAAGGTGCATGACATTTGATAGTGATGGTAGCATAGCCGAGCCGTCGTCTAGCAACTCCATCTGTGGATCTCACACGCTGTCATAGTGAGTGCTCGCAGTCACCCAGTGCCTCTGAACATTCTCCCTGATTGTTGGTGAAATTCTAGGCAATTTATAGATAGAGATCAATATCCGAAGATGATCAGAATCTTTGCGAACTTTTCTTCACAAGAACGTCCCAACCATTCTCCTACATAACATTCATGTATCTTCATAGCCCACTAACACTCGATGGTTCAGATCACCGAGCCATATCATTCTGCTGTTGGAATGCAATATTGCAAATTGCTTGAGCATAGCAAGATTGAAGATCATGGTGGTTCAGAGGCGCTTTAATATAAAATCTTAATAGATCTGAAAAATGTTTTCGGAAACGCGTGTCGTAGGTTGACATTCTTGAGGATCATACCTCAACGATGTCGCCATTGCTGCAAACCTCATCATCATCCTTGTTGCTATAGGTCAAGTGGATGTAGATGAAGCAGTGACCAGTGTAATATAGTGTCAATTTGATGATGACGCAATGCAGCCTTTGAAATGCATCTTAGATGGAAAACACACACATAAGTATATCTAATTGCATAGCAAAAGTTAGATATATATCATGCTACACATGATTTTATAATTTGGAATTGAGGGACTATATATCATGCTATGCATGATTTTTGCAGCTTCTACATGAATGAAAAACGCATGTTTCTACCTGGGTAGAGCACAAAACTCATGATTTCAGACCAACAAACTTCCAAAAAATTGTCATATTTAAGTTGGTATAAATAGCATTCATCAGTAAGGTTAAATAATTCATTTGAGGATATGCATGTATGCATGTTAGTGTGTGTCGGTAGCCCAATTTTTTATGAGGAGTCTAGAGTCAAATAATTAGATGAAGATCACCATGTATCATACACAAGTAAGTAGATGAAGATCATCATACATATTGAACTCCCATGTCTACTTTACAATTGGATGTTGGTGAAAGCTGATATTATGTATAGGTGTTCTAGTAATGGAATTTCAAAGTTTAATAAGAAACTAAAAGTCAACATAATAAATGAAAATATTTACGTTGGCATATATTATATACATAGACACAGTGATCCAGTAGCTATGTAGTGTGGTTTGAACTACACAACTAAATTAGCTAGAAGAATGCAAGATAGGGTTGCGCGAATCGGCTTGGTGGCACTATGTTGGTCTCCATGATCCAGGATCTGCTTTCTGGATACTGTGAAACTCCTTCTCCTACAATCAACTTGAGAGATCGAGGGCAAGTGGGTCGTTCAAAGATGTGTTAATGTTGATATTGGTGCCACTCGATCTACCGATGGTGGCGATGATGAAAGTGTTGACACCTTTCGTCTTCAGAAACAACCCCGTTCAACAAGAAAATCGTTGATTCTAAACATCTCAACAACGTTTACCCTAACTACAACATAAGGCTGACTATAAATGATTTGTCGATCGATGAGCAGAAGAAATTTAAAGACTACATGAAGAAGCTAGATGAGGAGTTCCAGCGATGACAAGTTCAGAAGTGTGAGGAGGCGTAGGAAAAATACTTGGTTCACTTCAAGAAGATATGATGGCAAGAGGTGCAGCTCTCCGAATATTTACAATGGACGCATGCATGTATTCTACAATGAACTATCTACGTATATGAGCTTTCTCCAATACTGTCGACCTCAAGACGACACTACAATATTTTCCTAGCGAGGTCCCTCTGGGGGTGAGATCCAGGTCCAACCAAGGGCTCTCTACGCGGTCGCGGACAATCCACCGCCCTACCACAGATGATCCGGTGACCTATTGTGGACAGTCAAATGACCTATCGCGGACCATTCGACATCTCGCAGAGCCAAACCTAAGGTCCTGCTTATCACGAGGATACCATAGGGCTCATTGCTATTTGGCCCTAAGAAGACGTCATCGTAGAGGTGGAATTCAAGACCATATTGCAAGGTAGTGTTATTTGTCTTACATCTTATCTAATCTTACAAAGATGTTCACCAAGTTCTCATTCTCCACGAGCAGGATCTAGGGATTATCGGTATGTGTGATGGTGTGTCGACTAGATGCAACGGGTTACCGATGGCTTCCGGTATGGTGCTTGTGGAGCGATAGTGGTTGGTGGTGGTTCAGTAGCCTAGAGGTGGTTGTTGGACTACATGGATTGTGATATCAATTCAACTAGTCGTTGCCTTTAATTAATTTAATTGTTTTCTTTGTTCTTGTTGCCTCTATTGCTTGATGCTTTTACGGGGTTTATTGCCTAGTTGCAATTGCAAGGTGGTCACACTTATCTTTTTTTATGAAGACTTCAGGACCTCTTATTATTGTCATGATGAAATAGAACTCCTCTTTATCTAAAAAAGGAAGGTTATATTCTTCTTTTTAATATATAGCAAGCTCTTCTACTAGATTCTTTAAATAAAATGCTGAAAAAGTTTTTTTCAATTCAGGCACCCAAACCTTAGGAGAAAGCTATATAGCTGTCGCTTTCAACTGACCGTGCAGTTTCCCTCTCCAGAAAGCTGATTTGTAGTCCAGCCGGATAACACAGAAGAACCACATGGTCCAAATAACAAAATGGCACCAAAATATCCTAAGCACATTCTCGTGAAGTTTGAAATCAAACCAAAATCAGTTGACACGATCTTGGCGTAGGATTGCCTCGGGACGAAGCAGCCAAACACACCCAAGTTGGCGACGTGACAACTCCCTGCATAGACCCGAAACCCCTCGGCTTCTACACACAAATGACAGAGCTCAGTCGGGGGAACAGATCTTACAATGGGATCTTGCCCAAATTCACGAAGATTTGGAGCTTATGAGCGCTTGAACACGAGTAAAAGCAAACCGCCATGTGCTCGACCACGGCTGGCACGCCAGTGCACGCCCGACCGCGCTTCTGCACCCGCGCCTATAAGATCCCACAAGGCCTCGACCGTAGTCCCTCGCATGCCCTCACTCCTGCCTGAGCCTGAGATCACCGGAGTTCGCCGATAAGAGCAAGCACCACCGCCCGCCACCACCGCCCGAGCACAACCGCCTTGCCAGCCATTCCCGTAGACCCCCAACCTCGCCCGAGCCCTTGGACAACTTCCTCGAGAGACCGTGAAGCTTTCCCAAGCTTGAGCCAAGGCCCTGCCCCATCGGAACAGTCAAATCGGCCTCACTGGACTTTAGCCGCCTGCCGCCGCACGTGGACTGGACTACAAGGAGAGCCATTCCCAAATTCCTTGCACCCACAACCTCACTGAACTTCTGTGAAGCTCCCCGACTCACTTGATCGAACTATAGCACCGTGTTCAGGCCGAGCTTCTCTCCGCCAACAAGCTCGCCCGCGTGCGCACGAGGCCAGAACAGCTCCGACCACCACAAGCGACGAGCCGACCATCGACGTGACCCTCGTGACCTCCCCGACGTCGCCGACCATCCCACCAGAACTTCACTATCACCGGTAGCCATGCCAGGACGATTCTCCTTTCAGCTACTGTTCCTATGACCTAAGGACTGCGGGTTAAATGCCAGGAAATTCCAGGGGGTTAAGTCTTAAGCCACAAACTCAGCTGAATAGTAGACCGAGGACTCGTTTGTAAGGGAAGAAAAAAACTTTAACCAGGGACCCGAGTGCAAGATGTTTTTCTTTTCCCTTTTCGAATTTATAAGTTATTTTAAATCTGCAGCAAACTTGATAAATGCATAACTTGAAGAATATTCATCCAAATTTGGTCAAATCAATTTTGCTGAACTCTGTAAAATATGAACTATCAAACAAAAATAATAAACTCCATGTTTCCTATGCTATTTTCTAAAGTTTTGAAATAAATTAGAAAACTACCCAAAACTTAATAATGGAGAGAAAAATAGAAATGGTTTTAGACTAGGCTTGAGAAAATTTATGGAGATACTTGGCCAGTAGTTACACTGTTTAAAAAAGTTAAGTACCCCAGTACCCAAGCTTAAACAAATTTTATCCCTTAGGATATATTTTTACCCAAACCATGGAAAAATAGAAAAGGGCACTAAAAATAGACACTAGAGAGCAATATTATTTTCGTACTATGATTAAGTGATAAAGTTCATAAGAAAAATATGTGAAACCCTAGTCCAGTACTGATCTGGAATTTATGATTTTATTTAGGTATTAAATATTTAAGAAAGATAATGATTAGAAATATGAGGACATCTGCAGTAGTGGTAAGAAAAAATTAGTAGACCCTTGACCACTATTGTACCAATGTAAAAATAGTAACCACCCCAAAATATCACAGTAAATAGGTTAAACAAATAAAACTAGGATTTTGCCAATACTTCAAAAATAAAAAGAAAGACTAAAAGTGGGAAACAGTGAGCAACCCTATTTTTCCCTAAGTATTTATGATGTGTACTACAAGGGAAAAATATAAAACTAAGGTGAAAATACAGTGGAATACACCCCACCCCCTGCCTCATGAGAAAGATCATATATTCTAAGAAATCATACAACCCATCCCCAATAAGTAAAAATAACCAACTTTAGGAATGATTGCTCTTGCGCAAAGAAGAAACTAGAAAAATTGGGAAATTTGTTGTTTGACATTTTTCAAATAGAGTGGTAATAGAAAGCACCCACTAAGCCCCCAAATATTAGAAAATTACCATTAATTAACCATTAGGTATCTTTGGCTAAAATTTGGCATAGAAGCATGTTATCACCCACAAACACCAGCAAAAATAAGTATTAGGGCAGAAGCCATTTCTACTCAAGGGTTTAGTTCAAAGTACCCCCTTTGCCCTAGATTTTAATATTTTTGTACAGAGAAAACTACTCTCATTTTAGGCCTCAATTTTTGAGACAGACTTATGTGAGCCAGTGGAAAATGTCTAAAATAGAGGCGTAATTCAACCTGCCCTATAAAAGACCTTAAAAGTTAAAAAGGGAAAGAAATCCTTGAAACCTAGTATGCACTTTAGACATGAACAATAATTGGATATTTATGTTGCATTCATACTCATACATTTGCATTCATTAGATTGCAACCTCGCTGACGGAGAGTACGTGCTCATCCCCGAGAAGGAGTTGCCCAAGAGGAAGTCCAGGAGCCAGCTCTAGAGCCTGCCACCGAGGACCTCCCTGCAACCCCAGCTTTTGAAGGCAAGCCCCGATTTTACGCATAACCGTTTATATATGCTATTTTACTACACTTAATGTTTGTAGGTTTGTAATGTGCACTTAAGTAGGAGTTGGTTGAAACCCTAGTTGCATGAACTCAGGATTCCTTTCGGAGATGGATACTAGTATGCTAGGTCGAGTAGCTGCTTTGCTAATTAGGGATCTCGGTAGAAGTCGAGTGATTTTTCTAGCACTTGCACGAGGTCAGGAATTGATTGTATTCGTCTTGATAACGGGATCTATGATGGTCTATGGACTTCAATCAAGGGTGGATGCCTTGTCTATGAGACGGGAATGGAATTAAGGATTAATGTGCAGATACCTGAGTCAAGCGTTTGAAAGTACTAAACATATGTCGAAAAATATGGTAACCGGTAAGTCTAGTACCTGAGTGAAGTCGGACGCGGACTTTCCCCCTCACTTGTCCTAAGACGAGGTCTCCCATGCTAGCTATGGTGGATGCAAGTGCAGCCACTGCACGGCGGCAGCCGGGGTCAGTGGGGCATTGTATGCCAAGGCAGTGAGCCCTGGCCGCGAACGAGGAATCGATGGGGACGACTGACGTGTACGTGTGGGGACAGAGTGCCCCTATATGTCATGTGTTTAGGTTTACCTTGCAAGGTTAAAACTTGATTCGAATCGTATGTTTCTCGCAGCTAATGAGACTACTTGACCCCTTGTACTGCATCGAGTAAAAAGTGGAATGAGGTTTCTTGAGATAACATGTTAATTGCATGTAACACCCCAGGTGTTATTGTACGTAAACCGCGAGTATGGACTTAAGCGCGGGATATCAGTATATAAAATGGTCACTGAATTCTAGTCATCTTTGTCTATCACGATTTTAATATCGTATCTGTCTCTGTCTATCTAAGTCGTTTAAAACAATTAGAGAAATTTGGACTTTAAAAATCTTTCAAGACGTTAAGTCTATGCTGTTCAGATCGATCGAGTACATGAATATGATTTCAGAAAGAGTTCGAATTTTATAAATTCGACCACGATTCATATCCAAGAAAAACAAGGCGTAGAGTTATAAATTGAGCTGCTCTCTAGCTGAATGTTCAGTTAGCGACGAAATTCGTTTAGGTTCAATTAAATCAAATGTCTATTAAAATATCGAATCTGATATCGTTTAGTTTAATCCGTCGACATCAGGCTAAAACTCATCCTTGCAATTTTGCCCTAAATAAATTTATTTAGAATTCGACGAAAAAAGTTTTCAGTTCAAAATAATCTTGATCCCGTGTGTTACCTGAGAAATCGTGTTCGAAGATTTATAATTGAGTTTTATTTTCTAGCAATTTATCAATGGCAGAGAAATCAAATGGGTTCAAATAACAGATAAATTTTTATTTGGGTTCAACTAAATTAATGGTGTCTCAAATATTGTATCTGATATCCGGTACATTTAGACCTCGCCCAAACCTAAACTGTAGAAATTGGATATATATAGATGTTTTCGTAAAAAAAAGGGGGCGATGAAAAATCTCTTTTCTTTACTACGTACCGTCTTGATCTTTATATCTTGACGCATGTGTTCGAACCAAAAATGAGCGGCCGGACGGTCCGGCCCTGAGGCCGGACGGTCCGCGGTCCGGACAGTCCGCGCCTGTGGGCCGGACGGTCCGCGCGTGCGCAGAACAGATTAGGGTTCCGAGTTTTGTGTTACGGTTGTTAGCTAAAATCACGGGAAAAGCTCGGAAATTAGTTTGTAAAGGGTCCAGCCCCCCTCCTCTATAAATAGAGAGGTCTACGGCCGATTTGTAAGGATCAACAATCGAATCAATACAACTTCTATTTCGCATTTTATCCTAGGAGTAGTTCTAGTCTAGTTTAGGTTTAGTCTTCCAATCCCCAAATTCTTCGTCTCTCTTCGGCTCTACGTCGATTAGAGGAGTCTAGGTCGGCCAGCCCGAGCCTAGACACAACCTAGGATCTCTACTCCCCGACGGGGTCCCTCCCGGGAGCGAGATCCAGGCGCCGTCGGCGATCTTCCGCCGTCCCTGCGTACGCGCGGACCGTCCGGCCCCAGGGCGCGGACCGTCCGGTCGTCAGGCAGGAGCCCTAGCCGCGCATCAGGCCGCGGACCGTCCGGCCTCAGGCCGCGGACAGTCCGCCCCTGCGCAGAGAGCACCACCGCGCCTCGCACCAGGCCGCGGACCGTCCGGCCCCTGCGCGCGGACCGTCCGCCCCTGTGCAGAGGGCACCGCCACGGTTCTTGTTGAGTGTTTGGCGCTCCGAAAAGGCGTCAACATACTTTTTGGCGACTCCGCTGGGGACAACATATCTAAGCTCATCAAATCGGCCCTCAATGGCCGGTTCAAGGGATAGCTCTGATATTTCTCCAAGCAACATCATAGAGCCGACTTGGGAAACCTTGCCGGCTGACGAGCAGCTCCAGTTCGAGGAGCACAAGGAGCGGATGATCCAGGAGGCGAAAGCAAAGTTCTTGGCCAACTTCAAAGTGGACAGGAACAACAAGGTCGTCCGACATCGGGCGACGGATCCGGCTTCGCTCCAACCCACGCCAGATATCCCCAATGTAAGTAATACCAACGATCTGCAATCTCTTAGAAATTATGTAGAAGATCAGCGTGAACAAATGCAGAACATCATAGGGGGTATGCAAAGCGATCTTAAGAGACTAGTACGTGCATTTGATAAATCTAGTACAGCAAATTTTCCTTCGCACGAGGTTGAGTTAGGAAATAACGCGTGTAACACATCGGCTAAAGGTTGTCACGACCAGTCACAACCCCTTTATGGGATGCCGATGGACACATACCCTAAGCAACCGCAAATCGGCAGCAAACCAGCCGATCTGCACATGCCCGGACCGTCCGCACGTGAGCGCGGACCGTCCGGGCCAGCAACAGTCGGGCCTATTTTTAATGAGTTACCTAGGTATGCGCCCGAGCCACCACACACGACACAGAACCCAAACTACCTAGCCGGACGGTTCGGGTACGTATCCGGACAGTCCGTGCAGGAGTCTTTTGAGGAGGATTATTACATAAATCCTCGCCCGTCCCAGCAACACTTCCCATCACACTATACAATGCATCAACCCATTAATTCAAGATCTAGAGCCCAGGAAAGCTTTCCGGCCCCACCCAGGAGGCCGGAAAGAAACGATCAAACCTATGACCCATATAGGGCAAATGAAAATGCACCACGTAACTCAAACCAATGGGGGGAAAGACAGCATGCTAATATCCAACCAACCCCATCTATGTTTGACCAGAGAGCCGGTGGTCTCGCACCGGCTGCCATTGATATAGTAAGGGAAGAAATAGCCGGGGCGTTCCGAGATAAGCTCGGAGTAAGCATGGTTCCTGGGGGGCAATCATATCGGAAACCTTATGACAGCCGATTTGATCACCACCCATACCCACAGGGAACCAGGATACCCGAATTCGCAAAGTTTTCGGGTGATCAAGGGAAAAACACACGCGAACATATAGGCCAGTTCTTAGCACAATTGGGAGAATTGGCCGACACAGAGGCATTTCGCGTGCGTTTATTTTCATTATCGCTAACAGGAACCGCGTTTGCATGGTATGCCACTTTACCTCCTAATTCCATTTCATCATGGGGGGATTTAGAACAAAAATTTCATGATCATTTTTTCTCCGGTGACTATGAGTTGGATTTAGTAGATTTAGTGTCGCTGCGACAGACAAAAGATGAATCGGTTAATGATTACATCCGGAGATTCCGAGATACAAGAAACCGATGCTTTCAAATTCATTTAGCAGAGAAACAGCTAGTAGGATTAGCGTTTAATGGTCTGCGATATTATTTAAAAGAAAGGTTAGAAGGCATCCAATTCTTTACACTAGCACAATTACACCAGAGAGCTTTGGCTTGTGAAAGCCGAAGCAAAGAAACTGCTAAAACAACTCGTCACAACGTACATGTAGTAGAATGCGACCAAAGTAGCTCAGAAGACGAATCAGCAGAGGTGTATGCTGCTGAAATGGTTTGGCCAAAGCAGGCCAAATCTTCGGCTTGTGCTTCCTTACAGCCGGTTCAAAAGAAACGGCAAGAGGAGGTTAAGTTTACATTTAATGTTGGTAAGTGTGATAGAATATTTGATGAATTACTTAAAAATGGCAACATTAAAATAAATCACACTGTTCCATCCGCCGACGAGCTAAAGCGTCGTGCATATTGCAAGTGGCATAACTCATTTTCTCATGCCACTAATGATTGTAATGTATTCCGTCGACAGATTCAATCGGCCATTAACGAAGGACGATTGAAATTTCAGGAAATGCAGGTGGATACAGAGCCTTTTCCGATGAACATGATTGACTTCGAGGGCAAGAAGGTCCTAGTTCGGCCAAACACGGCCGATAAAGACAAAGGCAAAGAGACAATCATCGGCAATGCTAAAGAGGCCGATGGAGATCGTAAAGTGTCTTGCAGGAAAGTGGTGGCCGAGAAGACTCCCGATGGAGGGGAGACCCTAAAGGTGACCATCACAGCCTCCAGTACTGGGGGGCAAGCGCAGGCAGGGAGACAAATGCAGGAACCCGTGCTGCGTATCCCGGACGGTCCGGCACGTAGGCGCGGACGGTCCGGGACTCCACCGGACGGTCCGGAGAGCTCCGGCGGACGGTCCGGCCATACTCAAGATTCACAACGTCCACGTACTTTCAAACCACGACGACCAGAGATAGGTACGTGGAAAACAAATACATTCAAAGCAGCTGGTCGGTTGGTTAAAGCCGGCCCAACTTTTGATCAATTATTGTCTAAATACGTAAAAAAGAAGGCCGGCCCCAGTAACCGGCCAGCAAAGCGACCCCGCTCACCCATTAATGAGCAGCGTCAGGTTAGGCCGATTGGACCACCCCACCAATCGGAAGAAATGAAAGGTCATACTGTACAAGTGAGACCTAACGTACCTGCATGGACACCTCCACCTCCATATCCACCTATGCCATATCCATACACATATTTACCTCCGCCATATGTCCCAAATCAAATGTGGGGCATGCCACCATATCCATTTGGGATGCCTCAGTACCCCGCCTGGGGGGCACCCCAAATATCTGTTTTTGACAGGTTGACGCCACCAGTACAAGACCGATTGAGCACTGCTCAATCCGGTCACCAGGCACAAACCCAACAGGATTGCCGGACTACTCGGCCTTCCAGGCCGACCAATCCGGCAGGGGGGCATATGCCTGCAGCAACTCAAAAAACAACAAAAAAGGATATCATCAAAATAGGCACTGCAGATGTTGTCATACAAGGAGACAATAAAGGGCCGATGATTTTCGGCGAATCGGCCAACATGACCGAAAAGGATACGGCTACCATCAAAACAGCCGATCCAAAATACTCCATGCCTCGATGGTGCCCAGCAGGATTGACACGATCTCAAAAGAGGAAGTTACAGCGCCTAAGAGCGAAGGAGAGCCAGGAGAAGGAGGCGGAAAAGACATTTAATGACACACATCCACTATACCCGCCACCACAAAAGAAATGGAGACCGAAGGCCGTTGAGAAAAAACAAACGGCCACAGAAATAGAAAGTCAACCTGCACCAGGTGCGGACCTTCCGGCCCCCGCGTGCGGACCGTCCGCCGTTCACCAGGAAAGCTCTGGACAACCTGCACCAGGCGCGGACCGTCCGACCCCCGCGTGCGGACCGTCCGCCGTTCATCAGGAAGCCTCCAACAACACGACAACATCCATGGAAGAGGACGACCTGCTAGGAGAAGACCTGGTCGACTACGAGGCTTCTCCAGAACGCCCAGGTATGGGTGTAAATATTATTACATTTTCTTCCGATTGCACTATCATTGGCGACGATGAACCTGTTGCTGCCCAGTTTGATTTTGGTCCTAAAGAAGCCGCCTTTACTAAACCAAAGGAATCGGTAAACCATTTAAAGCCGCTCTTCGTGCGTGGTCACATTGATGGAATACCGATTGCTAAGATGTTGGTGGATGGAGGGGCGGCTGTAAATCTAATGCCTTATTCATTATACAGAAAATTAGGTAAACAAGATGACGAACTTGTTAAAACCAACATGACCCTCAGCGGTGTTGGGGATAGTTCGATTAAAGCCAGGGGAGTCACGTCCGTTGAATTAACCATCGGGACTAAGACCCTTGCTGCTGCATTCTTCGTCGCCGATGTAGAAGGGAATTACAGTTTAATTCTAGGCAGAGATTGGATTCATGCCAATCAATGTATACCTTCTACATTACATCAAATGCTAATACAATGGGTAGGCGATGAGGTAGAACAAGTACATGCTGATGTATCGGCCTGCATCGCTGTGGCCGATGCCCCTGTACTCTGGACTTATGAGACTGCTACATGTCTCACAGGAGTAGATTTTTCTGATTATCAGTTCATAAGTATAGATAGGAAGGGTTTCATTCCTGTAATGCTAGAGCCGATGGAGAATCGGCTGAATCCTAAATAGAGTTTAAATGATGAATACACACAAAGTTCATGAGTCTTTGATCACGGACAATTCGGTTCTCAAAGCCGGATGGCCCGGTCTTTCGCAAAACAGTTCGGACTTTAAGACCGAACATCTATCACAGCAAAAAGACAGTATTACGGATGATCCGGTCCCCGAGACCGGAAAGTCCTCCATCACACAAAGATCATCTGATTCCTCTGTGGGGGACATGATAGAGGAATTCAGAGATCTTGATAAACTAGGACAGGGGTTTACATCGGCTGATCCTTTGGAGGAGATTGACATAGGAAATGGTAAAACTCCAAGGCCGACTTTTGTAAACAAGACCCTGGAGACCGATTCTAGAACTGAGATGATCGGTCTATTGAAGGAATATTCAGATTGTTTTGCTTGGAATTACACTGAAATGCCTGGACTAAGCCGAGAGATTGTCGAACATCGGCTGCCCATTAAGTCTGGTTTCAGACCTTTCAAGCAGAAAGCTAGAACATTTCGTCCAGATCTTCTCCCACGAATCAAGGACGAAATCCACCGGCTGCTAGAAGCTAATTTTATTAGACCTTGCAGATACGCAGAGTGGGTCTCCAATATTGTGCCGGTGGAGAAGAAGGAGTCAGGTAAACTTAGAGTATGCATTGATTTTCGTAATTTAAATAAAGCGACTCCTAAAGATGAATATCCCATGCCCATAGCCGACACATTAATCAATAATGCATCAGGAAATAGAATTATTAGCTTCCTTGATGGTAATGCCGGATATAATCAGATTTTCATGGCCGAAGAAGATGCGTCTAAAACGGCTTTTATATGTCCAGGCTTCATTGGTTTATTTGAATGGGTTGTCATGACATTCGGTCTTAAAAATGCTGGTGCTACTTATCAGAGGGCTATGAATCTGATCTTCCATGAGTTGTTAGGAAACACTGTGGAAGTCTACATTGATGATATTGTAGTCAAATCGGCTAAGTTTAGTTCTCATATAGCTGATTTGCGCAAAGCCTTTGATAAAATGCGTCGGTATGGTTTAAAAATGAACCCACGTAAATGTGCTTTTGGAGTGTCGGCTGGTAAGTTTTTAGGATTTGTCATCCATGAACATGGTATAGAAATAGACCCTGACCGAATCAAGTCTATTCGGAATGTGGGGCCTCCGACTTGTAAGGTCGAAGTGCAGAGGTTTCTCGGCAAGGTGAATTATTTACGAAGGTTTATTTCTAACCTAGCCGGGAAGATTGATGCCTTCACCCCTATCCTTCGGCTTAAGAATGATGCTGAATTCACTTGGGGGGCAGAACAGCAGGACGCATTTGATCTCATTAAAAAATATTTGTCTTTGGCTCCCGTGTTAAAAGCACCACAAGTAGGAGCGCCATTCAGATTATACATTGCAGCTGAAGACAAGGTTATTGGGGCTGTTCTGACACAAGAAACTGAGGGGAAGGAGCATGTGGTGACATATCTAAGCCGAAGGTTGGTGGATGCTGAAACAAGGTACACTTTTATTGAAAAGTTATGTTTATGCTTGTTTTATGCATGCACCAAATGTAGATGTTATTTACTGTCTAGTCATTGCACTGTTTCTGGTCAAGCCGATGTAATCAAATACATGTTGCATAACCCAATTATGAGTGGTAGAATTGGTAAGTGGGCTTATGCACTCATAGAATATGACTTGGCCTATGAACCATTGAAATCTATGAAAGGCCAAGTCGTAGCGGATTTTATTGTAGAACATCGGGTTAATGATATTCATGAACTAGACATGTCATACCTCACTGTTACTCCTTGGACTTTATATTTTGATGGATCGGTTTGCAGTGAAGGGCAAGGAATTGGCATTGTGCTTGTTTCACCAAGTAATGTCTCCTTTGACTTCTCTAGCCGATTGAAAACTTATTGCACTAATAATCAAGCTGAATATGAGGCCCTCCTATTCGGTTTAGAACTTTTAAATAGTATGGGAGTAAAACATGTGAAGGTATTTGGTGATTCTCAGCTGGTTATCCAACAAGTGTTAGAAGAATATCAATGTCTTGATGGTACTCTAAATAGTTATCTTGAGAAATGTTGGAGCATAATCCATTCTTTTGACGAATTCAGTATTCGACATATCTCTAGAGTTGAGAATCATAGAGCTAACGATTTGGCACAAGATGCATCAGGTTATCGGATAAAGAGAGGGAAATTTCACAAAACTGAAATTCCGATAACCAGTGCAGAGCCAAATTCCCAGGTTGCGGACCGTCCGCGTGACGACGCCGGACCGTCCGGGGTTTCCAGAAATGTTTTCTCAATCGATTCGGCTGACAATGAAGCTGATGTAAGTGATTGGAGGACACCTATACTTAATTATTTACGAAATCCCAATATTAGGACAGATAAGAACATTCGGCGAACAGCTTTCAAGTATGTTTTGATGAGTGATGAACTTTACCGCCGAACAGTCAGTGATGTCCTGCTGAAGTGCTTGGGCCCAGATGATGCTATATTAGCCATGGCCGAAGTACATGAAGGAATTTGTGGTACTCATCAATCGGCTCCAAAGATGAAGTGGTTGTTGCGAAGGTCTGGTTTTTATTGGCCTAGTATGATAGCTGATTGTTTCAAGTACTACAAGGGATGCCAAGTGTGTCAAAAATTCGGCGACCTACAGTTGGTCCCTGCAGCCGAATTGCATCCTATCATCAAGCCTTGGCCGTTCAGAGGATGGGGATTAGACTTTATTGGAGAAATTCATCCTTCATCATCAAAGGGGCATCGGTTTGTGTTAGTTGCCACTGACTATTTCACCAAATGGACTGAAGCCGTTGCTCTGAAAAACATGACGCACAAGGAGGTAATTGAGTTCATAACTGAGCATATTATTCATAGATTCGGCATTCCTCAGACCTTGACTACAGATCAAGGGACTTCTTTTATGTCAAAGGAGGTACGTGAATTTGCTGAATTGTACAGAATTAAGCTGCTTAATTCATCTCCATATTATGCTCAGGCCAATGGACAGGCCGAGTCTAGTAATAGGACATTGATTAATTTGATAAAAAAGAAGATATCTGATAATCCTAAACATTGGCATAAGATTTTGTCCGAAGCTTTATGGGCTCATAGAATATCTAAACATAGTGCTACTAAAGTATCTCCTTTTGAGCTTGTCTATGGGCAGGAAGCAGTATTGCCTGTGGAAATAAGTTTGAATGCTGTCAGGTTCGCCAGACAAAATGACCTAACTGCTACTGATTATTATAATTCAATGATGGATAATATTGATGAGGTGACCGACAAGAGGATGATAGCTTTGGGAGCAATAGAAAAGGACAAGATCATGGTAGCCAGGGCCTACAACAAGAAGGTCAAAGCAAAATCATTCCAAGTAGGAGACTTGGTGTGGAAGACCATTCTACCTCTAAGAAATAAAGATCGAAAGTTCGGGAAATGGTCGCCAAGCTGGGAGGGTCCTTATAAAGTGAAGCAGGTGATGTCTGGTAACGCTTATTTACTACAAACATTACAAGGCAAGGATTTACCTAAGGCTTTGAATGGGCGTTTCCTCAAACAGTACCATCCTAGTATGTGGCAAGATGCCTAAGAAAACCGATGTGATCACATCGAGTTAGTTGCTTTTGGTTCGCCCAGCTCCACCAAAAGGCAGGGGGGCATATGTTCGAACCAAAAATGAGCGGCCGGACGGTCCGGCCCTGAGGCCGGACGGTCCGCGGTCCGGACAGTCCGCGCCTGTGGGCCGGACGGTCCGCGCGTGCGCAGAACAGATTAGGGTTCCGAGTTTTGTGTTACGGTTGTTAGCTAAAATCACGGGAAAAGCTCGGAAATTAGTTTGTAAAGGGTCCAGCCCCCCTCCTCTATAAATAGAGAGGTCTACGGCCGATTTGTAAGGATCAACAATCGAATCAATACAACTTCTATTTCGCATTTTATCCTAGGAGTAGTTCTAGTCTAGTTTAGGTTTAGTCTTCCAATCCCCAAATTCTTCGTCTCTCTTCGGCTCTACGTCGATTAGAGGAGTCTAGGTCGGCCAGCCCGAGCCTAGACACAACCTAGGATCTCTACTCCCCGACGGGGTCCCTCCCGAGAGCGAGATCCAGGCGCCGTCGGCGATCTTCCGCCGTCCCTGCGTACGCGCGGACCGTCCGGCCCCAGGGCGCGGACCGTCCGGTCGTCAGGCAGGAGCCCTAGCCGCGCATCAGGCCGCGGACCGTCCGGCCTCAGGCCGCGGACAGTCCGCCCCTGCGCAGAGAGCACCACCGCGCCTCGCACCAGGCCGCGGACCGTCCGGCCCCTGCGCGCGGACCGTCCGCCCCTGTGCAGAGGGCACCGCCACGGTTCTTGTTGAGTGTTTGGCGCTCCGAAAAGGCGTCAACAGCATGCAAAGTCCTGAACGTCTCCTGTAGGGATGAATCTAGCCATCGTGTAGGCTTATCCCCCACGTCATGCCTCCCTCTTCCTTATCCTTTCTTTTTACTGGAACCAAAAAAAATCCCATATCTTACTTTCATTCACTCCTGAGACTTTGATCGCCGTGGTTTTTCTGCACGCAGGCGCTCATCGCTCTTGATATTTCCTTGGCCGCCGCCACCTACAGACTTCGGCTTCTTCCCTCAACGTCTCTTTCTCTTCCCGGCCGTTGCCATCTCCCTCCTCGGCCTCCTCCCCATCTCCTCCCTCAGCTTCGTCTTCAGCCGCTCGGGCTTCCAACCGCTCGCCCTCTGCCTGGTGGACGTGCTTGCCCAGCCGTCCTCTACTTTTAGTCGATGCTCTCCCCCATGGTCGTTGAGCCATTCGTCTCTCTCTGCTCGCCAGTTTTCTTCACTTTGGGCTCGCCCAACTCGTTGATGCCCATCTTGTCTCCCTGCTCGATTCTGGTGCTCTTGCTCAGTTGTCTGGCCAACGCCCTAACATCGCCGCCCAAGCCATGGCCCTGGATGTGCTCGATCCCATCTTCCAGCTTGTCATCCGACCGACGGCCTCATCATTAGCTCCGGCGTCCGTCGCGTCCTGCTCCTTCCATTTGTACAACACTGCTCTGGTAGTCGTCCACCCTAGCGTCCAGTGCTGCTCTCGTCTCGCCGGGCTTTGTCTCCCCAACATTAGTCGCTGCTCCAACTCACGTTCGTGGACGTCGTATCTGCGACTCTGACAGTCCCTACACATAATCTGTGTTTTGTGTTCATCGCCGAATAAAAATCCTTGGCGTTTTGGAGAAAGCAAGATGAAGTTTGCTCTTCGATCGCTAGGTGTTCAATGTTATGCGCGAACCAGAAATCATTGCCAATATCGCGGTCTTCAAGTTGAGTTTATTTTATTGGTGAGCTGATTTCGTACTTCTATTATTTTATTTTAATGATTAGATGTGTTAGATTAAATTACTGGTAGAAAGGATAGTCATTATATGCTATTTTTATTTAAAAATAGGTTATTAATATTTATGTAATTTCTGATAATAATTATTAATTAGACATTTTTATATGTATATGGTAATTTAGGCGAGGAGTGCTTTGGTGGTGGATACAAATGACTAGGATAATTTAATTGATTTAATATTGGCAATGTGCTTGTGATCGCAATTGTGGCGTAGACACAACGTGTAACGCTCGGGTTTAAAATACGGTTTAGGCAAAGGAGATTTCGGTAGACAAGTACACGATGTTGGTGAATCGATGACGTTAAAAATAGGTTAGTATTAAATTAGCTAGCCGACGTGTTCCTCTCAAGTATTGTTCCGATTCTAATTGTTTGTGGAAATACTCGAACTAGAACCTGCTATTGATGCCATAGTTTCGAGTGAATTTAGTATTAGTGCGCGATTTCACTATTCCTACTAGTCGAGGTATTAAATGAATTGGATAAATGTGGTGGTCGCGATAATTATCGTGTTGTAGCTTTTGTGTCATTGTTGTGTTTATTGTACGACGAAATGTCTTAGTAAGTGCAGTGTTATAGTTGATGACACGATTGAAAACTAGACTATTAAATAGTGTGAGATTTTAATTAATTGGCGGGTTATGCAAAGTAGCCCGGTCGGGTGGTTTAGAAAGTTAGTTAATATGCTTCTTGTCTTATTTTAGATTTAGACGTCTAGAACTAATGAATCTAGGTCTGTTAATCTGTTGGTGTTAGGCTTTAACTAAAGAAGGTAAAGCGTATGTATAGGTTGTTAATTCCTAATATTTAATTCAGGTATAGTTAAGTTAAGAAAAAACATTAATGTTGTACTTAGTGGTATATTAATATCCAGCGTTGTTTGAAGTGTTGTAATTCCTCGCCACTAAATATTTAATCCTCTTCGGTGTAGCAATAATTAGTCATGTGTTATTCCTGTTTATATGCATTTATGTGCATTATGCAAATCATTTAGGTACGTTTATTGATTACGTGATGCAGAGGACCAAAGCTGAGTCGACCCCAAGATGTTGTTAAGCGTGGGCTTCTTTGCATGGTGATGCTGATGGACGAACCTAAGGATGGATGACCTGATCAAGTACCAGGATGGAAAATGCTCACCAAGTGGTCGTCATTTAACAACACTAACGTAGTGTTTATCCCAGGCAAGCCCCGGTGCATGCAACCTCTTGCTTGTGTTTTTAAATGATTTTTACACACTTTAAGTCTAGTGAAATGTGCATTAGGTTTATAGGAGTTGCTTGGAAACCCTTTGATGCATTGACTACCTTGAAATCCATTCCTTTTATAGATACTTCTAGTGAAGTATCAAATATTGTTTACAAAAATGCTTAGCCCTGTTTAGATCTTGTGGATAGAGGTTGTCTTTTGCAATAATACCTAGCTCAGGGGTTATCCTGAGGAACTATGGCTTCTACCTACAAGAATATTTTCATTGGGAGCATGGTGGGATCTTACTATAAAGTTCCATATAATGCTCTTTTCATCCTTAGGAACACAAAACAATCCTAATGATGGAAGTATTTGAATCAAGACTTGGGCTAGGAATAGGTGATGCTCCACCCAGGTTAATTAAGGATTGGATGCGTATGTAGGCCTGTATGATCAAGGACTATCTTAACTGGCCACATGCCCTGGATATGGGATAGGGTAAGCTTGAACCCAACTATTCCATACGTGAAAAGACAACCACGCACTGGGCGTGGGAGATGGTGGGAGTAGCAAGTACCCTCCTGGCTAGAGGCTGGACGGAGGAGTACGGTGCTCCTGGGTAGCGCAGACCGGTTCATGTTGTGGAGGATCTGTGGGAACGGTTGACATATGCACGGGTTGAGTGCTACATATGTCGTGTGGTTAGATATCCTCAGCTGAGTAAATCGATTCGGATCGTCGTTATATCCCCGGACAGTGGAGACTTGATCTCTGACCTGCAACCTAAGTCAGGATGTAAACATTATGAATAAAAATATTGTTGTATTGATGAGAGGGTGAAATTAGACTAGGTGCAATTAGAGTCTATTAATATTTAGTCTGGCGTTAAAATATTGAAAGTAAGGACTCACTTTAGTAATCTATTTCTGCAAAAGTATCTAATTTGATTCTTGCTAAAGCCCTTTCCTTGATTCCTATTTAATCATCATATCCTTGAGAGTCATTTTTCCTTAGTCGGATAAGACTTGCGAAAGTACACTTCGTACTCAGGGTTTTCGAACCCATATTGTTGCAGATACTAGATTTGTGCTGTTGTGAATGGTGTTAAGCGCCGGTGGGCACGACCTTCTTATAGGTTAAAGTAGCTCTTCTATACTTCTTAGTGAGGATTGTCATTGAGCTAGCATATATTTCAAACTTATAAATAATTTATAACATTTCAAAGTTTATTTCTTTGAATCACTTTGTAATCACTCCGATAAAGATAATGTAAATTTTTTGTAACTTGTAACTTTTTCTAATAAAGAAATTTCGCTGCAAATGTTCGTGTGTGATTTGTGTTTACTTAATCTTGCGATCTTGGTTGTAAGTGGTTTATCCGTGGTCCTTGGGACACTCGGACGGATCCTGTTAAGTTATCCGGTGCACATGCATAGCCGTCTGAGGTCTTTGAGACAAGTACAGGTGCATGTGGGCCCAATAACTTTGGAGGTTCTGTCACATTGCACTAAATGATTGTTACCATATATGCTTAGAGAGGAGCAAACCCAGCTTAATTAAATATGCTAGAACTGGAAAAGCTAAAACTGTTTTTAGACTCAGGTAGTGCTTTTGGCAAACCAAACCTCTCAGCCAAACAGCTTCATGGTCTAGAGGTAGAGGAGTAGACTCCTCACACCGGGTAAGTCTAGCTGAGTATTAGTATACTCAGCCTTGCTTGTGGTATATTTTTACAGGTACACTACATGACATGGTTGATGGTGTGACTTGGCCTTGCACCCTGCCACCGGGTTGGACGGTCGAATGGGATGCCGCCTCGACAGGAGAGGACCAGGAGGAGTAGTGGGCTAGGCCTTGCCCTATTCCTCAGTATCGTCGTTATCGATTATCCGCTGCATTATTGAGAACTTGTTATCTTTTATCAAACTCTGATTTATGTAATAATTCCAGTACTTTAAATTGTGGTTTCATGTTTATTGTATTCTCTTTGAGCCTCACCATCGTGTGAGCTAATGGTACTCGATCCTTGGTAAGTGGCTCTATTGGACGAGATCCGAAGAACTAAACGGTTTATTCCGGTTTAAGTGTGTTGCTGCCTTTAAAGGTTCGACTTGGGCACTTAAGCTGGAATAATTTGGGTGGTTCTGCCACAGCTGGTATCGGAGTGAATACCATTACAGAGTAATCAATAAGTCATGGATGCCAACTTTTCCAAAATAAAGTTTGCTTAGAAACCAGTGTTGGATCGTCAGGACTAGAACACTGGACCTAGGACGAAAGGCCTTAAGAATAATGGGATAGATAGGTGGCTATATAAGTAGGCCATAAAGGTTGACACTAGGATAGTAGGGATGCCTTAGGAGCACCCCTATGATCAATGAGAGGACGCTCATTCAAGCATGCATGCATTATAAAACATGAATAATTAAAAGTTAAAGAAAATGCATTGAATCATGACCCCCTAACGAACATTAGTTAAAAATGGGTAGCAAGTGAGTTGGAATAGATAAATCTAAGTTGATCAACCTCCTTTAAAACTTAAGCACACTTATCTCCTTACCGCTACCTTAGCACTTACGCTTAACCCTCTTCCACAGATGTCTTCACCTAGCCCCGCCAATGGAGGAGACACCCGCTTCAGCTTTGACTACCTTTCCCATGAGGGTTTTCCCTCTATATTGTGGGAGGTGCTCTGCTCCGCAGGATATCCCACACCCCCTCTGTACACGGTGTAGCTATACAAGGAGCATCGGGTGCCACGTTGTAGGGTTTGGCTGACCCTAGAGTCTCACCCTCTGCAGCCTGGGTGGTGTTCCCTTGATTTCGAGACTATCGGGTTTGGGCGGACGACACCACTGAGGCCGCAGCACTAAAGGCCTTGACGGCCTTCTGCGGATATCATCCCCTGGAGATGATGAT
Source organism: Zea luxurians (assembly GCA_029449295.1). Classification (NCBI taxonomy): domain Eukaryota; kingdom Viridiplantae; phylum Streptophyta; class Magnoliopsida; order Poales; family Poaceae; genus Zea; species Zea luxurians. The sequence continues at coordinate 40,388,482 of JAOPSE010000024.1, forward strand.
GCACCCACTTGGACTCTTCCCTGTCGAGAAGAGGGATGACCCCATGTAGTGCAACAGAGTGAGTCACGCGAAGGATGTGTGGGCCATGCATCCCGACCAGGTTGAGAGGATCACCGTCGAGTGCATGAGCGCACTGTACCGCCTGTAGGCCTTGCAGAGCGACGCCATGACACACCTCACTGAGCTCGTTCAGGCTACAAAGATCACCCTCGACAATCGGGAGGATTTCGTAGTCGACTTGTCTTCGGAATTGGTGGAGAAAGATCTACAGGTGGAACAAATGAACCAGCACATCCTGACTCTGGAGCAGCAGGTGGAAATCTGGGATAACACGATCGATATCCTGGAAATCCAGCTCCACGATGTGCAGGAAGAGCTTGCGGAGGCCAACGCTCACCTGGAAATGCACCACCAAGACATGGAAGCTAATGAGGCAGCCAGCAAGGGAGAGCAGAATCTCGAGGAGATAGAGCCAGCTTTTGGACTGAACGCGACTCCCTCTGGAGTGCCCCCTTCACCTGCATCCAGTGTTGCCTCTACCAATCGTAGTTAGACGGGTTAGATTTAACATGTTAGGAGAGTGGGAAAATCACATAAGCTTAGTTTTTGGTACCAACTTTGAACTAGGCTTTAGGGTGGATCCCCTAAAATGTTGTAACCCGAAAAGACTTTTTTGAACAATGCAAGGAATGAATGAATGTTATCCTCGTTGGTTCGATATAATTTTATGTCATTTCTCTTCTCATGATATAAAGTCTCAGTTTGGAATCATGAATCAAGGTAACAACGACGAAATTTCTGTTTTCAGATGGCAGCTAGACCTCATCGCGGGCAGAACGAGCAGGTTCTCCCGCCACCTCCCCCGACTCCCACGATACAGGAGCTAATGGCTCAGAAAAATGAGATCTTGCGGTAGCTGGTGCAGTTCCAACCCTATCCTCAACAGTTTGGTGGAGGCCAGCAACAACGCCCATCGGCTGCAGCTACATATCAGGAGTTCTTGAGCACCCAACCGTCGTTGTTCACCAAGGCGGAGGACCTGCTAGACACTGATGTGTGGCTCAGGGTTGTGGAGTCCAAGTTCCCACTCCTCACGGGAGCTTGCCCTGACGCCGCGAAGACTCGCTTCGCCGCACAGCAGCTCCATGGACCTGCAAGGACATGGTGAGACCATGTCCACACCATGTTACCCGCTGATCACGTGGTCACATGGGAGGAGTTCAAGACAGCTTTCATAGGACACCGCATTCCTGCAGGGATACTGGATCGCAAGCTTAATGAGTTCTTGGCACTGACTCAGGGAACCCACACCGTACTACAATATGCTCAGGCCTTTAATGACCTATGTCAATATGCGGGTTATCATGCAGATTCAGATGAGAAGAAGAGGGACTGTTTCCGAAGGGGACTCAACACCAAACTTCGTGAGCGCCTCAACATTGTTCGTGCTGACAGCTACAATGAACTGGTCAACCTTGCCATATCACAGGAAGACTACATCGTAGCCCACCGGGCAGAGAAGAAGAGGAAAGCACCAATGTCAGGGTCCTCAGCTCCACCTTAGAGGTTCCGGATTGTCTCCAACAATCAAAGTAGGGGATCCAATCAGCAAGGAGATGGGTCATCAGGCCACCACAGCAGCAGCAGCAAGCACCCAACTGTTTCCCCGCTCCCGCTCCAAGGAATAATCAGCCCCAGCGACAGCCGCAGCAGCAGCAATTTTGCCAAGGAAACAGAAACAAATGCTTCACGTGTGGCAACAAGGCCACTATGCCAAGGAGTGCCCACGAAATCAGCTAAGGTAGATGCCAGCACCCAACCAAGACAAAGGGAAGAAGCAGAAAGTGCAAGTCAGGCAAGGGAGGCTCAACTTTACTACTCTAGAGGAGCTACCCGAAGGAGCGCTCGTCATGATTGGTACTTTTCTGTTTTTAATCAACCCGCATTGATTCTGTTTGACTCTGGCGCATCGCATACCTTCATTAGTCAGAAATTCAGTGTCAAATGCCAGCTGCCTTTCTATCATACCCAAGGGCTTTCATAATTGCAATGGCGAGAGGCAAGGTTGCAACAAATCAATTAAATCGAAGTGTACCTATCCTGTTGGGAAGCAAAATTTTCAAAACTACACTTCTGATTTTGGGACTAGAGAACGTGGATATCATTTTGAGAACTGACTGGATGACTCAACACCGAGTCATGTTAGATGTAGCTGCCAGGGCTCTAGAAATCCATTCTCCCACCTTCGGGGACCTTACATTATATCTGCCTAGCCAAAAAACCACTCGGTCATGTGCCTTTTCCATGATAGAGCTACCCTTGAAGAAGATTCCAGTGGTCTATGAGTATGCAGACGTCTTTCCTGATGAGTTGTCAGGAATGACGCCGGATCGAGATATCGAGTTCGCCATTGAGTTGCAACAGGGAATGACACCTATCTCCAAGAGGCCCTACCGGATGCCACCCACCGAGCTGGCAGAATTGAAGAAGCAGTTGCAAGAATTGTTGGACAAGGGATTCATCCACCCAAGTACTTCACCTTGGGGATGTCCAGCCTTGTTCGTGAAGAAGAAGGACGAGAGCTTAAGATTATGCATGGATTACCGCCCACTCAATGCAGTGACTATCAAAAACATGTATCCTTTGCCTCGTATTGATGTTCTTTTCGACCAATTGATTGGAGCTAAGGTGTTTTCCAAAATTGATCTTCGCTCCGGTTATCACCAAATCAAGATACGAGCAAGTGATATTCCAAAGACGACCTTCTCAACCAGATATGGGTTGTATGAATATCTAGTGATGTCGTTTGGGTTGACGAATGCACCTGCATACTTCATGTACCTGATGAATTCAGTCTTCATGCCCGAACTGGACAAATTTGTGGTGGTCTTCATCGACGATATCTTAGTATACTCAAGAAATGAAGAAGAGCATGCTCGTTATCTACATGTAGTACTTCAGCGTCTGAGAGAGCACCGCCTTTATGCCAAATTGTCTAAGTGTGATTTTTGGCTGAAGGAGATTAAATTCTTGGGTCACACTATCTCTCAAGTAGGAATAGCAGTTGATCCGGATAAAGTGCAAGAGGTGATGAATTGGAAGCCACCCACAATTGTCCGACAGATTCGGAGTTTTCTAGGGTTGGCAGGGTATTATCGGCGATTCATTCCAAATTTCTCCCGAATTGCTAAGCCCATGACAGAACTGTTGAAGAAGGGAGCAAAGTTTCAGTGGGGTCCGAAATGTGAAGATGCTTTTCACACCTTGAGGCATCATCTAACCACAGCACCTGTGTTCGCGCAGGCTGATAGCAACAAGCCGTTTGATATGTATTGTGATGCCTCGGGCACTGGACTGGGTTGTGTTTTGATGCAAGACAACCGAGTAATTGCCTACGCTTCAAGAGCACTCAGACCTCATGAGCAAAATTATCCTACACATGACCTAGAGTTGGCAACCGTGGTTCATGCCCTAAAAATGTCGAGACATTACTTGATGGGAACTCACTACAACAACTATACAGATCACAAGAGCCTCAAGTACATCTTTACTCATGTTGATGTCAACATGAGACAGAGAAGATGGCTGGAATTGATCAAGGATTACAACTTGGAAGTGCATTACCACCCTGGAAAGGCCAATGTGGTAGCAGATGCCCTAAGTCGAAAGTCGCAATGCAATTGTATGGTGATGGATTCTCACATCAATACCCTTTGTGATGAGTTGAGTAAGATGAGGATTGAAGTAATTCCTTCTGGTACCTTGACTTACATCTCCGTCGAACCAACCTTGTTAGACCAGATTATTATGGCCTAACTCGGTGACAAGGGAATGCAAATCATCAAGGAGAATGTTAACCAGAAAGTGGAAAAGTATAAGTGCTTTCACCAAAACAGCAAGGGGGTACTATGGTTCGAAGACCGACTGGTGGTTCCTAAGAATGGGGACCTCAAGAAGAAGGTTTTGGATGAGGCTCACCTCTCCAAATTCTCGATGCACCCAGGAAGCACCAAGATGTACCATGATTTGAAACCCCTGTATTGGTGGACAAGGATGAAAAGAGAGATAGCCAGTTATGTGTCGAAATGTGACACATGTCAGAGGATAAAGGCAAGCCACTTAAAGTCAGCTGGTGCCTTGCAACCCCTGTCGATACCTTCATGAAAATGGGATGACATCAGCATGGATTTTATTGTGGGCCTGCCCAACACCTCTCGACATCATGATTCAATCTGGGTCATTGTGGACCGGTTAACAAAAGTGGCTCATTTTCTTCCAGTACCGATAAGGCACATAAGTATGCAGAGTTGTATATTGACCGAATTATGTGTTTCCATGGATTACCCTGGACAATTGTCTCTGACCGAGGAGCCCAATTCATAGCCAAATTTTGGGAGAAATTGCAAGAGTCCTTGGGAACCAAGCTGGTAAGAAGTTTGGCTTACCAGCCTCAAACTAATGGTCAGACAGAAAGGGTAAACCAGATCCTTGAAGATATGTTGAGGGCTTGTGCAATCGATTACGACAAGAACTGGGACAAGTGCCTCTCATTGGCATAGTTTGCTTATAACAACAATTATCAATCCAGTCTGAAGATGGCACCTTTTGAGGCCCTGTATGGGAGGAGGTGTCGAACACCCCTAAACTGGTCACAACCCGGAGAGAGAGAAATTTTTGGACCCGACCTGGTGTCGGAAGCCGAAAGAAAAGTCAAAGTAATCAGGAAGAATCTAGAAGTTGCTCAGGCCAGGCAAAAGAGTTACCACGACAAAAGGAGGAAACCCCTACAGTTTGAAGTGGGAGATTACGTATATCTAAGGTGTCACCCACGAAAGGAGTACAAAGATTTGGGATCAAAGGCAAGCTAGCCCCTCGCTACATTGGACCTTATGAGATCATAGAAGCATGTGGACCCGTGGCATACAAGTTGAAGTTACCTCCAAAGATGTCTACCATCCACAATGTGTTCCATGTATCCCAATTGAAGAAGTGTGTTCGGTTGCCAACAGAGGTCATAGCCGAGCCAGATGTAGAGATAGAACCAGATCTATCATACCAAGAACATCCCTTCAAGGTTCTGGATTGCAAGGAAAGATCAACTCGTGCAAGGACGGTCAAGATGTATAAGATCCAATGGAGCAAACATACGGAAGAAGAGGCTACATGGGAGACTAAGGATTTTCTGTGCACGAGCTACCCCGATTGTCTACCTAAGGAAGTCGGTACGTAACCATACCCCAGTCCCCCTGCCCTCTGATTCCAAATATAAGAAAGACGTTCTTAACGAAAACCAAGTTAAGCTATAAAACTAGGACAAAAAGGGCTTCCTTCTGAAGTTGCAAAGAGGATGACATTTGAAGAGCAGATTTTCTAGTGAACCTTATAAAGCTAACCAATGCCATGAAAGCAAGCTGTAACTTTTCCTCACCCTTGGAGGACCCCGCGAATCTCGAGGCGAGATTCTTTTAAGGGGGGGCTGTAACACCCCAGGTGTTACTCAGGGTTTTCCCTCAGTACCCACTTTGTGACCCATTATCACAAGTGTTATATTCTTCTTTTTAATATTTAGCAAGCTCTTCTACTAGATCTTTAAATAAAATGCTGAAAAAAGTTTTTTTCTCAATCCAGGGACCCAAACCATAGGAGAAAGCTATATAGTTGTCGCTTTCAACTGACCGTGCAGTTTCCCTCTCCAGAAAGCTGATTTGTAATCTAGTCGGATAACGCAGAAGAACCTTGGCTACGAAGGCACAACTTATAGATGCTTTAACAAGAAGTGAACAGACTCACCTTGCTGTAACACCCCAGGTGTTACTCAGGGTTTTCCCTCAGTACCCACTTTGTGACCCATTATCACATGTGTTTTAGTTGGAGTAAAAGACACCAAACTTGAGGAGCTAAAACTTAATCAAGTCTTTTTCACCTTAAGAATCATACCCTGACCATATTAAGCTTAAGGAAGAAAGGAAATGCCAAAACCCTAACAACCTTTTCTTTAGAGCAATGGAGCACTGAAAAGAAACTCAGTGGAAAGTCCAAGTACATCACATTATCAGGATTTGGACCAATTAACAAAGTTGTAGTAGACTAAATAACCTACAAAATATAGTAAGAAAGTTTACCCAAAAGAGTTTTGCAAAATCCTCAAACAAGCCACTCAAGTGGGGACTTCAAATAAAAATCAGGATTTCAGAATTCTAAAATCCAACCCTCTCACAAAGATCAATCGCGTTCACCTTGTTCAAAAAATCAAAACCATATGGTCCAAATAACAAAATGGAGCCAAAATATCCTAAGCACACTCTGGTGAAGTTTGAAACCAAACCAAAATCAGTTGACACGATCTTGGCGTAGGATTGCCTCAGGATGAAGCAGTTAGACACACCCAAGTTGGCGACGTGACAACTCCCTACACAGACCTGAAAACCCCTCGGCTTCCACACACAAACTACAGAGCTCAGTTTGGGGAATAGATATTACAATGGGATCTTGCCCAAATTCGTGAAGATTTGGAGCCTATGAGCGCTTGAACACGAGCAGAAGCAAACCGCCACGTGCTCGACCGCGGCTGGTACGCCAGTGCACGCCTGACCGCGCGCCCGCGACAAGCCATGCCTGACCGCACGTATGCGCCCGCGCCCATGCCTATAAGAGCCCACAAGGCCTCGGTCGTACTCCCTCGCACACCCTCACTCCCGCCCGAGCCTAAGATCACCAGAGTTAGCCGCTAAGAGCAAGCACCACCGCCCGCCACCACCGCACGAGCACGGCCACCGTGGCCAGCCATTCCCATAGATCCCCAACCTCGCCCGAGCCCTTGGACAGCTTACCCGAGAGGCCGTGAAGCTTTCCCAAGCTTGAGCCAAGGCCCTACCCCACCGGAACTGCAGTTGAAGAAGTTCAACTCAGCTGAAGTTCAACTCAAGACGGCGCATGAAGGGGACGAGGTGACCAAAATCACCAAACGCGAGACGATCGAGGGAGAGCTCGGTCGATTCTTCCTCAACAAAGGAGAAGAGCCACAAGCAATGTACAACCGGCTCAAAACGATGGTGAACCAAGTGCGCAACCTCGGGAGCACCAAATGGGATGACCATGAAATGGTCAAGGTTATTCTAAGATCTCTTGTTTTTCATAATCCTACTCAAGTTTAATTAATTCGTAGAGATCCTAGATGCAAACAGATGTCTCCCGAGGAAGTAATTGGCAAGTTTGTGAGCTTTTAACTAATGATCAAAGACTCCAAACACATTGTCAACTTTGAGCAAGGCGCCACCTCCACACCCGAGGTGCAACCCGTTGCATTCAAAGCAACGGAAGAGAAGAATGCGAGTCTACATCAAGTAGACTCCCAATTGACGCCTCCAAGCTCGACAACGAGGAGATGGCTCTTATCATTAAAAGCTTTCGACATATCCTCAAACAAAGGAAGGGGAAGGACTACAAGCCCCATTCCAAGAGGGTGTGTTGTAGGTGTGGTAAGTCCAGTCACTTTATTGCTAAATGTCCATATACAAGTGACAGTGATAGGGAGGACGACAAGAACGGGAAGAAGAAGATGGAAAAGAAAAGATATTACAAGAAGGGTGGTAAGGCGCATATGGGGTGGGAATGGAACTCCGACGAGAGCTCCACCGACTCCTCCTCCGACGAGGAAGCTGCCAACATCACCATCAACAAGGGCCTTCTCTTCCCCAACGTCGACCACAAGTGCCTAATGGCTAAGGAGGGCAAGAAGAAGAAGGTACATTCTAGAGATACTCCAAATACACTACTTCCAATGATGAGGGTAGCTCCAGTGATGATAATGATGATTTAACTTCTCTTTTTGCTAACCTTACTAAGGATCAAAAGAAGAAAATAAATTAATTGATAGAATCCATTAACGAGAAGGATGATCTCTTGGAATATCAAGAGGACTTGCTCGTTAAGGAAAATAAGAAATTTGTTAAATTGAAAAATGCTTATGCTCTAGAGGTAGAAAAATGTGAAAATTTATCTAAAGAGCTTAATATGTGCAATGATTCAATTTCTTGTCTTAAAATTGAGAATGATAATTTAATTGCTAAGATTGAAGAATTGAATATTTGTAGACCATCTACATCTATTGTTGAACATGTCACTATTTGTACTAGATGTGGAGATGTTAATGTTGATCCTATAGATGATCACCTTGCAATGATTAAAGAAAAAATGAACACATAGCAAAATTAAATGCTAAAATTGGCGAGCATGAATTAGAAAATGAAAATTTTAAATTTGCTCGAAGCATGCTTTATAATGAGATGCCCTGGCATTAAGGATGACATTGGCTTCAAACAAGGGAGCCAAAGCAACATCAAGCTTAATGCCCCCAAGAATAGACTCTCTAATTTTGTTAAGGGTAAGGCTCCCATAGTTCAAGATAGAGAGGGTTACATTTTACATCCTGAGAACTATCCTGAGCATAAAATTAGGAAAATTCATGCTAGAAAACCTCATTCTGTTTCTCATCATGGTTTTATGTATAGTAATGAGGCATCTAGCTCTAGGCATTCAACTCATATCAAAATGCCTAAAAAGAAAATTTCTAATGCATCAAATGAACATAACATTTCATTTAAGACTTTTGATGCATTTTATGTGCTAACTAACAAATCAGGCAAAGCAGTTGCCAAATATGTTGAGACCAAACACAAAAGTCCCTAGACTTGTGTTTGGGTACCCATTGTGCTTGTTTCTAATGTGAAAGGACCCAAGACCGTTTGGGTACCTAAGAACAAGGCCTAAATTTGTTTTATAGGTTTATGCATCCGGCGGGTCAAGTTGGATAATCGATAGCGGGTGCACAAACCACATGACAGGGGAGAAAAGAATGTTCTCCTCATATGAGAAAAATGATGATCCCCAAAGAGCTATTACATTCGGGGATGGAAATCAAGGTTTGGGTAAAATTGCTATATCTCCTGACCGTTCTATTTCCAATGTTTTTCTTGTAGATTCTTTAGACTACAACTTGCTTTCAGTTTCTCAATTATTCAAGATGGGTTACAACTGTCTTTTTACTGACATTAGTGTTACTGTCTTTAGAAGAAGTGATGATTCAATAGCATTTAAGGAAGTGTTAGATGGTCAGCTATACTTAGTTGATTTTAATGATAACAATGCTAAACTAGACACTTGTTTAATTGCTAAGACTAATATGGGTTGGCTCTGGCATCGCCGACTTGCCCATGTTGGGATGAAGAATCTTCACAAGCTTCTAAAGGGAGACACATTTTAGTACTAACAAATGTTCATTTTGAGAAAGATAGGATTTGTAGCGCATGTCAAGCAAGAAAGCAAGTTGGAGTTCATCATCCACACAAGAACATCATGATGATCGACAAACTGCTTGAGCTACTCCGCATGGATCTATTCGGCCCGATCACTTATATAAGCATCGGTGGGAGTAAGTATTGTCTTGTTATTGTGGATGACTATTCTCGCTTCACTTGGGTATTCTTTTTGCAGGAAAAATCACAAACCCAAGAGACCATAAAGAGATTCTCAAGACGGGCTCAAAATGAGTTTGGATTGAGAATCAAGAAGATTAGAAGCGACAATGGAACGAAGTTCAAGAACTCACAAATCGAAGGATTTCTTGAGGAAGAGGGCATCAAGCATGAGTTCTGTTCTCCCTACACACCTCAACAAAATGGTGTTGTGGAGAGAAAGAATAGAACTCTATTGGACATGGCAAGGACCATGCTTGATGAGTACAAGACACCAGATTGGTTTTGGGCGGAAGCGATCAACACCGCTTGCTACTCCATCAACCGACTCTATCTTCACTAAATCCTCAAGAAAACATCATATTAAATCCTCACCGGTAAAAAGCCCAATGTTTCTTATTTTAGAGTTTTTGGGAGCAAATGCTTTATTCTTATTAAAAGAGGTAGAAATTCTAAATTTGCTCCTAAAGCAGTAGAAGGATTTTTACTTGGTTATGACTCAAACACAAGGGCACATAGAGTCTTCAACAAGTCCACTGGATTAGTTGAAGTTTCTTATGACATTGTGTTTGATGAGACTAATGGCTCCAAAGTAGAGCAAGTTGATCTTGACGAATTAGATGATGAAGAGGCTCCGTGCGTCGTGCTAAGGAACATGTCCATTGGGGATGTGTGTCCAAAAGAATCCAAAGAGTCTCCATAAGCACAAGATCAACCATCATCTTCCATGCAAGCATCTCCACCAACTCAAGATAAGGATAAGGCTCAAGAAGAAGAGGATGAAGATCAAGATGATAAGCCACCTCAAGAGGAGGACATTGATCAAGGGGGATATGAAGACGATCAAGACAAGGAATATGATCAAGAGATTCAAGACCAAAGACCACCACACCTAAGAGTCCACCAAGCAATTCAAAGAGATCACCCCGTCAATTCCATACTTGGTGACATTCACAAGGGGGTAACCACTCGATCTTGAGTTGCTCATTTTGTGAACATTCTCTTTTATGTCTTCCATTGAACCATACATGATAGAGGATGCACTAAGAGATCCGGATTGGGTGGTGGAAATGCAAGAGGATCTCAACAACTTCACAAGGAATGAGGTATGGCATTTAGTTCCACGTCCTAACCAAAATGTTGTAGGTACCAAGTGGGTATTCAGCAACAAACAAGATGAGCATGGTGTGGTGACAAGGAACAAAGCACGACTTGTTGCAAAAGGTTATTCACAAGTCGAAGGTTTGGATTTTGATGAAACCTATGCACCCGTAGCTAGGCTTGAGTCAATTCGTATATTACTTGCCTATGCTACTTACAATGGCTTTAAATTATATCAAATGGACGTGAAGAGTGCCTTCCTCAATGGCCCTATTAAGGAAGAGGTATATGTTGAGCAACCTCCTGGCTTTGAAGATAGTGAGTATCCTAACCATGTTTATAAGCTCTCAAAGGCGCTTTATGGGCTCAAGCAAGCTCCAAGAGCATGGTATGAATGCCTGAGAGACTTTCTTATCACTAATGGCTTCAAAGTTGGAAAAGCTGACCCTACTCTCTTCACTAAAACAATTGCTAAAGACTTGTTTATATGCCAAATTTATGTTGATGATATTATATTTGGGTCTTCTAATAAGTCAACTTGTGAAGAATTTAGTAGGATAATGATATAGAAATTTGAGATGTCAATGATGGGGGAGTTGAAGTATTTCCTTGGATTTCAAATCAAGTAACTCCAAGAGGGCACCTTCATCAGCCAAACTAAGTACATTCAAGATATTCTCAAGAAATTTGGAATGAAAAATTCCAAACCCATCAAGACACCCATGGGGACAAATGGGCATCTCGACCTCGACACGGGAGGTAAATCTGTAGATCAAAAGGTATAGTGGTCGATGATAGGTTCTTTACTCTATTTATGTGCTTGACGACCGGATATAATGCTTTCAGTATGCATGTGTGCAAGGTTCCAGGCAAATCCTAAGGAAGTTCACCTTAGGGATGTGAAAAGAATCATGTGATATTTAGTTTACACTCCTAAGTTTGGGCTTTGGTACCCCAAGGGATCTACCTTTGATTTAATTGGGTATTCTGATGTCGATTATGCTGGATGTAAAATTGACAAGAAGAGTACATCAGGGACTTGTCAGTTTCTGGGAAGATCCCTGGTGTCTTGGGCTTCAAAGAAACAAAACTCAGTAGCTCTTTCCACCGCGGAAGCCGAGTATATTGCTGCAGGACATTGTTGCGCACAATTACTCTAGATGAGGCAAACCCTTAGGGACTATGGCTACAAATTGAGCAAAGTCCCTCTCTTATGTGATAATGAGAGTGCAATCCGCATGGCGGATAATCCCGTTGAACACAGCCGCACTAAGCACATAGACATCCGGTATCACTTTTTGAGAGATCACCAACAAAAGGGGATATCAAAATTGCTTATGTTAGTACCCACAACCAATTAGCCGATATCTTTATCAAGCCACTAGATAAAAGACTTTTAGCAAGCTTAGAAATGAGCTAAATATACTAGATTCTCGGAACTTTGATTGAAACATTGCACACATTGCTAATTTATATACTGAGAGCACCTAGAGGGGGGGTGAATAGGTAATCCTGCAATATTCAATACTAATAACACAAACTTGGTTTATAATATGTTAGTTTGATTAAACCAAGTGGTTATAAAGCGAGTTCTTGAGATAGAATCAATCACACAGAAAAGCAACACAAGAGACACGCTGTTTTTATCCCATGGTTCGGCCAAGTAATACTTGCCTACTTCCACGTTGTGGCGTCCCAATGGACGAGGGTTGCATTCAACCCCTTTCAAGTGATCCAATGATCAACTTGAATACCATGGTCTTTTCTTTTTGAGTTTTCTTCCCTTTTGTGAGGAGTATCCACAAGTTGGAGCCTCTCGCCCTTACAATGATGATCACACAAGAAGCATAGAAGTAAGGGAGGGAATGCAACACACGCAAGACTCAATCCACAGCACACACACGCACACAAGCCAAGACTTGAGCTCAACACACGGCGTAGGGAGTTCACAACTCAAACGAAGCTCAAATCACTAACACAACAATCCAAATGTGTGGAGGCAGAGTCTAGGACTCTTAAGATGCTTAGAGAATGCTTGGTGTTCTGCTCCATGCGCCTAGGGGTCCCTTTTATAGCCCCAAAGCAGCTAGGAGCCGTTGGAGATCAACTTGGAAGGCAAATCTTGCCTTCTGTCGGGTGGTGCACCGGACAGTCCGGTGCACCACCGGACATAAAACGTTCCTGTCTAGTGCTCGATTTCCTTCCAGATCGGGCGCAGCCGACCGTTGGTCCTCCGGGCCCGTTGGCGCACCGAACACTGCCCGGTGCACACCAGACAGTCCGGTGTGACCATCCGACCATTGGCTCGGCCACGTGTCGCCCGTTGATCGTGTAGTCGACCGTTGGTCGCGGGCGCCTCTGGCTCACCGGACAGTCTGATGCACCACCAGGCAGTCCAGTGAATTTTAGCCGATGCGCCTTCTCCTTTTCCCGAGAGCGACGAGTTCGTCGCCGAAGAGCTTGGGCGCGGGCGCTGGTGACTCACCGGACAGTCTGGCGCACCACTGGACAGTCCGATGATTTAAATCCACATCGCCCCACCGATTCCCGAGAGCAGCCAGTTCGCCGCCGGGCTAACCTGGGCACCGGACACTGTCCGGTGTACCACCGGACAGTCCGGTGCGCCACAAACTGGTGCTGGTTTGGCTGAACTGAGCCAACCTTTCTCCATCTCTTTTCCTCTTTTCTTGGCTACGTCTCTAGCACTTAGATAAACATGTTAGCACGAAGAAACAATTTACTAAGTCTAGAAACATACCTTGTTCTTTGATATGCACTTTTCACCTCATTAGCATATATGAGTTTAAAACAATGTGTTGGGCATTCAATCACCAAAACAAATATAGAAATGGCCCAATGGCACATTTCCCTTTCAATCTCCCCCTTTTTGGTGATTTATGCCAACACATTAAAAAGCAACTAAAAATTGCAAATTGAAGACCAAATTCTCTTTACTTAGGATTTGGCATATTTGGATCACTTTTTGCCACCACTTGGTTTGTTTTTGCAAAACAAATTCTTTTTCCTATCTCTATGTCAAACATACTTGTTTGGGCAACTAGAGAGATATTCCAAGAGTAAAATTGATCAAGTGCCGAAAACTCCCCCTTTTCCCATAATCAAAATTCTCCCCCATAAGAGACCAAATTTTGCAATAAGAGTCATTTGGGCAAAATACAAATTCTAACTCTATTTTTTTGAAATACACAAGTGGTTGGCTGATCCATTTGCTTTGGCCTTAATTTCTCCCCTTTGGCATTAAGCACCAAAATGGGATAATTTTTGGCTCTTTAACCCCATTGCCTTACCAAAATGTCAAAGAAGAGCAAAAAAAGGTAATGAGAGCACTAGTATGAATTTGGAATTAAATACACTTATACCAGAGTGCAGTGGAAGCCTTTTCGTCGTCCAAGGTCATTTTCCCTTTCAATGGTCCTTCGAGACTACTTCAAGTGTACTCAAACAAACAAGTTAGTCTCAAAGGAGTCAAGTTGTAGCTTATCTCCCCCTAAACATGTGCATTATTTGCATACGGACTTGTGAGGTCCGGGGATGACTTGTACAACTTGAGCACCACAAAGAAACAATAAATGATGTAAATGCTCAAAGTAACATGATCAAAGGCATGAAACACATATATGCTATAGATCAATCCAAGTTACGCGAATCTAAGACATTTAGCTCACAACGCAACCAGCAAAAGATTTTCTCATCTAAAGGCTTGGTGAAGATATCGGCTAGCTGGTTCTCGGTGCTAATATGGTAAATGTCGATATCTCCCTTTTGCTGGTGGTCTCTCAGGAAGTGATGCCGGATGTCTATGTGCTTAGTGCGGCTGTGTTCAACAGGATTATCCACCAAGCGGGTTGCACTCTCATTGTCACATAGGTGTGGGACTTTGCTCAGATTGTAGCCAAAGTCCTGGAGGGTTTGCTTCATCCAAAGCAGTTGCGCGCAACACTGTCCTACGGCAACGTACTCGGTCTCAGCGGTGGATAGGGCAACGGATGTTTGTTTCTTGGAACTCCAGGACACCAGGGACCTTCCTAGAAACTGGCATGTCCCTGATGTGCTCTTCCTATCAACCTTGCACCAGGCATATTCGGAGTCTGAGTATTTGATTAGGTCAAAGGTAGACCCCTTTGGATACCAGATCCCAAAGCAAGGCGTAGAGACTAAATATCTAAGAATTCGCTTAACGGCCACAAGGTGACACTCCTTGGGGTCGGATTGAAATATAGCACACATGCATACACTAAGCATAATGTCCGGTCTACTAGCACATAGATAAAGTAATGAACCTATCATTGACCGGTATGCCTTTTGATCAACAGACTTACCTCCTTTGTTGAGGTCAAGATGTCCGTCAGTTCTCATCGGTGTCTTCGCAGGCTTAGCATCCTTCATTCCAAACCGCTTGAGAAGATCTTGAGTGTACTTCGTTTGGGATATGAAGGTGTCGTCCTTGAATTGCTTCACTTGGAATCCAAGGAAGTAGGTCAACTCGCCCATCATCGACATTTTGAACTTTTGCATCATCACCCTGCTAAATTCCTCACAAGACTTTTGGTTAGTAGAACCAAATATTATGTCATTGACATAAATTTGGCAAACAAAAAGATCACCATTACAACTCTTTGTGAAAAGAGTGGGATCGGCTTTCCCAACCTTGAAAGCATTAGAAATCAGAAAATCTCTAAGGCATTCATACCATGCTCTTGGGGCTTGCTTAAGTCCATAGAGCGCCTTAGAGAGCTTATATACATAGTCGGGATACCTGTCATTTTCAAAGCTAGGGGGTTGTTCCACGTATACCTCCTCCTTGATTGGTCCATGTAGGAAAGCGCTCTTCACGTCCATTTGAAACAACTTAAAGGAATGGTGAGCGGCATAGGCTAATAAAATCCGAATTGATTCTAACCTAGCCACAAGAGCAAAAGTTTCCTTAAAATCCAAACATGCGACTTGGGCATAAACTTTTGCCACAAGTCGAGCCTTGTTTCTTATCACCACTCCGTGCTCGTCTTGCTTGTTGCGGAACACCCACTTGGTTCCCACAACGTTTTGCTTTGGACGTGGCACCAGGCTCCAGACTTCATTCCTTTTGAAGTTATTGAGCTCTTCCTGCATGGCCAACACCCAATCCGGATCTTACAAGACCTCTTCTACCCTGAACGGCTTAATAGAAGAGACAAACGAGTAATGCTCACAAAAATTAGCTAATCGTGAGCGAGTAGTTACTCCCTTGCTGATGTCGCCCAGAATCTGATCGACAGGGTGATGTCTTTGGATCGTTGCTCGGACTTGGGTGGGAGGGACCCGTGGTGCTTCTTCCTCCATAACCTGTTCTTCATGTGCTCCCCCTTGGTCTTGCCCCTCTTCTTGAGGTACTTGTACTTCATCTTGAGTTGGGGGTGCACCATTGTAGAGGAGGATGGTTGATCTTGTTCTTGCAGTTCCTGTGGTCGCACATCACCTATCGCCATGGTTCGCATTGCGATCGTCGGAACTTCGTCTTCATCTACATCATCAAGATCACCTTGCTCTCTTGGAGAGCCATTAGTCTCATCAAATACAACATCGCTAGAGACTTCAACTAATCCTGATGATTTGTTGAAGACCATATACGCCTTTGTATTTGAGTCATATCCTAATAAAAAACCCTTCTACTGCCTTGGGAGCAAATTTCGAATGTCTACCTTTCTTCACCAGAATGTAACATTTGCTCCCAAATACACGAAAATAAGAAACATTTGGTTTGTTACCAGTAAGGAGTTCGTAGGAAGTCTTCTTGAGGAGACGGTGCAGATAGAGCCGGTTTATGGCATGGCAAGTTGTGTTCATAGCTTCCGACCAAAACTGCTCAGGCGTCTTGTACTCTCCAAGCATCATTCTCGCCATGTCGATTAGCGTCCTATTCTTCCTTTCTACCACACCGTTTTGCTGTGGTGTGTAGGGGGCGGAGAACTCGTGCTTGATGCCTTCCTCCTCAAGAACCTCTTCAACTTGAAGATTCTTGAACTCTGACCCATTGTCGCTTCTTATCTTCTTCACCTTTAGCTCAAACTCATTTTGAGCTCTCCTTAAGAAGCGCTTTAGGGTTCCTTGGGTTTCGGATTTGTCTTGTAAAAAGAATACCCAAGTGAAGTGGGAAAAATCATCAACTATTACAAGATCATACTTACTTCCCCCGATGCTGAGATAGGCAACAGGGCCAAAGAGATCCATGTGGAGCAGTTCCAGTGGTCTTGATGTCGTCATTACATTCTTGTTGTGATGAGTGCTTCCCACCTATTTCCCTGCTTAGCATGCTACACAAGGTCTGTCTTTCTCAAAACAGACATCGGTTATTCCTAACACATGATCTCCCTTTAGAAGCTTATGAAGGTTCTTCATCCCAACATGTGCTATACGGCGATGCCAAAGCCAGCCCATATTAGTCTTAGCGATTAAGCATGCATCTAGATTGGCATTCTCTTTCGAAAAATCAACTAAGTAGAGTTTGTCGTCTAATACACCCTTAAAAGCTAATGAACCATCACTCCTTCTAAAGAAAGATACATCAATATTTGTAAATAAACAATTATAGCCCATATGACACAATTGACTTACAGACAACAAATTGTACTCGAGCGACTCTACTAAAAACACATTTGAAATCGAGTGCTCGTTTGTGATGGCAATCTTGCCCAATCCTTTAACCTTGCCTTAGTTCCCATCTCCAAAGATAATAGTATCCTGGGAATCCCTATTCTTGACGTAGGAGGTGAACATCTTCTTCTCCCCCGTCATGTGGTTTGTGCATCCGCTGTCTATAATCCAGCTTGAGCCCCTGGATGCATAAACCTACAAGGTATTTAAGCTTGGGTCTTAGGTACTCAGCTCTTGTTGGGTCCTACAAGGTTAGTCACAACAACTTTTGGAACCCAAATGCAAGTCTTGTCTCCCTTGCATTTAGATCCCAATTTTCTAGCTACCGCTTTTGCATTTTTGCATGTAAGCACAAACGAAGCATTGCAAGCATGATAAACAGTGGTAGGACCATTGTAAACTTTCCTAGGTGCATGAGAAGTAGTATAATTTCTCCTAGGCCTACTTCTACCATGAACAAAAGCGGAACTAGATGCAAACATAGCATGAGAATTAAATGTAGCATCATGAGAAAAAGTACGATCATAGCATCTATGACTAGTGAATTTCCTATCATAAATATATGCATGGTTCTTTTGAGAACTACTAGCCATAGGGGCCTTCCCTTTCTCCTTGTTGAGAACGGAAGTCCTTTGGCATGTTAAGTTCTTGGTTTTCTTTCGAAAACCAAGTCCATCCTTAATTGAGGGGTGTCTACCAACGGTGTAGGCATCCCTAGCAAATTTTAGTTTCTCAAAATCATCTTTGCAAGTCTTAAGTTTAGCATTAAGACTTGCAACCTCATTGTTTAAATTAACAATAGTAGTAACATGTTCATCAAGATCAATATCTTTACATCTATAACAAATAACCACATGCTCTACACATGAACTAGTTGCATTTACTTTCTCTAGTTTAGCATTTAATTCATCATTTAAATTCTTTAAGGTAGAGATGGATTCATGACTAGTAGACAACTCAGAGGATAGCATTTCATTTCTCTTAATTTCTAGAGCAAGAGATTTTTGAACACTAATAAATTTATCATGATCCTCATACAAAATATCTTCTTGCTTTTCTAGTAATCTATCCTTTTCATTAAGAGCATCAATTAATTAATTAATTTTGTCTACTTTAGTTCTATCTAATCCCTTAAACAAATCAGTGTAGTCTACTTCATCATCAGATGACTCTTCATCACTAGAAGAAGTATACTTTGGAGTGTCCCGAATACATACCTTTTTCTCCTTAGCCATAAGGCACGTATGGCGTTCATTTGGGAAGAGCGAAGATTTGTCGAAGGCTGAGGCAGCTAGTCCTTCATCGTCGGAGTCAGATGAAGAACAGTCAGAGTCCCATTCCTTTCCAAGGTGCGCCTCGCCCTTCGCCTTCCTATAGTTCTTCTTTCTCTCCTTCTTCCCATGCTTTTCTTGTGCCTGGTCATTGTCATTATCGGGACATTAAGCTATAAAATGACCACTCTTACCATATTTGAAGCATGAGCATTTTCCCCTTGACTTGTTCTTGTTGGGGTACTCCTTGCGTCCTTTTAGTGCGGTCTTGAAGCGCTTTATGATGAGTGCCATCTCATCCTCATTGAGCCTGGCAGCCTCCACTTGTTCTACCTTGCTAGGTAGCACCTCCCTGCTGCTAGTTGCTTTGAGAGCAATGGGCTGCGACTCATAGATGGGGAGTGGACCGTTCAAGGCGTCATCCTCATATCTTGCCTCCTTTACCATCATGCACCCACTTACGAATTTTATAAGGATTTCCTCGGGCGTCATCTTGGTATACTTGGGGTTCTCACGAATAAGATTGACAAGATGGGGGTCAATAACTGTAAATACCTGAGCATGAGTCGGACAACATCATGATCCGTCCATCTTGTGCTCCTGTAGCTTCGGATTTTATTGACCAGGGTCTTGAGCCTGTTGTAGGTCTGTGTTGGCTCCTCTCCCCTAATCATTGCGAACCTCCCAAGTTCCCCTTCCACCAATTCCATTTTCGTGATCATGGTGGCATCGATTCCCTCATGAGAAATCTTGAGGGTGTCCCAGATTTGTTTGGCATTGTCCAAGCCGCTAACTTTTTTGTATTCATCCCTGCATAGAGATTCTAGCAAAATAGTAGTGGCTTGGGCATTCTTATGAATTTGTTCATTGATAAGCACAGGGTTATCAGTACTATCAAAATGCATTCCATTTTCCATAATTTCCCAAATGCTAGGATGGAGAGAAAATAGGTGACTACGCATTTTATGGCTCCAAAATGAGTAATCCTCTCCATCAAAGTGTGGGGGTTTTCCAAGAGGAATAGAAAGTAAATGGGCATTTGAATTGTAGGGAATGTGGGAATAATCAAAGGAGTAGTTTTGATTAACCATCTTTCTTTTGGATGATGAGTCGTTGTCGTCGTCATCCCTTGGTGAAGACGAGGAGGCGTCGCTGTCATAGTAGATGATCTTCTTGATGCGCCTCTTCTTCTTCCCGTCCCTCCTCTTGTGACTCGAGCCTGAGTCAGTGGGCTTGTCGTCTCATGGCTCGTTGAAGAGGGACTCCTTCTCCTTGTTGTTGACCACCACCCCCTTTCCCTTAGGATCCATCTCTTCGGGCGGTTAGTCCCTTAGATGAAGAGTATGGCTCCGATACCAATTGAGAGCACCTAGAGGGGGGTGAATAGGTAATCCTGCAATATTCAATACTAATAACACAAACTTGGTTTATAATATGTTAGTTTGATTAAACCAAGTGGTTATAAAGCGAGTTCTTGAGATAGAATCAATCACACGAAAAAGCAACACAAGAGACTCACTGTTTTTATCCCGTGGTTCGGCCAAGTAATACTTGCCTACTTCCACGTTGTGGTGTCCCAATGGACGAGGGTTGCACTCAACCCCTTTCAAGTGATCCAATGCTCAACTTGAATACCACGATCTTTTCTTTTTAGTTTTCTTCCCTTTTGCGAGGAATATTCACAAGTTGGAGCCTCTCGCCCTTACAATGATGATCACACAAGAAGCGCAGAAGTAAGGGAAGTAATGCAATACACGCAAGACTCAATCCACAACACACACACGCACACAAGCCAAGACTTGAGCTCAACCTACGGTGCAGGGAGTTCACAACTTAAACGGAGCTCAAATCACTAACACAACAATCCAAATGCGTGGAGGTGGAGTCTAGGAGTCTTAAGATGCTTAGAGAATGCTTGGTGTTCTGCTCCATGCGCCAAGGGTCCCTTTTATAGCCCCAAGGTAGCTAGGAGCCGTTGGAGATCAACTAGGAAGGCAAATCTTGCCTTCTGTCGAGTGGTGCACCGGACAGTCCAGTGCACCACCGGACATAAACAGTTCCTATCAGGTGCTCGATTTCCTTCCATATCGGACACAGCCGACTATTGGTCCTCCGGGCCCGTTAGCCCACCGGACACTGTCCGATGCACACCGGACAGTCCGGTGTGACCATCTGACCGTTTGCTCGGCCACGTGTCGCCCATTGATCGCGCAGTCGACCGTTGGTCGCGGGCGCCTCTGGCTCACCGGACAGTCCGGTGCACCACTGGACAGTCCGGTGAATTTTAGTCACGGTGCCTTCTCCTTTTCCTGAGAGCGACGAGTTCATCACCGAAGAGCTTGGGCGCAGGCGCTGGTGACTCACCGGATAGTCCGGTGATTTTTAGCCACGTCGCCCCGCCGATTCCCGAGAGAAGTCAGTTCGCCGCCGGGCCAGCCTAGGCACCGGACACTGTCCGGTGTACCACCGGACAGTCCGGTGCGCCACAGACTGGTGCTGGTTTGGCTGAACCGAGCCAATCTTTCTCCATCTCTTTTCCTCTTTTCTTGGCTATGTCTCTAGCACTTAGATAAACATGTTAGCCCCCAGAAACAATTTACTAAGTCTAGAAACATACCTTGTTCTTTGATGTGCACTTTTTACCTCCTTAGCACATATGAGTTTAAAACAATGTGTTGGGCATTCAATCACCAAAACAAATATAGAAATGGCCCAAGGGCACATTTCCCTTTCATATACCTTGATCATGTCTCTTGTAATTGGTACAAATGCATATTTCTTATTCTTATTGTGCCAAGGCTAAGACTAATGTGCTTTCAAGTGTACTTCTATGATTAGTCTTAGATTGAAAGGGAAATGGAGTTGTCGGGTACCGAAATTAGGGGTACCCCCAACACTCCTAATCACGGCTGGAAAACACCTTCAGATCAAACCATGAAGGCTCATAATTCGAGTCAAAGTCAAGGCTTGATCTACCAAGGGACTCGGCCTCGCCTCGCCTGAGCCTGGCCTCGGGCGGAACAGTGGTCCTGGACGAATTCGCGCCTCGCCCGAGGGTCTCCTCAGGCCATGAGCGCACCCTCGGCTCAGCTAAGGGCAAGCCTTGTCGTGCAAGCGACCTTGGCCAGATCGCCTTACCAGCTGACCGCATCGCATGCGCATTTAATGCTGGGATCACCTGACGCCTTATCCTGACATGCGCGCCTCAGTCGGCGAGGTCGAAGTGACCGCAGTCACTTCGCCCCTTCACTGACCGATCTGACAGGAAAACAGCGCCACCCACCCCGCTTTGGCTGCTATGCCAACCACCCGGGCAAAACCGACAATGGTCGAGTTCAGCCTCGGGCGCAAAAGGAAGCTCCGCCTCGCCCGACCCCAGGGCTCGGCCTCGGCCTCGGGATGAAATCTCCGCCTCGCCCGACCCTAGGACCCAACCTCGGCCTCGGCCTCGGGAAGAGTCACATCCTCGCTCGACTCGGGTCTCGGCCCCAGCCTCGGCCTCGGAGGAGTCGTCGTCTCGCCCGACCTCAGGCTGGGATCAACCGTGCCACAAGGGATCCATCATTACCCTACTCCTAGCTAGCTCAGGCTACGAAGGAACAAGACCAGCGTCCCATCTAGCTTACCCCGGTAACAGGCGATGGTGGTTTCCCGCATGCAGCCATGACGTTGGTGGTTCTCAAGCCCCCTACGGAAGCAAGGAGACGTCAGTAGGATCCATACAGCACCAACAGCTGTACTGCTACAGGGCTCAAGGCACTTCTCTGACGGCCACGACACTACCTCTACAGGACTTGAGACATCCCCTCGGTGGCCATGTTGTTATCTGTACATGGCTCAAGGCACTCCCCTGCCAGCCACGTTAAGCTCCCAGCTACACCCCATTGTACAGCTGGACATCTCCTTACGTCTATAAAAGGGGGTGTCCAGGGCCCCACGGAGAGGGGGGAGAGAGGGGACGGGAGGGATGAAAGAGGGACAGAGGGACGAGCATACGAACATACGTACGCACGGCAAAGGGACGGGAGAAGACGAGCAGGGGCCGGACCCTCTCTCTCTCTCGCTCTCGCTCTCTCCTACTCGCTATCTCTCACCATCGCTCTCTCCTACTCGCTATCTCTCACCCTCGCTCTCTCGCAACGCTTGTAACCCCTACTACGAGCACCCCGGTGCAGGATAATACAAGGCCCATTCCTCCACTTGTGTTCCATCCCGCGCCAACCCATCTGGGCAGGGGCACGTAACGACAATTTTACTCGTCGGTCCAGGGACACCCCGGGTTTGAAACGCTGACAGTTGGCGCGCCTTGTAGGGGCCTGCTGCGTGTTAACAATCGCATTCCCGTTAAGTTCTAGATGGGGAGTCTTTAGCAACCTCTTCAGCCCGGGACAGTGCTCCACTTCGGGAGCCTCGAGTTCATGTCCCTCGATGGTAGCTACGACATGGTACTCCTCCCTCCGCGGCATAACGACAACGACAGTCAACGACTCGCCCGGCGGAGGCAACCTCCATGCCAGCATCTCCCCGTGACGGAAGAGGAATACTCCGGTCGTCCCTGCCACCCTCCTCACTGGAGGAGGCGAAGACGGGGCAACCATGGCCACGCAGGAGGCGGCACCTTATCGGCTGTCAGACCGGATCAAGCCGACGACGCCGGCACTCCTCCGGGGGACATGTCGGGTGTTGTCCTCATGCCTGAGACGACGACAAGCGCCGCTTCCCCGCAACGTGCTAGCCCTGAGCAGACCGATGATGCCAGCACCCTCGCCAAGGACCTGCTGGGCGTCACCCTCGTGCCTGAGATGACGGTGCGTTCCGTCCCCGACGCGACTTCACCACCGTCCATTGACCAAAAGGTACCGTCCGTATTCCACCCTGTTCCCTTTCGATTTCGCTTTGATCCACCTAGCGATCCCGCTACGGTGAGCGCTTTTGTAAAGGCGTATCCCAACCTTCCGGGGTACCATATGTGGTCGACCTGGGACCGACTGACAGCCGTCTCAATCTCCGGACCGGCGGGTTCCGAGGAAGAAGACGACCCTGACTTCGGTTGGGAATTCTCTGGCCTCAATGACCCCGGTGCCATGCGAGACTTCATGTCCGCATGTGACCACTGCCTCTCTGGTTGTTCTGACGATGGCCACAGCCTTGACGACGAGGTTACGGCCCAAGTCGCGAATGTTTCCACGTCGATCAGGGAGATCACGACGAAGGCAACCACATCGGTATGCCGGAGGTTGACGATCCCCCTAGGCCTGCATCTCGCGTTGACATCCCGCGGGAGCTAGCTGTGGTCCTAGTCCCTGCGGGGGGTCGGGACACACAGCTCAAGCAAATCCGTGAGATGCAGGCCCGGGTCGACGAGGAAGCAGGGCGGCTTGTGCAGCTCTAACGGAACATCGAGCAGGAGTGGGCAGGCCGAACACTCGCCGAACGAGCCCATCATCGGGCCCAGGACGCCCAGCGCCGCATCGTCGACAATGCCAGGGCCGCGCTGCCCCCGGCCGTCAACAGGTTCGGCCAGGACCTAGCAGCAGCGGCGATGCTACATCGAATCATGCCGGAGCCATCCACCACCGAGGGACGGCGTATCCAGGGCGAACTCAAGAATCTCCTGGAAGGTGCCGCAGTTTGACGAGCCGAGAGCTCTGCCTCCCGGAGGCGAGCTGACCCCTCGGAGCATCACGTGATGTCCTCTTGACGCATGCGGGAGGCCTCGGTCCATCCCGAGCGCACGCGGGACAAGGCACCTGCCGCCCGGGATCGCCTCGGCAACGAGCATCACCATCACGACCATCGAGCCTGCCTCGACGAGAAGGTGCGCCGAGGCTACCATCCCAGGCGCGGGGGGCGCTATGATAGCGAGGAGGATCGGAGCCCCTCGCCTGAGCCACCCGATCCATGAGTCTTCAGCCGGGCCATACGACGAGCGTCGTTCCCCGCCCGTTTCCGAGCCCCGACTACCATCACCAAATACTCAGGGGAGACGAGGCTAGAGCTGTGGCTCGCGGACTACCGACTGGCATGCCAGTTGGGAGGGGCGGACGATGACAACCTCATCATCCGTAATCTACCCCTTTTCCTCTCCGACGCCGCCCAGGCCTGGCTGGAGCATCTGCCTCCTGCGCAGATCACCGACTAGGACATTGGTTTCACCATAGGGTCGTCAATGGGGTCCAGGCACAATACTTGCTCTGCTGAGGCTAGTTGCAGAGGTTCTCGATTTGGTTTTTTTAGTCACCCTTCCTTTGGGGAGATGTACTGTGTTTATCAAACTGGAGAAACCTAATGGGAGACTATGACCTCTGGGAAATCTTTGTAAAGGCTACATAGTGAGACCCTGCTAGGTCACCTTGGTAGTGATCAATGAGGAGGCTAGAACCCGGGCAGAAAGGGAATCACGACTTGTGGGTAAAGTGTGCGACCTCTGCAGAGTGTTAGAAACTGGTATATCAGCCATGCTCACGGTTAAGAGCAGCCTTGGGATCCTCTTCGATTAGAAGAACTTTGGTTACTTTTAAGATGATGGTCAGTAATGATGGTTATAATTTTTAACTCTGGTATTTCCTCTTGGAGGGAGTGTCTCTAGGTAAAAATTGGGTTTATTACTAAAATATGGCTCTACTTGTAGTAATAACACTTGACCAACTAAAAGCAACTGCTTAACCTTAACTCTGCATACAACTAGTCCACTTTTAGCCAAATAGGACATTTGCTGAGTACATTGATGTGTACTCACCCTTGCTTTACAAACCACCCCACCCCAGGTTGTCTCCATTGTACTCAGTGCTTAGGAGTAGATGTTGGCAATATGGAGGACTTTGAGGAGTTCTAGGACTACGACGAGTTCTAGTTTACTTTACAGGCAAACCCCCAGCCAGCTGCCTGTGTAGGCTTATCTTCTACGTTTCGTTACTCCGCACTTTGATATTGATGTTGAACACTATGGCTATGTACTAGACTCTGTGGATGTATTGGACATCTTGATTTAATTAAAGTACCTTTCCGCTATTTACTTTGAGCATTGTGTGATGATGTCCAATTATGTAATCGCTGTGTACATGAGTTCTGATCCTGGCATGTACATGGTTTGCATTTGGTTTGCCTTCCAAAACTGGGTGTGACATAAGTGGTATCAAAGCCCTTACTGACTGTAGGACCGCTAACCTAGACTAGAATGGTTGCCCTAAGGACTATAGACCCCTACTCTTACCTTGGCCTTAGTGTCCTTTCAAAAGTTGGTCACCTTGGCCAACTCTATGTTATTTACTTATCTCAAAAGTAAGCCCTTGCTGACATGTGTTCTTTCTATTTACTTTCTGGCCTTATAGTTCTACTCTCACTCTTGTGCTTACAATGTCTTTTGTAGATGGCTCGTCTTAGGTGCATTGCACGTAAGTCTGTGATCCCCTTTTTTGCCTTCTTGCCTGGCAGAGCGTCCATTGCGTCGCACGGTGCTAGGTCAGTCCAGTCATCTGGAGAGGCTGCATCGTCGCCTGCACGAGGAGTAGGAGCTCCGACGTCAGGAGTAGGAGCAGGAGCAGTTGGACTCTTCCTCCTCGCCTCAGCAGGAGGTGGAGTCTAGGAGGCCGCTTTCCCCTGCACCACCATAGGGCATCCCGGCTGCTGGAGGAGACCCCGACGGAGACAGAGACGACGACGACGATGACGCCGGTGGCAGTTCGAGCCACGGCACGGAGCTCTCAGAGGAGCAGGAGCCAGAGGGATGGATTGCCAGACCCATCACTCATGACGCCGCTCGCGGGTGTCACTTCCACGACGCTCTCGATACCCTGTTGCGTCAGGCCTTCGACTGACACACTTGGTCTATTGAGTACCGTTGTGTAGTCTACCAGCATCGTCGCGGGTTATACCTGGACCAGTGGGAGGCTACTTGCTTGGTGTGCCGTCCAGACGATGATCTCCGGGGTGCAGAGGCCTTCTCATAGCATTATTCTACCACTGAGACGTATACTACCGAGGCAGCCATGCAAGATGCAACACGACGGGCACTTTCTCAGTATTGCTCATTGTTCAGTGGGGTAGCTGACGGCTTTGACCTAAAGTACTACCCTCGTCATTCGACCGGTAGTGCTGGAGGTGTGATTGTCTCGCCAGTTGGTGAGGGCAATCCCAGGCTGAACAGCATAGTCAACCTGGCCGACGTGCTCAACGTAGAGTTGGACCACGCCCTAACGAGTTGGGCATGGTTTGGGTGGAGGTTGTGGAATTGCGTGCTGAGTGAGCGGCATGCCACTATCTAGATGGTGGTTCTCCCGCCCCTGTCGGGATTTAGCACCCTTACCGCTCACCACCCCATGGTCGCTTCGATTATGGTACCCCAGACTGTAGGACCCAGATAGATTTAGATCCATAGATCGACAGAGTTGGAGTCTGTAATAATGCTTAATTCAGTGTCTTAGTCTAGTCAGTCTTAGTTAGAGTTAGTTTGCTTACCATATGTTCGAATGCTTGTCATGATGAACATGTAATGAAGTTCGATCTTTGTAATGATTTTCATCAAGGTGTGGGTATCTCCTATAACTTGGTGTAGTTATTAATAAAATCAGTTATTTAGTTGGGTAATCCATTTATTTCCACTTTCCTCTTTAGCTGAGAAGCTGACAGAGAAGATGATCATGTGTTCAGTGCTATGAAGATTTATGTATATCTTTTCTGATGCTGAAAGACTGCAGAGTCAGATCTGATGTGTGTGTGATTTCTATAGATGTCTAAGAACAGGCGCAGAGGTGCAAGGCATGCTCAGCCGGAACAGCAGGCACCCCAGGAGGATGCAGCCTAATAGCAATAGTTGACACCGCCACCCCCGATGACTGTGGAGCAGATGTTCATGATGCAAACTCAGGTAGTTCAGGAAATTGGTCAGACCTTAGCAGTGATGCAGCAGTTGCAGCAGCAGCCACCCCCACCTCAGCCTCCAGTGCAAGTCCAGATGCCACAGGTGCCCAGAGACAAGCGGGCAGAATTCATGAGGGGCCATTCCCCTGTCTTTGCCCACTCTGCTAATCCCATGGACGCGGAAGATTGGCTACATACCGTGGAGCGTGAGTTGCACACTGCTCAATGCAACGATCGTGAGAAGGTGTTGTATGGTCCCCGTCAGCTGAGGGGAGCAGCACAGTCTTAGTGGGAGTCTTACCTCGCCACCCATGCCAACCCTGAAGCCATCACCTGGGAGGAGTTTAGGGACAACTTCCATCGCTACCATGTGCCCGAGGGACTGATGATAGTGAGGAAGGTGGAGTTTCTCGCCCTGAAGCAAGATCCCTTGTCTGTCAGCGAGTACATGGATAAGTTTTTGCAGTTGTCACGTTACGCCCCGGAAGATGTCAACACGGATGCCAAGAGGCAATACCGCTTTCTGAGAGGATTGGTTGATCCCCTCCACTACCAGCTGATGAATCACACTTTCCCTACCTTCCAGCATTTGATAGACAAAGCAGTCATGACAGAAAGGAAGCATCGGGAGATGGAGGATAGGAAGAGCAAGATTGGAGGATCTTAGGCCAGGAGTAGCAGTTGTCCCTGCTACTCAGGCAACTCACCACAGCAATTCAAGCAAGGTCACCAGCACCAGCATCAGCGTCAGCACCAGCACCAGTACCAGAGGTAGTTTCCTCAGCAGCAGCAGTACCATCAGAACGCCCAACCTGGAGGAAATCAATACCAACGTCAGAACAACTAGGCAACTCGCCTTCCTACCCCAACACCCAACTAGAATGGCCAAGCAGCTCCAGCGCAAGTGGGAGGCCGTGCATGTTTCTACTAGGGAGAGCAAAACCATTGGGCAAAGAACTGACCAAAGAAAGCAGCTCAGCAGCCGCCAGCAATCAATGCCCCAGCAAGACAAGGAGCGCCACAACAAGCACCAGGAGTCCGTGGTCAGGCCTACAACAGTGGAAAGGTGAACCACCTAGAGGCCGAAGCAATCTAGGATGCTCAGGACGTGGTAGTAGGTATGTTTCTAGTCAAACCCTACCTAGCAAAAGTATTATTTGATACTGGTGCCACACATTATTTTGTTTCTACATCTTGGGTAGAAGCACATAACATCCCCATAGAACCAATGATCCCGCCTTTAAGAGTAAATTCAGTTGGGGGGAAAGTTCAGTCCGATAGGATTTGTCCGAACCTAAGGATGGAAATAAGGGGGATAGACTTCCCCGCTAGCCTAGTAGTAATGGGAACTCAAGGGTTAGATGTCATCCTAGGGATGAATTGGCTACACAAAAATCAAGCCATTGTCAGTTGTGACAAGAGGACAATTAAGTTGGTGTCCCCATCCGGAAAGGAAGTAGTAACTAAGCTGTACTTACCTGAACTAGAAGGATCCTGTCACCATTTATCAGTAGATGACAAAGAGACCAATCCGATTGAGGCAATTAGGATTGTGTTAGAATTCCTTGATGTATTCCTTGAAGAGTTACCAGGCATGCCACCTGAAAGGAAAGTTGAATTTGCCATAGAGCTCATCCCAAGCACCGCCCCTATTTCCAAGAGAGCCTATCGAGTGTTTGGACCAGAGTTGGTGGAACTCAAGAAGCAAATTGATGAGTTGTTAGAGAAAGGCTACATCAGACCAAGTACCTCACCTTGGGTAGCCCCAGTGCTATTTGTGGAGAAGAAGGATGGTACGAAGAGGATGTGCATCGATTATAGATCTTTGAATGAAGTCACTGTCAAGAACAAGTACCCCCTGCCTCGAATCGAGGACCTATTTGATCAGTTGAGAGGAGCCAATGTGTTCTCAAAGATAGATCTGAGGTCAGGTTACCATTAGCTCAGAATCCGACCTTTAGATATACCGAAGACAACATTCATCACCGAGTATGGACTATATGAGTTCATGGTTATGTCATTCGGTTTGACGAATGCGCCAGCTTACTTCATGTACCTAATGAACAGTGTGTTCATGGACTACCTCGACAAGTTCGTAGTGGTGTTCATTGATGATATTCTTGTATATTCCCAGAATGTGCAAGAGCATGAAGAACATTTGAGGAAAGTACTTCAGAGGCTACAAGATTGCCAGTTATATGCCAAGCTTAGCAAGTGCGAGTTCTGGATCAGCGAAGTTCTGTTCTTGGGTCATATAATAAACTGAGATGGACTAGCTGTGGATCCAAAGAAGGTAGCAACGATTCTGGACTGGAAAGCACCAAAAGATGTCCGAGGAATCAAGAGTTTCATTAGAATGGTCGGTTACTATCGGCGTTTCATTGAGGATTTCTCCAAGATTGCCAGACCAATGACAGCCTTGCTAGCAAAGAAGGTTGAGTTCAAGTGGACCTCAGCGTGCCAAGAATCATTTGAGATGTTGAAGCAGAAGTTGACAACAACACCAGTGTTGGTTATGCCAGATGTTCATAAGCCGTTCTCAGTATATTGCGATGCTTCGTACACCGGACTGGGATGTGTGTTAATGCAGGAAGGGAAAGTAGTGGCATACTCGTCCCAACAGTTGAAAGTTCATGAGAAGAATTACCCCACTCATGATCTGGAGTTAGCAGCAGTGGTTCATGCACTGAAGACCTGGAGACATTATCTTTATGGGCAGAAGTGTGATATCTACACGGATCACAAGAGTCTCATGTACATATTCACTCAGTTAGAGTTGAACATGAGGCAGCGAAGATGGCTAGAATTTATCAAAGACTATGAGCTGGAGATCCATTATCACCTAGGCAAAGCAAATGTGGTTGTAGATGCTCTGAGTAGGAAGAGTCAAGTCAATATGTTGGACGCTCACCCGATGCCATTCGAGCTAGCAAAGGAATTCGACAGGCTGAGTCTCGGATTTCTGAACAACACTCAAGGAGTGATAGTTGAGCTAGAACCCACTCTAGAGCAAGACATCAGGAAAGGTCAGAAAGATGATGAGAAGATCAACGAGATCTAGCAGCTGATCATAGATGGGAAAGGTCTAGATTTCCGTGAAGATGCAGAAGGAGTGGTATGGTCCAAGGATAGGCTGTGCGTTCCCGACGTCACATCGATCCGAGAACTGATTCTCAAGGAAGCTCATGAGACAACATATTCTATACACCTTGGTAGCAAGAAAATGTACCAAGACCTGAAGAAGAGATTCTGGTGGTACGGTACGAAAAGAGAGATAGCAGAGTATGTGGCCAGATGCGACAGTTGTCAGAGGATCAAGGCAGAACATTAGAGCCCGCAGGTTTGTTGCAGTCATTACAGATTCCTTAGTGGAAATGTGATGAGATTGGAATGGACTTTATAGTCGGCCTGCCCCGCACTCGAGCTGGTTATGACTCCATCTGGGTAGTAGTGGACCGTTTAACAAAGGCGGCCCATTTCATACCAGTCAAGACCACCTATAATAGTGCAGTGTTGGCAGAATTATAGATGTCTCGGATTGTGTGGTTGCATGGCATTCCAAAGAAGATAGTATCGGACAGAGGCACCCAATTACCTCTCATTTCTAGCAGCAGCTACATGAAGCTTTGGGCACACACTTGAAATTCAGTTTAGCTTATCACCCGCAGACAGATGGTCAGACTGAGAGAACCAACCAGATTCTTGAAGATATGTTGAGAGCTTGTGCTTTGCAAGACAAGTTAGGTTGGGACAAGAGGCTACCGTATGCAGAGTTATCCTACAACAACAGCTACCAAGCCAGTCTGAAGATGTCACCATTCGAAGCGCTCTATGGGAGGAATTGCAGAACCCCGTTGCATTGGGACAACCCGGCGAAAGGCAGGTGTTTGGTCCAGAGGTTTTGCTTGAAGTCGAAGAGAATATCAGGATGGTCCAGGAAAATCTGAAGGCAGCACAGTCTAGGCAGCGAAGCTATGCTGACACCAGAAGAAGGGAACTCAGTTTTGAAGTAGGAGACTATGTCTACTTGAAAGTGTCACCGATCAGAGGAACCAAAAGGTTTGGAGTCAAAGGCAAGCTAGCGCCTCGATATATCAGGTCGTATCAGATTCTAACAAGACGTGGAGAAGTGGCTTATCAACTCAGCTTACCAGAGAATCTGTCCGCAGTGCATGATGTGTTCCACGTGTCTCAGCATGGAGACAGCAGATCGGGTCACCCGGAGGAGCACCATTAGGATGTGCAAGGTCAAATGGGGTCACCACTTAGAAGATGAAGCAACCTGGGAAAGAGAAGATGATTTGAGAGCCAAGTACCCTGAACTCTTTGCTAGCCAACCCTGAATCTCGAGGGTGAGATTCTTTTAAGGAGGATAGGTCTGTAACACCCTGAATTTGGGGGTATAAAATTTCATTCTTATTATCATCCAAATTCAGGTGTTACTCTTCTCTATCTCACTCTAGTTTCCATCTCTCTCTAGTTTCTCTCTCTCCCTTTCTCTTCTGGCTAGGGTTAGCTTAATTAGTGAGGGATCATTTATTTTATTTTATTTTGCCCAAAACATATGAACCCCAAATAGTTATTGAATTGTTGCACATGATTGATTTGGTTTGAATTTGAAACTTGATTTGGATTTGAATTGAAAACCCTAGGGAAAATAAATAAAAATGCAATTAGAAAATTCCCTAGAAAATGGAAAACTCAATTCAGCCCAGGACGACCCACTAAGCCCAGCCCGCGCGCTCTCGGTGCATGACAGGTGGGCTCCACCTATCGGCGCCAACTCCAGCGTGCCCTCTCTCTGTCTCTCGCTGCCCCGTGGGCCAGGCCTATCGGCGCCGTTTCTCTCGCCCACGCGCTCGTTTCCCTCTCTTTCCCACTGACCCCACCTGTCAGTCGTCCCTAACCTCTCGCCCACGATCCCCCACCATGGATGCGCCCACGTCCGCGCGTTCTTCGGCCATGTCCTCGCGTCCGCGCCCTGCTCTCCCACCTCCCCTCGCTCACTTGCATCCTAAGCCAAACCCCTTGCCCTCTCTCTCACTCTGCCCGAACGAACAGAGAGCTCCGCCACTGCTCACCGTCAGTCGCCGCCCGTTCTACGGTCACCGTCGCGCCTGCGCCCCGTCCTTTGCCTCGGTGAGTTTCGCCTCGCCGTTAGCTGCTCGGGACACCCTTTGGTGTGCCCTCCCCCCTCTCTGGTTTGTCCGGCCCGTGCTCACCAGAGCGGTTCTTGCGCAGCCGGAGCTCCGCCACCGTCGCCCCGTCGCGTCCCTGCGCCACCACCGTTGCCCCGTGACTCCAGCGCTTCTCCTCGTGGTGAGCAACCTGCTCGCGCCCTTAATTCGGCCATTACCACCCTGGTTAGCGTGCGATTGTTCGCTGGAGTTGCCCCGCGTTGCCGTTAGCCCACCTCGTCGTGTGCAGCGCCCTCTGGTGCTCCCGCGCCGACGTGATGCCCATGGCCGAGTCCGCCAGACCGCCCTGAACATGCCCGAGCTTGTCCCCAAGCCACTGGAGCCCCGCTGTGGTCGATCCCCTCATCTCCGGCAAGCTCTCGCCGCGGGACCGAGCGGCGCCACTGCGCCTATGTCCACCCCCAGCCGTTAGATCTCGGGCGTTCGTCTGAGATCGGGCGGTTTGGATTTAACCAGAGCGGATCTAATCGTAGCCCTCCGATCCAGATCCAACCGCCCTTCTCTCCTCCCCCTCACCCATGCCCCTGCCGCTGGGCCTGGCCGGTCAGCCCGTCCTGTCCCCGCCTGTCGGTTGCGTCCGCGTGCCCACGCCCGCGCCAGAGCGATCTAATCCTGGCTGTTGATCTCTGATCCGACGGTTGAGATTACCCCGTACCCCTTCGCGTGTGCGTTTTACTTAAGAGACCCCAAGTTTTAGGAAATCAACCCGTCGTCCTCTGTTTTAGCGTGCAGGCCCCTGGTTTATTTTAAATAGCCCCCTGTGCCTTTGTTTAATCATAGATTTAGCCCTAATTTCATATTTCAAACTTCAAAACTTGTTTATTTCATATCTTTTTTATATGAACTCCAAATTTAGTGGTTCAAATTGCAAATTGTTCATAAAATTATTCTCTGTTCAAATAAATTATGGTCAGTTATAGTCTGTATACTTTAATTTTACACATAGGATACAAGATTAATGTATATGTTAATTTATTTATTTAATGAAATAAATAAAATGAAAGCCCTAGGAGTTAAAATATATTTAATCTTGTGAGATTAGTGACATGCATTACATGAATTCATTTTTGGTTTAACTTTTAGGTATCAATGAAATGAATAGAATTAGGTTATGTAATTATGGATAACACTTAAAGAGTACTCAAATTCCTAAATGAGATTAGTCCATCTTATGATTTAATCTCTTTCTTGTTTAAATTACTACTTTACCTTTTGAGGAATGTTCCAAACACTTAGAGAGTAATCAACCCCTAATTAGGATTAGTTCAATTTTATAACTTGACCTCATTCTCCTTTATTTAATACTACATCTTTTGAATTGTGTTCCAATGTTTGTACATGTTTGATGTGCTATTCATTTGTACTTTCCAAATGTATTGAATGTATGATCGCTTTATTTAGACAACAAGCAATCCGTGGTTCGTGAGTGTGTTGCCGAAGGTCCCTCTGAGAAACAACCTGGTGAAGGCAAGTGTCCTCAGACCTATCATGTCCTACTTTACTTTATAATTCACTGTCCCGCATTACATTATTGAAACCTAAGGATTGACTACTATGTATTTACCTTACCCTTGTTTACCTTTTTGGGTTAATCATGGTTAGCTTATGCTATTGTTTTAACTTAATAAATGAACATGATGTGATTATCTATGATACAATGATGTTATCCCGATGAGGTTCTTGTGATTAATTTAGGGGACTCAGGCCATTTTCCTGAGTACCTCTCCGTAAGGACCTGTTTGGGGAGTGACAACCTAGGATAACAGTGCAACCATGAGGGTGGAATTGGATGCCCTTAGCTGATTAATTAGAGGAACCAGAGGAGTAGTTGGCTTCGTCGTAGGGCCGTCAATGGGGTCCAGGCATAGTACTTGCTCTGCTGGGGCTGGTTGGAGAGGTTCTCGATTTGGTTTTGTTAGTCACCGTTCCTTTGAGGAGATGTACTGTGTTTATCAAACTAGAGAAACCTAATGGGCGACTATGACCTCTAGGAAATCTTTGTAAAGGCTACGTAGTGAGACCCTGCTAGGTCACCTTGGTAGTGATCAATGGGTAGGCTAGAACCCTGGGTAGAAAGGGAATCACGACTTTTGGATAAAGTGTGCAAACTCTGCAGAGTGTTAGAAACTAGTATATCAGTCGTGCTCACGGTTAAGAGCAGCCTTGGGATCCTCTTCTATTAGAAGAACTTTGGTTACTTTTAAGATGATGGTCAGTAATGATGGTTATAATTTTTAACTCTAGTATTTCCTCTTGGAGGGAGTGCCTCTGCGTAATAACTGGGTTTATTACTAAAATCTGGCTCTACTTGTAGTAATAAAACTTGACCAACTAAAAGCAACTACTTAACCTTAACTCCACATAAAGCTAGTCCACTTTTAGCCAAACAGAACATTTGCTGAGTGCGTTAATGTGTACTCACCCTTGCTTTACAAACCACCGCACCCCAGGTTGTCCCACTGTACTCAGTGCTCAAGAGGAGATGTTGGTAATATGGAGGAGTTTGAGGAGTTCCAGGACTACGACGAGTTCTAGTTTACTTTAATGGCAAACCCCCAGTCAGCTGCCTGTGTAGGCTTATCTTCTATGTTTTGTTACTCCGCACTTTGATATTGATGTTGAACACTATGGCTATGTACTAGACTCTGTGGATGTCTTGGACATCTTGATGTAATTAAAGTACCTTTCCGCTATTTACTTTGAGCATTGTGTGATGATGTCCAATTATGTAATCGTTCTGTAAGTGTGTTCTGATCCTGGCACGTACATGGTTTGGATTCGGTTTGCCTTCCAAAACCGGGTGTGACACAAACCATCTCCTAAATTTGTGCGCATGTTTTCTAATTTTGTTGCGCATGCAAATGGAAACAAAAGGCGCACATGCAAAGATATGGGCATTGGGTGGAGTCGGCCAGGCTAGTCTGATCGGGTGGTGCATGGGCGGCTGGGGCTGGTTTGGTCAGGATGGTGTAGGGGGCGGCTGAGGCTTCCACCATGTATTTGGAAGCTCAGGGCTCCCAATAGCCTTACCCTATATATATATATATATATATATATATATATATATATATATATATATATATATATATATATATATATATATATATATATATACGGCGGCACTAAAATGCACCTGGGTGCATTTTCTATATTGAATGCACCCAGGGTGCAATAACACCCCGAGCACGCCTCCCCATAAGAGCACACCCTCAGCCCTCCTGTACGCGCGTCTCCCTACCCCCCGCTGCGAGTATCCTCTAATTGCAAACTTAAGTCTCTGTTTTTACTCCTTGATTACCATTGCATGCTGTGTTGTTACTCCAGTTGTAACGTTTGTTGCTTGTTGATTGCAACTATGGGTATCCGCTAATTGCAAACTCATGATTGCGTGTTGTTCTGCAGGATGCAAACATACTTGATGTGTTTGTCCCCAGGGTGTGGCAAACATTTGATACAAGGGAAGAAGCCTACCTCTTTTACCTTGACTATGCAAAGTTGGCTGGTTTTAGTGTCAGGACAAAGAGGTGTAATTGCAACTGCTGGTGTGGTGTGATTGCAACCCCGCATTAGGTGTGATTGCAACTGCTGTATAATTCTACCCAAATATCTGTTAAAAAAATGTAAACAAAATGATTGCAACTGCTGGTGTGTTGTAATTGCAACTACTGGTGTGGTGTGGATGCAACTGCTGAGTTGCTCTGATGTGATTGCAAGTACTGAATAACTCTGGGAAATTTTGTTAAAAAATATGATTGCAACTGCTGGTCTGGTGTAATTGCAACTGTTGGTCTGGTGTAATTGCAACTTCTATATAACTAGATGCAACTGCTGGTCTGGTTCGAAAATTGTAGCATTCTGTCGGAAGCGTGCGGGAGGGACGAAGACGAAGCGTCAGTTCGGCCTGGGTGGGGCGGTTGGCTCGGACCAGGTGCTCCTGGCGTGTAGGTTCGGCCTGGGTGCATTCTATATATTGAATGCACCCAGGTGTAATATATAAATACAGTATATATATATATATATATATCCTTTTGCTTTTTTATGTAGGGGTTGATGTCACCGTTCTCATTCTAATTCTCATCAAGGGGCATTTCTTGTAATACACCTTATTACTGAGAATGCCAAGAGGAGTGGCACCCCAAAACTGACAAGAAAGTCTCATACCCATTTTAGGTTATGTTTGGATACTCTAGTATTTACTCCAATACACATATGAGTTGAGATAGATTGATGTGTAAAGATTGAGGTATAAATTAGTTTAATTTACACCCTAATCCTCCTCAATCACGTGTATTAGGGTGAATCTTAGAACACTCAAACAAGCCCTTAAGAATAATTCGATTACACTTCTAATTGGTTGGGTAGTTTTCCTCCCATTACATTTCCCTCCGTGTTTCTAAAAGTATGCATTGCAACATTATTTTCCATTAATATTACCAATCTTTTAAGAGTGGTTGTGTCGCTGTGGGACATTTTTCTCGCATCAACCATGCCTACAGCTTCCACTCAGAAGGGATAGTATTCTGTGCAATTTACTCGTCGTTTCATTTTTATGTGTTGTTGGTTTTCATGTGATCAGTATGCACTATGTGTTCGGTTCGTTCTTCATCGCAAGTGATTGGTTTCTGATGTTATTAAATTCCATTGGTTGTTGTTTAGTTGACCCGAATTGCAATTGTTCACAACATCATCGGTTATAGTTGAAAGGAAAATGTGCCCTTGGGCTATTTCTATAAATGTTTTGGTGATTAGATGCCAAACACAAATTACTTTGATTCAAATGTGCTAAAGAAGATGCAAAGCGAGAATCAAGGTATGTTTCTAGCCTTAGTGAATTGTTTTTGATACTAACATATTTACCTAAGTGCTAGGAAAAACATCAAAAGAAAATGGAGAAACCGGCACCAGCCTGTGGTGCACCGGACTGTCCGGTGTGCATCGGACAGTGTCTGGTGCCCAGGCTGGCCCGGCGACGAACTCGTCGCTCTTGGCAAAAAGCCGAAAGCGCTGCGGCTAAAATTCACCGGACTGTCCGGTGTGCACCGGACTTTCCGGTGAGCCGAAGGCGCCCGCGGCCAACGGTCGACAGCACAATCAGCGGGTGACGCAAGGCCCGCACCAACAGTTAGTTGGTCATACCGGACTGTCCGGTGCGCCAACGGGATCGAAGGTCCAACAGTCGGCTGCGCCCGATATGGAAGGATATCGAGCACCAGACAGCAACTGTTCATGTCTGGTGGTGCACCGGACTGTCCGGTGCGCCACCCGACAGAATGCAAGAATTGCCTTCCAATTGGATCTCCATCGGCTCCTAGCTGCCTTGGGGCTATAAAAGGGACCCCTAGGCGCATGGAGCAGCACACCAAGCATTCACTAAACA
This sequence comes from Zea luxurians, assembly GCA_029449295.1. Classification (NCBI taxonomy): domain Eukaryota; kingdom Viridiplantae; phylum Streptophyta; class Magnoliopsida; order Poales; family Poaceae; genus Zea; species Zea luxurians. Next base: position 40,426,412 of record JAOPSE010000024.1, read on the forward strand.
TTCTAAGACGCCTAGACTTCGCCACCACGCACTTGGATCATCGTGGTAGAGATTTGAGCACCGTTTGAGTTGTAAACTCCCTGCGCCGTGTTTTGTGCTCACATCTTGACTTGTGTGCATGTGTTCGCTGCGATTCTAGTCCTGTGTGTGTTGCTTTCCCTCCCTTACTCTTGTGCTTTTCTTGTGATCAACATTGTAAGGACGAGAGGCTCCAACTTGTGGAGATTCCTCGCAAACGGGAAAAGACTACTAAGAAAGAAAATTGTGGTACTCAAAGTTGATCATTGGATCACTTGAGAGGGATTGAGTGTAATCCTTGATCGAAGGAGGTCACCACAACGTGGAGTAGGCATTGACCGAACCATGGGATAAAAATCACTGTGTCTCGTGTTCCTCTTCATTGTGATTGGTTTTCTTCTAGAGTTCTCATTTTAGCAACTAGGTTTTAATCGCACTAACATTTCATAACCAAGTTTTGGCAATTTAGTACTTGATTTTACAGGATCACCTATCCACCCCCCTCTAGGTGCTCTCAATTGGTATCGGAGTCGTACTCTTTCATCCAAGGGACTAACCGCCCGAAGAGATGGATCCTAAGGGCAAGGGGATGGTGATCAACGACAAGGAAAAGGAGTCCCTCTTCAACGAGCCAAGAGACGACAAGCCCACTGACTCAGGCTCGAGTCACAAGAAGAGGGACAGGAAGAAGAAGAGGCGCATCAAGAAGATTATCTGCTACGACAGTGATGCCTCCTCTTCTTCACCAAGGGATGACGACGATGACTCCTCGTCCAAAAAACGATTAATCAAAACTACTCCTTTGATTATTCTTGCATCCCGTACAATTCAAATGCTCATTTACTCTCTATTCCACTTGGAAAACCCCCACACTTCGATGGAGAAGACTACTCATTTTGGAGTCATAAAATGTGTAGTCACTTATTTTTCCTCCATCCTAGCATTTGGGAAATTGTGGAAAATGGAATGCATTTTGATAGTACTGATAACCCTGTATTTATCAATAAACAAATACATAAAAATGCCCAAGCCACTACTGTTTTGCTAACATCTCTATGCAGGGATGAATATAACAAGGTCAGTGGCTTGGATAACGCCAAACAGATATGGGACACCCTCAAAATTTCACACGTGGGAAATGATGCCACAATGATCACTAAAATGGAACTGGTGGAAGGCGAGCTGGGGAGATTCACGATGATAAGGGGAGAAGAGCCAACACAGACATACAACAGGCTCAAGACCCTTGTCAATAAAATCTGAAGCTACGGGAGTACAAGATGGACGGGTCATGACGTCGTCCGACTCATGCTCAGGTCATTTACGGTTATTGGCCCCCATATTGTAAATCTTATACGTGAAAACCCCAGGTACACCAAGATGACGCCTAAGGAAATCCTCGAAAAATTCATAAGCGGGCGTATGATGGTGAAAGAAGCACAATACGTGGACGATGCCTTGAACGGTCCATTACCCATCTACGCGTCGTAGCCCGTTGCTCTCAAAGCAACCAGCAGCAAGGAGGTGCTACCTAGCAAGGTAGCACAAGTGGAGGCTGCCGGGCTTAATGAGGATGAGATGGCTCTCATCATCAAATGCTTCAAGACCGCACTGAAAGGATGCAATGAGTACCCTAACAAGAACAAGTCAAGGGGAAAATGCTCCTGCTTCAAATGCGGTAAGACTAGTCACTTTATTGCACAATGCCCCGATAACAATAATGACCAGGCACAAGAGAAGCATGGGAAGAGGTAAAAGAAGAAAAACTACAGGAAGGCCAAGGGCGAGGCACACATTGGGAAGGAATGTGACTCCGACTGTTCCTCATCCGACTCCGAAGATGAAGGACGAGCTGCCTCGGCCTTCAACAAATCCTCGCTCTTCCCCAACGAACGCCATACGTGCCTTATGGCCAAGGAGAAGAAGGTATGTATTCAAGACACTCCCAAATATACTTCTTCTAGTGATGAAGAATCGTCTGGTGATGAAGTAGATTATACTGATTTGTTTAAGGGATTAGATAGAATTAAAGTAGACAAAATAAATTAATCAATTGATGCTCTTAACGAAAAGGATAGATTGCTAGAAAAGCAAGAAGATATTTTATATGAGGAACATGGTAAATACAATAGTGTTCAAAAATCTCTTGCTCTAGAAGTCAAGAAAAATGAAATACTGTCCTCTGAATTGTCTACCTGTCATGAATCTATCTCTAGCCTAAAGAATTTAAATAATGATTTGATTGCTAGGCTAGAGAAAGTTAATGTAACTAGTTCATGTGTAGAGCATGTTGTTATTTGCAATAGATGTAAAGACTTTGATGTTGATGCTTGTAATGAACATGTTTCTACTATTGCTAAGTTAAACCATGATGTTGCAAGTCTTAATGCACAACTTAAGACTTGCAAAGAAAGTTATGAGAAACTAAAATTTGCTAGGGATGCCTATACTGTTGGTAGACACCCCTCAATTAAGGATGGACTTGGTTTCCGAAAGGAAACCAAGAAGTTAACAAGCCAAAGGACTTCAGGTCTTAACAAGGAGAAAGGGAAGGCTCCTATGGCTAGTAGTTCTCAAAAGAACCATGCCTATCTTTATGATAAGAAATTTACTAGTCATGCTCATAATGAGAGGTGTTATGATAATATTGTTTCTCATGATGTTGCATTTAATCCTCATGCTATATTTGCATCTAGCTCTACATATGCTTATGGTAGAAATAGGCCTAGGCGTAATCATGTTGTGTCTCATGCGCCTAGGAAAGCATGCACTGGTCCTAATACTGTTTAACATGCATGTAATGCCTCTTTTGTACTTTTATGTAAAAATGCCAAAGTAGTTGCTAGAAAATTGGGATCTAAATGCAAGGGAGACAAGACTTGCATTTGGGTTCCAAAAGTTATTGTAACTAACCTTATAGGACCCAACAAAAGTTGGGTACCTAAAACCCAAGCTTAATTACTTTGCAGGTTTATGCATCCGGGGGCTCAAGCTAGATTATCGACAGCGGATGCACAAACCACATGACGGGGGAGAAGAAAATGTTCACCTCCTACATCAAGAACAGGGATTCCCAAGACACCATCATCTTTGGAGTTGGGAATCAAGGCTAGGTCAAAGGCTTAGGCAAGATAGCCATCACATCCGAGCATTCAATCTCCAATGTGTTTTTAGTTGAATCGCTCGGGTATAATTTATTGTCTGTGAGTCAATTGTGTAACACGGGCTATAATTGTTTATTTACGAATATTGATGTATCTGTCTTTAGAAGGAGTGATGGTTCATTAGCTTTTAAGGGTGTATTAGACGGCAAGCTCCACTTAGTTGATTTTTCGAAAGAGAATGCTGATCTAGATGCATGCTTAATTGCTAAGACTAATATGGGCTGGCTTTGGCATCGCCGTCTAGCACATGTTGGAATGATGAACCTTCATAAACTTCTAAAGGGAGAACATGTGTTAGGACTAACCAATGTCTATTTTGAGAAAGACAGACCTTGTGCAGCATGCTAGGCAGGAAAGCAGGTGGGGAAGCACTCATCATAGCAAAAATGTGATGACGACATCAAGACCACTAGAACTTCTACACATGGATCTTTTCGGACTGTTGCCTATCGCAGAATCGGGGGAAGTAAGTATGGTCTTGTTATAGTTGATGATTTTTCCCGCTTCACTTGGGTATTCTTTTTGCAGGATAAATCTGAAACCCAAGGAACCCTAAAGAGCTTTTTAAGAAGAGCTCAAAATGAGTTTGACCTAAAAGTGAAGAAGATAAGAAGCGATAATAGGTCTGAGTTCAAGAATCTACAAGTTTAAGAATATCTTGAGGAGGAAGGCACCAAGCATGAGTTCTCTGCTCCCTACACACCATAGCAAAACGGCGTGGTAGAGAGGAAGAACAGGTCGCTAATTTATATGGCAAGGATGATGCTCGGGGAATACAAGACACCTGAGCGGTTTTGGTCGGAAGCTGTGAACACAGCTTGCCATGCCATAAACTGCCTCTACCTGCACCGCCTCCTCAAGAATACATCCTATGAACTCCTAACTGGTAACAAGCCTAATGTTTCCTATTTTCGTGTATTTGGGAGCAAATGCTACATTTTGGTAAAGAAAGGTAGGCATTCAAAGTTTGCTCCCAAAGTTGTAGAAGGTTTTTTACTAGGATATGACTCAAATACAAAGGCGTATAGGGTCTTCAACAAATCATCAGGATTAGTTGATGTCTCTAGCGACGTTGTATTTGATGAGACTAATGGCTCTCCAAGAGAGCAAGTTGATCATGATGATGTAGATGAAGATGAGATTTTGACGGCCGCCATGCGAACGATGGCAATAGGTGATGTGCGACCACAGGAATTACAGGAACAAGATCAACCCTCTTCCTCTATGATGGTGCATCCCCCAAATCAAGACGATGAACAGGTGCCTCAAGAAGAAGGGCAGGATCAAGGGGGAGCACATGAAGAATAAGATAAGGAGGAAGAAGCATCACGGGCCCCTCCAACTCAAGTCCGATCGACGATCCAAAGAAATCACTCAGTGGATCAGATTCTGGGTGACATCAGCAAGGGAGTAACAACTCACTCACGATTAGCTAATTTTTGTGAGCATTACTCGTTTGTTTCTTCTATTGAGCCTTTCCGGGCAGAAGAAGCCTTACAGGATCCGGACTAGGTGTTGGCCATGCAGGAAGAGCTCAACAACTTCAAAAGAAATTAAGTCTGGAGCTTGGTGCCACGTCCAAAGCAAAATGTTGTGGGAACCAAGTGGGTGTTCCGCAACAAGCAAGACAAACACGGAGTAGTGACAAGAAACAAGGCTCGACTTGTGGCAAAAGGTTATGCCCAAGTCGCAGGTTTGGACTTTAAGGAGACTTTCGCTCCTGTGGCTAGATTAGAATCAATTCGAATTTTATTAGCCTATGCGGCTCACCATTCCTTTAAGTTGTTCCAAATGGACGTGAAGAGCGCTTTCCTAAATGGACCAATCAAGGAGGAGGTATACGTGGAACAACCCTCTGGCTTTGGCGATGACATGTATCCCAACCACGTGTACAAACTCTCTAAGGTGCTCTATGGATTTAAGCAAGCCCCAAGAGCATGGTATGAATGCCTTAGAGATTTTCTCATTTCTAATGCTTTCAAGGTTGGGAAAGCTGATCCGACTCTATTCACTAAGGCTTGTAACGGTGATCTTTTTGTATGCCAAATATATATTGATGATATCATATTTGGTTCTACTAATCAAAAGTATTGTGAGGAGTTTAGCAGGGTGATGATGCAGAAGTTTGAGATGTCAATGATGGGCGAGTTGAACTACTTCCTTAGATTTCAAGTGAAGCAACTCAAGGAAGGCACCTTAATCTCCCAAACGAAGTACACTCAAGATCTTCTCAAGAGGTTTAGGATGAAGGATGCAAAGCCCGTGAAGACACCGATGGGAACGGACGGACATCTGAACCTCAACAAAGGAGGTAAGTCCGTTGATCAAAAGGCATACCGGTCAATGATAGGATCATAACTTTATCTTTGTGCTAGTAGACCGGACATAATGCTTAGTGTATGCATGTGTGCTAGATTTCAATTCGACGCCAAGGAGTGTCACCTTGTGGCCGTTAAGCGAATTCTGAGATATTTAGTTTCTTCGCCTTGCTTCGGGATCTGGTATCCAAAAGGGTCTACCTTTGACTTAATCGGATACTCAAACTCCAACTATGCCGGGTGCAAGGTTGATAGGAAGAGCACATCAGAGACATGCCAATTTCTAGGAAGGTCCCTAGTGTCTTGGAGCTCTAAGAAACAAACATCTGTTGCCCTATCCACCGCTGAGGCTGAGTATGTTGCCGTAGGACAGTGTTGTGCGCAACTAATTTGGATGAGGCAAACCCTCTAGGACTTTGGCTACAATCTGAGCAAAGTCCCACTCCTATGTGATAACGAGAGCACAGTCTGCTTGGCGGATAATCCTGTTGAACACAGCCGCACTAAGCACATAGACATCTTGCGTCACTTATTGAGAGACCACTAGTGTTGGGGGTCTTCTCCGCCGAAGGTCCTCTAGGCGAAAACACCTTCGGCAAGACAGTATAAAGGCAGGTGTGATATGAAGATATAAGCTGAAGATGATGCGGACAAAGCCGAAGCTACGATTGAAAGAGCTTCGGCTTGGCGTCATGATGAAGACGAAGGACGATACCGACTTAAAGAGGAAAAGACTGTATAGTCCTTGATAGTTTGTATTATGATCATAATTAGTTATCGGGGACATGGATGTAATTTCGTCTAGGCTGCGCCCCATGCCTATAAATAGATGAACAGTACCCCTATACTGTTCACGCTGCATTGTAGTCGCTCCTGCGTCTCTCACATTTTCACCTTCTGTCGAAACGAAGGTATCAATGAATTAAAAAACATTATGAGCACTTATTTATGTTTATGAAATGAAATGAGAATGTAAATAATCTGTTTCTATATGAGTATTGTTTACATTTTTATATGTTTTATGTTTCTTCATTTATATTCATTTACAAAAATGATGAAGAAGGTACGTCCTTCATAATCTTCATCCGAAGATCATTATATCCGAAGAGAGATAATGCTTCGAAGGGTGAAGGTCCTTATCCATTAACAATTGTGTTGCTTTGTTCTTGGTGTATAGCATTCGAGAACAAGGACCAACATTGGTGCCCACCTCCAGTGAACTCACTTCCACAGTTGTGAAGATGGCTTCACACAACAACCAAGTTGTAGCACCTTTGGCCACGAAGCTGATGCTCCCAATTACAGGCGGCTCAAGTTCTGAACCAGCCAACAAGAAGCAGAAGAAAGAAGCACAGAGAATGGTACAACATGTTCGGGTACAAGGACCCTTCATCAAGTCCAAGTGGTCTCATATTCCAATTACCTTCTCTCAGGAAGACCTTCAGCTCAAGGATTATCCAACGACGCAATGGTCATATCTTGTGTCATCAAGGGATTTCTGGTCCACAATGTCTTGGTTGACATAGGTAGTGCAGCGGACATCATCTTTGCAAAGGCTTTCAAGCAAATGCAAGAGCCAGAAGATAAGATACATGATGCAACACACTCTCTTTGTGGCTTCGGAGGAAGACAGATTGTGGCACTTGGCAAGATAACAATGTCAGTTACCTTCGGCTACGTCCATAACACAAGAACAGAACATGTTGTCTTTGACATTGTTGATATAGAGTATCCATACAATGCAATTATTGGTCGAGGAACGCTCAATGCCTTCGAAGCAATACTTCATCCAGCATATCTATGCATGAAGATACCTTCGGAACAAGGGCCCATTGTTGTACATGGGAGTCAAGAAGCTGCCAGGAGGGCTGAGGGGAGTTGGACGGATTTGAAGGCTATTCATAATATAGATGAAGCCGAAGCTTATCAGCAGTATAAGCATAAAAGAGAGAAGGCTGCTTCAGCAGATCAACCAAAGCCTATGCTGCTCTGTGAAGACATAGCAGACCAAAAAGTATTGTTGGGATTTCAGCTATCTGATGAATAGGAAAAAACTTTGTTAAGATTCCTATTTAACAACAAAGATGTTTTTGCTTGGACAGCTAATGACCTTTGTGGCATCAATAGAGATGTTATTGAGCACTCACTCAATGTGGACCCATCCTTCAGACCAAGAAAGCAGAGGCTTCGGAAAATGTCCGATGATAAAACCGAAGGTGCACAAAATGAAGTAAAGAGACTTCTCAGTGTCGGCGTTATTAGAGAAGTAACATATCCAGAGTGGCTGGCTAACACTGTCATGGTGAAAAAAGCTAATGGGAAATGGAGAATGTGCATTGATTTCACAGATCTCAATAAAGCATGTCCAAAGGATGAGTTCCCTTTACCAAGGATAGATTCCCTTGTAGATGCAGCAGCTTCTTCAGAACTCATGAATCTATTGGACTGTTACTCGGGTTATCATCAAATTTGGATGAGAAAGGAGGATGAGCCAAAGACAAGCTTCATAACTCCTAGTGGTACCTATTGCTACCTTCGGATGCCTGAGGGGCTCAAAAATGCTGGAGGAAGCTTCAACTGAATGACTACCAAGGTTCTCCACTCTCAAATTGGCAGGAATGTGCATCATAGTAAAAATCACAAAGCAAGGGAATCATGTTGTCGATTTGCAAGAGACGTTTGCCAATTTCAGGCAAGCTGGTCTCAAGTTAAACCTAGAAAAATGTGTTTTCGGAGTGAAGAAGGGCAAGTTTCTTGGTTGCCTGGTATCAACAAAAGGCATCGAAGCTAATCCAAGCAAAATCGAAGCTATCCTTCGGATGGCGCCACCAAATTCAAAGAAGGGGGCCCAACGGTTGGCAGGAAGGCTGGCATCGTTGAATAGATTTATATCAAGATCAGCAGAGAGGAATTTACCTTTCTTTGAAATACTGAAATGAGCCGAAGTCTTTCAGTGGGGTCCGGCTCAACAAAAAGCTTTCGAAGAGTTAAAGCAATATTTGATAGATTTAACAACTCTAACCCCACCATCATTAGGAACTCCGCTACTTCTGTATGTCGCTGCTTCCCATGCTACGGTTAGTGTGGCACTTGTACAGGAGAAGTAAGATGGCCAAATAAAAAAGCAAGCACTGGTATACTTTGTCTCCAAAGTACTTAGCCCATCAAAGAAAAATTACACGGAATTGGAGAAGGTATTGTATGCTGTATTGATGGCCTCCAGGAAGCTTCGGCATTACTTCCAAGCATATCATATAATAGTGCCTTCATCGCAACCCCTGAAAGACATAATGAGGAACAGAGAAGCTACAGGAAGGATCGAAAAATGGGCCACAGAACTTAACGAATTCACCATTGATTATGTACACAGATCCTCAATTCAATCTTAGGCATTAGCAGACTTCATTGCTGATTGGGCGCCAGGGGCTCAAGGTGAAGAAGCAACAAAAGATGCTGAAGCTTGGACAGTATTTTGCGATGGATCTTGCGGGACCTTCGGTGCATGAGCAGCTGTTGTTCTAGTAGCACCCTCTAAAGTCAGAACATGTTATGCAATAAAGTTAGACTTCAATTGTACAAATAACATTGCCGAGTACAAAGCTCTTCTTTTAGGGCTTCGGAAACTTAAGGCAATGGGAATAAGAAGGGCAATCCTCAAAACTGACTCGCAAGTTATTTCTGGCCACGTGGATAAGAGTAGCAAAGCAAGAGATCCGAAGCTTGAAAAGTATTTGGACACAGTCCAAAGATTGGAAGCTTCTTTCGAGGGATTCTCTGTAAAAAAATATCCCAAGGGGAGAAAATGAGCATGCAGATTTATTAGCTAAGTCAGCGGCACAGGGGCTCCCTTTGCCTTCGGAAGTATTTTTTGAAACAATAAAAGCACCCTCAATCGAGCTCATGGAGAGATCAGTGCTCACAATCTCACCTGTACATAGTGAAAACTGAAGGACCGAAATAATATCCTTCCTCTAGGGCAACTGTCTCTTAGACGATGAAGCTTACAACAAGAGAATGGAGGCAAGAACGAGACCTTATGTAATTATTTAGGGGGAGTTATACAAGCATGGAGTTTGTTCCCCATTGCTTAAATGCCTTTCCAGGAATGAAGGACAGGAATTAATGAAGGAAATACATGCAGGACTGTGTGGAGCCCACATTGGATCCAGGCCACTACTGGGAAAGGTTTTTAGACAAGGTTTTTATTGACCGAACGCAGCTTCGGATGTAGTGGACTTGGTCCAGAAATGCGAAAACTGTCAGAAGTGTGCTAGAGACTAGAAACAACCTTCGTCTCTAACACAATTGATTCAACCTACTTGGCCCTTGCAGAAGAGATGGGGCCTAGATTTGTTATGACCGCACCCACCAGCCACAAGGAAACTTAAAATATGTTGTGGAAGCAGTGGAATATTTCTCAGAGTGGATCGAAGCTAAGCCTCTAGCTACCATAACTTCGACCATAGTCCAAAAGTTCTTCTGGCAAAATATTGTTTGTCGCTTCGGTGTGCCGAAGGCCATTACAGTTGACAATGGAACTCAATTTGATGCTGAAACGTTCAAGGTTTTTTGTGACCAGATTGGTGCAAAAATACATTTTGCATCAGTAAGGCATCCATAATCAAATGGGTTAGTAGAGAGAGCAAATGGAATTATAATGACAGGAATAATGAAGTTAATCTTCAATCAGCCCAGAGGAAAGTGGCCAGATGAATTAATAAAAGTGGTGTGGAGCCACAACACTGCTGTCTCAAGGTCAACAGGTTTTACTCCATTCAAGCTCTTGTTCGATGACGAAGCAATAACACCGGAAGAAGCAAGAACATGATCAATAAGAACAAAAGCTTCAGCGGAGGATGAAACTGATTGCCAAATAACAAAAGATACCATAGAAGGGACCAGACTTCAAGCCATAGAGCACATCAATAAGTACCAGGCTGAAACAATAAAATGGCGTGATAGAAAAGTTCGATTGAAAAATATCAAACCAGGTCATTTAGTGCTCTGAAGGATAGCCAACCTAGATACAGTGGGGAAGCTACAGCTGAAATGGGAAGGTCCTTTTCTGGTAGTATCTTTGTCAAGACCCGGTTCTTACAGATTGAAAGATATGGATGGCAACGACATACCTAGATCTTAGAATGCGGATGAGCTTCAGCGATATTATGTGTAATCGATGTAATCTTTTTATTTTCCCTATGGCACCCTTTTCCTTTCAGGAGGGGAGAAAGGTTTTTAATGGGGCCATAGTTTGTAATTTTCATTTTTGTTTAGCCCTATGCAATACAAGGGCCAAATTCCCCCAAAAATATAACATTTAATATCGGAATCTGCCATCGAGTGCAAAGAGAACAGGGAAAAGCTCAAAAGACGTCCCTAAGGGGATGCAGAGTTGTAATCACTCTGAAGGTGATGAAGCTACGAAAGTCGTTCCTAAGGGAGCATAGAGTAAGTTCTGAAGCTACAAAAGTCGTTCCTAAGGGAGCGCAGAGTAAGTCTCGAAGCTCAAAAGTCGTTCCTAAGGGAATGAAGAGCCAAATACCACTGAAATAGAAGGTGAAGAAGCTCCAAAGTCGTTCCTAAGGGAATGCAGAGCTTAAATGCCATCGAAATAGAAGGTGAAGAAGCTCCAAAGTCGTTCCTAAGGGAATGCAGAGCTTAAATGCCACCAAAATAGAAGGTGAAGAGACTTCAAAGTCATTCCTAAGGGGATGCAGAGTCTGGGTATGGTTTTGTGTGCGTTCAGGTCATACATTTGCATATTTCATCACATCATTCTTTGCATTCATACAAACATTCATTAGACATTCGTAGGATCATCATTATCATGACATGAAGCACGAACGATAATATGAACAGAAAGAGTTGTCCGGCTTCAGCGACAAAATGCTTCGTTGAATACGAAGAAGCTTCGTCTCAAACATGAACACAAACATCTTATGATGCTTCGATGTGCACGAAAAGAAGGGAAGGCGTTTTTCGCCTTCGACTCAAAAGTTGTACTTATGGGTTTCATCCACAGCAAGTCAATTCACACATGGATGGAAAGGTAAAATTATATTACAAGGTATGGACAAATACATACAATATTGAGTTCAGCTCTCAATTACAATCTTTTGCAAAAATAATGAAAATAGTTCCTAAGCTCTATACAGGAAGTCATAAAAGGAAGCTTTAGCCTAGCAACCTTCGGAATGCGCTTTGGCTTACTGACCTTCAGCACCGCCATCCTGCAGACAAACAACAGTATAAGGTACATGCGATGGTAATGAAGAAAAATCAAGGCAAACAACAGGTACAAGTTTTCTACCAAATTAAGCAATTTCCGAGCTTCGTCTCTAGCTAACTCTCGCCCGCCTTTAGCCCAAATTTGGGTAATAAATCTATTTCCAATACTTCGGTCCTCACCAGGATATTGACCAAGTCTGATGGTGACAGGCTGAAGTTTGGCTTGTTTGCTGTTTTAGCATGCGTGCACCCGGCCTTCAAAAATGTAGCAGCTGTGCCACGAGAAGCTAACAAAGCATAGAAATCACCATGCCCAGTTATTACTCCGTCGAGTGCATCAACTTCATTCTCGATATGATCGAAGGTTTTTGATATATCTTCAGCCGAAGGGGCAATTTCTTTAGAGCTGACCCCAACCGAGCTGAAGATTCCTTTTAACCGATGCACGCAGCGAGTAGCAAACTCCGAGCATTTATTCCGAAGGTCCTTCAGCGATTCCTGCAGCCTCGTGTTCTTATCAGCTTCAGCTTCGGATTTTGCTTGCAGTTCTTTTCTCTCTTGCCCAAAGCGCTCTGATTTCTCCTTTAAAGTTGTCTGAGCTTTGAGAAGCTCCTCGTTTAATCTAGCATTTTCAGCTTGTAATTCCGCAAGGGAACCTTCGGTTGCTTGAAGCAAAAAATCTTTCTTTTCAAGAGAAGCTTCACAATCTTTGATCTTGCTTTCCAGGCCTTCAATTATTATCTCATATTTCTTACCTTCGAGATCTTGCTGCATTCTTAACGCTTTGCTTAGCAGCATGCTCTGCGAAAATAAGTTAAGTTTAGAATATTTTAACCCATCACAAAAATAACAAGAATCTAGGCAAATATTTTACCTTGAAATTGGAGTAAAATATGCTGCCGACGATATGTTGACGTTGGTAACCACTAATATCAGATTCTAGCTTTGGGAAACCAACACTCTTTGACAGAGTGCCGATTATTTTTGCCCCGGCGAGGTCGCGGATACATCCTAAAATTTCTTCGTCAACTTTGCTGAAAAGCATAGACCCCGGCTGATAGCCACATGATATCCCATATTCTTTCAGCTCCTCTTTGTCCGCCTCGGACAATTCCTGACCTCCCACGTGCCGAAGGTCAAATTCTTTCTCTTTTGACGAAGCACCAACAACTTCTTTCCCCTTGCCAGGCACTGCGACCATATTTTCCTCTACGGTCGCAACTGTCTCCTCCGCGACCATATCTGATATGAGCTTGTCAATTCCTAATATCGTGCTCACAAGTTTAGCAGCTTTAGTAGCGGCTGTAGCTTCGGCAGTGATTTCAGCTTCGGCACTTGCAGTAGACACCACTCTGGACGTCGAGGCTAAAGGCGATGTTCGCTCAATAGCTTGCATGACATTGACAATTGTCCATTTCTTTTGACCTTTAGCCTTCTCCTTTGCGGCCGAAGGTTAGTCCTTCTTCTGTAAAAGTTTCGTCAGTTCTAGTCCCAGAGGACTTAGCAGCTTGATGGGCAAAGAATCAGTCATTACCTTTAAAATTTTTGCTACTTCAGCAACAGAGGGCGTTGAAGGAGCTTCTTCTCTTGCCTCAGCTACCGTCGGCTCAGCAGAGGGAGTCATGTCAAGCTTCCACTTTTTGGAGATTGCCGCTTTCGGCTCAGGAGCTGATTTTGCCTTTATTGAAATATTCTCATCCTCCTTTACTAGACTGGCAGCTTGCCTATTTAGGATGCTGACGACCCTTTTCCTTTTTAACCCTTCGGCACCTTTGTTAAATACTTCATAGTCTGGGTACTCAAAATTTAACGCGTCCATCACGCGATTCAGCCTTCGTTTTGGCCGGGTGCCGAAGGCAGCAGCCATTAACTGGTCCTCCTTCTTAGTGTAGTTGCCAAGGATTTCATTGCACATAGTTTCAATCATTTCTAACTACTCTTGGTGTAACACCCCTAGTGTTACTGTTACTAAAACTTGAGCATGACATCATAAACATTGGCATTGCATATGTTTGACACACCTAGAGTGCATTCACTAGGTAAAAATTTTAAACAAGTTGTATTGTTCTAGTGTTTTGCAAATAGAACCCTGGAATAGGGGACTTAACCCTAAATGGGGTTTAAAGGGGTAAAACATGACCCAAATTGAGAAAACCCTAAGGTTTAAGTAAAACAATCATAAAATATTACTAAAGATGGATCTACATTACATTCATACCCCTGAGAAACCAGAAACCCTAATTGAAACCCTAGAAAATCCTAAATCCAAACCCTAGGGGTCTATGTGCAAAAATAGTGCACATTTGGACTGAAGTGTAAAAACTACAATGTTAAAGCATATTAAGTCATATGGTTCACAAATATAGGGATTTGCAAGTGAAACCCTAAGTTTTGGGTCTATTTGCAAAAAGTACCACTTGACCTCTATATAGCCTAAGTCTGAAATCAGTGTGATTGCTTCAACTTTGAGCCCTTATATCTTTCAAATTCTAGGGTTTTTGCCCTAGGTCACCACACCAAACTTGCAGACCAAACAAAGGAGAACAACTTTGCTTAAGAGTGTAAGCATAGTTGTTAAGAAGATATTTGAGATAATTAAGCCCAAAGTTGGACTGTCAGGCTGATGGAACTCTGAAATTCAGAATTGCAGTGTAACAGAGCTAACTTTGGACTTGGATTCAACCTTGAACCAGTGCTCAACTGAGTTTAATCCCTATAGTCAATTTGTAGCTAGTTTGTAGCTCTGCACCTTTGCTACAGAGAGTTGAGTGAGTTACTAGAGAAACTGTGGAGAAAATCGGGCTTCAAATCACCCTGTCAGATGCTCTGAAAAGGATTTCTGATGGTACAGTAGCCCGATGTGGATCAGATCGCCAGCGTCATATCCTCACCGCCGGCGACCTCTCTGCATGAAGATTCGCGCCGCCGCCGTCCAGATTTGTGCACCGGGCTTGGAGATAACGATTTGGGTAGAAAAGATCATCACCCCGTGCACTGGACGCCAATCCGGTGACTCACCGTCGAACCCCATTGCTTTACGGCTTTAGGAGATAGGTTCACCGGCGATGGCCGACTGCTGGTCTTGTGCCACGTGCTCGGGTACCCCCGTCGCGTCACCGTGACTCTCTATAGATGTCTTATCGTCGCCGGTGAAGTTGCCACGACGGTGGACACGAATTCGCGACGTCGGTATTCTTCCTTATCTCCGGCCGCCTGCGTAGTTTGACCAAATTGCGCGCCACCGTCGAAGCTCCCTATAAATTGAAGGCCAAGACTGCTGCGCTAGGTCATCGCGAAGCCGACGCACCCGTTCTTCCCCTCAATTACCCCTCGTAGCCGGAGAATTCCCCTTTTCCCCCAAACTGGTCTCCGCCACTGCGAAGAACAGCTCCACCGTGGCCAGCCCGTTCTGGTAAGGCACCGTCCAATTCGCGCATTATTCTCATGTCTCTGTATGCTGGTGATGCTCTCCAACCCATCCAGTTGAATTAGGCCGCCACCCATTGCCGGGAACACGAGCAAAAGTCCTTAGCCTTCACTGTTCTCGTGGGCAGGGCAGAGTAGGTCACCAACCGTGCAATTAACTTAGGGAAAATGCTCGGAGTAGGTCTGATTTGGTGTCCGCCGCTCGGGAACGCCAGTCATTGCCCCGTTAGGCCGGTCTGCTAGCTCGCCGGAGCTCCACCGCGCTCACCGTCGTCGTGGACCTCCCCCTGCGAAGAACTAGAATATGGAGGGTTTATGTGCAAACTGTCAGTGACACAATGAAATAGTAAAAGAACTCGTTCCCAGTTAGCCAAAACCCCGAGGGCGTTTCTGCAAAATCCCCACCGCGAGCGTGGGCGCGCGCACGTTTTTGCCTGAGCCTAGGCCGCTGAAATCGAATTGAGCCCAATACTGTTCCACGTTTTCCTTTTTCTTTTTCTGTCCAACTTTAGAAATTTTGTAGAAATTTGTAGAAAAAACCTAAAATTTTCAAACCAATTTTCCTAGACTTCCTATTTTCCATAGTATTTAATAAAAATATTTCATTATTTTTAGATTAAATAGGAAATTTTGGGTTATTTAAAATAGCCTAAAGCATTGATTCTAGATTTTTAGAAAATAGATAATAAGTCCAAAAATGCCCAAACTTTTTATATGAGCTCTACACATTATTTAGAAGCCTTGGGTAGAGTTTGGTTTGATTTGGACCTTGTTTGATACTTAGAACCCAAAACCCCCACCCCTGCTCTTTGAATTCCTTTACTGACTCCGGAAACCCTAGTTTTCCGAAGAACCGTGAAGGAAAATTGTATTCAAGAACCTTAGATAATAAATTCTTATTATCTTTGCACTTTCATGAGCATTACATGGCATTCATTCTTGTCGGCGTTCCGAGACCGGGGGGTCCCCGAGCCGACGAGTGAGTGTGCCGCGTGCCCCAGCCCAGATGGGTCGAGCGCGTGGGCGAGCGCGAAGGGGGGAGAGAGAGAGCGAGAGAGAGCGAGGTGGCCGGAGCCGGGTCGTGAGGGAGTCGGAGAATTCCCGCGGCCTTCGTGTTCGTCCCGCGCCCAGGTCGGGTGCGCTTGCAGTAGGGGGTTACAAGCGTCCGCGCGAGGTGAGGGGAGCGGGCGGCCCCGAGAGAGCGCCTGCCCCTGCCCTTCGTCCCCGCGAGGCCAACCTTCTCTAAGAAGGCCCTGGTCCTTCCTTTTATAGTCGTAAGGAGAGGATCCAGGTGTACAAAATGGGGGTGTAGCAAGGTGCTACGTGTCTAGCGAGGGAGAGCTAGCGCCCTAAGTACATGCCAAGGTGGCAGCCGGAGAGATCTTGGCACCCTGTTGGTGTGGCGTCGTGGCTGTTGGAGAAGCAGTGGAGCTTGACGGAGGGACAGCTGTTGGAACAGCTGTGCTCTTGCTGACGTCTCCCTGCTTTCGTAAGGGAGCTGAGAGTCGCCGTCGTCATGGCCTAGTGAGGCGCCATCATTGCCTATCTGGCGGAGCTGGCCAGATGGGACGCCGGTCTTGTTCTCTGCGACCCGAGTCGGCTCAGGGCAGGGTGATGATGACGCTTCCTGTTGACGTGGCGGTCTTGTGTCCTAGGTCGGGCGACGTGGAGGCTCCTCCGAAGTCGAGGTCGAGTCCGTCCTGCATGACAGAGGCCGAGCCCGAACGCCTGGGTCGGGCGAGGCGGAGGTCGTTCGGCAGAGGCCGAGGCGGAGTCCGAGCCCTGGGTCGGGCGAGGCGGAGGTCGCCGTCTTCCGGGGCCTTAGCCCGAGTCCGAGCCCTGGGTCGGGCGGAGCGGAGTTCGCCGTCTTCTGGGGCCTTAGCCCGAGTCCGAGCCCTGGGTCGGGCGGAGCGGAGTTCGCCGTCTTCCGAGGCCTTAGCCCGAGTCCGAGCCCTGGGTCGGGCGGAGCGGAGTTCGCCGTCTTCCGGGGCCTTAGCCCGAGTCCGGGCCCTGGGTCGGGCGGAGCGGAGTTCGCCGTCTTCCGGGGCCTTAGCCCGAGTCCGAGCCCTGGGTCGGGCGAGGCGGAGTTCGCCGTCTTCCGGGGCCTTAGCCCGAGTCCGAGCCCTGGGTCGGGCGGAGCTTCCTCTGGCGCTTTTGGCCAAGCCTGGCTACCCGTCAGTCTTACCTTTTGCGTTGAAGGCCCCAGGGATTTGGTCGGTTGGCGCGGTGATTTAGTCAGGGTTACTTCTTATCGAAGGCGGGGCCTCGGGCGAGCCGGTGATGCGTCTGCCGTGAAAGAGGAGACCTCAGGCGAGACGGAGTCATCTTAGGGTCAGCTGCCCTCGCCCGAGGCTAGGCTCGGGCGTGGCGTGATCAAGTCGCTTGTATGGACTGATCCCTGACTTAATCAAACCCATCAGGCCTCTGCAGCTTTATGCTGATGGGGGTTACCAGCTGAGAATTAGGCGTCTTGAGGGTACCCCTAATTATGGTCCCCGACAGTAGCCCCCGAGCCTCGAAGAGAGTGTTAACACTCGCTTGGAGGCTTGCGTCGCACTTTTTTGCAAGGGGACCAGCCTTTCTCGGTGGTACTTTGTTCCGGTGGGTGCGCGCGAGCGCACCCGCCGGGTGTAGCCCCCGAGGCCTCGGAGGAGTGGTTTCACTCCTTCGAGGTCTTAATGCCTTGCGTAATGCCTCGGCTGGTCTGGCGGTTCCCTCATGCGAGCAGGGCGTAGCCCAGGTGCACTATCGGGGCCCAAGTTCTCGGGCTGGTATGTTGACGCTGTCAACGGTTTGGCCGGAGCCGGGTTTGCGAGAGCAGCCCCCGAGCCTCCGCACGGAGCGAGAGGACGATCAGGGACAGACTCGGCTTTTTTATATACGCCCCTGCGTCGCCTTTCCGCAAGGAGGAGGGGGGAGTGCGCCATGTTACCCTCGATGGGCACCGAACATGGTGTCTCCGGTGAGCTGCAATCGGGTAATCCGAGTGGACGTCCGTGCCCCGTTCGTTGGGGTCGGCTAGGGGCCCGGAGGCACGCCCAAAAGTACCTGCGGGTGATCTGCCGGACCCGGTCCCCTAGCGACGGGGTCCGAGGGCTCGCTGCCTCCCTCTGATGGGGTTCCGTTATAGAGTCGTTCCCGCTGGTCTCGGAAATGTCCTAGGGTACCTCGGGAGCGCAGCCCGAGCCTTGGTTATGTATCGAACGTACCCCTGGTCATCCCTCGCTCGGCGTCTGAGGCGACTGTGAACCCTTCGACAGGCCAGCCTTCGAACCCCTGATCAGTAATGGGCGCGGAGCCCTAGTAGCCTGAGGCGGTCGTGGGACCTTTCGGGAGGCCGACCTTCGAACCCCTGACCAGTAGTGGGTGTCGGGCCCACGCGATCTGAGGCGGCTGTTGAACCCCTCGGGGGGCCAGCCTTCGAACCCCTGATCAGTAGGGAGGCTCGGAGCCTAGTTCCTTCACGGGGAAGGATACCTTTGGGGGTATCCCCCTTTCCCGGTCCCTGTTGCAAGAGATAGAGAAAGAAGGAAAAGGGAAAAAGGATTCGAAATTGAACGTCGTGGCGTACCTTTTTCGGCGTGGTTGTTTTGGCGAAGGCGAAACGTCGCCAGCCGCTCCCGCCCGTAGCGCTGTCCGTCGAGCCGCGGAGTTAATGCGCCGGGGTGAGTAGTTGGCGAGGTTGCCGTTGCGCGTGCGCGAGCCGTTCGAGGTACGGGTCACGGGCGCGTCGTCTTCACGCCGTGAGAGGGGGTTCTCTTGCTGCCTCCGGATGGGACATGAGCTTGGCAGATGGCGTGACCGCTGCTCTCGCGCGCCTGCCACCGTCATTACTGCCGGCCCATTTTTGACCGCGTTTGACCGCTGCGCCAGGCTGGTGCTGCTGGGTCGCGGGCTGGGTCGCCTCGAATCGCGGTATCGGTTCCGCAATCGAGGAGGTGCGGTGGTGGAGCGAGTGGCACAGCGGCTCGCATGCAGCACCCGACGCGCCAGTTGCACGACGCGTGGGCTTGAGCCGTCGCGCTGGCCTGTCAGGAGTCGGAGAGGCGCGTCCACTTGGCGCGGTTGCATGCCGCCTGCATGGCCGCCTGCCCCTTTCGCCCGCTGGTCTGGGCGAAAGTGGAGGATTACTTGTAACCGCTGGGTGGTAGCGCCTCATCCCCGGGGGGTGGCACTTCGAATGCCAGTGTTTTCGTTCATTACGGCTTTCGGGGCCTGAACATGTATGTAACCACGGCACGGAGCCATGTTTTTTCCTCATTTCCGAGCACTAAGACTCGTCCGCTGATTGTCTGAACCGCTTTACCAAGCGTGAGTTGCCCCGTGTCAAGGTGACGAGTGGGGTATCCGTTGTCCGGGGCTCCTCTAGCTTAGTTAAAGAGACCCCTCGGCCGCTCTTCGACGAGCCGAGGCCAGGGGTAGCGATATCAGCACGAGCAGAGGCGGAGTTGGCTCGGGAATGAAACCTGGTTGGCCGGAGCCTAGCCAGGTTGTTCGTTGGCAGGATTGTCGTTGGAGTTGCTCAGCCGAGGCTTCGGATCGAGCTGGCACCCTCGGAAGGCGGTCGGCCGAGGCCCCGGAGGTGGCCGGCCGAGCCGTCCGCTCGGGCCGGGTTCTCGGAGAAGTCCCTGGCAGAGATTGCTCGAGCGTGGTGATGACATCGTCCTTCGGAGCGGAGGCCCTCGGACCGCGTCGCCGTCCGAGGCTAGGTCGGGCCTTGCCGAAGGTGCTGTCGATGCCGAGGGTGTCATCGCCCTCTTCCAGCGTCAAGATCTGAGCCTGCAGGGTCAAATCGTCTTGTAGCGTGGGCCTTGTGCGGCCGTCGAGGCCAGAACACACACCCTTGCTGCGTTATAAAGCTGCGCCTCTTTTCCTCTTGTTTCGAATATCTGGACTTTCCGTCGGTAGCAGGGATGTTAGTGCGAGCAAGAGTTGCTTCTCGCGGAAGGTGATGAGTGAGGTATCCGTATCCCGGAGGCGTGGGAGTCCCTCGGCTCGGTCGGCCTTGCCGCTTACGCGTACTTTTACCCGTCCATGAGGCCCTGTCACCGACTCGGTCGAGAAGGCTCGAAGAATCGCTTCGACAGAAGAGCTTCCGTACGTAAAGACTCGTTCGATCCGCGGATTCACCTTATCCGAGCGCGAGTTACTTATCGCAGAAGGTGATGAGTGAGGTATCCGTATCCCGGAGGCGTAGGAGTCCCTCGGCTCGGTCAGCCTTGACTGCTTACGTGTACCCCGTCGTTTCCAGGACCCACTTTTCGAAGTAGTCAAAAAGCACGAAAGGTGTTCTGGTAGAAGAGATTTTTTGTTCGAGGAAAATTTTGACGCAGAGGGGGTTTCCCCCCTTTTAGCCCCCGAGGGAGGGTCGGGCTTTGCCGAGGCGAGGCCGACCCTTCCTTGTTGACTAAACTTTGCGTGGGTGCGAGGTGTATGAATAACTTGGAAACATCTTAAGGGTAGAAGCGACGTAGCTGTTGGATGTTCCAAGCGTTGCCGTAGACCTCGCCCTGACGGTTGGCCAGCTTGTACGTTCCGGGCTTCAGGACTTTGGCGATGATGAACGGCCCCTCCCAGGGGGGCGTGAGCTTGTGCCTCCCTCGGGCCTCCTGCCGCAGCCGAAGCACCAGATCGCCCACCTGGAGATCTCGGGGTCGGACCCCTCGGGCGTGGTAGCGTCGCAAGGACTGCTGGTACCGCGCCGAGTGTAGTAAGGCCCTGTCCCGGGCCTCATCCAGCTGGTCCAGCGAGTCTTCTCGGCTAGCTTGGTTGCTTTCTTCGTTGTAGGCCCTCGTCCTCGGGGAGCCGCATTCCAGGTCCGTGGGCAAGACGGCCTCGGCCCCGTAGACCAGGAAGAACGGCGTGAAACCCGTGGCTCGGCTTGGCGTCGTCCTCAGGCTCCAGACCACCGAGGGGAGTTCCTTCATCCATCGCTTGCCGAACTTGTTGAGATCATTGTAAATTCGAGGCTTGAGCCCTTGTAGGATCATGCCGTTGGCACGCTCTACTTGCCCATTCGACATGGGATGAGCTACGGCGGCCCAGTCCACCCGGATGTTGTGATCCTCGCAAAAATCCAAGAATTTTTTGCCGGTGAACTGGGTGCCATTGTCGGTGATGATGGAGTTCGGGACCCCGAAGCGATGGATGATGTTGGTGAAGAACGCCACCGCCTGCTCGGACCTGATGCTGTTCAGGGGTCGGACCTCGATCCACTTGGAGAATTTGTCGACGGCGACCAGCAGGTGCGTGTAGCCCCCGGGCGCCTTCTGCAGAGGGCCGACGAGGTCCAGACCCCACACAGTGAAGGGCCAGGTGATGGGTATCGTCTGCAGAGCCTGAGCGGGCAGGTGGGTCCGCTTCGCATAGAATTGGCACCCTTCGCAGGCGCGGACAATTCTAGTGGCGTCAGCCACCGCCGTTGGCCAGTAGAAGCCTTGGCGGAAAGCGTTCCCGACGAGGGTTCGAGGTGCTGCATGATGACCGCAAGCCCCCGAGTGTATTTCCCGCAGGAGTTCCTGACCTTCGGCGATGGAGATGCATCGCTGGAGGATGCCCGAGGGGCTACGGTGGTAGAGCTCCTTCTCATCACCCAGCAAGACGAACGATTTGGCGCGTCGCGCTACCCGCCGAGCCTCGGCTCGGTCGAGGGGCAGTTCTCCTTGGTGGAGATATTGCAGGTACGGGGTTTGCCAATCTTGATCTGGCCCGACCCCGTTCTGCTCCTCCTCGATGCGCAGTGCTTCGCCCTCGGGCTCCGAGGGTTCCTCGGGTTGAGCCGAGGATGGCTCGGGCTGGGCCGAGGTCACCTCGGACGAGGCCGAGGGTGCCTCGGGCTCGGGCGCGTCGCCTATCTTGACGGAGGGTTGGTGCAGATCTCGGGAGAAGACGTCCGGGGGAACCGTCGTTCGCCCCGAGGCTATCTTCGCCAGCTCGTCCGCAGTCTCGTTGTAGCGCCGGGCGATGTGGTTAAGCTCGAGCCCGTAGAACTTGTCTTCCAGGCGTCGAACCTCCTCACAGTAGGCCTCCATCTTCGGGTCGCGGCAGAGGGAGTTCTTCATGACTTGGTCGATGACGAGCTGTGAGTCACCGCGTGCATCGAGGCGTCGGACCCCTAGCTCGATGGCGATTCGCAATCCGTTGATCAGAGCCTCGTACTCAGCCACATTGTTGGACGCCGGGAAATGGAGGCGGAGCACGTAGCGCAGGTGTCTCCCGAGGGGCGAGACGAAGAGCAGGCCCGCGTCGGCCCCCGTCTTCATTAGCGACCCGTCGAAAAACATGGTCCAGAGCTCTGGCTGGATCGGGGCCGTCGGCAACTGGGTGTCGACCCATTCGGCTACGAAATCCGCCAGTACCTGGGACTTGATGGCCTTCCGAGGGGCGAACGAGATTGCCTCGCCCATGATTTCCACCGCCCACTTCGCGATCCGCCCCGAGGCTTCTCGGCACTGGATGATCTCCCCCAGGGGGAAGGATGACACCACAGTCACCGGATGGGACTCGAAGTAATGTCGCAGCTTTCGCCTCGTCAGGATCACTGCATATAGCAGCTTCTGGACTTGTGGGTAGCGGATCTTGGTCTCGGACAGCACTTCGCTGACGAAGTAAACTGGCCTCTGAATGGGCAAAGCATGCCCCTCTTCCTGCCTTTCGACCACGATCGCGGCGCTGACCACCTGAGTGGTTGCGGCGACGTAGACCAGGAGGGCTTCTCCATCAGCTGGGGGTACCAAGATGGGCGCCTGGGTGAGGAGCGCCTTCAGGTTCCCGAGGGCTTCCTCGGCCTCGGGAGTCCAAGTGAAGCACTCGGCCTTCCTTAAGAGACGGTACAGGGGCAGGCCTCTTTCACCGAGGCGCGAGATGAAACGGCTCAAGGCCGCGAGGCATCCCATGACCCTCTGTACGCCTTTTAAGTCCTTGATGGGCCCCATGTTTGTGATGGCCGCGATCTTCTCCGGGTTGGCTTCGATGCCCCGCTCGGAGACGATGAATCCCAAAAGCATGCCCCGGGGCACCCCGAAGACGCACTTCTCGGGATTGAGCTTGACGCCCTTCGCCTTGAGACACCGGAATGTCAGTTCGAGGTCGGAGAGAAGGTCAGAGGCTTTCCTCGTCTTGACTACGATGTCATCGACGTAGGCCTCGACCGTGCGACCGATGTGTTCGCCGAACACATGGTTCATGCACCGCTGGTACGTTGCACCCGCGTTCCTCAAACCGAACGGCATTGTGACATAACAGTACATGCCGAAGGGCGTGATGAAAGAAGTCGCGAGCTGGTCGGACTCTTTCATCTTGATTTGATGATACCCTGAGTAGGCATCGAGGAAAGACAGGGTTTCGCACCCTGCAGTGGAGTCCACGATTTGATCGATGCGAGGTAGAGGGTAGGGGACTTTCGGACATGCTTTGTTGAGACCAGTGTAGTCTACACACATCCGCCACTTCCCCCCTTTTTTCCTCACAAGTACAGGGTTGGCAAGCCATTCGGGATGGAATACCTCTTTAATGAACCCTGCTGCCATCAGCCTGTGGACCTCCTCGCCTATCACCCTGCGCCTTTCCTCGTCGAATCGGCGCAGAGGCTGTCTGACCGGTCGGGCCCCGGCCCGAATATCCAGCGAGTGCTCGGTGACATCCCTCGGTATGCCGGGCATGTCCGAGGGACTCCACGCAAAGACGTCGGCGTTTGCGCGGAGAAAGTCGACGAGCACTGCTTCCTATTTGGGGTCGAGCCCGGATCCGATCCGAATCTGCTTGGAGGTGTCGCCACTGGGGTCGAGAGGGACGGCCTTGACCGTCTCCGCTGGCTCGAAGTTGCCGGCATGTCGCTTCACGTCCGGCACCTCTCGGGAGAGGCTTTCTAGGTCGGCAATGAGGGCCTCGGACTCGGCGAGGGCCTCGGCGTACTCCACGCACTCCACATCGCATTCGAATGCGTTTTTGTACGTGGGGCCGACGGTGATGACCCCGTTGGGGCCCGGCATCTTGAGCTTCAGGTAGGTGTAGTTGGGGATGGCCATGAACTTCGCGTAGCATGGCCTTCCCAACACTGCGTGGTAGGTTCCTCGGAACCCGACCACCTCGAACGTCAAAGTCTCCCTTCGAAAGTTGGAGGGTGTTCTGAAGCAGACAGGGAGGTCGAGCTGTCCGAGGGGCTGGACGCGCTTCCCGGGGATGATCCCGTAGAAGGGCGCAGCGCCTGCTCGGACGGATGACAGATCGACGCGCAGGAGCCTGAGGGTCTCAGCGTAAATGATGTTGAGGCAGCTGCCCCCATCCATCAAGACCTTGGTGAGCCTGACGTCGCCGATGACGGGGTCGACGACGAGCGGGTACTTCCCCGGGCTCGGCACGTGGTCGGGGTGGTCGTCCTGGTCGAAGGTGATGGGCTTGTCGGACCAGTCTAGGTAGACTGGCGCCGCCACCTTCACCGAGCAGACCTCCCGACGCTCTTGCTTACGATGCCGAGCCGAGGGATTCGCCGCATGCCCTCCGTAGATCATGAAGCAGTCGCGGACCTCTGGGAACTCTCCTGCTTGGCGATCCTCCCTTTTGTCGTCGTCGCGGGCCTTGCCACCCTCTGCGGGTGGCCCGGCCCTGTGGAAGTGGCGCCGAAGCATGACGCACTCCTCGAGGGTGTGCTTGACGGGCCCCTGATGGTAGGGGCACGTCTCCTTGAGAGCCTTGTCGAAGAGGTTGGCGCCTCCGGGGGGCTTTCGAGGGTTCTTGTGCTCGGCGGCGGCGACAAGGTCTGCATCGGGAACGTCGCGTTTCGCTTGCGACTTCCTCCTACCTTTCTTCTTGGCGCCGCGCGGAGTAGACGCCTCGGGAGCATCTTCCGACGGGCGGCCCTGGGGCTGCTTGTCCTTTCGGAAGATGGCCTCTACCGCCTCCTGGCCGGAGGCGAACTTGGTGGCGATGTCCATCAGCTCGTTCGCCCTGGTGGGGGTCTTGCGACCCAACTTGCTCACCAGGTCACGGCAGGTGGTGCCGGCGAGGAACGCGCCGATGACATCGGAGTCGGTGATGTTGGGCAGCTCGGTGCGCTGCTTCGAGAACCGCCGGATGTAGTCCCGGAGGGACTCTCCCAGCAGTTGCCGACAGCTTCGGAGATCCCAGGAGTTCCCGGGGCGCACGTACGTGCCCTGGAAGTTGCCGGCGAAAGCCCGGACCAGATCTTCCCAGTTGGAAATCTGCCCCGGAGGCAGGTGCTCCAACCAGGCACGAGCGGTGTCGGAGAGGAACAGGGGGAGGTTGCGGATGATGAGGTTGTCATCGTCCGTCCCACCCAGTTGACAGGCCAGGCGGTAGTCCGCAAGCCACAATTCCGGTCTCGTTTCCCCCGAGTACTTTGTGATAGTAGTCGGGGGTCGGAATCGGGGCGGAAACGGCGCCCGCTGAATGGCTCGGCTAAAGACCTGCGGACCGGGTGGTTCGGGCGAGGGACTCCGATCCTCCCCGCTGTCGTAGCGTCCCCCACGCCTGGGGTGATAGCCTCGGCGCACCCTTTCGTCGAGGCGTGCCCGACGGTCGCGATGAGGGTGCTCGTCGCCGAGGCGGCCCGGGGCCGCAGGCGCGGTGTTGCGCGTGCGCCCGGTGTAGACCGAGGCTTCCCGCGTGAGTCGGGAAGTCGCGGCACGAGGTTCCGAGGGGTACCCCTGCCTTCGGGAGGCAGAGCTTTCGGCCCGCCGGGCCGCAGCGCCTTCCAGGAGATGCTTGAGTTCTCCCTGGATTCGCCGACCCTCGGTGGTTGATGACTCCGGCATCGCGCGGAGGAGCATCGCTGCGGCGGCCAGGTCCTGACCGGTTCCGCCGGATGCGGGTGGCGGTCTGTCCCTGGCATCGTTGGCGATGCGGTGCTGGAGACCTTGGGGCAGGTGACGTATTCCTCCGGCTGGGGGCTGGCTCGCCCATACCTGCCCGATGTTCTGGCGGATTGCCTCGAGCGCTCCTGCTCCCTCATCGAGCCCGGCCTGCGCCCCGCGGACTTGCTCGAGCTGTGGGTCGTGACCCCCCACCGGAACGGGGACCACAGCTAGCTCCCGCGGGATGTCGGCGCGAGGCGCTGGCCTAGGGAGATCGCCATCCTCCGACATGCCGAGTTGGCTGCCTCCGGAGGGATCCCCTAGCTCAACGTGAAAACATTCGCGGCTCGGGCCGCAGTCCTTGTCGTCAAGGCTGCGGCTGCCGTCGGAACAGTCGGAGAGGCAGTAGTCACATGCGGTCATGAAGTCCCGCATGGCACTGGGGTTGCCAAATCCGGAGAAATCCCAGCAGATGCTGGGGTCGTCATCTTCCTCGGACCCAGAGGGTCCGTAGGTCGAGACACCCGTCAATCGGTCCCAAGGCGACCGCACACGAAACCCCAGAGAGGTTGCACTCGCCTCAACGTGAGCGCCCGCCAAAGCGAGGTCGCCAGGCGGGCTGAGGTCGAGTCGAAATGACGAAAGATGGGTAGCAGTCGGTACCTTTTTGTCGACGAGGAGCGATGAAGTCACGTCGGGGGCTGATCGCGCCGTCGTCCTGGGTGCGAGGGCGACGTCCTGCAGGCCCTCCGTGAGCGTGCTGACGTCGTCCACCGGCTCGGGGTCGACGTGTTGCGGGGGGATGCTGCTCGCCTTTGCCTCGAACGCGAGGGCGACGCTTGGCGTGTCCTCCGTCGGGGCGCCGGGGATGTCGATTTGCTCGACAGCCGTCGCAGCGCGGCCTCCCGCTCGGCCCTGGTTGCCCCGCCTCCTCCTCCTCCGATGGCGAGGGAGAGGATGGGGCGAGCTCGAAAGTTGTCCTTCCCCCACGCGGGAAAGGCGTCGTCGATTCCGCCGCCGGCGGGCGGGCTGTCCGCCACCATTGTCGCTGTCGCGCGGCGGTGGAAGGAGTATCATGTCGTAGTTGCCGTCGAAGGACATGAACTCGAGACTCCCGAAACGGAGCACCGTCCCGGGTTGAAGAGGTCGTTGGAGACTGCCCATCTGGAGCTTGACGGGAAACTGCTCGTCAACACGCAGCAGGCCCCTACCTGGCGCGCCAACTGTCGGCGTTCCGAGACCGGGGGGTCCCCGAGCCGACGAGTGAGTGTGCCGCGTGACCCAGCCCAGATGGGTCGAGCGCGTGGGCGAGCGCGAAGGGGGGAGAGAGAGAGCGAGAGAGAGCGAGGTGGCCGGAGCCGGGTCATGAGGGAGTCGGAGAATTCCCGCGGCCTTCGTGTTCGTCCCGCGCCCAGGTCGGGTGCGCTTGCAGTAGGGGGTTACAAGCGTCCGCGCGAGGTGAGGGGAGCGGGCGGCCCTGAGAGAGCGCCTGCCCCTGCCCTTCGTCCCCGCGAGGCCAACCTTCTCTAAGAAGGCCCTGGTCCTTCCTTTTATAGTCGTAAGGAGAGGATCCAGGTGTACAAAATGGGGGTGTAGCAAGGTGCTACGTGTCTAGCGAGGGAGAGCTAGCGCCCTAAGTACATGCCAAGGTGGCAGCCGGAGAGATCTTGGCACCCTGTTGGTGTGGCGTCGTGGCTGTTGGAGAAGCAGTGGAGCTTGACGGAGGGACAGCTGTTGGAACAGCTGTGCTCTTGCTGACGTCTCCCTGCTTTCGTAAGGGAGCTGAGAGTCGCCGTCGTCATGGCCTAGTGAGGCGCCATCATTGCCTATCTGGCGGAGCTGGCCAGATGGGACGCCGGTCTTGTTCTCTGCGACCCGAGTCGGCTCAGGGCAGGGTGATGATGACGCTTCCTGTTGACGTGGCGGTCTTGTGTCCTAGGTCGGGCGACGTGGAGGCTCCTCCGAAGTCGAGGTCGAGTCCGTCCTGCATGACAGAGGCCGAGCCCGAACGCCTGGGTCGGGCGAGGCGGAGGTCGTTCGGCAGAGGCCGAGGCGGAGTCCGAGCCCTGGGTCGGGCGAGGCGGAGGTCGCCGTCTTCCGGGGCCTTAGCCCGAGTCCGAGCCCTGGGTCGGGCGGAGCGGAGTTCGCCGTCTTCCGGGGCCTTAGCCCGAGTCCGAGCCCTGGGTCGGGCGGAGCGGAGTTCGCCGTCTTCCGGGGCCTTAGCCCGAGTCCGAGCCCTGGGTCGGGCGGAGCGGAGTTCGCCGTCTTCCGGGGCCTTAGCCCGAGTCCGGGCCCTGGGTCGGGCGGAGCGGAGTTCGCCGTCTTCCGGGGCCTTAGCCCGAGTCCGAGCCCTGGGTCGGGCGAGGCGGAGTTCGCCGTCTTCCGGGGCCTTAGCCCGAGTCCGAGCCCTGGGTCGGGCGGAGCTTCCTCTGGCGCTTTTGGCCAAGCCTGGCTACCCGTCAGTCTTACCTTTTGCGTTGAAGGCCCTAGGGATTTGGTCGGTTGGCGCGGTGATTTAGTCAGGGTTACTTCTTATCGAAGGCGGGGCCTCGGGCGAGCCGGTGATGCGTCTGCCGTGAAAGAGGAGACCTCAGGCGAGACGGAGTCATCTTAGGGTCGGCTGCCCTCGCCCGAGGCTAGGCTCGGGCGTGGCGTGATCAAGTCGCTCGTATGGACTGATCCCTGACTTAATCAAACCCATCAGGCCTCTGCAGCTTTATGCTGATGGGGGTTACCAGCTGAGAATTAGGCGTCTTGAGGGTACCCCTAATTATGGTCCCCGACAATTCTTATATACACAAATACATGGTTCTGCTTAGAAAACGAAGAAGAAGTCGAAATAACCGAAGAGAAGACACCACCACCACCTTCGGAATCTCAGGCAGGAAACTGTTTCTACCTTGATATCTGCGGGTCCGAGCCTGACTCACCTATCAACGAAGGCAAGCCCCGGTGCATTTGCCACCTTCCTTGATGTTTTTAAAATCTTTCTCACTTGATTAATGCATTAAGTGATAGGAGTTGAATGCTTAAACAATTCCTGCATTACCTTCCTTGAACCTGATTATCTACCTTGAAACCCTGTTTTTACAAAAGGTTTTACTATGCTTAGTATTGCTCTAGCATAATAAAAGGTTTTGTTTTACAAAAGATGATTGGCAAAGTGGGAAGGATGTTTTTGAAAATAAAACTTGATGGTGGATCCATCATGGTCGTGATGGGTTCAACATCGGAAAAGATGTACCTCTGCCAGGTACCAAACTTTGGGTTTTAAATGATTAAGCTGAGACCGGGCGGGTGACTTGGACGAGAAGAGAGTCTCGGTGTAGTGTCTCTGTCTGAGTCGATTAAGGACCGTGTTGATGTAGGCCTGCTGACCGAGGACCCTTTAACTGGTCACATGCCTCGTCATGGGTAAGCCTTGCCTCGGGCAGAGGCCAGAATAAGATAACACGGAATGGGCGTGGAGCGGTGGCGAGAGTAGCGTGTACCCTCCGTGGCAAGAGGCTGGACGGTGGTGTATCTGTGCTCTCGGTTCGCGTGAACCTGATCTGGTCTTAAGAACACCGGTGGCAGGTTGACATATGCAAGGGTTAAGTGCTACATATGTCATGTGATTGGATATCCTCAGCTGAGTATAATCGATTCGGATCGCCGTACCTCCGCGATTATGGAGACTTGGCCACTGACCTATACGTAGAACTCCAGTAAAGATGAAGGGCTTGTTAAGAAATTGGCTAGTGCAGGTTAAGTGATTGAACTAGGTTAGAAAGAACTCTAGATGCAGGTAATTTTACCTAACTTGACAATAAAATTGAATTTCTAAGGATCCACTTTTAGTAAGCTTTTATGCTAAACAGAGTCTTTGATCATTGAAAAACCTTACCTTGACTCCCTTATAACCAGCATACCCTTGAGAGTCTTTTCTGTAGTCGGGTGAGACTTGCTGAGTAATTCCATACCCAGGGTTTTATTCCCTATTGTTTTTAGGTGAGGAAGTAGCAAATTTTTGTTGCTTTTGTACCAAGGTGGTGTCAAATGAAGAAAAGCAAGAATGAAGCGGTGGGAGGAACTAGTCCTCCATAAAAACTTTTATGTAAGAACTTATCGGGAGGAGTTTTTACCTCCCTTGGTATTGTAATAATAAGTACTCTGCACTCGTGTTTATATGCTGGTCTATAATAACTAACTTGATCTTACTTTCAAATAAATGTAAGTTTATGTAATCGCTTCCGCATTTCTGTATCTCCGATGTTCTGTAATATCTGCGTGACGGGTGAAACGCTCTTGGGAAAGGTGAGAAAAGCAGATATCGAACTTATCAAGTGATTCAGGGGCACCTACAGGGTTGTCTGAGGTCCGTTGGACAAGGACAATTGTAGGTGGGCCTAATGACTTGGGAGGTTCCGTCGTAGCTGGTATCGGAGCAAAGCCCTTCTCTGCAGATATTATGAGGCATCTTTATAAGGATTTTCTACAGACTTATCTAGAAAAATTTCTTCCATTCTTACCCACTATATCTGAAGAATCTATATGAAAGACCAGATAGGAAGAGTGCAATGTATAGAAGGTATGAATCAACTAAGGTTGGTTCTGTAATTATACATGCATCATGCTAAGAACTATACTAATAAAATTTTCCCCTTAGAGAAATGCCGCCGCGCACGAGGAAAACCGCGCGCAAGTCAACTGGCCCAATTGGTGTACCCCGTCATCAACTCGCTCCCAGACATGACGATAGTAGTAGTGGGAGTAACGATCCGACTGGGGATCTTGAAGCCCAAGTAAATCAGCTTCAAGCGGAACTTCAACGCAGGACTAATATATGGGTCGCGAATGGCGACAGAATAAATGAATTAAGAAGCCACATCCGCTGCCTGCAGGATCAGCTCGATGATCGAGATTTAGCGCTCGACTGGGTGGTTCAGTCTCGTTCGCTTGCCTGGGCTAAGGAGGCAAAGGCTCGAGCCTGAGTCGAAGAACTTAGCTCAGCTATTGATAATCTGCAGGCATATTGCAATACCCTACATGAATAAGTTCATGTACTGTATTTGCAATTGCACCCCAGCGTACCTGCAAATCCTGTCGGGACAGAAGCCGGACCTTCTCACGAAGCGGGAGAAGCTTTTGGTGGTGAACTGGATCTTTTTAGGCCCCCTCCCTCCATGAAGTTGGTCAACGAATGGTCTCCTACGCCCGACAGTGAAGCTACTAAGAGTGATAGGAAGTAGGAATAGTATAGTTGTAAAATTAGTGGTGTTATTGTATAATGGGTTCTGTACTCCTGTTGTATAAATTCGAGTCTGTAACATTACTCTTTTAGTAATGTAAATTGGATGGTTTTTCTTTGGCATATTATATTTGTGTCCAAATGTTTGTTGCCGCAGATGTCGTCCAAGACCCGATCACAGGATGCAGCCGGAACCTCCAGGGGGAGGGAGTCCACCCCGAATCCACCTCCAGTTCCTCCCACACTTGTCGAGGCTATCGCCGCCTTGGTAAATGCAACTGCGGATAATACCCGTTTCCTACGGGAAATGGCGGGTCAGCAATTTCAGCAACAAGGCGGACGGGGCTATCCGCAAGGGCCCCGTGAGACATCCTATTTAGACTTCTCCGAAACGCGTCCACCGCTGTTTGTCAAAGTCGAAGACCCTTTAGAAGCAGACGAATGGATTCGTGTCATCGAGCAAAAGTTTGGACTTCTGCGATGTTCTAAAACCCAGAAGCCCTTGTTCGCAGCCCAGCAACTGTGCGGCCCTGCCAGCACTTGGTGGGGAAATTTTATGGCCGTTCAACCGGCCAATCATCAGATAACATGGGAAGAATTTAAGTTGGCCTTCCGCAAACATTACATACCAGAAGGTGTACTTCACATGAAACAAGAAGAATTTATGAAGCTGAGCAAGGAGGGGATACTGTTAATCAGTATCTCAATAAATTTAATCATTTGTCACAATATGCAATCGACCAAGTTAACACTGATCTGAAGAAGAAGATTGTTTCATGCGAGGACTGAATGATAGGATGCAAAGGAAGATGGCTACTTGCATCGACCTTACCTATGGAAGGGCTGTCAGCATAGCGTCGGCAGTCGAATCTAAATATGCAAGTTCTGGAAAGAACAAGGGGAGTGGAGGAAACAGGCTTACTCAGGGCCCTGAGAAGAGGCAACGGTTTGTTATCCGGCCTGTTAATCAGGGTCGTTCTTCAGCACGTCCACCCTCCATCCCATTTAAACAGCCAGTATTCATCCGTCCCAATACTGCCCCTACAACAACAAGTCAGCCGGGTGCCCCTGGCACTCGATTCCCTGCTCTTCCCAGTTCATCGACAGGATGTTTCAATTGTGGAAAATCTGCGCATTTTATCAAGGATTGCCCTTATCCGAAGCAAAACAAGTCAAACAATCCACAAGGATCTGGGAATTCATCTCAAGCCAAGCGAAATACTATGGGTAAAAATACAAAGAAGACAGGACACATATATTATACGCAAGTGGCCACTACACCGGATGGTGAACCGGTCATGATGGGTACGTTCCTTGTGGCCAATCATCCCGCAATTATTCTCTTTGGTTCTGGTGCTTCCCATACATTCATCAGCAAGAAATTTGTGGAGCAACATTGCATTTCATACCATGAATCAAAAGAGGGGTTTAAAATTCAGTCACCTGGGGGACAAACCTTTACTAGAGAAGTGGCCTATCAAGTGCCTGTAACACTGGCTGGACGGGACTTTCCTACTAATATGATAGTTCTGAAAGGCCAAGACATAGATGTGATTTTGGGCATGAATTGGCTGGCCCGACATAAAGCAACCCTCAACACTGATCAGAGAACCATCAGGTTGAGTCATAATCAAGAAGAAATTGTCTTGTCTATCCCCATTCCAACCAAAATTACTGGCAGAGTTTATGAAGCCATTATACCAGAAGTCAAGGATATTCCGGTAGTGTGTGAGTTCCCAGATGTCTTTCCAGAGGATTTGCCTAGATTGCCACCCGAGAGAGATGTAGAGTTTGTAATCGAATTGAAGCCCGGTACGGCTCCCATTTCTCGAAGATCATATCGTATGCCTCCAAATGAGCTGGTGAAACTGAAGATTCAGTTACAAGATCTGCTATCGAAAGGATTCATCCGGCCAAGCTCGTCACCATGGGGTTGTCCAGCCATATTCGTCAAGAAGAAGGATCAAACTTTACGAATGTGTGTGGATTATCGACCCCTGAATGAGGTCACTATCAAGAACAAGTACCCTCTTCCACGAATTGACATTCTATTCGATCAATTGACTGGGGCGAGGGTATTTTCCAAGATTGATCTTAGATCGGGCTATCATCAGATCCGTATTTGGCCCGAGGATATACCAAAAACCGCATTTACTACACGGTATGGATTATTTGAATACCTGGTAATGTCTTTCGGACTGACGAATACTCCTGCCCACTTCACTTATCTGATGAACTCGGTATTCATGCCCGAGTTGGAAAAATTTGTGGTGGTCTTCATAGATGATATTTTGATATATTCAAAGAATGAAGAAGAGCATGCTCAACATTTACGGGTCGTATTAACGCGCTTGAGAGAACATCAATTATATGCCAAGTTCAGTAAGTGCGCATTTTGGCTGGAAGAAATTCAATTTCTGGGACATGTTCTATCTGTCAGGGGGATTGCGGTAGATCCCAGCAAAGTCAAGGACATTTTGGAGTGGAAACCCCCAACCACTGTTCACCAAGTCTGAAGTTTCCTTGGACTGGCTGGTTATTACCGCCGATTTATACCAGATTTTTCTAAACTTGTGAAGCCAATCACAAGTCTATTGAAGAATGATACTAAATTCAATTGGTCTTCCAACTGTAATGAAGCTTTTGAGAAATTGAAGACATTATTAACCACTGCTCCGGTATTGGCTCAACCGGATATTAACAAGCCATTTGATGTGTATTGTGACGCATCTGGCAGTGGTCTCGGCTGTGTATTAATGCAAGAAGGCCGAGTAATTGCGTATGCTTCAAGGCAGTTACGCCGGCATGAGGAGCATTATCCTACTCATGATCTTGAGCTAGCTGCAGTGGTTCATGCTATGAAGATATGGCGTCATTATCTACTGGGAAATGTCTGTCATATTTATACAGACCACAAAAGCTTGAAATATATCTTTACCCAGTCTGAACTCAACATGAGACAAAGGAGATGGCTTGAGCTTATTAAAGATTATGAACTAGAGATCCATTATCACCCAGGCAAGGCTAATGTAGTGGCAGATGCACTCAGTCGCAAGGCCTCCTGCCATTGCCTAACTATAGGGACTTCTGACATTACGTTGTGCCAGGAGATGGAGAATCTAAACCTGGGTATGATTCAACATGGGACTTCAAATCACTTGAAGCTTGAGTCAGTCATCCTGCAAAGGATAATCGACGCACAAAAGAATGATGAAAGTATGAAACACATATGTGAAAAGATAAAGGCTGGAAAAGCCAATTGTTTCCAAGAAGATAATCAAGGTGTGGTATGGTTTAATAACCGCATAGTGGTGCCGAAGAATGAAGAAGTCCACCAGCAAATTCTTGATGAGTCACATCTTAGTCGCTATTCTATTCATCCCGGAAGCACCAAGATGTATCAAGATCTAAAACAACATTATTGGTGGACAAAGATGAAGATCGAGATTGCACGCTATGTGGCTAGATGTGACATCTGCAGACGTGTCAAGGCCATACACCTAAAAGCTACCGGTCCATTATAGTCTCTACCAATACCAACATGGAAATGGGAAGATATAAGTATGCACTTTATTGTGGGATTGCCCAGGACCGCAAAAGGGTATGACTCTATCTGGGTTATTGTTGATCGACTTACGAAAATTGCTCATTTTCTACCCATCAAGACAGTGCACCCAGTTGTTATTTATGCCCAATTGTATATTGCTCGTATTCTCAGTTTGCACGGGGTTCCAAAGACTATAGTGTCGGATCGTGGACCTCAATTCATATCCAAATTTTGGGAAGAACTTCATAAATCCCTAGGTACTAAATTGCTCCACAGTTCGGCCTATCATCCTCAAACAAGTGGGCAGACTGAGAGGGTTAATCAAATACTTGAAGATATGCTACGTTTATGTGTGCTGGACTTCTC
Source organism: Zea luxurians (assembly GCA_029449295.1). Lineage (NCBI taxonomy): Eukaryota > Viridiplantae > Streptophyta > Magnoliopsida > Poales > Poaceae > Zea > Zea luxurians. Next base: position 40,461,520 of record JAOPSE010000024.1, read on the forward strand.
ACAGAAATGGGATGAATGTTTGCCGTTAGCGGAATTCTCATATAATAATAGCTATCAAGAAAGCATCAAGATGGCACCCTTTGAAGCTTTATATGGACGACGATGTCATACTCCGCTAAATTGGTCTGAACCTGGTGAAAGGTCCTTCTTCAAGCCTGATATGGTGAAAGAGACTGAAGAAAAGGTTCAAAAAATAATTCATAATATGAAGAAAGCCCAAGCTCGTCAAAAGAGCTACACAGACAAACGACGAATGCCCATATATTTTCTAGTGGGAGATTATGTTTATCTGAAGATCTCCCCAATGAAGGGGGTATCACGTTTCGGGGTTAAAGGGAAGCTTGCACCCCGGTACATTGGTCCTTTCCCTATACTTGAGCAATGTGGACCAGTGGCATACCGACTCCGACTACCCGAAACGTTCTCTGCTGTACATAATGTGTTCCACGTGTCCCAATTGAAGAAGTGTCTTCGGGTACCAGATCGAACCATCGAAGTGACAGATGTTGTCCTTGAGCCAGACTTAACATATTCAGAGCACCCTATTCGAGTCTTGGATCAAAAGGACAGAATTACCCGGAGAAAGACTCTCAAGTTTTACAAGATACAGTGGAACCAACATTCCGAAGATGAGGCTACATGGGAAACTCAAGACTTTTTAGATAAGAATTTCCTAGGCTTTTTAGCATCTTGTAATTTGTAAAGTGTACAACATTGTTATAATAAAGGAGTGAGTCCCAAACCCACCCCTGCCTTGTACCAAAAATAAGGAAATAAAAATGTGAAGCATTTACTTTTCCATTACCTACCCTAGGACTTTTAATCTCGGGACGAGATTCTTTTATGGGGGGAAGGATGTAACACCCCTGGTGTTACTGTTACTAAAACTTGAGCATGACATCATAAACAATGGCATTACATATGTTTGACACACCTAGAGTGCATTCACTAGGTAAAAATTTCAAACAAGTTGTATTGTTCTAGTGTTTTGCAAATAGAACCCTGGAATAGGGGACTTAACCCTAAATGGGTTTAAAGGGGTAAAACATGACCCAAATTGAGAAAACCCTAAGGTTTAAGTAAAATAATCATAAAATATTACTAAAGATGGATCTACATTACATTCATACCCCTGAGAAACCAGAAACCCTAATTGAAACCCTGGAAAATCCTAAATCCAAACCCTAGGAACCTATGTGCAAAAACAGTGCACATTTGGACTAAAGTGTAAAAACTACAATGTTAAAGCATATTAAGTCATATGGTTCACAAATATAGGGATTTGCAAGTGAAACCCTAAGTTTTGGGTCTATTTGCAAAAAGTACCACTTGACCTCTATATAGCCTAAGTCTGAAATCAGTGTGATTGCTTCAACTTTGAGCCCTTATATCTTTCAAATTCTAGGGTTTTTGCCCTAGGTCACCACACCAAACTTGCAGACCAAACAAAGGAGAACAACTTTGCTTAAGAGTGTAAGCATAGTTGTTAAGAAGATATTTGAGATAATTAAGCCCAAAGTTGGACTGTCAGGCTGATGGAACTCTGAAATTCAGAATTGTAGTGTAACAGAGCTAACTTTGGACTTGGATTCAACCTTGATCCAGTGCTCAACTGAGTTTAATCTCTATAGTCGATTTGTAGCTGGTTTGTAGCTCTGCACCTTTGCTACAGAGAGTTGAGTGAGTTACTAGAGAAAATGTGGAGAAAATCGGGCTTCAAATCACCTTGTCAGATGCTCTGAAAAGGATTTCTGATGGTACAGTAGCCCGATGTGGATCAGATCGCCAGCGTCATATCCTCACCTCCAGTGACCTCTCTGCGCGAAGATTCGCGCCGCTGCCGTCCTGATTCGTGCATCGGGCTTGGAGATAACGATTTGGGTAGAAAAGATCATCACCCCGTGCGCTGGACGCCACTCCGGTGACTCACCGTCGAACCCCTTTGCTTTACGGCTTTGGGAGATAGGTTCACCGGCGATGGCCGACTGCTGATCTTGTGCCACGTGCTCAGGTACCCCCGTCGCATCACAGTGACTCTCTATAGATGTCTTATCGTCGCCGGTGAAGTTGCCACGATGGTGGACATGAATTCGCGACGTCGGTATTCTTCCTTATCTCCGGCTGCCTGCGTTGTTCGACCAAATTGCGCGCCACCGTCGAAGCTCCCTATAAATTGAAGGCCGAGATTGCTACGCTAGGTCATCACGAAGCCGACGCACCCGTTCTTCCCCTCAATTACCTCCCATAGCTGGAGAATTCCCCTTTCCCCCAAATTGGTCTCCGCCACTAGGGCTGGAAAATTAGCTCGAGGCTCGCGAGCCGGCTCGAGCTCGGTGCGGCTCGGCTCGGCTCGGAGCGGCTCGCGAGCCTCGAACGAGCCGAGCCGAGCCTCTTCTTCGAGCTCGTTTTTGCAGCGAGCCGAGTCGAGCCAGCTCGCGAGCCTTGCAAAAATGATCAATTTATGGAATAATAATGAATATTAGATAATTTTATGGATAATAGATCATTTTTTAGTCTTTGATGATGAATATATAATGTTAATTCACCAAATAATGCAACGATAAGTACCAGAATATGGCTCGCGAGCCGAGCCGAGCCGGCTCGCGAGCCAAGGTCGAGCCGAGCCGAGCCTCTTTCGCCAGCTCGTGAAATGGACAAGCCGAGCCGAGCCGAGCTCGTTCAGTCATCGAGCCGCACCGAGCCGAGCCGAGCCGAGCTCGGCTCGGCTCGTTTCCAGCCCTATCCGCCACCGCGAAGAACAGCTCCACCGTGGCCAGCCCGTTCTGGTAAGGCACCGTCCAATTCATGCATTGTTCTCATGTCTCTGTATGCTGGTAATGCTCTCCAACCCGTCCAATTGAATTAGGCCGCCACCCATTGCCGGGAACACAAGCAAAAGTCCTTAGCCTTCGCTGTTCTCGTGGGTAGGGCGGAGTAGGTCACCAACCATGCAATTAACTTAGGGAAAATGCTCGGAGTAGGTCTGATTTGGTGTCCGCCGCTCGGGAACGCCAGTCATTGCCCCGTTAGGCCGGTCTGCTAGCTCGCCGGAGCTCCACCGTGCTCACCGTCGTCGTGGACCTCCCCCTGTGAAGAACTAGAATATGGAGGGTTTATGTGCAAACCGTCAGTGACACAATGAAATAGTAAAAGAACCCGTTCCCAGTTAGCCAAAACCCCAAGGGCGTTTCTGCAAAATCCCCACCGCTGGCGCGGGCGCGCGCACGTTTTCGCCTGAGCCTGGGCCGCTGAAATCGAATTGAGCCCAATACTGTTCCATGTTTTCCTTTTTCTTTTTCTGTCCAACTTTAGAAATTTGTAGAAAATTGTAGAAAAAACCTAAAATTTTCAAACCAATTTTCCTAGACTTCCTATTTTCCATAGTATTTAATAAAAATAGTTTCATTATTTTTAGATTAAATAGGGAATTTTGGGTTATTTAAAATAGCCTAAAGCATTGATTCTAGATTTTTAGAAAATAGATAATAAGTCCAAAAATGCCCAAACTTTTTATATGGGCTCTACACATTATTTAGAAGCCTTGGGTAGAGTTTGGTTTGATTTGGACCTTGTTTGATACTTAGAACCCAAAACCCCCACCCCTGCTCTTTGAATTCCTTTACTGACTCCGGAAACCCTAGTTTTTCGGAGAGCCGTGAAGGAAAATTGTATTCAAGAACCTTAGATAATAAATTCTTATTATCTTTGCACTTTCATGAGCATTACATGGCATTCATTCTTATATACACAAATACATGGTTCTGCTTAGAAAACGAAGAAGAAGTCGAAATAACCGAAGAGAAGACACCACCACCACCTTCGGAATCTCAGGCAGGAAACTGTTTCTACCTTGATATCTGCGGGTCCGAGCCTGACTCACCTATCAACGAAGGCAAGCCCCGGTGCATTTGCCACCTTCCTTGATGTTTTTAAAATCTTTCTCACTTGATTAATGCATTAGGTGATAGGAGTTGAATGCTTAAACAATTCCTGCATTACCTTCCTTGAACCTGATTATCTACCTTGAAACCCTGTTTTTACAAAAGGTTTTACTATGCTTAGTATTGCTCTAGCATAACAAAAGGTTTTGTTTTACAAAAGATGATTGGCAAAGTGGGAAGGATGTTTTTGAAAATAAAACTTGATGGTGGATCCATCATGGCCGTGATGGGTTCAACGTCGGAAAAGATGTACCTCTGCCAGGTACCAAACTTTGGGTTTTAAATGATTAAGCTAAGACCGGGCGGGTGACTTGCACGAGAAGAGAGTCTCGGTGTAGTGTCTCCGTCTGAGTCGATTAAGGACCATGTCGATGTAGGCTGGCTGACCGAGGACCCTTTAACTGGTCACATGCCTCGTCATGGGTAAGCCTTGCCTCGGGCAGACTAAGGCCAGAATAAGATAACACGGAATGGGCGTGGAGCGGTGGCGAGAGTAGCGTGTACCCTCCGTGGCAAGAGGCTGGACGGTGGTGTATCTGTGCTCTCGGTTCGCGTGAACCTGATCTGGTCTTAAGAACCCCGGTGGCGGGTTGACATATGCAAGGGTTAAGTGCTACATATGTCGTGTGATTGGAGATCCTCAGCTGAGTATAATCGATTCGGATCGCCGTACCTCCGCGGTTATGGAGACTTGGCCACTGACCTATACGTAGAACTCCAGTAAAGATGAAGGGCTTGTTAAGAAATTGGCTAGTGCAGGTTAAGTGATTGAACTAGGTTAGAAAGAACTCTAGATGCAGGTAATTTTACCTAACTTGACAATAAAATTGAATTTCTAAGGATCCACTTTTAGTAAGATTTTATGCTAAACAGAGTCTTTGATCATTGAAAAACCTTACCTTGACTCCCTTATAACCAGCATACCCTTGAGAGTCTTTTCTTTAGTCGGGTGAGACTTGCTGAGTAATTCCATACTCAGGGTTTTATTCCCTATTGTTTTTAGGTGAGGAAGTAGCAAATTTTTGTTGCTTTTGTACCAAGGTGGTGTCAAATGAAGAAAAGCAAGAATGAAGCGGCGGGAGGAACTAGTCCTCCATAAAAACTTTTATGTAAGAACTTATCGGGAGGAGTTTTTACCTCCCTTGGTATTGCAATAATAAGTACTCTGCACTCGTGTTTATATGTTGGTCTGTAATAACTAACTTGATCTTACTTTGAAATAAATGTAAGTTTATGTAATCGCTTCCGCATTTCTGTATCTCCGATGTTCTGTAATGTCTGCGTGACGGGTGAAACGCTCTTGGGAAAGGTGAGAAAAGCAGATACCGAACTTATCAAGTGATTCAGGGGCACCTACAGGGTTGTCTGAGGTCTGTTGGACAAGGACAACTGTAGGTGGGCCTAATGACTTGGGAGGTTCCGTCACACTTGGCATGGCTTCTTAAACTGTTTCTCAAACTTGTAACGGTAGGGGAGCCAAACAAGTTCGTGTTTTTTGCCCCCATCCTTCTTCTTGGCCATCCCCTAGCCACTAGAGGTCGGAAATACTCTATTTGTCAGATCTCTAGTGCTGACTTCAGCCGATACCACTCTAAACTCTACTTCAGCTACTTGGCATGGGGAGCCAAGCTTTATATAGCACAAGGGCCTTGTCATTTCGAAGCTCAATATCAGTGGACTCATGACCATAGTCATCAGCTTCTCCCTCTTTTTCTCGTCGGCCTTCATATAAGACCATTCACTTTTCCAACCAGTTGGCCACTTAGTACAGTAGCTAAGAACCGGTGCCTTCATATCCTTTCGATATACAAAACTGTAGAAACCAAAATTCTCATGAAGGCCATCTGCTCCGGCCTTTGTCTAGTAATGCAGCTTGTGCACCCGACAGAAAGCTTCAGCATTAAGACTCATACCCTGGCTTCGGAGGGCCCAAATGTAGACACTAAGTCTAATGATTGCATTGGGTGTCAGTTGATGAAGGTATATTTCAAAGTTCTTCAAAACATCTCCTATTATATCATATAGAGGGAACCAAAGCCCTGCTCTAAAGAAGCTTTTAAAGACAACAACTTCATCATCCTTTGGCTCCGGAACCACTTCCTCGCTAGCAAAACGAACAAGTTTACTCTCAGCCTCCCCAAAGTAGCCCAATTTCTTCATTATAACCATATCATCTGCCATCACAGTAGATCTACCAAATTTAAGGTGGCTAGGTTTCGCTGGGCTCAAGATAGTGTAATCCTCTTCATCTTCGTTATCGCTCCCTTCTCCAACTGCGATTTGTTCAGCTTCAGTAGTCGAGGTACCTTCGGCAACAAACTCTTCTGGCACAACAAGACCCGATTGCCTCATCACCTCTGATATTGGTGCCGTCTCAGTTGCTTCGGCCTCGTCCCCCTCACGAGACACTCTAGCAGTTGGTCATACTTTAGCCATTTCAATGTTTTCGCTTTTTTGAGACGAAGCTAATCTTAAGTGCTGAAGCATTTGCTCGAAAATGCAATGCAGAAAGCTTCGACTATGGTTAAAAAATTTTAACAGCACATGTAAAGCCCAATATTTGTATAAAGAATATTAATAATGGTATACATGAATAAATACTATTTTGTAGGGTTTTAGGAACCGATAGAGATTACTTGGTTTTCTTTTATTTGTGCATATTCATTCAATGGAATTATATTGGTTAAACAACAACTAAATAAATATAAAAAAATGTATCACGCTGAGGGTTTCTTTGATTGCGTATTTACCTAGATTCTAGATCTTTGCTCAAATAAAATTTAGGATTCGAGATTTGAATTCGAAGTTGAAAATTTGGAAAGGAGAGAATTACCATAGAATACAAAATAAAAACCTATAAAGTTCATATCATGTTCAAATTGAACATTTGATGAGAAGATAGATTTGCCACAAAAATCTGGAATTTTAAACTTGGGACTGATTTGAATTTGGAATAAAAGGAAAACAAAAGAAGAAAATAATAAAAAAGAGCTTCATCTGGGCCAAATCCCAATTGCCCTCGGCCCATTTTGCCCCCTCGCGCGACCCAATTATCTGTACTCCGCCCGCACTCTTGCCGACATCAGGACCCACGGGCAGCCACTCCACTGCTCGCTTCCCCAGTCATGCGCGTTTGGTATGCCTGCCAGGTGGGCCCAGCAAGTCGGAATTATCCCTTCAGAAGGACGCGGCGGCCACCGCAACCACTCGGCCGGGACCTCCGGGTCGCTGCAACGGTGCCCAGACTTCGCGTCAACTAAAGCTCTGCAACCTCCTCCACTTCTCCCTGCACAGCTCCACTTCTCCCTACGCAGCACTCTCCGTTCCAACTCCAGGGTTATAATTCCTGTGTTCACGCCACCGTGACCCGTATTGCCGAGCGCAGAGCGAGAAATGAGAGAGAGGGTGAGCGCAGGAGTTGGGGGATTCTTGTGCGGCGGGCCTAGTACGTGGGGCTTCCGCTTTACTCTGGTCCGTGCGGTCGCGGTTGCGGGCGGAGCACCTGGCCGTGTAGCGTCGCCAGCAGAAGCACGAGATCCGCCACCGTCATCCCACGCCTCCATGCTCTTTGTGCATCCGCTGCATGTTCAGGGGTGTGCGCCTGTGAACCCTCTACGTGAACCATTGGGCCGCCAAGCGCTCGGCCGACCAGAGGATTGACAATTGCTCACCGTCGTTTAGCCCCGCCGTGGACCCGCCTCAAGCCGTGGGCAGGACTGTAGCCACCACCATGCCCGGTAAGAAAACCCCCTCTATGTCCGCCTTGTCCTCCTCTTCGCGTAGGACCGGAGAGTGCCGTAGGAGTGAACACCATGTCGCCGGCCCACCTGCCCTGACGACAGCACCGCCGTATTGGGTTGGGCTCCACCGTGTCCAAGCGCTTGAGGTGGGAGATGATGTTCATGCTGTTGGATGCTTATCCAATGGTGGTGATTAGATAGGGCGTACCCATTCGGTGCATCTAATCTGTGGCGTCAACTAGAGATCCGACGGTGGTGCGTTGATGAATTATTAGCCATCGATCCAAACTTGGGTGGCTCTGGGTTGTTCCCGTCGGTGGTTGGTTCCGCGCCCTTGGATCGAGATCCAGCGGCCACCACTCCGTACCGATTCCTTTAAAAGATAATCTAATCTGAGCCCTAGGTTTTGGATCCAGCGACTCACGATCACTCATACCCCTTCGTGGGTACATCTTACCAAAGAAACCCCTTGGTTTCACAAAAGCAACCCGCAGTCCTCGGATCCTATTCGCTGAGTCTTAAGGAGTTTTATAGCAAACCCCCTGCAGTTCTCTGTTTTTATGTGCGCAGTTCAGAATTATGGGAAATTCAGAAATTCAATTAGAAAATGATTTCTAGCGTTAAAATAATTCCAGAATCTTATTTAATTCATAGAAAATCCATCTTAAGTCCAAATTGATCCATTCCAATTCCTACAATTTTGTATTAATATTTTCTATAACTATGTAATACTATTTTGACATGAAAACAATAATAAAATTGATCTCCCAATTAATCTCATATCAAATACATAAGGTCTTCAGAAACTCATAACTCCTTCGTTTTAATTCCAAATTGACTCGTTCTAGTTGCGTTAGTTTCATATACGTATTCACTATGCAGTAACAACATTGATTTTATCATGTCTCATAATTTTATAATTAGATATTTATTTATTCTATGTTAATTGGATTAATCTAGGGCTATTGGATTAACTACTGACCTTATGAGTATAATTTAACTAGATTACCATTTAATCAAATAACGACTTAGATTAAAATAGAGATAATTATTTATAGAATGACCTCTCATATGATTTATATTAATTAAATTATAATATAGTTTAATATTTTAATCACATAGATCTTTTATAAACCATAACTCCTTAACCGTAACTCTGATTTTAGTGATTCATGATTCCCACGATCTCGTAGCAACGCGTAGATCATTATTATTCAGTTTGTTCCTAGGTTTGGTGTGATGTTAATTTTATCTATACCATGTTTGTTTGTATTGCTACGACTAGCGCGAGGACACGTGTCATCTGAAAAGCAATTGGTACCTGGAATCTCAAGTGCCAGGCAAGTTGTGCCCTTGATCATATTTTTACCCAATAATATTCTTTATTATCACTATTCAATGCATAGGTTTAATTTTGATGGGACCCAATAGGTCACCCTAGTCTATTTATCCATTTTACCTTGTTTACCCCTGAATCATATGGGTAGTTCTGCTATTGCTTTATATGGTTTTGGGATTAATATTTCATTATGTCCATGTTCCAGTTATTATGTTATTTATTTATGTTCATGACAAGATCATTATATTATTGTTAATTGGAACATGTAGCTTAACTTGAGAAACACGTGCCACCACAAGGGAGGAATGGGACCCCTTGGCTAACTAATTAGGAAAGCTAGTGGAAGACTATCTTACCCGAAAGGGGCAAAGGCAGTAGGGGAGTTGCATGCAAGGAGGTTCTCGGGTTGATTTTGCTGTGATGGCGGTCAGACGAGGGATTCTTGCAAGTGCTCTTCCCATAAACTATAGCGGGTTTTCGGAAGCTAGTGGAACTTTGTAAAGGCCTCGTAGTGGATCCCTAGCCATTCACCTCGGTAGTGTCTAAGGGTCTAGCTAGCCCTGGCGACATGGGAAACACGACTTGTGGGTAAAGGGTACAACCTCTGCAGAGTGTAAAACTGGTATACTAGCCGAGCTCACGGTCATGAGCAGCTCAGGACTCTCTGATGATTAAATTATGGAACCTAAACTCAATTTGTCATTTGGTTTGCATGGGTTTATTATTAATTTTGTTCTATTATTTTTATTATGGTTTGGTATTCACTTACACTTAGTAACTGCTAATAAAATTTTGACCAACTTATAAAAGCAACGCTCAGCTTTAACCTCTATTGTTGATCAGCCTTACACTTCATGAACTCCCACCTTTGGTGAGTTCATGCCACATTATTCCCCACAACTTGTTGAGCTATGATCATGTGTGAGCTCACCCTTGCTGTCTCACACCCCCCACAGGTCAAGAACAGGTACCACTGGATGGCACATGATGGATGTTGCACTGTGTTCAGGTCTAGGTCGGCGTCTCCTAGTTGACTTTCTGGCGCCAAGGATGGATTTTAGATCCTGTTATATTTATCTTTTATTTTGTAAGACTTCCGCTATGTATTAAGTACTCTGATTTTATTGTGACATTTATCTCTATATACTCTGTTATTATATATGTTGTCTTCTTGGCGCATGTATGAGATGCACCTGGCTTTGTTCCTTAAAGTCGGGTGTGACAGCGCAACAGTGCAATGGCAATGAATGCTGTGGTAACTCCTCACCAACCCGTTTGTTTATATAGTGCTACAGGGGGAAGGCGAACCACCATGTCGCTTCCACTGGCTGAGCGGTGGACCGTCCGGCGTCTGGAATATTATAATCGTTTCTCGACAACGAGCTCAGGGAAGGTGTTTTCGGATCTTTGGCATTCCGAAGCCTTCGTGTTTTTCGTGGATCGAGCTCGTTACGAAAAACGATCTAGCACCGCGAAGGGGCTACTGTTGGGGGTCTCCTCCGCCGAAGGTCCTCTAGGCGAAAACACCTTCGGCAAGATAATATAAAGGCAGGTGTGATATGAAGATATAAGCCGAAGATGATGCGGACAAAGCCAGAGCTATGATTGAAAGAGCTTCGGCTTGGTGTCATGATGAAGATGAAGGATGATACCGACTTAAAGAGGAAAAGACTGTATAGTCCTTGATAGTCTGTATTATGATCATAATTAGTTATCGGGGACATGGATGTAATTTCGTCTGGGCTGCGCCCCATGCCTATAAATAGATAAACAGTACCCATGTACTGTTCACGCTGCATTGTAATCGCTACTTCGTCTCTCACATTTTCACCTTCTGTCGAACCGAAGGTATCAATGAATTAAAAACATTATGAGCACTTATTTATGTTTATGAAATGAAATGAGAATGTAAATAATCTATTTCTATATGACTATTGTTTACATTTTTATATGTTTTATGTTTCTTCATTTATATTCATTTACAAAGATGATGAAGAAGGTACGTCCTTCATAACCATCATCCGAAGATCATTATATCTGAAGGGAGATAATGCTTCAAAGGGTGAAGGTCCTTATCCATTAACAATTGTGTTGCTTTGTTCTTGGTGTATATCATTCGAGAACAAGGACCAACAACCAGCAAAGGGGAGATATCGGTATTTATCATATTAGCACCGAGAACCAGCTAGCCGATATCCTCACCAAGCCTTTAGATGAGAAAAGGTTTTGCAGGTTGCGTAGTGAGCTAAATGTCTTAGATTCACATAACTTGGATTGATCTATAGCATACATGTGTTCTATGCCTTTGATCATGTTACTTTAAGCTTTATTGTCTTTAATTGCTTATTTCTGGTGCTCAAGTTGTACAAGTCATCCTCGGACCTCACAAGTCCATATGCAAATGATGCACATGTTTAGGTGGAGGATGTGCTACAACTTGACTCCCTTGAGACTAACTTGTTTGTTTGAGTGCTTGTGAAATAGTCTCAAAGGGACATTGAAAGGGAAAAAGTGGACTAGGACAAGGAAAGAGCTTCCACTGCATTCTGGTAAAATGTATCTTGTCCTAAGTTCTTTGTTACACTCTTATTGCCTTTTTGCTCTTAAGTTGTCATTTTGGTGAGGCAATGGGGTTAAAGGGCCAAAAGTTATCCCGTTTTGGTGCTTAATGCCAAAGGGGGAGAAATTAAGGCCAAAGCAAATGAATCGGCCAACCGCTTGTGAATTTCAAAAATTGTAGAGTTAGAATTTGTATTTCGTCCAAAGTCCTCTCATTACAAAATTTGGTCTCTTATGGGGGAGAATTTTAACCATGGGAAAGAGGGGAGTTTTTGGCACTTGATCAAATTAACTCTTGAAATATCTCTCTATTTGCTCAATCAAGTGTGTTTGCCTTAGAGATAGGAAAAAGAATTTGTTTTGTGAAAATAAATCAAGTGGTGGCAAAAGTGATTCAAATATGCCAAATACTAAATAAGAAAATTTGGTCTTCAATTTACATTTGTTTGAGAATGATGTTGCATCTTTAGTTGCTTTTTAATGTGTTGGCATAAATCACCAAAAAGGGGGAGATTGAAAGGGAAATGTGCCCTTGGGCCATTTCAATAAATGTTTTGGTGATTAGATGCCAAACACAAATTACTTCGATTCAAATGTCCTAAAGAAGATGCAAAGCGAGAATCAAGGTATGTTTCTAGCCCTAGTGAATTGTTTTTGATACTAACATATTTACCCAAGTTCTAGGAAAAACATCAAAAGAAAATGGAGAAACCAGCACCAGCCGGTGGTGCACCGAACTGTCCGGTGTGCACCGGACAGTGTCCGATGCCCAGGCTGGCCCGGCGATGAACTCGTCGCTTTCGGGAAAAGCCGAAGGCACTGTGGCTAAAATTCACCGGATTGTTCGGTGTGCACCGGTCTATCTGGTGAGCCAAAGGCGCCCGTGACCAATGGTCAGCAGCGCAATCAGCGGGCGACGCGTGGCCCGTGCCAACGTTCAGTTGGTCACACCGGATTGTCCGGTGCGCCAACGGGACCGAAGGTCCAACGGTCAGCTGCGCCCAATATGGAAGGAGATCGAGCACCGTACAGCTACTGTTCATGTCCGGTGGTGCACTGGACTGTCCGGTGCGCCACCCGACATAAGGCAAGATTTGCCTTCCAATTAGATCTTTAATGGCTCCTAGCTGCCTTGGGGCTATAAAAGGGACCCCTAGGCGCATGGAGCAGCACACCAAGCATCCACTAAACATTATAAGACGCCTAGACTTCGCCACCACGCACTCGGATCATCGTGTTAGAGATTTGAGCACCGTTTGAGTTGTAAACTCCCTACGTCGTGTTTTGTGCTCACATCTTGACTTGTGTGCGTGTGTTCGCTGTGATTCTAGTCTAGTGTGTGTTGCTTTCCCTCCCTTACTCTTGTGCTTTTCTTGTGATCAACATTGTAAGGGCGAGAGGCTCCAACTTGTAGAGATTCCTCGCAAACAGGAAAAGACTACTAAGAAAGAAAACTGTGGTACTCAAAGTTGATCATTGGATCACTTGAGAGGGATTGAGTGCAATCCTTGACCAAAGGAGGTCACCACAACGTGGAGTAGGAATTGGCCGAACCACGGGATAAAAATCACTGTGTCTCGTGTTCCTCTTCATTGTGATTGGTTTTCTTCTAGAGTTCTCATTTTAGCAACTTGGTTTTAATCGCACTAACATTTCATAACCAAGTTTTTGGCAATTTAGTACTTGATTTTATAGGATCACCTATTCACCCCCTAGGTGCTCTCAATAGTCGAGTAGAAACTCTTCATTAGGTGCCATCTGGTCCCATAGTTAGTCATCTCCTCATGAGCCAACCAAACAAAACACGGTAATAACTACCCTGCAACTGATTGCGCTACTTTCATTATCGTTCCCACTATGGTACTTAGATCAAACAACATCTAATGTTTTATCGAATAATTTGTGTGTCGTCACAACATAGACATCGTATTTAGAAAATCTCTTCAATACCATTGAAACTTATATCAATCTTTCCAATGCCATCTAAAATTATGTGTTCCCTTTAAAGTCATTGGTTTATATTTTCCATCCCTTACATATCGTTGTTAAGTGGTGCACAGGCTCACGTGTAGGCTCATTTTTTGCCAAAAAATGTTATGGCGGTATACATGCCAATTGAAAGATAACAAAGTAATCTACATACACATGTACATATGAGAAATGGAGGGCAAGGCACGTAGGGCGTCACGACGGGCTAACAGGTAAAGGCTAATGGCCTATTGTGATGCTTGACGAGTCGCACGATATGGGAATGAAAAAGGTCGGTGGAAAACAAAGTTTGGGACAAATAGACGTAAAACGATGCTATTTTATGTTTTTACAATATTTCTATGTGTACACAAAATTTCTTTGCAAAAAATAATAGGTATTCATTTGAATACCCATGCTTTAACTTAGGCCCGCCCCTAGTCACCGCGGTCGTGAGCTCGCCTGGATGAGGAGGTGTCGCCCGTCCAACACGGACCGCTGCATGCCGTAGCCATCCTCGAGACAATGCTCGAGCTCACGGAGCGCGTCCACGTGGCCCAGGATGCCGTGCGCAGCGAGGCTCCAGTGTGGAGGTCGTGGTCGTCCTTGCCTCGGCCGCTGCCGTTGAACCGGCTATGACACGTGGGCCCATGCTCCACTTAATGGCGACATGTAATGGCAATGACATCAAATGGGATGGAAAATAATCAATGGCTTTGAGTGAAACATATAATTTTAAATGATATCGAAGTGATTGACATGGAAGAGATTTTCTCCATCCTATTACGGTATTTCTATTATATTAAAGTCGGTTCAAAACAACTCCATTTGTGGTGTCCACGTCAGTCCTTTTTATTTAGGCCATTCGATCCTATCTCAATGGAATTGAGCTCTAGGCCACCACACCTTTCTCTCGCTTCCTCTAGTGACTTCGCTTCCTGTTCCGTCCATCGACCTGCCCCACCCAAATCCGTCTTGCCCCATAAACCAAGTTTCTCACGTCTCTATCAATCCCTCTTCACACTTTTCTGACCCTCCCTCTAGGCTCCATGACCCTCCCTGGCGATGCCAGCACCACCGCCAGTCGCGGCCCAAATCTAGGATTTACGCTTTTCCCTGTCGCTAGCGTCCAGATCGCACCGATAGGAGCCTCCACGATGCTACCGTGCGCAAGGTCGGTGCTTCGAAAGAGCGGGTTAGAGCTTCCCTCCTGCGGAGGTGCGGTGGGGAGGGTGAGTGCTCCATTAGCGTGGGGCCGACCACCTCATCGCGCACCACCGCTCACCGCATGAGTCACCATTATCGACCAGCACCTGGTGGAACCGTCGTCGTCCCGCTAACCTCGACCCAAACCCCAACGGCCGACCGGCTCGGTGGGTGGCAACTCATGTTCAACTCACGGTGATGGCGACGACAACATCAGGCTCGGGCTCTAGGTCGCAACTTGTGTGACTGATGCGATGCGCCAGGGTGGGGCTGCTAGCTGTGATCCGTGGGTGACGGTGCTATGACTGCGATCCATGAGCACGGACCATGGAGATGGCTGGTGGCATGGTGTCCAGTGGCGGCAGTGCGTCGTGAAGGCCTCGGGTCTGGCATCCCATTTACAACTCCTAAAACAATTTTAGAACTCCTAAAACAATGTTTGAATTCAATGGATAGTGAAGTCCGAGCAGGAACAACACATTTTTTCCTTTAAAAATGAACTGATCTCTGTAAAATTGCTATATAATTCATGTGAAATTCTTATGTTTCAAAGGGCTCCTAAGTGTTTATTTTATTTCTAGCATAGTCTTTTCCCTAGACAGCCTTTCAGTTCATGTAATCATTTGATTTACATTGGAAAGTTCCTCGGTCTATTTATTTTATAGAATGTCGTTTTATTTGACACCTCTTTATGGACGCCATCCTTTTGTTTAATTTGGTACTGCGTTGTAAATTGGATGTATGCACATATAAGAAGCAACTTCTGTTTCTTGCTCTGACATTGATTACTAAGTGGGACTGTTATGCTATCATTTATATGATTCTCATATACAATTCTTGATATCATTTGATTTGAAGTGGAAACTTTCACAAACTATTTATCTATTATCATGTATATGTCGTTTTATTTGACTCCTGTCACCAAGAGACTTGGTCTGAGGAATATAATAAAGTAGGATTCAATGGTTTTGGCCTTTTTCCTTCTCCGGCATGTTAATATTGAGCATTCATATTACCTAACACCATATAATGTGCATCTCGACTTTAATTTATATTGTTAATGACATCTTAAATGTTTACTTTGATACTTCTACAGGAAGATAATAGGTATAGTGCTGGTAGGGGTGCTCACTTCAATCTCATGCATGCAGAAAAAGATAAAGATAACTTTTCAAAACATTCCAAGTGAGTTTTTTATTTCCCATACGCTAACAACATCAACTTCAGTTGAGCATGCTGGTGCTACCAGTCAGTCCCAATGGGCTCCAAATCGAGCAAATTGCTATAAATCAGCTGATGCACTCCTAATTCAACCTGCTTGCCTTTTGCAACATAAATTGTATTCCTTTTTCTTTTATTTTTTCGTAGCTATGATTGGTAACTTGATAACCAAAACTTTTGCATGGGAGGATGAAAACAAAATTGCCACACTTCCTTCTCCTTTATTAGATCTTCTTTAAGAGTTTCCATAAGAAAGAATGTCAAACATATATTTTAAATTGTTGATATAATATATTATTTTATCTTATTTTAGGCTCCAGCTGATCCATACTTTGCATCCCTTGCTAATGTGGAACGTGAGCCATGAAGACACCCAAATTTCTAAAATTGCAATGTCAAATAAGTATATCTGTTCTTGCTGGTCAGGTTGTCTTCGGATTAAGTTGACACTCTTCTTTTGCTACTTATCTGTTTTTACAGAAACCTCCTAGAAGTAGTTATCCCCAAACAGTATGTTGACAATGTACCGTTTCCATCAACTCCAACCAAAGGCAAATATCCTAGACCACCAATGCAATCCAATATCCGTAGACAATCAAACAAAAACACACATCGTTTCACTAGCACATCTTAAATCCAACAATACTATGCTGATATTATTTTTATTTCAATCCAATGGTCGGAAATGTATCATCCCTATCCAATGGACAAAAACATATATCTGTGACGCCAGCACGCCAGCAGTACGCAGATAAGTACGGCTTTTCACCTTCTCAACATAAATGGTGCTTTGGTGTCCTCACCACCACGAGAACACGACGCGCGCAGAGCGCGCTACACACTAGTTAGGGGGTGTTTGGTTACTCCTGCTAAAGTTTAGCCCGGGTCACATCAAGCGTTTGACTTTTAAATAGGAGTATGAAATATAGACCCAATCAACTGGACTAGATTCGTCTCGTCTTTTAATCTTCGGCTGACAAATTAGTTTTATAATCCGACTACATTTAATACCCGGAACGGAGGTTCAAACATTCGATGGGACATGGGCTAAATTTTAGTTTGGGGTAACCAAACACCCCCTTAGTATGATTTGAACTTTGAAGTCGATTTCATCCAGGTAGGCCGCACGACACGATAGGACGCGGTATCCGAGTTCCGAGTTCGCCACACGGCAGTGCGGCACCCGCCGCATGGATTTTCGCGCGCCACCAGAAGCTCCCTGCCATTCGATAGAGGTAATTCAACGCTACGCGGCGCGCATCCTTTGCCTGGACGGCCCCAGCGAGCCAAACTTTTTCACACGTCTGACTTGTTTACCCCGACACTCAAACCTACTGATGGTGGGCCGGACACCCCCCCCCTGGTGAAACGCCGCACGCAAAGAGGAAGACATGAATCTAGTGGCCCCCTCAAGCCAGTCAGACCGTCCTCAGGCTGTGTTCGCTGCGGCTTTAAGCGGCTTTAATCCGGCTGCGGCTGCGGCTTCTACAGTATTTTGTCTCTACTGATTGCAGCTGCAGCAGTACAAACAGCCGTAACAGTACGGCTTTAAGCCGCAGCGAACACAGCCAAAACGCAAATCGAACCGCCACGTGTTCGCTTGGTTTCTTTCTTTCTCCCTACGCCTCGTCCGCTCCTCTCTCTCTCGTTCTCGTCCTCGTCTTTCTCGAGCCGCGAGGCGATCGCATCGGAGACTCGGAGCCGGCAAAACCCTAAGGGGAAGGTTTCTGCAAGGAGGAGGGAGATGCAGGGCGCCAGCCACATGCTCCTGGAGGAGCCCTTCCGCCTCGCCTCCGTCCTCTCCCCCGCCAAGCCTGTAACCGTCGCTGCCTCCATTTCTCTCTGTATTTCCCCGCCCCTGATGGATCTCGCGCTTTAGGCGCCCGTGTGCATCAAGCGCTTGCGCACTCTGCACGGCCGATGTGGCGAGTAGTCTGTTTGGTTTGGTCGATCGGTTGGCTGGGTTTGATTTGGTGGCCGGAGAGTCGGGCGGAGTGCCGGGTTTGCCGAATTTGAGGCAGGCCAATTTTTGAGTGATTTGTGTTTAGTGCGTGCTCGCAACGGGGGTTATCTGTGGCGGCGTGGATTTTGTCGGAATGGCGTGAGATGTGAAATTGGGATTATTCAGTACACGCTAATTTGGGCGATCACTTGTAATGGAACTTTGATTTGACTTGGTCTTGAGGATTAACGACGTTGGCCAGCTGATTTGTTTGTCGTGTGCACCTGTGCAGAAAGTATTCCCATCACTCACCAAGATAGTTGGGACGCTCGGGCCCAAGTCACACTCGGTTGAGATTATTCAGGAATGCCTCACTGCTGGAATGTCAGGTTTGAGTTCACCAACTTTATTTGTATCCTCATTTATTTGCAATTAGACTAACTTTGATATTGTTGGTTACTAATTAATATTAACAGTAATTGTGACATGTGTATGTTCTGTTTTGCAGTTGCACGGTTTGATTTCTCATGGATGGATGCTGCGTATCACCAGGAGACCCTTGATAATTTGAGGAAAGCGGCACAGAATGTGAAGAAGTTGTGCCCTGTAAGTTGATTCCTGAAATCTCCAGATATAATTATTTAACATACCTGGGCATGATTGGTGAAGTATCATTTCATGTGCAAACATTGCCTTGCCTTGGCAATTTTTTACTGAGTTGTCAGCAGAAAGGAAATTTCCTATGACCCGCTTTCAACTTATACCTGAAATCTTCGGATATAATTATTTAACATATCTATACATGATTGGTGAAGTATCTTTTCATTTGCAAACATTGCCTTGCCTGGGCAATTTGTTACTGGGTTGTCAGCAGAAGGGAAATATCCAAATGACTCGCTTCCAACTTATTTGATGGTTTCTTATATTAGTTTTCTTGTGTAAGACAGATTGAAAATAACATGGTTTTTTCATTTGAATTCAGTTTTTACTAGAAAACATATGGCGTGGCGGTGCCTGCCATCTTTGAGGTAGCCAGTGGTGATTTTGTTGCTGTGGATGAATCTAATTGCAGAGACACTAAAAAATAATTTTGATGTTATCCAGTTATAGTTTCTATATAGTTTAATATATGTAGTTTTGGATTAGCATATATATTATTATACCTGGGATGCCGGGAAAGCCCAAAGGTAATTATAAATTGATATAATTTTATTACACAGAAATAATGTGCGTAGTTCAATTCTTCTGTAAAAAGGAGACTTCAATAGTTCAATAGACCGGACCCATCACAACATGTGCCTGCATTTATTCCTTGAAATTCTTGATTCTAGTTTGAATATATGGCCTAGAAAGATTCAATAGGATCCATGCTGTAATTTTACTTTTTGTCTGAGAGAGAGAGAGAGAGAGAGAGAATTTATTGCTCAAGTGTTCAGATCATTTTGATTTGTCTATGGAAATATAATCATCACCTCAGCAGTAATTGAATCAAGGAGTGAAACCCAACATTATAAACATAAATGTACCAAATGCAACAGATTACATGATTAAATTATTTGATAAACTTACATGGAACATCAGTATAATGCAGCAGATCCATTTGAACTTTTGTGTACTTGGTACTTGCATTACATGTTTATCATATTGAACTTTTGTGTACTTGGTACTTGCATTCCTAACATGATCATAGGGTATTCTTTAATCTTACCTATCCAAAAGATACAAAAAGCCTTTTAGTGCCAAGCAAATTGCTGTAGGCTAGAGTTGAAATCCAACAAAATCACAAGTCAAGGTTCAGGTACATGGATAGTCGTTTTTCATGTACACCTATTCAAGGCTAAATCTTTAGGTATATTTCCATTCTTTCAAGTCTCCTTTTATTGTCTCTTTTCATGTCAGCTTCAGTATTCCCCTGCCTCTCTTCCCATAATCCATTGCTATCGTGCCTTAGGATCTCACTACGCACTAGTGCTTTTAAAGCTTTTCGTTTGACATGTCCAAACCATCTCAACCGGTGTAGACAAGTTTTTTTTAATTGGTGCTACCTGTAGCCTATCACACATACCATCATTTCAAACTCGATCCCTTATATGTCCACAAATCTAACGCAACATACACAATATCTGCTGAACATGTCGTCTTTTTTGTAGGCTAACATTTTACACCATACAACATAGCAGGTCTAATTGCCATCCTATGAAACTTGCCTTTTAGCTTCTGTGGTATTCTCTTGTCATATATAATGTTAGATGTTTAACAACACTTTATCCATCTTGCTTTGATTCTATGGCTAACATCTTCGTCTATGTCACCGTCTCTCTGTAGCATTGATCCTAAATATCGAAAGCTATCCTTCGTGAGCATTACTTAACCTTACAAACTAACATCTCCTTCCTCATATATAGTAGTGCCGAAGTCATATCTCATATATTCAGTTTTAGTTCTACTAATTCTAAAACCTTTGGACTCTATAGTCTCCCACCACAATTTCAGTTTCATATTTTCTCGTGCCCGTTTTTTTTGTCAACTAGCACTACATTGTCCGCAAAAACATATAACATGGGATATCTCCTTGTATGTCCTTTGTTACCTTATCCATTACCAAGGCAAGAAGGTAAGGGCTCAAAGCTGACCCTTGATGTAATACTGTTCTAATTGGAAAGTCATCTGTGTCTCCACTTATTTGAACACTCGTCACAAAAAATAAAATATAAAAAATAAGATCAACACATGATCATTTCCATGTGTTCTTCATCCGTAGCAACGCACGAGCATATTTGATATGTCCTCACAGTATGGTTCATTTGTTGACCCACTTGGACCAAACCAAGATATCATAGGTTGAGCCTTGTACCCTTGTCTCCCTCGTAGGCCAGCATGGTGCTTCCTCTTGGGCTTCGCCATCCTTCTCTTCGTCACCAGTGCGCAGCTGGTATATCAGCTGATAAAAAGGAAACAAAATTTGACTGGAGGTCTAAATATGTTTCCCTTTAGCCTGAGCTCTACAGGTGCGCAAAAAGAAACATTGCTTGAGAAAAAGAATAAAAGAACAATCAATAACAGCTGTACATGCTTTTTTTTATCTGTAAGGTTTTGCTTGGGTTATGTTCCCATGTATTTTTTTTCCCTTTCAATTCTTTCTCCTTTTGGGTTTGCATGCCTTCTCACTATTCCATTTTGGTTAGCTTTATGTGCATTTTAGACTGATACACAATGCCTTTGTTTTTCCACTGTTGAGACTATACTGAGAGGCATATCTTATCAACATCTAACTTGATTTACTATATGGCCTTTGTTTTTCCACCGTTGAGACTATACTGAGAGGCATATCTTATCAACATCTAACTTGATTTACTATATGTAGGTAATGTTGGATACTCTGGGTCCAGAAATTCAGGTTCACAATTCCACTGGTGAGCCAATTGAGTTGAAAGCTGGGAATCATGTTATCATAACTCCAGATATTTCTAAAGCTCTCTCTGCTGAGATCCTACCAATTAAGTTTGGTGATCTTGCAAAAGTAAGTGAATAATGTGGATTGATGAAATGTATTATTATTTCTCTCTCCATATTCTATTTGATGGGTTTCCTCTGCTTTTCTGTGACTTCTGATATCATTTCAGGATATTTTGTGTGGTAGTAGGAAACTAATTAAATTTTCTGTTGTATCAGTAAAAACTATTTTTAAATATTTGCTGGTCAATTAACCGTATTGCCCTTTCTGTGAATTCAGGCTGTGAAGAAGGGTGATACTCTTTTTATGGGCCAATATCTCTTCACAGGAAGTGAAACAACATCTGTCTGGCTAGAAGTATGTGGATTTTTAATTTCTCAAGTAAATGATATTTTGCAGTTATGTGTTCCTTATATGCTACGATTTGCAGGTTGTGGAAACTTCTGGGGAAAATGTAAATTGTCTAGTGAAGAATGCAGCTACACTTGCCGGCCCCATATTCACTTTGCATGCTTCACAAGTTCACATCAATTTGCCCACTTTGAGTGAATATGATAAACATGTAATGCAGACATCTTTAAATTTCTTTACATAATATTGAGTTTTATATTGCCACTACACAATATTCCTTTTTTTACTTTACATGTTCCCTGTCCAAAAAGATTGTGCTAGTAACTTATTTTGAACAATAGAAACCATAGTTCAATTGCTTGTCTTTTGTTATTATTTTATATTTCTATTCGATTATGCTTTTGATGCTCTTTCTTACCAAAACTCGACTAGAGAATTTTTGGTTTCTTGAAAGCAATCATGTGCATTTTCTTCTTAAGCTGTGGTCATTCTGTGGTCGTTCTGCATGTGGACACAAATATCATGCTACGTATATATAGAATGAAGTGATGTACTTGTAAAGATGTGTTTTTTCAATCTGCTTGTGAATGCAATCTCTAATGGCCGATTCATCAAATCACTTTCCTCAATTCTCATAGTTGTATACTGAATTCTAGAAAGATCATTTTGTTATTTATTCCCAAGTCGTATTTTTAAGGCACATGTCTTTGTATATGTTCACGTTTATGCTATTATATCTTTCCAAGGTTGTCCTGAGTACAGTTTGCTTGCAAATTGCAATAGGTCATTTCAACTTGGGGTTCATGTAACAGCGTTGACATTATATCACTTTCCCATACCCGCTCTGCTGAAGATGTCAAGGAGGTGGGTTTTCTTTCCTATTTTCCCCAGTCTTGTGCTTGAATTAAACATCCATGTTATAGCTGATTTCCCACCTACTTCTTGGTTTTCGTTCTATGGTTCCTTCTAGTCTAGTGTATCATCTATCTGATGTTTCCTTTAACAAAAATCAAATTGCAATAAAGCAGTGTTTGCAAAGTATGAACCTATTCAATCTATAGTGTTACTCAAAGAGCATCCATTATTCACACAAACTGGAAGATAATCAATAACACAGATGCTTCTCTAAGTTAATTGAAGCACATAGGGTAAATAGTTGAATAAAAGATACTCAACAAAAATGCTTGCACATAAAAACTAATGATATGTCGTCAGTTGATCATTTTTTTGTTTGATCTTCATGGCACAACATGAATGCTATGCCAATGCATTGCTATTTCTCAATTCATCTGAGCACTTAGGTTTGGCACCACAATAAACATTTTGGTGCCTGTTTTCTTGGCATGCTGTACCTGAGTTATTGTAAAATTTGAAAGTGTGGAGGGTGGAGACTGCTGATCTCAGATATTTTTGTGATTTGCAGCTCAGGTCCTTTTTACAATCACATGCCCTTCCTGACACACAAATATACACGAAGATTGAAAATTCTGAGGTAAACATCATGCTTTTATGAAGATACTGGCACCAGTTTGTTTCAATGCTTTTCTGATTATTTCATTGTGCTTTTCGTGTTAGGGTTTGGATAATTTTGATGACATTCTCAACGCGGCAGATGGTATCATTATTTCTCGAGGAGACCTGGGAATTGACCTTCCTCCAGAAAACGTAAGTTCTAATCTTGTATAAAATTCCAAATTACCCTGTATATCCCTACCATTTTATCAAATATGTCCATATTCGTTCATGTACATCAATGATGCCCAAGTATGGCAATTCTTAAACATTACACACTTACACAGTATAAATATAAGAGTCTCTAATGTTATGGTCCGAAATTCTGTTATTGATATGCTTATTATTCAAAGTTTAAGTGACTCATTTAGGGTGTCTTTTGTTTAAGGAACCACTGCCGCACTGCGTCTTAGATGAGGTTGTACACCATGAGTCCATCCCTTGAATTTTGGTGGAATCACCCCATTCTTCATGCTTGTACTAATTATTAGTTTGTGAGGTTGATGTGGTGGAGCATCAACTTATTGTATTCCATGAAACAATACAGAAAACAAAGTAGGAAGATGATGCACCACCTCATTCCTCAAACCATTACACCTTTAGTTCTTACGGGTAAAAGAAACACCTGTAAATACCGCCACAACCTTTACTTTCCTGTGCAGAGTTTACACAAATTATTCTTGTTATGTCATAACATGTTACTTTTGACACTTCAGGTTTTCATGTTCCAAAAGACAGCTATTCATAAATGCAATCTGGAGGGTAAACCTGTGATCATCACTAGAGTTGTGGACAGCATGATTGACAATCTACGCCCTACCCGTGCAGAGGCAACTGATGTTGCAAATGCTGTCCTAGATGGTGAACACTTTTACTACATTTCTATCATTTTATGAATGTCATTCTTATTTCCTGTGCTGGTCTCTAGGCACCGATGGCATTTTGCTTGGTGCGGAGACACTTCGAGGGCTTTATCCCGTTGATGCAGTCAGTACTGTGGGGAGAATATGTGCAGAAGTATGTTTCTATTTAAGAAGAAACTGTAATAGAACCATTCAACCATCTGAAGTTCTTGACTAATCAATGGTAAATCCTCCAGGCTGAGACTGTGTATAATCAGCCACTTCAATTCAAGAAAGTAATGTGGCATGTAGGTGACCCAATGCCCCACGAGGAATCTGTGGCATCAGCAGCGGTGAATACTATCAATTCATTGGAATAAACACAAGCTTTCTAATTTATAGAATATTAGTTGTTAATCATACTTGGTTTTTAGGTTGGTTCTGCAATCAAAGTAAAAGCTGCTGCCATTGTTGTGTTCACATTCTCAGGGAGAGCTGCGAGGTGCTCCCCTTTATTTCATTTCATGATCAGCACACCATTAGACACATTTCCATCATACGGAGCAATCAATTCATTTTATGCTTATCTGTTCACAGGTTAGTTTCCAAGTACAGGCCAACAATGCCAATTTTAGCAGTTATCTTCCCACGTGAAGGATCCGATCCATCAAAGTGGCGTTCTTATGGCACAACACAGGTAACTTGTATATGTCTCTGATTCTGCTGAGTTTCATGCTTCCTTAGTTTTCTGGTTGTCGTGAAGCAGGATCAGCGAACTTGTATGTGTAACCATTATTAAACCACTTTCAGGCAAGACAATGTTTCGCAGTGAGAGGCGTGTACCCTTTGATGGGGAGTACTGATGAGGTATGTAAGCAATTGTATTTTTCCCTAACATTAGAGTTAGATGTAAAAAAACATATGGCTAACTATGAATGCTTAAAACTCTGTAATAGGCCGAAACTGGTGGGCTTACAAAGGAAGAGTATGGGATAAAACTTGCGATGAGCTATGGTCGGTCAGTCGGCATAGTGAAGCCTTTCGACAGGGTGATAATCTTTGAAAAGATTGGTGATTCTTCTGTTGTCAAGATCATAGAGTGTGAAGGTTAAGCATTAGATGATTGATACCTACAACCCATGCTGTAGTTTCATGTATCGCATGGGAGATTACCTCCAGTTCCATCTCACTTATTTAACCAACAAGTAGAGTACAGAAAGAGCACAAGATATCT
The DNA here is from genome assembly GCA_029449295.1 of Zea luxurians. Lineage (NCBI taxonomy): Eukaryota > Viridiplantae > Streptophyta > Magnoliopsida > Poales > Poaceae > Zea > Zea luxurians. The sequence goes on from JAOPSE010000024.1 coordinate 40,486,829, forward strand.
TGTTAGGGAATTTTGCCCTCTTTTGAGATTGTCTTTTGATTTGACGCAATAAATTATGATGTCACAGATTTATACTGGAATTATGATTTGATTATGCAAATATAGGATTGTTGGCAACAAACCATGAATCATCGTCGTTCCTACCTTATTCTATTGGACATTACATGATGCAGTGCATAATAACATCCCAAAAGACAATCTTAGGGCATTATCAGTTAATTTACCTATAATGTTCTGTCTATGGTACACTCCTGCAACCTTGCTGCTGGTGCTGGTATGCTGCTGTCAGTACTGCTCCTTGAAGAAAACAGCATAGATGATGCAGCAGATGGAGATGATGATGATAACGATATCGACGGTGAGCGCAGTCATGGCCTGATCGCTAAGCTTCATGTTCTTGCCGCCGAGGCGGTCAACCATGTCTGGCACGGGTTTGTAGTTGATGATGTCCTGCTCGTATGGGTCCTCGAGCCTGGACCTGAGCTGCTGCAGGCGGCGGCTCTCGGCCTCCTGCGCCAGCGTCCAGTCGTAGAACCGCCGTGTCTCCTCCTTGCTCAGCACGTTGTACACCTCTCGCAGGCGGATGAACTTCTGCGACGCCACCTTGAGCGGCAGCGTCGTCGTGTCCGGGTGGTACTCCTTGGACAGCCGCCGGTACGCCGTCTTGATCTCCTCGATGTCCGCCTCTGGCGCTATGCCAAGGAACCTGGGTGATAGATTTTGCAGTTCAGTGATGGTGTCGCCGTTAGTAACAAAGTATTGACATGATGATGACAGTGTCTCGAACAGAGGTCTACAAATTTATGTACAGCATGGATTGGAGATGAACTCAACTGGTAGTGAGACTCGGCCGCGTTGTTGATGAGGTCCGCGAACCTCCCTCCCAACGGCTCGTTCTTGCTGCTGCCGCGGCCGTCGCCTTCCTTCTTGGCCTTGCCTCCTACCCACCCTTCGTCGGGGTTGGACCAGTGTATCCTGGTGTCCACCGTCTTCTTCTTCCCCGGCCCTGCACCGTCCGCCGTCGCAGGAGTCGGTTCGGCGTCGGGCGGGCTCGCGGCTGCGACCACGACTGCCTTCGTGCGCCGGTGGAGGAAGGGCGTGAAGATGCGCGAGGCCGTGGACGCTGCCATGGGAAACGTGTGTGTTAGCGTCTGCGCAGGCAGCATTCCAAGGCGTGGAGGGGAGTCGGGAGGTGATGAGGCTCGTACGTTCCAGTTGTCGTGGTGTAGGAGGGCGAGGCGATGAGGTGTCGCTGTTCACTTAGCCAATGGCCACATGTATAAAAAGAAAAAGGAACGGTAACCATATTCCGAACGAGAAATAAAACTGCAGAAATTCCCCGCCGCACGGTACGTACGCAATCGAATTCGTCCGCACAGTTATCCTGAGTAGTACTGCCCAAGAGGCAAGAGGGAGAAGAGGTAAAAAAAAATTAAAACAAGGGGGTATAAAAAATAAAAAAAAAACGTTTGGAGATGCGGGGGATCGAACCCCGTGCCTCTCGCATGCAAAGCGAGCGCTCTACCATTTGAGCTACATCCCCTTGTTATAATTCTAACTGTAATTGCATTAATAATGTTTCATGCTTTAGGATTTTGGGTGTCGCCTCCCATGATAACGCGCTTCAGCTTCGCGTTCCACGGTATCAACAGGGAGATGGGTGATCTGGAGGTCTTCTTGAGACGGCAACAATGCTTGGATCTTCATTACTGCCGTCTCCAGTCTCTCAGCTTTGGCCTCAGCACTCTTGTGACTATCGGTTTTGTCGCCTGTACAAGACATGATATCCTGCTCACGTTGCCTCGCTAGCCACCGCAGATGCTACGAGATTTGTGCCATTGGTAACTAGTGTAGTTGAAAGAGAGGGAGAGGGGTCTTCCCTCTTCAGGAGTAACTATGCTTCACCAATCGGCATACGTACAAACTTCCTCTAAGCACATGAAATGATTGGCCAGACAAAGCAGCACTACGAGAGAGACAAACTTTGCCTAGCGCTAAATATTTTGCCGAGTGTGAATTCACGGGCACTCGGCAAAGATCTTATTTGCCGAGTGTTACGCTCGGCAAATAAAGACACTAGGCAAATCAGTCGTTTGCCGAGTGTCCGCCACTAGGCAAAGCAAAACACTAGGCAAATCGAACGTTTGCCTAGTGCTAGACACTAGGCAAAAAACAAAGCACTCAGCAAATCGGACGTTTGCCTAGTGCCAGACACTAGGCAAAGAAAACCACTTGATAAACTCCCGTCGTCATCTAACACCATCCACCAACCGTTAACGTTGCCGAGTATCTGACTTCGACACTCGGCAAAGAAGGTCTCTTTGCCTAGTGTCGGACTGGAACACTAGGCAAAGAGGCACTTTACCTAGTGTCTTATTTTGACACTCGGTAAAATAATTTTTTTTTCTTTTCTTTCTGCTTCCAAACTTTTTATGATGTGTTTCTATAGCACTTAGAACTACATGTCAAGCTTTGGTAAATTTTTTGAAGTTTTTGCTATATTTACTCAATTTATTTCATTTAATTGAATTTCTTTTGATAATTCAAATTTGAACTGCAAGTCATTCGCATGATGGAAAAATGATATTCATGTTATTTATCATAATTTAAGACCTTATCGAGTAACAGACTATAAATTTTAAACATCATGTTCACGAAACATGACCACAAACTTACGGTCCAGTTGTTTTTTAATTGTATAAAAATCAAACAAAGTCAGAAAATCATTAAATTTGTCGAGATGTCATAATATCATATGTGGAGGCTGTGATAAAAAGTTGATAAGGTTTCATACAAGTTTGACACGAACGATAGTTACCACCTAGTCGGCCTCTACATTAAATCATTAAACTTCTCTCTCAATTCTTTGGTTTGTAAGCATTGTACATAAAAACTTTTATAGAATATTGTCAAATTTTTATCATAGCCTCCATATATGGTATCATAACATCTCGACAAGTTTTATGATTTTCCGACTTCATTTGCTTTTTATGCAATTTAAAAACAACTAGACCACACGTTTGTGGTCAAGTTTCGTGAACATGATGTTCGAAATCTCTGGTATGTTACCGGATAAGGCCTCAAATTATACTAAATAACATGAATATGTATGTGGTGTTTGATATGTATTATAAGGCCTCAAATCTCTGCTTTACATGTGATGTTGATGATATGTATGTGGTGCTTGATATGTATTTTCTGTCTGTTTAGATGGAATATATACAAATAAATAAAAAGGGTGGCTCTAGTCATTTTGTCTAGTGTTGCACTCGGCAAAGAGAGTCTTTGCCGAGTGCAACAACCATAGTACTCGGCAAGGTAAGAAGCGAGGGTAGCCTGGAAACACACTTTACCTAGTGCTGCACTCGGCAAAGAGGTCGCCTCTGCCTAGCGCTGCACTCGGCAAAGGGATCAAAGGGGTCGCCTTTCCCTAGCGCTGCACTCGGCAAAGGGGTCACCTCTGCCTAGCGTTGCACTCGGCAAAGGGGTTGCCTCTGCCTAGTGCTGCACTTGGCAAATGGGTCGCCTATGCCTAGTGCTGCACTAGGCAAAGCTTCCGTTACCGTGCCTTCCGCCGTCATGAAACTTTTCTTCGCCGAGTGACGTGTGGCACTAGGCAAAGTGTTTGCACCGAATGTCCGAGAAATGGCACTCGGCAAAGACACTTTGTCGATTCCTTCGTTGCCGACTCCACTTTGCCGAGTGCAACACTAGGCAAAGCGTTTGCCGAGTGTAAAAGAGGCTTTGCCTACACTTGGCAAAGAAGACGAGTCCTGTAGTGACAGGCTACATCAGGCAACTATAGTAAGCTGGTTTCGGCCCTGGTAGCCTGGTAGGCTATATCTTATATCTACCGTCACATTCGCTATCGATATGAATCAGATTTATATCTATCATCATCAGCTTTTATCTATCACATTATTTTAGTACGCAGTGTTGGTCACCTGTCTAGATTCCTAGAATGGAATGATTCACAACATAGTTAAATTATTTACTTTCTCCCTCTCCCCCTCTGAAACAAACAAATGTGGAAAAGACAAGGGTGACAAAAAGGATAAACAAGAGGAAGCACGATGTATTTTTAACTTCTCCCATCATAGCAAATTATCTCTTACAATATATATCTTCATGTCAACTGCTATGCACACACCACACAAAGGGCATACTTTCATGTCAGCTGCCATGTGCACGAAGGTCATACAGCCTCATGCTTCAAAGGCAGAGCGTTTCGAAGGCGAGAACACATGTGGGTCTCCGAGCGTCCTGCCGTCTATGTACACGGACATTGTGTACCTATTTATAGAGACGCGACGACACATACCTTCATATAAAATATATCATTACCCTCAGTTCCTTTACACATGATCTACAAAAACCAGCAATGACACTCTCGTACCACACCATAAGAGACATGTCGTACACGCCAACTCTATCACCTTCATATCCATATCATCACGAACACCCTTCTAGAGCACTTCATTTTAGACTTAATGACGAAGCTATTTCTTCTTTCCTTGGTTTATGGGGATCTTCTAGACGAAGTTTGATTTCTAGCTGCAGCAAATGTTTGATTATTTTTTTCTATATAAATTCTTGACGGTGCTCAACCCTCAAGAAACATATATATCCGTACTGGTTATTACGTATATCTTGGAGGTTATCAGCACCCAAGGAAATACATGTCTTTGGGGGTGTTACATTTCTTTGCCGTAAAAAGTTATAACGCCACTTTTTTTTTGACGGCTACACCTCTAAGAAAATCATTTGCCACATCGACTCTTAGGACTTGTTTATGAGATTAGAGGGAATTGAGGGGACTATAATCACTTACTATTTAATTTTAAATAGTAAAGAATTCTAGCATCCTCAATCCCTCTCAATATCATTGCTTCTAAACAAGAGATAACAGCTATTTCCCTTGAGTGTTGGCCGCTAAGAATAATTTTCTTAAGGGGTTTTAGGGCTTGTTTGTTTCATAGGGCTAAATTTTAGTACCTACTAAACTTTAGTAAATGCTAAATTTTTTTGCTAAACTTTAGCATTTAAGAGCTGTTTAAATACAAATGCTAAACTTTAGCATAATACCTTAATTAATGCCAGCTTAAAAAATAAGGAGCAATAGGATGCCGCCGGTTGGTGGAGAAAGGGCATGATATTGGGAGAGGGGAGAGAGAAAAAGCGAGAAATAGAGTGGGGTTATTTTTAGCGTAGTTTAGTATTTTTGGAGGAGCTAATATGCTAAAGGAATAAAGGATGCTAAACTTAGGCATAACACCTTTAGCCACCTTGTTTGTTTGTTTAGTAGCTAAACTTTAATAAATAATAAAATGCTAAATTTTAGCAAGGGGAAAGAAATAAGACCTTAATCTTTAAGGATATATATGTTTTAAAGATATTGTTCATCTATACAGAGTAGAGAGATACAGAGTAGAGAGAACAAGTTATTCGCTTGGCTTTAATCTAAAACTACTTTTACTTATAAGCAAAGCAAAATTGTCATAGAAAACATCATCCACGCAGAACGAGAAAAAAAACATGTAGAACAAAACTAAGGAAGCCAAAGAAAACAACCGAAAGGCGAAGAGAAAAAACATACAGAAAAAATAGCCACAGAAAACAACCGGGAAAAAAAAAAGCAAAACTGGGGAAGCCATAGAAAACAGTAGGAAAAAAACAGTGCCTCTCGCATGCATAGCGAGTGCTCTACCGTTTAAGCTACATCCCCTCAAACTTTTTTGACCAGAAGTGTCCTTTCTAATAATGGTTTCTGTCTAACCGAGGAACTACAACAAAATCAGACGGCCTGTACTTAAATGTGACTGGATCAGTTACTTGTGGAATTAACACGGACAAAATGCAATAGTGGAGAAAAGGTAAACAAATGTTTTGTTCCGAAGAAGTAACTATTTCCTCGGTACAATCATGTGCCATTGATAAACACACTTCAGAAGCCTTTGATGCTTGCGCATATATTTGATTTGAATGCTAGCTGTATACATCTATTTCTATTATATTCCAATCACGAGCTCATTTACATAAAAGATCCCATTCGCTATACTAAACAAATGGCTTGTGCAGAGAAATCCACAAGATCAAGGCAAAAAAAAAAATTAACTGCGCATTGCATATTTTGCTATACAAAAATCAAAGGAAAAAGAAACTGTATACAGCGAGGAGGAATTCTTGTCGAGCCATTTTTCTTGTATAGATTATATCGAGATACCATAACCATGCAGGGCCCTATTCACTCTGCTTGCTTTCTCTTCTAGTTGTAAAAGATCGTTAGTACTGGCGATCTGACAGGATGGAATCACTCCAGGAAAGCATGAAATCACGCGCAACAGATGGTAAATCTGCATGAAGGCATAGGTAAATTCATCACACTTCAACCATAGAGAATGCCATCCAATAATATCACAGAGACAAGTAAGTAGGATGTCAATATTTCATCAACTTACCTTGAAGAACCTCGACGGCAACTGAAGGCATATCTATTTGATCTTCAACCAGTCTGTATACATCAATAAGCTGCGAAAGAGGAAACCAATTGCAGTCATCCGTTGAGCACTCAATCAAATGTATTTTACAGGAACATCCACCATTTACAGAAAGATCGGACAGAGTACCTCTTCTACGTGCAATCTGGAGTCTTCGGTGAAAGCCAGTATAAGTTGTCTCCTGATACCAGCATCGATAAGGAACATCCGTGCTCCATCTTTTATTGTTTCAGTGAGATCAAGTTTGCTCTCCAACTGTCGATTTCTTACAGCTTGCCTGAAAGTTCACTGGATCAGAAACCTTCTAGGACGAATAACGTACACAGGAAAGAAAGGGAGTGGTTCCAATACTCACAAACTGTTCTTTTTCAGTGCGGGGTTGCTACTCATCTTGGACACATTCTCCTTGGCAAGAACTATAAGGTTTTCTAGTCGTTTCCACTGGAATGCCCCATCCTTGAATAGCACCTGCACAGCGGGAAAAAAAGAGGAAAGTGTTAAAAACCGTAACATGGTATAAACATTTGTAATAATGCACTTGAACATGCATTTGAAACTTTCTATTCTCACACCATAAAGTTTCATTTTCTTTTCGAGTACCGATGCTTAAAATTGACTAATTAGTTCACACACATAGTCCTTACAGTTATGTCAACAGGGTCTAAACAAGTTACCTGAATCAGGCGTTCACGAAGAGCAGGGTTTGGATCTGTCAACAGACGCTTTGCTACATATGGATAGGCAACCTAAATATGGATGTTAGTAATCAAAGAGTGTTCATTGATGTTTTCTTTGGAGCTCAAATGGTAGCACATGCTAATATGTCATACCTCAAGAAACTTAAAATCAGGCTTTAGTGTAAAGCAGATTCCTTCTTGTGTCAACAATGAACGAATAACCAAAGAAAACCTTTCTGGAATACGGATTGGAAAGTTGTAGACAAGCTGATTGAACTTCCCTGTGATTTTGATTTTGATTAGATAATGAAGTATATCTTCCCGCAAATATTTTTGAAAGGAGTAAATTACATTCACCATGCAACAACTTGTATCGTTGTATCACTTTAGTCCAATAACATGCAAAATGTGCAAACAGTCAGACTAGAAAGACGAATGGCTCGCGTTTCCCCTCCCCCTGTCCCTTCCCACCAGCCCCACGCCGGTGCCTTCTCCGGACCCAGCAGCCACCACCTCCGCCGCGACGGCTTCCCGCCCGGCTTGCTTCTCTTCCCTTGAGCCAGGTTCCTTGCTGTGTTCTCCATTGGGCCCTTCCTGCATGATGGCAGGTTGCTCAAAGGCCCAGCGGTGGAGCGACGCTTCCCCTTCCTCGGTTAGTTCTTCTGGGGTGCTTCCTCCCATGCCCTGCAGTCCTTAAAAAGGAAGTGTTGTACCAATTAGGATCGTTCTTTGTCCAGAGGATCAAGCGCAGTCGAAGACCATCAGACAATCCAATGTGGAGGCTTGGTGGACCACAGAAGGCTAGCGCTGTAGAGGTGCTCAGCACCAGCAAACATGCCCGTCACAACTGTCAATTCTATCGGACTTGGAGGGGAGGTGCACATCAGATTACCGGTCTGCACCCTGTTGCTTCTTCTGCCACACACGGGGTCATCGTCTTTATGCTTGCCTGCTACACCAGAGTGCTCTAGAACATTCGCCGTACCCTCCTCGGGGCATGTTGGTCTAGTGTCGTGTTGCTGAGGACCCACTATTGGAGCCTGATCCTCCGCCGCTAGATTTGACCACTCCACCGTTGATTCTTGTCTAGGCTTGTTCTGGGTAGCCCAAGGGCATCGTAAGCAGTGGAGGCCTTGTGACCAACACTCAGGCGGTGGTGATCGCGATGAGGCTTCTTCGCTAGGTCAAGATAGAAATGCTGAACCCAGAGATCTCTTCGTTTGCCTATCTGGTGGCCCATGTCATGAATCCCATGCGAGTTATCGACAGGTCCACCACCATTGCCCACATGGAGACTGATCTCGGGAGGGCGTTGTTGGTCACTGTGATCGGCGAAAGCTTCAATAGCATGGAAATTTGCATTCGGGAGCTAAAAGCTAGCCGGTTCGAGCTCATGATCTCTCTACTCCGTTCTGGTCCGACTAGCTTAATCATGGCTTTGCCTGATGAAGACACGATGACAAGGGTCTACAATGCGCGAACGACCAATGATCAGCCAAAACTTCCACCTTCATGCCATGTGTTGGTTGTGTTTCATGTATTTTTAAGCATCATCTATGTCCTCAGCAGTCAACATTGAGCTATGGGAGGGATCCATGCCCATGCTTGGGAGCTGGGTACAGTGGAGTAGCTTCTCAACATGTTTTGTTGGATCAGCGGTATTCATCTGGCCAACACTAACAGGAGAGATGTGTTCCAGGTGATGTTCATCTAGCCAATGCTGACAGGAGAGACGTGTTCTAGGTGGTCGTGTGGTGTTCGAATCCCTCGTGTGGCCCTTCCGCGATGGATGTTGACATCATTGAGCCTCTGTTTGTTGATAGCATCTTTGGTCCGACGAAATATGTGCTACGGTCTCCCATCTCCACCTCAATTACCCCTTTCAACTAGTCATCGACCATGGGGGACTCTCCTTCCCCGCCTCAAGCAGATGAGTGATGGGATCGTTAGTGTTGAAGTGTATAAGCGGCTTGTCTACCTTCTCCTAACAACTTAAGTTTTTGTGTTGAACCAGCTAGTGGGTCAACTCTAATATGGTACCAAAGCCAGAGATCTGGAGTTCGAATCCTGGCAGAGGCTTCATTTATGCCTTCGTCCCTTCATTTATGCTTTGATACCATGTTAGAGTGGACACACTAACCAATTCAATGCGAAAGCTTAAGATATTGGGAGAAGGTAGGCAATCCGCTTATACACTTCAACAGTCTTGACATCTAAGATCGATGAGGTTGTATATTTATACAAGCAAGAACCGCCTATTACAAGAGGAATCCTAATTAGTTACAACATCCCAACAGACTCTGACTCTAAATGAACTTGATGTATGCTACCGTGTTACATTTTTATCTCTAACCTGTAATCAGAGCCGTTTCTAATCTAGCCCAAAAGGATCTTGGAAACTAAGGTTGTAGCCTATGTATAGTATAGCATATTCTAATACAACTGATTCTAGAATTTGCAAAATAATTGATGCAATCACTTCCCTCCATTTATTCTCTGTGTTTATTTATGTGGGAGAGAAACAAGATTGTTAGTGTGTGGGCCGGTACCACTGTTGGGCTGCCGGCCCATTAGGGTTAGGGTTAAGCCTCTATATATATTGTATCCCATCTATTATCAATACAACAGTTCACTCTTCTACATGGTATCAGAGGATTAGGTTTAGGGTTTTTCCTCCTCTCCTCCCACTGCAGCCGCCAGCGGCTCCCTCCCACCTAGCCGTCGGCCTTCTACCCCAACAGCCGTTGGCCCTGCTCCAACGCCGCCGCCCCCGGGAGTTCCCTCCCAGGGCAGCCCCCATCCTAGTCGCCGGCCCTCCCCTTCCCCCCTAGATCCGGCCCCGGCGTGGCCATGGCGGCCTCGAGATCCTCTCCTCGCCAGCCTTAGCGGCCCTTAGCCTCATTCCCCTCCCTAACGGCGACGCCGACGCGATCGTGGGTCTCCCTGTGCTCCCTCACCGGCCAAGGGCGGACCCGCCGCTGCCGCGAGCAGCCGCTACATAGACCTGCACACTGCCGCCGCCAAGGGAGCGCGCGAGCGCGCAGACGCCGGCGCCGCTTCGCAGCCCAGGGCATGGGCACCGCCGCCACGGGCGCAGGCACGGGATCCGCCCGCCGCCGCGCCGGATCTCCGTCGCCGCGCCGGGCCTCTGCCCCTCCGACCACCAGGCACGCGCCCCGGCTGCCGCCGCCAGGGGAGCACTCGCCCTAGCCGCTGGGGCCGAGCGCCGGTCAAACGCGGTGGTGGCCGACCACGGCCGCACCATGACCGTCGCCTCTGTGCGCCGGTCATGCTTGCGCGCTGCCAGGGCCTCTAGGAGCCGGCCACCTGGCTTCAGAGCGCCGCGCCAGCCGTTGGTCCGCGACCGCCTTGGAGCAGGCACCCGCGCCGGTGGCCCTCTGCCACGACCGCCGAGCCTCCTCCCCTGGCAGCAGGTAGCCAGCCAAGATCGGGAGAGAAGCAGCAGCAGGGCCGCCAATGCCCAGCTCCCTTGGCCGCCGAGCTTCTCCCTCAGCCATGGCGTCTACCCTGCTCCTCCATCGACGAGCTGGTCGAAGCCATGGCGGGTTCGACCTCCCTCTCCACCAGGGATGCACCCAGCAGCCGCTGCTCCCTCCGTCTCTAGCACGCGCCAGATCCCGCCGTGGACGAGCCCTGCTGCACTGCGCGGCGGCCTTGTCACCTCCGAACGACGGGGCGCCGCACGAAACGACCGGCCCAGCCGCGGAAGGAGGGGCAGAGGCGTCGTCCCTGCATCGCCAGTCGACCTCGCGCACAGCAGCAGTAAGCCCAGGGCTACGCATCCGCGGCTCACTCCCAACCCGGCTTCCGCGCTGCGCCGCCATCCCGCACCAGTCGATCGTGCCGGACTGCGATGGCCCCAGGGATCCGCGCGCTCCTCCTGGTCACGCTCGCGCAGCCTCGACTCTGCTACTGCTCCCCGCCGCCGGCCACAGACGCCCAGGACCAGCTCACCTTCCCCTCTCCCTGCTTTCTTCAACCTCCAGCCGACCTTCCCATCCATGGCCGTTGGCCTCCCTAGCCTGGTGGACGTGCCCAGCGCCTCCCCAGTCTACCAGCCCCGCCCCTGCTTTCTTTTCTCCCCTGCACGAGCCTTGCTCGGTGCCCTCGCTCCCTCAAGCAGTAGGACGGATGGAGCTCTCTGCCCCATGGTCGTCGGCCTCCCTGGCCCATAGCGCCCGTCTCCCATGGCGCTCAGCACGGCAGCGCCTCACCCTTTGACCTTCTCCCGTCGCCGGCGCCGTTCACACCCCTTGCGAGGTCCGACACATACCCCTGCCCGGCTGGACCTGCCCCGACGCCCACCCCCTTCTTCGCCTTCGCTGGATCCATCGCTGCCGCGGCCTTCCCGGCCGGATCCACGTTGCTGCGACCTTTCCGGCTCGATCCGCCGTCCCTTTGGCTGGATCGCGTCTTCCCGGCAGGGATCCATCGCTGCCGTGGCCTTCCCGGCCGGATCTGCCGTTTCACCTTCTATTCTGCCGCGGGCGCGGACACCATGATCGGCGCAGATGCGTGCGCTGCTGTCGGCCTCCCTGGCGGGGCTCCTTGACGCCCGGACGATCGAAGAAGGAAGGTCGGCCTACCGGTTCCCTTTTGTTGTGTCGCCCTGCCGATCGTTGACGCTCGAACGTCGACCCCTCCCGAAGATCAGGCTTCTGCTGCGTGTCTCCCGACCGCGACCACCTCGACTTCGGCTACCTCGGCATCTAGGGGCTATCGTCTTCTTGGAGCACACACCGGTCTCTACTCCAGCCGCAACATTCGCACCATCACGACACTGCGACTGCGGGGGGATTTCAACCCGTCGGCTCCTACCTTCGGCCTCTACTCCAGTCTCATCGTGTGTGGTGCCCCCGTTGCGACTGCGGGGGGATGTTAGACTGTGTGTGTGAGTGTGTGTGGGCCGGCACCACTGTTGGGCTGCCGGCCCATTAGGGTTAAGGTTGAGTCTCTCTATATATTGTATCCCATCTATTATCAATACAACAGTTCATTCTTCTACAAAGATTAATCTATTTATTCACTGGCCCCAATTTGAATGTTTGCAACATGCAATAGTGAATTACCAACTAGTTCAACCCAAATACTTAAGCTGATGAAGGGAGATGGGAAATTCACTTGTATTCTAACTAGGGATGGCAATGGGTCGGGTTCGGGTCAGGTAGAGAAAATACCTGCCCGCGACTATACCCATGGAGAGTACTAATGCCCGCCCGCGACGATACCCGTGGGTAAAATTTTATACCCGTGTCCATACCCGTCGGATATCGGGCGGGTATCGGGTATCCGTGGGCATCACAACAACAACAAACACAAATGTCTTTGCACATAATATGGTGTCAACCGTAACAACCACAACAAACACAAATGTCTTTGCACATAATATGGTGTCAACCGTAACAACCAACTGCATCACAAGAAACAACTATGTGCTATATGCGGCCAATAGTAACAGCCAACAACATCACATGCATGAGGAAACGAGTCGGGGTGGCCTCTGGTCTTGGACCGATGGCCGGCGACCAACAACTTGCCTTGCTGGAGGCGGAGGCTTGCCGCCTTGCTAGAAATCGGCTTGCTGCCTTGCTGGATGTCAGCGGCTGACGAATTCTTGCCTTGTTGTGGCCGTGTGGTGGAGCAGGGGAGCTGTGGAGGGGATGGTACATAGGGATCAGGATGGCCGGATGGAAAGGACGACAGCTCCTGCATCCTGCGTCCTGCCTCCTGGCGACTATGGGTGGGAGGCTAGGCTGGGAGCGCCTTGAGTGGGATAGGGACATAGGGTTTGTGGTGATGGGCTATTGTGTGGGCCGACTCCTGGTGCCAAATTGGTGGGCTAAAAATTTAATTTCGGATATCCGTTGCATACCCGCGGGTAAGAAGTAAAACTCGTACCCGACCCGAATTTATCACGGGTCGGGTATGGGTAAGACCCGCGGGTCAAATTTTGCATCCGAATCCGAACCCGCGGGTAAAATTCCCATCCCTAATTCTAACACCTTCCCTCACGTTGAGGTTCTCTGAGGCCTTAGACTGGAATAGAAATGAGTAACAACAGGATTCGAACTTGAGAACTTCGGTTTTGATACCATATTGAATTGCATGCACCAATCAATTCAACTCAAAAAACTTAAGCTGATGGAGAGAGATGGACAATTCACTTGTATTCTAACAAAAACAATCATGTCTTCACCTTAGACGTTATTTGAAAAAGGCTAGCACTTGTATTGTAACAAAAACAATAATGTCTTCACCTTAGATGTTATTTGAAAAAGACTAGCAGGGATGCAGCATAATTCAGCAGCAGCGACCAACATCATTTTCAATGGAATGCTACAGGAACATTTTCATCAAAGTCATGCAAATCTACATTTTGGACCTCTGTCTCATACAAATCATACTGGTTACCTACCGTGGCCTGCCTAAATACACTTGGTAGTTATATGTGACCGTATATGCACACATATGACATGTTGATGTATTCATTTGCCCATTTTGCAAGTTGGTGGATTAAAGTGATACAAACATACAAGTTGTGTGATGGATGTAATTTACTCTTTTTAAAGTCATCTAATATATAACATGTTGCGCTAAGCATTTCTCATTAAAAGAAGAAAAAAAGACATGCACTAAGCATGAGTAAGCAAACATGCTAAAATGCGATAAAAATAATAGTTTTCGCAAGTCATATGACCAACTGCTAAACAAGTAACATGACAGCAAATTCAGAGTACGGCAATTTGTGTACAGTAAAACAAAAACAATGCTATGCAAATCAATATTACCAGTCACACTCCGGAAATTGAAGTCCGCCAAGCCTTTTCCTGCTGAGTTTTGCCAAATAGATTCCAGAGCTGGAATAATTGGAGCTACATCTGTTCCACTAGCAAGGAAACCCAACCTTGTGAAGTCATTTGCCATTTCAGCATAGTCTTCGTTAACAGCATGAACAACAGCGTCTATTAGGATTTGTTTGTTTTGCTGCACAAAGAACAAACATTGAAAAAACATGTTAGCAACTTTTGTTTCCTTATATAATATGCAAATGCTAGACAGTGCAAACATGGGTTTACAACAAAGAGAGTAACAGATTTTGCTGCAGGCTGCAGGGCTACAAGTACAAAATGTATATATATACAGGAAAGCAGCAATGACAATGTAACAAACTGTAAGTGCCAAGAATTCTACCACTACAAAAGTGCATTTTGCAGACCTGGCTAAGAACGGCCACATTTCCGAAGTCGACATAAGCAATACGACCATCACGCATTGCAAAAATATTTCCAGGATGTGGATCTCCATGGAAAAGACCAAATTCAAGTAACTGACGCAAAGCAGCACTCACTCCAACCGTGAGAAAACCTTCCATATCGATTCCAGCTTCTTTTATAGCCTGCACGGGTGAATCTGAAATCAATGCTGCTACAGAATCACAATGAACTATTGCGCCATTGAAATATAAACAATGGTATGAATGGTCAAACCTGTGGGTCCGTACATCTAATTCCATCTATCCACTCCATCACCAGAACACGGGAACCTGAAAGCTGCTTATACACTTGAGGTATCTTGACAGTTGGATCATCCTTAAAATTTTCTAGGAAGTCCTCAATATTTGTAGCTTCCTAAAATATTGCAAACGGGGTATAAAATCAGCAGCATTCTATACATTTATCAAAGAGAAAGAAATATAAATAAATTGTTGTTGACACATAATCACTGCACTCTATGTTAAGGACATGTGAACTGTAATAGTTAATTCTATCTCATTAAATTGACAGCAACACTACAAAGGCTGAGAAAATACTTACAAGAGTGTAATCAAGTTCTTCCAAAAGTTTTTCGCCAAATTCATCAACAATAAGCTCCGCATTGCACCCTAGTTTCTGAAGACTAATCCCATTCAAAAATGAAGCCAAAGTGCGGAACAAGAATAGATCTCGGTATATTATTGGTTCAATCCCTGGTCTCTGAACCTGAAATTGTCCATGACATAAACCAAAAGGAGAAGTATGACTTCTAGAGCACAATTTGTACGAAGAATATGACCATCAAAGGTTACAGAATATATTTATATTTTCATCCTTGTTTAAGGACCATAATTATAAAAAACAATGCATCTAGTTAGAAAATGACTAAATAAATGTGATAATAAGTAAACAGATATAAAGTAAATATCGAAACCTTAATAGCAACATCCTCGCCAGTTTCTCTAAGTGTAGCTCGGTAAACTTGTCCCAAACTAGCAGCTGCTATTGTCTCTGATGAAATTTTGCTGAACAATCTCTCTATAGGCTGGCCAAGCTCCTCCTCAATTATGGAAAAAGCCACCTACCAAGTATTTAGCAACAAACAAAATTTGGTTGAACATCTGTTTTCATCTGTGCAAACTCCAACGCGTACAATCCTAAACAACTATTTGCAGGTACTTTCTCCTGTAACATGATACCTGGTTAGGGAATGGAGGGACATCATCTTGCAAGATGCAAAGTTCATTCATATAATCCTCTCGAATAATGTCAGGCCTGTTGGCTAGAACCTGAAGAACAGAACCAAAGAAAGTTAGGACAATTGTAAAGAAAGGATCAATAAATTTGTATTGCACAATCAGATGTATGCTTCATAATCAAGATTAAATGTTATGACCTGTCCTGCTTTTATGAAAGATGGGCCCAGATCACATAAAAGATTACGGAGCTGCCGGGCACGATATGGAACAATTTCTTCATCCTGTCCAACCAAAAAGTCATACACAAGAGATGACCAGTAAAATCCAAGTTTCCAAATTATCTCCACTCCCCGGCTCGCAAGGGACAGTATGGAACCTCTTGAATCCAATACTTTTTTCCTGACCTAGCAATTGTAGAAATGAACACAGTTAACAACAATTTTTAGCAAAACCAATTCTATAAACATAAAAGAATGCAGATTGCAGTACCATTTCAGGAGTGTACTTTCGGAACGGAATACAGACACCACGTTCAATATCAAGTTGCTCCATTGCACTGCTGGGTTTGTCGCTGGATATACTTTTGATAACTGTGTTGTTCGTCCGTGGAAGTTGGGTTATGTTTTGAGGTGAAATTGGAGCACTGGTTGATGCGGCATTCATGACATAGAGTGTTGACAGCCTTCTCCTTTGGGGTGCTGAGAAACTTGAATTTGCAGATCTATGGTATGCCACTCGTCGAGTGGTCGTTATTGAGTGAGGCCACTGTGCTGAAGTACATATAAAAGCTGTACAGTGCTCCATTTTTTAGCCTCAAACGCTGATACCTGGATAAGATGGCAACCTCCATCATCAAGCTTTCATCCGACCAATATGGAGCACTATTACAACAGTATTTCTAAATTTTAGATTGAAAAAGAAAAAGAGTTCTATTGACCTGCTCCCTACTGTAAGCAATGTAGCATAGGAATTGGAGATTGATTATGGAGACGCAAGAGTACAAGCACATATATATAGGCAAAGGATTGTGCTAGGGTTTGGCTAATAGAATCAGGGCCAATCACGGCCGCCCGTTCCAGGGCGTCACGGGCACGAGCGGCGGCGGTGTCGCGCTCCTGGACTGCGGCGTTTGCTTCATGTTCGGCCTCGGCGGCGCCGAGGCGCGGGCAAGAGAGGCGTAGCGTGCGGCCTTGTGGCGCGGGCACGGTCGTCCAGAGCAGCGCGCCTGGCAACCTCCTCTTTGGCGGCGGCGGTAGGAGAGGGAGGATACTACCGACCATTAGAAGTGGACGTAGCGTGAGGGGTTCACGCGTGGGGAAGCAAACCAACGATGGCGAAGGTACGGCCGATGAAGGGAACCGAGCAGCCGAAGGAACTCTCACCTGGCTGACTACAGAACCAGCGACGGACGACCCCGCCCCTCCCCTGTCCTCCAACGAATTTGTTGGGAGCAAGCTGAACGAATCGTCCTCACTCCTCAGTGCGGACTGCCGAGTCGCCGGCAGGGGCTCGCGGCGCGCTCTCACTTTCTTGGTTTGGGCGGGGGGGAGGAAAGGCCGTTTTTTTTTCGTTTTCCTTTCTCGGCTCTCTCCCTCTTGTCTTGTGTGGTCTCTGCACTCCGGAGCGGAGGGGCGGCGGAACACGCGTTGCTCACGTAGCCATGGCCACCAGCCAGTAGCCACCACGGCGGAGAGGAGTGCGAGTAAATGCTGGCCACTCGGAGTAACGGCGTGGCCACGTCACGCGTGCTAGGGGAAACCGTGCTCTATCCAAAACTTGTACGGTGCTGACCGCCTAATCGCTTCGACCACGGAGAGTTTGGCCAGATGTGGAGAGGAAAGAAAAGGTTGCAGGAAAAAGGTGAAAATGGATCGGTATCTTGTGGAGCAGAAATCGTGTACAATGTTAACGAAGGACATACGCTAGGCAGTCATCAAGACATTCAAAAATCTAAACCTAATAACTCGGACCACCACCTCTTAGGCTACTTCCAATAGTTTATCTATAGTCATATCTATATTCAAACCACACTCTACGAACAGTACAATCTACTAGATATGGATTCGGATCGGATATGCATGAAAACGAATCCGAATATTACTATTTACCATATTTTAATTTGAATACCAATATGAATACTATCAGATACGAATATAAAGCGGATAGTTCGAATTCGGATTCACATTCGGATACTTACTTCATTTGGAACATAGCATCATATCTATAGTCATATCCATATTCAAACCACACTCTACGAACAGTACAATCTACTAGATATGGATTCGGATCGGATATGCATGAAAACGAATCCGAATATTACTATTTACCATATTTTAATTCGAATACCAATACGAATACTATCGGATACGAA
Source organism: Zea luxurians (assembly GCA_029449295.1). Lineage (NCBI taxonomy): Eukaryota > Viridiplantae > Streptophyta > Magnoliopsida > Poales > Poaceae > Zea > Zea luxurians. Next base: position 40,504,847 of record JAOPSE010000024.1, read on the forward strand.
TATAAAGCGGATAATTCGAATTCGGATTCACATTCGGATACTTACTTGATTTGGAACATAGCATCATAACAAGTATTAATTTGTTTTATCGTTAGATTTATAGTTGATAAAAATCATATTACAAGCAAATTATGAACAATAGTACATATACATTATTTAGTTGAAACTTAGTTGAATATCATATTTTTAAATAAATTATTTATATCTTGTATATTTATATTTTAGACTCTAATAATCTTTTTGTATATTAAGTATATTTGTATTTTGGACTCTAAAAACTCCAATAATCTAATGTATTCAAAATTAGACTTTTTAATATTAATTAAAATTTATTATTGTATATCACTAGTAATGTAAGATTAACTCAATCATTTATTTATGATATAAATATTTTTAACATTTTAAATGGTGTACTTCAATTTTTAGTATATTATTTAAAGTTTAAAATCAATTGTAATTAGTAATAATAGTAAGTTTAAATTGATTTTATTGAATACTTTTTCCTTTCAGGTACGAATAGTATCGGATATTTCATGATTTTATCGAATGTTGTCGAATACGGATCTTAAACCAGATAGAGAAAAACCGAATTCATATATGTCTATTTAACATTCATATTAAAATCTAATACGAATACGGATATTCATATTAGCACTTTATCCGAGTACGAATAATTCGGATTTACAGACATCCGAATCCATCTCTACAGTCTACAGTGCAAAATAGTGTTTTAGATAACCATATGGATAAAACTGTTGGACATGGTCTTATATCTGGGGACGCTCCCAGCAGTCCTAGGCCTCGACCAGAAGAGATGTATAACGCTATATAACTTTACATTAAGGCAATTGAAAGGAATAGCTACAACTAAGAATCCGGTTTCTATCCCCTAAACTTTAGTGACTATTCACTTTTAGTCCCTAAACTATCAAATAGGATGATTAAAAGTGACCTCATAAAATTTAGTACTTTAGTCAAAAAAGGTGACTAAAATGATTAACCTTTCATTTTTACGGAATTTGTCCCTCGTCTGATCCCACCAACCCTATAAAAACTGGACCGACTGCATTAATTAGGGGTAACCTTGTCTTTATACATAATAAATAATGTTGTTTAGTTAGTTTTAGACCTTAGAACCAAACAAGGTATTTTAGAGACTAAAAATTACTTCTAAAAATTTAGAAGGGAACTTAAAGAAGCAAACAGGACCTAAGTCTTCTAAAGAGCCATAAAGAGATTCAAACCCATAGTACCTCATAGTGCTCTAAGGTTCTCTCCAACCATTCCCCTTATACATCTCCCCTTATCTATACTTTCTAATATATTTTACTATTTCTTCTTAAAAGATTCCTCCTATATATAGTCTGTCTAACCATTCTCCCCTAAACAGCTTCCCTTGTACACCACTCAGTTAATTAAAATGTATTTATCATTTTTTTTAATTTAAAAAAAAACTATACAATATTTGTACTACCCTAATACACATTATTATCAAGTTATAGGGCTTAAATAGGATTAATACTGGTGTGATTAAATATAAGGAGAGCATAGTACTCCCGTAAATATAGAGGGAGATTTTACCTCCCCTTACATATAAGGAACACATATCGTTGGAGGCATCCAGTGCCCCTATGTTCGGTCTAGGGAAGGATGCTACGAGCCCTTGGAGTTAGCCTAAGGACCAAGATCACATAGTGCCTCGAGACAATCTAGAGAGGAATAATCTAAGTGGTGGGGGGATCCTTGTGCCTCGAGCAATGATCAATGATCTAGGCCCTTAGGGCACTCGGGTCCCTCATGCCATGGGGCATTCATAAGTGTAAGTCCCTAGGTCCACCCCTAGCGCTCATATGCCTAAATTCTCGAGGGCCCTCCTGTCCCATGGTGTTATGACACATAGGTGTATAGACAGTTCAAGCCTCGAAGCACACAACAACACTTAAACGCTAGGAGCCTCCTACTGGCCCTAAGGTCCTTGAGGTCACCAGCCTCAAATTGCAAGATCCCCTGGGACCAAACCTTTTGGGTCCTGAAACCTAGTAGGAAACAAGCGATTCAACATGCCTAAGTGAAACTATAAGTGCAATTAAGCTCTAATTATTTGTTTGCTGGAGTTTGGTTCCAAATAAACCTACATCTCTATTGAGGCATCCCATGGGACTACGTCTCTTTTAACCCTCTCAAGTGAATCTGAATACCAAACTTGTGTCCTCTCACTTCTCTTAACTCGATCGAGAGACCTAAGTCTTCACATAGCACTCCACAAGCTCGGAGGCTCTTGCTAGCTTTACAATCTCAATGGGAGTCAAAATTCCAAGCACAAGAGCACAACACACACTCTTCTCTAAATCATTCTCACAAGGCACTATCACAATTCTCACTAGAATGGCTATTGCTTGCTCAATTCTAACTATTGTGGCACTTAGGAGGCTTTTAATCACTTGGAGGGTTGCTATTGAATGTAGGAATGAATGCTCAAGTATTGTGTATTGAATGGGTTGGTTGGGGTGTATTTATAGCCCCAACCACCCAAATAGCCATTGGGGACAAACTTCAATTACTGCACTTTCTGTGGGTGCAACGGACCGCCTACAATACAGGTATGGTGCATTGTCGGACCTCTGTCAGACTGCTCTTCTCAGTGACTGTTTTGACGAAAGATTGTCATATCAGTGGCATCGGACCTTGCCACGTCAGCTAGCCATTGGATCCTGAAGCCGATCGTTGAACTCTAATAGGCCTAGTGCACACTAAACTAAGTCTGATGTGTCGAATCCTCAGGTCTTCAAAACAACATCTCTACGTAAGTGGTTCGGTGCACCAACCACACAAGCCCAGGAAAATTGCCTCTCTACGTAATCAGTCTAGTGTCCACACTTAAGTCCTTTTTGAGCTTTTCTCCTTTGTCTTCATTTGGCTATGTTCATGAGCATTTCTATGACTTAGACAAACATATCTTGAGTCTATCCAACTAGTCAAAGTCATAGTTCTTCATCTTTTTGAATTCTCCAACTTAAATTTCCAATTCTAGCTCAAACTTCTCTCCACTACACCTTTTCCAAAGTCTAAACTTTTCAATCTTTCTAAGGTGCTTACTTATGTTGCAAAGGGCATCTAGAACTTATACAAATGTACAAAATACCCATAGTTTATCTTTTCCAAATTATTCCCTTTCTAGCCTTGGTTTGAGCTATTATTCACTGAGTTCTTAAATTTCATTCTTATGAACCTACATTCACCCACTTAGCAAAGTAGTTAGTCTATGATGTTATATTGGTCATCAAACACCAAAACCAATATAGAAATGGCTTAAAGCCCATTTCCTTTTCAATGCGACAATCAACTCAAAGACATTTAAATTCATTTTATATTTTGAATTTAGTTATAGGAAAAGCCACAATATTATAAGGGGTATACAATACACAAGATTTAATGTGCAATTATGTGCTCAAAAGTTCTACCACAATATCCTCTTGAAAGGGAAATATGCCCTAGGGCCATTTCCATATTGTTTTGGTGATTAGATGCACAACATACTTGGTGAGAACTATCAAAAGTTAAGCAAAGGTATATCTAGATGGATCAAGAGTAAAGGTAAGTTCTAGACACTTAGTCAATTGTTTTATGTGCTAAACATGCTTGTCTAAGTGATAGGAACTCAATTAAGTCAAGTCCAAAAGGAGCAAAAGGAGTTCAGTTGAAACAACGAGTATTGCACCAGCTGCGGGTGCACCGGACACTGTCCGGTGCCTAGGCTGACTCAACGACGAACTCGCTGCTCTCGGGAATCGCCGAGGATGCTGCGGCTAAAATTCACCAGACTGTCTGGTGTGCACCGGACTGTCTGGTGAGCCAATAGCATCCGCACCAACGGTCGGTAGCGCGGTCAGCGCGCAATCAACGGGCAACGTGTGGCCAGGGCCAACGGTCACTAGGCCACACCGGACTGTCTGGTGTGCCAAGGGGACCATAGGTGCAACGGTCGGCTTCGCCGGACAAGGAAAGAAATCGTGCACTGTTTATGTCCGGTGGTGCACCGGACTGTCCGGTGCGCCAACTGACAGAAGGCAAGAATTGCCTACCAAATGGAGCTCCAATGACTCCTAGCTGCCTTGGAGCTATAAAAGAGACCCCTAGGCGTATGGAGCAGTACACCAAGCCTCCATTGAACATCCTAAGATGCCTAGACTCCGTAAGCACGCATCTGGATCACTGTGTTTGAGATTTGAGCACTTGTTGAGTTGTGAACTCGCTGCGCTGTGTTTGTGTGCTCATTTCTTGACTTGTGTGCGTGTCGCTGCTGCGACTCTAGCTCTTGCGTGTGTTTCTATTCCCTTCCTTACTGAAAGGGAAATGTGCCCCTAGGCCATTTCTATAATATTTTGGTTATTAGATGCACAACAACACAATATGTGAACTAACATAATACTAAGCAAAGGAATATAAAGATGGATCAATTGAGAAGGTAAGCTCTAGACACTTAGTCAATTATTTTATGTGCTAAACGTGCTTGTCTAAGTGCTAGGAACCAAATTGAGCCAAGTCCAAAAGGAGCAAAGGAAGTCCAGCTGAAGCAGCTAGTGCGGGCGCACCGGACTGTCCGGTGTGCACATGACAGCGTCCGGTGCCTAGGTTGCTCGGCTGGCGAACTCGCTGCTCTCAGGAAATCGCCGAGGGTGCTGCAACTAAAATTCACCAGACTGTCTGGTGAGCCAACAGCTCCTGCGCCAACGGTCGGCAGCGCGATCAACGGATGACACATGGTCAGGGTCAACGGTCACTTGGTCACACAGGACTGCCCGGTGTGCCAAGTGGACCGAGGGCTCAATAGTCGACTTCGCCAGAAAAGGAAGGAGATCGAGCACTGTTCATGTCTGGTGGTGCACCGGACTATCCGGTGCGCCAACCGGCAGAAGGCAAGAATTGCCTACCAAATGGAGTTCCAATGGCTCTTAGCTGCCTTGGGGCTATAAAAGGGACCCCTAGGCACATGGAGCAACACACCAAGCCTCCATTGAACATCCTAAGACATCTAGACTTCGCAAACACGCATCCGGATCATCGCGATTGAGATTTGAGCACTTTGTGAGCTATAGACTTGTTGCGATGTTTTTGTGTGCTCTCTTCTTGACTTGTGTGCGTGGGATTGCTACGACTCTAGCTCTTGCATGTGTTTCTTTTCCTCCCTTACTCTTGTGCTTTTGTGATCAACATTCTAAGGGTGAGAGGCTCCAACTTGTGGAGAGCCTCACAAACGGGAAACCACTATAAGGAAGAAAACTGTGGTATTCAAGTGGATCATTAGATCACTTGAAAGGGGTTGAGTGCAACCCTCGTCCATTGGGACGCCACAACGTGGAAGTAGGCAAGTGTTATACTTGACCGAACCACGGGATAAAATCACCGTGTCTCTTGTGTCTCTTTTCATTGTGATTGGTTTCTTCTCTAAAGTTCTCGCTCAATCACTTGTGCTATTGTTCCAAAGTTTAATACTCATTCTAAAGGAACAATCAATTGAAGAGTTCTCGCTATAGCAACTTGGTTTTAATCTTGCTAACATTTCATAACCAAGTTTGAGCTATTTAGTTTTGTTTTTACAGGATCACCTATTCACCCCTCTAGGTGCTCTCAATTGGTATTAGAGCCGTACTTTTCATTAAGGAACTAACTGTTCGAAGAGATGGATCCTAAAGGCAAGGGGATGGTGATCAACAATAAGGAGAAGGACACCCTCTACAAGCCAAAAGATGACAAGCCCACTGACTCAGGCTCAAGTCACAAAAAGAGGGATGGAAAGAAGAAGAGGCGCATTAAGAAGATCATCTACTACGACAGCGACGCCTCCTCTTCTTCACCAAGGGATGACGACGACGAAGATTCTTCGTCGAAAAAGAAAACGGTTAATCAAAACTATTCTTTTGATTATTCTCGCATCCCTTATAACTCGAATGCTCATTTACTATCTATTCCACTTGGAAAACCCCCACACTTTGATGGAGAGGATTATTCATTTTGTAGTCATAAAATGCGCAGTCATTTATTTTCCCTCCATCCTAGTATTCGGGAAATTGTTGAAAATGGAATGCATTTCGATAGAACTGACAATCCCACATTTATTAATGAGAAAATACATAAAAATGCCCAAGCTACTACTGTTTTGCTAGCATCTCTATGTAGGGATGAATATAATAAGGTTAGCGGCATGGACAATGCCAAGCAAATATGGGATACCCTCAAGATCTCTCACGAGGGTAATGATGCCACCATGATCACCAAGATGGAACTGGTGGAAGGCGAGCTAGGGAGGTTCGCCATGATAAGGGGAGAGGAGCCAACACAAACGTACAACAGGCTTAAGACCCTTGTCAACAAAATTCGAAGCTACGGGAGCACAAGATGGACGGATCATGACATCGTCCGACTCATGCTAAGGTCATTTACTGTTATTGATCCTCATCTTGTAAACCTTATTCATGAGAACCCCAGGTACACCAAGATGATGCCCGAGGAAATCCTTGGAAAATTCGTAAGCGGGCGCATGATGGTGAATGAAGCAAGGTATGTGGACGATGCCTTAAACAGACCACTTCCTGTCTATGAGCTACAGCCTGTTGCTCTCAAAGCAACCAGTAGCAAGGAGTTGCTCTCAAAACTTCGTCGGGGTGCCAGTGGGGGTAGCCTGTCGAGGAGGTGGAGTCCTCAGTGGTGATTGCTGAACTGGGCGTGGTCCTCCTGGTCGAGTCGGTGTACCCTGTGGTGAACTGTAGCGAGGACGAACACTGCTGCTTCCTTGTCCTTGAGATATAGCCTTTCTCTTCAAATCTCCCAGTTGAACACGCTTGTGTTCAATAGCCAGTGCCTTATCAAGCAGCCTCTGAAATGATGGAAATGTGTGTGCCACAAGAGCATACTGCAGTGGTCCATTAAGTCCTTCAATGAAATGCTCTTGCTTCCTCTCGTCTTCAGCAACTTCTTCAGGGGCGTATCTGGATAACTGAATAAACTTGTCGCAGTACTCGCTGACTGACATACTTCCTTGCTTCAGCGACAAAAATTCCTTCTTCTTGATCTTTATCATCCCAGCTGGAATATGGTAGTTCCTGAACTGCGTACTGAACTCTGCCCAGGTAATAGTATCAGCAGCATCGTGGGCAGCAGTATAAGAATCCCACCAGTCAGCAGCAGGACCAATCAGACGTCCAGAAGCATATAAAACCTTCTCCCGGTCAGTGCACTGTGCAATATTCAGCATCTTCTCAACTGACTTCAGCCAATCATCCGCGTCCAGTGGATCAGGTGAGCTAGCGAATGTAGGTGGCTTATGACTCATGAACTCTCTATGCTTGTCACGGGGTGGAACTGGTGGTGGTGGTGGAGGCAGTGGTACTTGTTGCTGTTGTTGCTGCTGTTGCATTTGTTGTTGCAGCTGCTGTTGTTGCGCCCTCCTTTCTTGGCGTATCTCATCTCTCTCCTGGCGCAACTCCTGGCGTATATCTTCTCTCTCCTGACGCATCTCCTGACGTTCTTGCTGCATCTGGGCACGCATATCAGCCATGGTGTCCGCCATTTGCTGCATCACCGCCATCTGAGCAGCAACCAGTGGGTCAACTCCGCCTGGTGGAGGATTGGGAGGATTCATCTCTGCAGGCTGTGGCTGGGATTGTCTTTATATTCTCCGAGTGTGTCGATTGGGAGGCAAATCAATTCCACCACCCCGCCTGGTATTGACCATCTGAGTTAGATACATATGGTAAGAAAATAGTAGACAAGGCAGGTATTTACAACTCAGGTTACTTTGGGGGATTTATTAGCTAAGCAGATTAATATTTCACCTATCCTAGCTAATTCAATACCTTATGGTGGTACATACTAAGATGTCCATCTATAATAATTCAATCAATCAAAGAAGCAAATCAGGCATTTAGCATCAGCACAATCAAACAACATTTTTAAAGAAAGTAGTTTTTAATTTTGTCTTAGGTTCCCTATCTCTTAAAAAAAATGTCATAAGGGTAGGGATTCCAAGGTGTGAAATCCATCTTGTCTTAGAGTAGAAAAGGTAAGAATGATCAGAGTAGAACAGTAGAAGGTGAGACAAGATCAAGATGAGATGAGTATAGAATGAGTCAGTGTAAGGTAAGTAGGAGAGGGTTTGTCCATTTCTATCTAGGTCTCGTCCTACAGTCAACATTCCTCTGATACCACTTCTGTAACACCCGGTTTTAAAGGACAAAGCCGGGTGCATCTCATACATGCGCCAAAGAAGACAACATATATAATAACAGAGTGTATAGAGATAAATGTCATAAAACATCAGAGTATTTATTACATAGCGGAAGACTTATTACAAAATAAAGTAATAAAGATAAAACGAACTAAGGATCGTCGGCGCCAATGTCGACTGGGGAAACGCCACCTAGATCAGATCGAACTCCTCAGTGTTAGGCGGCTCCTCCTGAACCACCTGATCATCTCCTGTGGGGGGGGTGTGAGACAGCAAGAGTGAGCTCACACATGATCATAGCTCAACAAGTTGTGGGGAACCAGTGGACATAAACTCACAAAGGTGTGAGTTCATGTGAAGTGTAAGGCTAATCAATGATAGGGGTTAAAGCTGAGCATTGCTTTTAAATAGTTGGTCAAAATTTTATTAGCAGTTACTAAGTGTAAGTAAATACCAAACCATAAGTAAAGTAATAGAACAAAATTAATAATAAACCCATGCAATGCAAATGACAAAATTGAATTTAAGTTCCATAATTTAAACATCAGAGAGTCCTGAGCTGCTCATGACCGTGAGCTCGGCTAGTATACCAGTTTTACACTCTGCAGAGGTTGTACCCTTTACCCACAAGTCATGTTACCCATCTGCCAAGGGGTCATGAATCCCATACACCTCTACCTAGGAAGCGCGACAGGGCAACACTACGAGGCCTTTACAAAGTTCCACTAGCTTCCGAAAACCCGCTACAGTTTATAGGAAGTTCCAATGCAGGGTTCCTGGCTGACTGCCATCGCAGCAAAATCAACCAGGGACCTCCCTACACTGACCACTCCCCTACTGCCCTTGCCCCTTTCGGGTAAGGTAGTCTTCCACTAGCTTTCCTAATTAGTCAGCCAAGGGGTCCCATTCCTCCCTTGTGGTGGCACGTGGTTCTCAAGTTAAGCTCTATGTTCCAATTAACATTAATGATATCAACATGAACATAAACAGAATAACAACAAGAATTGGAACATAGAGGTAATAAATGATTATCCCAAAACCATATAAAGCAATAGCAAACTACCCAAGTGATTCAGGGGTAAACAAGGTAATGAGATAAACAATCTAGGGTGACCTATTGGGTCCTATCAAAATTAACCTATGCATGGATAAGTGATATTAAAGAACATTATTGGGTAAAAAGTGGTCAAGGGCACAACTTGCCTGCAATGAGCTCCTGCTCAGCTACTTCAACCTGCTGCTCACCAGGATCCCCGGCAACGGGCTCTTCTACTCGCCACAATACAAACAAGCACAGTGCATATAGAGAAATTAACATTACACCAAACATATAAACAAAATGCACAGAGATATTCTACATATTAAAATAAAAACCTAGGAACTGGAATCATAATTTTCTGAGTTATAGATTTTAAGTTATGCATTTTCAAAGGTTTTATGTGTTTAAAGTGGGATTAAGTGAGGAATTAAATTTATTACTGTTTTCATGACAAAACAGAGGCTCTAAGTGATAAAGAATAAAATTACAAAAGTTTAGAAACTGGAATGGATTAATTTGGAGTTAGTATGGATTTTCTATGAATTTATAAAGTTCTAGTAATTATTTTCCTATTAAAAATCCATTTAATAAACATTTTCTCTGGTTTTATAAGGTCCTGGACTGGGCCTCAATATCTGCAAACAGCAGGGGCTAAGGCGCAAATATTCCACAGACACAGGGAGACACCCGAGCGGACTGCGGGTTTATTTCCTTTTTCTCCGAGGGCTCTTTAGCAAAGTGGTCAGTGAAGCGGTACCGGCTCTCGCGAGCTGTCCGATCCAAACGGACGCGCGAGATTAGATCTAGGTTTTACCGAAACGGTACGCAATCCTAACCGTCCGATCGACGACCGACGACGCGGATTTAAAATACCCCAACTCGCCCCGGATTCGCCTGATCGAGATCGAACGGCCCAGGACAACCCAGCGAATCGGTACGCGCAGATCTAATCGCAGCCGTCCACGCGATGATCAACGGGCGCGACCCACTCTTCTCCCCCCGACCAACCGAGACGGCGGCGCCGCCGCATCTCACCCCGCCGAGCGCCGGTGAGATCGTCAATCAGCATTTCCCGGGCGCTAAACATCAAATTAAATCGAGATTTACCATGCGGGAGGCGGGACGACACGAGGGATGGCTTTCTTACGGAGGATGCGCAGTGCAGGGGCCCGGCCACGGTGTTGCGCGGATGGGCGGGTCGGATGTAGCGCCGGTGAGGAATTGGCGCACACCCGTGGCTTGTATTGCCTCCGGGGAGTCAATGGCGGACTCCGTGGCAGCTGGCGAACCCCCCTGCCCACTCGCCCAACCCCGGAAATTGGTGCGGTCACCAATCGACCGCGGCGGCTTCTCACTTCCGCGGACGACAATGGCGGCGGTGCTTTTGTGGACAATGCGGCGCGATCTGGGTGATGGAATAGAGCTGGGGAGGTGCGGCGCGTAGCACATATACCCCGGTCTAGGTCGTGGACCCGGGGTGAGGCCGTTCCGAGGTTGCAGCGCTCGCGAGCTGCGGTCCCGGCCGGTGCGGACGGTTCGTTGGGGAAGAATCCGACAAGGGGGCCCCTTCTGTCAGCGGCTCGAGTGGAGGAGGACGGCGCTTGTTTCTGACGGCCGGGCCCCACTGTCGGGCGCGCGCGCGTGCGTGGTATTGGGCCGCGTAAAGGAAAGCCGTTGTGGGCCGAAAGGGACGAAGTCGGCCCAGCTGCCAGGTTTGGTCTTTTCCTTTTTATTTTCTGTTTTCTGTTTTCTTTTTCTTTATAATTTTCAAATTCATAATTTAATTTCCATTCAAGTTCAAACTTCTGGGTACACCTGTGTTCTCATAAAATATACATCTTTAACATGGCATGAGATGAGTTTATTTATTATTTCTTTAATATTTATCTCTCCATTTTTGTATGGTATTCTTCTCTTTTCTCAAATTCTAGGATCCCTTTTAGGTTTTGAATTCCACTTTGGACCCTTTACTATATTCCTGGTCACAAAATGCACCCACAAAAACAATATCCAGCATGATGCATAATTTTAATGGCATATATTCTTTTTATTAATTATTTGCTTTTGAATATGTTGTTCACATGGGATGATGCATAAAGATCAAACTCACATAAAGAGAAATTGTTTTCTCTATTGGTATATTTTCCTAGCAATTTACAAATGGGTGTTACAAATCCTACCCCCCTTAAAAATAATCTCGTCCTCGAGATTTAAGAAGAACTAGAGAAAAGGTGGGGAAAATCTATGCGAAGCTCTTCTTCTCTTTCCCAAGTTGCTTCATCTTCACCGTGGTGACTCCATTGGACTTTGCACATCTTTATCACCTTATTTCTTGTAACTCGAGTCAATGTATCCAAAATCTTGATCGGGTACTCCGTGTAAGTCAAATCACCTTGAACACTGAGCTCTTCCATCGGTAACTGTTCCTCGGGAACACGGAGACATTTCTTTAGTTGGGATACGTGGAACACATTATGCACATCCGATAGAGTAGCAGGTAACTCGAGCTGGTATGCCATCTCCCCAACTCTTCTAAAGATCAAGAATGGTCCAATATAGCGAGGGGACAGTTTTCCCTTGACTTTAAATCTCCTCATTCCACGTAGTGGTGACACCTTGAGGTACACATAATCTCCTTCTTCAAATTCTAGTGGTCTCCTTCTATTATCAGCATAGCTCTTTTGCCTAGTTTGAGCCACTCTCAAATTCTCTCGAATTATACGAACTTGTTCTTCTGCTTCTTGAATCAGTTCAGGCCCAAAGAACTGTCTCTCTCCAGTCTGATCCCAATATAGAGGAGTCCTGCACTTCCTCCCATATAAAGCTTCAAAAGGTGACATCTTCAGACTGGCCTGGTAACTATTATTATACGAGAACTCAGCATAAGGTAGACTTTTATCCCAACTTCCTCCATGCTGAAGGGCACATGCTCTCAACATATCCTCCAATACTTGATTAGTCCTTTCAGTCTGTCCATCAGTCTGAGGGTGATAAGTCGTACTGAAATTCAACTTTGTACTCATGTTCTCATGAAAGCTTCTCCAAAACCTTGAGGTAAACTGCGAACCTCGATCAGACACGATCTTCTTCGGTACTCCATGTAAACACACAATCCGAGCCATATATAACTCTGCTAGCTGAGAACCTTTATAAGTAGTCTTGACAGGAATAAAGTGAGCCACTTTAGTCAATCTGTCCACAATCACCCATATAGCATCATATCCTTTCTGGGTGCGAGGCAATCCAGTAATAAAATCCATACCAATCTCTTCCCATTTCCACTCGGGTATCTTCAGTGGATGCAATAATCCAGCTGGCCTCTGGTGTTCCGCCTTAACTCTTTGACATACATCGCACATAGCCACATGTGCAGCCACATCTCTTTTTAATCCATACCACCAATACTTCCGCTTCAAATCCTGATACATCTTGGTACTACCAGGATGGATAGAATAATCCGAGTCGTGGGCCTCCTTTAAAATAGTCTCTCGCAGGCTTTTAACATCAGGAACACACATCCTGTCCTTGAACCATACGGTGCCCTGCTCATCTTCCGTGAATTCCGGAACTTGACCTTCAGTAATCAGATCCTTAATCTCTTTTATCTTAGCATCACCAATTTGCCCTTTGCGGATCTCTTGCTCCAAAGTAGGTTCCACATCAATAGTAACTCCTTCAGTATGAGCAACTATTCCCAGGTTAAGTCTCCTGAAGTCCTCAACAATCTCATCGGGTAGCTGGGCAACAATAGCTGAATGAACATGCTCCTTGCGACTCAAGGCATCTGCAACCAAATTTGCCTTGCCTGGGTGGTAATGAATCTCCAAATCATAATCCTTAATGAGCTCTAACCAACGGCGTTGCCTAAGATTGAGATCCTTCTGAGTGAATATATACTTCAAGCTCTTATGGTCTGTGTATACTTGGCACTTAGTTCCCATGATGTAGTGTCTCCAAATCTTAAGTGCATGCACAACGGCAGCCAATTCCAAGTCATGAGTGGGGTAGTTCAATTCATGCTTCCGCAACTGACGAGATGCATAGGCAATCACATGACCATCTTGCATAAGCACACATCCAAGTCCTTGGCCACATGCATCACAGTAAATGTCAAATCCCTTCTGCAGATCTGGCATAATCAATACTGGAGGTGACATCAATCTCTCCTTCAATTGATCAAAACTCTCTTGGCACTTCCCATCCCACTTAAATTCTCTTCCTTTCTCCAAAAGTGATGTCATAGGCTTGGCAATCTTAGAGAACCCTTCAATAAATCTCCGATAATATCCTGCGAGTCCCAAGAAACTCCGAATCTCAGTAACTGTAGTGGGCACTCTCCACTCCATTATCTCCTTCACTTTAGCAGGATCCACTGCTATTCCTCCATTAGAAATAATATGACCAAGGAATGGCACCTTGTCAATCCAAAACTCGCACTTGCTGAACTTAGCGTAGAGTTGATTATCTCGTAACTTCTGTAGCACCAACCTTAGATGTTGTTCATGATCACCTTCATTCTTAGAATAGATGAGAATATCGTCGATAAACACCACGACGAATCTGTCCAAATACTCCATAAACACTTTGTTCATCAAATTCATGAAATAAGCTGGTGCATTGGTTAATCCAAATGACATAACAGTAAACTCATATAATCCATATCGAGTCGAGAAAGCCGTCTTGGGAATATCCGATGGTCTAATCCTCATCTGATGGTAACCGGATCGGAGATCAATCTTCGAAAATACTCTTGCACCTCGCATCTGATCAAATAAATCCTCAATACGGGGCAACGGATACTTGTTCTTCACCGTAACATCATTAAGAGATCTATAATCCACACACATCCGCTGCGATCCATCCTTCTTCTGTACAAACAAGACCGGTGCTCCCCAAGGTGAGGAACTCGGACGAATGTACCCAGCCTCTTGTAACTCAGTTAACTGCTTCTTAAGTTCCTTCAACTCCTCTACGGACATCCTATATGGCCGTTTAGAAATAGGGGCGGTTCCAGGTAAGAGATCAATAACAAACTCAACTTCTCTATCAGGTGGCATCCCTGGTAACTCCTCTGGAAAGACATCCGGAAAATCTCTAACCACCCGGATGTTGTCACCAACAAACTCCTCAGGCATAAAGAACATTGCACGCATGGGTGAGGAGGTTACTGCAATATTAACTTGAAACCTTTCTCCTTTAGTGGTAGTGAGTTCTACGGTACCTCGACCACATGCTATAACGGCCTTTGCCTTTCTTAGCCATGACATACCCAGGATCAAATCTATACTGCTTGACTCCAATATTATAGCAGTAGCTCCAAATTCTCTACCCATAATGGTTAATGTCAATCTACGTGTCATTTGATTCGCCTCAACCGGCCCTTTAGGTGTAATTACTATCATGGGTTTTCTCATTTTTAGCAGTGGTATTTCATTTGTGTTGGCATATCTAGCAGACATGAATGAATGTGTAGCACCGGAATCAAATAATATTGTTGCAGGAATTGCATTAACATAAAACATACCAATTACGAGGTCCCCTCCATCCGGAGTAGCATCAACACTGACTTGATTAACCTTGGCAATAGAATATCCCTTGCCAGATCCTGGAGTTTGCTGCCTGTTCTGAACTGGAGTAGTAGCAATCCTCTGTGGGCAGACATTTGCATAATGACCAATCTTCCCACACTTGAAACATTGAGTGCCCGGACTCTGTCCTGAAAACTTCGTCGGGGTGCCAGTGGGGGTAGCCTGTCGAGGAGGTGGAGTCCTCAGTGGTGATTGCTGAACTGGGCGTGGTCCTCCTGGTCGAGTCGGTGTACCCTGTGGTGAACTGTAGCGAGGACGAACACTGCTGCTTCCTTGTCCTTGAGATATAGCCTTTCTCTTCAAATCTCCCAGTTGAACACGCTTGTGTTCAATAGCCAGTGCCTTATCAAGCAGCCTCTGAAATGATGGAAATGTGTGTGCCACAAGAGCATACTGCAGTGGTCCATTAAGTCCTTCAATGAAATGCTCTTGCTTCCTCTCGTCTTCAGCAACTTCTTCAGGGGCGTATCTGGATAACTGAATAAACTTGTCGCAGTACTCGCTGACTGACATACTTCCTTGCTTCAGCGACAGAAATTCCTTCTTCTTGATCTTTATCATCCCAGCTGGAATATGGTAGTTCCTGAACTGCGTACTGAACTCTGCCCAGGTAATAGTATCAGCAGCATCGTGGGCAGCAGTATAAGAATCCCACCAGTCAGCAGCAGGACCAATCAGACGTCCAGAAGCATATAAAACCTTCTCCCGGTCAGTGCACTGTGCAATATTCAGCATCTTCTCAACTGACTTCAGCCAATCATCCGCGTCCAGTGGATCAGGTGAGCTAGCGAATGTAGGTGGCTTATGACTCATGAACTCTCTATGCTTGTCATGGGGTGGAACTGGTGGTGGTGGTGGAGGCAGTGGTACTTGTTGCTGTTGTTACTGCTGTTGCATTTGTTGTTGCAGCTGCTGTTGTTGCGCCCTCCTTTCTTGGCGTATCTCATCTCTCTCCTGGCGCAACTCCTGGCGTATATCTTCTCTCTCCTGACGCATCTCCTGACGTTCTTGCTGCATCTGGGCACGCATATCAGCCATGGTGTCCGCCATTTGCTGCATCACCGCCATCTGAGCAGCAACCAGTGGGTCAACTCCGCCTGGTGGAGGATTGGGAGGATTCATCTCTGCAGGCTGTGGCTGGGATTGTCTTTATATTCTCCGAGTGTGTCGATTGGGAGGCAAATCAATTCCACCACCCCGCCTGGTATTGACCATCTGAGTTAGATACATATGGTAAGAAAATAGTAGACAAGGCAGGTATTTACAACTCAGGTTACTTTGGGGGATTTATTAGCTAAGCAGATTAATATTTCACCTATCCTAGCTAATTCAATACCTTATGGTGGTACATACTAAGATGTCCATCTATAATAATTCAATCAATCAAAGAAGCAAATCAGGCATTTAGCATCAGCACAATCAAACAACATTTTTAAAGAAAGTAGTTTTTAATTTTGTCTTAGGTTCCCTATCTCTTAAAAAAATGTCATAAGGGTAGGGATTCCAAGGTGTGAAATCCATCTTGTCTTAGAGTAGAAAAGGTAAGAATGATCAGAGTAGAACAGTAGAAGGTGAGACAAGATCAAGATGAGATGAGTATAGAATGAGTCAGTGTAAGGTAAGTAGGAGAGGGTTTGTCCATTTCTATCTAGGTCTCGTCCTACAGTCAACATTCCTCTGATACCACTTCTGTAACACCCGGTTTTAAAGGACAAAGCCGGGTGCATTTCATACATGCGCCAAAGAAGACAACATATATAATAACAGAGTGTATAGAGATAAATGTCATAAAACATCAGAGTATTTATTACATAGCGGAAGACTTATTACAAAATAAAGTAATAAAGATAAAACGAACTAAGGATCGTCGGCGCCAATGTCGACTGGGGAAACGCCACCTAGATCAGATCGAACTCCTCAGTGTTAGGCGGCTCCTCCTGAACCACCTGATCATCTCCTGTGGGGGGGGTGTGAGACAGCAAGAGTGAGCTCACACATGATCATAGCTCAACAAGTTGTGGGGAACCAGTGGACATAAACTCACAAAGGTGTGAGTTCATGTGAAGTGTAAGGCTAATCAATGATAGGGGTTAAAGCTGAGCATTGCTTTTAAATAGTTGGTCAAAATTTTATTAGCAGTTACTAAGTGTAAGTAAATACCAAACCATAAGTAAAGTAATAGAACAAAATTAATAATAAACCCATGCAATGCAAATGACAAAATTGAATTTAAGTTCCATAATTTAAACATCAGAGAGTCCTGAGCTGCTCATGACCGTGAGCTCGGCTAGTATACCAGTTTTACACTCTGCAGAGGTTGTACCCTTTACCCACAAGTCATGTTACCCATCTGCCAAGGGGTCATGAATCCCATACACCTCTACCTAGGAAGCGCGGCAGGGCAACACTACGAGGCCTTTACAAAGTTCCACTAGCTTCCGAAAACCCGCTACAGTTTATAGGAAGTTCCAATGCAGGGTTCCTGGCTGACTGCCATCGCAGCAAAATCAACCAGGGACCTCCCTACACTGACCACTCCCCTACTGCCCTTGCCCCTTTCGGGTAAGGTAGTCTTCCACTAGCTTTCCTAATTAGTCAGCCAAGGGGTCCCATTCCTCCCTTGTGGTGGCACGTGGTTCTCAAGTTAAGCTCTATGTTCCAATTAACATTAATGATATCAACATGAACATAAACAGAATAACAACAAGAATTGGAACATAGAGGTAATAAATGATTATCCCAAAACCATATAAAGCAATAGCAAACTACCCAAGTGATTCAGGGGTAAACAAGGTAATGAGATAAACAATCTAGGGTGACCTATTGGGTCCCATCAAAATTAACCTATGCATGGATAAGTGATATTAAAGAACATTATTGGGTAAAAAGTGGTCAAGGGCACAACTTGCCTGCAATGAGCTCCTGCTCAGCTACTTCAACCTGCTGCTCACCAGGATCCCCGGCAACGGGCTCTTCTACTCGCCACAATACAAACAAGCACAATGCATATAGAGAAATTAACATTACACCAAACATATAAACAAAATGCACAGAGATATTCTACATATTAAAATAAAAACCTAGGAACTGGAATCATAATTTTCTGAGTTATAGATTTTAAGTTATGCATTTTCAAAGGTTTTATGTGTTTAAAGTGGGATTAAGTGAGGAATTAAATTTATTACTGTTTTCATGACAAAACAGAGGCTCTAAGTGATAAAGAATAAAATTACAAAAGTTTAGAAACTGGAATGGATTAATTTGGAGTTAGTATGAATTTTCTATGAATTTATAAAGTTCTAGTAATTATTTTCCTATTAAAAATCCATTTAATAAACATTTTCTCTGGTTTTATAAGGTCCTGGACTGGGCCTCAATATCTGCAAACAGCAGGGGCTAAGGCGCAAATATTCCACAGACACAGGGAGACACCCGAGCGGACTGCGGGTTTATTTCCTTTTTCTCCGAGGGCTCTTTAGCAAAGTGGTCAGTGAAGTGGTACCGGCTCTCGCGAGCCGTCCGATCCAAACGGACGCGCGAGATTAGATCTAGGTTTTACCGAAACGGTACGCAATCCTAACCGTTCGATCGACGACCGACGACGCGGATTTAAAATACCCCAACTCGCCCCGGATTCGCCCGATCGAGATCGAACGGCCCAGGACAACCCAGCGAATCGGTACGCGCAGATCTAATCGCAGCCGTCCACGCGATGATCAACGGGCGCGACCCACTCTTCTCCCCCCCACCAACCGAGACGGCGGCGCCGCCGCATCTCACCCCGCCGAGCGCCGGTGAGATCGTCAATCAGCATTTCCCGGGCGCTAAACATCAAATTAAATCGAGATTTACCATGCGGGAGGCGGGACGAACACGAGGGATGGCTTTCTTACCGAGGATGCGCAGTGCAGGGCCCGGCCACGGTGTTGCGCGGATGGGCGGGTCGGATGTAGCGCCGGTGAGGAATTGGCGCACACCCGTGGCTTGTATTGCCTCCGGGGAGTCAATGGCGGACTCCGTGGCAGCTGGCGAACCCCCCTGCCCACTCGCCCAACCCCGGAAATTGGTGCGGTCACCAATCGACCGCGGCGGCTTCTCACTTCCGCGGACGACAATGGCGGCGGTGCTTTTGTGGACAATGCGGCGCGATCTGGGTGATGGAATAGAGCTGGGGAGGTGCGGCGCGTAGCACATATACCCCGGTCTAGGTCGTGGACCCGGGGTGAGGCCGTTCCGAGGTTGCAGCGCTCGCGAGCTGCGGTCCCGGCCGGTGCGGACGGTTCGTTGGGGAAGAATCCGACAAGGGGGCCCCTTCTGTCAGCGGCTCGAGTGGAGGAGGACGGCGCTTGTTTCTGACTGCCGGGCCCCACTGTCGGGCGCGCGCGCGCGTGCGTGGTATTGGGCCGCGTAAAGGAAAGCCGTTGTGGGCCGAAAGGGACGAAGTCGGCCCAGCTGCCAGGTTTGGTCTTTTCCTTTTTATTTTCTGTTTTCTGTTTTCTTTTTCTTTATAATTTTCAAATTCATAATTTAATTTCCATTCAAGTTCAAACTTCTGGGTACACCTGTGTTCTCATAAAATATACATCTTTAACATGGCATGAGATGAGTTTATTTATTATTTCTTTAATATTTATCTCTCCATTTTTGTATGGTATTCTTCTCTTTTCTCAAATTCTAGGATCCCTTTTAGGTTTTGAATTCCACTTTGGAGTCTTTACTATATTCCTGGTCACAAAATGCACCCACAAAACAATATCCAGCATGATACATAATTTTAATGGCATATATTCTTTTTATTAATTATTTGCTTTTGAATATGTTGTTCACATGGGATGATGCATAAAGATCAAACTCACATAAAGAGAAATTGTTTTCTCTATTGGTATATTTTCCTAGCAATTTACAAATGGGTGTTACAGGTTCTCTGCGGGGACGTCCCCAAAATCCTCCAGGTAACGGTTTCAGGCATACCTTCTCCCTTCTGTGAGCGAGGCGTTCGTCATGACGCCTTGTTCTCCTTTCCAGGATCTGACGGACCGGAGCGCCGCCAAGTCGTCGTTCATCCGCCGTGAGGCCGACGTCTGGGGCTCGCTGCGATCCCTGAGGACTTCGCTCGCCGGGGCTACCGCGCGCCTTTCTCAGCAGGACGCTAAGATAGCGGACCTTCAGTTGCTCTGCGCTGATCTGAGGGCCGAGGCGGCGGCGGCGCGCGCGGAGGTGCTACGGCAGCGGTCAGAGTTCGTCCAGGTTGCCAAGGAGCGGGACCAATCTCGGGGCCAGGCTGCCGAGGCCGAAAGCCGGGCTAAGACCCTCGCGGCCGATCTAGCCGCAGCCCAAGTCGCGGCCTCGGAGCAGCGCGTCCGAGCCGGAGGTATGCTTCGACCGTCCTTGGTTCTCGTTCTTGTCCGTTTCTTCTGCTTGTGCTTGAGGTCTTTCTTCTGGTTGTTCGCAGAGCTCGAGTCTGCCCTTGACGAGTCTGCCAAAGCGCTTGCCGAGGCGCTTGCTGGGGCTGCCGAGCAGAGGGAGGCCGACCTCGCGGCCATGTCCGAGGCCGTCTCGGATGTTTATCGGGTCCTTGGCCCTGGCGACGTCCCTTCAGGAAGCTCCCCTCAAAGCCGTCTTCAAGCCTTAGGTGATTACGCGCGCGGTAAAGTCCGCGGGGCGCTACACCACGGCGTCAGGCGGGCCTTCGCCGTGCTCGCTTCCCATTACGTGGTGGACCTGGAGCGGGTCAGTGAGGGGTATTGTCTTCCTGGCGAAGACGAAGCCACCCTGGCAGAAGTTCAGCGGCTCGACGCGGTCGCCGCGGGTCCGAGCGCGGCGCTGGCGACCACCTTTGAGGCGGAGATCCTTCCTCCTGCGCCGCCGCTGGAGGCGGAGGTGGACCTTACCGACGGCGAGGGCGGAACTGAGGGCGCGGCGCCCTCCCAGGGCGGCGCCTGATTTTTGTTGGATGTACGCTTTACCGCGGCCGCCGAGGCCTGGACACTTTACTTTTCTTGCACGAAGTCGTACTCTCTTTTCTTTTAATTTTCGCACCTGGCCTGACTTGTCAACAATAGGGTGATTTCCCGAGTTGGGTCCTTTTTCGCGGCAAGCGATGAGTGAGGCGTCCCTAGCCCGGAGGCGTAGGTGTTCCTCGGCTCAGTCGGTGTCGCCGATTATCTGTACCCACGTTCGCTCCTCGAGACCCTGCTCCTGACACATCCGGGAGAACGCAAAAGCCCCTTCTTG
Organism: Zea luxurians; assembly: GCA_029449295.1. Lineage (NCBI taxonomy): Eukaryota > Viridiplantae > Streptophyta > Magnoliopsida > Poales > Poaceae > Zea > Zea luxurians. Next base: position 40,525,932 of record JAOPSE010000024.1, read on the forward strand.
ATCGAAAAACTTTTTTTGACGCGAAAAAGTGCATCCGATCTCGACGCGGAGGGGTTTCCCCTTTTTAGCCCCCGAGGGAGGGTCAGGCTCCGCTGGGGCGAGGCCGACCCTTCCTTGATGACTGATTCTCGTGTGTGAGTGGGGGAAGGGCGCAACCCCCGGGCGTCGTCCGTGCAGAGGCCGTTTGACGAGTCGGGCTCCTGCCCGAATATCCGACGAGTGCTCGGTGACATCCCTCGGTATGCCGGGCATGTCCGAGGGACCCCACGCAAAAATGTCGTCGTTTGTGCGGGGAAAGTCGGCGAGCACTGCTTCCTATTTGGCGTCGAGCCCGGAACTGATCCGGACCTGCTTGGGGGTGTCGTCACTGGGACCGAGAGGGACGGCCTTAACCGTCTCCGCTGGCTCGAAGTTGCCGGCGTGTCGCTTCACGTCCGGCACCTCACGGGAGAGGCTTTCTAGGTCAGCGACGAGGGCCTCGGACTCGGCGAGGGCCTCGGCGTACTCCACGCACTCCACATCGCATTCGAACGCGTGTTTGTACGTGGGGCCGACGGTGATGACCCCGTTGGGGCCCGGCATCTTGAGCTTCAGGTAGGTGTAGTTGGGGATGGCCATGAACTTCGCGTAGCATGGCCTTCCCAATACTGCGTGGTAGGTTCCTCGGAACCCGACCACCTCGAACGTCAAAGTCTCCCTTCGGAAGTTGGAGGGTGTTCCGAAGCAGACAGGAAGGTCGAGCTGTCCGAGGGGCTGGACGCGCTTCCCAGGAATGATCCCGTGGAAGGGCGCAGCGCCTGCTCGGACGGATGACAGATCGACGCGCAGGAGCCTGAGGGTCTCGGCATAGATGATATTGAGGCAGCTGCCCCCATCCATCAGGACCTTGGTGAGCCTGACGTCGCCGATGACGGGGTCGACGACGAGCGGGTACTTCCCCGGGCTCGGCACGTGGTCGGGGTGGTCATCTTGGTCGAAGGTGATGGGCTTGTCGGACCAGTCTAGGTAGACTGGCGCCGCCACCTTCACCGAGCAGACCTCCCGACGCTCTTGCTTACGATGCCGAGCCGTGGCATTCGCCGCATGCCCTCCGTAGATCATGAAGCAGTCGCGGACCTCGGGGAACTCTCCTGCTTGGTGATCTTCTTTTTTGTCGTCGTCGCGGGCCCTGCCACCCTCTGCGGGTGGCCCGGCCCGATGGAAGTGGCGCCGAAGCATGACGCACTCCTCGAGGGTGTGCTTGACGGGCCCCTGATGGTAAGGGCACGTCTCCTTGAGCATCTTGTCGAAGAGGTTGGCACCTCCGGGGGGCTTCCGAGGGTTCTTGTATTCGGCGGCGGCGACAAGGTCCGTGCTGGCGGCGTCGCGTTTCGCTTGCGACTTCCTCCTGCCTTTCTTCTTGGCGCCGAGCGGAGTAGACGCCTCGGGAGCATCTTCCGACGGGCGGCCCTAGGGCTGCTTGTCCTTTCGGAAGATGGCCTCGACCGCCTCCTGACCAGAGGAGAACTTGGTGGCGATGTCCATCAGCTCGCTCGCCCTGGTGGGGGTCTTGCGACCCAACTTGCTCACCAGGTCACGGCAGGTGTTGCCGGCAAGGAACGCGTCGATGACATCGGAGTCGGTGATGTTGGGCAGCTCGGTGCGCTGCTTCGAGAATCGCCGGATGTAGTCCCGAAGAGACTCTCCCGGCTGTTGCCGGTAGCCTCGGAGGTCCCAGGAATTCCCGGGGCACACGTACGTGCCCTGGAAGTTGCCGGCGAAAGCTTGGACCAGATCCTCCCAGTTGGAAATCTGCCCCGGAGGCAGGTGCTCCAACCAAGCGCGAGCAGTGTCGGAGAGGAACAGGGGGAGGTTGCGGATGATGAGGTTGTCGTCGTCCGTTCCACCCAGTTGACAGGCCAGGCGGTAGTCCGCGAGCCATAACTCCGGTCTCGTTTCCCCCGAGTACTTTGTGATAGTAGTCGGGGGTCGGAATCGGGTCGGAAACGGCGCCCGCCGAATGGCCCGGCTGAAGACCTGCGGACCGGGTGGTTCGGGCGAGGGACTCCGATCCTCCCCGCTGTCGTAGCGTCCCCCATGCCTGGGGTGATAACCTCGGCGCACCCTTTCATCGAGGCGGGCCCGACGGTCGCGATGAGGGTGCTCGTCGCCGAGGTGGCCCGGGGCCGCAGGCGCGGTGTTGCGCGTGCGCCCGGTGTAGACCGAGGCTTCCCGCATGAGTCGGGAAGTCGCGGCACGAGGTTCCGAGGGGTACCCCTGCCTTCGGGAGGCAGAGCTCTCGGCCCGCCGGGCCACAGCGCCTTCCAGGAGATGCTTGTGCTCTCCCTGGATTCGCCGACCCTCGGTGGTTGATGACTCCGGCATCGCGCGGAGGAGCATCGCTGCGGCTGCCAGGTCCTGACCGGTTCCGCCGGATGCGGGTGGCGGTCTGTCCCTGGCATCATTGGCGATGCGGTGCTGGAGACCCTGGGGCAGGTGACGTATTTCTCCGGCCGGGGGCTGGCCCGCCCATACCTGCCCGACGTCCCGGCGGATTGCCCAGAGCGCTCCTGCTCCCTCATCGAGCCCGGCCTGCGCCCCGCGGACTTGCTCGAGCTGTGGGTCGTGACCCCCCGCCGGAACGGGGACCACAGCTAGCTCCCGCGGGATGTCGGCGCGAGGCGCTGGCCTAAGGAGATCACCATCCTCCGGCATGCCGAGACAGCTGCCTCCGGAGGGATCCCCTAGCTCGACGTGGAAACATTCGCGGCTCGGGCCGCAGTCCTTGTCGTCAAGGCTGCGGCTGCCGTCGGAACAGTCGGAGAGGCAGTAGTTGCATGCGGTCACGAAGTCCCGCATGGCACTGGGGTTGCCAGATCCAGAGAAATCCCAGCAGATGCTGGGGTCATCATCTTCCTCGGACCCAGAGGCTCCGTAGGTCGAGACGCCCGTCAATCGGTTCCAAGGCGACCGCACACGAAACCCGAAAGGGGTTGCACTCGCCTCAACGTGAGCGCCCACCAGAGCGAGGTCACTAGGCGGGTTGAGGTCGAGTTGAAATGACAAAGGATGGGAATCAGCCGGTACCTTGTGGTCGACGAGGAGCGACGAAGTCACATCGGGGGCTGATCGCGCCGTCCTCCTGGGTGCGAGTGCGACGTCCTGCAGGCCCTCCGTGAGCGCGCTGGCGTCGTCCACTTGCTCGGGGCTGGCGTGTCGCGGGGGGACGGCGCTCGCCTTCGCCTCAAACGCGAGGGTGACGCCCGACGCGTCCTCCGTTGGGGTGCTGGGGATGTCGATTTGCTCGATAGCCGACTGAGCGCATCCTCCCACTTGGCCCTGGTTGCCCCGCCTCCTCCTCCGATGGCGAGGGAGAGGATGGGGCGAGCTCGAAAGTTGTCCTTCCCCCACGCGGGAAAGACGTCGTCGATTCCGCCGCCGGCGGGCGGGCTGTCCGCCACCATTGTCGCTGTCGCGCGGCGGTGGAAGGAGTATCATGTCGTAGCTGCCGTCGAAAGACATGAACTCGAGGCTCCCGAAACGGAGCACCGTCCCGGGTTGAAGAGGTCGTTGGAGACTGCCCATCTGGAGTTGACGGGAATCTGCTCGTCAACACGCAGCAGGCCCCTACCTGGCGCGCCAACTGTCGGCGTTTCGAGACCGGGGAGTCCCCGAGCCGACGAGTGAGTGTGCCGCGTGCCCCAGCCCAGATGGGTCGAGCGCGTGGGCGAGCGCGAAGGGGGGAGAGCGAGGTGGCCGGAGCCGGGTCGTGAGGGAGGCGGAGATCCCGCGGCCTTCGTGTTCGTCCCGCGCCCAGGTCGGGTGCGCTTGCAGTAGGGGGTTATAAGCGTCCGCGCGGGTGAGGGGAGCGAGCGGCCCCAAGAGAGCGCCTGCCCCTGCCCTCGTTCCCGCGAGGCCAACCTTCTCTAAGAAGGCCCTGGTCCTTCCTTTTATAGGCGCAAGGAGAGGATCCAGGTGTACAATGGGGGTGCAGCAGAGTGCTACGTGTCTAGCGGGGGAGAGCTAGCGCCCTGGGTACATGCCAATGTGGCAGCCGGAGAGAACTTGGCACCCAGCCGGTGTGGTGTCGTGGCCGTCGGAGGAGTAGCGGAGCCTGGTGGAGGGACAGCTGTTGGAACAGTTGGGCTCTTGCTGACGTCTCCCTGCTTCCGTAAGGGAGCCGAGAGCCGCCGTCGTCATGGGTCTAGCGGGGCGCCATTATTGCCTATCTGGCGGAGCTAGCCGGATGGGACGTCGGTCTTGTTCTCTGCGACCCAAGTCGGCTCGGGGCAGGGTGATGATGGCGCTTCCTGTTGACGTGGCGGACTTGTGCCCTAGGTCGGGCGACGTGGAGGCTCCTCCGAGGCCGAGGTCGAGTCTGTCTCCCATGGCCGAGGCCGAGCCCGAGCTCCTGGGTCAGGCGAGGCGGAGGTCGTTCGGCAGAGGCCAGGGCGGAGTCCGAGCCCTGGGTCGGGCGAAGCGGAGTTCGTCGTCTTCCGGGGCCTTAGCCCGAGTCCGAGCCCTGGGTCGGGCGGAGCGGAGTTCGCCGTCTTCCGGGGCCTTAGCCCGAGTCCGAGCCCTGGGTCGGGCGGAGCGGAGTTCGCCGTCTTCCGGGGCCTTAGCCCGAGTCCGAGCCCTGGGTCGGGCGGAGCGGAGTTCGCCGTCTTCCGGGGCCTTAGCCCGAGTCCGAGCCCTGGGTCGGGCGGAGCGGAGTTCGCCGTCTTCCGGGGTCTTAGCCCGAGTCCGAGCCCTGGGTCGGGCGGAGCTTCCTATGGCGCCTTTGGCAAAGCCTGGCCGCCCGTCAGTCTCACTCTTTGCGTTAAATGCCCCAGTGACTTGGTCGGTCGGCGCGGTGATTTAGTCAGGGTTGCTTCTTAACGAAGGCAAGGCCTCGGGCGAGCCGGAGATGCGTCTGCCGTAAAAAAGGGGGCCTCGGGCGAGACGGAAACACCTCAGGGTCGGCTGCCCTTGCCCGAGGCTAGGCTCGGGCGTGGCGTGATCGAGTCGCTCGTATGGACTGATCCCTGACTTAATCAAACCCATCAGGCCTCTGCAGCTTTATGCTGATGGGGGTTACCAGCTGAGAATTAGGCGTCTTGAGGGTACCCCTAATTATGGTCCCCGACACTTACGCACATACCATTTTTGAGCCTTCGGCGAAAAAACATCTTCCCTTCTTTTCATGCTTCGTAAAGAAAAAGATCCCTTCTTATAACAAGACTGTTGTCACTATGTTTCCCGAAGCCTGCTTCGTGCCTTAGCACATTTTCATTTTGACGAAGCATGTGCTTGAAGATTGGCTTCGTATTCGATTCTTGCGTCGATAATGTAATATGATGTATGATGTAATGCTATGTGAAATGATGTGATGATATGATGCAAAATGATGAGGATGCCGAAGATATACAGCCACTCACACACTGGAACACCCAAGTTTTGCATCCCCTTAGGAACGTCTTTTGAGCTTCTTCACCTTCTATTTCGGTGATATAAGTTCTGCATCCCCTTAGGAACGTCTTTTGAACTTCTTCGCCTTCTATTTCGGCGGTATAAGTTCTGCATCCCCTTAGGAACGTCTTTTGAACTTCTTCGCCTTATATTTCGGCGATATTTGGCTCTGTATTCCTTTTGGAACGACTTTTGAGCAGAAAACTTACACTGCGTTCCCTTAGGAACGACTTTTGTAGTTTTGGCAATTTTTGGCTCTGCGTTCCCTTAGAAACGTCTTTTGAGCATAAGACTTACGCTGCGCTCTCTTAGGAACGACTTTTGTAGCTTCGTCAATTTCAGCTCTACGTTCCCTTAGGAACAACTTTTTTGAAGCTTCGTAAATCTGTGAAGAAGATATATTTCATTCTGATAAAAACAAAATCATTACAAGAAATTAAATCTAAGTTTTCATTGCTTGTTCTTTATTCAAAAAAGCAAAAATAAGGTAGAAGATAGAAGTATTTAGGAAGCAGGATATTGATCAGTATATGTGCTTGGACTCTGGTACAGTACTATTGATTGTACGAGCTTCGGACTCCTCCCTGTAGTCATGTTGTTGTTGTTGTTGGCTCCCTTCTGGTTGCTGGCTTCGGGAATAAGTAGGTTGTAGTGGAGGTGGCGGTGGAAGCTGAGGCCAAGAAGCTTGTGAATGGCTTGCCAAAGCGACAGAGGCTGCAGGTTGGTTGCCCACGTATTCTGGTATGTAAGGAGAGTGACATGAAGCAATGTGTAAGACCTAGTTTGGCTGATTCTGCCGAGCTTCTGCTTCGACAATTTCTTTTTGCTTCAGGATGGTGATTTGGCACGTTCTTGTAGTATGGCCCTTGTTCTCACCACAGAATAGACAATAAAATTTCCTGGGTTGATCCCTATATCTCCCTCCGAAGCCCCTGCCGCCTCTGCCCCTTGGAGCTGGTGGCCTGAAGGAGCTTTGCTGCTGTCCCGAAGATTGTGGCCTCTGAAGCTGGCTTCCTTTGTCATCATTCTGACTGGAGTTGTGGATTGATCTGACATGCCTAGGGTGGATTCTTCCTCCGAAGCCCCTAGTCATCTCAGAAAATCTGTAAGCTTCCTCCCTTCTTTGGCGGAAGTCGTTGTCAGCCCGGATGTACTCATCCATTTTCTGAAGCAGCTTCTCCAGAGTCTATGGAGGCTTCCTGGCGAAATATTGAGCCATAGGTCCTAGCTGAAGACCTTTTATCATGGCTTCAATGACGATTTCATTGGGTACTGTAGGCGCTTATGCTCTCAGGCGCAGGAACCTTCGGACATATGCCTGAAGGTACTCCTCATGGTCTTGAGTGCACTGGAACAAGGTTTGAGCAGTGACTGGCTTCGTTTGAAACCCTTGAAAACTGGTGACCAGCATATCCTTAAGCTTGTGCCATGACGTAATTGTCCCTGGCCGGAGAGAGGAGTACCATGCTTGGGCCACACTCCGAACTGCCATAACGAAGGACTTCACCATGACTGCAGTATTGCCCCCGTACGAAGATATAGTTGCTTCGTAGCTCATCAGGAACTGCTTCGGATCTGAGTGCCCATCATACATGGGGAGCTGAGGGGGCTTGTATGATGAAGGCCATGGGGTGGCCTGCAGTTCTACTGATAGAGGAGAAGCATCATCAAAAGAAAAATTTCCATGATGGAAATCGTCGTACCAATCATCATCATTGTAGGAGTTGTCCTGACGAAGCTCTCTCTGTGGAGGTCTTCGGTCCTGGTCATCTTGAGTAAGATAACATATTTCCTCAGCAGCTTCATCGATCTTCTTCTGGAGATCAGAAAGCCGAAGCATCTTCTCTCTCTTCCTTTCGACCTGCTGGTGGATAGCTTCTAGATCCCTTATCTCCTGGTCCAGCTTCTCCACTTGGGGGGGGGTTGGACTTGTAGCCTTCCTCTTCTGAGTTCGGGCTTCGCGCAGCGTATCCTGGTTGACGTCTAGTGGCTGCAGTGCAGCCCCTAGCCCTGAAGCTTTCTTCGGAGGCATGACGAAGGTCACAGCTTGCCGAAGGTGGTCGAATGAGTTCACCGGAGGTGGGCACCAATGTTGGGGACTTGTTCTCAAATGCTATGAGTTAAGAACAAGGCAACATAAAATGTTAAAGGTTAATACCCTTCGTCCTTCGAAGCATTATTTTCTTTAGGATATAATGATCTTCAGACGAAGGTCATGAAGGACATACCTTCATCATCGCAGTGTATGTAAATAAAAGAAGAAGTATATGAAACATAGAAGACAACGTGAATAATCACATGATATTGCTGATATATCTTCTTTCATTTATATGGATAAACAGAAATAAAATTAAATTACATTTATACCTTTGGCTTGACAGAAGGTAAAAGTCCAAGCGTGACGCACGAGAGAATACAAGTCAGCGTGAACAATACTGGGGTACCGTTCATCTATTTATAGGCACAGGGCGCAGCCTGTGTAAAATTACATTCATGCCCTTTATGTTTACTATTGACTTAAGGACAATCTATCGAGGACTAGATAGCCTTTTCCCATTTAAGTCGGTTCCTTTTTCTGCTACTGAGCCGAAGCTTCCTTGCGCGTAGCTTCGGAGCTGGTTCAACCTTCATCTAGACCATGCTTTTCATACTATGTACAACTTTGTTCTGAGACCAAAGGTACCTATACATTCATTACACTTGGGAAACATTGTTAAATCATGTTTTTGAGGACCTTCAGAAGACGAAGGCCCCCAACAATAGCTTTTGGGAATCAAAAGATATGAATGTTTCTTCTGGACGGTTCTGTTGCGCTGGACTAACTCGGACATAGCTCTTCTTGCTGATTTGCTCTTGATTTGTTTTGTCCTTCCTCTTTGGTGAACCTAAGTAATATCAACATACACAACTTAGGTAGCATAAAGTTCTCATTAGTGTTTAATTGAAATTCATAAAGTAGCGCGTGCACCTCTTGTTGTAGCTTCTTAGCTCGGCTACGTGTAATTGGTCCATCAAAGGCTTGGGTTGGTGATGATGTTGGTTGCACTTGAGTTGATGTAGTATGACTTGGGGGTTGTAATGTGTTGCTTAATGGTGTGGTCGTATCACCAAGTCCTTTAACCAAACCTTGATTTCCATCCCCGAATGTGATAGTTCTTTGGGGATCTTGGTTTTTCTCGTAGGAGGAGAACATCCTTTTCTCCCCTGTCATGTGGTTTGTGCATCCGCTATCAATGATCCAACTTGAGCCCCCGGATGCATAAACCTGCAAAGCAATTTAGGCCTTGTTCTTATGTACCCAAACAGTCTTGGGTCCTTTAACGTTAGAAACAAGCACCTTGGGCACCCAAACACAAGCCTTTGATCCCTTGTGTTTGGCCCCAACATATTTGGCAACTACTTTGCCTGATTTGTTAGTTAAGACATAAGATGCATCAAAAGTATTGAATGAAATAATTGGCTCATTTGATGCAGTAGAGATTTCTTTTAAAGCAATTTAACATGGGTTGATTGCCTAGAGCTAGATGCCTCATTCTTGTACATAAAAGCATGGTGAGAAACTGAATGAGACTTCCTAGCATGAATTCTCCTAATCTTGTGCTCAGGATAACCAGCAGGATATAGAATGTAACCCTCGTTATCCTGAACCATGGGAGCTTTGCCCTTAACAAAGTTAGACAATTTCTAAGGGGCATTAAGCTTGACATTGGTTCCCTATTGGAAACCAATGCCATCCTTAATCCCAGGGCGTTTCCCATTATAAAGCATGCTACGAGCAAATTTAAAATTTTCATTCTCTAGTTCATGCTTGGCAATTTTAGCATCTAGTTTAGCTATATGATTATTTTGTTGTTTAATCATAGCAATGTGATCATGAATAGCATCAATATTAACATCTCTACATCTAGTGCAAATAGAAACATGATCAACAGTAGATGTAGATGGTTTGCAAACATTTAATTCATCAATCTTAGCATGTAATATAACATTCTCATTTCTAAGACTGGAAATAGAATCATTGCAAACATTTAAGTCTTTAGCCTTAGCAATTAATTTATCATTCTCAATTTTAAGGCTAGAAAGTTATTCATTCAATTTGTCAATCTTAGCAATTAACCTAGCATTATCATTTTTGAGATTGGCAATTGAATCATCACAAACATTTAACTTCTCAACCTTAGCAATCAAATTAGCATTCTCAATTCTAAGGTTGGAGACAGTGTCATGGCAAATGCTAAGCTCATTAGTTAATTTTTCATATTTTTCTATCTCCTGAGCATAAGCATTCTTTACATTAACATGCTTCTTATTTTCCTTAATAAGGAATTCCTCTTGGCTATCCAAGAGTTCATCCTTCTCATGAATAGCACCTATCAATTCATTTAGTTTCTCCTTTTGTTGCACGTTTTAGTTGGCAAAAAGAGTAAGCAAATTTTCTTCATCATCACTAGAGCTAACCTCATCACTAGATGTCGTATATTTGGTAGAGGCTCTAGATTTTACCTTCTTCTTTTTGCCGTCCTTTGCCATGAAGCATTTGTGGCCGACATTGGGGAAGAGGAGGCCTTTGTTGACGATGATGTTGGCGGTGTCCTCGTCGGAGGAGGAGTCGGTGGAGCTCTCATTGGAGTCCCATTACCGATACACATGGGCATCACCGCCCTTCCTCTTGTAGTACCTCTTCTTTTCCTTCCTCTTTCCCTTCTTGTCGTCACCCCTATCACTATCACTAGATAATGGACATTTAGCAATGAAATGACCAGGCTTACCACACTTGTGGCACACCCTTTTGGAACGGGGCTTGTAGTCCTTCCCCTTCCTTTGCTTGAGGATTTGGCGAAAGCTTTTGATGATAAGCGCCATTTTCTCGTTGTCAAGCTTGGAGGCGTCGATTGGAATCCTACTTGGTGTTGATTCCTTCTTTTCTTCCTCCGTCGCCTTGAATGCGACGGGTTGCACCTCGGGTGTGGAGGTGCCGCCTTGCTCCAAGTTGATGATTTGTTTGGAGCCTTTGATCATCAATTCAAAGCTCACAAACTTTCCTATAACTTCCTCAAGAGACATTAACTTATATCGAGGATCACCATGAATTAATTGAACTTGAGTGGGATTACGAAAAACAAGTGATCTAAGAATAACCTTGACCATTTCATGGTCTGAAAGGGAAATGTGCCCTTGGGCCATTTCTAAAGAGTTTTGGTGATTAAGTGCCCAACACATATTGAGTGAGTAATTATGTGCCAAATGATGGATGAAGTGCAAATCAACAAGAAGGTATGATTCTAGACTTAGTACATTGGTTTTTATGTACTAATATATTTGTCTAAGTGCTAGAATCAGAGAAAAGGGAAAAAGGAAAAGTCTTGGGTGGAGCAGCCAAGACTCAGCGCAGTCTGGCACACTGGACTGTCCGGTGGTGCACCAGACATTGTTCGGTGCGCCAGGCCAGCCTCCGGTGATCAGGCCACTCTCGAGAACTGACGACGGTGTACGGCTATAATTCACCGGACTGTCCGGTGGTGCACCGGACTGTCCGGTGAGCCGTCTGCGGTGAAGTCGTCGCTCTCGGGAATTGTTCAACGACGTACGGCTAAAATTCACCGGACGGTCCAGTGAGCCAACGGCCGCTAGAACAACGGTCGGTCGCCAAATCCGCGGGCGACGCATGGCCCACTCCAACGGTCGGCAGGGGGCACCGGACTGTCCGGTGAGCACCGGACACTGTCCGGTGCGCCAACGGCTACAATTCTGCAACGGTCGGTTGTGCCATTTTAGGAAGGCGATCTGCACCGGACCATGAACAGTGCCTATCCGGTGGTGCACTGGACTGTCTGGTGTGCCACCCGACAGAAGGCAAGAATTGCCTTCCCAGATTGCCTCCAATGGCTCCTAGCTGCCTTGGGGCTATAAAAGGGACCCCTAGGCGCATGGAGGAGTCACCCAAGCATTCTTTGATCATCTCTAAGCACCAAGACTCCATTCTCGCGCATTTGATTCTTTGTGATAGTGACTTGAGCTCTAGTTGAGTAGAGAACTCCTCGCATTGTGTTGTGAGCTCAAGTTGTGGCTTGTGTGCGTGTTTGTGCTCGTGCTTTGAGTCTTGTGTGTGTTGCTCTCCCCTCCCTTACTTCCATGCTTCTTTGTGATCATCAATTGTAAGGGCGAGAGGCTCCAAGTTGTGGAGATTCCTCGCGAACGGGAGATAGTAAAAGAAAGGGAAACACCATGGTATTCAAGTTGATCATTAGATCACTTGAAAGGGGTTGAGTGCAACCCTCGTCCATTAGGACGCCACAACGTGGAGTAGGCAAGTGTTATACTTGGCCGAACCACGGGATAAATCACCGTGTCTCTTGTGCTTGTTTTCTTCGTGACCATTGTGTTTCACAAGAGCTTGGTCCTTAGCCACTTGATTCTATTGAGCTAACACTTAACCAAGTTTTGTGGCTACAAGTATTTGATTTTTACAGGATCACCTATTCACCCCCCTCTAGGTGCTCTCAATTGGTATCAGAGCCATTCTCTTCACGCAAGGGACTAATCGCCCGAAGAGATGGATCCTAAGGGAAAGGGGATGGTGGTCAACGACAAGACAAAGGAGTCCATCGTCAACGAGCCAAGAGATTTTAAGCCCTTGGACTCTGGCTCGAGTCATAAGAAGAAGGGCGGGAAGAAGAAGAGGCACATCAAGAAGATCGTCTACTACGACAGCGACGAGTCTTCTTCTTCCCTAAGAGACGACGAATACGACAAGAAAAAGAAACCAGTTAATTCGAATTTTTCTTTTGATTATTCTCGTATTCCGTTTAATTCTGTCGGCGTTTCGAGACCGGGGGGTCCCCGAGCCGACGAGTGAGTGTGCCGCGTGCCCCAGCCCAGATGGGTCGAGCGCGTGGGCGAGCGCGAAGGGGGGAGAGCGAGGTGGCCGGAGCCGGGTCGTGAGGGAGGCGGAGATCCCACGGCCTTCGTGTTCGTCCCGCGCCCAGGTCGGGTGCGCTTGCAGTAGGGGGTTACAAGCGTCCGCGCGGGTGAGGGGAGCGAGCGGCCCCAAGAGAGCGCCTGCCCCTGCCCTCGTTCCCGCGAGGCCAACCTTCTCTAAGAAGGCCCTGGTCCTTCCTTTTATAGGCGCAAGGAGAGGATCCAGGTGTACAATGGGGGTGCAGCAGAGTGCTACGTGTCTAGCGGGGGAGAGCTAGCGCCCTGGGTACATGCCAATGTGGCAGCCGGAGAGAACTTGGCACCCAGCCGGTGTGGTGTCGTGGCCGTCGGAGGAGTAGCGGAGCCTGGTGGAGGGACAGCTGTTGGAACAGTTGGGCTCTTGCTGACGTCTCCCTGCTTCCGTAAGGGAGCCGAGAGCCGCCGTCGTCATGGGTCTAGCGGGGCGCCATTATTGCCTATCTGGCGGAGCTAGCCAGATGGGACGTCGGTCTTGTTCTCTGCGACCCAAGTCGGCTCGGGGCAGGGTGATGATGGCGCTTCCTGTTGACGTGGCGGACTTGTGCCCTGGGTCGGGCGACGTGGAGGCTCCTCCGAGGCCGAGGTCGAGTCTGTCTCCCATGGCCGAGGCCGAGCCCGAGCTCCTGGGTCGGGCGAGGCGGAGGTCGTTCGGCAGAGGCCAGGGCGGAGTCCGAACCCTGGGTCGGGCGAAGCGGAGTTCGTCGTCTTCCGGGGCCTTAGCCCGAGTCCGAGCCCTGGGTCGGGCGGAGCGGAGTTCGCCGTCTTCCGGGGCCTTAGCCCGAGTCCGAGCCCTGGGTCGGGCGGAGCGGAGTTCGCCGTCTTCCGGGGCCTTGGCCCGAGTCTGAGCCCTGGGTCGGGCGGAGCGGAGTTCGCTGTCTTCCGGGGCCTTGGCCCGAGTCCGAGCCCTGGGTCGGGCGGAGCTTCCTATGGTGCCTTTGGCAAAGCCTGGCCGCCCGTCAGTCTCACTCTTTGCGTTAAATGCCCCAGTGACTTGGTCGGTCGGCGCGGTGATTTAGTCAGGGTTGCTTCTTAACGAAGGCAAGGCCTCGGGCGAGCCGGAGATGCGTCTGCCGTAAAAAAGGGGGCCTCGGGCGAGACGGAAACACCTCAGGGTCGGCTGCCCTTGCCCGAGGCTAGGCTCGGGCGTGGCGTGATCGAGTCGCTCGTATGGACTGATCCCTGACTTAATCAAACCCATCAGGCCTCTGCAGCTTTATGCTGATGGGGGTTACCAGCTGAGAATTAGGCGTCTTGAGGGTACCCCTAATTATGGTCCCCGACAGTAGCCCCCGAGCCTCGAAGGGAGTGTTAGCACTCGCTTGGAGGCTTTCGTCGCACTTTTTTGCAAGGGGACCAGCCTTTCTCGGTTGCACTTTGTTCCGGTGGGTGCGCGCGAGCGCACCCGCCGGGTGTAGCCCCCGAGGCCTCGGAGGAGTGGTTTCACTCCTTCGAGGTCTTAATGCCTTGCGTAATGCTTCGGCTGGTCTGGCGGTTCCCTCATGCGAACAGGCCGTAGCCCGGGTGCACTGTCGGGGCCCAAGTTCTCGGGCTGGTATGTTGACGCTGTCAACGGTTTGGCCGGAGCCGAGTTTGCGAGAGCAGCCCCCGAGCCTCCGCACAGGGCGAGAGGACGATCAGGGATAGACTCGGCTTTTTTTACATACGCCCCTACGTCGCCTTTCCGCAAGGAGGAGGGGGGAGAGCGCCATGTTACCCTCGATGGGCACCGAACATGGTGTCTCCGGTGAGCTGCAAGCGGGTAATCCGAGTGGACGTCCGTGCCCCGTTCGTTGGGGGTCGGCTAGGGGCCCGGAGGCACGCCCAAAAGTACCTGCGGGTGATCTGCTGGACCCGGTCCCCTGGCGACGGGGTCCGAGGGCTCGTTGCCTCCCTCCGATGGGATTCCGTTACAGGATCGTTCCCGCTGGTCTCGGAAATGTCCTAGGGTACCTCGGGAGCGCAGCCCGAGCCTTGGTTATGTATCGAACGTACCCCTGGTCATCCCTCGCTCGGTGTCTGAGGCGACTGTGAACCCTTCGGAGGGCCAGCCTTCGAACCCCTGATCAGTAATGGGCGCGGAGCCCGAGTAGCCTGAGGCGGTCGTGGAACCTTTCGGGAGGCCGACCTTCGAACCCTTGACCAGTAGTGGGTGTCGGGCCCACGCGATCTGAGGCGGCTGTTGAACCCTTCGGGGGGCCAGCCTTCGAACCCCTGATCAGTAAGGAGGCTCGGAGCCTAGTTCCTTCACGGGGAAGGATCCCTTTGGGGGTATCCCCTTTCCCGGTCCCTGTTGCAAGAGATAGAAAAAGAGGAAAAAGGGAAAAAGGATACGAAATTGAACGACGTGGCGTACCTTTTTTGGTGTGGTTGTTTTGGCGAAGGCAAAGCGTCGCCAGCTGCTCCTGCTAGAAGCGTCGCCTGTCCAGCCGCGGAGTTAATGCGCTGGGGCGAGTAGTTGGCGAGGCTGCCGTTGCGCGTGCGCGATCTGTTCGAGGAACGGGTCACGGGCGCGTCGTCTTCACACCGTGAGAGGGGGTTCTCTTGCTGCCTCCGGATGGGACGTGAGCTTGGCTGACGGCGTGACCGCTGCTCCCGTGCGCCTGCCACCGTCATTACTGCCGGCCCACTTTTGACCGCGTTTGACCGCTGCGTCCAGCTGGTGCTGCTGGGTCGCGCGCTAGGTCGCCTCGGGTCGCGGTATCGGTTCCGCAATCGAGGAGGTGCGGCGGTGGCGCAAGTGGTACAGTGGCTTGCATGTAGCATCCGGCGCGCCGGTTGCGCGACGCGTGGGCTTGAGCCTCCGTGCTGGCCTGTCAGGAGTCGGAGAGGCGCGTCCACTTGGCGCGGTTGCATGCCGCCCACATGGCTGCCCGCCCCTTTCGCCCGTTGGTCTGGGCAAAAGTGGAGGGTCACTTGTAACCGCTGGGTGGTTGCGCGCGCCGTGCGCGACGGTTCGGCTTCTTCTGCTCGGAGCCGGTCTGCATGACATGTGGGTCCCAGCCCCCGCGCCGCAGGGGAGGGCTTTGGAGGCGTGTTGGAGAAGACTCAGCCCGTGACGGTTGGGGGCGCAAGCAGGGAGAGTCGCCTTTAAAAGGAGGGCGACCCCTTTCGTAAGGCGACCATGTCTTCTCCCTCCCTTATGCATCGTGTTTTTCCACCTTTCAAGCCCCCGGATGGGGGAAACCGCCGTCTCCTCGCCTCATCGTCGGAGGACACAACTCCGTGGGAGCGGGTACCTTTCAGCCACCGTTCGGCTTCAAGGATTTTCATCATGCAGCCCGGCCGCACCCCTCCACCGGCGGTCACCCAAGATGGTGACCTCCGGCTTGATGGTGGGGGAAAGCGAGCCGGGCTGCGGCCTCCGCCCCTTCCTCAGCCTCAAGGATTTTCATCACCAGGGCTAAGGAGGGGAGTGTGCCGAGTTGGGGTCGGTCCCTGCGCGGGCGGTGGCCCGCTCCTTCCCTCAGTGATCGGGGGGAAGGGCGGGAGTCGTCCGTGGCGCTAACAGCTGCACCGTGCCCGGCTCTTTGAGTCGAGCAGTTTCGGAGCCGCTCCCGGTGCCGCCTCCCGCCACAGCAGCTGGAAGAGGTTCTTCCGCCGGCGCGACAGCCAAGGTTGGCCATGGACCGACCTCTAACTCTACGGCCTTCTGCCCGTCCTTGCCTCTCGAGTTTGGGCAAGGGCGGGGGCCTCCTAGCAGCAGCATCCGCCCTGAGGCCGTCATTGCTGCTGTTCGGTCCCCCAGGGCAGAAGTCTTCATCGTCGCCGCTGTCGGGGCGGGCGGCGACATGCCGTTCGTCGGTCTTCTGTTGCCCCGCAGGCCCACCCCTATCGAGTGGGGTTGTTCGCACCTGCGGAGGGGGAACCGGAGTTCCGTTTGTAATGGCACTTCGAGTGCCAGGTTTTTTGTTCATTTCGGCTTTTGGGGCCTGAACATGTATGTCGGCACGGAGCCGTGTTTTTTCCTCATTTTTCGAGCACTAAGACTCGTCTTCTGATTATCTGAACCGCTTCACCAAGCATGAGTCGCCCCGTGTCAAGGTGACGAGTGAGGTATCCGTATCCCGGAGGCGTAGGAGTCCCTCGGCTCGGTCGGTCCTGCTGTCCGAGGCTCCTCTAGCTTAGTTAAAGAGACCCCTCGGCCGCTCTTCGACGAGCCGAGGCCAGGGGTAGCGATATCAGCATGAGCAGCGGCGGAGTTGGTTCGAAAATGAAACTGGTTGGCCGGAGCCTAGCTGAGTTGTCCGTTGGCAGGATCGACGCCGGAGTTGGTCAGCCGAGGCTTCGGACCGGGCTGGTGCCCTCGGAAGGTGGTTGGCCAAGGCCCCGGAGGTGGCCGGCCGAGCCACCCACTCGGGCCGGATCCCGGAGAAGTCCCTGACAGCGATCGCTCGGGCGTGGTGATGACGTCGTCCTTCGGAGCGGAGACCCTCGGACCGCGTTGCCGTTCGAGGCTAGGTCGGGCCTCGCCGAAGGTGCCGTTGATGCCGAGGGTGTTGCCGCCCCCTTCCAGCGTCAAGACCCGAGCCTGCAGGATCAGATTGTCTTGTAGCGTGGGCCTTGTGCGGCCGTCGAGGCCAGAACACACACCCTTGCTGTGTTGTAAAGCTGCGTCTCTTTTCCTCTTGTTCTGAGCATCTGGACTTTTTGTCGGTAACTGGGATGTTAGTGCGAGCGAGAGTTGCTTCTCGCGGAAGGTGATGAGTGAGGTATCCGTATCCCGGAGGCGTGGGAGTCCCTTGGCTCGGTCGGCCTTGCCGCTTACGCGTACTTTCACCCGTTAATGAGGCCCCGTCACCGACTTGGTCGAGAAGGCCCAAAAGATCGCTTCGGCAGAAGGGCTTCCGAACGTAAAGACTTGTTCGATCCGTGGAGCCGCTTTATCCGAACGTGAGTTACTTATCGCAGAAGGTGATGAGTGAGGTATCCGTATCCCGGAGGCGTAGGAGTCCCTCGGCTCGGTCAGCCTTGACTGCTTACGTGTACCCCGTCGTTTTTGGGACCCACTTTTCGAAGTAGTCAAAAAGCACGAAAGACATTCTGGTAAAAGAGATTTTTTTTCGAGGAAAATTTTGACGCAGAGGGGGTTTCCCCCTTTTAGCCCCCGAGGGAGGGTCGGGCTTTGCCGAGGCGAGGCCGACCCTTCCTTGTTGACTAAACTTTGCGTGGGTGCGAGGTATATGAACAACTTGGAAACATCTTAAGGGTAGAAGCGACGTAGCTGTTGGATGTTCCAAGCGTTGCCGTAGACCTCGCCTTGACTGTTGGCCAGCTTGTACGTTCCGGGCTTCAGAACTTTGGCGATGACGAATGGCCCCTCCTAGGGGGGCGTGAGCTTGTGCCTCCCTCGGGCGTCTTGCCGCAGCCGAAGCACCAGGTCGCCCACCTGGAGGTCTCGGGGTCGGACCCCTCGGGCGTGGTAGCGTCGCAGGAACTGCTGATACCGTGCCGAGTGTAGTAAGGCCTTGTCCCGAGCCTCTTCCAGCTGGTCCAGCGAGTCTTCTCGGCTAGCTTGGTTGCTTTGATCGTCGTAGGCTCTCGTCCTCGGGGAGCCGTATTCCAGGTCCGTGGGCAAGACGGCCTCGGCCCCGTAGACCAGGAAGAACGGCGTAAAACCCGTGGCTCGGCTCGGCGTCGTCCTCAGACTCCAGACCACCGAGGGGAGTTCCTTCATCCATCGCTTGCCGAACTTGTTGAGGTCATTGTAAATCCGAGGCTTGAGCCCTTGTAGAATCATGCCATTGGCGCGCTCTACTTGCCCATTCGACATGGGATGAGCTACGGCGGCCCAGTCTACCCGGATGTTGTGATCCTCGCAAAAATCCAAGAATTTTTTGCCGGTGAACTGGGTGCCGTTGTCGGTGATGATGGAGTTCGGGACCCCGAAGCGATGGATGATGTTGGTGAAGAACGCCGCCGCCTGCTCGGACCTGATGCTGTTTAGGGGTCGGACCTCGATCCACTTGGAGAATTTGTCGATGGCGACCAGCAGGTGCGTGTAGCCCCCGGGCGCCTTCTGCAGAGGGCCGACGAGGTCCAGACCCCACACGGCGAAGGGCCAGGTGATGGGTATCGTCTGCAGAGCCTGAGCGGGCAGGTGGGTCTGCTTCGCATAGAATTGGCACCCCTCGCAGGCGCGGACAATTCTAGTGGCGTCAGCCACCGCCGTCGGCCAGTAGAAGCCTTGCCGGAAAGCGTTCCCGACGAGGGTTCGAGGTGCTGCATGATGGCCGCAAGCCCCCGAGTGTATTTCCTGCAGGAGTTCCTGACCTTCGGCGATGGAGATGCATCGCTGGAGGATGCCCGAGGGGCTACGGTGGTAGAGCTCCTTCTCATCGCCCAACAAGACGAACGACTTGGCGCGTCGCGCTACCCGCCGAGCCTCGGCTCGGTCGAGGGGCAGTTCTCCTTGGCGGAGATATTGCAGGTACGGGGTCTGCCAATCTTGATCTGGCGTGACCCCGCTCCGCTCCTCCTCGATGCGCAGTGCTTCACCCTCGGGGGCCGAGGGTTCCTCGGGCTGAACCGAGGATGGCTCGGGCTGGGCCGAGGCCACCTCGGACGGGGCCGAGGGCGCCTCGGGCTCGGGCGTGTCGCCGATCTTGACGGAGGGTTGGTGCAGATCCCGGGAGAAGACGTCCGGGGGAATCGTCGTTCGCCCCGAGGCTATCTTTGCCAGCTCGTCCGCAGTCTCGTTGTAGCGCCGGGCGATGTGGTTAAGCTCGAGCCCGTAGAACTTGTCTTCCAGGCGTCGAACCTCATCACAGTAGGCCTCCATCTTCGGGTCGCGGCAGTGGGAGTTCTTCATGACTTGGTCGATGACGAGCTGCGAGTCGCCGCGAGCATCGAGGCGTCGGACCCCTAGCTCGATGGCGATTCGCAATCCGTTGATCAGAGCCTCGTACTCAGCCACATTGTTGGACGCCGGGAAATGGAGGCGGAGCACATAGCGCAGGTGTTTCCCGAGGGGCGAGACGAAGAGCAGGCCCGCGCTGGCTCCCGTCTTCATCAGCGACCCGTCGAAAAACATGGTCCAGAGCTCCGGTTGGATCGGAGCCGTCGGCAACTGGGTGTCGACCCATTCGGCTACGAAGTCCGCCAGTACCTGGGACTTGATGGCCTTCCGAGGGGCGAACGAGATTGTCTCGCCCATGATTTCCACCGCCCACTTTGCGATCCGTCCCGAGGCTTCTCGGCACTGGATGATCTCCCCCAGGGGGAAGGATGACACCACAGTCACCGGATGAGACTCGAAGTAATGTCGCAGCTTTCGCCTCGTCAGGATCACTGCATACAGTAGCTTCTGGACTTGTGGGTAGCGGATCTTGGTCTCGGACAGCACCTCGCTGACGAAGTAAACTGGCCTCTGAATGGGCAAAGCATGCCCCTCTTCACGCCTTTCGACCACGATCGCGGCGCTAACCACCTGAGTGGTAGCGGCGACGTAGACCAAGAGGGCTTCTCCATCAGCTGGGGGTACCAAGACGGGCGCCTGGGTGAGGAGCGCCTTCAGGTTCCCGAGAGCTTCCTCGGCCTCGGGAGTCCAAGTGAAGCACTCGGCCTTCCTTAAGAGACGGTACAGGGGCAGGCCTCTTTCGCCGAGGCGCGAGATGAAACGGCTCAAGGCCGCGAGACATCCCATGACCCTCTGTACGCCTTTTAAGTCCTTGATGGGCCCCATGTTTGTGATGGCTGCGATCTTCTCCGGGTTGGCTTCGATGCCCCGCTCGGAGACGATGAATCCCAGGAGCATGCCTCGGGGCACCCTGAAGACGCACTTCTCGGGATTGGGCTTGACGCCCTTCGCCTTGAGACACCGGAATGTCACTTCAAGGTCGGAGGCTTTCCTTGTCTTGACTACGATGTCATCGACGTAGGCCTCGACCGTGCGACCGATGTGTTCGCCGAACACATGGTTCATGCACCGCTGGTGCGTTGCACCCGCGTTCCTCAAACCGAACGGCATGGTGACGTAACAGTACATGCCGAAGGGCGTGATGAAAGAAGTCGCGAGCTGGTCGGACTCTTTCATCTTGATTTGATGATACCCCGAGTAGGCATCAAGGAAAGACAGGGTTTCGCACCCAGCAGTGGAGTCCACGATTTGATCGATGCGAGGTAGAGGGTAGGGGACCTTCGGACATGCTTTGTTGAGACCCATGTAGTCTACACACATCCTCCATTTCCCCCCTTTCTTCCTCACAAGTACAGGGTTGGCAAGCCATTCGGGATGGAATACCTCTTTGATGAACCCTGCTGCCATCAGCTTGTGGATCTCCTCGCCTATCACCCTGCGCCTTTCCTCGTCGAATCGGCGCAGAGGCTGTCTGACCGGTCGGGCTCCGGCCCGAATATCCAGCGAGTGTTCGGCGACATCCCTCGGTATGCCGGGCATGTTCGAGGGACTCCACGCAAAGACGTCGGCGTTTGCGCGGAGAAAGTCGACGAGCACTGCTTCCTATTTGGGGTCGAGCCCGGAACCGATCCGGATCTGCTTGGAGGTGTCGCCACTGGGGTCGAGAGGGATGGCCTTAACCGTCTCCGCTGGCTCGAAGTTGCCGGCATGTCGCTTCACGTCCGGCACCTCTCGGGAGAGGCTTTCCAGGTCGGCGATGAGGGCCTCGGACTCGGCGAGGGCCTCGGCGTACTCCACGCACTCCACATCGCATTCGAACGCGTGTTTGTACGTGGGGCCGACGGTGATGACCCCGTTGGGGCCCGACATCTTGAGCTTCAGGTAGGTGTAGTTGGGGATGGCCATGAACTTCGCATAGCATGGCCTTCCCAATACTGCGTGGTAGGTTCCTCGGAACCCGACCACCTCGAACGTCAAAGTCTCCCTTCAGAAGTTGGAGGGTGTTCCGAAGCAGACAGGAAGGTCGAGCTGTCCGAGGGGCTGGACGCGCTTCCCAGGAATGATCCCGTGGAAGGGCGCAGCGCCTGCTCGGATGGATGACAGATCGACGCGCAGGAGCCTGAGGGTCTCGGCGTAGATGATATTGAGGCAGCTGCCCCCATCCATCAGGACCTTGGTGAGCCTGACGTCGCCGATGACGGGGTCGATGACGAGCGAGTACTTCCCCAGGCTCGGCACGTGGTCGGGGTGGTCATCTTGGTCGAAGGTGATGGGCTTGTCGGACCAGTCTAGGTAGACTGGTGCCGCCACCTTCACCGAGCAGACCTCCCGACGCTCTTGCTTACGATGCCGAGCCGAGGCATTCGCCGCATGCCCTCCGTAGATCATGAAGCAGTCGTGGACCTCGGGGAACTCTCCTGCTTGGTGATCTTCTTTTTTGTCGTCGTCGCGGGCCCTGCCACCCTCTGCGGGTGGCCCGGCCCGGTGGAAGTGGCGCCGAAGCATGACGCACTCCTCGAGGGTGTGCTTGATGGGCCCCTGATGGTAAGGGCACGTCTCCTTGAGCATCTTGTCGAAGAGGTTGGCACCTCCGGGGGGCTTCCGAGGGTTCTTGTATTCGGCGGCGGCGACAAGGTCCGTGCTGGCGGCGTCGCGTTTCGCTTGCGACTTCCTCCTGCCTTTCTTCTTGGCGCCGAGCGGAGTAGACGCCTCGGGAGCATCTTCCGACGGGCGGCCCTGGGGCTGCTTGTCCTTTCGGAAGATGGCCTCGACCGCCTCCTGACCAGAGGCGAACTTGGTGGCGATGTCCATCAGCTCGCTCGCCCTGGTGGGGGTCTTGCGACCCAACTTGCTCACCAGGTCACGGCAGGTGGTGCCGGCAAGGAACGCGCCGATGACATCGGAGTCGGTGATGTTGGGCAGCTCGGTGCGCTGCTTCGAGAATCGCCGGATGTAGTCCCGAAGAGACTCTCCCGGCTGTTGCCGGCAGCCTCGGAGGTCCCAGGAATTCCCGGGGCGCACGTACGTGCCCTGGAAGTTGCCGGCGAAAGCTTGGACCAGATCCTCCTAGTTGGAAATCTGCCCCGGAGGCAGGTGCTCCAACCAAGCGCGAGCAGTGTCGGAGAGGAACAGGGGGAGGTTGCAGATGATGAGGTTGTCGTCGTCCGTTCCACCCAGTTGACAGGCCAGGTGGTAGTCCGCGAGCCACAACTCCGGTCTCGTTTCCCCCGAGTACTTTGTGATAGTAGTCGGGGGTCGGAATCGGGTCGGAAACGGCGCCCGCCGAATGGCCCCGCTGAAGACCTGCGGACCGGGTGGTTCGGGCGAGGGACTCCGATCCTCCCCGCTGTCGTAGCGTCCCCCACGCCTGGGGTGATAACCTCGGCGCACCCTTTCGTCGAGGCGGGCCCGACGGTCGCGATGAGGGTGCTCGTCGCCGAGGTGGCCCGGGGCCGCAGGCGCGGTGTTGCGCGTGCGCCCGGTGTAGACCGAGGCTTCCCGCATGAGTCGGGAAGTCGCGGCACGAGGTTCCGAGGGGTACCCCTGCCTTCGGGAGGCAGAGCTCTCGGCCCGCCGGGCCGCAGCGCCTTCCAGGAGATGCTTGAGCTCTCCCTGGATTCGCCGACCCTCGATGGTTGATGACTCCGGCATCGCGCGGAGGAGCATCGCTGCGGCTGCCAGGTCCTGACCGGTTCCGCCGGATGCGGGTGGCGGTCTGTCCCTGGCATCGTTGGCGATGCGGTGCTGGAGACCCTGGGGCAGGTGACGTATTTCTCCGGCCGGGGGCTGGCCCGCCCATACCTGCTCGACGTCCCGGCGGATTGCCCCGAGCGCTCCTGCTCCCTCATCGAGCCCGGCCTGCGCCCCGCGGACTTGCTCGAGCTGTGGGTCGTGACCCCCCGCCGGAACGGGGACCACAGCTAGCTCCCGCGGGATGTCGGCGCGAGGCGCTGGCCTAAGGAGATCACCATCCTCCGGCATGCCGAGACAGCTGCCTCCGGAGGGATCCCCTAGCTCGACGTGGAAACATTCGCGGCTCGGGCCGCAGTCCTTGTCGTCAAGGCTGCGGCTGCCGTCGGAACAGTCGGAGAGGCAGTAGTTGCATGCGGTCATGAAGTCCCGCATGGCACTGGGGTTGCCAGATCCAGAGAAATCCCAGCAGATGCTGGGGTCGTCATCTTCCTCGGACCCAGAGGGTCCGTAGGTCGAGACGCCCGTCAATCGGTCCCAAGGCGACCGCACACGAAACCCGAAAGGGGTTGCACTCGCCTCAACGTGAGCGCCCACCAGAGCGAGGTCACTAGGCGGGTTGAGGTCGAGTTGAAATGACAAAGGATGGGAATCAGCCGGTACCTTGTGGTCGACGAGGAGCGACGAAGTCACATCGGGGGCTGATCGCGCCGTCGTCCTGGGTACGAGTGCGACGTCCTGCAGGCCCTCCGTGAGCGCGCTGGCGTCGTCCACTTGCTCGGGGATGGCGTGTCGCGGGGGGACGGCGCTCGCCTTCGCCTCAAACGCGAGGGTGACGTCCGACGCGTCCTCCGTTGGGGTGCTGGGGATGTCGATTTGCTCGACAGGCGACTGAGCGCAGCCTCCCGCTTGGCCCTGGTTGCCCCGCCTCCTCCTCCGATGGCGAGGGAGAGGATGGGGCGAGCTCGAAAGTTGTCCTTCCCCCACGCGGGAAAGACGTCGTCGATTCCGCCGCCGGCGGGCGGGCTGTCCACCACCATTGTCGCTGTCGCGCGGCGGTGGAGGGAGTATCATGTCGTAGCTGCCGTCGAAAGACATGAACTCGAGGCTCCTGAAACGGAGCACCGTCCCGGGTTGAAGAGGTCGTTGGAGACTGCCCATCTGGAGCTTGACGGGAATCTGCTCGTCAACACGCAGCAGGCCCCTACCTGGCGCGCCAACTGTCGGCGTTTCGAGACCGGGGGGTCCCCGAGCCGACGAGTGAGTGTGCCGCGTGCCCCAGCCCAGATGGGTCGAGCGCGTGGGCGAGCGCGAAGGGGGGAGAGCGAGGTGGCCGGAGCCGGGTCGTGAGGGAGGCGGAGATCCCACGGCCTTCGTGTTCGTCCCACGCCCAGGTCGGGTGCGCTTGCAGTAGGGGGTTACAAGCGTCCGCGCGGGTGAGGGGAGCGAGCGGCCCCAAGAGAGCGCCTGCCCCTGCCCTCGTTCCCGCGAGGCCAACCTTCATTAAGAAGGCCCTGGTCCTTCCTTTTATAGGCGCAAGGAGAGGATCCAGGTGTACAATGGGGGTGCAGCAGAGTGCTACGTGTCTAGCGGGGGAGAGCTAGCGCCCTGGGTACATGCCAATGTGGCAGCCGGAGAGAACTTGGCACCCAGCCGGTGTGGTGTCGTGGCCGTCGGAGGAGTAGCGGAGCCTGGTGGAGGGACAACTGTTGGAACAGTTGGGCTCTTGCTGACGTCTCCCTGCTTCCGTAAGGGAGCCGAGAGCCGCCGTCGTCATGGGTCTAGCGGGGCGCCATTATTGCCTATCTGGCGGAGCTAGCCGGATGGGACGTCGGTCTTGTTCTCTGCGACCCAAGTCGGCTCGGGGCAGGGTGATGATGGCGCTTCCTGTTGACGTGGCGGACTTGTGCCCTGGGTCGGGCGACGTGGAGGCTCCTCCGAGGCCGAGGTCGAGTCTGTCTCCCATGGCCGAGGCCGAGCCCGAGCTCCTGGGTCGGGCGAGGCGGAGGTCGTTCGGCAGAGGCCAGGGCGGAGTCCGAGCCCTGGGTCGGGCGAAGCGGAGTTCGTCGTCTTCCGGGGCCTTAGCCCGAGTCCGAGCCCTGGGTCGGGCGGAGCGGAGTTCGCCATCTTCCGGGGCCTTAGCCCGAGTCCGAGCCCTGGGTCGGGCAGAGCGGAGTTCGCCGTCTTCCGGGGCCTTGGCCCGAGTCCGAGCCCTGGGTCGGGCGGAGCGGAGTTCGCCGTCTTCCGGGGCCTTGGCCCGAGTCCGAGCCCTGGGTCGGGCGGAGCTTCCTATGGCGCCTTTGGCAAAGCCTGGCCGCCCGTCAGTCTCACTCTTTGCGTTAAATGCCCCAGTGACTTGGTCGGTCGGCGCGGTGATTTAGTCAGGGTTGCTTCTTAACGAAGGCAAGGCCTCGGGCGAGCCGGAGATGCGTCTGCCGTAAAAAAGGGGGCCTCGGGCGAGACGGAAACACCTCAGGGTCGGCTGCCCTTGCCCGAGGCTAGGCTCGGGCGTGGCGTGATCGAGTCGCTTGTATGGACTGATCCCTGACTTAATCAAACCCATCAGGCCTCTGCAGCTTTATGCTGATGGGGGTTACCAGCTGAGAATTAGGCGTCTTGAGGGTACCCCTAATTATGGTCCCCGACAAATTCTAATGCTCATTTACTTTCAATTCCACTTGGGAAACCTCCGCACTTTGATGGAGAAGACTACCCATTTTGGAGTCACAAAATGCGTAGTCACCTATTCTCTCTCCATCCAAGTATTTGGGAGATTGTTGAAAACGGAATGCTTTTTGATAGTACTGACAACCCCGTTTTCATTAATAAGCAAATCCATAAAAATGCACAAGCTACCACTGTTTTGCTAGCATCCTTGTGCAGGGACGAGTACAATAAGGTGAGCGGCTTGGACAACACCAAGCAAATCTAGGACACCCTCAAGATTTCTCATGAGGGGAACGATGCCACCATGATCACCAAGATGGAGTTGGTGGAAGGTGAACTGGGGAGGTTTGCAATGATCAGGGGAGAGGAGCCAACTCAAACGTACAACAGGCTCAAGACCCTGGTCAACAAAATCAGAAGCTATTGAAGCACGAGATGGACGGACCACGACGTCGTCCGGCTTATGCTCAGGTCCTTCACTGTTCTTGATCCTCATCTTGTGAACTCAATCCGTGAAAATCCTAGGTACACAAAGATGACGCCCGAGGAAATACTTGGAAAGTTTGTAAGCGGGCGTATGATGATCAAGGAAGCAAGATACGTTGATGAGGCATTGAATGGCCCAATGCCCATCTACGAGCCTCAAACCGTTGCTCTCAAAGCAACAAGTAGCAGGGAGGCGCTACCTAGCAAGGTGGCGCAAGTTGAGGCGGCCGGGCTAAATGAGGATGAAATGGCCCTCATTATCAAGCGCTTCAAGACGGCGCTAAAAGGACGCAAGGAGCATCCCAACAAGAGCAAGACAAAGGGAAAGCGCACCTGCTTCAAGTATGGTAAGACTGGTCACTTTATTGCTAATTGTCCCGATAATGATAGTGACCAGGGACAAGAAAAGAGCGGGAAGAGGGAGAAAAATAAGTCCTACAAGAAGGTGAAGGGCGAGGCGCACCTTGGCAAAGAGTGGGATTCGGATTGCTCTTCGTCCGACTCCGACGATGAAGGACTCGCCGCCTCCGCCTTCAACAAGTCATCTCTCTTCCCCAACGAGCGCCACACCTGCCTCATGGCAAAGGAGAAAAAGGTAAGCGCCCGAGATACTCCTAAGTATACTACTTCTAGCGATGAAGATTCTAGTGATGATGAAGTAGACTATTCTAGCTTATTTAAAGGTTTAGATAGAGCCAAGGTAGAAAAAATCAATGAATTGATTGATGCATTAAATGAAAAGAATAGACTCTTAGAAAAGCAAGAGGATATATTGTATGAAGAACATGATAAGTTTATTAGTGTACAAAAATCTCTTGCTTTAAAAACTAAAAGGAATGAGATTTTATCTTCTGAAATTTCTGCTTGCCATGAGTCTATTTCTAGTTTGAAAAGTGTTTATGATGAGTTAAATGCTAAGTTAGAAGTAGCTAATAAATCTAGTTCAAGTGTGGAACATGTCGTAATTTGTAATAGGTGCAAGGATTTTGATGTTAATGCTTGTAATGAACATCTTGCATCCATTACTAAACTAAATGATGAAGTTGCAAGTCTTAATGCTCAACTTAAGACTTGCAAGGTAGATTTTGATAAAATAAAATTTGCAAGGGATGCCTACACTGTTGGTAGACACCCCTCTATTAAGGATGGGCTTGGCTTTCGAAGGGAAGCCAGAACTTAACAAGTCAAAGGGCTTCCATTTCCTCCAAGGAGAAAGGGAAGGCCCCTATGGCTAATAGTGCTCAACAGAATCATGCTTTCATCTATAGTGATAGAAAATTTTCTAGAAATGCTCATAGGAGTTATGCTTATGATTCACATACTATGATTGCTTCAAGTTCTTCTTTTGTGCATGGTAGAAATATGCCTAGGAAAAATTTTGCTCATGTGCCTAGTAAAGTATGTAATGAACCTTCTACAATTTACCATGCTTGCAATACTTCTTTTGCAATTTGTTGTAAGAATAAGAAAGTGATTGCTAGGAAGTTGGGGGCCAAGTGCAAGGGAGACAAAACTTGCATTTGGGTCCCAAAGACTATTATAACTAACCTTGTAGGACCCAACAAGAGTTGGGTACCTAAAACCCAGGCCTAATTTGCCTTGCAGGTTTATGCATCCGGGGGCTCAAGCTGGATTATCAACAGCGAATGCACAAACCACATGATGGGGGAGAAGAAGATGTTCACCTCCTACGTCAAGAACAAGGATTCCCAAGATACAATCATATTTGGAGATGGGAATCAAGGCAAGGTCAAAGGCTTAGGCAAGATAGCCATCACTAATGAGCACTCTATCTCTAATGTATTTCTAGTAGAGTTGCTAGGCTATAATCTGCTGTCTGTTAGTCAATTGTGCCACATGGGTTATAATTGTCTATTTACAAATGTAGATGTGTCTGTCTTTAGAAGGAGTGATGGTTCACTAGCTTTTAAGGGTGTACTAGATGGCAAACTATATTTAGTGGATTTTTCGAAAGAGGAGGCCGATCTAGATGCATGCTTAATTGCTAAGACTAGCATGGGCTGGCTGTGGCATCGCCGTCTAGCACATGTTGGGATGAAGAACCTTCACAAACTTCTAAAGGGAGAACATGTGTTAGGTTAAATGTGTTTTTCGAAAAAGATAGACCTTGTGCAGCTTGTCAAGCAGGCAAACAGGTGGGAAGCGCTCATCACAGCAAAAATGTGATGACCACATCAAGACCTTTGGAGCTACTTCACATGGACCTCTTTGGACCTGTCGCCTACCTCAGCATAGGGGGAAGTAAGTATGGTCTTGTTGTTGTTGATGATTTTTCCCGCTTCACTTGGGTATTCTTTTTGCAGGATAAATCAGAAACCTAAGGGACCCTCAAGCGCTTTCTAAGGCGAGCTCAAAACGAATTTGAACTCAAAGTGAAAAAGATTAGAAGTGACAACGGGTCCGAGTTCAAGAACCTTCAAGTGGAGGAGTTTCTTGAGGAGGAAGGAATCAAGCACGAGTTCTCCGCTCCCTACACACCATAGCAAAACGGTGTGGTAGAGAGGAAGAATAGGACGCTCATAGACATGGCAAGGATGATGCTTGGAGAATTCAAGACGCCCGAGCGGTTTTGGTCGGAAGCTGTGAACACAGCTTGCCACGCCATAAACCAGGTCTACCTTCATCGCCTCCTCAAGAAGACGTCATATGAACTTCTAACAGGTAACAAACCCAACGTGTCTTATTTTCGTGTATTTGGGAGTAAATGTTACATTCTAGTGAAGAAAGGTAGGAATTCAAAATTTGCTCCCAAAGCTGTAGAAAGGTTTTTGCTAGGTTATGACTCAAATACAAAGGTGTATAGAGTCTTCAACAAATCATCGGGTTTGGTTGAAGTATCTAGCGATGTTGTATTTGATGAAACTAATGGCTCTCCAAGAGAGCAAGTTGATCTTGATGATATAGATGAAGATGATGTTCCAATGGACGCAATTCGCACCATGGCGATTGGAGATGTGCGACCGCAGGAGCACCAAGTGCAAGATCAACCTTCTTCCTCAACACTGGTGCACCCCCCAACTCAAGATGATGATCAGGTTCCTCAAAAGGAGGCGTGTGATCAAGGGGGAGCACAAGAAGACCAAGTTGTGGAGGAAGAAGCACCATGGGCCCCTCCAACTCAAGTTCGAGCGACGATTCAAAGGAATCATCCCATCGACCAGATCTTGGGTGATATAAGCAAGGGAGTAACTACTCACTCACGTCTAGCTAATTTTTATGAGCATTACTCTTTTGTCTCTTCTATTGAGCCTTTCAGGGTAGAAGAGGCCTTGCTAGATCCGGATTAGGTGTTGGCCATGCAGGAAGAGCTCAACAACTTCAAGTGAAATGAAGTTTGGACCCTGGTGCCACGTCCCAAGCAAAACATTGTGGGAACCAAGTGGCTGTTCCGCAACAAACAGGACGAGCACGGGGTGGTGACAAGGAACAAGGCTCGACTTGTGGCAAAAGGTTATGCCCAAGTCGCAGGTTTGGACTTTGAGGAGACTTTTGCTCCTGTGGCTAGGCTAGAGTCGATTCGCATTTTGTTAGCCTATGCTGCTCACCATTCTTTCAGGATGTTCCAAATTGACGTGAAGAGCGCTTTCCTCAACGGGCCAATCAAGGAGGAGGTGTATGTGGAGCAACCCCCTAGCTTTGAGGATGAACGGTACCCCGACCACGTGTGTAAGCTCTCTAAGGCGCTCTATGGACTTAAGCAAGCCCCAAGAGCATGGTATGAATGTCTTAGAGATTTTCTAATTGCTAATGCTTTCAAGGTTGGGAAAGCCGATCCAACTCTTTTCACTAAGACTTGTGATGGTGACCTATTTGTGTGCCAAATTTATGTCGATGACATAATATTTGGTTCTACTAACCAAAAGTCTTGTGAAGAGTTTAGCAGGGTGATGACACAGAAATTAGAGATGTCGATGATGGGCGAGTTGAACTACTTCCTTGGGTTTCAAGTGAAGCAACTCAAGGACGGCACCTTCATCTCTCAAACGAAGTACACACAAGATTTGCTCAAGCGGTTTGGGATGAAGGACGCCAAGCCCGCAAAGACTCCAATGGGAACCGACGAACATGTCGACCTCAACAAAGGAGGTAAGCCCGTTGATCAAAAGGCATACCGGTCTATGATAGGTTCCTTGCTTTACTTATGTGCTAGTAGACCAGATATTATGCTTAGCATTTGCATGTGTGGGAGATTTCAATCCGACCCAAGGGAGTGTCACCTTGTGGCCGTTAAGCGGATTCTTAGATATTTAGTTGCTACGCCTTGCTTCGGGATCTAGTATCCAAAGGGGTCTACCTTTGACTTAATTGGATATTCAGACTCCGATTATGCCGGGTGCAAGGTTGATAGGAAGAGTACATCAGGGACATGCCAATTCCTAGGAAGGTCCCTAGTGTCTTGGAGTTCAAAGAAACAAACTTCCGTTGCCCTATCCACCGCTGAGGCCGAGTATGTTGCCGCAGGACAGTGCTGCGCGCAACTACTTTGGATGAGGCAAACCCTCCAAGACTTTGGCTACAATCTGAGCAAAGTCCCCCTCCTTTGTGATAATGAGAATGCAATCCGCATGGCGGACAATCATATTGAATACAGCCGCACAAAGCACATAGACATCCGACATCACTTTTTGAGAGACCACCAGCAAAAGGGAGATATCGAAGTGTTTTATGTTAGCACCGAGAACCAGCTAGCCGATATCTTTACCAAGCCTTTAGATGAGAAGACCTTTTGCAGGCTGCGTAGTGAGCTAAATGTCTTAGATTCGCGTAACCTGGATTGATCTATAGCATACATGTGTTTTATGTCTTTGATAATGTTCCTTTATGCATATTATTGCTTATTTATGGTGCTCAAGTTGTGCAAGGGATCCCCGGACCTCACAAGTCCATGTGTGAATGATGCACATATTTAGGGGGAGAAATGCTACAACTTGACCCTTTGAGACTAACCGTGTGCTTGAGTTTGCTTAATTTAGTCTCAAAGGTGGATTGAAAGAGAAAGGTGAACTTGGACCATGCAAGACTTCCACTGTACTCCGATGAGAGGGTAATTTACTTCAAGTTCATCTCCATGCTCTTATTGCCTTTTTACTCTTAATTGATGATTTTGGTGAGGCAATGGGGTTTAAGGGCCAACAATGATCCCGTTGTGTTGCTTAATGCCAAAGGGGGAGAAATTAAGGCCAAAGCAAATGGATCAGCTACCACTTGAGAATTTTGAAAATAGTAGAGTTAGAACTTTTGTTTTGTCAAAATACTCTTATGTGCAAAATTTGGCCTCTTATGGGGAGAATGTAGGATTATGGGAAAAAGGGGGAGTTTTTGGCTCTTGATCAATTTTTCTCATGGAATATCTCTCTTTGTGCCTAAACAAGTGTGTTTGACTTAGAGATAGGAAAATGAGTTTGATTTCAAAAACAAACCAAGTGGTGGCAAAGAATAATCCAAATATGCCAAATTTGAATCAAAAACAATTCTTGTTCTCAATTGCTTTGATGTTGCACTTCTTTTAGTTGCTTTTTGATGTGTTGGCATAAATCACCAAAAAGGGGGAGATTGAAAGGGAAATGTGCCCTTGGGCCATTTCTAAAGAGTTTTGGTGATTAAGTGCCCAACACATATTGAGTGAGTAATTATGTGCCAAATGATGGCTGAAGTGCAAATCAACAAGAAGGTATGATTCTAGACTTAGTACATTGGTTTTTGTGTACTAATATATTTGTCTAAGTGCTAGAATCAAAGAAAAGGGAAAAAGGAAAAGTCTTGGCTGGAGCAGCCAAGACTCAGCGCAGTCTGGCACACCGGACTGTCCTGTGCGCCAAGCCAGCCTCCGGTGATCAGGCCACTCTCGGGAACTGACGGCGGTGTACGGCTATAATTCACCAGACTGTCCTGTGGTGCACCGGACTATCCGGTGAGCCGTCTATGGCGAAGTCGTCGCTCTCGGGAATCGTTCAACGGCGTACGACTAAAATTCACCGGACGGTCTGGTGAGCCGACGGCTGCCAGAACAACGGTCGGCCGCCAAATCTGCGGGCGACGCGTGGCCCGCTCCAACGGTTGGCAGGGGGCACCGTGCTGTCCGGTGAGCACCGGACAGTGTCCGGTGCGCCAATGGCTACAATTCTACAACGGTCGGCTGTGCCATTTTAGGAAGGCGATCTGCACCAGACCATGAACAGTGCTTGTCCGGTGGTGCACCGGACTGTCCAGTGCGCCACCCGACAGAAGGCAAGAATTGCCTTCCCAGATTGCCTCCAACGGCTCCTAGCTGCCTTGGGGCTATAAAAGGGACCCCTAGGCGCATGGAGGAGTCACCTAAGCATTCTTTGATCATCTCTAAGCACCAATACTCCATTCTCGCGCATTTGATTCTTTGTGATAGTGACTTGAGCTCTAGTTGAGTAGAGAACTCCTCGCATTGTGTTGTGAGCTCAAGTTGTGGCTTGTGTGCGTGTTTGTGCTCGTGCTTTGAGTCTTGTGTGTGTTGTTCTCCCCTCCCTTACTTCCATGCTTCTTTGTGATCATCAATTGTAAGGGCGAGAGGCTCCAAGTTGTGGAGATTCCTCGCGAATGGGAGATAGTAAAAGAAAGGGAAACACATTGGTATTCAAGTTGATCATTGGATTACTTGAAAGGGGTTGAGTGCAACCCTCGTCCATTGGGATGCCACAACATGGAGTAGGCAAGTGTTATACTTAGCCGAACCACGGGATAAATCATCGTGTCTCTTGTGCTTGTTTTCTTCGTGACCATTGTGTTTCACAAGAGCTTGGTCCTTAGCCACTTGATTCTATTGAGCTAACACTTAACCAAGTTTTGTGGCTACAAGTATTTGATTTTTACAGGATCACCTATTCACCCCCCTCTAGGTGCTCTCATGGTCATCCCACTTGGTGCTCCTGAGGTTGCGCACTTGGTTTACCAAGGTCTTGAGCCGGTTGTACATAGCTTGTGGCTCCTCTCCTTGGTTGAGGACGAACCGACCGAGCTCCCCCTCGACCGTCTCCCGCTTGGTGATCTTGGTCACCTCGTCTCCTTCGTGCGCGGTTTTTAGTACGTCCCAAATCTCTTTGGCACTTTTCAACCCTTGCACCTTATTATACTCCTCTCGACATAGAGAGGCGAGGAGTATAGTAGTTTCTTGGGAATCAAAGTGCTTGATTTGGGCGACTTCGTCCAAATCATAGCCTTCATCCCCCACGGATGGTACCTGCGCTCCAAATTCAACAATGTCCCAAATGCTTGCGTGGAGTGAGGTTAGGTGATGCCTCATTTTATCACTCCACATACAATAATCTTCACCATAAAAACCGGTGGTTTGCCTAGTGGGACGAAAAGTAAAGGAGTGCGTTTGGAAATGTGAGGATAGCGTAGGGGATCTTACTAAACTTCTTGCGCTCATGGCGCTTAGAAGTGATGGACGACGCGTCAGAGCCGGATGTGGAGGGCGACGAAGAATCGGTCTCGTAGTAGACCACTTTCTTCATCTTCTTCTTCTTGTCTCCACTTCGATGCGACTTGATGCAGGGAGGGGATTCCTCCTTGCCTTTAGCACCGGACTCTCTTGATGGAGCCTTCCCGTGGCTTGTGGTCTTCTCGCCAGTTTCCATCTCCTTCTTGGCGTGATCTCCCGACATCACTTCGAGTTGTTAGACTCTAATGAAGTACCAGGCTCTAATACTAATTGAAAGCCCCATAGAGGGGGGTGAATAGGCGGAAACTGAAATTTACAACTTTAAACACAACTATAAGCCAGGGTTAGCGTTACAAATAAATGCGAGTCCAAAAGAGAGGGCGAAACAAATCACAAGGAAATGAAGCGGATGACACGGTGATTTGTTTTACCGAGGTTCGGTTCTTGAGAACCTACTCCCCATTGAGGTGGTCACAAAGACCGAGTCTCTTTCAACCCTTTCCCTCTCTCAAACTGTCACTTAGACCGAGTGAGCTTTCTCCTTAATCAAATGGGTCACTTAGACCCCTACAAGGACCACCACAACTTGGTGTCTCTTGCTTTGATTACAAATGTCTTGAGAACAAGAATGGAGAAGAAGAAAGCTAATCAAGCAAACAAGAGCACAAGAAAACACAAATGATCCTCTCACAAGTCTAAATGCGCTAGAGTGGATTTTGAGACTTTGAGCGAATCGATCTCTTGAATTGTGTCTTTGGAGTGGTGTCTATTGCTCTTGTATTGAATGTGAAAGAGTGAATGCTTGGATAGTTGAAGAGGAGGTGGTTGGGGGTATTTATAGCCCCAACCACCAATTCAACCGTTG
Organism: Zea luxurians; assembly: GCA_029449295.1. NCBI lineage: Eukaryota > Viridiplantae > Streptophyta > Magnoliopsida > Poales > Poaceae > Zea > Zea luxurians. Next base: position 40,560,315 of record JAOPSE010000024.1, read on the forward strand.
GGGAAGGCTATTGTCAATGGGCGCATCGGATAGTCCGGTGCACCACCGGACACTGTCTGGTGCGCCAGCCGCGTCACCCAACCGTTAGGGTTCTGATGGTTTCGACCGTTGGAGCTTTGACTTCTTGGTGCACCAGACAGTCCGGTGCCGCACCGGACAGGTACTGTTCACTGTCCAGTGCGCCTTCTGGCGCTGCTCTGACTCTGCGCAAACTGTCCGCGCACTGTTCATGTTGCAGGCGACTGTTGTTGTTGACCATTGCGCTGCCTAGCCGTTGCACCACTGATACGTCGGACAGTCCGGTGGCACACTGGACAGTCCGGTGAATTATAGCGGAGCGCGGTCTCAGAAACTCGAAGGTGAAGAGTTTGGAGTCACTCGCCCCTAGTGCACCGGACATTGTCCGGTGGCGCACCGGACAGGGTCCTCTTCGGTTTCTTTTGCTCCTTTCTTTTGAACCCTAACTTGAACTTTTTATTGGTTTGTGTTGAACCTTTAGCACCTGTAGATCATATAATCTAGAGCAAACTAGTTAGTTCAAATATTTGTGTTGGGCATTCAACCACCAAAATTATATTTAGGAAAAGGTTAAACCCAATTTCCCTTTCAAACCTTTATAAACTTCTAAAGGGAGAACATGTGTTAGGACTAACCAATGTCTGTTTTGAGAAAGATAGACCTTGTGCAGCATGCTAGGCAGGGAAGCAGGTGGGAAGTAATCACCAAAGCAAGAACATGATGTCAACATCAAGACCACTGGAACTCCTACATATGGATCTCTTCGGGCCTGTTGCTTATCTTAGTATCAGGGGAAGTAAGTATGGTCTTGTTATTGTTGATGATTTTTCCCGCTTCACTTGGGTTTTCTTTTTGCAGGACAAATCTGAAACCCAAGGAACTCTAAAGCGCTTCTTAAGGAGAGCTCAAAATGAATTTGAGCTAAAGGTGAAAAAGATAAGGAGCAATAATGGATCTGAGTTCAAGAACCTTCAAGTCGAAGAATATCTTGAGGAGGAAGGCATCAAGCACGAGTTCTCCGCTCCCTACATACCACAACAAAATGGTGTGGTAGAAAGGAGAATAGGCAACTAATTGACATGGAAAGGACAATGCTTGGAGAATACAAGACGCTTGAGCGGTTTTGGTCGGAAGCTATGAATACAGCCTGCCATGTCATAAACTGGCTCTATCTGCATCGCCTCCTCAAGAAGACATCATACGAACTTCTAACCGGTAACAAACACAATGTTTCCTATTTTCGTGTATTTGGGAGCAAATGCTACATCTTGGTAAAGAAAGGTAGGCATTAGAAGTTTGCTCCCAAAGCTGTAGAAGGGTTTTTACTAGGTTATGACTCAAATACAATGGTGTATAAGGTCTTGAACAAGTCATTAGGATTAGTTGAAGTCTCTAGCGATGTTGTATTTGATGAAACTAATGGCTCTCCAAGAGAGCAAGTTGATCTTGATGATGCAGATGAGGATGAGGTTCCGACGGCCGCAATGCGAACAATGGCAATAGGTGATGTGTGACCACAAGAACAACAAGGGCAAGATCAACCTTCTTCCTCTACATTGGTGCATCCCCCAACTCAAGATGAGGAACAGGTACCTAAAGATGAAGGGCTGGATCAAGGGGGAGCACATTAAGAATAGGATAAGGAGGAAGAAGTGTCACAAGTTCCTCCAACTCAAGTCCAGTCAACTATTCAAAGAAATCATCCAGTGGATCAGATTCTAGGTGATATTAGCAAGGGAGTAACCACGCGCTCACGTTTAGCTAATTTTTGTGAGCATTACTCGTTTGTTTCTTCTATTGAGCCTTTCTAGGTAGAAGAAGCCTTGCAGGATCCGGACTGGGTGTTGGCCATGCTGGAAGAGTTCAACAACTTCAAGGGAAATGAAGTTTGAAGCCTGGTGCCACATTCGAAGCAAAATGTTGTGGGGACCAAGTGGGTGTTCCGCAACAAGCAAGATGAACACGGTGTAGTGACAAGAAACAAGGCTCGACTTGTGGCAAAAGGTTATGCCCAAGTCGTAGGTTTGGATTTTGAGGAGACTTTTGCTCCTGTAGCTAGGCTATAATCAATTCGAATATTATTGGCTTATGCTGCTCACCACTCTTTTAAGTTGTTTCAAATGGACGTAAAGAGCGCCTTCCTTAATGGACCAATCAAGGAGGAAGTGTATGTGGAACAACCCCCTAGCTTTGAGGATGACAGGTATCCCGACCACGTCTATAAGCTCTCTAAGGCGCTCTATGGACTTAAGCAAGCCCCAAGAGCATGGTATGAATGCCTTAGAGATTTCCTTATTTCTAATGCTTTCAAGGTTGGGAAAGCTGATCCTACTCTCTTTACTAAGACTTGTCATGGTGATCTTTTCATTTGCCAAATATATGTTGACGACATTATATTTGGTTCTACTAATCAAAAGTCTTATGAGGAGTTTAGCAGGGTGATGATGCAGAAATTTGATATGTCAATGATGGGCGAGTTGAACTACTTCCTTGGATTTCAAGTGAAACAACTCAAGGAAGGAACCTTCATCTCCCAAACAAAGTGTACTTAAGATTTTCTCAAGTGGTTTAGGATGAAGGATGCAAAGCCTGCGAAGACACCGATGGGAACGGACAGACATCTGGACCTCAACAAAGGAGGTAAGTCCGTTGATCAAAAGGCATACCAGTCCATGATAGGATCTTTGCTTTATCTTTGCGCTAGTAGACCGGATATTATGCTAAGTGTATGCATGTGTGCTAGATTTCAATCTGATCCCAAGGAGTGTCACCTTGTGGCCATTAAGCGAATTCTTAGATATTTGGTTTCTACGCCTTGCTTCAGGATCTGGTATCCAAAGGGGTCTACCTTTGAATTAATCGGTTACTCAGATTCTGACTATGCCGGGTGCAAGGTTGATAGGAAGAGCACATCAGGGACTTGTCAGTTTCTGGGAAGGTCCCTGGTGTCCTGGAGCTCTAAGAAACAAACTTTCGTTGCCCTATCCACCGCTGAGGCCGAGTATGTTGTCGTAGGACAGTGTTGTGCGCAACTGCTTTAGATGAGGCAAACCCTTCGGGACTTTGGCTATAATCTGAGCAAAGTCCCACTCCTATGTGATAATGAGAGTGCAATCCGCTTGGCGGATAATCCTATTGAACATAGCTGCACTAAGCACATAGACATCTGACATCACTTTTTGAGAGACCACCAGCAAAGGGGAGATATCGATACTTACAATATTAGCACTGAGAACCAGCTAGTCGATATCTTCACCAAGCCTTTAGACGAGAAAAGGTTTTGCAGGTTGCGTAGTGAGCTAAATGTCTTAGATTCACGTAACTTAGATTGATAGCATACATGTGTTCTATGCCTTTGATAAAGTTACTTTAAGCATTAATGTCTTTAATTGCTTATTTTTGGTGCTCAAGTTGTACAAGCCATCCCTGAACCTCTCAAGTCCTTATGCAATGATGCACATGTTTAGGGGGAGGATGTGCTATAACTTGACTCCCTTGAGACTAACTTGTTTATTGAGTACTCTTGATATAGTCTCAAAGTTGTATTGAAAGGAAAAAGTGAACTTGGACAAAGAAAGGGCTTCCACTGCATTCCGGTATCAATGTATCTTGTCCCAAGTTCGTACTTGTGTTCTCATTGCCTTTTGCTCTTATTTGACATTTTGGTGAGGCAATAGGGTAAAGGGCCAAAAGTTCTCCTGTTTTGGTGCTTAATGCCAAAGGTGGAGAAATTAAGGCCAAAGCAAATGAATCAGCCAACCACTTGTGAATTTCAAAATTGTAGAGTTAGAATCTTTGTGTTTGATCAAAACTCTCTTATTGCAAAAATTGTTCTCTTATGGGGGAGAATTTCGATTATGGGAAAAAGGGGGAGTTTTTGGCATTTGATCAAATTTACTCTTGAAAGATCTCTCGATTTGCCAAAACAAATGTGTTGGACTTAGAGATAGGAAAAAGAATTTGTTTTGCAAAAATAAACCAAGTGGTGGCATAAGTGATCCAAACATGCCTAATTCTATAATAATCCTATTAGTCTTCAATTTGACATAAATTTGCGTTTTTGAGCTCTTCTAGATATGTTAGTTCGAAATAAGTTGCTTTTTTAATGTGTTGGCATAAATCACCAAAAAGGGGGAGATTGAAAGGGAAATGTGCCCTTGGGCCATTTCCATATTATTTTGGTGATTAGATGCACAACACACTTGGTGAGAACTAACAAAAGTTAAGCAAAGGTATATCTAGATGGATCAAGAGTAAAGGTAAGTTCTAGACACTTAGTCAATTTTTTATGTGCTAAACATGCTTGTCTAAGTGACAGGAACTCAATTAAGTCAAGTCCAAAAGGAGCAAAAAAAGTTCAGCTGAAACAACGAGTATTGCACCAGCTGCGGGTGCACCAGACACTGTCCGGTGCCCAGGATGGCTTAGCGACGAACTCGCTGCTCTCAGGAATCGCCGAGGACGCTGCAGCTTAAATTTATCGGACAGTCCGGTGTGCACGGGACTGTCCGGTGAGCCAACAGCATCCACAGCAACGGTCGGCAGCGCGGTCAGTGCGCAATCAACGGGCGTCGCGTGGCCAGGGCCAACGGTCACTAGGCCGCACCGGACAGTATCCGGTGTGTCAAGGGTACCACTGGTGCAACGGTCGGCTTCGCCAAACAAGGAAAGAAATCATGCACTGTTCATGTCCGGTGGTGCACCAGATTATCCCGTGCGCCAATGGACAGAAGGCAAGAATTGCCTATCAAATGGAGCTCCAACGGCTCCTAGCTGCCTTGGAGCTATAAAAGGGATCCCTAGGCGCATGGAGCAGTACACCAAGCCTCCATTGAACATCCTAAGACGCCTAGACTCCGCAAGCACGCATCCAAATCACTGTGTTTGAGATTTGAGCACTTGTTAGGTTGTGAACTCGCTGCGCTGTGTTGGTGTGCTCGTTTCTTGACTTGTGTGCGTGTCGCTGCTGCGACTCTAGCTCTTACGTGTGTTTCTATTCCCTCCCTTACTCTTGTGGTTTTCATTGTGATCAATATTGTAAGGGTGAGAGGCTCCAACTTGTGGAGATTCCTCACAAAGGGAAACATCTGCTAAGGAAGAAAACCGTGGTATTCAAGTGGATCATTGGATCGTTTGAAAGGGGTTGAGTGCAACCCTCGTCCATTGGGACGCCACGTGGAAGTAGGCAAGTGTTCTACTTGGCCGAACCAGGGATAAAATCACTGTGTCACCTGTTGTTATTCTTGTGCGATTCTCTCTGCTTCTACTCACTTGATAATTGCTCTAAGTTTAATACTCACCTTGTGAAGAGTAATTAAGTGAAGAAGTCATCTCTTTCTCTCTAGACATAGCACCTTGGTTTTGATTCCACTAACATTTCATAAACCAAGTTTGTGCCATTTAGTGTTGATTTTTACAGGATCACCTATTCACCCCCTCTAGGTGCTCTCACCTCCAAGCCTAGCTTCAGTAGTAAGCCTGTTATTTTTCCTACTCTTGAGTGCTTGGCTTGAGCGACTTAATTATAATCACTCGGTAGAAAAGGGGGGATATATACCATTTTTATGCCTCCAATAGTAATTTTTCAACCAGACCTCATTGTGCTCAACGAGAAAACTCTATTATCTCTCTCTAACTCCATTAGAACACCTTAAACTTTTATTGATCTTTCCATTTTGATTCTTTGAGAGACTAAAAGATTCCAAATTATGTTAGAGAACTCACCAACCTATTCTTCAATGCTAAGAGCACTTGGTTCATGTTCAAGCTTGTGGTGATGTTTGTTGCTCTTGGAGCCTTGCTCCTAGTTGGCTAAAGCAACACACATGGACCTTGCCATCTTGTGTGTTAGCCTCGAGAAGTTTGTAATCACCTTCTTCAATTAAGTAAGAACCACTCATCTCAAGATCTTGCTCTCTTGAATTGAGAATGATGCTAGGATTTGAGTAACCCATCAAAGTCTTCGTGGCTTCCTTAACAACGTGAAGGTAGACTAGCCTTTATAGCAAGCAGAATGATAACATACATTCTCGTGTATATTATGTTCTTGCTTTATATTGTGCATTACTTGTTTATCAGGTGATTTTAGGGTTTGGTCCCAATCTACCGATTTGTGCTTCTATAGAAACTTTCAAGTGGTGAATTATACTCTACTATATCATAAGAAGCTCAGTAATTTACAAGATCTAATTTTCTTTGGGCAAATTTTGAATTATGATCTTGAGTAGGTCTATGCATGCAACAGTGTCGCTTTGAGGCTGGTAATACCACGACATGATAGTGTCTAGCTCCAAACGGTTGTGCCATACCTGTTGCTAACAAGATTTTGAGTATTGTTTTTAATAGGCCTATTATCCCCCTCTTGGCATAGCAGATCGTTACAAGCGGTATCAAAGAAACATTTCCCCATGGATGCTTAACCACAACAGGAATGACTACATTGAGGGGATATGATGGTGGTATGTCAATCATGGCAACTAGAGAAGTAGATTTGCATGATGATAACAACAGTGAATGTGTATCTACAACAAGCAACACTACACTTCTTCTTGCTACCAATTCTAAAGGTGAGAAAGCAAGGAGAAAAGAAGAAACAAGACTAAGAAGAGAGGAAGGAAAGAAAAGGAAAGAAGAAGAAAAGATGAAGAGAAAAGAAAAGAGAAGACTGAGAATAGAAGAAATAAAAAAGAAGAGGAGAAGAAGAACAAGTTGACACATAAATGCACCACGCCCACAGGATGATCCCTATCATCGAGTCAAGGGGTCGGCAAGGCGGATGAAGGCGGATGGGGACGAACAAACTGCACAAAACCCACTAAAGTGGGACTAGTGCGCCTGTCAGACTGACCACAACATCGGCCCTGTGTATACCTCATTAACTACGCTAGTTGACGGACGCAGCGTGAACAGTGTCGATCCTCCTTCCACTCATGATCTACAGGTCCCATTTTGAGGCCCACTCATCACATATGGGTCTTAGGCCTGAGTCTCATTCATGACCTATGGGTCCGATTCCTGAGTCCCTTGATGCCCTATGACCCTGCATAGCGATAAGAAGGGAGGCCAGCGAACATGCTACGAAGGTGGAAGATCAGTGTAGGAAGACAAGTGGACAAACATTAGTAATGATGACGCCAAGACTTCCCCTGCTAGCATGAATCAAATCAACCCCAACAATCTCAGGGATATGACGGAGGACCCATGTGAGGAAAGGAATTGACATATGGTCAGTTTTCACCAAGCGTAACAACCTTCTTTACGTTATGCTCCCTTCCAGGAGAAGACATTTGTAACCCCCTGGTCTATAAAAGGAGGGATCGACCTCGTTAGAAAGACAAGGGAAGAAAACCACAAAAATATTTGATAGGGCTAAAAGGAAAATGTGTCATTGGGATATTTCTACCTTTTTGGTGATTAATTGCTCAACGCACCACTTTGGACTAACTCTCTTGATATGAGCATGAGCACAGGTTCTAGCAAAAGCAAATTGGAGACAAGTCGAAATGAGTGGAAATGAAGGCCAAAAGTGCAACTTTGGGTAAAACTACAAAAACATGAGGTTTAAGTACTTAAATAAGTTGCACATACTTTATACTATGTTTCTTGCACTTTGTTTAACTACAAACTCTTTTATGCAAGAAAGTGGCATTTGGGCTTAGTTTTGTGCATATTGCAAATCCTCGAGAAAATGAGTAAGAAGTGTATGGTTCCGACACTTACTCAATTGTTTTATGAGCTAATTATGTATGTCTAAGTCGTAGGGAACTCCTCATGGAAAGTCAAAAGAAGTTGGAGGCGTTTGGCTCAAAAGAGCCAAACTTGTGCTGAACTGGGCAGCACCAGACGGTTCGGTGCCATCACCGGACAGTACGGTGGTGCACTAGATAGTCCGACTGTTGTACGACTAAAGTTCCTAGCCTCAGGTTTTTTTTGTTAAAAATCATCGGACGATCCGGGTGTCCTCACCGGACAGTTTGGTGACCCCTCCAACGGCTACTTGTGTTTCTCGCCCAGTGCCCAACGACCAACTTGGGTCACCAGATGGTCCAGTGTCAGCACCGGACGATCTGGTGCCCTCCTAGGAAAGGAAACAATGCCAATCAAGTGATCTGGTGACCATTACTGTGCATTGTCTGGTGGCGCACTGGACAGTCCGATGGACCTGCAGACAGGGCAGCTTTGGAGCTTCCAAATGAAGACTCCAATGACTCCTAGCTCCTTGGGGCTATAAATGGGACCCCTGGGCGCCTCCATTCAGTACCCAAGCATGTCAAGAGAACACCAACACTCCGACACTCTATGACCACATCCTCTAGTGATTTGAGGGAGATTCGAGTGCCAGTTTTGAGATGTTCTTATGTGATCTTGTACTCGCACTCTTGTCTTTGCTTCTTGTGCGTGTGTTGCTGCGTTGTGCTTTTGTGTGCATGTTCTTTCTCCCTCCCTTACTCAAAGTCTTGATTGTGATCATCTTGTAAGGCTATGAGAGACTCCAATTTGTGTAGATTCTTCACAAATGGGATATCGATATAAGGAAGAAATCGTTGCACTCAAGTTTGATCTTTGGATCAGTTGAGAGGGGTTGATTGTAGCCCTTGTCCAAAGGAGGACACCAAAATGTGGAAGTAGGCTTTGGTCGAACCATGGGGTAAAAATTGTTGTGTCTCTTGTGTCATTTACTTTATCACGATTTTTCCTTCTTCCTAGTTATCTCTACTCACTTGCATTATTGCTCTTAAAATCTTTCGTATCTTGAAAGTGCAATCAAGTGAAAGGAACAACTCTCTCTTCTTCTCATTCGAACTTGGGCTTAATTTACTCTAACTCAATTATTAGACCAAGTTTGTCTTGTTTAAGCTATTTTTGTAGGATCACCTATTCACCACCCCTCTAGATGCTCTCAAGGGCGACGAAGAAGCACCTTAGAGAAGTAAGACACCACAAACAGAGACTTGGGATCTCTCTCTCGCCTGCTTGTATCCCCTACTACGAGCAATCAGGTCCTGGTAGCTTGAGCAACTAAAGACTGGAGTAGGGACATTCTTCCCGAACTAGTATGATTCTTGCGCCCATTAAGCACACCATCAGGTCCTAAAACATGCATACACATTTACTCATTGGTGCTAATTCGAAACATCGACAGTTGGCATGCCAGGTAGAGGCCTTTGCACATTTTGTCATCCTTTTTGGGCTTCAGATGGCCAGCCATGACATCGAATGGGCCCCTGGAGTGACCATCCGCTTCGGGAGCTTTGACTTCATTATATCCGGTTAAGGGGATCTAGTCCAGCCTCTGATTGCTCGGACACCCCCCGTAGCAGATATCGACGTCATCACGGAGGCCTTCAGTAGCCTTCGACTCGCCTCACAGGGTATGACTTGAGGCAAGGCCCACCCTTGCCACTGCCTCCGGGGAGATAAGAAAGCAACTCACGATTGGTGAGCCTTCACCTCCCTCACCAACCTAGCATCATAGCTCATGGAGGAAGGATTGATCTCCCTAGACGACCTCGATGACGAAATCCTTGTGGCGTTCTCACCCGACCTCTACGATGTTGTGGGCATGATTGCCGCCCTTATAGCCCATGGTCATACACCCACGGTTCATGACTTCGAATTCATGGGGATGGTCGACTATGATGGATATTTGATCTTTGATGCCCTCTCGATGGACTTGGGCTCTGATCCTGCACGCCAGTAAGCAACGAGAGTGACCCCTAGCATCAAGGTGTGCTAGGACCGAATGGCCCCACAGTCGTAACGGCCTCGACACACAATTTCCATCCCTCGACAGGTGGTTGATGCCGATTGCGTAGGGGAAGCGTGGCGGCACCAATGCAGGAGGCCACAGGGACTTTGAGGAAACTTTGTGTCTTTAGGAAGAAGATCCACCTTGTATCTCGAAAAAGAGAGAAAAGGAACCCAATTATCTTGTTTTGAGTATATAATGGGTCTTCAATAAAGTGAGATTTTTAGGATCACGCCGGGCCAACCGCCAAAAGTCGGGTAACTGGCTCTAGCCTAGAGTAAAACGATCTATTCTCTCTTTTCGACAGTTAGCATCGTGATTGATGGGGGAACTGCATGGACGTACGTCAACCAGCAGAAAGGTCGGTGGACAATGGGTGGTCTCTTCAGCGTAAATCAACTATGTTATTCATCACTTCCTAATCTAATTGCCTTGAGATTATTTTTCCCATAAAAAATTTCCAAACACAATCGCGTCGCGTTCTCCCCCTTGGGACCTTTGGGAAGAGGGGACCGAGGACAACGAAACCTAGAGTCCCTTCGATCAAACCCTGAGGCCTTGTTTGAATAAAAAGGAATTGAAGTAGATTGAAGTGTATTTTAGGGATTGAAGGGAAAATTAGTTCATATTACACTTCAATACACCTTATACCACCTTAATCCACTCCAATCCAAAATTATCCAAACAAGCCCTGAGGGAGGACGAATGCACACATGGGCTTCTACTCCAAATCCGATGACGACACTCGGGAACGCACGACACCAATGTCAGGTTCTTTGAGGAAGTTGGTAGGACTGTGAACGCCCACGCCTTGAAGGCTACCGTATTGCTTGCCAATGGAATTAGAAAACCATAAGAGCCATGAATGCTAGTTCCTAAGAAAGCCCGATAAGGGCATGTTCGGTTACACCAATCCAGAGGGGGATTGGAGGGGATTAAATCCCCTTCTAGTCAAAAATGACTAGGTGGGGATTTAAACCCCTCCAATCCCCCTTTGGATTGGTGTAACCGAACATGCCCTAATGGGGAATGGAGTGGAACAGAACAACAAAAAATGATGCCTCACATTCAATATTAATTTATTCTAGAAGTTGCTCTAGAAACTAACTCCCGTGACTTTTTTCTAGGGAATATTAGATCAACAAAAATGTCTACTAGTTGTCGGGCAAAGGGGTCGACCGCCGCTTCTAGACATTCAAGCTCATCGTCCTACCACCGGACTGTAACACCATAAAAGCCATCAACTAAAAATAATGAATTTAGTTATTAAGGTAATTAGGATAATAACTTTTTTAGTGTTTAATTATTTATTTGTATTTTGATCATTTTTTTCTTTGTATGCGCACGATTGACGATCGGATGTTTTGTAGCAATTCCTTTTAAAAAAAGAAATCCATCAGCTAAAAAAAATTCAACTCTAGCTATTAAATTCATTAGAAAGGAAAAAAAAATTTATTTTTTAGTAAAGAAAACAATGACATAAATGATAACTAATCTTTTAAGTAATTTAAAATCTAACCAAAATTTTGATGCATTTTTTCTTCTTTCCATAGCATGATTTTTTTTGTTTGCTAAATGAAGTGAATGGTAGGGATTTTATTTATTCCTCTATTGGGAAACCTAATTTATTTACGTAATAGATTTTCACCTAAAATTTATATTTGGTATTTTATTTATGAAACTATTATTACAATATTTAATATAACTTTTGGAAGATTTAAAAATATATTTATTTATAATAAATAACATGTTCGATTTATTAAAAAAATGAATTTCAAAATAAAAAAAACAAAGCTACGTGGCACTCACCTAGAGTCATGGACGCTCACGGACATCAAATCAATGTCCAGCGGCCAGCCAATCAGGTCGTTCATCCATTATTCCCAAGCGTCCAGCTTCCCTGTCATGTGGACCACTCAATTCATTTTCTTCTCCCTCATATATCTCTCGCTCGCGTACAGGCAGTCAGGCACACAGCCGCCATCGCTCAGCACAGCCGCCCAACAATGCTTGACTCCGCGCCTCCTTGGATCCCGCATGTGTCGCCCCGCCTCCTCTCACCACCTCGCCCTCCCATGCAAGTAACAGCCGACCGTTTCCCCTTTCCTCTCCTCTCCTCTCCTCTCCCCGTTCACTCTGTGAAGGAACGGCCGCCACACCATTATTGGCGTTAAAGACGCCGACCGTTCTCCCTCTCTCTAAGACGTCCCTGCCTCCTCCTCCTCTCTATAAATCACGAGCTCAGACCTCGTGGAGCTAGTAGTGCCTGGCCGCCACAACCTCTCCACACGCTCTCTACTCTCTCTCTCTGTGTGAAACTAGCCGTTGCAGCCTCTGTTCGCCATCGTCGGAGCTGCCCGCCGTCAAGGATAGCCGGTCTCCTCGACGTCGTGCCCGCGTCGACTCCCCTGCTCGCCGAACGCCGCAAGCCCCTCTACTCGCCTCGACGTCGCTGTGCCCCCATCCGCCCTCTGCGCAAGTATAGCAAGGTAGAAGATGGACACGATTCGTTCTAGCTAGCCCCTGATACTATGTAAAAATTATTTAGACAAATTTTCCCGCTCAAAAGAAAGTGAAAATAAGCCCATATGATCTTATGTGCTATCACGATCTAATTTCTGTATCGTTAGATAATTTTAGTTGTATATTTTTAGTTTGAAAATCAGGTGTATACCAAACAATTAATTTCATAGGTATGTGATGATCTATTTTAATTAGCGTATGCTATCTTTCGCCCTTGTGTATTTTGATTTGATTATGATTGTGGACATTAATTTAAATATAGTTTGTTAGAGTAAAAGATTAAGGGATATGTAGACCATATATTTGTAACAAAAATATTAGATGAATAATTCTACAGTTATCTTTGCTCAGGATGAATTATAGATTTTTGGTCAAATTATATGTGTTCATATGTGCGATTATACACAAATTGCTTATTCACTAAGTCATGCTAGAGTCTCAATTAGTATTAAAATAATATAGCGACTATGTCCACTGTAAACTAAATAGTAGAATTAAATTGGTAGTTTAATTTAGTTCTCTTAAATATTAAGGTTATGTGACTTTTTAAATAATATTGTAACGTCTACTATAATTTCTCTTTTGAAAGGAAGAATAAAAATAAACTCACGTGCTATTGGGTAGAAATAATTGATTAGCTAATTAAACTTTCTCCATAGAGTTTGGTTTAGCATGATATCTATATTAATAAATTTATATAGTACACAATTTCATAGTCAAATTTGTCACATATATCTCTCTAGTGAATTATGCAAACAAAATCAATAATATGTCGTAGCAAATGAGATGATCGTTGATGTGTTTTATTTTATATTATAGTTACAAATTAACTTTTCTTTTTGGAATGTTTTCTTACAAGTATAATTTGTAAAGCGTATGTTTCATTGTTTATTGAATGGTGTATGTTTATTTATTGGTGTATGCTTTCTTTTTGTATGGCGACGTGTAACGTTATTAGAGGCTGACGGTGTGGTAGACGAACCGAATTCGTTCGAAGACGATCCGCAGGACGCGTTTGAGCAAGGCAAGTGGATTCTCCCTCTGCATATTCTTTTTGTACCCACTCATTACATATAATAATGTTTACTTTTTGATATACTGCATAATTTGATGGGTTTTACCTAATTAAGGATTTTCTAGATTTACTAACTGTATTCCTTGTTTAACCTGGAAAATAATTAAGCTTTGCAAGATTTATGCTACCGCTCAACTTAATGATTTTTAATGTCACTCATCAATTGGTTTTAATGTTCCAAAAATTTAATTGACAATTATGACATTAATCCGATGGTTAAAACGACATTATTTCAAATTAATTGGAACATGGAGTGACCACCCAGAATAACAGTGCAACCACGAGTGCTATCATGGCTCTGGCTTTGGTAATTAGCTTTATATGCTTAGTGCCTAGCAACCTTACCTGAAATATGGGCAAGAGGGGGAACAGTAGGTGCTGGCAGCCCACGTTAACATGGGGACGTATTCTTGGCTAAGGTACCTCACCCAAGGGCCACCACCATCGTCTTTAGAAACCTTAGCGGGTTGCTTCGTATTAAGTGTATTTTGTGAAAGCCTCATAATGGATCCCTAGCCATTCACCTCGGCAGTGTTTAAGGGTCCGATCAACCCAGGCTAGATGGGATACATGGCTTGTGGGTAAAGTTGTACTACCTCTGCAGAGTGTAAAACTGATATATCAGCCGTGCTCCCGGTTAAGAGCGACCTGGACTCCTCACATGATGATTGAACTTGAAGATGGAATTAAATTGAGATCCGATGATCTGCCAATAATTTGCTTAAGTGATTTCACTTAAGTGTTTTTGTTATATTCATATTCCTTTTGTTTAAATGGGATATTTGGGATTCACACTTATTAGTAAGACAGGTGTTGTTAATAAAATATTGACCAACTAAAATGCTTACTGCTCAACCTTAGCCTCACCTTGTTATACCTGCATTAATTTTTCCCCCACTTGCTGAGCCCCGACCATAAGTGAGCTCACCCTTGCTAATATTTTGATCAGAGGGTGATGCTGGAGACTTTGATGGAGATTTTATCGATGACAAATTCTAAGTCTAACGATGCGCCGGTCATCTTCCTATGGGAGATTGTCCTGTTATTTATTTCCGCTTTACTTTGATATGATACTTGTTAAAGATACAATGATTCAGATGATGTAATAAAGTACTCTACTCTCTTTACGCCTTTATTGCATTGTCTTTTGATATATTACACTTGTGACGTCAACATATGTGTGAAAATGGATCCTGGCACACATATGCTATGCGCTCGGTTCTACCCCTGGAACCGGGTGTGACACGGACATCATATCCAAGGCTTACTTGACCAAGCTTGATCAAGTCCTCATAGTGCGACCGAGAAACAACAAAGGCGCAGTTAATCCCAAGCTAAAATGCGTCCATTTCTAGCTCATGTATGTGGTCGGTGATAGGTGCTACCCGGGCGGCTAGGGTAGGCGCCTTCGACGATGGAATTCTGAGCTTGCCCTTAGCTGGCGTGCTTGGCATCGAGTGCCCTTAGCTGGCCCTCTACCATGTGAAGCTTACCCCAAAGCTTTGTTCAAAAGACACCATAAGAATCGATAGGTCCAGGGACTGATAAGCGGGGAGGGGAGATACAAATCTCATCGTCCTTGGAAGGCCTAGGCAGAACCTTTTCGCTACTCCTGCCCGCCAGCAAAGCATCCAAGGACCGAACTTGAGCCTAGGCTTTCCCCAAGTTCGTCCGCGATGTTGCCAATGAGGTGACCACCTTGTCCTTCACTTCTCGCTCTGTCTTGATTTATGCTTCTGTAGCCTTTGCACGAACCAGAGCGGCAACATTATTCTTCTCCATGGTGTTGAATCGTGCACAACTTTCTAGTGCATGGGTGAGCATTTCCTCAACTGCCTCAACGTGACCCCGAGCTTCGGTTGCCTCTCCGACTCCTTAACCATGGACTCAGAGTAAAGCTGCTCCTAGTTTCCTTCTATCGATGAAAGGACAGGGACTCTTTTGTGTACTGCTCGGTGAAGGACTAAAGCAACAAAAGAAGCTTGAACAAGAACAAGATAAAACCCTCTAAAAAAGTGGGGGTGGGTGGGTATAGCCTACCGCAAGTAGGCCATCGATGGCACAGATTTCGAATAAGACAACATGCACCTTGTCAAACTCTGCATGAAGTCGCCTTACCACTTCAGATTGCGCAGGGAAAAGGATACCTTCGCCGGGTACTAATGCCATGGAGCAAGCAAAATTCTTCGTCGGAAAAGAAGGCAACCCCATCCGCGCCCATGCAGGAGCCGTGTCAACATGGGGGACCGAGGTGGCAGAACCTTGAGTCCTAGAACAAAGGCCTCGCACATCAATGCCTTGAAGATAGGAAGACGAAGAAAGCAAAAGAAAATAATAGGACTTGTTCCTTTTGGCTTTTTGAGGGGTAAGAGCATCTCCAAAAGACTATTTATTTTTAACTCTCTATTTAACTCTTTATTTATCTCTCTATAAATATTTAAACTCTATATTGTCGGCATTTCGGACCCAGGGGGTCCCTGGACCGACGAGTGAAATCGCTGCGTGCCCCTGCCCAGATGGGTTGGCGCGAGATGGAACACAAGAGGTGGGACAAGCCCTGTATTATCCTGCACCAGGAGTGCCGCTCGTAGTAGGGGTTACAAGCGCGTCGCGTGAGGGAGAGTGAGGCAGAGAGAGACAGAGAGTGGGAGCCCATTCGTCCGCTCCTTCCGTCGCGCGAACCCCCCTCAGGGTGGCCCTGGACCTCCCTTTTATAGACGCAAGGAGAGGGTCCAGACATACAACGGGGGGCGTAGCTATGCGCTAACGTGTCCGGCAGAGGAGTGCCTAAGCCCTGTGTACATGCCAACGTGGCTGTCGGGGCAGAGCTTGGGCCCCGTACACGTGATGGCGTGGCCGTCGGAGGAGCGCCTGAGTCCTGTAGGAGCACAGCTGGTAGTGCGGCAAGGATCCTGCTGACGTCTCCTTGCTGCCGTAAGGAGCTGAGAGCCACCGGCGTCATGCTGCATGCGGGGCACCATCATTACCCGTCGCCGGGGCAAGCCAGATGGGACGCCGGTCTTGTTCCTTGTAGCCTGAGCTGGCTAGGGATAGGGTAATGATGTATCCCCTGTTGGCGCGGTCGGTCCGAGCCCAAGGTCGGGCGAGGCGGAGACTTCTCTTGAGGCTGAGGCTGGGGTCGGGCGAGGACGTGATTCCTCCCGAGACCGAGGTCGAGGCCGAGTTCGGGGGTCGAGGCCGACTCCGGGGGTCGGGCGAGGCAGAGACCTCCTCTCGAGGCCGGAGCCTAAGGTCGGGCGAGGCGGAAACCTCCTCCTGAGGCTGGAGCCTGAGGTCGGGCGAGGCGGAGCTTCCTGTTGCGCCCGAGGCCGAACTCGGTGGTTGATCGTAACTTGTTGTCAGTCGTCGCCTGGGTGGTTGACACGGCAGTCAGAGCGGAGCGAGCGGCGCTGTTTTCCTGTCACATCAGACAGTAAAGAAGAGGGGCGAAGTGACTGCGGTCACTTCGGCCTGGCCGACTGAGGCGCGTGTGTCAGGATACGGCGTCAGGCATCCCCTGCATTGAATGTGCCTGCGAAGCGGTCGGTTGGTGGGGCGGTCTGGCCAAGGTTGCTTCACAACGAAGCCTGCCCGAGCCGGGCTTCGGGAGAGCCGAGGGGGCGCCCCCTGTGTGAGGAGGTCCTCGGGCGAGGCGTGAACTCGTCTAGGACTACTGCTCCAGCCCGAGGCTGGGCTCAGGTGAGATCGCGTCCCTTGGGTAGACGAAGCCTTGACTTGAACCACATCCGTTAGTTGGTCTGAGGGTGTTTACCAGCCATGATTAGGAGCGTTGGGGGTACCCCTAATTATGGTACCCGACAGTAGCCCCCGAGCCTCGAAGGGAGTGTTGGTACTCGCTTGGAGGCTTTTGCCGCATTTTCGGTGAGGGGACCGGCCTTTCTCGATTTTTGCCTTGTTCTGGTGGGTGTAGCCCCCGAGGCCTCGGAGGAGTGGTTTGACTCCTTTGAGGTCTGAATGCTTTTTGTGGTGCTTTGGCCGGTCTGATCGTTCCCTCATGCGGCCTAGTCATAGCCCAGGTGCGTGGTCGGGTTCCGAGTTATCAAGCTGGTTTGTTGACGCTGTCAACAGTTTTGGCCGTAGCCGGGTGCGAGAGCAGCCCCCGAGCCTCTGCACGGAGCGAGAGGACGATCAAGGACTTTCCCGACTTTTATCATACGCCCCTGCGTCGCCTTTCCGCAAGGAGGAGGGGGGGAAAGCGCCATGTTGCCCTCGGAGGGCACCGAACATGGTGTTTCCAGTGAGCTGCTAATGGGTGATCCGAGTGGACGTCCGTGCCCCGTTCGTTAGGGGTCGGCTGGTGGCCCAGAGGCGCGCTCCAAAAGTACCTACGGGTGATTCGCCGGACCCAGACCCCTTCGACAGGGTCTGAGGGCTCGATACCTCCCTCCGGTGGGATTCCGTTACAAATCGTTCCCGCCGGTCTCGAAAATATCCTAGGGTACCTCGGGAGCGTAGCCCGAGCCTCGGCCATGTATCGGACGTACCTAGAGTCATCCCTCACTCTGCGTGCTCTGGGGCGACTGTCGAACCCTTCCGGGGGGCTAGCCTATGAACCCCTGATTAGTAATGGGCACGGAGCCCGAGCGCTCTGGGGCGGCTGTCGAACCCTTCTGAGGGGCTAGCCTTCGAACCCCTGATCAGTAATGGGCTTCAAGTCCGAGTGCTCTGGGGCGGCTGTTGAAACCCTTCCGAGGGGCCAGCATTCGAACCCCTGATCAGTAGGAGGGCTCGGGGCCCGCTTCCTTCGCCGAGAAGGATCCTTTCCACAACATCCCCTTTCCCGGTCCCTATAGCAAGAGAGAGAGAGAGGAGGAGGGGAAGGATATGAATTTAAATAAGGTGGCACACCTTTTTGACGCGGTCATTATGGCGAAGGCGAAGCGACGCCCGCCTCGCCTGCCAGAGGTGTCGCCTGCTCCGCCAGGGAGTTAATGCGACGGGACGGGCGATTCGCGTGGCGCCCGTTGCGCGTGCGAGCCGTTCGAGGAACGGGGCACGGGTGCGTCATCTTCCGCCGTGGGAGAGGGCTCTCCCGTCGCTTCAGGAGGGGACGTGAGCCTGCAGGTGACTTGACCGCTGCTTCTGCTCGTC
Organism: Zea luxurians; assembly: GCA_029449295.1. Lineage (NCBI taxonomy): Eukaryota > Viridiplantae > Streptophyta > Magnoliopsida > Poales > Poaceae > Zea > Zea luxurians. The sequence goes on from JAOPSE010000024.1 coordinate 40,578,791, forward strand.
TGCCGCTGCAGTTGTTGCCGGCCCACTTTTGGCCATGCCAACCGTCGTGCTTATCCCGCGGCTGACTGACCCGTGGCCGTCGCCTTCAAATGGCACTGTTGGGTCACGCGCGGGGCCGCCTCGAGTCGCGGTACTGGTTCTGCAGTCGAGGAGGCATGGCATTGGCGCAGGTGGCGGTGCAGCTCTTTGCACATCGTAACCGGCGCGTCGGTTACATGACATGCGGGCCCGCTTCCTCTGCGCTGGTCCACCAGATGTGGTCGAAGCCGAAAGGGCGCACAGTTGCAGTGCGGTTGGATGCCTGTCGCGTGGCGGTCCACCCTTTCGGCCACCGATTCCTGCGAAGATGGGAGAGCACTTGTAACCGCGGGACGGTTACATGCCTCGTGTGCGGCGGTTCGCCTTATTCGTGCCTCGGATCAGCTCGTATGACGCGTGGGTCCTAGCCCCCGTGTCGTAGGGGGAGAACCCTGGAGTATGTCAGTGGAGACTTTGCCCATGACGCCAAGGGGTGCAAGTGAGGAGGTATGCCTATAAAAGGGGGATCGATCCCCCGGGCAGTGGCCATGCCTTCGTTCTCCCCTCATGTATTGCGCCCCTCCACCTTTCGAGCCCCCGGATGGGGTGCACCAGCGTCGCCTTGCTCTTGCTATCGTTGGAGGAGCGCGGCCTCGTGGAGATCGGCACCTTTCGGCCATCGCTCGGCTTCAGGGATTTTCGTCGTGCAGGCTGAGGTGGAGAGCGAGCTGAGCCGGGTTTCGCCTCCCGTGTGGCGGCGCGACCCGCTTCTTCCTACAACATTTGGGGGAGAAGGGTATCCTCTAGCCCTGTGGAGGTGACGTCCTCCAGCCATGCGGGGGGAAGGCGAACCGCTGCTGCCCGGCCAGGGCGCAGCCGTCCGTCCTCCACCTGGGCGACGGTTGTGCCGTACGCCGGTGGCTGCTGTCACCGCCCTCGCGGAGAGGGCGGACCTCGACAACGCGGGTCCGGTCGGCCGTAGACGTCATCACCTGCAGCGTGTCCGGCTCGCTGGCCCAGCTGGCTCTAGCGCCGCTCCCGATGCTGCCTCCTGCCGCTTAGTCCTCATGGGGACCGGCGCTGGCCGGTCCTCGAGGATTTGAGTGGGGATCTGTCGGTGAGCCGCTTGGAGTTCGATGTTCCGCAGACCCTCTGGTGTGGAGGTTGTTCATACCCGCGGGAGCGGAACCGGAGTCCCATTCGTAAGGGGATATACTGGGTTTTTGCCGGAGCAAAATGTAACTGCTTCAAGGACTTAGACATTTGTCGTGGGTCGGGAGAACCGGCGAGGGTTCTGCCGACGCCTAAGTCTGTGTAGCATAGTTACCCCAAGTATATGTGTTTGTTCTTTGTGGCTATCGAGGCCTGAACATTTGGGTATTTCGAGTATAAAGCTGTGTTTCTTCCTCATTCCGAGCACTGGGACTTGCCTGTCGGCTAGCCGAACCACTTAACCGAGCGTGAGTTGCCTTTCGCGAAAGGTGACGAGTGAGGTATCCGTATCCCGGAGGCATAGGAATCCCTCGGCTTGGTCGGCCTTGCTGCTCTAGGCCTCTCTTGCTCAGTTTTTAGAACCCTCGGCTGCTCTGCGATGAGCCGGAGCCGGAGGCAGCGGTGTCGCGGACAGAGGCGGAGTCGGCTCAGAAAGAGGCTTCGTTGGCCCGGGAGCTGGCGGCTTCTCAGGCCGAGGAAGATGTGGCAGCAGCCGCTAGAGCTTGGCCAAGACATCCACTGGCGCGGTGCTGGTGTCCTCCCTTGGGTGAAGGTCCCTTTGCCCGGGTCGCCGTCCGAGGCCGGGCCAGGTTCCGTCGAGGGTGGAAACAACACCGAGGGTGCTGTTGCTCCCCTTGCCGATGCCCGAACCTACAGGAACAGTTTGTCTGTAGCATGCACATGTTCTTTTGCGGCCGCCGAGGCCTAAACACTCTATCGTCGTGTTAAAAAGCTATGTCTTCTTTCCTCTTGTTTCGAGTATCACGACTTGTCTGTCAGTAGCAGAATCATTTATCCAAGCGAGAGTTACTTCTCGCGGAAGGTGATGAGTGAGGTATCCGTATCCCAGAGGCGTAGGAGTTCCTCGGCTCGGTCGGCCTTGCCGCTTACGTGCACTCTTACTTGGTCGTCGGATTCCGTTATTGATACAGTCGAGAAGGCACGAAAGTCGTTTTCTACCCGAGTGTTTGGACTCATCCGGTAGCAGGATCGCTTATCCGAGCGTGAGTTACTTCTCGCGGAAGGTGATGAGTGAGGTATCCGTATCCCAGAGGCGTAGGAGTCCCTCGGCTCGGTCGGCCTTGCCGCTTACGTGTACTCTCGTCGTTCTCAGGATCCCGCTATCGATACGGAAGTCGAAAGCACAAAGGTTGTTTTGGTAGAAAATTTTTCCGAGGAAAATTTTGACGCAGAGGGGGTTCCCCCCTTCTAGCCCCCGAGGGAGGGTCGGGCTTTGCTGAGGCAAGGCCGACCCTTCCTTGACGGTTAGACTTTATGTATGTAAACGAGGTACATGAACGACTTAAAACATCTTAAGGGTAGAAGCGACATAGTTGTTGGATGTTCCAAGCGTTGTCGTAGACCTCGCCTTGGTCGTTGGCTAGCTTGTATGTTCCGGGTTTCAAAATCTTGGCGATGATGAAGGGCCCTTCCCAGGGAGGAGTGAGCTTGTGGCGCCCTCGGGCGTCCTGTCGCAGACGAAGCACCAAGTCTCCCACTTGGAAGCCTCGGGGCTGGACGCTTCGGGCGTGATAGCGCCGCAGCGACTGCTGGTACCGTGCCGAATGTAGTAAGGCGACATCCCGAGCCTCCTCGAGCTGGTCCAGCGAGTCCTCTCGGCTGGTCTGGTTGCTTCGGTCGTCGTACGCCCTGGTCCTCGGGGAGCCATATTCTAAGTCCATGGGGAGGACGACCTTGGCCCCATAGACTAGAAAAAACGGCGAGAATCCTGTGGCGCGGCTCGGCGTCGTCCTCAGACTCCAGACTACCGAGGGTAGCTTTTTCATCCATCGCTTGCCGAACTTGTTGAGGTCGTTGTAGATCCTCGGTTTAAGTCCCTACAAAATCATACCGTTGGCGCGCTCCACCTGCCCATTCGTCATAAGGTGAGCCACGGCGGCCCAGTCCACACGGATGTGGTGGTCGTCGCAGAAGTCCAGAAACTTTTTTCCGGTGAACTGCGTGCCATTGTCGGTGATGATGGAGTTTGGGACCCCGAATCGATGGATGATGTTGGTGAAGAACGCCACCGCCTGCTCGGACCTGATGCTGGTCAATGGTCGGACCTCGATCCACTTGGAGAATTTGTCGATGGCGACCAGCAGGTGCGAGAAGCCCCGGGTGCCTTCTGCAAGGGACCGACGAGGTCTAGACCCCACACAGCAAATGACCAAGTGATGGGTATCGTCTGTAGGGCCTGAGCGGGCAGGCGTGTCTGCTTTGTGTAGAATTGACACCCCCGGTAGGAGTGAACAATCCTAGTGGCGTCGGCCACCACGGTTGGCCAGTAGAAACCTTGTCGGAAGGCATTCCCCACGAGGGCTCGAGGCACTGCGTGGTGGCCGCAAGCCCCCGATTGTATTTCTTGCAACAGCTCTCGTCCTTGGACGATGGATATGCATCGTTGGAGGATGCTCGAGGGGCTGCGGTGATAGAGTTCCTCTTCCTCACCCAGCAAGACGAATGACTTGGCGTGCCGAGCCAGCCGCCGAGCTTTGGTCTTGTCGAGGGGAAGCTCTCCTCGAAGGAGATATTCCAGGTATGGGGTCTGCCAGTTCGGATCTGGCGTGACCCCATTCTGTTCCTCCTCGACGGGCAAGGCCTCTTCTTCGATGGCCGAGGGTACCTCGGGTTCGGCCGAGGGTACCTTGGGCTGGGCCAAGGCTTCCTCGGGCTCGGGCGCGTCGTTGATCTTGACGGATGGTTGATGTAGGTCTCTGGAGAAGACGTCCGGGGGAACCGTCGTCTGCCCCGAGGCTATCTTCGCCAGCTCGTCCGCAGTCTCGTTGTACCGTCGGGCGACGTGGTTGAGCTCCAGTCCGTAGAACTTATCTTCCAGGCGCCGGACTTCATTGCAGTAGGCTTCCATCCTCCGGTCGCGGTAGTGGGAGTTCTTCATGACTTGGTCAATGACAAGCTGTGAGTCGCCACGAGCGTTGAGGCGCCGGACCCCTAGCTCGACGGCGATGCGCAGCCCGTTAACCAGAGCCTCGTACTCGGCCACGTTGTTTGATGCTGGAAAATGGAGGCGTATGATGTAGCGGAGATGCTTTCCAAGGGGTGAAACGAAGAGCAAGCCAGCGCCTGCTCCTGTTTTCATGAGTGACCCATCGAAGTACATGGTCCAGAGCTCAGGTTGGATTGGAGTTGTCGGTAATTGGGTGTCAGTCCACTCAGCCAGGAAGTCTACCAAGACCTGGGATTTTATGGCCTTCCGAGGAGCGAATGATAGCGTCTCGCCCATGAGTTCCACCGCCCACTTTGCTATCCTACCCGAGGCCTCACGGCACTGGATGATCTCCCCCAGGGGGAAGGATGACACCACAGTCACCGGATGAGACTCGAAGTAGTGTCGCAACTTCGCCGTGTCAGAATCACTGCGTAGAGCAGCTTCTGGATTTGTGGGTAGCGGACTTTGGTCTCGGAAAGGACTTTGCTGATGAAGTAGACTGGCCTCTAGACGAGCAGTGCATGTCCTTCTTCCCGTCTCTCGACTACGATCGCGGCGCTGACCACCTGAGTGGTCGCGGCTACGTAGATCAAGAGGGCTTCTCCTGCAGTGGGGGGCACCAGGATGGGTGTATTTGTAAGGAGCGCCTTAAGGTTTCCGAGGGCTTCCTCGGCCTCGGGGGTCCAAGTGAAGCGCTCGGCCTTCCTTAAGAGGCGGTACAGAGGCAAGCCTTTCTCGCCAAGGCGTGAGATGAAGCGGCTCAGAGCCGCAAGGCATCCCATGACCCTCTGTACTCCTTTCAAATCTTTGATCGGTCCCATGTTGGTGATGGCCGCGATTTTCTCCGGATTGGCATCGATGCCCCGCTCGGAGACGATGAATCCCAGGAGCATGCCTCGGGGGACTCCAAAGACACACTTCTCGGGATTGAGTTTTACGCCTTTCGCTCTCAGACACTTGAATGTCGTTTCAAGGTCAGAGAGGAGGTCGGAGGCTTTCCTCGTCTTGACAACGATGTCATCGACGTAAGCCTCGACCGTTCTGCCGATGTGCTCTCTGAACACGTGGTTCATGCACCTCTGGTAGGTGGCGCCTGCATTCCTCAAACCAAATGGCATTGTAGTGTAACAATACATGCCAAAAGGTGTGATGAAAGAAGTCGCGAGCTGGTCGGACTCTTTCATCTTGATTTGGTGATAGCCTGAGTAGGCATCGAGGAATGACAGGGTTTCGCACCCAACAGTGGAGTCCACAATTTGATCGATGCGAGGTAGAGGGTAGGGAACTTTTGGACATGCTTTGTTTAGACCAGTGTAGTCTACACACATCCTCCATTTTCCATCCTTCTTCCTTACAAGAATAGGGTTGGCTAACCACTCGCGATGGAATACCTCTTTGATGAACCCTGCCGCGAGTAGCATGTGGATCTCCTCACCTATGGCCCTGCGCTTTTCTTCGTCAAAACGGCGCAAGGTTTGCTTCATGGGTCGGGCTCCAGCTCTGATGTCGAGTGAGTGCTCTGCGACATCCCTCGGTATGCCGGGCATAACCGAGGGACTCCACGCAAAGACTTCGGCGTTTGCGCGGAGAAAGTCGACGAGCACTGCTTCCTATTTGGGGTCGAGCTCGGAGCCGATCCGGACTTTCCTGCTGGCGTTGTTGCTGGGGTCGAGAGTGACGGACTTGACCGCCTCAACTGGTTTGAAGTTGCCGGCGTGCCGCTTCGCGTCGGGTGCCTCCTTGGAGAGGCGTTCCAGGTCGGCGATGAGGGTCTCGGACTCGGCGAGGGCCTCAGCATACTCCACGCACTCCACGTCGCATTCGTACGCGTGGTGGTATGTGGATCCGACGGTGATGATCCCGTTTGGGCCTGGCATCTTGAGCTTGAGGTAGGTGTAGTTGGGGACGACCATGAACTTGGCGTAGCACGACCTTCCCAACACCGCATGGTAGGTTCCTCGGAACCCGACGACCTCGAAGGTGAGAGCTTCCTTTCGGAAGTTAGAGGGAGTCCCGAAGCAGACGGGTAAGTCGATCCGTCCGAGGGGCATGATTCGCTTCCCGGGCGCGATCCCATGGAAGGGTGCCGCACCAGCCCGGACCTCGGACCTATCAACCCCCAAGAGTTCCAGGGTCTCGGCGTAGATGATGTTAAGGCTGCTGCCTCCGTCCATGAGGACTTTGGAGAGCCTAACGTTGCCGATGATCGGATCGACGACGAGCGGGTACCTTCCTGGGCTTGGCACGAAGTCGGGATGGTCGCCTCGGTCGAAGGTGATAGGCTTGTCGGACCAGTCTAGGTAGACTGGCGCTGCCACCTTCACCAAGCAGACCTCCCGGCGCTCCTGCTTGCGGTGCCGAGCCGAGGCGTTCGCCACCTGCCCGCCGTAGATCATGAAGCAGTTGAAGACCTCCGAGAACTCCTCTTCCTTGCCGCCCTCCTTCTTGTCGTTGTCATGGACCTTGATATCTTCCGCCGGGGGCCCGTTCTTATGGAAGTAGCGCCGGAGCATGACACATTCTTTGAGGGTCTGCTTGACGGGCCCCTGGTGATAGGGGCACGGCTCCTTGAGCATCTTGTCGAACGCCCCGGCCCCTCCAGGAGGTTTCCGAGGGTTCCTGTGCTCGGCCGCAGCGACGAGATTCGCGTCGGCGGCGTCGCGTTTCACTTGCGACTTGTTCTTGGCCTTCTTCTTCGTGCCCCGCGGGGTGGACGCCTCGGGGGCGTCTTTCTTCGGCTCTCCCTGAGGCTGCTTGTCCTTTCGGAAGATGGCTTCAACCGCCTCTTGACCCGAGGCGAACTTGGTGGCGACGTCCATCAGTTCGCTCGCACGGGTGGGAGTCTTGCGCCCCAGTTTGCTCACCAGGTCTCGGCAAGTGGTGCCGGCGAGGAAAGCCCCGATGACATCCTAGTCGGTAACGTTGGGCAGCTCGGTGCGCTGCTTCGAAAACCGCCGGATGTACTCTCGGAGGGACTCCCCTGGCTGCTGGCGGCAGCTTCGGAGATCCCCGAGTTCCCAGGGCGCACGTACGTGCCTTGGAAGTTTCCCGCGAAAGCCTTGACCAGATCGTCCTAGTCGGAGATCTGCGCAGGAGGCAGATGCTCCAGCCAGGCTCGGGCGGCGTCGGAGAGGAAAAGGGGTAGATTACGGATGATGAGGTTGTCATCATCCGCCCCTCCCAACTGGCATGCCAGTGGGTAGTCCGCAAGCCACAGCTCCGGCCTCGTCTCCCCCGAGTACTTGGTGATGGTAGTCGGGGCTCGGAAACGGGTAGGGAACGGCGCTCGTCGTATGGCCCGGCTGAAGACCCGCGGACCGGATGGTTCGGGCGAAGGACTGCGATCCTACTCGCTGTTGCAGCGTCCCCCACGCCTGAGGTGGTAGCCTCGACGCACCTTCTCGTCGAGGCGGGCTCGATGGTCGAGATGGTGGTGCTCGTTGCCGAGGCGATCCCGGGCGGTAGGCGCCTCGTCCTGCGTGCGCTCGGGATGAACTGAGGCTTCCCGAATGCGTTGGGAGGACACCGCGTGATGCTCCGAGGGGTCAGCTCACCTCCGGAAGGTGGAGCTCTCGGCTCGTCGAACTGCGGCGCCTTCCAGGAGATCCCTGAGTTCGCCCTGGATGCGTCGTCCCTCAGTGGTGGATGGTTCCGGCATGGCTCGAAGTAGCATCGCCGCTGCAGCTAGGTCCTGGCCAGACCCGCTGACGGCTGGGGGCAGCGCTGCCCTGGCGTTGTCGACGATGCGGCGTCGGATGTCTTGGGCCCGATGACAGGCTTCTCCGACGAGTGTTCGGCCTGCCCACTCTTGTTCGATATTCTGTCGGAGCTGCACAAGCCGGCCTTCTTCCCTGTCGACCCGGGCCTGCATCTCGCGGATTTGCTCGAGCTGTATGTCCTGACGCGCCGCAGGGACCGGGACCACAGCTAGCTCCCGCAGGATGTCAACGTGAGATGCGGGCCTAGGGGGATCGTCAACCTTCGGCATATCGAGGTGGTTGCCTTCGTTGTGATCTCCCTAATCGACGTGGAAACATTCGTGACTTGGGCCGTAACCCTCGTTGTCAAGGTCATGGCCATCGTCAGAGCAACCGGAGAGGCAGTGGTCACGTGCGGTCATGAAGTCCCGCATGGCACCGAGGTCATTGAGGCCAGAGAAATCCCAACCGGAGTCGGGGTCGTCCTCTTCCTCGGAACCCGCCGGTCCAAAGGTTGAGACAGCTGTCAGTCGGTCCCAGGTCGACCACATGTGGTACTCCGGAAGGTTTGGATACGCCTTTACGAAGGCGCTCACCGTAGCGGGGTCGCTAGGTGGATCGAAGCTGAACCGAAAAGGTACGGGATGGAAAACGGACGGTACCTCTTGGTCGGTGGACGGTGGTGACATCGCGTCAGGGGCGGAGCACACCGTCATCTCAGGTACGAAGGTAACGCCCAGCAGATTCTTTGCGAGGGTGCTGGTGTCATCAGCCCGCTTGGGGTTGACGTGTTGCGGGGAAGTGACACCCGCCGTCGTCTCAGGTGCGAGGACAATGCCCGACGTGTCCCCCGGGGGAGTGCCGGCGTCGTCGACTCGCTCTGGTGCGACAGCCGTCAAGGTGCCGCCTCCTGCGTGGCCATGGTTGCCCCGTCTCCGCCTCCTCTGGCGAGGACGGTGGCGAGGACGACCGGAGCGCTCCTCTTCCGCCGCGGGGAGATGCTGTCCTAGAGCTCGCCGCCGCCGGGCGAGTCGGAGACCATCGTTGTCGTCGCGCCGCGGGGGGAGAAGTACCATGTCGTAGCTGCCGTCGAGGGACATGAGCTCGAGACTCCGGAAGCGGAGCACCGTCCTGGGCTGAAGAGGTTGCTGAAGACTCCCCATCTAGAACTCAACGGGGAGGTGTTCGTTAACACGCAGCAGGCCCCTACCTGGCGCACCAACTGTCGGCGTTTCGGACCCGGGGGGTCCCTGGACCGACGAGTGAAATCGCTGCGTGCCCCTGCCCCAGATGGGTTGGAGCGGGATGGAACACAAGAGGTGGGACAAGCCCTGTATTATCCTGCACCAGGGGTGCCGCTCGTAGTAGGGGTTACAAGCGCGTCGCGTGAGGGAGAGTGAGGCAGAGAGAGACAGAGAGCGGGAGCCCGTTCGTTCGCTCCTTCCCTCGCGCGAACCCCCCTCAGGGTGGCCCTGGACCTCCCTTTTATAGATGCAAGGAGAGGGTCCAGATGTACAACGGGGGGCGTAGCTATGCGCTAACGTGTCCGGCAAAGGAGTGCCTAAGCCCTGTGTACATGCCAACGTGGCTGTCGGGGGAGAGCTTGGGCCCTGTACACGTGATGGCGTGGCCATCGGAGGAGCGCCTGAGTCCTGTAGGAGCACAGCTGGTAGTGCGGCAAGGATCCTGCTGACGTCTTCTTGCTGCCATAAGGAGATGAGAGCCACCGGCGTCATGGTGCACGCGGGGCACCATCATTACCCGTCGCCGGGGCAAGCCAGATGGGACACCGGTCTTGTTCCTTGTAGCCTGAGCTGGCTAGGGATAGGGTAATCATGTATCCCTTGTTGGCGCGGTCGGTCCGAGCCCAAGGTCGGGCGAGGCGAAGACTTCTCTTGAGGCCGAGGCCGGGGTCGGGCGAGGACGTGATTCCTCCCGAGACCGAGGTTGAGGCCGAGTCCGGGGGTCGAGGCCGAGTCCGGGGGTCGGGCGAGGCGGAGACCTCCTCCCGAGGCTGGAGCCTGAGGTCGGGCGAGGCGAAAACCTCCTCCTGAGGCCGGAGCCTGAGGTCGGGCGAGGCGGAGCTTCCTATTGCGCCTGAGGCCGAACTCGGTGGTTGATCGTAACTTGTTGTCAGTCGTCGCCTGGGTGGTTGACACGACAGTCAGAGCAGAGCGAGCGGCGCTATTTTCCTGTCACATCAGACAGTAAAGAAGAGGGGCGAAGTGACTGCGGTCACTTCGGCCTGGCCGACTGAGGCGCGTGTGTCAGGATACGGCGTCAGACATCCCCTGCATTGAATGCGCCTGCGAAGCGGTCGGTTGGTGAGGCGGTCTGGCCAAGGTTGCTTCACAACGAAGCCTGCCCGTGCCGGGCTTCGAGAGAGCCGAGGGGGCGCCCCCTGCCTGAGGAGGTCCTCGGGCGAGGCGTGAACTCGTCTGGGACTACTGCTCTAGCCCGAGGCTGGGCTCGGGTGAGATCGCGTCCCTTGGGTAGACGAAGCATTGACTTGAACCACACCCGTCAGTTGGTCTGAGGGTGTTTACCAGCCATGATTAGGAGCGTTGGGAGTACCCCTAATTATGGTACCCGACATATATATAACATCTCGTTCCAACAGACTCTCCAACGTGTAAGTTAGCTTGGCGAGCGAGAGTTGCTAGCCAAATTTGGCTAGTGAGAGAGTTAATTTAGAGAGCCAGATAGCTTAGCAAGTTAAATGACTAGTCTGTTGGAGAACTATTATACTATTAAATAGCTAAAATTTAGCTTGACTAGCTATTTAGCTAGTCTCTTGGAGATGCTCTAACATGCCTAGCTTCAACTCACAAAAGCGCTCACTACCAGAATTTGGCTCTTTGCCGAGTGTCAAATATTTTTCTAAGTGTTTTTTTCGGGCACTCGGCAAAGAAGCTCTGCCGAGTGCCACGCAAAAAACCCTCGGTAAAAGAAAACACTCGGCGAAGAAACTCTTTGCCGAGTGCTTTTTTCCAACACTAGGCAAAGACAATTTAAAAAATACATTTTAAAGCAGTCAATTAATTCAAATGAAAAGGTTTTCAACTATAAATTTGTATAACTCATCATAATGTACAATTTATATATTGAACATTTCTTCATATGACAAAATAAAAATAAATTTGTTTATAAAACATATATCTCTCTTGTAGTTTATGAAACTACGAGAGAGATGTATAGAATTTGTGCATATTGTTAGAACCATCATGTGAGATGAATAAATGACCAAACAACCAAAATAAACTTTGTAGATCTTGAGAAGTTATAGAAGTTTGTAGTTGACAACTTTTTCATTTGAAGTCATATTGTCAACGAAAACTACGTCTGAATTTAAAAAATTTAAAATTTGAAGAAAACAACCTCAAAAGAAAAAACCACCAACATGAAAGTTATAGGTATTGAAGAGTTATAAAACTTTGTAGTTGACAATGTTTTGGTTCGAAATAATCTTGTCATGCAAAACTATATTTGAATTTTGAAATTTGAATTTTTCAAACTACCTCGGATAGAAAAACCACCAAAATAAAAGTTGTAGGTCTTGAAATGTAATGAAACTTTATAATTGACAACTTTTGATTTGAAATCATCTTATCATTGAAAAATTCGTGTGAAGTTTTCAAATTTAAAATTCAAATTTTGTAAATAGCCTCAGATGTAGAAACTATTAAAATAAAACTTGTAGATCTCAAAAAGTTATGCAACTTTATAGTTGGTCACATTTTCAAATGAACTCATTTAGTGCCTTAAATAATCAATTTACTCTCGATTTGTTATAGTACATGGGGAATGAAAACGTAATATAGACATAATTGATGTAGTAGTGTAGTGGTATAGGAGGGTATGCGTGAGAGAGACGTTGTGAGTTCGAATCTCACCATTCACAAAACATATAAAATTGATTCAAAATAATAGTGAAAATGATAGGGCAATGCCAGAACCCTACCCTGCAGGTTGCGGAACGGGTAGGCTAGGGCCACCTACTAGGGATACCAAAAGAGGAGGCCAATAGTCACTTGCTAAAATTGCTAGATCACCCAAGGAGAGGGCCCGCCCTGCGACGTTGGGGAAGGATGAGTTTAGGCTCATTTGACCCAGATAATAAGACGACCGAGCAGATCCCCCACAAAGGGGAAGGAGGTCGATCGAGGTTGGGAACCCTGACAAAAAGGCGACATAAGAAGAGGGAACAAAGCCCACATCGCCCGTGTGGGGAGGATGACTCCCCCTTCTTTTGAAGGGAACGTGGACAAACCGGTCGTGGGGTGGGTTGGACGAATCCTCTTAGAATCGAGGAGCAAAGGGGCTTAATAAGGTGGTGGAACTTACGAATTTGATAAAGCCCGACTTCGGGCGCATTGGGGGCACTCGGGGATGGGAAACACGTCCGGGATTACTCCCCCTTCATGCCTCTCTGCACCTCTATGATTTGTTCAAGCCAGCAAGCGACGTTCACATTTCCAGGAACAGTCGCGACACCAGCAGAAGGGGAGCCTATCGCCACCTGGTGCAAGGGGAGGGCACACACTATAAGAGGGGCTACTCCTTGCTAGAGATAGGAGCCAATGATGTCATATTCATGATGCCTATCCCCCATAGGATGAGCATAACCACAAGGTAGTCGAAGATCTAGCCCCTCTCACTGGGTGGAACGTCCCAACTCCAACTAAGAGGGGCTTCAGACGGGGCCTCTAGAGCGAAGTCAGGGAGCCTGGATCCTAACGTGATCCTTTGGCTCGCATCTCGCAAATAAAAACCATTGTTGATGCCAGCACTTGTTCGACAACAAAAGGGTGATCGGAATATATTCTCACGGCCTCTCATTCCGGAGACAGATTCTCGCACAACCGATTGGCCACGCCTCCACCGCCTTTCTCTCCTCCCTTCTCTGCAATAGCTCAACACAAAAAATGTGTCGTAAGTTAAAATGGGGCTATACCCCCAGGTAACCTTCACATAACGCAAAAACAACAATATGTTGAATCCCATTTGGATTCAGGTGAAGAAGTTGCACCTGGAGATAACTGAAAAGAGCTGCAACGACGGGGGAAGAGAAAGGGCAAAGCCTCGTTCGTGAAAATGAATGAACGAAACCACGTAACCCGAAGGAGGAGTTAGGATCTCCTCGGCACCGGGAAGTAGCCATCCACCATCGTCCACCAAGCCCAGACGATGAGAGCCTTCAGGCACCCTTGATCCACCGAGGATCGTCGCTAATGGGACATGGGGAAGCTTGGTGGAAGTGTGATGATGTATAGGAGACCAAGTGAAAGCAATGGGAAGACAACAGAGGAAGGGGACTCCAAAAATCAAGACCTTCTCTAAAAAGAAGTCACTGGGGTTTGTTGAAGCCAAAGCCAACACCCCTTTGTTTATCTTTCAACATGGCACTGAGACAGTCTACGTATTACTCTATGTTGATTATATCATCCTCACTTCCTCCAGTATGGCTCTCTTACGCGAGTGATTGCAGCTCTTGAGAAAGATTTTCCTATGAAGGATCTTGAGCCTCTTCAACATTTTCTTGGGATTGTAGTAGAACGTAGACCAAATGGCCTTTTTCTCCAACAGCGTACATATGCTCTTGGTATCATTAACCGTGCAGGTATGGCAGGTTGCAAACCCTTCTCAAAGCCAGTTGATCTTCAGTCCAAGTTGTCTGTTGACTCTAGTCCTGCAGTTCAGGATGCCACTCACTTCCGGAGTCTAGCCGACACACTTCAGTACTTGATGTTCACCCGTCCTGATATTGCCTATGCAGTTCAGTAAGTTTGCCTCCACATGCATCACCCCCAGGAACCTCATATGACTGCTCTAAAGCGTATCATTTGTCACCTTCAGGGTACTGTTGACCATGGTCTTCTACTTTGGTGTTCCTCATTTGTCATTGAGCTTGTGGTGTATACTAATGCAGATTGGGAAGGTTGTCTTGACACTCGATTGTCTACTTTTGGCTATGCAGTTTTTCTCTAGTAACCTTGTCTCCTGGTCCTCCAAGCGTCAAAATGTTTTTTCTTGCTCCAGTGCTGAAGTCGAATATTGTGTTGTTGTCAAGGTTAGGCCCTGTTTGGGAACAAAGTTTTTGAAAACCACAGTTTTTGAAATACTACAGTATACTTTAGCCATGACAATACCGCAGTTTACAATACCACAATTTTGGAAACTGAGGTCCAGACCTAAGTTTAGAATACCTTAAAACAACTATAGTATTTGCAATACTTCAGTTTTGAAAACAGAGATTTTAGCCAGCTTGCCAAACACCATTATGTATATAATACTGCAGTATTTGAGAATACTGCAGTATTCTTCCAAAACTGTGAAAAAACTTTACTCCCAAACACCCCCTTAGTTGCTTACATCAACTCTTGCTGGAACTTTGACTCCCCCTTCACACGAGCATTTTTGTCTATTGTGACAACATTAGTGACATCTATTTATCCACCGATCCAGTTCAACATCACCGTACGAAGCATGTTGAAATTAAACTCCACTTTGTTCGAGAACGTGTTGCTATTGGTGATGTTTGGGTTTTACATGTCCCAACCACATCTCAGTTTGTTGACATCTTCACGAAAGAGCTTCCATCATAAGTGTTTCTTGAGTTCAAGTCCAGTCTTAACATTTGCAGTGGCTAGATGTTTCAATTGCGGGAGGTGTTAGATTATTACTATAATATGTACTTTCTATAATCTATAGGCTACTTTCCACCCTCCTGCGCGTGAGGACAAGTATGTAAACTTTGTCAGGTATAACAGCTAGTGTAGTCCTATATGGCATCTAGGATAAACTACTTTAGTATAGCTATCAGGGACTGCTGTCTATGGTAGTTAGGATCTGATTGCCAGGCTGTCGCACCTTCCCTGGTGCGCTACCATCCTGGCTATATATTGTACTCCCTTCTTTATCTAATAGATTATTATTCTATTCTGTCCCCAATTACCTGTCCTACATACACATTTTCCATTTTCACTGTATTGAGGGCTTAGATGAAATTTTAGAAAACAAACAATGATTGTCTAGAGGAAAACAGAGTAAAAAAACAAACCATATATCAATTGAGCAATTGAACCATGGAGCTTTCGCACTCTAGAAACCTCATCGAAGAAAGTATCATATCCCAAGAGCTAATTTGTGCGGTATGATTATGGAGAATCTTAAATTTTTATTTTTACCAAGAAAATTGATGGAGAAAAACTAAGCACCACCAATCAAGTCAATCGCCAATAATCTCTAAACTATCAATATAGCATTAGAATTTCATGTTTTATAACGACATTTCACCTTACAAATAGTGTATCTCTAGTTCCATGACTTAAAGTGAGAAAAGTATATTTAAAAGCAATTGGGTTAGAAGCTCACTAATAATCCAATTATGGCAGTTACATGAATCGCTTGTTGAAATTACTTGTGATGGCAGGGACCCATTTCCTACAAGCTCAAGGAGCTCAAGGCCTTCAATGGCATGTTTGGTCACGTCGCAACTCACCACATCTACAACTACAATTGGCCTTTATATTAGTAGAAATGTTATACAACCACAATTGATGTGCAAGATTTTTATTAGAGGGGGAGGAGGGGGAGAGAACGCCTCCAGCCCCGTCTGTACTGTACGCACGCAACGACGAAATGCTGAACGCGTGCAACGTGCAGACGGCACGAGTACACCATGGAAAGCCGGTGCGTGGAATGCCCTACACGTGTGGCCGGTTGGGGTCTCATGCGCTGCCACACGCGCAGACACGAACTCCTTGTGGCCGTGCTTGTGTTGGCATGGCAGGGCCGCTTCTTGGATCTGGCGAGAACTGCATGCCAACTGCAGACCGGACAAACCTGATGATCATCTCTGCTCAGCTCTGCAGAAGCTGAAACACCCGTAGCCATGCAAAGGCATTTCTCTATTTTTTTTAAATGAATTCAACAGCGGTAACATTTCTTGGTTCTGCAACTGCATGCAACTCAGGAGTGCATAGCCAGGTGAGTAGTATTTACAACATGCTGTGTTCAATCAGGGGAGTTCAGCACCAAAGAACGGCCTAAATCCAAAAGTTTACTGAACGAACAAGAAACAAAAAAAGAAATCTTATCTATATAAAGGTAAAAAAGGAATGCTTTTCCGAAAATGTGAAATATATAGATGTAAGAATTGAAAGAGCGGGTTCAGGATATATACATCACCAAGTTCCATGTGCAGAGGGCAAAAATCAGGGAAATTTTGAAGAGGGAGGCCTGGCATGGTGGACGAGAGCCCTCTGGCTAGCCAAGAAGACCTGCCGATGCAGCCACATTGCATCATCCACGCCGCAAAAACTCACCTTGTGCAACCGTCGCCATGGCTGCCGGACGGAACTGCCAACAGAGGGCGTGCATAGGCAAGTCATTCTTGGCTACCAAAAGGGGCTCTCCATCTCCATGTGAGGCCGCCCTCCTCTTTTTCTTCTTAACCTTCAGCCATGCCTGCAAGTTCTGTGGCGTTTGGTGTCTGTATGTGTGTGTGTGGCAGCACTGGTTGCATACGCCTGGTATTTATGGTGTGGACAAGGAGAGGGGTCAGGTATTTTGGGTGAGCAGCATCTGCCATATCTTGTTCTTCAGTTTCAAGGATTGAACTAGCAGGCTAAAGCGTCTCAAAATGTTGAAGTCCCCTTAAGTATATATCTAAGTATAATATTTAATCATTTCATCAGTTTAAATAGTGTTAACTTGGTTGGTTCAACCGTCCACTGCTACGAAATGGAATATATCTAGTACCATTTTATGCCGGTATTCGTAAAAAATTATATCCATTAGGTTACCACGCATGCTCGTGGGTATAGAATCCCACCTGTACCCATATCCGCGTGTGTAATTTTACCCATTGAGAAACGTGCACCCGTTAGGAAAGTCTCAAATTGTAATATATCAATCACTCAAAATATCAAACAAACATATAAAAATAAGTTTAACTTCAAATATAACATCTCATATGATTACATAATATGGTATTTAAACAAACAATAGTCGAATACGGATTTTCTTTTAGCTAAGATGAGTTATTAGATGGTAATAGTGATATGATGTCGGTATGTTTTACCCGCGGTTAGACGAGTATGGGTAGTACCTATTAACATACTCACGGTTAAAGAAATCATCTCATACCTACCTTCTAATTAGGTAAAACCCTTTGAGTATTTGAGTTTCAGATACTCATTGTCATCCTTACTATGAACTGCTATCCTGCTCACATAAGCCCGCAGCCCAGCCTCTACTATCTTGCTCATGTAACGTAAATCCGAAGCAAATGCTACATGTAAGCCAGATCCCAAGTCAGGACTTATAATAGAATACATCTAGAAAACATAATTCATGTCGCGGTGCCACCACCATGTTGAAGAACTGGACAGTCTAGACACGGCTGCAAACGCCAAGACATGCCATCGACGATCGACCTTCGCACATACACGTACATGTATACCATATGTAGGAGCTAGCTAATTGCATTTACTATTTGGCCCATCAAAATGTGTCTATGTATATAGTTATTGTATATACATAGGTCAAAAGGACATCCATATAAGCTTTCGTCCAGGGCCCCTAAAATCTTAGGCATAGCCCTGATTGCTAGAATATTATTTGAACCTCTTCCAAGAGCTACAGAGAGTTGTAGTGCATGCCCGGTTTGGAACCCCTTTTTAGATTGTGACCGCCAAAAGCTGATCTGAGTGCAAAACGCTCTGATTTAGGGTCAATTTTTCCCTGAACTGATTTTTCCGGCAGCTTGGTTTTCAAGGTGAATGCCAAATCGGTTTACAGGCCTCTTTGGGACGAAACGAGCTGTTCCCGTGAGAATACCCCTGTACCCCTTCGCATCTGCACGCACGTGCTTGGCCCACTACTGCGGTTTCTCATGCCTCTCCCCGAGGATGCCATCGCCACCACCCGTCTTGCTCACCCTCATCGCATCTAGTATCTCCCTCACTCTATGTTCCATGATTGGGAAGCAGGGTACCATCCTCTATAGCCAGCATGTCACACCTCGACCAAGAGATGTTGTAACGCCCTGAATTTGTGGGGTATAATTTTTCTTCTCCGATACTCACCAAATTGAGGCGTTACTCTCTTTTCTCTTCCTGTTTTGCTCCTTCTTCCAATTTTCAAAGCAGTATAGTGACCGGTGTTCGTATCGCGTGTAAACAAAAACCTAAGTTGACATGGGTTTTGCTTCATGCTGAAGCATATTTCTTTTGTCTAATGTTGTGTCTAATCGCGCGTCCGTCTCGTTTCAGTCTTCGATTCACGATTCGTTTTCGATTAGTGGTCGTGCGTGCAGTGGGTTTTCGGCCCGGCCCCTAGCGCCCCTTCCCCCATGTGCGCCCCCTCCCCCTATCTTATTTTCTTTTCCCGTACATCAACTTCCCTCTCCCTCTCTTCCACCTACCTTGCCCTAGGTGTGATCTGGTGGACGGTTACCGCTGATCGTCGAGCCCCGAGATGAGCTCGCCCTCTCCTCGCCTCTCCTCTCCTCTCCCTCCTTTCCTCCCTCCCCTGCGTGTGGCCCCCGCGTGGCCCCTGCGCGCCTCCCCGGTGTGGCCCTCGGCGCGGCCCCAGTGCATCCCCGGCGCGCGCAGTCCCGTTCCCGCTCGCGCAGCCCTAGCGCGCGTGGTGTTTAAAATTCAGTTTGATTAGTTTTAAATTTGATTTGATCTATGTGTTGCGTCGCGCGCTTCGTCGCGCGACGATACATTTTAAAATGCAAATTTATTAGTGTGCTGTGTCGCGCGCTTCGCCGCGTGACGGTTCACTTTAATTTTAGATTATTTAATGTGTTGCGTCGCACGTTTCATCGCGCGACGTTTTATTTTAAATTCAGTTTAAGTGGCGTATGTTGTCGTACGCTTCGTTGCGCGACACTTTACGTTATTCTCATATTTAATTCAAGTGTTTCGTTGTGCGCTCCGTCGCGCGACGATTCGCTTAATTGTTGCGTCACGCGCTTCGTCGCACGACGATTCATTTTAATTTTAGCTTAACTCGTGCGTGTTGTCGCGCGCCTCGTCGTGCGGCAACTCGTCCCAATTTTCAGTTAGTTCGCGTGTGTCGTCGTGCGTTTCGCCACGTGACAATGCTTTTAAATTTAACTTGAATTGTTTATAATAATTAAATGCGTAGCGTAACTTTATTTTATGCATAGCGCGATTGTCAAATTAATATGGTTATGTTTAGGCAAGTACGTTAATTTATAGCTGCTTAACGTAATTGCCCTTCGACCGTAGTGAAAGTTCCCTTTGACCCGGGAACAGGATCTGGATGTCGCCTAGAGGGGAGGGGTGAATAGGCGAATAAAACTTATCACTTTAAAACTTAAATTCTTACTCTACTCGAAGACAGATTGGCAGTGGAATGAAGAATCCTTCGAGTAGGTTGCAGCGGAATATGAGTTCCTGTCTTAAACTGTCCTGCACTTCAAATAAAGCTTATACCACAGATAAGTGTTGAAGTGTAGATATAAAAGCGAGTAAGACAGAGAATGAATACACAGCACAGAGCAGAGCACACAGACACAGGGATTTATCCCGAGGTTCGGCCAAGCCTGAAATGCTTGCCTAGTCCCCGTTGGAGTTAGCCACACCTGGGCTTGGAGTCTATTTCAACTCCTTCCTCCGTTTGCTCAGATCTGTCAGTATGACAGATAGAGCCTTCCACTATGTAGAGTTGGGTTACAACAACGCCGCGGCTGCTTACAATCTTCTTGGCAGCACCCCGGCAGAGTAACGATACGCTCAAGACCTTGCTCTAGCTCTTAGCAGCACTTCTCCTCTCTCTAAAGGCTTATAGCAGTGCCTTCTACACAAACTATAGAGTTACACACAAGAGGGAGAGTGAGAATTGATTTGAGTGAAGTCTACACTTGTTGGCTACACTTCTACACTGCTTGAGGCGCCTAGGGGTCCCTTTTATAGGCACAAGAGGCCTAGGAGCCGTTGGAAGCAATCCAGGAAGGCAAATCTTGCCTTCTGTCGGGTGGCGCACCGGACAGTCCGGTGCACCACCGGACACTGTCCGGTGCCTGATCTCCTTCCATAAATGGAGCAGTCGACCGTTGCAGTCCTGGAGCCGTTGGCGCACCGGACAGTCCGGTGCCCCCATATGACCGTTGGCTCGGCCACGCGTCACGCGTGGATTGCGCGGCCGACCGTTGGCTCACCGGACCGTCCGGTGCACACCGGACAGTCCGGTGAATTATAGCCGTACGTCGCCGGTGAATTCCCGAGAGCGGCCAGTTCGCTCGAGCCAGCCTGGCGCACTGGACACTGTCCGGTGCACCACCGGACACTGTCCGGTGAGCCACCGGACAGTCCGGTGTACCCAGACTGAGCAGAACCTTGGCTATACACAGCCAAGCCTTTTTCATCTCTTTTCCTTTTCTTCTTCTTTCTGTTTCTAACACTTAGACAAGTATATTAGCACACCAAAACCAATGTACTAAGTCTAGAAACATACGTTCTCTTAATTATTACATCCATAGCATTTCACATGCTTGAGCTTTGATGTTGGACTCATAAATCATTAAGTCGGCTTGACTTGATCTAGATTGACATTTCTTAGCTCCAACATCCTGCAAAGGTCACACAGAACATCTCCAAACATAGGAACAACCCAAACTAAAGATTAAGGTGAACTTAGCTCTTTTGGGCTGCTTCCAGTTCTGGTTTTGACACTTGTTCTCCTTCTAGTGACCTTGATCTCCTTCTTAGAGCTTGATCTTGAGCCTTATGACTTACACCACATAACTGTAGCTGTTACCTCATTGGCTGTAAGTCACGTCCTTATGTAGTGATCCTTGGTGTGTTATAGCTCTTCTCAACTCGATCACCCTTGACTTTGCAAGCCTTCTTCTTCACCCTTGGCTTTGGGTTCCTCAGCCTCCTTGACCTTCTCCCGTGCACTTGGTACCTCGAAGCGTCTCTTGCCTCCGTCCTTGGCTTGATCAGTTGTCTCCGAGCTACGCACCCGAGTCTCTCTTTATGCAATGTCCATCTTACTTGTGATGTCCATTATGTATCCATAATCTAGTTCTTGGACCATCACATTTGTTCACTTGTGTTGAACCCTGTAGGCTTTACCTTAAGCACCTGTTCAACACTTAGTACACTTGTTAGTCCTTTAATTGAGTTGTCATCCAAACACCAAAACTCACAAGAGAGCTTTCAATCTCCCCCTTTTTGGTGATTGATGGCAACACAATTAAAGCTTACATAAGAATAAGATTTAAAGCACAAATTTTGAATTCTAAGTTTATAGAATGCTGCCCCTAAATATGTGCTTACTTCAAAAACATAATCTTGACCTCAGACGCCAATTTGCACATACTTAGGAAAATTAAAACATTTCTACACCTTAGCACTTTTTAGGATGCATCAAACCATGATGCTATAACACACAAATGCACATAATCAGAGTTAAACACATTCAATTTAGTGGATATATCACAGTAATATCAACCTACCACTATTCATCATTAAGATACCAATTCAAACTAATACCAATTTAAACTAAGACACTAATTTGAAGCAATCTTAAAGCACCATTGACCACATGACTATCTATTACACTATAGAAGCCAAATAATTCATCGCAGCGGAAACACTAGTCCATATGATGCAACACATATAATACTGCAAGA
Organism: Zea luxurians; assembly: GCA_029449295.1. Taxonomy (NCBI): domain Eukaryota; kingdom Viridiplantae; phylum Streptophyta; class Magnoliopsida; order Poales; family Poaceae; genus Zea; species Zea luxurians. The sequence continues at coordinate 40,600,344 of JAOPSE010000024.1, forward strand.
AGCATACACACTTGGCAAAGCTCAAACTAACACATCACCCCTTAGGATAAGCTTTCCTCTCAGGTTGAGGTAAGCTTTAATGCACAACTTCTCCCCCTTTCACATCAAACACCAAAAACCATACTCAAGCAAAAACATAGGATGATGTCAAGGGTGTTTAGGAGGAAAAACACACTATCAACACTCCCCCTTACTTATTGAACATATGCACTATCAACATATATGCAAAAAGATTAATACTCCTTTTGTACCTTTACCATGTTGTAGTGTACTTCCCATCTTGAAAGTATTTAATCTCTCGAGAGCTTCTCCACACTTGTGCCTGATTCTTTATCCTAACTTTTTCTTGTTGCTAAGACACCAAACTTAGAACAAGTTATAGTATTGGGCACAAGAAGAAACTTCTATTCTAATGATTATCAAAAGATGTCAATTGAAGCAAACTATCATGGCTACCAATTGAAAGATACCAATTGCAAAGTTCATTTATTATCATAACTCCATGATATTTAAGAATAAGCATCTATTATCACCAGATATTATAGAGCATGAGCAACCTAAAAATATGCACTTATTCACAACTTGAGATACCAATTTCTTGACTTACAGAGGTACCCAAGTCCTGATTGCTCCATTTCTTGCTCATCTTCTCTTTTCCACCTAGAGACTATACAAGATTGCTCAAGAAACAGTTAGTCTCAAAAGACACAAGTTATGTGTGCTCCCCCTCAAGTTGTGCATCAAGTATTTGAATGACTTGCACTTTGCACATTCTAGCTTCCTCAGAACTAGAGGGAATCACAACATACCTTGGTCAAAGCATACTCTATCACTTTCATCACCCGAAGATGCCAATTTGAATATCAAATGAAAAGCCACTTAACACCAATTGATGAAGGGTTGACTAAATACAACAATGCATGCCTCAGTGGCACCTAAGCCAATTGAATACTCACAGGAAGTATAACATTTACATGCAACTTAGACATGCTTCATACTTAACTATCATTGCATCACATATACTAATTGAAAAACAACATGATCATGTCTAAGCACATCATAGTTAAGAAGGTTCTTTAGGTATACCAAAAGAAACAACATTTTAAGGCATAAGTCTCCTAAGCCACGATACTACCAATGAAATGCAAGAACACAGCTATGATCACTGTCAATGGAACTTCAAGATATTCAATAAAATTGCACAGTTCCATTTTCCATACCTTTGCCTTTATGAGAGCACTTGTTATCACCAATTCAGGCTCCTTTTGCTCATGCACCTCATAGCTCAAAAGGGCACGACATGGATTTGAAATTCACACAGTACCAAACTAGGGTAATCATGTGAACATGGACTAAACAAAATGTCATATTTGCACATAGCATGACTTACAAAAAGTTACAGGTTAATCCATATTCACCAAGAGAGTTAATCGTTGTGGATATAACAAATGAAAGAGCTACCCATGAAGGATTCAAAAGATATATCCTATATAGCACCAGTCATGATTAAGCAGACATCATTATAATTCATTTAACACAGGCAATCATAAAGCATAACTACTCCAAAGACAGGTAGCACAACAAGCCAACTTAAGAGCAATACTAAATTGCAATTATGTACTTAAAATACACGGGTACCATCCTTTGAAGAGCAAGTTGTAGATTCTCATCGAAGTCCTTTACTTGATTCACCAATAATGATTCAGGACCTATACACCTTATTTTACTTGAGATGAACATGGGATTAGTGTTCCACAATAATTCAACCTTGGGTCAATAAACACCAAAACAATTAACAGCTTAAGCATAGAGTTTTAGATAACCGTCTTAAGCTCTCCCATGGTCTCCAGTCCATCTCAAGGCACCTGCATGGTCTAGTTAGCACAGTTTGGTACCCATCTCGGGATGGGTACATAATGATCATCTAAATGTGCCTTTGGTACCCAAATTGCCTTTGTGCTAGTTCTAGGTGATCTCGTTATAGATCTAGCACAAGTGTATGATTTGAGTCTCCTACGCGAATAAGATTGACACAAATTCACTTGCTTAGGAATCTTACCTTTATAACATACCTTGGATAGATGACCTGCTCACCACACTTGTAGCAGAAGCGTCGCTCAACCTGACATGACGCTTGCTGTGTGTCATTTTCCTTGGTGAGGGTCACCTTGGAGGATGCACATCCTTGATTCTTCATGACCGGACATGAAGTGATCGTGTGGTCCTTATTGTTGCATCCAAAGCAACTTCTTGTCCCTTCATCCTTGTCTTTGTACGGACAAGACGCGATGAGGTGGCCTATCTCCTTGCATTTGAAGCACCTCCTTTTTCCTCTTCCCTTTTTGTGCTTGAATGACATGGAGAGATGATCAGTGCAAACAACATGACTAATTGAATTTTTACCTTTTTCCTTTTTCATGTTGATTTCTTCATTTATAGCTTTGGGAACATTCTTCTTATTGAGCTTAACACTTGCTGCAGTTTTTCCTTTCTCAAGCTTCTTCACGCGCCCGTGGATATCTTGAGAGAGTTGAGCAATGTGTCTTCTCCTTAGTTGTCTTTGCTTCTTGTTCCCACAGAATTTCTTTTGTGACCCTAAAACTTGTTGCTCAATCAATGATTGGCTTTCTTTTTGAGCAACAGGGGTTAGCACATGGTGATATACAATTCAAATGCGCACACGTGCGAGAATTAGGTTCACATGAATTTAAATTTGCAATTATAACCTCATGAGCAATATTAAGCACGATATGGTCACCAACTAATTTATTATGAGAATATGACAACATATCATACTTTTTACCTAGAGCACATTTTTCTAAGTCCATTGTTTTTACTTGACTCTTAAGCATAGAATTTTCCGTTTTAAGTTGAGCAATATTAGATAATGCATCATGACTATTTCTTTGCTCAATTAAAACATATTCATACCTTTGGACCAAATCATCATGAGAGCACTTTAGCTTCTCATGTTCTTTGGTCATCTTCTCCAGGCTGTTGTTGGTTTTGATGAGGGACTCCTCTAGCCTGAGAAGCGTCTCGCCTTGTTCCTTGTTCCTTCTCAACAGCTTAACCAAGAGTGCCTTGTCCTCTTCGTTGAGATGGATGTAGAAACGTCGAATCTCCTCTTCTTCCACATCATCGATCTCATTTTCCCTATCCTTAATGTCAGTGGAAGCTAAATAGGAAAATGTACCTTGAGGTGATGAAAATTCATCCTCGCTATCATCCTCATATTCCTCCTCATCATGGCTTTTGTCTCCACCGTCATTGTTAGCAATAAAACATTTATCACTAGTGGAGAACAAACCTGTCGACGAGGTGGATTCATCGTTTGGGTGCCATCGTTCTTGTTCCTCTCCCTTTGAATGGTTAGTATCACAAGTAATGTAGGGAGTAGGAGCATCACAGTTTGCCACAAAATATTTTTCTTTAATCCTATTCCATAAATCATGAGCATCAACAAATAGATCACTATCACTACTCATGATGGCAAAATAGGCACCTCTAGATAGAGAATCAACTAAGATGTTGCATGCATGGTGATTTAGAGTTAGACATCTTAGTTCTTCATTGGAAGGATTTTTACTAATGTTAGAGGGAAAAATACTACTACTAAAGACCTGTCTCAAATCAGGATCAACACTCATGAAAGCACTATAAATAGAGACAGACCAAGACTTGTAATTAGAACCATCGCCTAAAAGAAGTTCTACAGTTACCTCTTGTGACGACATCGTCATCTCCGGACGGCTAAGCCCACACTGGAGAGGCCTAGCTCTGATACCAATTGAAAGTTCCCTTTGACCCGGGAACAGGATCTGGATGTCGCCTAGAGGGGAGGGGTGAATAGGCGAATAAAACTTATCACTTTAAAACTTAAATTCTTACTCTACTCGAAGACAGATTGGCAGTGGAATGAAGAATCCTTCGAGTAGGTTGCAGCGGAATAGGAGTTCCTGTCTTAAACTGTCCTGCACTTCAAATAAAGCTTATACCACAGATAAGTGTTGAAGTGCAGATATAAAAGCGAGTAAGACAGAGAATGAATACACAGCACAGAGCAGAGCACACAGACACAGGGATTTCTCCCGAGGTTCGGCCAAGCCTGAAATGCTTGCCTAGTCCACGTTGGAGTTAGCCACACCTAGGCTTGGAGTCTATTTCAACTCCTTCCTCCGTTTGCTCAGATCTGTCAGTATGACAGATAGAGCCTTCCACTATGTAGAGTTGGGTTACAACAACGCCGCGGCTGCTTACAATCTTCTTGGCAGCACCCCGACAGAGTAACGATACGCTCAAGACCTTGCTCTAACTCTTAGCAGCACTTCTCCTCTCTCTAAAGGCTTATAGCAGTGCCTTCTACACAAACTATAGAGTTACACACAAGAGGGAGAGTGAGAATTGATTTGAGTGAAGTCTACACTTGTTGGCTACACTTCTGCACTGCTTGAGGCACCTAGGGGTCCCTTTTATAGGCACAAGAGGCCTAGGAGCCGTTGGAAGCAATCCAGGAAGGCAAATCTTGCCTTCTGTCGGGTGGCGCACCGGACAGTCCGGTGCACAACCGGACACTGTCCGGTGCCTGATCTCCTTCCATAAATGGAGCAGTCGACCGTTGCAGTCCTGGAGCCGTTGGCGCACCGGACACTGTCCGGTGCACACCGGACAGTCCGGTGCCCCCATATGACCGTTGGCTCGGCCACGCGTCACGCGCGGATTGCGCGGCCGACCGTTGGCCCGGCCGACCATTGGCTCACCGGACCGTCCGGTGCACACCGGACAGTCCGGTGAATTATAGCCGTACGTCGCCGGTGAATTCCCGAGAGTGACCAGTTCGCTCGAGCCAGCCTGGCGCACCGGACACTGTCCGGTGCACCACCGGACAGTCCGGTGTACCTAGACTGAGCAGAACCTTGGTTGTACACAGCCAAGCCTTTTTCATCTCTTTTCCTTTTCTTCTTCTTTCTGTTTCTAACACTTAGACAAGTATATTAGCACACCAAAACCAATGTACTAAGTCTAGAAACATACCTTCTCTTAATTATTACATCCATAGCATTTCACATGCTTGAGCTTTGATGTTGGACTCATAAATCATTAAGTCTGCTTGACTTGATCTAGATTGACATTTCTTAGCTCCAACATCCTGCAAAGATCACATAGAACATCTTCAAACATAGGAACAACCCAAACTAAAGATTAAGGTGAACTTAGCTCTTTTGGGTTGCTTCCAGTTCTGGTTTTGACACTTGTTCTCCTTCTAGTGACCTTGATCTCCTTCTTAGAGCTTGATCTTGAGCCTTATGACTTACACCACATAACTGTAGCTGTTACCTCATTGGCTGTAAGTCACGTCCTTATGTAGTGATCCTTGGTGTGTTATAGCTCTTCTCAACTCGATCACCCTTGACTTTGCAAGCCTTCTTCTTCACCCTTGGCTTTGGGTTCCTCAGCCTCCTTGACCTTCTCCCGTGCACTTGGTACCTTGAAGCTTCTCTTGCCTCCGTCCTTGGCTTGATCAGTTGTCTCCGAGCTACGCACTCGAGTCTCTCTTTATGCAATGTCCATCTTACTTGTGATGTCCATTATGTATCCATAATCTAGTTCTTGGACCATCACATTTGTTCACTTGTGTTGAACCCTGTAGGCTTTACCTTAAGCACATGTTCAACACTTAGTACACTTGTTAGTCCTTTAATTGAGTTGTCATCCAAACACCAAAACTCACAAGAGAGCTTTCACGTAGCCCCGACCGTTGTTTTCTCTTTCTTGCTTAGTCGTAGGTGCGAGCCCTGCGCTAAGCGTCTGCTTATTTGTTATATTCTACTGTGTGGTGTATTGTTCTTTTTGTATTAAAATAGTACAATGTATGTTTGAACTCGTATAGATAACGGTCCGTTGGCGGAGTCCGAAAGAGTTGCAGGTGAAGACCCTGAGCAGCAGCTGGTTGGTGAAGGCAAGTGTTCCTTAACCCATCTATGTCCTACTCATTTTATAATTCACTCCTTAATTCACTCCTTGTATTTACACAATTTATACCTAAGGATTGACTATCTTTGTTTATCATGTCCTTGTTTATCTATGTGGGTTGGATCATTTTGGTTTTAGCTCAATGCTAGTGCTTCACACTAATCAATGAACATGATGAGATTATTTATGATACGGTGTTTTTCCTTTTGATTATGATAATGATATTATGACATTTAAGGGGACTCGAGCGGTTTCTCGAGTGCCTCTCCGTAAGGACTGATTCGTTGGATGACCACTCGGAAGAACAGTACAACCATGAGGGTGGTATGGGACGCCCTTAGCTGAATAATTTGAGGAACTGAGGTATAGTTCGCTTCGTCGTCGTGCCGCCAATAGGGCTCGGTGTATGTGGCTCGCTCTGCCGAGGGTGGTTTGCCCCTTGGGGAGGAGTGCGGTATATTTAGGAAACCTAACGGGCGGCTACAGCCTTAGAGAATCTTTATAAAGGCTATGTAGTGAAACCTTGCCTATTCACCTTGGTAGTGTTTAAGGCTTTGATCGGCACGAGGCAAAAAGAAATCACGGCTCGTGGGTAAAGTGTGCAACCCATGTAGAGTGTTATGAAACTGATATATCAGTCGTGCTCGCGGTTATGAGCGGCCTTGGGAGCTCATTGATTAGAGAAACATTGATCAGAGATGCTTTATTTACAGATGATGATGAGGATAATGCTGGTCTCTATTGTGATTATGATTATGGTTATGGTTTCTGGTATTCTTTCTGTTTGGAAAGGGTACTTTTGGATTAATAACTTGGGCTAATGCTAAAACCAGGCTCTCTACTAGTAATAACTACCTAACCAACTAAAAGCAACTGCTTGACTTTAACCCCACATAAAGCTAGTCCACTACAGCCAAACATGACAATTGTTGAGTATGTTGATGTGTACGCACCCTTGCTTTACACACCAACCCCCCAGGTTGTCCACGTTGCAACCACTGCTCAGGAGAAGATGAAGTCGTGGTGCAAGTCTTCCAGGAGTTCTAAGAGTACGATGAGTTCTAGGCGTGGGTTAGCGGCAAACCCCCAGTAAGCTGCCTGTGAAGGCCGAGTATATCTACGTTTCGTTTTTCCACTTTGATAATTGTTAATGACTTTGCAGATGTCTCGGATATCATGATGTAATCAACTATTACCCTCTTTTATGTTATTATTTAAACACTGTGTGATGATGTCCGGTTATGTAATTGTTGTGTACGTGAATTGCTGATCCTAGCACGTACATGGTTCACATTCGGTTTGCCTTCTAAAACCTGGTGTGACATTAGTGGTATCAAAGCCAGGCTGACTGTAGGACCGCTAACCTAGACTAGAATAGTCGTTCTAAGGATTATAGACCCTTATTCTCACCTTAACCTTGGTGTCCCTTCAAAAGTTGGTCACCTCGACCAATTCTATGTTTTATTATATATATAATACCTTACTGAAAATTTTGTTCTATTCTATTTCCTAATTTTTTATGGTCTACTTGTTGGTCATACTAGTTCTGTTCTCACTCTTATGTTTATGGTGTCTTTTGTAGATGGCTCGTCTTAAACACACAACATGGAAGTCAGTCATTCCTTTCTTGCCTTCTCGTCTCGTGGAGCGTCCGCTTCGCCATCCGGTGACTGGTCAGTCTAGCAATTTGGAGAGGCTGCACCACCGCCTGCATGAGGAGCAGGAGCGTCGATGACAGGAGTTGGAGCAGCAGGGCTCTTCTTCCTCACCTCAGCAGGAGGTAGAGTCTATGAGGTGCTGCTCTCCTATGCCCCCGCTGGAGGCGCCCCCTGCACCACCATTGGGCGTCCCGGCCGCTAGAGTAGCTGTTGGAGGAGACACCAACGATGGAGGCAACGACGACAGCTCGAGCCATAGCACCGACCTTTTGGAGGAGCAGGAGCCAGAGGGATGGGTTGCTCGACCCATCACTCGTGACGCCGCTCGCGGGTGTCACTTCCACGATGCGCTCGACACCTTGCTACGCCAGGCACTCGACTGGCGTACTTGGTCCATCGAGTATCATTGTGTTGTCTTCCAGCATAGTCATGGGGCTTACCAGGACCGCTGGGAGGTGACTTGTTTGGTTCGACGTTCGGAGGATAGACTCCGGGGTGTGGAGGTCTCCTCAGAGCATTATTCTATCTCTGAGCGGGACTCAGCTAAGGCAGCCATGCAAGATGCCGCACGACGTGCGCTTTCGCACTACTGCTCAGTGCTCGGTGGGGTGGTCGATGGTCTTGACCTAAGGTATTACCCCCGCCGTCCACCTGGTAGCACAGGAGGCGTGATTGTCTCACCTATTGGTGAGGACAATCCTAGGTTGAGCAGCACAGTCAACTTAGCCATCATGCTAAACACGGAGCTGGACCACGCTTTAGACGAGCTGAATAGGGCTTGTGCTGAGATCACCCAGTTGTGGGCTGAGCGCGCGGAGCGCTGTCGCCTAGCAGATGGCTCTCGTGCCCCATCGGGACTCGGCACCCATACCGCTCACCTCAGCGTGGACACCATGTCTATGGCAACCCCGACTGCAGGACCAGGATAAATTTAGAACCATAGATCATCAGCATTGGATCCTATAATTAATGTTTAAAATAGAAGTCTTAGCCTTAGTCTTGTTCTTAGTTAGTCTTAGTTAGGCAGGGTAGTTTGCTTGTCCTATGTTTTTATGCTTGTCATGATGAACTATGATGGATTTGGATCTTTGTAATGACTATCGCCAGAGTGTGGGTACTCCCTGCACTTTGGTTTATCTGTTAATGTTAATAAAATTAGTTATCTAGTTGGGAAGCTTTTTTACCTCTACTTTCCTCTTTATCTAAGAAGTTGTGTTTGCCTATATTGGGAGTCAGTGAAGATGCTTGTCTATTCAGTATTGTGGAAGAATTATATACTCTTTTCTTATGCTGCAAGATTTACAAGATCAGTTTTGATGTGTGATTGCATTTCGTAGATGTCAGATAACAGGCGCAGAGGAGGGAGGAATGCTTAGCAGGAGCAGTAAGCACCGCAAGATGAGGCACCTCAGCAGCAGTTGCCACCATCACCCCCGATGACAATAGAGCAGATGTTTCTGATGCAGACTTAGATAGTCCAAGCTATTGGTCAGACTCTGGCCACCATGCAGCAGCAACAGTCCTCACCTCAACCTCAGATGCAAGTGCAGATGCCTCAGATGCCCAGAGATAAGCATGCTGAATTCATGAGAGGTCATCCCCCAGTGTTCGCTCACTCAGCTGACCACATGGATGCTAAAGATTGGTTGCGTACCATGGAGCGGGAGTTACACACAGCTTAGTGTGGTGACAGAGAGAAGGTTTTGTATGGTCCCCGTCTGTTGAGGGGAGCAGCTCAGTCTTGGTGGGAGTCCTACCTCGCCACCCATGCCAACCCCGACACCATCACTTGGGAGGAATTCAGAGATAATTTCCGTCGATATCATGTTCCAGCAGGTCTAATGACAGTGAAGAAAGAGGAATTTCTGGTGCTCAAGCAAGGGCTCATGTCAGTCAGTGAGTACAGAGACAGGTTTTTGCAGCTGTCCCGCTATGCTCCTGAAGATGTCAACACAAATGCCAAGAGGAAGTATCATTTCTTGAGAGGCTTAGTCGATCCCCTACATTATCAGCTGATGAACCACACCTTCCCCACATTTCAGCACCTGATCGACAGAGCAATCATGACAGAGAAGAAGCGCAAGGAGAGAGGATCGCAAGCGCAAGATTGGTGGACCTCGGCCTAGGAGCAGCAATTGCCCCCGTTTCTCAGGCAACCCACCTCAGCAGTTCAAGCAGAATCAGCACCCGCCTCAACAGTAGTTTTAGAGGTAGTACCCTCAGCATCAGCAGCAGTATCGCTAGAACAGTCAGACAGGAGGAAGTCAGTTCCAGAGGCAGAATCAGTAGGCACCTCGTCTTCCTACCCTAGCAACCAACCAGAGCAGTCAAGCAGCCCCAGTGCAAGGAGGAGGCAGAACATGTTTCCATTGTGGAGAGCAAGGCCATTGGGTGATGCATTGTCCAAAGAAGGTAGCTCAACAGCCGCTAGGCCCTAGTGCCCCGGCAAAGCAGAATGTGTCTCAGCCAGGAGCAGGCAATCGCGCCCAGACACGTTACAACCATGGGAGACTGAACCATTTGGAGGCTAAAGCAGTCCAGGAAACACCAGGCATGATAGTAGGTATGTTTCTAGTCAAATCCCATATTGCAGAAGTGTTATTTGATACTTGTCGGGGACCATAATTAGGGGTACCCTTAAGACTCCTAATTCTCAGTTGGTAACCCCCATCAGCATAAAGCTGCTAAGGCCTGATGGGTGCGATTGAGTCAGGGATCAGTCCGTTCGAGCGACTCGATCACGCCTCGCCCGAGCCTAGCCTCGGACAAGGGCAGCTGACCCCGGAGGATTTCCGTCTCGCCCGAGGCCCCCCTCCAACGGCGGACATGTTTCTGGCTCGCCCGAGGCCCTGCCTTCGCCAAGAAGCAACCCTGACTAAATCGCCGCACCGACCGACCAAGTCGCAGGGGCATTTAATGCAAAGGTGACCTGACACCTTTGTCCTGAAGTGCGCCCCCCGGCAGAGCCGAAGTGACCGCCGTCACTTCACCGCTCCACTGACCGGCCTGACAGAAGGACAGCGCCGCCTGCGCCACTCCAACCGCAGTACCGCTTGGCAGAGTGAGACTGACAGGCAGTCAGGCCCTGCCAAAGGCACCATAGGACGCTCCGCCCGACCCAGGGCTCGGACTCGGGCTAAGCCCCGGAAGATGGCGAACTCCGCTCTGCCCGACCCAGGGCTCGGACTCGGGCTAAGCCCCGGAAGACGGCGAACTCCGCTCTGCTCGACCCAGGGCTCGGACTCGGGCTAAGCCCCGGAAGACGGCGAACTCCGCTCTGCCCGACCCAGGGCTCGGACTCGGGCTAAGCCCCGGAAGACGGCGAACTCCGCTCCGCCCGACCCAGGGCTCGGACTCGGGCTAAGTCCCGGAAGACGGCGAACTACGCTCCGCCCGACCCAGGGCTCGGACTCGGGCTAAGTCCCGGAAGACGGCGAACTCCGCTCCGCCCGACCCAGGGCTCGGACTCGGGCTATGTCCCGGAAGACGACGAACTCTGCTTCGCCCGACCCAGGGCTCGGACTCGGGCTCAGCCCCAGAAGACGACGAACTCCGCTCCGCCCGACCCCAGGGCTCGGACTCCGCCCTGGCCTCTGCCGAACGACCTCCGCCTCGCCCGACCCAGGGGCTCGGACTCGGCCTCGGCCATGGAAGACAGACTCGACCTCGGCTTCGGAGGAGCCTCCACGTCGCCCAACCTAGGGCGCAGGCCAGCCACGTCAACAGGAAGCGCCATCATCACCCTACCTCGAGCTGACTCGGGCCGCAGAGAACAAGACCGGTGTCCCATCTGGCTAGGTCCGCCGGATAGGCAATGATGGCACCTCGCATGCTCTGTGACGACGACGGCTCTCAGCTCTCTTACGGAAGCAGGAGGACGTCAGCAAGGACTCAACCGCCCCAACAGCTGTCCCTCTGCCAGGCTCCGTCGCTCCTCCGACGGCCACGACATCATACCAGCTGGGTGCCAAAATCTCTCCGGTTGCCACATCGGCATGTACTTAGGGCGCTAGCTCTCCCCCGCTAGACACGTAGCACTCTGCTACACCCCCATTGTACACCTGGATCCTCTCCTTACGCCTATAAAAGGAAGGACCAGGGCCCTCTTAGAGAAGGTTGGCCGCGCGGGGACGAGGACGGGACAGACGCTCTCTTGGGGCCGCTCGCTTCCCTCTCCCGCGTGGACGCTTGTAACCCCCTACTGCAAGCGCACCCGACCTGGGCGCGGGACGAACACGAAGGCCGCGGGATTTCCACCTCTCTCACGCCCATCTCCGGCCACCTCACTTCCCCCCTTCGCGCTCGGCCTCGCGTCGACCCATCTGGGCTGGGGCACGCGGCGACATTCACTCGTCGGCTTAGGGACCCCCCGGTCTCGAAACGCCGACAGTTGGCGCGCCAGGTAGGGGCCTGCTGCGTGTTGACGAACAGCTTCCCGTCAAGCTCCAGATGGGCAGTCTCCAGCAACCTCTCCAACCCGGGACGGTGCTCCGTTTCGGAAGTCTTGAGTTCATGTCCTTCGACGGCAGCTACGACATGATACTCCTTCCACCGCCGCGCGACAACGACGATGGCGGCTGACAGCCCGCCCGCCGGCGGCGGAATCGACGACGTCTTCCCCGCGTGGTGGGAGAACAACATTCGAGCTCGCCCCGTCCTCTCCCTCGACAACGGAGGAGGAGGCGGGGCAACCAAGGCCAAGCGGGAGGCCGCGCCTCGTCGGCTGTCGAGCGAGTCGACGTCCCCAGCGCTCCAACGGGGGGCGTGTCGAGCGTCGACCTCGCGTTTGAGACGAAGGCGAGCGCCGTCTCCCCGCGACACGCCAATCCCGAGCAAGTGGACGACGCCAGTGCGCTCGCGGAGAGCCTGCAGGATGTCGCCCTCGTACCTGAGACGACGGTGCAATCAGCCCCCGACGTTACTATGTCGCTGCTCGTCGACCGAAAGGTACCGACCGATTCCCATCCTACGTCATTTAGATTCAGCCTCAACCCGCCTAGCGACCTTGCTTTGGCGGGCGCTCTCGTAGAGGCGAGGTCAAACCTTCTGGGGTTTCGCATGCGGTCGCCTTGGGACCGGCTGACGGACGTCTCGACCTACGGGCCCTCTGGGTCCGAGGAAGATGACGACCCCAACATCTGTTGGGATTTCTCTGGATTTGGCAACCCTAGTGCCATGCAGGACTTCATGACCGCATGTGACTACTGCCTCTCCGACTGTTCCGACGGTAGCCGCAGCCTCGACGACGAGGACTGCGGCCCAAGCCGCGAATGTTTCCACGTCGATCTAGGGGGTCCCTCCGAAGGCAATCATCTCGGCGTGCCGGAGGACGGTGATCTCCCTAGGCCGGTGCCCCGCGCTGACATCCCGCGGGAGCTAACTGTGGTCCCCGTTCCGGCGGGGGGTCACGACCCACAGCTCGAGCAAGTCCGCGGGGCGCAGGCCAGGCTCGACGAGGGAGCAGGAGCGCTTGAGCCGATCCGCCGGGACGTCGGGCAGGCATGGGCGAACCAACCCCCGGCCGGAGAAATACGTCACCTGCCCCAGGGTCTCCCGCTCCGCATCGCCAACGACGTCAGGGTCAGGCCGCCACCCGCATCCAGCGGGGTCGGTCAGAACCTGGCTGCAGCAGCGATGCTTCTCCGCGCAATGCCGGAGCCATCAACCACCGAGGGTCGGCGAATCCAAGGAGAGCTCAAGAATCTCCTGGAAGGCGCTGCGGTCCGACGGGCCGAGAGCTCTGCCTCCCGAAGGCAAGGATACCCCTCGGAACCTCATGCCGCGACTTCCCGATTCACGCGGGAAGCCTCGGTCTACACCGGGCGCACGTGCAACACCGCGCCTGCGGCCCCGGGCCACCTCGGCAACGAGCACCATCACCGCGACCGTCGGGCCCACCTCGACGAGAGGGTGCGCCGAGGCTATCACCCCAGGCGTGGGGGACGCTACGACAGCGGGGAGGATCGGAGTCCCTCGCCCAAACCACCCGGTCCGCAGGCCTTCAGCCGGGCCATCCGGCGGGCACCGTTCCCGACCCGGTTCCGACCCCCGACTACTATCACAAAGTACTCGAGGGAAACGAGACCGGAATTGTGGCTCGCGGACTACCGCCTGGCCTGCCAGCTAGGTGGAACGGACGACGACAACCTCATCATCCGCAACCTCCCCCTGTTCCTCTCTGACACCGCTCGCGCCTGGTTGGAGCACCTGCCTCCGGGGCAGATCTCCAACTGGGATGACCTGGTTCAGGCCTTCGCCGGCAATTTCCAGGGCACATATGTGCGCCCCGGGAATTCCTGGGACCTCCGAAGCTGCCGACAGCAGCCGGGAGAGTCTCTCCAGGACTACATCCGGCGATTCTCGAAGCAGCGCACCGAGCTGCCCAACATCACCGACTCGGATGTCATCGGCGCGTTCCTGGCCGGCACCACCTGCCGCGACCTGGTGAGCAAGTTGGGTCGCAAGACCCCCACCAGGGCGAGCGAGCTGATGGACATCGCCACCAAGTTCGCCTCTGGCCAGGAGGCGGTCGAGGCTATCTTCCGAAAGGACAAGCAGCCCCAGGGCCGCCCACCGGAAGATGCACCCGAGGCGTCTACTCAGCGCGGCGCCAAGAAGAAAGGCAAGAAGAAGTCGCAAGCGAAACGCGACGCCGCCGACGCGGACCTTGTCGCCACCGCCGAGCACAAGAACCCTCGGAAGCCCCCCGGAGGTGCCAACCTCTTCGACAAGATGCTCAAGGAGCCGTGCCCCTATCATCAGGGGCCCGTCAAGCACACCCTTGAGGAGTGCGTCATGCTTCGGCGCCACTTCCACAGGGCCGGGCCACCCGCGGAGGGTGGCAGGGCCCGCGACGACGACAAGAAGGAAGATTACCAAGCAGGAGAGTTTCCCGAGGTCCGCGACTGCTTCATGATCTACGGAGGGCATGCGGCGAATGCCTCGGCTCAGCATCGCAAGCAAGAGCGCCGGGAGGTCTGCTCAGTGAAGGTGGCGGCGCCAGTCTACCTAGACTGGTCCGACAAGCCCATCACCTTCGACCAAGCTGATCACCCCGACCACGTGCCGAACCCGGGGAAATACCCGCTCGTCGTCGACCCCGTCATCGGCGACGTCAGGCTCACCAAGGTCCTTATGGATGGTGGCAGCAGCCTCAACATCATCTACGCCGAGACCCTCAGGCTCCTGCGCGTCGATCTGTCCTCCGTCCGAGCAGGCGCTGTGCCCTTCCACGGGATCATTCCCGGGAAGCGCGTCCAGCCCCTCGGACGACTCGACCTTCCCGTCTGCTTCGGAACGCCCTCCAACTTCCGAAGGGAGACCCTAACGTTCGAGGTGGTCGGGTTCCGAGGAACCTACCACGCGGTACTGGGGAGGCCATGCTACGCGAAGTTCATGGCCGTCCCCAACTACACCTACCTGAAGCTCAAGATGCCGGGCCCCAACGGGGTCATCACCTTCGGCCCCACGTACAGACACGCGTTCGAATGCGGCGTGGAGTGCGTGGAGTACGCCGAGGCCCTCGCCGAATCCGAGGCCCTCATCGCCGACCTGGAAAGCCTCTCCAAAGAGGTGCCAGACGTGAAGCGTCATGCCGGCAACTTCGAGCCAGTGGAGACGGTTAAGGCCGTCCCCCTCGACCCCAGCGGCAACGCCTCCAAGCAGATCCGGATCGGTTCCGGGCTCGACCCCAAATAGGAAACAGTGCTCGTCGACTTTCTCCGCGCGAACGCCGACGTCTTCGCATGGAGTCCCTCGGACATGCCCGGCATACCGAGGGATGTCACCGAGCACTCGCTGGATATTCGGGCCGGAGCCCGACCCGTCAAGCAGCCTCTGCGCCGATTCGACGAGGAGAAGCGCAGAGCGATAGGCGAGGAGATCCACAAGCTAATGGCAGCCGGGTTCATCAAAGAGGTATTCCATCCCGAATGGCTTGCCAACCCTGTGCTTGTGAGAAAGAAAGGGGGGAAATGGCGGATGTGTGTAGACTACACTGGTCTCAACAAAGCATGTCTGAAGGTTCCCTACCCTCTGCCTCGCATCGATCAAATCGTGGATTCCACTGCTGGGTGCGAAGCCCTGTCTTTCCTCGACACCTACTCAGGGTATCACCAAATCAGGATGAAAGAGTCCGACCAGCTCGCGACTTCTTTCATCACGCCCTTCGGCATGTACTGCTATGTCACCATGCCGTTCGGTTTGAGGAATGCGGGCGCGACGTACCAGCGGTGCATGAACCATGTGTTCGGCCAACACATCGGTCGCACGGTCGAAGCCTACGTCGATGACATCGTAGTCAAGACGAGGAAAGCTTCCGACCTCCTCTCCGACCTTGAAGTGACATTCCGATGTCTCAAGGCGAAAGGCGTCAAGCTCAATCCCGAGAAGTGTGTCTTCGGGGTGCCCCGGGGCATGCTCTTGGGGTTCATCGTCTCCGAGCGGGGCATCGAAGCCAACCCGGAGAAGATCGCAGCCATCACCAGCATGGGTCCCATCAAGGACTTAAAGGGCGTACAGAGAGTCATGGGATGTCTCGCGGCTCTGAGCCGCTTCATCTCACGCCTCGGCAAAAGAGGCCTGACTCTGTACCGCCTCTTAAGGAAGGCCGAGCGCTTCACTTGGACCCCTGAGGCCGAGGAAGCTCTCGGGAACCTGAAGGCGCACCTCACAAAGGCGCCTATCTTGGTGCCCCCAGCTGACGGAGAAGCCCTCTTGGTCTACGTCGCCGCCACCACCCAGGTTGTTAGCGCCGCGATTGTGGTCGAGAGGCAAGAAGAGGGGCATGCATTGCCCGTTCAGAGGCCAGTTTACTTCGTCAGCGAGGTACTGTCCGAAACCAAGATCCGCTACCCACAAGTTCAGAAGCTGCTGTATGCAGTGATCCTGACGCGGCGGAAGTTGCGACACTACTTCGAGTCTCATCCGGTAACTGTGGTGTCATCCTTCCCCCTGGGGGAGATCATCCAGTGCCGAGAGGCCTCGGGCAGGATTGCAATGTGGGCAGTGGAAATCATGGGTGAGACAATCTCGTTCACCCCTCGGAAGGCCATCATGTCCCAAGTCTTGGCAGACTTCGTAGCCGAATGGGTCGACATCCAGCTACCGACGGCTCCGATCCAACCAGAACTCTGGACCATGTTTTTCGACGGGTCGCTGATGAAGACGGGAGCCGGCGCGGGCCTACTCTTCATCTCCCCCCTCGGGAAACACCTACGCTATGTGATACGCCTCCATTTCCCGGCGTCCAACAATGTGGCTGAGTACGAGGCTCTGGTCAACGGGTTGCGGATCGCCATCGAGCTAGGGGTCAGACGCCTCGACGCTCGCGGTGACTCGCAGCTCATCATCGACCAAGTCATGAAGAACTCCCACTGTCGCGACCCGAAGATGGAGGCCTACTGCGACGAGGTTCGGCGCCTGGAAGACAAGTTCTACGGGCTCGAGCTTAACCACATCGCTCGGCGCTACAACGAGACTGCGGACGAGCTGGCAAAAATCGCCTCGGGGCGAACAACGGTTCCCCCGGACGTCTTCTCCCGGGATCTGCATCAACCCTCCGTCAAGATCGACGACGCGCCCGAGCCTGAGGCACCCTCGGTCCAGCCCGAGGTGCCCTCGGCACAGCTGGAGGCACCCTCAGCTCGGCCCGAGGCGGCCTCGGTTCAACCCGAGGTACCCTCGGCCTCCGAGGGTGAGGCACTGCGCATCGAGGAGAAGCGGAGCTGGGCCACGCCTGATCGAAATTGGCAGACCCCGTACCTGCAATATCTCCGCCAAGGAGAGCTACCCCTCGACCGAGCCGAGGCTCGGCGGGTAGCGCGACGCGCCAAGTCGTTCGTCTTGCTGGGCGATGAGAAGGAGCTCTACCACCACAGCCCCTCGGGCATCCTCCAGCGATGCATCTCCATCGCCGAAGGTCAAGAACTCCTGCAAGAGATACACTCGGGGGCTTGCGGCCATCACGCAGCGCCTCGAGCCCTTGTCGGGAATGCTTTCCGGCAAGGCTTCTACTGGCCAACGGCGGTGGCTGATGCCACTAGAATTGTCCGCACCTGCGAAGGGTGTCAATTCTATGCGAAACAGACCCACCTGCCCACTCAGGCTCTACAGACGATACCTATCACCTGGCCCTTCGCTGTGTGGGGTCTGGACCTCGTCGGCCCCTTGCAGAAGGCGCCCGGGGGCTACACGCACCTGCTGGTCGCCATCGACAAGTTCTCCAAGTGGGTTGAGGTCCGACCTCTGAACAGCATCAGGTCCGAGCAGGCGGTGACGTTCTTCACCAACATCATCCATCGCTTCGGGGTCCCGAACTCCATCATCACCGACAACGGTACCCAGTTCACCGGCAAAAAATTCTTGGACTTCTGCGAGGATCACCACATTCGGGTGGACTGGGCCGCCGTGGCTCATCCCATGTCGAATGGGCAAGTAGAGCGTGCCAACGGCATGATTCTACAAGGGCTCAAGCCTCGGATCTACAACGACCTCAACAAGTTCGGCAAGCGATGGATGAAGGAACTCCCCTCGGTGGTCTGGAGCCTGAGGACAACGCCGAGCCGGGCCACGGGTTTCACGCCGTTCTTTCTGGTCTACGGGGCCGAGGCCGTCTTGCCCACTGACCTGGAGTACGGCTCCCCGAGGATGAGGGCCTACAGTGATCAAAGCAACCAAGCTAGCCGAGAAGACTCGCTGGACCAGCTGGAAGAGGCTCGGGACAAGGCCTTGCTACACTCGGCATGGTACCAGCAGTCCCTGCGACGCTACCACGCCCGAGGTGTCCGACCCCGAGACCTCCAGGTGGGCGACCTGGTGCTTCGGCTGCGGCAAGACGCCCGAGGGAGGCACAAGCTCACGCCCCCCTGGGAGGGGCCATTCGTCATCGCCAAAGTTCTGAAGCCCGGAACGTACAAGCTGGCCAATAGCCAAGGCGAGGTCTACGGCAACGCTTGGAACATCCAACAACTACGTCGCTTCTATCCTTAAGATGTTTTCAAGTTGTTCATATACCTCGCACCCATGCAAAGTTTAGTCATCAAGGAAGGGTCGGCCTCGCCTCGGCAAAGCCCGACCCTCCCTCGGGGGCTAAAAGGGGGGGACCCCCTCTGCGTTGAAATTTTCCTCGAAAAAAGATCTCTTCTGCTAGAATATCTTTCGTGCTTTCTGACTATTTCGAAAAGTGGACCCTGAAAACGACGGAGTACACGTAAGCAGCCAAGGCTGACCGAGCCGAGGGACTCCTACGCCTCCGGGATACGGATACCTCACTCATCACCTTCTGCGATAAGTAACTCGCGTTCGGATAAAGTGATTCCGCGGACCGAACAAGTCTTCACGTTCGGAAGCTCTTCTGCCGAAGCGATCCTTTGAGCCTTCTCGACTGAGTCGGTGACAGGGCCTCATAGACGGGTGAAAGTGCGCGTAAGCGGCAAGGCCGACCAAGCCGAGGGACTCCCACGCCTCCGGGATACGGATACCTCATTCATCACCTTCCGTGAGAAGCAACTTTTGCTCGCACAAACATCCCTGTTACCGACAAAAAAGTCCAGATACTCGAAACAAGAGGAAAGGAGACGCAGCTTTACAACACAGCGAGGGTGTGTAAATTCTGGCCTCGGCGGCCGCAGAAGGCACACGCTACAAGACACTCTGACCCTGCAGGCTCGGGTCTTGACGCTGGAAGGGGGCAGTAGCACCCTCGGCATCGACGACACCTTCAGCGAGGTCCGACCTAGCCTCGGACGGCGACGCAGTCCAGGGATCCCCACTCTGGAGGACGACGTCATCGTCACGCCCGGACAATCGCTGCCAGGGACTTCTCTGGGAATCCGGCCCGAGCAGGCGGCTCGGCCGGGTACCCCTGGGGCCTCGGCCAACCATCTCCCAAGGGCGCCAGCCCGACCCGAGGCCTCGGCTGATCAACTCTGGCGTCGGTCCCGCTAACGGACAACCCGGCTAGGCTCCGGCCGACCAGGTTTCATTTTCGAGCCAACTCTGCCTCTGTTCATGCTGATATCGCTACCCCCGGCCTCGGCTCGTCGAAGAGCGTCCAGGGGGTCCCTTTAACTAAGCTAGAGGAGCCTCAGACAACAAGGCCGACCGAGCCGAGGGACTCCTACGCCTCCGGGATACGGATACCTCACTCATCACCTTGACACAGGGCAACTCATGCTTGGTGAAGCGGTTCAGATAATCAACAGGCGAGTCTTTATGCTCGAAAATGAGGAAAAAACATGGCTCCGTGCCAAAATTACATACATGTTCAGGCCTCGACAGCCATAATGAACAAAAACACTGGCATTCGAAGTGCCATTACAAACGGAACTCCGGTTCCCCCTCCGCAGGTACGAACAACCCCACTCCATGGGGGAGGGCCTGTGGAACAACAGAAGACCGACGAACGGCGCGCCGTCACCCGCTCCAGCAGCGGCGACGACGACGACGACGACTTCTGCCCGGGGGGGGGGGCGAACAGCGGCGGCACTGACCTCAGGGCGGATGCTGCTGCCAGGAGGCCCCCGCCCATGCCCAAACTCGTGAGGCAAGGACGGGCAGAAGGCCGTAGAGTTGGAGGTCGGTCCGTGGCCGGCCTTGGCTATCTCGCTGGCGGGAGAACCTCTTCCAGCTGCCGTGGCAGACGCCGGCGCCGCGAGCGGCTCCGAAGCCACTCGCGTCTGAGAGCCAGGCACGGTGCAGCTGCCAGCGCCACGGACGACGACCGCCCTTCCCTCCGGTCACTGAGTGAAGGAGCGGGCCGTTGCCCACAACAGGGGCCGACCCCAACTCGGCACACTCCCCTCCCCAGCCCTGGTGATGAAAATCCTTGAGGCTGAGGGAGGGGCAGAGGCCGTGGCCCGGCTCGCTTTCCCCCACCATCAAGCTGGAGGTCACCATCTTGGGTGACCGCCGGTGGAGGGGTGCAGCCGGGCTGCATGATGAAAATCCTTGAAGCCGAACGATGGCTGAAAGGTACCAACTCCTACGGAGTTGCGTTCCTCCAACGATGAGGCGAAAAGACGGCGGGTATCCCCCATCCGGGGGCTTGGAAGGTAGAAAGACGCGATGCATAAGGGAGCGAGAAGACATGGTCGCCTTCCGAAGGGGGTCACCCTCCTTTTAAAGGCAACTCTCCCTACTTGCGCCCCCAACCGTCACGGGCTGAGTCTTCTCCAACACGCTCCAAGGCCCTCCCTGCGGCGCGGGGGCTGGGTCCCGCATGTCAAGCAAACCGGCTCAGAGCAGAAGAAGCCAAACCGCCGCGCGTGGTGCACACAACCGCCCA
Organism: Zea luxurians; assembly: GCA_029449295.1. NCBI lineage: Eukaryota > Viridiplantae > Streptophyta > Magnoliopsida > Poales > Poaceae > Zea > Zea luxurians. The sequence continues at coordinate 40,621,260 of JAOPSE010000024.1, forward strand.
GCGGTTACAAGTGACCCTCCACTTTTGCTCGGACCAACGGGCGAAAGAGGCGGGCAGCCATGCAGGCGGCATGCAACCGCACCAAGTGGACGCGCTCCTCCGACTCCCGACACGCCAGCATGGAGGCCCAGGCCCACGCGTCACGCAACCGGCGCGCCGGATGCCGCATGCAAGCAACTGCACCGCCACTTGCGCCACCACCGCACCTCCTCGATTGCGGAATCAATACCGTGACTCGAGGCGACCAGGCGCACGACCCAGCAGCGCCAGCCTGACGCGGCAGTCAATGCGGCCAACAGTGGGCCGGCAGTGATGACGGTGGCAGGCGGGCGGGAGCAGCGGTCACGTCGTCAGCCAAGCTCACGTCCCATCCGGGGGCAGCTAGAGAACCCCCTCTCACGGCGTGAAGACAACGCGCCCGTGATCTATTCCTCGAACGGCTCGCGCACGCGCAACGGCCGCCCTGCCAACAACTCGCCCCGTCGCATTAACTCCGCGGAGGGATAGACAGCGCTTCTGGCAGGAGAAGCGGGCGACGCTTCGCCTTCGCCGTAAAAACCGCGCCAAAAAAGGTACGCCACGTCGTTCGATTTCGTATCCTTTTCCTTTTTTTCCTCTTTCTCTATCTCTTGCAACAGGGACCGGGAAAGGGGGATACCCCGAAAAGGATCCTTCCCCGTGAAGGAACCAGGCTCCGAGCCTCCTTACTGATCAGAGGTTCGAAGGCTGGCCCCCCGAAGGGTTCCAACAGCCGCCTCAGATCGCGTGGGCCCTACACCCACTACTGGTCAGAGGTTCGAAGGCCGGCCCCCCGAAGGGTTCCACGGCCGCCTCAGGCTACTCGGGCTCCGCGCCCATTACTGATCAGGGGTTCGAAGGCTGGCCCCGAAGGGTTCACAGTCGCCTCAGACGCCGAGCGAGGGATGACCAGGGGTACGTTCGATACATAACCAAGGCTCGGGTTGCGCTCCCGAGGTACCCTAGGACATTTCCGAGACCAGCGGGAGCGATCTTGTAACGGAATCCCATCAGAGGGAGGCATCGAGCCCTCGGACCCCGTCGCCAGGGGACCGGGTCCGGCAGATCACCCGCAGGTACTTTTGGGCGTGCCTCTGGGCCCCTAGCTGACCCCTAACGAACGGGGCACGGACGTCCACTCGGATTACCCGCTTGCAGCTCACCGGAGACACCATGTTCGGCGCCCATCGAGGGTAACATGGCGCTTTCCCCCCTCCTCCTTGCGGAAAGGCGACGCAGGGGCATATGTAAAAAAGCCGAGTCTGTCCCTGATCGCCCTCTCGCCCTGTGCGGAGGCTCGGGGGCTGCTCTCGCAAACCCGGCTCCGGCTGAACCGTTGACAGCGTCAACATACCAGCCCGAGAGCTTGGGCCCCGATCGTACACCCGGGCTACGGCCAGTTCGCATGAGGGAACGACCAGACCGGCCGAAGCATTACGCGAGGCATTAAGACCTCGAAGGAGTGAAACCACTCCTCCGAGGCCTCGGGGGCTACACCCGGCGGGTGCGCTCGCGCGCACCGACCGGATCAAAATGCAACCGAGAAAGGCTGGTCCCCTTGCAAAAAAGTGCGACGAAAGCCTCCAAGCGAGTGCTAACACTCCCTTCGAGGCTCGGGGGCTACTGTCGGGGACCATAATTAGGGGTACCCTCAAGACTCCTAATTCTCAGTTGGTAACCCCCATCAGCATAAAGCTGCTAAGGCCTGATGGGTGCGATTGAGTCAGGGATCAGTCCGTTCGAGCGACTCGATCACGCCTCGCCTGAGCCTAGCCTCGGACAAGGGCAGCCGACCCCGGAGGATTTCCGTCTCGCCCGAGGCCCCCCTCCAACGGCGGACATGTTTCCGGCTCGCCCGAGGCCCTGCCTTCGCCAAGAAGCAACCTTGACTAAATCGCCGCACCGACCGACCAAGTCGCAGGGGCATTTAATGCAAAGGTGACCTGACACCTTTGTCCTGTCGCGCGCCCCCCGGCAGAGCCGAAGTGACCGCCGTCACTTCACCGCTCCACTGACCGGCCTGACAGAAGGACAGCGCCGCCTGCGCCACTCCGACCGCAGTACCGCTTGGCAGAGTGAGACTGACAGGCAGTCAGGCCCTGCCAAAGGCACCATAGGAAGCTCCGCCCGACCCAGGGCTTGGACTCGGGCTAAGCCCCGAAAGACAGCGAACTCCGCTCCGCCCGACCTAGGGCTCGGACTCGGGCTAAGCCCCGGAAGACGGCGAACTCCGCTTCGCCCGACCCAGGGCTCGGACTCGGGCTCAGCCCCAGAAGACGACGAACTCCGCTCCGCCCGACCCCAGGGCTCGGACTCCGCCCTGGCCTCTGCCGAACGACCTCCACCTCGCCCGACCCAGGGGCTCGGACTCGGCCTCGGCCATGGAAGACAGACTCGACCTCGGCTTCGGAGGAGCCTCCACGTCGCCCAACCTAGGGCGCAGGCCAGCCACGTCAACAGGAAGCGCCATCATCACCCTACCCCGAGCTGACTCGGGCCGCAGAGAACAAGACCGGTGTCCCATCTGGCTAGCTCCGTCGGATAGGCAATGATGGCGCCCCGCATGCTCTGTGACGACGACGGCTCTCAGCTCTCTTACGGAAGCAGGAGGACGTCAGCAAGGACTCAACCGCCCCGACAGCTGTCCCTCCGCCAGGCTCCGTCGCTCCTCCGACGGCCACGACATCATACCAGCTGGGTGCCAAAATCTCTCCGGTTGCCACATCGGCATGTACTTAGGGCGCTAGCTCTCCCCCGCTAGACACGTAGCACTCTGCTACACCCCCATTGTACACCTGGATCCTCTCCTTACGCCTATAAAAGGAAGGACCGGGGCCCTCTTAGAGAAGGTTGGCCGCGCGGGGACGAGGACGGGACAGGCGCTCTCTTGGGGACGCTCGCTTCCCTCTCCCGCGTGGACGCTTGTAACCCCCTACTGCAAGCTCACCCGACCTGGGCGCGGGACGAACACGAAGGCCGCGGGATTTCCACCTCTCTCACGCCCATCTCCGGCCACCTCACTTCCCCCCTTCCCGCTCGGCCTCGCGTTGACCCATCTGGGCTGGGGCACGCGGCGACATTCACTCGTCGGCTTAGGGACCCCCCCGGTCTCGAAACGCCGACAATACTAGAGCAACACATTCATTCATTACTGCATCATGGGTAAAAGCGCATAATCTTTCAATAACTACCATGTTGACACCAATTCAAATCGATTCAACCAGTGGTAAAGTTCGAGCTGATAGTGTTTGCTTGTTTGTAAGTGTGAAAAAAGGGGGTTAGAGTTCCCCGCTAACCTCATAGTAATGGATACTCAGGGAATAGATGTTATCCTAGGGATAAATTGGCTGGATAAGTATCAAGCAGTTATCAACTATGATAAGAGGACAATTAAGTTGGTGTCCCCGCTAGGAGAAGAAGTGGTGACCGAGCTAGCCTTGCCCGAGCCAGGGAAAGGAGGTTGTCACTAGATGGCTATTGATAGCAAGGAGGCAGATCCACTCGAGACTATCAAGGTTGTGTCAGAATTTCCTGATGTGTTCCCGAAAGATTTACCAGGTATGCCACCTGAGCGGAAAGTTGAGTTTGCCATAGAGCTTATTCCTGGCACCACCCCCATTTCTAAAAGAGCCTACATGGTATCTGGACCAGAGTTGGTTGAGATCAAGAAGCAAATAGATGAGCTGTCAGAGAAAGGTTACATCAGACCAAGTACTTCACCTTGGGCCGCCCCTGTCCTGTTCGTTGAGAAGAAGGATGGCACTAGGAGGATGTGCATCGATTACCGAGCTCTGAATGATGTCACAATCAAGAACAAGTACCCCTTGCCTAGAATAGAAGATCTGTTCGACCAGCTGAGAGGAGCCAATGTGTTTTCAAAGATAGATCTGAGGTCAGGTTATCACCAGCTCAGGATTCGACCTTCGGACATCCCAAATATGGCATTTATTACCAAGTATGGGCTGTATGAGTTCACCGTTATGTCTTTTGGTCTGACGAATGCACCAACCTTCTTCATGAATCTGATGAACAGTGTATTCATGGATTATCTCGACAAGTTTGTGATGGTATTCATTAATGACATTCTTGTCAGCGTTTCGACCCCGGGGGGTCCCTGGACCGACGAGTAAATTGTCGCTGTGTGTCCCAGCCCAGATGGGTCAGCGCGAGACGGAGCACAAGGGGGGAAAACAGTGAGGGGAAACCGCGGCCTCGTGTTGTCCTGCGCCCAAGGCGGATGCGCTTGCAGTAGGGGGTTACAAGCGTTCGCGAGGGAGAGAGAGAGAGGGGACGTGAGACTGCGCGTCAGCCCGTTCTCCCGCGTGGCCACCTTCTCGTATGAGGGCCCTGGACCTTCCTTTTATAGACGTAAGGAGAGGGTCCAGGTGTACAACGGGGGGTGTAGCAGTGTGCTAACGTGTCTAGCAGAGGGGAGCCAGAGCCCTATGTACATGCCGTTGTGGATGTCGGAGAGGTGTTGGAGCCCTGTTCATGTGGCGTCGTGGCCGTCGGAGGAGTGCTTGAGCCCTGTAGAAGCACAGCTGTCGGGGCTGTCGGATCCTTGCTGACGTCTCCTTGCTTCTGTAGGGGGCTGAGAACCGCCATCGTCATGGAGCACACGGGGTGCCATCATTACTTGTTTTACCGGGGCGAGCCAGATGGGACGCCGGTCTTGTTCCCCGTAGCCTGGGCTAGCTAGGGGTAGGGTAATGATGGCCCCCTTGTGGCGTGGTCGATCCGAGCCCAAGGTCGGGTGAGGCGGTGATTCCTCCGAGGTCGAGGCTGAGTCTGAGCCTGGGGGTCGGGCGAGGCAGAGACCGTCGTTCGAGGTCGAGGTTGAGTCTGAGCCCTAGGGTCGGGCGAGGCGGAGACCGTCGTCCGAGGTCGAGGTTGAGTTCAAGACCTGGGGTAGGGCGAGGCGGAGACCGTCGTTCAAGGTCGAGGTTGAGTTCGAGCCCTGGGGTCGGGCGAGGCGGAGACCGTCTTCCGAGGTTGAGGTGGAGTCCGAGCCCTAGGGTCGGGCGAGGCGGAGACCGTCTTCCGGAGTTGAGGTTGAGTCCGAGCCCTAGGGTCGAGCGAGGCGGAGACCGTCTTCCAGAGTCGAGGTGGAGTCCGAGCCCTGGGGTCGGGCGAGGCGGAGACCGTCTTCCGGAGTCGAGGTGGAGTCCGAGCCCTGGGGTCGGGCGAGGCAGAGACCGTCTTCCAGAGTCGAGGTTGAGTTCGAGCCCTAGGGTCGGGCGAGGCGGAGACCGTCTTCCAGAGTCAAGGTGGAGTCCGAGCCCTGGGGTCGGGCGAGGCGGAGATTCCTATGGCGCCCGAGGCTAGACTTGGCTGCTGTCAGCCTCACCCTAGCGGGTGGCACAACAGTCGGAGCAACGCAGGCGGCGCTGTTTTCCTATCAGGTCAGTTAGTGGAGGGGCGAAGTGACTGCGGTCACTTCGGCCTTGTCGACTGGAGAGCGCGCGTCAGGATAAGGTGTCAGGCGATCCTTGCATTGAATGCTCCTGCGATCCGGTCGGCTGGCGAGGCGATCTGGCCAAGGTTGCTTCTCCGTGAAGCCTGCCTGAGCTGGGCCTCGGGTGAGTCGAAGGTGCGCCCGTTGCTTGAGGAGACCCTCGGGTGAGGCGCGAATCTGCCTTGGTCTACTGTTCCTGCCTGAGGCTGGGCTCGGGCGAGGCGAGATCGTGTCCCTTGAGCGGACGAAGCCTTGACCGGAATTGCGCCCATCAGGCCTTTGCAGCTTTGTGCTGATGGGGGTTACCAGCTGAGATTAGGAGTCTTGGGGGTACCCCTAATTATGGTCCCCGACAATTCTCATATATTCTCAAAGTGAGGAGGAGCATGTGGATCATTTGAAGATGGTACTGCAGAGATTGCGAGAGCACCAGCTGTATGCAAAGTTGAGCAAGTGCGAGTTCTGGATTAATGAAGTCCTATTCTTGGGTCACATAATAAACAAAGATGGATTGGTCATGGATCCAAAGAAAATGGCAGACATTCTAAACTGGAAAGCACCAACAAATGCTCGAGGAATCAAGAGCTTCATTGGAATGGCCGGATATTATCGGTGATTCATTGAAGGATTTTCGAAGATTGCGAGACCGATGACAGCTTTGCTAGCAAACAAAGTTGAGTTCAAGTGGACCCAGAAGTGCCAAGAGGCCTTTGAAGCGCTGAAAGAGAAGTTGACTACAGCGCCTGTCCAAGTCTTGTCTGATGTGCACAAGCCCTTCTTGGTGTATTGCGACGCTTGCTACATTGGCTTGGGATGTGTATTGATGCAAGAGGGAAGAGTTGTGGCTTACTCATCCCGACAGCTAAAGGTTCATGTGTAACACCCTGAATTTGGGGGTATAAAATTTCTTTGCTCATATTCACAAATTCAGGTGTTACTTTTCTTTTCTCATCCTTCCCCAATCTTTTCTTTCTCATTTCTATAGGAGAAAATGCTTATTTTTTTATTTGTAATAGTAGTGTGATAGGTTAAACCCTAAGGGAGTATGAATTGTTGCATCATGTTGAACCCTAGATTTCACTTTTGTTTGGTGCATAATTCTCAAAAGGTCTAATTTGAATTTGTGGCTTATTTGAATTTGAATCAAATGGAGAAAATAAAAAGAAAAGAGAAAGGAAATTCCAGAATAAAAGAAAAAGGAAAAGCAGCCGGTTACCTCAGCCCGCTCGGCCTTTCGGCCCACCAGGCCCAACCCGCGCGCCCGCGCGCGCGTTCTCCCTCCCGCCCCTTCTCTCTCTGCGCGAGCGGGCCTGCCTGTCGGCGTGGCCGCCGTCTCCACGCTCGCTCCCCCGCTCTCTCTGGTTGCCCGGTCCCACCTGTCGGCGCTCCCGCTTCACCGCGCGTGCGCCATCTCCCTCGCTCTCTCTCTGCCCGTGGGCCCTCCCGGTCAGCCCCGCTTTCCTCGCGCCCGCGCCCGACTTTTTCTCTCTCTCTGCGTCGCGGGCCCCGGCTGTCAGCTTCGCCGTTCTCGCGTAACCGCCGCCAAGCCGCGCGCGCCCGCTTTCCTCGCGCCCACGTCGCGCGTGGGGAGCTCGCCCCACCTCGCCCTCGGCCACTTGAGCCCCGAATCTCACTCGCCCTCTCCCCCTCCCTCACTTGCGCACCAACCGGCCCTCTCTCGCCCTCTCCCTCGCTGCGCGCACGCCCAAGCGCCATTGCCGCGATCCGCCGCCGCCCGAGCTCGTTTCCCGGCCGCCGTGGGAGCTCCGCCGTGTCCATTGCCACGGTGAGTTTCGCCCCGACGTCCGCAACCCGGGATGCGCCCCAATTTCCCCTCTCCTTCCCCAAATTCCTCCGCTCGCGCTCACCCGTCGTCCGCCGTGCAGCCGCCACCGTCGCCCCGGGCCACCGTCGCGTCTCTGTCGTCGCCGAGGAGTCCCCGGAGTTCGCCGTGAGGTAAGGAACCTCTCCCGCCCCTATTGGCCCTTGTCTTGCACTCTAGCGCGCTTGATTTCTCGCCGGAGTCGCTTAGCGCCGCCGCCGAGCCGCTTCACCGTGAGCTGCCCTCCTCCGGTGCCCCTACCCCGACCCAGACCCCACCAATAGGTTTCCCGTGCCCTCCCCAACCTCCCCGGCCACTCAGGTCGCCCCGGGAACCCGCAGGGCCCCCGCTCCCCTCGTCTCCGGCGAGCTCCTTCGCCGCGGGGACGAGCGCCGCCGCCCCAGCTAGCTGAGGGAGACGGGAGCCAGCCACCCCCATCCCCGCCGTCTATCTTAGATCGGACGGCGCGGATTCAAATAACCCGAACCCAATCTCAACCGTCCGCCCAAGATCCAACGGCCCAGAGCCGTTTCCCCGCGCCCTGTCCCTCTGCCAGCTGGGCCCCGCCTGTCGGCGCGCCCGCGCACTCGCTCTGCCCGCTGGCCCCGCTTGTCAGTCGCCGCGCCCGCGCCCGCGCTGCCCGCTGGCCCCGCCTGTCAGCCACCCCGAGCCGCCGCGCGCCCGCGCGCTCGCCCGCAGGATCTAATCATGGCCGTTGATCTGAGATCCAACGGCTGTAGGCACCCGATACCCCTTCGCCCGCGCGTTTTTCTTAAAGAGCCCCTCGGTTTTCTGGAAATTGCGCCCGCCGTCCCTGGTTTCTCACAGTTAGGTCCTCAGCCCTTTTATTTAATTCAAAATAGGTCCTTAGGGCATGTTTTTAACCCCTAAACTTGTAAAATTCATAACTTTGCCATATGAACTCCAAATTAGGTGCTTCAAATTGCAAAATGTTCATAAAATTATTATCTATCTGTTTATGCACTGTTTCCCTGCTGTTTCCATGTTCCAATTAATGGTTAGTCATAAGGATAGGATTAAGGTTATTGGAACCCTATTTGAGATAAATAAAAGATAGTAGACTTTAATAAAAGTTGGAGCACTTAAGTTTATGGACTCAAACCCCTAAGTTTAGGAACTTAAACCAGATAATTATTTAATCCCACCACTGACTTAAACCTGAGTAGTGGATAGTGACTCACTTTGCATAGTCCTCTACCCTAGACCTAGGGAACACCAGAGTGCCTATCCCTTTTCTGTTATGAACATGTGACCTCTCTCTACTGCATATGTTTGGTATATTGTTTTTGTTTGTTATTTCCCAAGTGCATAGTGTGAATGATTGCTTTACATAGACATCGAGCAGTCTGTGTTTCCCGAGGGAGTTGCAGAGGAAGTTCCTGATCAGCAGTTTGGTGAAGGCAAGTGTCCTCAGTCCCATTATGTCCCATTTACTTTATACTACACTGTCCCGCATTACTTACTTGAAACCTAAGGATTGACTAGCTTTACACTTTACTTTATCCTTGATGACCTTATGGGCTATTATGGTTAGCATTTTGCTATTGCCTTAACTTAATCAATGAACATGATGTGAATATTTATGATACTGTTATCTTGATTATGTTGATGATCTTGTGATACTTTAGGGGGCTCAGGCTGTTTCCTGAGTACCTCTCCGTAAGGACCTGTTCGTTGAGAGACCACCCGGGATAACAGTGCAACCATGAGGGTGAAATGGGGCACCCTTAGCTAATTAATTAGAGGAACTAGAGGTGTAGTTGCTTCGCCGTCGTGCCGTCAATGGGGTCCAGGCACAGTGCTTGCTCTGCCGAGGCTGAGTGCCGAGGTTCTTTCGTTTTGCTTTTGTTAGTCACTCTCCTGCGGGGAGGAGTACTGTGTTTATCAAACTGGAGAAACCTAACGGGCAGCTATGATATCTAGGGAATCTTTGTAAAAGCTACGTAGTGATACCCTGCCGGACCACCTAGGTAGTGGTCAATGGGGATTAGCTCTCCCCGGGCAGAAAGGGAATCATGGCTCATGGGTAAAGTGTGCGGCCTCTGCAGAGGGTAGTGAAACTGATATATCAGCCGTGCTCACGGTTAAGAGCAGCCTTGGGATCCTCTTTGATTAGAGATACAGATGGTTCGAGATACAAGGATTATGTTATGGTTTTGGTTCGAATATGATGATGTTGACCCTCGATGAGGAAATGGTTTACGGGTTGGTTAATGCTAAAATCTGGCTTCTACTAATGATAAATACCTGACCAACTAAAAGCAACTGCTTGAACCTAACCCCACATAAAGCTAGTCCACTTCAGCCAAACGGGACATTTGCTGAGTACGTTGATGTGTACTCATCCTTGCTTTACCACAAAACACCAGGTTGTCCGCATTGTAACCGCTGCTCCGGAGAAGGCGAAGTCGTGGAAGGAGACTTCCAGGAGTTTCAAGACTACGACGAATTCTAGGTGTGGGTTGGCAGCAGCCCCCAGTCAGCTGCCTGTGAAGGCCTTATCTTTACTGCGTTTCGCTAGAACTTTGATTTATCTGTTAAGTTGATGACTATGTGGATGTCTATGACTCTGTGATGTAACAAGTTAATACTCTTTTATGTTATTATTCGAGCATTGTGCGATGATGTTCATTTATGTAATCGCTGTGTACGTGAGTTCTGATCCTGGCACGTACATAGTTCGCATTCGGTTTGCCTTCCAAAACCGGGTGTGACATCATGAGAAGAATTATCCAATCCATGACCTAGAGTTAGAAGCAGTGGTTCATGCACTGAAGACATGGAGGCATTATCTGTACGGGCAGAAGTGTGATGTTTATACAGACCACAAGAGTCTGAAGTACATATTCACCCAGTCAGAGTTGAATATGAGACAACGAAGATGGTTAGAGTTGATTAAAGATTATGAATTGGAAATTCACTACCATATAGGCAAAGCAAACGTGGTAGCAGATGCTTTAAGCAGGAAAAGTCAAGTCAATATGAGGGTCGCTCACCCGATGCCTTATGAGTTGACCAAAGAATTTGATAGGTTGAGCCTCGGATTTTTTAATAACGTACGAGGAGTAACAGTTCAGTTAGAACCCACTTTAGAGCGGGAAATCAAAGAAGCATAGAAGAATGATGAGAAGATCAATGAAATCCGGCAACTAATTCTAGAAGCAAGAGGCAAAGATTTTCGGGAGGATGCAGTTTGTGTGGTATGGTTCAAGGACCGTTTGTGTGTTCCCAATGTCCAGTCTATTCGAGAGTTGATCCTCAAGGAAGCTCATGAGATAGCTTATTCCATACATCCTGGAAGTGAGAAGATGTTTTAGGATCTGAAAAAGAAATTCTGGTGGTACGGAATGAAAAGGGAAATCACAGAGCATGTGGTTATATGTCATAGTTGTTAGAGGATCAAGGTAGAGCATCAGAAGGCAGCCGGGTTGTTGCAGCCGTTGCGAATTCCTCAGTGGAATGGGATGAAATCGGGACGGACTTCATAGTCGGATTGCCTCGCACTTGAGCCGGCTACGATTCCATTTGGGTAGTGGTGGACCATCTGACCAAGTTAGCCCACTTTATACCTGTCAAGACTAGCTACAGCAGTGCAGTATTGGCGAAGCTGTACATGTCCCGGATCATTTGTCTTCATGGTGTGCCAAAGAAGATAGTGTCAGAGAGAGGAACGCAGTTCACCTCTCATTTCTGGCAGCAGTTGCACGAAGCTTTGGGTACACATTTGATTTTTAGTTCAGCTTATCATTCGCAGATAGATGGTCAGACTGAGAGAACTAATCAAGTCCTCGAAGATATATTAAGAGCATGTGCATTGCAAGATCAGTCTGGATGGGACAAGAGATTACCTTATGCAGAATTCTCCTATAACAACAGTTACCAGGCTAGCTTGAAGATGCCACCGTTTCAGGCACTTTGTGGGAGAAGTTGTAGAACTCCGTTGCATTGGGATCAGCCTAGAGAAAAGCAAGTGTTTGGGCCAAACATTCTGCACGAAGCTGAACAGAACATCAAAATGGTTCGAGAGAATCTAAAGATAGCGCAATCAAGGCAGCAAAGTTATGCAGACACGAGAAGGAGAGAGCTGAGTTTTGAAGTCGGAGATTTTGTCTACCTGAAGGTATCGCCTATCAGAGGAGTTAGAAGGTTCAGAGTCAAAGGCAAGCTAGCACCCTGATATGTTGGTCCGTATCAGATTCTCGCGAAGCGTGGAGAAGTGGCCTATCAGCTCAGTTTGCCAGAAGATTTGTCAATGGTGCACGATGTCTTTCATGTGTCTCAGTTGAAGAAGTGTCTGCATGTGCCAGAGGAATAGTTACCAGTGGAAGGTCTAGAAGTCCAAGAAGACTTGACTTACATAGAGAAGCGAACGCAGATTCTGGAGACTGCAGACAGGGTCACCCGGAGGAACGCTATCAGAATGTGCAAAGTCAGGTGGGGTCACCACTCTGAGGAAGAAGCAACTTGGGGCCGTGAAGATGATCTGATGGCCAAGTATCCCGAACACTTTGCTGGCCAACCTTGAATCTCGAGGGCGAGATTATTTTAAGGGGGATACGTTTGTAACGCCCTGAATTTGAGGGTATAATTTTTCTTCTTCAATACTCACCAAATTTAGGCGTTACTCTCTTTTCTCTTCCCGTTTTGCTCCTTCTTCGAATTTTCAAAGCAGTATAGTGTCTGGTGTCCGTATCGCATGTAAACAAAAACCTAAGTTGACATGGGTGTTGCATCATACCGAAGCATATTTCTTTTGTCTGATTTTGTGTCTAATCGCGCGTCCGCCTCATTTCGTTATTCGATTTGTGATTTGTTTTCGATTAGTGGTCGTGCATGCAGTGGATTTTCGGCCTAGCCCGCGGTCCGGCCCGGCCCCTGGCGCGTGCCCCCTGGCGCCCCTTCCCCCATGCATGCGCCCCCTCCTTCCCCCTATCTCATTTTCTTTTCCCGCACAGCAACTTCCCTCTCTCTCTCTCTCTCTCTCTCTCTCTCTTTTACCTCTCTTCCACCTCCCTTGCCCTAGGTTTGATCTGGTGGCAAGTTACCGCCGATCGTCGAGCCCCGAGGTGAGATCCCCCTATCCTCCCCTCTCCTCTCCCTCCTTTCCTCCCTCCCTTGCGTGCGGCCCTGCGCGGCCCCTGCGCACCTCCCCACGCGCCTCCCCGGCGCGGCGCCGGTGCATCCACGGCGTGTGCAGTCCCGTTCCCGCGCGCAGCCCAAGCGCGCGTGGCGTTTAAAATTCATTTTGATTAGTTTTAAATTTGATTTAATTTATGTGCTGTGTCGCGCGCTTCATCGCGCGACGATCCATTTTAAAATGCAAATTTATTAGTGTGTTGCGTCGCGCGCTTCGCCGCGTGACGGTTTACTTTAATTTCAGATTATTTAATGTGTTGTGTCGCGCGTTTCGTCGCGCGACGTTTTGTTTTAAATTCAGTTTAAGTGGCGTATGCTGTCGTGCGCTTTGTTGTGCGACACTTTACGTTATTCTCATATTTAATTCAAGTGTTTCGTTGCACGCTCCGTCACGCGACGATTCGCTTAATTTTAGATTATCTTAATTATTGTGTCGCGCGCTTCGTCGCGCGACAATTCATTTTAATTTCAGCTTAACTTGTATGTGCTGTCGCGTGCCTCATCGTGCGGCAACTCGTCCCAATTTTCAGTTAGTTCGTGTGTGCCGTTGTGCGTTTCGCCGCGTGACAATCCTTTAAAATTTACCTTGAATTATTTATAATAATTAAATGCGTAGCATAACTTTATTTTATGCATAGCGCGATTTTTAAATTAATATGGTTATGTTTAGGCAAGTACTTTAATCTATAGCTGTTTAACGTAATTGCCCTTCGACCGTAGCCCCAACCGTTGTTTTCTCTTTCTCGCTTAGTCGTAGTTGCGAGCCCTGTGCCAAGCGTCTGCTTATTTGTTATATTCTACTGTGTGGTGTATTGTTCTTTCTATATTAAAATCGTGGAATATATGTTTGAACTCGTATAGATAACGGTCCGTTAGCGGAGTTCGAAGGAGTTGCAGGTGAAGACCCTCTGCAGCAGCTGGTTGGTGAAGGCAAGTGTCCCTTAACCCATCTATGTCCTACTCATTTTATAATTCACTCCTTAATTCACTCCTTGTATTTACACAATTTATACCTAAGGATTGACTATCTTTGTTTATCATGTCCTTGTTTACCTATGTGGGTTGGATCATATTGGTTTTAGCTCAATGCTAGTGCTTCACACTAATCAATGAACATGATGAGATTATTTATGATACGTTGTTTTCCCTTTTGATTATGATAATGATATTGTGACATTTAAGGGGACTCAAGCGGTTTCTCGAGTGCCTCTCCATAAGGATTGGTTCGTTGGATGACCACTCGGGAAAACAGTACAACCATGAGGGTGGTATGAGATGCCCTTAGCTGAATAATTTGAGGAACTGAGGTGTAGTTCGCTTCACCGTCGTGCCATCAATGGGGCTCGGTGTATGTGGCTCGCTCTGCCGAGGGTGGTTTGCCCTTTGGGAAGGAGTGCGGTACATTTAGGAAGCCTAACGGGCGGCTACAGCCTTAGGGAATCTTTGTAAAGGCTGCGTAGTGAAACCTTGCCTATTCACCTTGGTAGTGTTTAAGGGTTTGATCGGCCCGAGGCAAAAAAGAATCACGGCTCGTGGGTAAAGTGTGCAACCTCTGCAGAGTGTTATGAAACTGATATATCAGTCGTGCTCGCGGTTATGAGCGGCCTTGTGAGCTCCACTGATTAAAGAAACATTGATCAGAGATGCTTTGTTTACAAATGATGACGAGGATAATGCTGGTCTCTATTGTGATTATGATTATGGTTATGGTTTCTGGTATTCTTTTCATTTGGAAAGGGTACTTTTGGGTTAACAACTTGGGCTAATGCTAAATCCTGGCTCTCTACTAGTAATAATTACCTGACCAACTAAAAGCAACTGCTTAACTTTAACCCCACATAAAGCTAGTCCACTACAGCCAAACGGGACAATTGTTGAGTATGTTGATGCGTACTCACCCTTGCTTTACACACCAAACCCCCTAGGTTGTCCATGTTGCAACCACTGCTCAGAAGAAGATGAAGTCGTGGTGGAGGACTTCCAGGAGTTCCAAGAGTACGATGAGTTCTAGGCGTGGGTTAGCGACAAACCCCCAGTCGGTTGCCTGTGAAGGCCGAGTTCATCTACGTTTCGTTTTCGCACTTTCATAACTGTTAATGACTATGCTGATGTCTCGGACATCATGATGTAATCAACTATTACCCTCTTTTATGTTATTATTTAAGCATTGTGTGATGATGTCCGGTTATGTAACTGTTGTGTACGTGAATTGCTGATCCTGGCATGTACATGGTTCGCATTCGGTTTTCCTTCTAAAATCAGGTGTGACAGATGTCCATGACTCAAAATGTCCCCTCGTAAGTAGGGGATAGCTTTTTCATCCCTACCAGTTAAGGATGTGCAAAAGCATGAGATGCCCTTTGATGAGTGGTTGGTCTCTAACGTGGCGTAGATGGTAGTGGCATACAGTGTGTTGGTAGTCTGTTGCCTAGAGAAGAAATTTCCATCACTGTATACCAAGGAAATCCAACCCCTTAGGGCAAATTTGTCCTACAAAAAGATCAGTGTATGCTTTGACACAGGGAGAGCCCTTAGTGATTTTTGGGGGAAGCTTGACTTAGGCCCCATAACAAGAAAGAACGATGCTTTTAATATAGTTCAAATGATGAACAGGTGCGTTAGGACTAAGACAAATGGGTGATATGGAGGATCAACACCTCAAGCAATACATTAGAAAACGAATTGAAAACCTACTAGAATATACAAAGGTCTAAGACATGAGATGAAACCAAGCCAAACATGAAGATCACAAAGTAACAAGGAGAAGAAGGGTTTTAGCAGATGTCGAACCAATGCATTGTACTACCCTATGGGGCGTAAAGCTAAGCTAACCCTAGCTTGTAGATAGACCAATAGTGATAAGAGCTTAGACCATATGGTCTCACTATACACGCATAGAGGTGCTTCAGACTAAGCATCGGGCTCATGGTAGAGATGACATTGGATCATACGATCACACTGTTTATGCTCAATAGGAGCATTGGACTTATCTTGTACATGAGCATTAGACCATCGAGATGGAGTTTGATGGTGGATAGAGAGGCTCCAGATAAGGAAAAGGAGCATCAGACTAGTTTGATGGTTGGCGTCGGAGTATACGTCATAGAGGTGTGCCCCAATAATGGACAATGGCTAGTGCCAACACAGTAGTCATTGTAAGACATCGAACCCTGATACAAGGTTCAATTGCTACTCGTTAGACGGTCTAATAGTATGTAGATAGAGTTGTTGAGGGTGCAACATCTATAGCTCACCTTGGAGGCTATAAATAGAACCCTAGCTAATTATTTGAGATGAATGGGAGCTAAGAAACATAGCAAGTGAGTTGATGCTCATGTTTGGTAGCTCTAGAAATCTATATGCTCAAAGAATCACTTGGTGGTTAGCGTAGGTGCTTAGGTTACTTAGACCAGCGCTTATAGTGCTTGCTCTAGGTTTAGCCTAGTGTTTGAGTGAGATTAGAATATCTCTTATCTCTTTGTGGTTGCGCACACCATTGTAGTTGTAATAGAGGAGCTCATAGTCTTGTGAGATCACGCCAATTGTGTTTATGGTTTGCCACATATAGTGGAGGTATCGAGGCCCATAGTATTTTGGCTAGAAACTCGATAGTAAATATGGCAAAGAGCATTCAAGCAAGGCTATTCCAAAGACTCACTTGCATGTGGAGAAGGATCGAGACTATCCATAGAGTTACCTAACTGAAAGCTTGGTAATCGCATGGGGTATCCTTGTGAGGGGCTCCAACGAGGACTATGGAAAAGCTTGTGCATGCTCCTTAACACCTAGGTGAAAATAATAGTCATCGAGGGTAGTTTGTATCTTTATCACCTTTTAGCTTCTGTATTTACAATGTGTACCTTAGTTATGTACTTTACCTTACTAGCTTAGTTGAAAGGCTTGTTGATAGGTTTAGAACTTAGGTTGCATAACTCTTTACGGAAGAGATAATAAAATACTTAGTCAAACCATAGTTACACAAAGATAATGTATTTATTGCATATGTTCTAACTAGACAAAAATTAAAGCCATTAGTTTATTAAATAGAATACATAATTTATCTTCTTTGGACGTCACAATGCCTTCATAGTCAAGAATATGAATTCTTATAGCATTATATTTTGCATCAAGAGTACAAATTATGATAGCATTGTATTCTACAATGGTGGACGCATTGAAGCAACCATTAGCTTGGTTCTACATTGTTCATCCATTTAATCTGCCATTCATCCAATTTAGGCCTTGTTTGGTTATTCCCATTCCATGGGGTTGGAGGGCATTGGATGGGATTAGGGGGGATTTTTACTTGTTAGGGATTTAAATCCACTCAGTCCCCTCCAATCTATATGGATTGAGATTAAAACAATCAAGCCCTTAAATGGTTGTTTTGACCATTTAGATAGCCATTTAACCTAGTTAATGACTAGCCAACTATTTAGAATTTGGTGTTTAGCGTTTAGAAGAACATTATATATGGAATGACGATGCCTAAGAGGAGAGTAAATTAGGCAATCTAATTTCTCTTTAAAATATGGTCTCTCTTTTCTCCTAGTCAAAACTTGCACAAGAAAACCAAGCAATCTTATGTGCAATTGAGGTTTTGACTGTTGTTATCCCTAGCGCAAAGAAGTTATGCAACCTAGCTTCCAAACCTTCCCACTAACATATAACTAAGTTAATAAGATAAAGCAGACAACTAAGATAACACAATGTTAATATAGAAGCTTAAAATACGATAGAGATAAAAATTCTTATTTGTGCATCATTTTTTACTAAGGTATCTAAAAGAGTGCAAGCTTTCCCTAATCCTAGTTGAAGCCCCATGTAAGGGAATGCCCATGCAAGGGTCAAGCTTTCAGTTAGGTAATCTATGGATAGCCTCAGGCCTTCTCCACGCGCAAGTGATGCTCCAATTGTGGCCTCTCTAAGATGCTCCTCGTCGTCTCCATTATTGAGTTTCTGACTAAAACTCAGCTAACCTTGTTTCCTCCAGTACACAGTGGCAACCACACCATAAACGTTGTTAGTATGATCTCGCAAGACTTAAAAGCCCCACTCGGTACAACTACAATGGTACGTGCAAGCGCCAAGGGATACAATTGTGCACACAAGCACCAAGGTTGGAGGTGTATATTCCTCACTTCTAATCACTTTGCAAAATATAGATCAAGCGCTAATGAAACAATCTAAGAAATCTAACACTTACCAAAGCACCTACACTAATCACTAATTGATCTTTAAGCACATGGTGTCTAGAGCTATAGGAATGCAGTCTTAACTATATCAATATTTCTCATCTTCCACACCTCTCAAATGGTTGTCTAGGGTGGCATATATAGCCTCTAGTACAAATCTAGCAGTTGAAACTAATGCAAAAATTCTACATACTCATAGAATGTTCCAGTGCAGCACCGAACACGCTGAATATCCACATCTGCTTTACGGTTGAAACTAGTTGTTGCCAATCATTTAAGTAAAGGCATTTAGTGCTTTGCCAGGTGTTACTTCAGACACGTCCAGTACATTTTTATACCTTCTTAGGTTGATGTGCAGCCCCTCTAAGTCCATATCTGGTGAGGTATCCAATGACACATAGGACACATTCAGAGTCTTGAGAATCTCCCTAAAACACTGTGGACTTTTGAGTGACGTATGTGGTGCCCCATATAGTGTGACATCCATATCTGATACACACCTATGTCTGGTATACTATGTTTTGGTAACCTTTTTCTTTAGGGCTTGTTTGGGAGCAAGGATACCGGAGGGGATTGGAGGGGCTAAAATATCACACCCAGATTTAAGGGCAAACCCAAGTGCTTCTCAAATGTGTGCTAGGATCAAGTCTCACACATATGATGATTCATGGTACAGAAATCAATGTCACATCTTTATTGTATAATAGAAATTCTGTATAAAATAACTAAATAAATACATCATATGACGACAACGATCCTCTGCAACCATAGTTGACTGGGAGACGACGACCTAGACCTCTCCGAACTCATTGTAGCATCCTTCATGCTCCTCATCTTGCAGTTTCTCTCTTTGACCTAGTCTGAGTATAGCAAGGGTGAGCTCACATACATTCATCACTCAACAAGTGTGGGAAAAGTGTAGTATAAGTCTTACCAAGGAAAAATGGTTAAGGTCGATCATTGCTTTTAATAAGTTGGTCAAAATTTTATTAGTATTTACTAAGTATAAGTAGATACCAACCCAATTAAATAATTGATCACAATTAATAATAAATCCCACAATGCAATACATGACAGGTTAAATTTAATTCCATAAATTACTCATGTGAGAGTTCTAAGCCGCTTTTGACCGTGAGCACAGCTAATATACTAGTTTTACACTTTGCAGATGTGTTTCCTGTGAAGCCAGGGTTAGCCAGACCCTTAGATACTTCCAAGGTGAATGGCTAGGGATCCACTGCGAGGCCTTTACAAAGTTCCACTAGCTAGAAAACTCGCTACGGTTTCAGGATGAAGGAAGCATAGGCCTTTTTCCACGATCTGTAACCCTATCGCAGTAATTACAGTCAGCACTATACTCTACAGCAATGCCTCCCCGCTTGCCCCTTTCAAGTAAGGTAATCACTCACTAGCTTTTCTAATTAATTGGCCAAGTGTGTCCCATTCCACCCTTGTGGTAGCACTATTTTCTCAGGTTAAGCTCCATGTTCCAATTAACAAAATGATCTTATCATGAATAATAAAGAATCCATTGACAATAATAATAAAGCGTGATCATAATTCATATATAGAATTAATCCCAAAACCAAGTAAAGCAATAGTAAGACTACCCAATAATTCATTTGTTTGTAAGGTCTAGGATAAACAAAACTAGATAATCTATTAGGTCCCATCAGATTAACCTAATTGTGCCACGGTGATTAACAGAATCATTATTAGGTAAAGAAAGTGATTAAGGACACAACTTACCTTTTTGGTGCAACTCCAGGTACTTCTCCAATTTGGTCTTCAGGTTACTCATGGCCTCGCTTTTATATCGCAGCAATATATACAGATAGACAAGAAATAGGTAAAAATAAAATTACACCAAACATATAAAACAACTGTGTAAGAATTTTCTATGCGTCGCTACAAGACTGTAGGTTCGAGAAACACTTAAATCGAAGTTAAATGAATTAGTTATGGATTTCCTAGTGCTTTGAAAAAAATTTATACTTAGAAATCATTCTCTATCTTTTATTTATCATTTTCCTGGTATTTACTGGGTTGCGGGTTAGATATTATAGAACTACTGGGTTTAAACTGCTAATAATAAGACCCAGCCGTAAGGTTATTTGAACAGAGGGGGAGTGCGGGTTGATTCAAAGAAACCAAAGGGTTTCTTTTGTAAATCTGGCTTTGGCAAAAGAGTGTCGTGTTATATCAGTCGTTGGATCTAAAGCTAACGATGTAGATTAGGTCGATCATTTTAGGAAACCGGTATGCGATGAGAACCATCGGATCGGAGATCAGCGGCCCGAATTTTATGAAGCTTGCTCCATCCTCACCCCTTGGATTTGATCTGAATAGTATGGACTTAATACACGATCTAATCTTATGCGTTTGTGGAAGAATCAACGGTCCGGATTCCAACATAACGTGACTTAATCTTGGCCATTCATTAGCGATGGACGGCCAAGAGCCCGTCACCCGCCACCCGCACCCGGACACAGCGGCGCGTGTGTGGCTAGGGCGACGCTCTCGCTGGAGTTCGGCCATTCCGGTGTCTCGATGCCCCATCTCGGACATCAGCGTGCGTAATATGAACAGGGCACGGTGAAACAGGGGAACGTGATCTCAGTGTCGGTGAATACATTGACGAGGATTTCTTCGGCAATGGGCGAACCTGCGGTGGCTTGCCCATCGGTGAGGAGATCGGCTTGATTACCCGCTCCAAAAAACCCTAGCACACGCTCCCGGAGATCCTACGAAGCTCCAATTCCCATCGTTGGGAACGGATTGCCTGCATAATCATGAATCTTCACGACGGCATGGCGGTCCTTCCCCACAGCGGGCTGACGGCCCCCGGCGGTTCGGTTTCCCCAGCGCGCATGAAGAGCAGAGGGGGAGGTGCACGATGGCCGAAGTAGGTCGTGCGGCTTGCATAAACACCTAGAGAAGGGCATCAGCCGAGGAGGAGAACAGCACCTAGAGAGGGTTGCGATTTCCACGGCGCGTACACGGATAGGGATGATCCCGTCTGGACAGCCCCACATGCCAGTGGCTTTACGCGAGCGCGCGAGCGTTTTACTGGCCGTGCGGACGGTTACTGGTGGGCGCGTGAGTCTGGTAGGTGGGCTCACATTGTCGGCGTCCAGGTGGGCGTGAGTCGATGGGAAAGATGTGACTGATAGGGTGGGTCCGTCTGGCGGCGTGGGAGGAACTCAGCACAGATGCGTGCGCGGCGTGAGGTCGAACTTACCGATGGGACCCACGCAGCCAGCTACTCAAAACAAAACGAAGCTAGGGGAGGTAGTGGGACGGAGGGGTGAATAAATGAGCAAGCAGGAAGTGGTGTTAGCGAGCCGAGATGAGGGGAATAGGCCCAGGTGTTCTTTTTGCTTTTTCTTTTCTTTTTTCTGTTTCCTATATTTCCTTTCAAATTTCTATTTTAAATTCATGTTTTGAATACAAATCTGGCTCACAAATGTAAATGCACAATCAAGAAAATCTAGCATGAGAACATTAATTCCTTTTAAATTATTTACTCTTTTACTTATTTAGTTTTCTTTTTATTTTAAAATGAATTTCACCTTAGGAATATGGAATATGCATGCATTTCACCACTTTCCACCACTTTAGAGGAATTAAAATTCACTCAATAAAGTAACTTATTTAGTTTGGAATTTAACATTCCACCACTTTCCAAAGTTCAGATATAAGCCTATCTCAAATTTATAGGGTGGAGGATGGGAAATGATTTTATGCATCGGTAGAATTTGTTTCTACTCTGTAACTTACATGACACTCTTCCTCTTCGTCTCACTCCTCTATAGTAAAAATGTAGCACATAAATATCTCAGACATCTTGCTAATAATAATATACAAATATATTTTGCATAAAACCGAATTAGCTTAATTGATAAATGCCTAAATTACTATTATTAGAATAGAATTCAATTCCAACGATGCAAACGGGGCATAAGAACAATTATTTATTAGTTAAATTTTGGGTATTACCAAAACCTTTAGTGACTACCTATCTTTAGTTCCACAAAGGGATAATCCCAATTTATTTTGGTGTCTTTTTATTTAATATTATTATTAGAAAACACATTTATTGAAGGTAAGGAAATACATTTTAATCCAAAATCTTTGGAGAATTCTTCCTATATCCAAAATTATGATTTTGAGGTGTTACATAAAATCACTTTGTTATTTAATTTTAAATAACAAGGGTATTTTAGCCCCTCCAATCCACTCTGGTATATTTGCTCTCAAACAAGCCCTTGGTATAATACAATTGTTATCCATTGTTTTATGTGCCTTACCGAATACGTCCAGCGCTACTGAGCATCATGTTTGTCTCTTGCACAATCTTATAGATTTTCAAGTCTTCTAATGGCTTCCTTGTATTAATCATCTCAATTAGCATTTTACCTTCGTCCAAAGCCCTGTTACATCCTTTGAGCTATAAAAATATTAACAAATAATATAGTATGTTATTCTAAATGATTATGTTGATCATCGAACATCAAAACTTAGACCTTGTTTGAGATTGCTCCAGCTCCAAAAAAATTGGTAGAGTTAGAAACATGTTATTAGATGCTCCAAAAAATCATGATGTAGAAATTATGAACCTTTAAAAGACATTTAAATAAATTATTTGTTTATTATTTAAATTAAAAATATTTTTAAACTATTTAAATTTATATTATAAACTACAACTCGAGCTAGAGAAGTCCCAAATACTCTCTTAATTGTCAATTAAAATTTAATTGTTAAATAAACCTTATGTCATTTTCCCGTGCAAATTGGGAGGTCAAATGGGCCTTAGGCCATTTTGTGAATAGATGCATCCCACACGAAGAAGGTGCGAGCGGGCAATGCATTCATCCCACATAAGACTACATAAGGCATTGTCCGATTATTCTTACACCACATAGATTAAAAGGGACTGAAAAAAATAATGAAGATTTTGACTTAGAGGGTATTTGGTTTCTATGGACTAATTTTCAATCCTTCTATTTTATTCTATTTTAGTTTTTAGATTGCTAAATACTGAAACTAAAATAGAGTTTTGATTTCTGTATTTGGCAATTTAGAGACAAATAGAACAAAATTGAGAAACTAAAAATTAGTACATAAAACCGAAACACACCCTTAGCCCTTGTTCAGTTATTCCCATTATACATGTATTGAATGAGATTGGAAAAAATAAAGAAAAATTTTGACTTACTTGGGATTTAAACCCACTCAATCCACATGGATTGAGAGCTAACCGAACAAGCCCTTACTATAGATTTAAACTCACACAATCTCATCCAATCCACATGGATTGAGCTAGAAATGAACAAGCCCTAAAGGATCCCATGTAATCAAAATTGTGTATCTCAGATTCAATGTCTCACTGTAACTGTGGAACAAAACTAGAGATGACAATGGATAAATACCCACCAGGTATTACTACCCCATACCCATACTCACGACAAAAAAATTACCCCGTTGGGATCATCCATATACATTGGTGAGTATGAATTTACCCCCATACTCATGCCCATATGGGTACGGGTCACCTGTGTACCCACATTGATTAAACATATATCACAACGATATGTTATACAAATGTAAGTATATCCATCTAAATACCATTATAAAATTTCTAGCTTCATTTAACCATCCATTCAACAACACCAAAGATAATTGGATAAAATAGCAACACTAAAATAGTACTATATAGCATATTACATGCTCCATTACAAAGACATCAAATAATCGTTAAGCGTTATATGACACTATAGCCTAAAAGGTTGCTAAAAAAGATGATGATTGAAACCCAAGTTTATGATTTTAGGCTAATTTTATACTAGATATTTTATACCCACGGATTAACAGGTATAGGTGAGGACAGAACGTTTTAATACCCGTTTACCTATTAGGTGAATATCTTTACCCAATAAGAGACCTACGGGTTGAATATTTAGCACATATAACCTAACAGAATAAATACCGATAGAATAAATACCTATCGGGTATCACTTATCAGGTCGCAATTACCGGCTGCCATCTCTAAACAAAACGAGAAACTACACCAAAATACTATAGTAATTAGCACGTGTTTTACAGTGACAGCATGCAAACAATACACGAAGACAAAGGGGAGTTCCACATTCTGCGCCATTTAAAAATGCCAACATTTGTCCCAAAAAACTAAAATAAATTTGCATCCGTAGGTTTGGTAATAACGCATGACCATAAGTTTAGAGTTCAAATGCAAGCAAAAAAAAGAGTAATGCATCACAGTCGTTTATTTTACAGATGGAGATTTCTAAATCTCAAGTGCCATTCTTGTCTTCAGTGGAACACGTCAGCTCTTACTGCCTTCCCTGCACAACGGCAAACGATTAAGTGTCGGCTGTGTCGCTGATCAGCAACAAACTCACCGGTTGCTTCTGTATGCGCCTAATACAGACAGGCTAACATAAACAGAACTTTTAACTGTGTTTACAAATTTCAGTTATCCTGTGCAAGAGTTCTGCGATCTGGTAGGCTAGTAGCCACAATGTATGGTTGCAAGCCTTTTTTTCTTTTCTATAATCTATAATCTCTAAAAAGATTAAAGCACCGGTTTCCTCAGATCCATGGTTTCCACTGTTGTTGTGCCCTGCTACCCCACATTTAAATAGTAAAAATGCTAAAATTATAAATAAATGAAGATTTGAACCATGATTGTTAGCTCTAAACCCACGTTCAACCCCACCTAACCAATAGAACATACATATCTTGTATTTTATATTCTATATTTTAACATAAATGGAAACTGTAACAACATACAGACACTTGCTATTTCTATAAAAAGACATGAAACTATTTTGTACCCAAAAAAAGAGAAATGTAAGTTAGGCCCTGTTTGGTTCTCATTCCCACCTCCTAAGGGCTGATTTGGTGGTCAGGGATCCCGAGGGGATCCATAGGGGAGGAATCCCCTTGTTATTTAAAATTGAATTGCAAGGGGATTTCTCCCCCCGTGGATTCTCTTGGATCCCTGACCACCAAATCAGCCCTAAAGATTATTTTTAGTCCCTAAACTACCAAACAGGGTAACTAAATGAGTTCTCCTAAACTTTAGTCCTTTAGTCACCATGGGGTGACTAAAAGTGATCAAACTTCCTTGATTTATCCTTCAGTTGGTCCCCACTGCCCCTCCCTAGAACTGAACCAACTACATTAAATAGGGTGGCAATCTTGTCTTTATATGCAAAACTGAATGCACCTTAGTCAGTTTAAGGGGGTGTTTGGTTTCCACCTCCTAAACTATGAAACAGTATGACTAAATAAAGCCTCTGATAGAAATTCTAAGGGCCCCCTAAAGTTTAGGAGGGTGACTAAAGCAACCAAACATCCCCTTAGACTGACTCCAGTGGAATGTGTAAAATAGGGGACGCGGAACTGTAGATGATGATACTGTTTGACATTGTTTGCAGAGATAAATTTGAAATAAGGGATAAGATAAGAGATGTCATAGGAGATCTGCTGGGGATAGCCTTAGTTCCTAGGGACTAAAGTTTAGTCCCTAAAGTTTAGGAGGGTGACTAAAGGAACCAAATAGGGCCTTAATATGCATGTTCCTCTTAAGAAAGGTTGCTGCGGAATCAGTTATAAGCACGTTTTCTTAAAACTAGCTCTGATGTATTCCTGCACCTCTATTGTAGTCCTCTACTGAATCCAATTTAAACAAATAGAGTGGCGTGGGAATTAAAAAATGAACAAATTAGCTCATAAATCTAAAAAACATTTAACAGGGAGAAAAACTGTAGTCGTACATCTGAAACTCGGCACACAGTTTACGAATTCAATCTAGAACTGGTCAAACAAAGGATGTCCCGGTTTAACTTTAAACTGCTGTATTTCAATTCAAACAGTAACGGCATTTTAAAAGTGAAATGTGTATATCAAATGCTCTCATACCTGCCAGTTTCCTTGTCCTTCACCTGGGCTAGGATACTGACCAGAACCTCTTTGCCAGTTATCTCCACCATATGCTGGTCCAGCCCCCTGTCTGCCATCCCCACCATAACTAGGATTCACACCAGGAACTCTGTTACCACCAGGATTCGCTGATGGAGGTACCTGCCCATAGTTACCAAGTGTATTAGGTTGACCATAAGATCCAGGTGCTGATGGTTGGCCATAAGACCCAGGTGCTGAAGGACCACCAGGCCTAAAACCTCCTCCCTGCCCTTGCGAGAAGTTGCTACGCTCTTGGGGGTTGTTGTAACCTTGACCTTGCCCAGCTGGATTTACATGCCCTTGGTACTGAGTTTGACTTCGAAAATCAGGTGGTCCATTGTAGCCTGAATGGTCTGTGTAATCATTCCTTCCAAAACCTCTACCATCCTGACCACCTTGTGCATAATTCTGCTGTGGGGCATAGCCTCTTCCATCTTGCTGCGAGCGGTATGTCTGGTAGTTTCCTTGCTGCGGCGGATTGTTCTGGTAACCACCTTGTGGTGGAGGACGGTTGTTCTGGTAATTTCCTTGCTGTGGAGGGCCATCCTGGTAGTTTCCTCGGTAGTTACGGTTCCTGTCAGTTCTTGATGGTCTGCTATAATGAACAGGTGGTGGTCTTGGAGTGATGACACCATTGTCATATTTGTCTCCTGGTGAAATCAATACATGTATCAGAATGAACTTCTAGCAAGCATCATCTGCTGGTTGCAATAAAAACATAAAAATGTGGCATGTTTATGAATTCAAGGAAATGTAAAGATTACTCCATTTGCTAACAAGGTATACAAAGAAAGGTGATTCGATTTATTAACTCGTAAATAAAAATGGGAATCCGACAGACCTCCGTACTCCTTTGTTTCTGGATATAGATATGAATCAGGCAAAATGAAAACTACTCCAGGCAAACCTGATCAAAATACCAAGGCAGGGAGGTAAATACTATAAAAGTTGTGTCATTAGTTGCAAGAAAAAAATCATTAGCTACTTCACCCACCGCGAAATTTTTCTGACATTTCCTCGGTCATTACAGCCTGAAAACCAACATAAGTCGTCGTACTAAAAGCATACATCCTCTTCTTGGCCTCCTCATAACTACAAAAAAAATCAGAGCCCATCAAATGAGACAAATTACATTGATTTGTTGAAATTAGTTGTTTATCTCATATAGAGACTATGAATTATTATAAGGGCAACAAGTCAATTATTTGACTAGTTGGAAGTTATGCCACCAAATATATACAATAATGCCCCGTTTGGATCCTTGGAATTAAATTCTATTCTGATAAATAGTAATTTAGACATAGATCAATTAAGCTATTATGGTTTTATACTGAGTATATTTGTACTACTGTTAACCATATGAGGGAGATATTTATATGATGCATTTATACTATAGGAGAGCAAGCCAAAGAGTGTGTTATAAGTTGGAGAGTAGAAACATAGACTAGTGATACATAAAATCAATTTCCACCCCCTCACCCTATGAATTTGAGATAGACTTATATAATGTCAAATTCCAAACCAAATAACCTACTCTATTAAGTAAATTCCAATTCCTTCAAAATAAAAGGATCCAAACAGCCCCTAATAGATTTTAGCATCAAAAGAACAATAACTTGGCAAGTTACAATTTAAATCATTAAGTATATACATCATATGAATATTTGCATTTGTGCTATTAACCAAACATTGATCTTCGATCAGTGGCACAGAGATCCCAGCTAGTGGGTACCATGTAAAGGATCACAAAAAAAAGAGTACCATGTAAAGTACAATGCTACAGAAACTAGGGAATGTAGACTGTACAGATGTGTGATCCTTGAAACTTGAAAGTCATGGTTGCAAAGGCAACTAGCCATTAGTTTCAGGTGGGCCCTGATATCTTTCGTGTTTCAACATAAACATCCATGTGAACCTATAACACTTTAGGCACCAAACTACCCCTGGAAATGTTTGAACCAAACATAGAAACCAACGGGAGTTAGATAGTCTTGGCACTATACACTAACTTTTTAATCCCACATCACATTGACACAAACTAATAGATGTTATGCAACCACTTCTAGTATGCATGTTCATTGCAATTCCACCCATGCTCAATAACAACCTCGGTTACTTTTGATACTAGTCCTATCGTCTGATAATTACAGTACTTGATCACAATCACGACAGCATCTAATTAACACATAAGTAGCATCTAATTAGATCGAAGACTTGACTGGTACCATATAGCCCACAAGGCAAGCCATGACACAGCAAGATGAAGCAACCGCACAATCCAGGATCGCGTTTCAGCTCCACAAGAACCAATTCACCGCGACAGCAAACCCAATCCGTAACAAGGCCACGCATTTCGTCGCGAAAAAGGAATGAAACGGGGAACCAGCTTGGCGTCATACCTCCCGACGACCTTGGCGAGAGTCTGGAGGTATGTCTCGATCATCTCTTCGCGCGACGGCTTGGGGTCCGGGAAGTCCATGGTGATGAGCCAGTGGTTGTAGTCGCAGCCCTCGAAGAGGATCTCGTCGGGGGAGATCTTGCTGTCGTCCGTCCCATAGTCGGTCCCGCCCCGCGCAGCCGCCGCCGCCGTGGACCTGAACCCGGCGCCGCCGCCGGGCAGGAATCGCCACGGCGGCAGCGGGAGCAGCGCGACCGGGGAGGCGAGGGGAACGAGCGGGCAAGGCCGGGCGACCGAGGTGGACGGGCGGAGCAGGGGTGCCGCGGTGGAGGCCGCCGCGAGGACCCGACGGAGGCGCAGCGCGAGGGCCATAGCGTGGGGCTGAAGGTTTTGAGTTCTAGGGTTTTTTTTTCTGTTGGGGCTCGGGGCTGCCGAGTACGGGGGTTTAGTAGGGTTTAGGCTTACGATGGCGTGGGAATTTGGATAATGAGATAATTGGATTTTTACCACTCACAATGTTATTAATGTCCGTGCGTTGCAACGGGTAACACTTGTACACGTATAGGTCATTGTTTACCGATGTTATCAATCAATGGGTCACACTTGTGTACGTTCGGGTCGATGAATCTGTTACCCCTCATTCTTCCTGTCATTCAGGACCAGATTCTAGTCATGTACCCGTGCGTTGCTACGGATTTTATATATCACATAGTGTCGGGGACCATAATTAAGGGTACCCTCAAGACGCCTAATTCTCAGCTGGTAACCCCCATCAGCATAAAGCTGCAGAGGCCTGATGGGTGCGATTAAGTCAGGAATCAGTCCATACGAGCGACTCGATCACGCCTCGCCCGAGCCTAGCCTCGGGCAAGGGCAGCCGACCTCGAGGGGTTTCCGTCTCGCCCGAGGCCCCCCTTTTAACGGCAGACACATCTCCGGCTCGCCCGAGGCCTTGCCTTCGCTAAGAAGCAACCCTGACTAAATCGCCGCGCCGACCGACCGAGTCGCAGGAGCATTTAACGCAAAGGTAGCCTGACTCCTTTATCCTGACGCGCGCCCCCCGGCAGAGTCGAAGTGACCGCCGTCACTTCGCCGCTCCACTAACCGGTCTGACAGAAGGACAGCGCCGCCTGCGCCACTCCGACTGCAGTGCCACTTGAAAGAGTGAGACTGACAGGCAGTCAGGCCTTGCCAAAGGTGCCATAGGAAGCTCCGCCCGACCCAGGGCTCGGACTCGGACTGAGGCCCCGGAAGACGGCGAACTCCGCTCCGCCCGACCCAGGGCTCGGACTCGGGCTGAGGCCCCGGAAGACGGCGAACTCCGCTCCGCCCGACCCAGGGCTCGGACTCGGGCTAAGGCCCCGGAAGACGGCGAACTCCGCTCCGCCCGACCCAGGGTTCGGACTCAGGCTAAGGCCCCGGAAGACGACGAACTCCGCTTCGCCCGACCCCAGTGGTCGGACTCCGCCCTGGCCTCTGCCGAACGACCTCCGCCTCGCCCGACCCAGGAGCTCTCTTGGGGCCGCTCGCTTCCCTCACCCGCGTGGACGCTTGTAACCCCCTACTGCAAGCGCACCCGACCTGGACGCGGGACGAACACGAAGGCCGCGGGATTCCCACCTCTCTCACGCCCGTCTCCGGCCACCTCGCTTTCCCCCCTTCGCGCTCGCCCACGCGCTCGACCCATCTGGGCTGGGGCACGCGGCACACTCACTCGTCGGCTCAGGGACCCCCCGGTCTCGAAACGCTGACAGTTGGCGCGCCAGGTAGGGGCACGCTGCGTGTTGACGAGCAGTTTCCCGTCAAGCTCCAGATGGGCAGTCTCCAACGACCTCTCCAACCCGGGACGGTGCTCCGTTTCGGGAGTCTCGAGTTCATGTCTCTCGACGGCAGCTACGACATGATACTCCTTCCACCGCCGCGCGACGACGACAATGGCGGCCGACAGCCCGCCCGCCGGCGGCGGAATCGACGACGTCTTCCCCGCGTGGTGGAAGAACAACATTCGAGCTCGCCCCATCCTCTCCCCCGCCATCGGAGGAGGAGGCGGGGCAACCAAGGCCGAGCGGGAGGCCGCGCTCCATCGGCTGTCGAGCGAATCGACGTCCCTAGCGCCCCAATGGAGGGCGCGTCGGGCGTCGACCTCGCGTTCGAGACGAAGGCGAGCGTCGTCCCCCCGCGACACGCCAATCCCGAGCAAGTGGACGACGCCAGCACGCTCGCGGAGGGCCTGCAGGACGTCGCCCTCGTACCCAAGACGACGGCGCAATCAGTCCCCGACGTGACTATGTCGCTCCTCGTCGACCAAAAGGTACCGACTGATTCCCATCCTACGCCATTTCGACTCGGCCTCAACCCGCCTGGCGACCTCGCTTTGGCGGGCGCTCACGTTGAGGCGAGTGCAACCCCTCTAGGGTTTCGTATGCGGTCGCCTTGGGACCGATTGACGGACGTCTCGACCTACGGGCCCTCTGGGTCCGAGGAAGATGACGATCCCAGCGTCTGTTGGGATTTCTCTGGATTTGGCAACCCCAGTGCCATGCGGGACTTTATGACCGCATGTGACTACTGCCTCTCCGACTGTTCCGACGGCAGCCGCAGCCTTGACGACAAGGACTGCGGCCCAAGCCGCGAATGTTTCCACGTCGAGCTAGGGGATCCCTCCGAAGGCAACCATCTCGGCATGCCGGAGGACGGTGATCTCCCTAGGCCGGTGCCTCGCGCCGACATCCTGCGGGAGCTAGCTGTGGTCCCCGTTCCGGCGGGGGGTCACGACCCACAACTCGAGCAAGTCCGTGGGGCGCAGGCCAGGCTCGACGAGGGAGCAGGAGCGCTCGAGTCGATCCGCCGGGACGTCGGGCAGGTATGGGCGGGCCAACCCCCGGCCGGAGAAATACGTCACCTGCCCCAGGGTTTCCAGCACCGCGTCGCCAACGATGTCAGGGACAGGCCGCCACCCGCATCCAGCGGGGTCGGTCAGAACCTGGCAGCCGCAGCGATGCTCCTCCGCGCGATGCCAGAACCATCAACCACCGAGGGTCGGCGAATCCAGGGAGAGCTCAAGAATCTCCTGGAAGGCGCTGCGGCCCGGCGGGCCGAGAGCTCTGCCTCCCGAAGGCAGGGGTACCCCTCAGAACCTCATGCCGCGACTTCCCGATTCATGCGGGAAGCCTCGGTCTACACCGGGCGCACGCACAACACCGCGCCTGCGGCCCCGGGCCACCTCGACAACGAGCACCATCGTCGCGACTATCGGGCCCACCTCGACGAAAGGGTGCGCCGAGGCTACCACCCCAGGCGTGGGGGACGCTACGACAGCGGGGAGGATCGGAGTCCCTCACCCGAACCACCCGGTCCGCAGGCCTTCAGCCGGGCCATCCGGCGGGCGCCGTTTCCGGCCTGTTTCCGACCCCCGACTACTATCACAAAGTACTCGGGGGAAACGAGGCCGGAATTGTGGCTCGCAGACTACCGCCTGGCCTGCCAGCTGGGTGGAACGGACGACGACAACCTCATCATCCGCAACCTCCCCCTGTTCCTCTCCGACACTGCTCGCGCCTGGTTGGAGCACCTGCCTCCGGGGCAGATCTCCAACTGGGATGATTTGGTCCAAGCCTTCGCCGGCAATTTTCAGGGCACGTACGTGCGCCCCGGGAATTCCTGGGACCTCCGAAGCTGCCGGCAACAGCCGGGAGAGTCTCTTCAGGACTACATCCGGCGATTCTCGAAGCAGCGCACGGAGCTGCCCAACATCACCGACTCCGATGTCATCGGCGCGTTCCTTGCCGGCACCACCTGCCGTGACCTGGTGAGCAAGTTGGGTCGCAAGACCCCCACCAGGGCGAGCGAGCTGATGGACATCGCCACCAAGTTCGCCTCTGGCCAGGAGGCGGTCGAGGCCATCTTCCAAAAGGACAAGCAGCCCCAGGGTCGCCCCTCGGAAGAGGCTCCCGAGGCGTCTACTCCGCGCGGCGCCAAGAAGAAAGGCAAGAAGAAGTCGCAAGCGAAACGCGACGCCGCCGACGCGGACCTTGTCGCCGCCGCCGAGTACAAGAACCCTCGGAAGCCCCCCGGAGGTGCTAACCTCTTCGACAAGATGCTCAAGGAGCCGTGCCCCTACCATCAGGGGCCCGTCAAGCACACCCTCGAGGAGTGCGTCATGCTTCGGCGCCACTTCCACAAGGCCGGGCCACCCGCATAGGGTGGCAGGGCCCGCGACGACGACAAAAAGGAAGATCACCAAGCAGGAGAGTTCCCCGAGGTCCGCGACTGCTTCATGATCTACGGAGGGCATGCGGCGAATGCCTCGGCTCGGCATCGCAAGCGAGAGCGTCGGGAGGTCTGCTCGGTGAAGGTGGCGGCGCCAGTCTACCTAGACTGGTCTGACAAGCCCATCACTTTCGACCAAGCTGACCACCCCGACCACGTGCCGAGCCCGGGGAAATACCCGCTCGTCGTCGACCCCATCATCGGCGACGTCAGGCTCACCAAGGTCCTGATGGATGGGGGCAGCTGCCTCAACATCATCTACGCCGAGACCCTCAGGCTCCTGCGCGTCGATCTGTCCTCCGTCCGAGCAGGCGCTGCGCCCTTCCACGGGATCATTCCTGGGAAGCGCGTCCAGCCCCTCGGACGGCTCGACCTTCCTATCTGCTTCGGAACGCCCTCCAACTTCCGAAGGGAGATATTGACGTTCGAGGTGGTCGGGTTCCGAGGAACCTACCACGCGGTATTGGGGAGGCCATGCTACGCGAAGTTCATGGCCGTCCCCAACTACACCTACCTGAAGCTCAAGATGCCGGGCCCCAATGGGGTCATCACCGTCGGCCCCACGTACCAACACGCGTTCGAATGCGACGTGGAGTGCGTGGAGTACGCCGAGGCCCTCGCCGAGTCTGAGGCCCTCATCGCCGACCTGGAAAACCTCTCCAGAGAGGTGCCAGACGTGAAGCGACACGCCGGCAACTTCGAGCCAGCGGAGACGGTTAAGGCCGTCCCTCTCGACCCCAGTGGCGACACCTCCAAGCAGATCCGGATCGGTTCTGGGCTCGACCCCAAATAGGAAGCAGTGCTCGTCGACTTTCTCCGCGCAAGCGCCGACGTCTTTGCGTGGAGTCCCTCGGACATGCCCGGCATACCGAGGGATGTCGCCGAGCACTCGCTGGATATTCGGGCCGGAGCCCGACCGGTCAGGCAGCCTCTGCGCCGATTCGACGAGGAGAAGCGCAGAGTGATAGGCGAGGAGATCCACAAGCTAATGGCAGCAGGGTTCATCAAAGAGGTATTCCATCCCGAATGGCTTGCCAACCCTGTGCTTGTGAGAAAGAAACGGGGGGAAATGGCGGATGTGTGTAGACTACACTGGTCTCAACAAAGCATGTCCGAAGGTTCCCTACCCTCTACCTCGCATCGATCAAATCGTGGATTCCACTGCTGGGTGCGAAACCCTGTCTTTCCTCGATGCCTACTCAGGGTATCATCAAATCAAGATGAAAGAGTCCGACCAGCTCGCGACTTCTTTCATCACGCCCTTCGGCATGTACTGCTATGTCACCATGCCGTTCGGTTTGAGGAACGCGGGTGCGACGTACCAGCGGTGCATGAACCATGTGTTCGGCGAACACATCGGTCGCACAGTCGAGGCCTACGTCGATGACATCATAGTCAAGACAAGGAAAGCCTCCGACCTCCTCTCCGACCTTGAAGTGACATTCCGGTGTCTCAAGGCAAAGGACGTCAAGCTCAATCCCGAGAAGTGTGTCTTCGGGGTGCCCCGAGGCATGCTCCTGGGGTTCATCGTCTCCGAGCGGGGCATCGAAGCCAACCCGGAGAAGATCGCAGCCATCACCAGCATGGGGCCCATCAAGGACTTAAAAGGTGTACAGAGGGTCATGGGATGTCTCGCGGCCTTGAGCCGTTTCATCTCACGCCTCGGCGAAAGAGGCCTGCCTCTGTACCGCCTCTTAAGGAAGGCCGAGTGCTTCACTTGGACCCCTGAGGCCGAGGAAGCTCTCGGGAACCTGAAGGCGCTCCTCACCAAGGCGCCTATCTTGGTACCCCCAGCTGATGGAGAAGCCCTCTTGGTCTACGTCGCCGCGACCACTCAGGTGGTTAGCGCCACGATTGTGGTCGAAAGGCAAGAAGAGGGGCATGCATGTGTTATTAGTGCAATCACTCAATATTACATGTAGCTCCTTGTGCTAACCAAGAAGGCAAGAACTACATGAAAGCACACTATGAGATGCTGCACTTCACTAAGATCAAGAGACATAAATAAAATAGATCAAATTCAAATCGATTTAGAAATGATTCCCTTGGTACGTTAGGGGAGATAAGGGTCTCCTCCATCCTAGGTGCTCTAGCATCACCTGCATTGCGTCCCCATACCACTTGTCGAACCTGCTCACCTCAGCGCTCTCCACAATGTTTCTCTCCTTGCCCAACTTCTTTCCTTTCTTAACCATTTCTAGCTAGCGCCCGATCAAGCTCTGCAAGGATCCTGTATGAGGTTCAGTGCCTACATGTCGGGAGAGGGGAGTTCGTGTGTAGGACCTGCAGCCGCGCCTTCACCTCGTTCCAGGCGCTCGGTGGACACCGGACCAGCCACCTACAGGGGCGACACGACCTTGAGTTCGGCGTCGGCACCAGGGCACTCATACAACACAAGTAGCAGCCGACCGACGACAACAACAGAGGAGACAAGCATGCACAGGCGCATCACAAGTGCCACATCTATAAGCTCGACTTTAAGACGGGGCAGGTGCTGGGCGGCCACATGAGGAGAGCAACATGTTGGATTGGTGAGCATCGCCGCCGAGGATTGGACCGCCAATGGATGGGGATTACATAGACACGGGGGCAGCAGATTCATCGACTCGGACGAGCAACAACTTTGATGGCTCATGAATGACAAAGAACAACAGGAAGAATGAGGGCAAATGAAAGAACTTTTGAAGGGCATAAACCATTTGACTGTGCTGATCATTTTGCTCTCATGAATGAACTTATGCGTATGTTATCTAAATATCTAAACTATGATGATCTGTGAAAGATCATTCTTAATAAGATTCTGATCAGTGCGCCACAAGAACATGATTAGCAATGCCTTAGGAAAGCCTCCTTTCTACTCAAGCTAGAATTTTAGAAGATGTAAACGATCATCAGAAGATTGATGCAATGGTACATATAAAAAGTCATATTATAAGGAAACATGAAAACATTACCTCAGATTTATGCTAGGTAAGCCTGCTAACATAATCTTCTTGAGCACAGATATCATGGTGGAGGATGCTCTTGTCATGGCTTCCAGAAGAAAGCAAAGAACTCCATGCAAGAGCACCTACACGCATGCGATGGCTTTCCATAGTTCTTATTCTTTTACAACGACTTGCATCCTAGATCAACATATAAGATAAATGTAACATGATAATCAGATTTGCACACCCTCATAAAGTAAAAATTCTGCATACAAATACCAAAGGCTACCAGAATGATCATTTGACTTTTTTCTATATATTTATAAATCAATTCCCTACGATTATTTGAGTTTGAGTGTATAGATGGCTAGCATTTACAATTGTCAAGGCTTTCCATAAAAAGTATAAAACTATTAAGGTTTTATATAGAAGGTTTTTGTGCCACCTGAGTACAATCAAGAGGATAACGATCAGTAATAAATTTGTTCAGAGTTGCAAGAAAGCTACTAAGAACCGGAAGATATGCAGTACAAGGCAGTGAGAAAAGGTCAACCATAACAAAGACAAAGTGACGTTAATTCCTTGACCAAATGCAATTTTGTTCAAGGCTGTTCAAATGTTGGTTATTCCATTATCTGAGGACCACGAAATCAACCACTAATAATACAAAACAGTGCATTCGACTACAAAACACTACAAATGCACAGCTGAGTAGCTGACAATTTCAAACGAACAACTCTATGGGTGTAACCATTTCACATACCTTCATCCACATCAACAACAACCACCAGCTTAGCTGTGACAGCCTGCTTTGGCTATTCATGTTGTTGGCACTTACTGGCCTCCTCGAGCGGCAGTACCTTCGGGTTGCACATCAACTGCTGCTGCGCCATTTGGTACCTGTGGCGAGCTCCGTCAGGTGCTCCATCAAGCCGGGAGAAGTGGAACAATTATAACACAATGCCCACCATGGGAGGGTACTTCTGATTCTTGGTTCCACCACGGCACCCTCGAACGATGTAGAGTGCTAGCACAACAATGGCAAATCCATGGCAGAACTTGAGATCTGGTGTCCCGCTATGAGTTGGGCAGCCGCCGCACGCACGGACACAGTAGCTGTCGGGCGAGGAGAGGGTCAAGGTCCGCATCGGAGGGGAGGTCCTGCAGGTCGAGAATCCGATTTATCTTCTCCATGGCCATGGCGACGACGATGACCGCAGGGGAATGGGAGTGGTGGGCTGGAGTGGAGTGGGAGGGAGATGTGATGCAGTGTAGTGGCGTCGCGGCGGGGGTGGGCTGGGGCAGGGCACGGGTCTCTGGCATTGTGATGTGCGGAGGGGTGAGCGGCAGGGGCGGGCATCACGACGTGGGGTGCCTAGGTGGGGGCAGGCATCACGACGCAGGGGCAAGACAACAATCGTGGGATGCTAGCTTGTGGTGGGGATGGAGATCAGCCACCTACTATGGAAGCTCAACGTCGTCGATAGAAGGAGGCATCATGTTTGGAAGGCGCCGTGCATCTGGATTGCTGGAATCACGCTGGGAGGAAGGGGGACACACACGATGGATCGACGGGGGCCTCGTGAGCCGTGGTGAGGACGTCGAGGTGGCTGTCACGGCGGGGGAGGCGGTCGGGGGCATCGCGAGATTGGGGGCACGGTGCGGGCGAGATTTCCGGGGAGGGGGGCGGGCAGGCAGCGGGCTTGCGCGACTGTCCGGGCGGGGGCATGGTGAAGGTGTGGGCGCCCTCTCAAGCTCCTTATAGAGTAGTAGAGATTACCATTGTGTCTATGAATTGTGGGTCTAGTTGGGTCTACGAAATGTGGGCCTGATGGTAATTTTACAAACCCGTTTCTTGCTGATGGCAAATATCAGAATCTCTCTTGGCCAATTGTGCAATCATATTTAGGACTTCCTCGTTTGACGGACTAAAGATTACTTCCTCAATTTAAGTCTTATTTAGTCCTTAAATTATTAAACGATGGGATTAAAATAGGAACTAAACTGTTTGTCTCTAGTCCCTCAAAAGGTGACTAAAATGGACTAAACCATATAAATTTCACATTTTGTCCATTTTTTTTTCAGTTACATTGTGGTAGAAGAATGTTAAGGGGTGTTTTAGTCTCTCTTAATTCATTTAATGTGTTTTGAATACTTTTAGTCGCTAGAACCAAATAAGGTAGATACTAAACTTTAGCCTCCTAACTTAACTTTAGTCCTTGGACTGAAGTAACCAAACGGATCCTTAGGACTTGTTCGATTGTGTCTAGATCGAAGTAGATTGAGGAGATTAAATCTCCTTCTATTTAATTTTAATTATGGATAAATTTAATCTCTTCTGATCCTCTTCGATCTTGACGTAACCGAACAAGTCTTTTTACGAGATTTTATAAGAATAATTCTCTTAGAAATAGATTGAGAAATAAAGTATTTAGTGGTTAGAAATCGTCAAATCGACTACGGCTAAAATCTAGACAAAAACCAATCCAAACAAGCTCTTAGCAGAAAGTATAGCCATTTCGAACTCCGTTATATCTCCACCTAAGATATCATTTGGTTCATAAAATATAATATAAATAGTAATAGTAATGATTTATATTAAAGTATCATTAAATAAGCTGATATCACTTTCTAGTATGATATCTGATTACAATTGAATTTAAACTAATATAATTTAACGATATTAGTTACCCATTACATTACAAATATGTAAACCGGACAGCATATGAGTCATAGCCATTCCAAACTCCTTTACGGAGAAACTAAGTTAAAGTTTAACCAAATATAATAAAATAATAGTAATTATAATATATTCATTATTTATGAATCTTTGTATTGTCTTCTATAATTTTAATGTTCTAATACTTTTAATTAGATAAAAGTAATTTACAATTTAAATCGGAGAGAATAGTGTAGAAAAGTTAGGATGGTCACACTTAGGGTATATTTGATTCATGGTGTTAAAGTTCAGCACTACAATAATTTAAACACGAGTGTTAAAAGATGCTAAAAGATGTTAAAATTGAGATGCTAAAGTTTAGCACCATTTTTAAGAACAATAACGACAAGTCGTCTAATCATTAATATTTTATACATAGTCCCTCAAAAAAAAAAGACAAGCACAAGTTGGCCCTCGCAATATTGTGGCATTTTTCATTTTCTTTATGTTGTAGAGGTTATGGCTAAAACGAGCTGAGTTGAGCCGTGCTGCTCGGTGGGTGATCGAGCTCGGCTCGGTTCAATTTGAAGTTGGCTCATAAGCTGACTCGACTAGGCTTGCAAGCCACGCCTTTGTAAATGTAATTACATTATATATTAATTTAATAGTATTTAAATATGAAATATAGAATTATTATTCAATATTATGAGCAATATAAAATTTGAATTGTAATATATCTATCATTAAAGAGTAAGAAATAAACTGATAATCCATTATGATTTTATAAATTGATTAATTCAGCATAGTTGGTATAGCTCATGAGCCGAAACGAGGGTCGGCTCGACTCGCTTCACTGACGAGCCCAAAAATTAGGCTCGGCTCACGAGAGCTCGAGTTAGCTCGTGAGCCTCGAGCTTATTTTCTGATCCTAGTAGACATTGCCATGGTGAGAGATGAGCATAATATAAGACTGATTCCAATGGTTTCCCTTCCAGATCCCTCCATTCATACATTCTATTTATATTTAATACGTCCATCTTCCCTTTATTTCATCTTCCGTCCAACTATTCCTCCTATTCAGCTCTCTTATATACTTTAAATGAGATATTTGATTATTACACATCAGTTTTTGGAGTTTTAAAAAATATTACAATATTGTGGTACTGTAATACACATTGTTATCAGTTAATTAAACTTGAAAATGATTATTTCACAGTTAAAGGCACTGATTAGAGCAAGTATAATAGTAAGCTAACTAAATGTTGAAGTGGATAAGAAAGAAGAGAAGAGAGAGGAGAAGCGGGTTGTAAATTTATAGTCTTGGATATAAGAACTAAGAAATTTTGTGAGAGACAAGTGGATCATGTACTAACAGTGAAGAGCTAACCACTATACATATAAGCTAAGAGGTAGGCTGCAGTATCCTTATTGCCAATAGTTAGCTATATTATTAAACTTACTCTTAACGAAAGGAGGGAGATTAAATCTCCCCGTATGAGAGGGGATTTCCTTATCTCCCGCATCCCAATAGAGGGAAGAAGAGGGGTTGTCGTTGGAGCCATTGAGGGAGCGCGACAGGGTGAGCTTTGGGGAAAACGTTGGAGAAGGTCTAACAAGGGAATGTGGGAATGTGCGTATGTGAGTGAGTGAGTGAGGGTACAATAGCCAACACAGCCATATGGGGCTATATAGCCCTTGCGGCCATGGCCAGTGGCGAAGGATGTCTAAAATTTTAGATGTGACAATGACAGTCCATACATCTTCTAACAGTACTGGTAATGACTCATGCATAAGATAGTATACTCAATAGAACAAGATTCAAAGCTGAAGTTTGAATACATATATTAATATAAGATGTGATGAGTTAATCTCGCAAGCGTATATTCTTTACCTGGTCTCTTTCACCAAAACGTTATACATTAATGAACCATTTACTTAACGCTAGTAAATAAAAAACAACTAAAATAATAAACAAAGTACAAGTTGTGCAACATTTGTTAATTAGCTACAATGTTGACTTATTGCACAACATATAAACTCAACAACCAATACTTTTGTAGTCATGCTAGGCTTGGGTCATGGCTGGTGGTGCATGAGCCACTTTATATGAT
Source organism: Zea luxurians (assembly GCA_029449295.1). NCBI lineage: Eukaryota > Viridiplantae > Streptophyta > Magnoliopsida > Poales > Poaceae > Zea > Zea luxurians. Next base: position 40,661,260 of record JAOPSE010000024.1, read on the forward strand.
GAGGACATCACTCCTATACATATAATGCATGGACCAATAACACGATCACGTGCACGACAACTAAATCTCTAGGTTCGTTCTAATCTAGTTAATTGTGTTTTAGAGCTTACGCTTGGAGCCATGAATGTTTTGATGATTAGGAACCTTATAGAGGACCAACAAGGACTTGGGAAAGGCCAAGATGTCAAGGAGGAGAAGCAAGGGCATCCACAACAAGAAGGAGATCAAGTCCGACTGAATTGCGATCGATCTCGGGTTCTAGGACCAGTATGCACTAAAATGGATGCCCATGACACATCCGAACTCCTTTTGGGTTGGACTTGATATGGTTGGAAAGATAAGGATATAAATTATCCAACCCAATTGGTCCCGACTTAAAATTTATCTAAAGACAATGGGAATCTTCGAAACAAATTAGTGTCTAGATTATGTTTCGGTGCTACAACACCGTCGGTTGGGCTATTGGCCCATGTATCGCGTTGGAGCCCATTAAGGGCACGTCTAGGGATATTGCATGCCCCTAAATCATATATTATCAGCATCCACTGCCACCATTAGGATTGAGTTTTGCTAAGATTTATTCTGTCTTCGAACAGTGTCATTGTTCATCGGTTTGTGAGACCCCACCTTGTGATCAATACAGTTTTGGTTGCGTTCTTTCCTGTTCTTTCTTGTGTTCTTCATTGCACTTGTAGGGATAAGCCTTCATGGTGAGGTCACTCATGTGACACGTGTGATAACCAATAGAGCAGTAGTGTAGTGATTGCGAGGATCTGTTCTCTCGGAGCCTTGGATCATCAACGTTGAGATCTCCCTCCAACCAAGTTATCCTACCTCTCGGAAGATCGGGTCTTGCGCTCTATCATTATACCCCTTAACATGTCAATATTGTGACCATTCATTGTATGGGCGCTGACCTTAAGAGAAGCTCATTAGTACTCTAGCATATTTAAGCCTAAATAATAGCCTAAAAATTGTTTATTCTCCTTCTCGTTGCTTTGATAGAAGACTATGGCAGACTAAGACACCACATAATAGAATAAGAAATAATGTCAAATTGTTTGCTAGAGGTATTTATGACGGAATTGAGGTATGACAGGCGCCATATCCCGATATACAGGTGTTACACATCTAGTCATGCATGGGTAGAGGGGGACGAGGTGGTACAACATGGCCCCAACAAAAGTAGGCAGGGGCAAATTTGGCCTCACACTACCTTGGCTATGGACCAGAGCGTGGTCCATATAAAGAGAAAAGGTGAAAGGGTAATGGACTTTTGTCCATTTCTATATTAGTTTTGGTGTTTGATGACCAACACAACATTGATTTCTAAATAGTTTGTTGAGTGTATGAGTGCAAGTTCATAAGAGTCAAATTGAAGCACTCAATGCAACAATAGCTCAAATCAAGGCTTGGAAGCACATATTTTGGATAAGGTGAACTATGAGTAGTTCATAAGCTTGGATAAGTTCTAAATGTCCTTAGGAACATATTTGAGCACCTTAGAAGGTTTAAAGGATCAGATTTTGGAAAATGAGCATTTGGAGCCTAGTTTGAGCCAAAACATGAATTTGAGTTGCATGAAGCAAAGAAGTGGAGAACTATGACTTATACTAGTTGGACAGACTATAGATAAGTTTATTTAAGTCATAAGAATTTTCTTAAAGATATCAAATCAAATTGAAGAATAAAAACCCAAATTAGACTTGACTCTATCAGGTCAGCTATGCTTCGGATCAAGTACAAAGTGAGGACAATCTCTGGGTTTCTGTGGTAAGTGCACTAGACCAATCTTGTGGTGCACTAAACCAGTCCGATGGTGCACTAGACCACTTACATAGAGAGGACTTCTATAGTGCTTCGGTGGCCTAATGCATCGAACCGCTTACACAGAACTATTATCAATTGAAGAGCTGAAGCACATGGCGCACTAGACTAGTATTGTGTGCTGCGAACCAGTCAAGTTCAACGATTAGTTCTTGCTCCAACAACTACTTAATTGGCTAGGTGATGTGGCATCTGATGTCGCGGAGTTCGGTGGTGCACCGGACAAAGTTCGATGCCACTTGACATGGCAACTTTACGTTTATTATGTAGGCTGACAGAAGGACCGATGGTGCACCCGAGGTAGGTGCATATTTTTAGAATCTTACCTAACAACTAATTGAGGGGTTTTATGCTATAAATACCCCTCAACCAGCCTAGACTAGACACAAGAGTTGTGTTTCATTCTTAAACACTAGTGCAACACATCCAAGTCATTCCAAGTAATCCAAGCACCACAATTGAAAAGGAGTGTCTAGAGATAGTTTTTATATATAGAGAAAGCTAGTGTGCTTGTATGATCTTATTTGTGATGCTGTGTTGTGCTCTTGGAGTTGTGATCTTGCTCTTGTGTTGGTGTTCATCGTTGTAAAAGCCAACAAGAGGCTCTGAGTTTGTTGAATGACTTGCGAAGACTGTCTCTCATCGTAAGATCTAGAGGGCTCAAGCTTGATCATTGGAATCGCTTGAGAGGGTTGAAAGAGACCCCGTCCTTAGGGACACCTCAATGGATATGTAGGTTCTTGGGAACCGAACTCCGGTAAATCTGAAAGGATCACAATGCCTAATAGGGGGTGAATTGGGCTTTTCTAAAATCCGAACAAAAGATTAAACCCTAAGCATGAGCCCTAAGCATGAGCCCAACTTCACCCAAACTACTAGCAACAAGTAAAGCTACAGGGTAGAGAACAACCATAAGTCATTATTGCAAATACTAACTAAAAAATACACAAAGTAAAATGCTCAAAGTAAATACAAAAAGTAAAGTAGGGATAAGAAGTCTTTTCCCGAGGTATCGAAGAGTCGGCACTCTTCCCTAGTCCCCGTTGGAGCATCCACGCAAGGGTATCGCTCCCCCTTGGTCCTCGCAAAAACAAAGTGCTCACTATGAGATGATCCTTTGCCTCCTCGGCGCGGTGGATCCCTCATGACCGCATATAATCTCCGAGTCGGGTCACCAACAAATCCTCCAGGGTGATCACCGAACTCCAATCGTCACCAAGCCATCTAGGTGATGTCGATCACCACAAGCCATAGACTTTCACTTGACCAAGAGAAGCCTAATGCATGTGGTGTGTGCTCTAGATGGCTCTCATGTGCACTAATGAGGTCCTAACATGGGATTATGATTTTGTTAATCCCCTCACTATGCTTTGTGGACTTGCAATGCTCTAGCAATGAATACAAGTATATTGGGGCAGCACTGCACTTATTATGGCTGGTGGAGGGGGTATAAATACACCCACCAACCAAAACTAGTCGTTATAATAGCTTCTGCGCATGGGCACACCGGACAGTCCGGTGCGCCACCGGTGCGCATCCAACGGCTAGTTCTGACATCTAGCCGTTGCTCTAACAGTGCACTAGACAGTGAACACCGGTGTTGGGGGGGGGGTATGCTTCGTAGCCGAAGATCCTAAAGAAAGAGAACACCTTCGACAGATCCTCTCAGAAGCAGCGCCGAAGCTATCACCTATAAAGCTTCGGCACAGTGACAGATCTCAAGACGAAGGGGTGAACCGACTTAAAGATGAAATTACTTAAAGACCCATGATGTTTTGTGTCATTATTGTAGTCGATTGTAAAGGGCATAAATGTAATTTTACACAGGATGCGCCCTGTGCCTATAAATAGGTGAACAGTACCCCTATACTGTTCACGCAATCTTGTAGTCGCTGACACATTACGCTGGAATTATTGTTTTCTGCCAAGGCAAAGGTATAAATATACCTAAATATTATGTATAATGTTTTTGTTTGTATAACAAAATATGTGAATGATATTATCTGTCTTTGGTATATTTATCTCTAATATTTTATATTTCGTATTTCATTGTTTTATAAGTCTGATTACGAAGGTATGACCTTCGTAATATTTTGCTCACGGCCTTCGTCCGAAGTTCATTAAATCCTTGGGGAGATAATGCTTCAGCGGACGAAGGACATTAATATTTAACATTTTATGTTGCCTTGTTCTTAATTCGAAGCATTTGAGAACAAGTCTCCAACATTGGCGCCCACCGTCGGTGAACTCACTTCCACCTTTTGAGCTGATGGCTTCATTCAACAACCAAGCTAGAACTGCTTCGGCTTTGAAGCTGGTACTCCCGATAACAGGCGGTTCATGCTCAGAGCCGGCCAACAAGAAGCAGAAGAAGGAGGCACAGAGAAGGGTACAACATGTCGGGGTGCAGGGACCCTTCATCAAGTCAAGATGGTCCCACATCCCAATTACCTTCTTGTCGGTGTTTTGGGTCCGACCGCACACCCGGGGTTGCCCCTCAAGGTGCTTTTAGGAGTAGGACGGTGTTGTCAACTGTAGTTCAATGGTTCGTGCTAGTTGCACGAGAGACGGTAGACAATGATTTATAGGTTCGGGCCGCTTTGAAGTGCGTAATACCCTACGTCCTGGCGAGGGTGTTGTATACGGTGAGTTACAAGGCGATTCTCTAATGCGTATGAAGCTGGGGTGGATGGCTAAGTGGTGGGTTCGATCTCTTTTGAAGGGGTGCCCCCTAGGCCTTATATACTCGACCGTGGGACAATACATGCAGATATGATAATCACGTGCACCTAAGAAATAGCAAACCGATTGAGTCTATCTTCCTACAGTTCCGCCGACTCATCTTCACTCGGTTCGTTGTACGGGCCTTTAGCGTGGGAAGATCGGGTCTCTGTTGTGATTACTCGCTCGAGATCATTGGGCCGTCTGAGCTTGTTCCGTCCCAGTCTTATGTCAATCCGCTTCACTAGCAGTTCCTCCCCAGGCCCACGAAGGGATGACCTTACGACTTATTGGACCCTTGGGCCTTTCATGAGGTCTTTTATCCTTCCAGTGGACCCGGGGGATATCTGTCCCCCACAAGCCCCCGATCTTTGGGCTGATTTTGAAATAATCGGCCCAGAGATCCTAAGTCCAGCTTGTGGTCTTTGTTTGTAACAGGAAGTACTTTCTGGGTAATCTGGTAAAAACGATTGCTTACTGTCTCCTTCTGTTTTCATCACTTGAAAATTGGTGTTCTGTCTTAGACTTTTGCTTCGAAGATCAGCACTTCGTCCTGCAGGACTTCGTACTTCATTGGGTGTAGCCCCCGAGCTTCGAGTGGATTTTTGAAAATAATCCACTCGAAGGTCTTCACTTTGAGTATTATCGGAAGTCACCTTCATCTTCCACTTGTATTTTATCGGAGGTTAACCTTGCATTGATCTTACCCTATGCTTTAGAGGGCAGCATTGTCTTGATCCGAGATAATGATTCGTTGGGTGCGCCGAAGGTGCACCCAATGGGTGTAGCCCCGAGCTTCGAGTGGATTTTTGAAAATAATGCACTCGAAGATCTTCATTTTATGCCTTTTTATAGTGATCATCTTCCCTTTTTGCCGGACGCCTTGGAGGTCAGCACTATGTTATTGATATTATGCTTTAGAGATCAGCGTATATTTTGTCTTTGAGACTGAGTTCGTGATCTGCTCATATCTTGCTAGGCAGTGCTATTTATTTGATCTGTGACTGATTGGACGTTCGACAGGTGACCCTTGGCTAGTCTTTGTTATTACTTCTTGCTTCAATGCTTCTGTCGATTAGACTTGTACCTTGTTGGCTATTTTTGGCTTTCCTTTGATCCTTGTTGATATCTCACTTTTGTCTTGAAGTATTCATTGCACGTGCTACGCGGATGTGACAGTTTTGAAAAATATACTGGTATTTCCTGGGCGTCCCCCCAATGGGTGTAGGCAAGGGACGACTTGGTACACCTTGTGTTTTAGCAAACTGTCTCTGAGTAGTAACTTGATGTGACCGCGGGTGTAATCATATCGCCCGTGCAGTTGACTGGAGTCCCAATGGGTGTTGTGTTGCGTGAAACGACGTCATCCGCCTGATGTGTCTTCAGATGGTTTGAATTGCATATTGAATTTTTGCGACTGTTCAGTAGCCGTGGTAGGAGGTGAGCGGTTGCCTCCTTCTTCTATAAATAGTGTTCTTGCTTCCCCGGCATTTTCACATCTCTTACTGCTCTCTGCTGGTTGCTTTCTTCTTCCTCCTTCCTTTCCACCATGGGCAAGAGTAGGAAGGGTAGCAGTTCCTCGCCACACTCTGGTGATAAGCGCAAGCGTGAGCCGACTCCTCCCTTGGAGGACTTCGACGACTCGGAGTACTCGGAGGAGGAGTTCTCCTCCGAGTCCGAGGGGTCTCTGGCCCCCGCCTCTCCCCCGACGTCGTCTGATGATTCAGACGACTCTTAGGGGATTGCCGCGGAGGTCTGGACCTACATCTGGGCCGTCGAGCGCGCCGGGCTCGAGGGCTCGGATGAGTCGGAGTACTCCTCGGACGAGGAGGACTCCTCGGACTCGTCCGAGGAGGGCAGTGGCGGCGATGGCGGAGGCAGCGATGACGACGGAGGCGACGGCGACGGCGGTGACGGCAGCGGCAAAGGCGGCGACGGCAGCGGCAAAGGCAGCAGCGGCAGCGGCGAGGGCGGCCACGGCGCGGCAGGGGCAGCAGCAGGGGCAGCAACCAGGCCAGTGGCTAAATGCCACTGGTTTTTAGATGTTAGTATAGATTAGCAGTAGAAATAGTATTAATGAAATAACGTAGTAGTAGTAGTAGTAGTAGTAGTAGTAGTAGTAGTAGTAGTAGTAGTAGTATAGAATAGTGTAAGGTAATGTAGTAGTAGTAGTAGGGAAGTATCAACTCATAACGAGTTGATTTGCAAGCCATTGTAACTTCCCTTTCATGAAGAATGATATGGTCTTTTCCTGTGTTAACTTTGCTTCCTGCGACGATGGTGTCTTAGAAACAGTGGTCAAGTTATTATAGACGACATTGGCGCTTCTGAAATAGTGTCCAAATGATGGCGGGGCCATGCTGGTGTTTTTAGAATTAACGGCCGAGTGGTTACTGTTGATACCAGCGTTATAGGAGTAACAACCGAGTGACTGACGGCAGTGTCGGCGTTTTAGAGGCAACGACCGAGTGACTGATGGCGTCGTCGGCGTTTTAGAAGTAACAGCCGAGCGACTGATGGCAACGTCGGCGTTTTAGAGGCAACGACCGAGTGACTGATGGCGTCGTCGGCGTTTTAGAAGTAACAGCCGAGCGACTTACGACAGCATCGGTGTTTTAGAGGCAACGGCCGAGTGACTGATGACAACGTCGGCGTTTTAGAAGTAACGGCCGAGTGAAGTCAGCATTTTTAGAAACCATGGCTGAGTCAATTTGGGCCGCGTTGGCCGTTTTGGAATTAGCGGCCGAGTGATGACATGGCACGCCGGCTTTTTTAGAAATAGCAGCTGAGTGATGACGTGGCATGCCAGCGGTTTTAGAAATAACCGCTGGGTGATGACGTGGCACACCAGTGGTTTTAGAAATAACCGTTGGGTGCTGACTGGGCACCTTTTGGAAACGGCATCTGGCCTGGGAAAACCCTATATGTACTGCACTGTTCCGCGTCTCCACATCCGTGCCCTAGTTCTTGCTTTCCTGCTTCTAGATCCTCTCTGCCGATTTGCAATTCTGCTTCCGCTCTGCTCGCCGCCGAGGTTGAGATGGCGCCTAAGCGGAAAGCTTCGAGTTCGTCCGCTGTTGTCATTCCCCCCATCGACCCCAACAGTCAGTTGCCTTTCGCAGGTAACCATATGTCTGTTGTTTCTGAGTCTGACCTTCTCCATCTTGTCTCCATCGGGGTTCTTCCTCCAAAAGAACTCTGTTCATGGCGGATCTGCTGTGGGGTCACTGTTCCAACAGAAGACACCCATGAATCTGTTATTTATGTTCCATTCCTCCTCCGCGGTCTTGCTCTTCCTATTTCTCCCTTTTTCCGTGGTCTCCTTGATTTCTATCACCTGAATTTGACCCATCTGAACCCCAATTCCATTCTGCAAATCTCTATCTTTGTTCATTTATGTGAGGCTTTTCTTGGCGTTCTGCCGCATTTTGGCCTGTGGAAATATTTGTATCACTGTCGCCCTGGGATGGCCGGAGGTCAGCACCAACTGGTAGGGGGCGCGAGCTTGGAGATGCGCCGCGGGAGGAAAACCGATTATCTTGACATCCCACTCAAAGACAGCATCAAAGGATGGCGCTTGGAGTGGTTTATCGTGGAAAATCATGGGAATTCCCTCCCACCTCGGTCAGGGAGACAGCCGGATGTTCGTACTCCGAGTTGGACTGAGCCCCCCACAGACCAGGAGGTGGCTGAAGCAGGGGCTTTGCTAGTTGAAGTTGGATTGCTGAACGGGAGGGGTCTGACTGCCGAGGCTATGGTAGCTGACTTTGTCTTCAAGAATATTCAGCCGTTGAAGGACAGGGCATACCCGGCCTATCTGTATCGAGGTCTAGCCGACTCAACCCGGGTCACCAACAGAAGAATTCCTGCTGTGGACTTGGTGAACCGGCTTGAAATGATACTTAGAGGCAATGTATCAAACATTGGCGCGCCTGTTGCGTATTCGGCCTGGAACCTGCCTCCTTCCAAAGCCTTTACTTATTTCGTGTCAAATCCTCCTTCTGCTGATGGCGGTTTGGGCCTTAGAGTGCGACCCTCTGCCGAAGAAGTTAGTGCTTTGGTTGCTTCGCTTGGAGAAATTCCTGATGATGAACGGCAGGTCCACTTTGAAGTGCCTTTGGATCCTAGTGATGCAGAGATAGGTGCCATGCTAGATATGTTGGCTGGGGATTCTTCTGATGCTGCTCCTACTAAAACATTGGTGGTGGTTCCCATCCTTGAAGCTGATAAAGCCTTGGACGCTCAGAAGCCTATCAATGTTCGTCCAAAACATTCTCGCCGAGTTGACCAAGCCTCTTTTTCTGCTGAGGGGGAGAAAAAGAAGAAGAGACGCCTTCGTTAGGTGTCTAGCTTGGATCAAGGTGCCAGTCCTTCTGCTCCTGTTGCTAAGGAAGTGCCAGTGCCTGAATTTACTGAAGCTGAACCCAATGTGTGTAGCCCGTCTGACGCTGAACCCAATGGGTGTACTGTCCGTCTTGCTGATGATAATGGTGAAGAAGAAGACGAAATCCCCCTGATTCGGAAAAACAGCTGCCGTTACACTGCCAGCGGGGAAAGTAGCGGTGTTCCCTCCCTAGCCTTGTCTGCCCTCATTGGACTGCAAGAATTATCTCTGGCTAACTTTGATTAGACTCTTGAGGACATGATTCCAGAAGATTTGCTATCAGAACCGGCAGATGGTGGCGCCATGGATGTTTGTGTTGATGTGCTCGACGCCGGGTTGGGATCCTCCCGGGCAGCGTCCCGCGCCTCCTCGACCTTGGAGCGCAGTCTTGAGGGTCAGGAGGCTGGTTTGGATTTCCCTCCTCCCATGGAAGTGACCGAGGGACCCTCAGCCTTAGAAGTGGCTGCTGCAGAGAACTCGGCCCATAATGACGGTGCTAGCCTTTACCCAGCCCCCGAGGGTGCTGCCGGAGATGATCCGGCTCAAATGGATAGTGCCAGCTACTACCCAGCCCCCGAGGGTGTCCGAGCGTGTAACACCCCTGGTGTTACTGTAACTAAAACTTGAGCATGACATCATAAGCATTGACATTGCATATGTTTGATACACCTAGAGTGCATTCACTAGGTAAAAATTTCAAACAAGTTGTATTGTTTAAGTGTTTTTGCAAATAGGACCCTGGATAGGGGACCTAACCCTAAATCATGCTCAAAGAAGCAAAACTTAACCCAAGATTAGAAAACCTAAAGACTTTAGGGAAATAGTTATAAAATATCCTCAAAAACAAAGTTGAATCACATTTATGCCCCTAGGATACCAAAAACCCTAATTGAAACCCTGGAAAACCCTAAAATCAAACCCTAGGGACCCATGTGCAAAATTAGTCCACTTTTGAGCTAAAGTGCAAAAATCAAGTCAAATAAGTATTTTAAGTCATTTGGTTCACAAATATGTGGACTTGAAAGCCAAACCCTAAGTTTTGGACTCATTTGCAAAAAGGACCCCAATTTTGATTCTTATGCTAAGTCTGAAATCAGGGTTATAGGCCCAACTTTGGGGCTGTGTAGCTTTCAAAATAGTGAGAATTCATATTAGGTCACCATATCAAAATTGTAACCTGATTATAGGAGAACAACTTTGCTTAAGGTGGTAAGCTCACTTGTTAAGAAAAATCTAGAGATAATTGAGCCTGAAGTTGGACTGTCAGGCTGGTGGAATTCTGAAATTCAGAACTTCAGTGAAACAGAGCTAACTTTGCACTTGGATTTAAACATGATCCAGTGAAAGTTTAGGTATGATTCCTATAACAAATTTGTAGATAGTATATTACTCTACAAATTTGCTGCAGAGTGTGGATCACGTTGCCATAGAAAATCTGGAGAAAAAGAGCTCTGAAGTTGCTCTGTCAGGCATGTCTCAAGGAACTGAAACTGAACTTCTGATGGTACAGTAACCCGAGTGGATCAGAACGCCAGCATGGCCTGCTCGCCGCCGGCGACCCTCCCTGCGCTAAGATTTGCACCGCCGTCGTCTCAACTCGTGCTCAGGATGACTTGATAAGCGCTCGGAGCACACCGCCGGGGATAAACCCGATCATTAAAGAATCCCGGCCACCGTACAAAGTTCCCTGCGGTAGAACCCGATAAGCTCGCCGGTAACCACTGCCTCCCGGCCGTGCGCCGCGTGGCCTGGCCGTTCTACAGCACCGCCGTGACACCTTAAGGCTGTCCCATCGTCGCCGGGAAGCCTGCCACGCCGTGGGACACGAATTCACCGCGCCCGCCTTCTTCTTCATTTCCGGCCGCCGCGCGTCCTCCCGAAATTCACTGGCCACCGCCTTGTCCTCTTATAAATTGAGCCCGTGACCAGCTCCGTAGGGTCATCAGCTAACCAGCCACCGCCAATTAGCCACAATCGTTCACCGGAGCTCGGGAATTTCGCGTTCGCCCCAAATCGGGTTTCCGCCACCGTAGAATCAAGCTCACCGCGGCCAGCCCTTTCTAGGTCAGTTCATCCCTCCCTTTCCTTCGTTTAAGCTTTCTCATGCGTCTGCGATGCTTACTGACCCGTCCAATTGGGCTATGGGTCTACTGACCGTCGGGAACGCATGGGTCTTGGGTTCATCCGCGCGCTCTCCGTGGCCAGACCAAATTAGTTCACCATTCGTGCAATTGGGTTGGGGAAAATACTCGAGGTTGATCCAATTTGGTGTTTGATGCTCGGAGAATCCAGCCGTGGCCCCAGTCGGCCGGTACAGGTGCTCGCTGGAGTGCTCCCCGCGCTGCCGTCGTCGTGGACTTGGGCATGCAAAGAATTAGAAATCCAGGGGGCTCGGTGTAATGCGTCAGAGACCCGTAGGAATAGTGGCTGAACCCGTTCACAGTTAGATAAAAACGCGAGGACCCCGGTGCAATTCTGCCATCGCGCGCGGGCGCGGGCGCGCGTTTCCTGTGTTGTTGGGCCGTCTGGACCAGATTTGGCCCAACACTGTTACATCTTTTCTCTTTTTCTTTTTTCTACCCAGCTTTAGAAATATGTAGAAAAATGTAGAAAAATGGTAAAATTGTGAAACCAATTTTCCTAGGTTTCTTATTTTCCCTAGAATTTAATAAAAATAGTTTCATGAATTTTAGTGGAAATAAGAAATTTTAGGGCATTTAAAGTAGTTAAAAGTATTGGTTCTGAATTTTTAGAAAATGCTTGGTAATCCCAAAAATGCTCAAAATTTTTATATGAGTTCCTCATATTATTTAGAAGCCTTGGGTAGAATTTGGGTTGACTTAGACCTTGTTTGATCCCCAAACCCCAAAACACCCCCCTGCCCTATGAACTCCTTTACTGACTCCGGAAACCCTAAGTTCTCGGAGTACCGTGAAGGAAAGTTGTATTCAAGACTTAGATAATAAGTTTATATTATCTTTGCACCCTCATGAACATCCCATGGCATCCATTCTTATACATATAAATGGTTATGTTAGAACACGAAGAAGAAGAGGAAGTCACCGAAGAAAGGACACCACCACCCTCGGATTCTCAAGCAGGCAACTGCTTCTACTTTGATATTTGCGGATCCGAGCCAGACTCACCTGTTAACAAAGGCAAGCCCCGGTGCATGCAACCCCTTTCCTTTTGTTTTTAAATACTTTTCGCACACTTTAAGTCAAGTGAAATGTGCATTAAGTTCATAGGAATTGCTTGGAACCTTTTGATGCATTGCTTTCCTTGATATCCATACCTTTATGGATACTTCTGGTGAAGTATCAAAATTGATTTACAAAAATGCTTAGCCCTGCCTAGATCTTGTGGATAGAAGTTGTCTTTTGCTATACTGCCTAGCTCAGGGGTTATCCTGAGGAAAGTTGACTTCTACCTGCAAGAATACTTTCATTAAGAGCGTGTTGGGATCTTACTGCAAAGTTCCCTGTGATGCTCTTTTCATCCTAAGGAACAGAAACAATCCTAAGGATGGAAGTACTTAAATCGAGACTTGGGTTAGGAATAGGTGATGTTCTACCCAGGTTGATTAAGGATTGAATGCGTATGTAGGCGTGCTGATCGAGGACCCTTTAACTGGTCACATGCCTCGTCATGGGTAAGCCTTGCCTCGGGCAGACTAAGGCCAGAATAAGATAACATGAAATGGGCGTGGAGCGGTGGCGGGAGTAGCGTGTACCCACCGTGGCAAGAGGCTGGACAGTGGTGTATCTGTGCTCTCGGTTTGCGTGAACCTGATCTGGTCTTAAGAACCCCGGTGGCGGGTTGACATATGCAAGGGTTAAGTGCTACATATGTCGTGTGATTGGAGATCCTCAGCTGAGTATAATCGATTCGGATCGCCGTACCTTCGCGGTTATGAAGACTTGGTCACTTCCCTGCAACCTAAGTCAGGATGTGAACATTACGAATAAAAAGGATGTTGTATTGATGAGATGATGAAATTAGACTAGATGCAAACAGTGTCTATTAATATTCAATCTGGCGTTAAAATATTGAAAGTAAGGACTCACTTTAGTAAGCTATTGCTGCAAAAGTATCTAAGTTGATTCTTGCTAAAGCCTCTCCTTGATCCCTATTTATCCAGCATACCCTTGAGAGTCTTTTCCTTAGTCGGGTAAGACTTGCTGAGTAATTCCATACTCAGGGTTTATTCCCTCTTTGTTTTTAGGTGAGGAAGCAACAGATTTCTGTTGCTTCTGTACCAAGGTGGTTCCTAATGAAGATAAGCAAGAGTGAAGTGCGGGAGGAAAGGATCCTCCATTAAGACTTTTTGTGTGATAACTATCGGGAGGAGTTTTTACCTCCCTTGGTATGTGTAATAATAATATTCTGTACTCGTTATATAGTTCTGGTCTGTAATAAACAACGTGATCTTACTTTTTAATAAATGTAAGTTATGTAATCGCTTCCGCATATCTATATCTCCGATGTTCTGTAATGTCTGCAAGACGGGTGAGACGTTCCTGGAAAGGTAAGGAAAGATACCGAGCTTGTCAAGTAGTTCAGGGGCACCTATAGGGTTGTCTGAGGTCCGTTGGACAAGGACAACTATAGGCGGGCCTAATTACTTGGGAGGTTCCGTCACAGCTGGTATCGGAGCGTAGCCCTCTTGACAGATATTATGTAGCATCTTCAAAAGAATTTTCTAAGACTTATCTAGAAAATTGCTTCTCTTCTTACCTAAGTATTTCTGAAGAGTTTATTTCAAAGACCAGATAGAAAGAGTGCAATGTATAGAAGGTTGAATCAACTAAGGTTGATTCTGTAATAATTCATGCATCATGCTAAGAATTGTACTAATAAATTTTCCCCCTTAGCAAATGCCGCCGCGTACAAGGAAAACGGCACGTAAGCATACTGGACCCATCAGTGTGCCTCGGCATCAACTTGCCCCACGGGAGCAAGACAGCAGTAGCGGGAGCAACGATCCTATTGGTGATCTCGAAGCTCGCGTGAATCAACTTCAAGCGGAGTTACAACACAGGACTAATTTATGGGTGGCGGACGGTGACCGAATAAATGATTTAAGAAGTTACATCCGCACCCTACAAGATCAACTAGCTGACCGAGATTTAGCGCTTGATTGGGTAGTGCAGTCTCATTCGGTAGCTTTAGCTAAGGAAGCGAAGGCTCGAGCACGAGTCAACGAACTTAGCGTTGCTATTGACAACTTGCAGGTATATTGCAATACTTTACATGAAGAAGTTCATGTACTGTATTCGCAATTACACCCAAATGTCCCTGCGGATCCCGTCAGGTCTGAAGCCGGAACCTCACATACTGCGGGAGAAGCGCTTGGTGGGGAGTTAGACCTTTTTAGGCCCCCTCCTTCTTTGAGGCTGGTCGACGTATGGTCTCCCACCCCTGACGATGAAGCTACCAAGAACAATCAAAAGCAGGAGTAGTAGTGTAGTTGTAAAAGTAGAAATAGTAAGTTGTATAATAGGTGGAACTTTAGTATAATGGGTAATGTATCCTGTTATGTAAAATCGAGTCTGTATCATTACTTTTTATAGTAATGTAAAATGGAAGGCTTCTTTGGCATTTTGTATTTATTTCAAATGTTCTTTGCCTCAGATGCCTACCAGGACTCGAGGACAGGACGCAGCAGGAACTTCTGGGGGAAGGGATGTCACCCCAAATCCACCTCCGGTTCCTCCCACATTGGCCGAGGCGATTGCCGCCTTGGTAAATGCCACCGCAGACAATACCCGCTTTCTTAGGGAAATGGCGGGTCAACAACAATTCCAGCAGCAGGCAGGAAGGGGTTATCAGCAAGGCCCCCATGAAACCACCTATCTGGACTTCTCTGAAACCCGTCCACCCCTATTCGTCAAGGCTGAAGACCCGTTAGAAGCTGATGAGTGGATACGGGTTATTTAACAAAAGTTTGGTCTTCTCCGTTGTTCAGAGACGCAGAAGCCATTATTCGCAGCACAACAACTACGTGGCCCTGCCAGTACCTGGTGGGGAAATTTTGTGGCTATTCAACCTGTCAACCATCAGGTCACCTGGGAAGAATTTAAAGCAGCCTTCCATGAGCACTACATACCCGAAGGTGTGCTGCATATGAAACACGAAGAATTCATGAAGCTGAAACAAGGAGGAGATACCGTCAATCAGTATCTCAACAAGTTTAATCACCTGTCGCAGTATGCCATTGACCAGGTGAATACTGATTTAAAGAAAAAGAACTGCTTTATGAGGGGTCTAAATGATCGGTTGCAGAGAAAGATGGCCACATGTATAGATCTCACGTATGGAAAGGCTGTCAGTACAGCCTTATCTGTTGAAGCAAAATACACAAGTTCTGGGAAGAATAAGGGATTCGGTGGTGAGAGGCCTAATCAGGGCCTGGCGAAGAGGCAACGGTTTGTGATCCGGCCTTCTAGCCAAAATCGCACTTTTTCTCGTCCACCCTCATTCCCTTTCAAGCAACCAATTATCATTCGCCCCAATAATACCCCCACTACCCCAAATCAGCCGAGTGCCCCGGGCACTCGATTCCCTGATTTGCCCAGCTCTTCAACCGGGTGTTTCAATTGCGGCAAGTCGGGACATTTCATCAAAGACTGCCCATATCCCAAGCAAAATCAATCAAATGCTCCGCAAGGATCTGGGAAATCAGCTCAGCCCAAAGGAAATGCTGTGGGGAAGAATACAAAGAAGACGGGGCGTGTATACTACATCCAAGTGGCCACTACACCGGAAGGAGAACCGGTGATGATGGGTACGTTTCCCGTGGCTAGTCACCCCGCAATTATTCTTTTTGATTCTGGTGCTTCGCATACGTTCATTAGCAAGAAATTTGTGGAGCAACATCACATTGCATGCCATGAATCAAAGGAGGGATTTAAAATTCATTCACCTGGGAGACACATTTTTACTAGAGAAGTGGCCTATGAAGTGCCAGTAACAATGGCCGGACGGAACTTTCCTGCTAACATGATTGTTCTGAAAGGCCAGGATATAGATGTAATTTTGGGTATGAATTGGTTAACCCAACACAAGGCAATTCTCAACACTGAACTCAGAACCGTTAGGTTGAGCTATAATCAAGAAGAGATTCTTTTGTCTCTCCCCGTAACCAATCCAGCCAAAGCTTCTGGTAGAATATATGAAGCCATTGTACCGAAGATCAAGAACATTCTGGTAGTATGTGAGTTTCCAGATGTATTTCTGGAAGATTTGCCTGGACTGCCCCCTGAAAGAGATGTAGAATTTGTAATTGAGCTAAAGCCCGGTACGACTCCCATCTCCCGAAGATCGTACCGTATGCCCCCTAATGAGTTGGCGGAATTGAAGATTCAATTACAAGATCTACTGAATAAGGGATTCATCCGGCCAAGCTCGTCTCCATGGGGTTGCCCCGCCATTTTTGTTAAGAAGAAGGATCAAACCTTGCGAATGTGCGTGGATTATTGACCCCTGAATGAGGTCACCATCAAGAATAAGTACCCTCTTCCAAGGATCGACATCTTATTTGATCAACTGACTGGGGTGAGGGTATTTTCCAAAATTGATCTCAGGTCGGGCTATCACCAAATCCATATTCGGCCCGAGGATATACCGAAGACCGCATTTACTACGCGGTACGGATTGTTTGAATACCTGGTAATGTCTTTCGGGCTCACAAATGCTCCTGCCCACTTCACCTATTTGATGAACTCGGTGTTCATGCCCGAGTTGGACAAGTTCGTGGTGGTCTTCATCGACGATATCTTGATATATTTTAAAAATGAAGAGGAGCATGCTCAGCATCTACGGATTGTATTGACGCGCCTGAGGGAACATCAGCTGTATGCCAAGTTCAGCAAGTGCGCGTTCTGGCTGGAGGAAATTCAATTTTTGGGGCACGTGTTATCGGCCAAAGGAATTGCGGTAGATCCTAGCAAAGTCAAAGATATTCTGGAGTGGAAACCCCCAACCACTGTTCACCAAGTCCGGAGTTTTCTTGGATTCGCTGGATATTATCGCAGATTCATACCAGATTTTTCTAAGCTTGTGAAGCCAATCACAAGTTTATTGAAGAATTACATTAAGTTCAATTGGTCTTCTAAGTGTAATGAAGCCTTTGAGCAATTGAAGACATTATTAACCACTGCTCCGGTATTAGCTCAACCGGACATCACTAAGCCTTTTGATGCATATTGTGATGCGTCAGGCAGTGGACTCGGCTGTGTATTAATGCAAGAGGGCCGAGTAATTGCATATGCTTCAAGGCAGTTGCGCCGACATGAGGAGCATTACCCAACTCATGATCTGGAGCTAGCTGCTGTGGTTCATGCCCTGAAAATTTGGCGACACTATCTGCTGGGAAATATCTGTCACATATATATAGATCATAAAAGTTTGAAGTATATCTTCACCCAGTCAGAATTAAATATGAGGCAAAGACGATGGCTTGAGCTTATTAAGGACTATGAACTGGAGATCCATTATCACCCAGGCAAAGCCAATGTGGTGGCAGATGCACTGAGCCGTAAGGCTTCCTGCCACTGTCTTATGGTGAAGACCTCTGACAACACTTTGTGTCAGGAGATGGAAAAGTTAAACCTGGGGATAATCCAACAAGGGACTCTGAATCAGCTAAAGCTTGAGTCAACCATTTTGCAAAGGATAATTGATGCTCAAAAGAATAATCTGGGTATGAAGCACATACGAGAGAAGACAGGGGCTGGAACAGCCAAATGTTTCAAGGAAGATGATCAAGGTGTGATATGGTTTAAAAACCGCATAGTAGTGCCAAAGAACGAAGAACTCCGCCAGCAAATTCTTGATGAAGCACATCTTAGTCGTTATTCTATTCATCCCGAAAGCACTAAGATGTACCAAGACTTGAAGCAACATTACTGGTGGACAAAGATGAAGATCAAAATTGCACGCTATGTGGCTAAGTGTGACACTTGCAGACGTGTCAAGGCCATACACATGAAAATTGCTGGTCCATTACAATCTTTGCCAATCCCAACATGGAAATGGGAAGACATAAGTATGGACTTTATTGTGGGACTGCCCAGGACGGCCAAAGGGTATGATTCTATTTGGGTTATCATTGATCGACTCACAAAGATTGCCCACTTCTTACCCGTCAGGGCCAAATATACAGTGGCCACTTATGCAGCATTATATATTGGCCGTATTCTCAGTTTGCATGGTATTCCAAAAACTATAGTGTCGGATCGTGGACCTCAGTTCGTATCCAAGTTTTGGGAAGAATTTCATAAATCTTTGGGTACCAAATTGCTCCACAGTTCGGCCTATCATCCTCAAACAAGTGGACAGACTGAATCAAATACTTGAGGATATGCTGCGGGCATGTGTTCTGGACTTCTCACAGAAATGGGATGAATGTTTGCCCTTAGCGGAGTTTTCATACAATAACACTTATCAAGAAAGTATCAAGATGGTACCTTTTGAAGCTTTATATGGGCGACGGTGTCGAACTCCACTAAATTGGTCTGAACCTGGAGAAAGGTACTTCTTTAGGCCTGATATGGTGAAAGAGGTCGAAGAAAAGGTTCAGAAAATTATTCATAATATGAAGAAAGCTCAGACTCGACAAAAGAGTTATGCAGACCGACGATGACAACCCTTATGCTTTCTGGTGGGCGATCATGTCTACTTGAAAGTTTCACCAATGAAGGGTGTATCGCGTTTCGGGGTTAAAGGGAAACTTGCACCCAGGTATATTGGTCCATTTCTGGTACTTGAGCAATGTGGGCCAGTGGCATATCGACTGCAACTCCCCGAAATTCTGTCTGCTATCCATAATGTGTTCCATGTGTCGCAATTGAAGAAGTGTCTTCGGGTTCGCGATCGAACCATTGAAGTGACAGATGTTGTCCTGGAACCAGATTTAACATACTCGGAACATCCTATTCGGGTTCTGGATCAAAAGGATAGGGTTACCCGGAAAAAGACTCTCAAGTTCTACAAGATACAATGGAACCAACATACTGAGGAAGAGGCTACGTGGGAAACTCAAGACTTCTTGAATAAGAATTTCCCAGGCTTTCTAGCCTCATGTAAATTGTAAATGTGTGCAGTTATTGTAATAAAGGGGTGAACCCCCACACCACCCCTGCCTTGTACCAGTCATAAGGGAATAAAAATGTGACACATTTCCTTTTCCATTACTCACCCTAGGACTTTAAATCTCGGGACGAGATTCTTTTATGGGGGGAAAGATGTAACACCCCTGGTGTTACTGTAACTAAAACTTGAGCATGACATCATAAGCATTGACATTGCATATGTTTGATACACCTAGAGTGCATTCACTAGGTAAAAATTTCAAACAAGTTGTATTGTTTAAGTGTTTTTGCAAATAGGACCCTGGATAGGGGACCTAACCCTAAATCAGGCTCAAAGGGGCAAAACTTAACCCAAGATTAGAAAACCTAAAGACTTTAGGGAAATAGTTATAAAATATCCTCAAAAACAAAGTTGAATCACATTTATGCCCCTAGGATACCAAAAACCCTAATTGAAACCCTGGAAAACCCTAAAATCAAACCCTAGGGACCCATGTGCAAAATTAGTCCACTTTTGGGCTAAAGTGCAAAAATCAAGTCAAATAAGTATTTTAAGTCATTTGGTTCACAAATATGTGGACTTGAAAGCCAAACCCTAAGTTTTGGACTCATTTGCAAAAAGGACCCCAATTTTGATTCTTATGCTAAGTCTGAAATCAGGGTTATAGGCCCAACTTTGGGGCTATGTAGCTTTCAAAATAGTGAGAATTCATATTAGGTCACCACATCAAAATTATAACCTGATTATAGGAGAACAACTTTGCTTAAGGTGGTAAGCTCACTTGTTAAGAAAAATCCAGAGATAATTGAGCCTGAAGTTGGACTGTCAGGCTGGTGGAATTCTGAAATTCAGAACTTCAGTGAAACAGAGCTAACTTTGGACTTGGATTTAAACATGATCCAGTGCAAGTTTAGGTATGATTCCTATAACAAATTTGTAGATGGTATATTACTCTACAAATTTGCTGCAGAGTGTGGATCACGTTGCCATAGAAAATCTGGAGAAAAAGAGCTCTGAAGTTGCTCTGTCAGGCATGTCTCAAGGAACTGAAACTGAACTTCTGATGGTACAGTAACCCGAGTGGATCAGAACGCCAGCATGGCCTGCTCGCCGCCGACGACCCTCCCTGCGCTAAGATTTGCGCCGTCATCGTCTCAACTCGTGCTCAGGATGACTTGATAAGCGCTCGGAGCACACCGCCGGGGATAAGCCCGGCCATTAAAGAATCCCGGCCACCGTACAAAGTTCCCTGCGGTAGAACCCGATAAGCTCGCCGGTAACCACCGCCTCCCGGCCGTGCGCCACATGGCCTGGCCGTTCTACAGCACCGCCGTGACACCTTAAGGCTGTCCCATCGTCGCCGGGAAGCCTGCCATGTCGTGGGACACGAATTCACCGCGCCCGCCTTCTTCTTCATTTCCGGCCGCCGCGCGTCCTCCCGAAATTCACTAGCCACCGCCTTGTCCTCCTATAAATTGAGCCCGTGACCAGCTCCGTAGGGTCATCAGCTAACCAGCCACCGCCAATTAGCCACAATCGTTCGCCGGAGCTCAGGAATTTCGCGTTCGCCCCAAATCGGGTTTCCGCCACCGTAGAATCAAGCTCACCGCGGCCAGCCCTTTCTAGGTCAGTTCATCCCTCCCTTTCCTTCGTTTAAGCTTTCTCATGCGTCTGCGATGCTTACTGACCCGTCCAATTGGGCTATGGGTCTACTGACCGTCGGGAACGCATGGGTCTTGGGTTCATCCACGCGCTCTCCGTGGCCAGACCAAATTAGTTCACCATTCGTGCAATTGGGTTGGGGAAAATACTCGAGGTTGATCCAATTTGGTGTCTGATGCTCGGAGAATCCAGCCGTGGCCCCAGTCGGCCGGTACAGGTGCTCGCCGGAGTGCTCCCCACGTTGCCGTCGTCGTGGACTTGGGCGTGCAAAGAATTAGAAATCCAGGGGGCTCGGTGTAATGCGTCAGAGACCCGTAGGAATAGTGGCTGAACCTGTTCACAGTTAGATAAAAACGCGAGGACCCCGGTGCAATTCTGCCATCGCGCGCGGGCGCGGGCACGCGTTTCCTGTGTTGTTGGGCCATCTGGACCAGATTTGGCCCAGCACTGTTACATCTTTTCTCTTTTTCTTTTTTCTACCTAGCTTTAGAAATATGTAGAAAAATGTAGAAAAATGGTAAAATTGTGAAACCAATTTTCCTAGGTTTCTTATTTTCCCTAGAATTTAATAAAAATAGTTTCATGAATTTTAATGGAAATAAGAAATTTTAGGGCATTTAAAGTAGTTAAAAGTATTGGTTCTGAATTTTTAGAAAATGCTTGGTAATCCCAAAAATGCTCAAAATTTTTATATGAGTTCCTCATATTATTTAGAAGCCTTGGGTAGAATTTGGGTTGACTTGGACCTTGTTTGATCCCCAAACCCCAAAACACCCCCCTGCCCTATGAACTCCTTTACTGACTCCGGAAACCCTAAGTTCTCGGAGTACCGTGAAGGAAAGTTGTATTCAAGACTTAGATAATAAGTTTATATTATCTTTGCACCCTCATGAGCATCCCATGGCATCCATTCTTATACATATAAATGGTTATGTTAGAACACGAAGAAGAAGAGGAAGTCACCGAAGAAAGGACACCACCACCCTCGGATTCTCAAGCAGGCAACTGCTTCTACTTTGATATTTGCGGATCCGAGCCAGACTCACCTATTAACAAAGGCAAGCCCCGGTGCATGCAACCCCTTTCCTTGTGTTTTTAAATACTTTTCGCACACTTTAAGTCAAGTGAAATGTGCATTAAGTTCATAGGAATTGCTTGGAACCTTTTGATGCATTGCTTTCCTTGATATCCATACCTTTATGGATACTTCTGGTGAAGTATCAAAATTGATTTACAAAAATGCTTAGCCCTACCTAGATCTTGTGGATAGAAGTTGTCTTTTGCTATACTGCCTAGCTCAGGGGTTATCCTGAGGAAAGTTGACTTCTACCTGCAAGAATACTTTCATTAAGAGCGTGTTGGGATCTTACTGCAAAGTTCCCTGTGATGCTCTTTTCATCCTAAGGAACAGAAACAATCCTAAGGATGGAAGTACTTAAATCGAGACTTGGGTTAGGAACAGGTGATGTTCTACCCAGGTTGATTAAGGATTGAATGCGTATGTAGGCGTGCTGATCGAGGACCCTTTAACTGGTCACATGCCTCGTCATGGGTAAGCCTTGCCTCGGGCAGACTAAGGCCAGAATAAGATAACACGAAATGGGCGTGGAGCGGTGGCGGGAGTAGCGTGTACCCACCATGGCAAGAGGCTGGACGGTGGTGTATCTGTGCTCTCGGTTTGCGTGAACCTGATCTGGTCTTAAGAACCCCGGTGGCGGGTTGACATATGCAAGGGTTAAGTGCTACATATGTCGTGTGATTGGAGATCCTCAGCTGAGTATAATCGATTCGGATCGCCGTACCTTCGCGGTTATGAAGACTTGGTCACTTCCCTGCAACCTAAGTCAGGATGTGAACATTACGAATAAAAAGGATGTTGTATTGATGAGATGATGAAATTAGACTAGATGCAAACAGTGTCTATTAATATTCAATCTGGCGTTAAAATATTGAAAGTAAGGACTCACTTTAGTAAGCTATTGCTGCAAAAGTATCTAAGTTGATTCTTGCTAAAGCCTCTCCTTGATCCCTATTTATCCAGCATACCCTTGAGAGTCTTTTCCTTAGTCGGGTAAGACTTGCTGAGTAATTCCATACTCAGGTTTTATTCCCTCGTTGTTTTAGGTGAGGAAGCAGCAGATTTCTGTTGCTTCTGTACCAAGGTGGTTCCTAATGAAGATAAGCAAGAGTGAAGTGCGGGAGGAAAGGATCCTCCATTAAGACTTTTTGTGTGATAACTGTCGGGAGGAGTTTTTACCTCCCTTGGTATGTGTAATAATAATATTCTCCACTCGTTATATAGTTCTGGTCTGTAATAAACAACGTGATCTTACTTTTTAATAAATGTAAGTTATGTAATCGCTTCCGCATATCTATATCTCCGATGTTCTGTAATGTCTGCAAGACGGGTGAGACGTTCCTGGAAAGGTAAGGAAAGATACCGAGCTTGTCAAGTAGTTCAGGGGCACCTATAGGGTTGTCTGAGGTCCGTTGGACAAGGACAACTGTAGGCGGGCCTAATTACTTGGGACGTTCCGTCACAGAGCGGGTTCTCCCTCTTGCACCTCCATGGATGTTCACGTAGGGTCCTCTCCTCCACACTCTGGTTGCGTGGTAACAGCCCAAGCCTTTGGTCAGGGGGTCGCTTTAGAGGCCAGCGTACCTGATGACAAGGCTTTGGGTTCTGCCGATGTCACTGAATTGGTTCCTGCTGGATCGTTGCAAGTTGCTCTGAGTGGTGGTCCTTTGCCGAGCCATCAGTTGATCTCTCACGACTTGGGAGTTGCTTCCTTCTTCTCCAACTTCCAGGTATTTTGGTTTCTTCTGATCTAACTTTTACCCAAGCAGGTAATTATTCTCATGCTCGTCTGCTTTTTAATGCCAGGCATTGGTCAATGAGATGTCTAGTCGACTGAGGTTGCAGGGTGCTTCTGTTCCGGAAGGAGATTTGTCTCTGGCGCGTTGGAATCCGGTGCTGCTTCAGCGGCGTGTTTCTGACTTAGAGGCAGCGAATGCTGGTCAGTGCTCTTGTGCTTCCTTCTGGCTACCTTATCAAACTGCTTCATATTTTAACACCTTTGCTTGACTGCTTCTCGCTAGACATGACTCGGCAGTATTCTGCCCTTGAGGAAAAACGCTCTCAAGACCAAGCTGAACTAGTCCGGTGGTGTTCTGATCTTGAGGAAAAGTATTCCCAAAGTCAGACAGAACTGGCCCAGGTTTCTGCTTCTCTGAATGACGCCAACGCGCTGAACTTTACTCTCCGCGCTCAGCTTGACTCTGAGAAAGTGACCTGTGAATCCAGGTTTTGTTTTGCTGTGCTTTTATTGCCTGCTCGACGTTTGAAAAAGCTGATTCTTGCTTGCAGGAAGAAAAACGTGCCCTTGCCACTTCTCGTGACAATCTTGACAGGCTATATCGTGATTCTAGCAACTCGCTGACCATCTTGGAGATGAGTCATCGCTTCGCCAGGGAGGAGTTAGACAATCTTCGTTATAAGCTGCAGGAATCCTTGGATGATGTGATTCGCCTCAGGGAGTTGATATCGGCCAAAGATGTTGTCATCAAGAATCTGCGTGTTTCCAAGAAATCTGTCGCCCAAGAACTAGAGACCGCTCAGTTGGCTATCAAGGTTGCTGAAGAGACTTCCGCTACTTTGAGGGCCCAGCGCGATAAAGCTATGGATAAAGCTATTCGCGCGGGGCGGATTCTGATGAGGAGACCTGGCGTGATTGTCCCAGACGACATAGTGGCGGATGTGAACGCTGCTCCTGATTCCTCGAGTCGCCCTTCTTCGTCAGTTGCTCCTGAGAAAAATGTCGAAAAATAGAAAAACATTGCATGCTTCGAGCGCATGGTTAATGTGCTCGAATGTTTAGAGGACACCCTTTAGTACCGAATGCTGCTATTGTTCTCCTATCGTTTTAGAATTCAACAGTATCTACATTTGTAGAGGTAAAATGTAGCGTAATGGTTTTGAGACTTCTTCATGGGACATAGAGTCCGCCCCTGGATGAGTAACCGTGTACGCGCTGAGTGCGTTGCGCCACTTCAAGTTAGTATTAGCTCAAACCAATCGCTCCGTTAGTGTGGTTTAGTGGCCACCCTGAGTTAAGCAAGCGCGAGCATGTTGCACCGTTTTAAGTCGTTGCCGACTTAAGCCGATTGCTCCGTTAGCAGGGCATAGTGGTCACCCTAAGTTGAGTAAGCGTGAGCATGTTGCACCGCCTTAAGTCGTTGCCGACTTAAGCCGATTGCTCCGTTAGCAGGGCATAGTGGTCACCCTGAGTTAAGTAAGCATGAGCATGCTGCACCACCTTAAGTCGTTGCCGACTTAAGCCGATTGCTCCGTTAGCAGGGCATAGTGGTCACCCTGAGTTAAGCAAGCGCGAGCATGTTGCACCATTTTAAGTCGTTGCCGACTTAAGCCGATTGCTCCGTTAGCAGGGCATAGTGGTCACCCTGAGTTGAGTAAGCGTGAGCATGTTGCACCGCCTTAAGTCGTTGCCGACTTAAGCCGATTGCTCCGTTAGCAGGGCATAGTGGTCACCCTGAGTTAAGTAAGCGTGAGCATGTTGCACCGCCTTAAGTCGTTGCCGACTTAAGCTGATTGCTCCATTAGCAGGGCATAGTGGTCACCCTGAGTTAAGTAAGAATGCAGATCAACAATGAACAATTTGAGCGCTCTCGAAGTCTTCTTATTGATGACATATTTCCCAGTTTATAGAGTACATTGTTGTCCCAATAGCTTTTGGAATACAGCTAGGGGTAAAACTTCCTGAGGTGTTCTATGTTCCATGAGTTCCCGATTTCCGTGCCACTTCCTGAGGTGTTCTATGTTCCATGAGTTCCCGATTTCCGTGCCATCCATCTGAGTGAGACGATATGATCCCAGCCGAGTGACTTCTGCTACTATGAATGGTCCTTCCCATAGAGGTGATAACTTGTGCCGCCCCACCCCCGTTAGAATTCGGTGGAGGACGAGATCTCCCAATGCGAAGGATCGATGTCTCATGGTCTTATCGTGATAGCGCCTCAGGGTTTGCTGGTACCGTGCTGATTGAATTACCGTGTTCAGCCGTTCTTCTTCGAGTACATCAACATCCTCCAGCCTAGTAGCCTCGGCTTCTGCTATGTTTTCGAAGATCAGCCTTGGCGCCCCAAACTTGAGATCAGAAGGTAGCACAGCCTCTGAACCATAGACCATGAAGAAAGGGGTATTTCCATGCAGAGCTCAACTGGGTTGAGTCCTTAAGCTCCAAACAACGTAGGGCAACTCCCTTATCCATTTCCCTGCAAACTTTTCATTTTTATCGAAGACTTTTTTCCTGAGGGCCTCCAATATCACCCCGTTAGCTCTTTCAACCTGCCCGTTGGCTCTTGGGTGTGCCACCGAAGCATATTTGATCTGAATGCTTTTCTGCTCGCAGAAATCAAAGAACTCTGAACTTGTGAAGTTGGATCCCAAGTCAGTTATGATACTATTCGGTATTCCAAATCTGAATATTATGTCTTGTATGAACTCCACCGCCTTGGCTGAAGTTAAGGAAGCAATGAGTTTGAACTCTATCCATTTAGTGAATTTGTCGATAGCCACCAGCACATGAGTGTATCCTCCCTGAGCTTTCTTGAAAGGCCCAATCATGTCCAGTCCCCAACACGCGAACGACCAAGTTATGGGTATCGTTTGTAGTTGCTGTGCTGGTAGATGCTGCTGTTTTGATAGGTACTAGCAGGCTTCGCACCTCTGGACTAACTCAACTACGTCATTCTTTGCTGTTGGCCAATAGAAACCTGACCTGAAGACCTTCCCAACCAGGGTTCTGGACGCTGCGTGCACTCCGCACTGCCTAGCATGGACCTCGTCCAGAAGTTGCTTTTCAGTAGTTGAGAGAATGCATTTCATGAGGACTCCTGATGCACCCCTTCTGTATAGTGTTTCCCCAATGAGTGTATAGTGAGCCGATTGCCTTGCGATGCGCTCGGTTGCATTCTTGTCGTCTCGCTCCTCGTCATTTTTTATGTACCTGATGATCAGCCTCCTCGAGTCGTCAGAATCTGACTCTGGTTGGTTCAAAGTATTGCATTCTTCTGCCTGACCCGGTGAGATGCTTGGGTGTGATATCTCTTGGACAAAAACTCCAGGTGGGACCTGAGTCCGACTGGACCCTAGCTTGGACAACATGTCAGCCGCCGTGTTTCGATCTCTCTCCACATGGTGAAATTCCAGACCTTCAAATTTATCTTCTAATTTCCGGACGGCGGTGCAGTATTTTCCCATGGAATCGTTCGAGCAATCCCATTCTTTGTTTATCTGACTTATGACTACCATAGAATCTCCGTATACCATCAATCTTTTGATGCCCAATGATATAGCAATGTTCAGTCCGTGAATCAGAGCTTCATATTCTGCTGCATTGTTAGAGGCTGGAAATAGCAACTGTAGGGCATATCTGAGGTGTTCGCCTCTGGGTGCAGTAAAGAGGATCCCTGCGCCTGCTCCCTGCAGCTTTAGTGAGCCATCAAAATACATTCGCCATACGTCCGCAGTTTCTGGGTTATCTGGTACTTGTTCGGTCCACTCCGACACAAAGTCAACCAGTGCTTGAGTTTTGATGGCAGTGCGAGGTCGGAATTCAATGTCGTGAGATCCCAGCTCGCAGGCCCATTTGGCTATTCTTCCGATGGCTTCTTTGTTGTGAAGAATGTCCCCTATTGGAAAACCGGTAACTACTACGACTTTGTGGTCGTCGAAGTAGTGACAGAGCTTGCGTGCAGTTAGAAGTACTGCATATAATAGTTTTTGAACTTGAGGGTATTTTTTCTTCGAGGGACCCAGAACTTTGCTGATGAAATAAACAGGATGTTGCACTGGATAAGCATGTCCTTCTTCTGCTCGCTCGACTACTAACGTGGTGCTCACCACGTGAGTCGTGCAAGAAATATACAGCAGCAAATCTTTGGCTGGTTGAGTCGGCGTGGCTCGACGCGGCGGTTTCAGCACTGGTGGTGTTGTCAAGAATTTTTTCAGTGCCTCTAGAGCCTCCTGTGCCTCTGAAGTCCATTGAAATTTGTCCACCTTCTTGAGCAATTTATAAAATGGTAAGCCTTTTTCTCCCAGCCTCGATATGAATCTGCTCAAAGCCGCCATGCATCCTGTGAGTCTTTGCACTTTCTTCTACGACCGTGGTGCCTCCATTCTCATAATAGCCTCGATCTTTTCTGGGTTGGCCTCGATTCCTTAGTGGCTGACAATGAACCCAAGTAACTTTCCTGCTGGTACCCCGAAGACACATTTTTCGGGATTAAGCTTCCATCGATATCGCCGTAGACTGTTGAAAACCAGTTGTAGATCTTCGATGAAATTTTCCGAATTTTTTGTTTTGATCACCACGTCGTCCACATACGCTTCCACACGCTTGCCCCAGTGATCGGCTAAGCATGTTTGAATAGCTCTCTGATAAGTCGCTCCAGCGTTCTTGAGGCCAAACGACATGGAGGTATAGCAGAAAGCACCGAATGGAGTGATGAACGCCGATTTTCCTCGTCCTCTTTCGCCAGGCTAATCTGGTGATATCCAGAGTAGCAATCCAGGAAGGACAGCATAGAAAATCTAGCGGTGGAATCTACCACCTGATCTATCCTAGGGAGCCCAAAGGGATCCTTTGGATAGTGTTTGTTGAGATCTGTATAGTCGACGCACATGCGCCAATCCGCCTTATTCTTTTTGAGTACAAGAACAGGGTTAGCCAGCCACTCGGGATGTAATACTTCTCTAATAAACCCAGCCGCGACCAAGCGAGCCAGCTCAGCGCGAATGGCCTCTCTCTTGTCGGGCGTGAAACGACGTAATTTTTGCCAGATCGGCCTCGCCTGGGGGTAGACCTTCAGTTTGTGCTCGGCCAGTTCTCTCAGGACTCCCGGCATATCCGCAGGTTGCCATGCGAATACATCTCGGTTATCTTGCAGGAACCGGACGAGCGCATTTTCCTATTTGTCATTCAGGCTAGAGCTGATGATGGCAGTCTTGCGTTCATCAGCGAACCCGAGGTTGATCCTTTTAGTTTCTTCAGTCGGCCGCATAGAGGTCACAGCTTGAGCCTTGTTCGCAGGTACCGCGAGGTCTTCCTCAGGCTTAGAGTTTGCCTGCATAGAAGAAGTCGCCGACGGTTTAGTGGTGAGGGCCGCCTGGATGGCCACCCGGAAACATTCTGCGGCGCCTTGGAAATCAGCACGCACAGTTATGATCCCTTGCGGCCCTAGCATCTTCAGTATCATGTAGGTGTAATGGGGAATGGCCATGAATTTCGCCAGTCCAGGCCTCCCGATGATGGCGTTGTACCCGCAGTCGAAGTTCGCCACTTCGAACCTAAGGAACTCGGTTCTGTAGTTTTCCGGAGTTCCGAAGGTGACCGGCATGTAGATGTGGCCCAGCGGGTATTCTCCTTCGGTCGGCACGATGCCGAAGAAAGGAGTATCGGACTCGTGGAGCTCTTTGTGGTGAACTCCCAAGCCTTGAAGCGTCCGGGGGAAGGTGACGTTGATGCTGCTCCCCCTGTCCACTAGTACCTTCTTCACCCAGCTCTCTCGGATCACTGGATCGACGAGGAGCGGGTATTTGCCCGGGTGGTCGAAGTTGAGCCACTGATCTGCCCGAGTGAAAGTGATCGGGTGCTCCGACCATCGGTACGGAGCGGGAGGACCGGTGGTCGCTACCAATATTTGGCGATCATTGAGCTTTTGTTGTCTCTTGTTCTCCTGTGATCCATGTCCGCCGAAGATGATGTTGACCTCTCTATCGACGCGCGGGAAGGCTCCATCTCCTCCCCCATCCCGTTGTTGGGGTTGTCGTGGTTCTGGTTCTCCCCACGGTGGAGGAGGAGGTAGAGGCTGGAAAGGTCGGCCGTGCCCAACGGAGTGCTTGAAGTCCCTGCAGTTCCGAAGGGTGTGGCGCATGTCCTTGTGGTACGGGCACTGGGCGTCGAGGATGTCGTCCAGCGTGCGTTCGCCTCCACGAGGTCCTCCTCGGGCGCGAGAGGTGGGTGGTCCAGCGGCGTGAACTTCTTCGCGAGGCCTCTTCTCCCAACGCTTGTCGGGCTGCTGGTTCGTGTCGCGTCGTGGTGCTGCCGGTGCTGGCTTCGCTCCTCCGATGAGGTCCCGAGCTCGTTCGTCGGTAGTGAAGTAGAGGTCGGCTTCCCTGAACAGCTGCTCGGAGGTAGTTGGCGCTTTCTGTAATATGGCGCGGACGAAGGCCGCGTCATCGAAGCCTCTATAGAAGTCCTCGATTACTGCTGCCTCCGCAACCTCGGGGATATGATTCCTCATGGTCTGGAACCTTTTGAGGTATGATCTGAGAGTTTTGTCCCCCCGGCGCTTGATGGATTTTAGGTCCCATGGTTGCGCCGGCTTGTCGGAGAGGGACTGGATGTTGGCGATGAAGCGTCGACTGAAATCACTCCAGTCATCGATGCAGTGTCGTGGTAGGTGACGCAGCCATTGCAGTGCATCTTGCCCGAGGACGATGGGCAAGTACGTGGTCATCACGTCCTCGGTCGCCCCGGCGGCCCGGGCAGCGGTAGTGTAGACGGCCAGCCAGCCTCCCGGATCCTGCTTAGGCTCATATTTGTCAACGTTGGATACCTTGAAGTTAGGAGGCCATTGAATGGCTCTGAGGCGCGGAGTGAGTGCCGACACTCCGCACGTGTCTTCTTGTCGTCGAGGATAATGTCTGACCTGGGGAGGGGAGTGGTTGTCATGGTGCTTCGACCGTCCCCAGGTGGTGCCGCCAGTCGAAGCCGTTGCCGACTCGGTCCTGGTGGCCTGACTCCGGGTTGGGATGCCGTGATCCCTGTCGTATTCTTCCCGGCGACGGATCTCGCTCTCATGTCGTCGTTCGCGTGAAGCGTTGATGGAGCTCCGTGCGTCCCGCCGACTGTTGATGGTATGTCGTAGATCATTCGGTGGATGCGCGAGAGGTAGAAGATGGTTGGCTGCTCGAGTGAACAGTCGCCGGTAGCCCTCAGCGTCAGGAGTCCGAGGGAGACCGTCAGCTATCTGAGCCAGTACTCCGCCGACTTCACTTGGCGTGTTTAAGGCTCGGGCGAAGTCGGGGTTCAGGTTGTGCCCGAAGAGAGGGTTTTCCCGACGCTGCTTAGTTTCCTGTTCGGCCTGTTCTTGAGCTCGCCGGCGATCGCGTCGTCGGGAATTCCTCTTTTCCCGGAAGACACACTCTTACGGGATTTCTCCCATCTCTAAAGCCTCGTCTCGCGACACAGGCTGCACCGGGTCCCGCTCTCCGGGCTCGTGATGTCTCCGGATATTTCGGTGTCGGTTCCTTCGTCGGCAGGATTCCCGCTGAGGAGGTTCCTCTTCGGGTACGGTCGGCTCGTCGTCGGAGATGGGGGGCGACTCCGCTCTCCCGATGAAGAGGACGTCGGGGTAGAATGACGTAGCTGTCGTGACGATCTTCTTTCTGTTCTCCTTTGAGGGCGGAGGCGCAGAAAGAACAACTTGCTTCCTCCCAATTTTATTTGTTTCTTTCTTTCTTGTGACTTGTGTCCATTCTTCCATCGGAGAGGTAAACAATGGAGTTCTCCGGGTTGGCGGGCCTCGAGCCTCTGTCCTGCCAGAGGCGATCCTTTTTCGGAGCATTGGAGGTTGCATTTTTTCCTACTTTTCCCCGATTTCCACGGAGATTTTTGAGGAAGATCTTCTCTCCATTGGGTCTGCAATGCAATGCAGAGTTCCCTCCTCATCTGCTACAGCTGAGATGGTTCCGAAGCAGAACTTGGACCCGGGGCGGAAGACGATCTTGTGCAGGAAAGTGACGGCCATTGAACTAGCTTGGATTGACGACACATCCCCTACCTGGCGCGCCAGCTGTCGGTGTTTTGGGTCCGACCGCACACCCGGGGTTGCCCCTCAAGGTGCTTTTAGGAGTAGGACGGTGTTGTCAACTGTAGTTCAATGGTTCGTGCTAGTTGCACGAGAGACGGCAGACAATGATTTACAGGTTCGGGCCGCTTTGAAGTGCGTAATACCCTACGTCCTGGCGAGAGTGTTGTATACGGTGAGTTACAAGGCGATTCTCTAATGCGTATGAAGCTGGGGTGGATGGCTAAGTGGTGGGTTCGATCTCTTTTGAAGGGGTGCCCCCTAGGCCTTATATACTCGACCGTGGGACAATACATGCAGATATGATAATCACGTGCACCTAAGAAATAGCAAACCGATTGAGTCTATCTTCCTACAGTTCCGCCGACTCATCTTCACTCGGTTCGTTGTACGGGCCTTCAGCACGGGAAGATCGGGTCTCTGTTGTGATTACTCGCTCGAGATCATTGGGCCGTCTGAGCTTGTTCCGACCCAGTCTTATGTCGATCCGCTTCACTAGCCGTTCCTCCCCAGGCCCACGAAGGGATGACCTTACGACTTATTGGACCCTTGGGCCTTTCGTGAGGTCTTTTATCCTTCCAGTGGACCCGGGGGATATCTGTCCCCCACACTTCTCCCAAGAGGACCTTCAGCTCAAGGATTACCCTCACAATGATGCTATGGTTATTTCTTGTGTTATCAAAGGATTTCTGGTTCACTATGTTCTGGTTGACACAGGCAGTGCAGCAAATATTATATTTGCTAAGGCCTTCAGACAGATGCAAGAGCCAGAGGATAAGATTCATGATGCTACACACCCTCTTTGTGGTTTCGGAGGAAGACAGATTGTAGCGCTCGGCAAGATCACGATGCCAGTGACCTTCGGATTTGTTAACAATACAAGAACTGAGCAAGTTGTGTTTGATATTGTCGACATGGAGTACCCCTACAATGCAATCATTGGTCGTGGGACACTCAATGCTTTTGAAGCAATTCTTCATCCAGCATATCTTTGCATGAAGATACCTTCGGGTCAAGGGCCTATTGCTATTTATGGAAGCCAGGAAGCTGCCAGAAAGGCTGAAGGAAACTGGACAGATTCAAAAGCAATCCATAATATAGATGGAGCCGAAACTTGTGAGCAATACAAGTACAGAAGGGAGAAGGTTGCTTCGGCCGATCAGCCGAAGCCCATGCTCTTATGTGAAGATATAGCAGAGCAGAAGGTGTTGCTAGGATCTCAATTATCTGAAGAACAGGAGAAAAAACTAACAAGGTTTCCGTTCAACAACAAAGATGTCTTCGCATGGTCCGCCAACGATCTCTGTGGTGTCAACAGGGATGTCATTGAACACTCGCTCAATGTCGATCCATCCTTTAGACCTAGAAAGCAGAGGCTTTGGAAAATGTCTGATGATAAAGCCGAAGGTGCTCGGAATGAAGTAAAAAGACTTCTTAGTGCTGGAGTCATCAGAGAAGTAAAATACCCAGAATGGCTAGCTAACACTGTTATGGTGAAGAAGGCCAATGGTAAATGGAGAATGTGCATTGATTTTACTGATCTTAATAAGGCATGTCCAAAGGATGAGTTTCCATTACCAAGGATAGATTCTCTAGTAGATGCAACAGCTTCGTTGGAGCTCATGAGTCTACTAGATTGTTATTCAGGCTACCATCAAATCTGGATGAAGAAGGAAGATGAGCCAAAAACCAGCTTCATAACCCCCAGTGGTACATATTGTTATCTTCGGATGCCTGAGGGGCTCAAGAATGCTGGAGGAAGCTTCAGCAGAATGACAGCGAAAGTCCTTCATTCTCAGATAGGCAGAAATGTGCTAACATATGTTGATGATATCATAGTAAAAAGCACGAAGCAAGAAAATCACATTGCTGATCTGCAGGAAACATTTGCCAACTTTAGGCAAGCTAGCCTGAAGTTGAATCCAGAAAAATGTGTCTTCGGAGTAAAGAAGGGAAAATTCCTTGGTTGTCTAGTTTCAACAAAAGGAATCAAAGCTAATCCGAATAAAATCGAAGCTATTCTTCGGATGGAGCCACCAAGCACAAAGAAGGGAGGTCAGCGACTGACAGGAAGACTGGCATCTTTGAACCGATTCATATCTAGATCAGCAGAGAGAAATTTACCATTCTTTGAAGTGCTGAAGTCAGCCAAAGTCTTTCAATGGGGATCAGCTCAGCAGAAAGCCTTCAAATAGCTCAAGCAGTACCTGATAGATCTAACGACGCTAACTCCACCCGTGCCAGGGGCTCCTCTGCTATTATATGTGGCAGCTTTGCACTCTGCAGTGAGTGCGGCACTTGTCCAGGAGAAGCTTGAAGGACAAACTAAAAAGCAAGCTCCAGTATACTTTGTCTCCGAAGTTCTCAGTTTATCAAAGAAAAATTATACAGAATTGGAGAAGGTGCTATATGCTGTCTTAATGGCCTCTAGGAAGCTTCGACATTACTTTCAAGCATTCCATATAATTGTTCCTTCATCACAGCCTTTGAAGGATATTATGAAGAACAGAGAAGCTACTGGAAGGATTGGAAAGTGGGCTGCGGAACTCAACGAATTCAGCATTGATTATGTGCATAGATCCTCGATCCAGTCCTAGGTGTTAGCAGACTTTATCGCTGACTGGACGCCAGGGGCTCAAGAAGAAGAAGCAAGTAAAGATGCTGAAGCTTGGATAGTGTTCTGCGAAGGTTCCTGGGGAACCTTCGGGACAGGTGCAACTGCTGTTTTAGTTGCACCTTCCAAAGTCAGAACATGCTATGCAGTGAAACTTGATTTTAGCTGCACAAACAATATTGCCGAATACGAAGCTTTGCTTTTGGGGCTTCGGAAGTTAAAGGCAATGGGGATAAGAAGGGCGGTTCTTAAAACCGATTCCCAAGTTATTTCTGGGCATATTGACAAGAGTTGTAGAGCAAGAGACCTGAAGCTTGAGAAATACTTGGATACAGTTCGAAGGCTTGAAGCTTCTTTCGAAGGGTTTTCTGTCAAGAATATTCCACGAGGAGAAAATGAGCACGCTAATATGTTAGCCAAATCAGCGGCACAGGGGCTGCCTTTACCTTCGGAAGTATTCTTTGAGACAATAAGAGCACCTTTGGTGGAACTTCTTGAAAGAGCAGTGCTCAATATATCTCCTGTTCATAGTGAAGATTGGAGAACTGAGATTATATCCTTTCTCCAGGGCAATTGCCTTTCAGATGACGAAGCTTATAATAAGAGAATAGAGGCAAGAGCCCAACCATATGTAATAATAGAAGGGGAGTTATACAAACATGGAGTCTGCTCTCCATTGCTCAAATGTTTATCCAGAGCTGAAGGTATAGAATTGATGAAGGAAATACACGCAGGTCTGTGTGGATCTCACATCGGATCTAGGCCCTTGCTGGGAAAAGTCTTTCATCAAGGATTTTATTGGCCGAAGGCAGCTTCGGATGCAGCAGAATTAGTCCAAAAGTGCGAAGGTCGTCAAATATGTGCAAGAGATCAAAAACAACCTTCATCTCTGACTCAGCTAATACAGCCCACTTGGCCATTGCAAAGGTGGGGCCTTGATTTGTTAGGCCCACTTCCACCAGCACAAGGAAATTTAAAATATGTTGTGGTGGCGGTAGAATATTTTTCCAAATGGATTGAGGCGAAGTCTTTAGCCACAATAACTTCGGTCACTGTTCAGAAATTTTTCTGGCAAAATATTGTTTGTCGCTTCGGAGTGCCGAAGGGTATTACTGTGGACAACAGAACAAAGTTTGATGCCGAAGCTTTCAAAGAGTTATGTGAACAAATTGGCACGAAGATCCATTTTGCATCGGTTAGACATCCGGAGTCAAATGGACTTGTCAAAAGAGCTAATGGCATTATAATGACAGGAATAATGAAGTTAAACTTCAATCAGCCCAGAGGAAAGTGGCCAGATGAATTGATCAAAGTGGTGTGGAGCCACAACACAACAATGTCAAGGTCAACAAGCTTTACACCATTCAAATTATTGTTTGGTGACGAAGCAATAACCCCGGAAGAAGCTAAAGCAGAATCAATAAGAATAGTGGCTTCGGCAAAGGACAAAGCTAATTATTCTGTGGCAAAAGATGCTATAGAAGGGATCAGGCTTCAGGCTGTGGAGAACATCAATAAATACCAAGCCGAAACAATAAAATGGCGTGACAGAAAAGTTCGGTTAAAAAATATCAGGCCAGGGCACTTGGTACTTCGGAGAGTTGCCAACCCAGATACAGTAGGCAAGCTACAGTTGAAGTGGGAAGGACCTTTTCTGGTAGTATCTTCGTCAAGACCCGGTTCCTTCAGATTGAAGGATATGGACGACAATGACATTCCTAGATCTTGGAATGCGGATGAGCTTCGGCGATATTATGTGTAGCTTAATGTAATATTTTTATTTTTTAATTTTTCCTATGGCACCCTTTTCCTTTCCAAAGGGGGAGAAAGGTTTTTAATGGAGCCATAGCATGTAATTTCTCTTTTTCTTATTTCAGCTCTACAAGAGCAATATCCCCCAAAAGATGTAAATGTAAAAGCTGAGCACGCACCATCGAGTGCAAAGAGAAAAGAAAAAGCAGGGAGAAGCTCGAAAGACGTCCCTAAGGGGATGCAGAGCACGACGAAGCTACAAAAAGCCGTTCCTAAGGGAGCGCAGTGTAAGTTTTCTGCTCAAAAGTCGTTCCTAAGGGAATGCAGAGCTTACAGCGAAAAGTCAACGCTGATTCCGCCGAAATATAAGGCGAAGCGCGAAAAGTCAACGCGATACTGCCGAAATAGAAGGCGAAGAAGTTCAAAAGACGTTCCTAAGGGAATGCAGAACTTACAGCGAAAAGTCAGCGCTGATACACCGAAAAATAAGCAGTGAAGCCAAAAAATAAACGGCAAAGAGACTTTGGTTATTCCTAAGGGAATGAAGGATGTGGTTGTGGCTTCGTATGTGTGTGTTTGGACATTCATTTGCACCATACATTACATCATACATTTGCATTCATAAACATTCATTTAGACATACATAGGATCATCACCATCATAACACAGGCAGTTGCTTCGACTCTAAAGATAAGGCTTCGGCAAAAAAGAAAAAGAAGCAGTCTTTATGCTTCGCTGTGTACGGAAAGAAGGGAAGGTGTTTTTCGCCTTCGGCTCAAAAATGCTAATTTCGTTCACACCAAAGCACTTTATACATTGATGGAAAGGTAAGAATATATTACAAGGTATGGACAAAGTTTACAAAGTAAAAATTAATTACATTGTTCTTTACAAAGGTTATTACAAGGGTTTTTAGAGTTTTTTCTACAGTTATCTATTCAAGCTTCATTAGTATCCATTGAGCTTCGGCTTCAGCTTCGACTTCGTCATCCATTAAACTTTAGCTTCGTCTTCTTACTCTTTAGCTTTGGCCTCGGCTTCGTCATCCTGTACGTATTCTAGTATTGTAAGCAAAATTCAAGTTCGAAGGAAGAGGTAAGCACAAGGTATGATTTTGTTACCGGCTTAAGATGACTCCAAGCTTCATCACCAGCTTTGCTTCATCCACCCTTTGTCCATACCAGTTTTATAAATCTATTTGCTATGCTTCGGGCAAGGTTGGGAATATCATCCAGGTCTGCTGGTGATAAGCTGAAATTGGGTCTATTGATAAACTTTCCATGTTCGCAGCCAGATTTCAGGAAGGCGACAGCTGTGCCCCGAGAAGCTACCAGGGCACAAAAGTCACCATGTCCAACTATAACTTCTTCAAGGTCATCAATTTCACCTTCGATATGTTCGAAGGCCCCTGGCAGGTCTTCAAACGAAGGATTAAATTTTTCGCTGCTGGCTCCAACAGAATAGAAGACTTGCTTCAGCCGCTGAACACATCGATTACTGAACTCCAGACATTTGTTTTGAAGGCTTGTCAATGATTTTTTCAAATCTGAACTTTTCTGGACCTCAGCCTCAAATTTTGCATTAAGCTTCTGCAGTTCTTGTTCGAAGCTTTCTGACTGGGAGAGAAGCTTCGTATTTAATTCTCTATTTTAGCTTCAGCTTCTGCCAATAAGCCTTCGGTTGTCTGAAGCTCGAAGTCTTTCTTTTCAAGAGCAGCTGATTGGTCTTTTATCTTGCTTTCTAAGTTTTCAATTATAACTTCATGTTTTTTATCTGCCAAATCTTGCTGCATTTTCAAAGCTTTACTCAGTAGCATACTCTGCATACAAACAACCTTAATTAGAAAACATCTTCGTTATTGAAATAATAAAAGTTAAAGAAAAGTTTACCTTGAAATTGGAATAGAATAAACTACCGACGATGTGTTGTTGTCGGTAGCGGCTAATATCTGTTTCGATCTTCGGGAAACCAATACTCTTTGATAAAGTACCGATAACCTTCGCTCCGGTCTGATCCCGGATACAGCCCAATTTTTCGTCATCGATGCCACCAAAGAGAAGTGCTCCCAGCTGATATCCGCAAGATATAGCATATTCTTTTAGCTCTTTTTTTCAGCCTTTGTTAGCTCTTGACCAACTAAGTTTTGAAAGTTAAAAATTTCATCTTCCAAAGTGTCTTTGGCTAGTTTTTTCTCCTTGGGTTCTGGGGTCATAGTCTCTTCGGTGGCTGCAGCAGCTTCTTCTGCGGCCATGTTTAGCAGTATCTTATCAATATCGGCAATTGTGCTCTCTAAATGAATATCTTCGGTTGTGGCAGCTTCGGTAGCTGTGGCTTCCGAAGGTGCAGCTTCGGTGGCTGTTGTGCTCTCAACAGCTGGCGCCTTCAGAGCTGAAGCTCCTGGTGGTGTCCCTTTGATGACTTCTGTCACTGTAATGATTCTTTGCTTTTTTGGCCTAGCTGCCTTCTTCGTTTTTGCGGGCTCCTTTTCCTTCTGAAAAAGCTTCGCCAGATGTGGCCCAGTGGACTTAGCTTGACAGGCAAAGATTCAGTCATTACCTTTAGAATTTCCTCCACGTCGGTGGCAGAGGGTGTTGCAGCAGTTTCTTCTTCTTCATCAATTGCCTTCTGCTTCGAAGCTGTAGCTTTTCTCTTCTTCGAAGCATCTGTTTGTAGCTCAGGCATCAGCTTTTTCTTTTTTAATTGTTCTTCATCGTCTTTATTCAGAGCACCAGCCACTCTCTTTCTCTTTTTCCCTTCCGCATCCTTATCTAACCGCTCGTAGTCAGGATACTCGAAGTCCAGAGCATCCATTACTCGGTTTAGCCTTCGCTTCGGACGGTTGCCGAAGGCCGCAGTCATCAATTGATCTTCTTTTTTTAGAGTAATTACCTAGTATTTCATTGCACATTGCTTCGATCGTGTCCAGCCACTCTTGGCAAGGCACTTTGAAATGTTTCTTGAATTTATAATGGTAAGGCAACCGAATAAATTCCCCCTTCTTCTTTTCCCCCTTCAGCTTCGGCATGTCCCACTCCTTCAAAGTTGGGAACACTCTGAAGGCCAAAAATTCTTGCACTAAGTCCCTAGTGCCGATATGATCTGCAATAACTCGAAATTCAGCCAGGGCAATTTGGCTTGGACTCCCTGGTGTCATGTTGCACCGGGGTCTGGTCTCTCCGAAGATCAATTCTAGCGGACCCTGGACCAGCTTCTCCTTGTCTTCGTCAACTTTGACGTAAAACCACTCAGACTTCCAGCCAGCTGGCCACTTGCTTTGGTAGCTAATCACTGGAAATTTTGTGTTCTTGCGATAGGCAAAATTGTAGCAGCCAAAATTTTCATGTAGCCCATCTCCTCTAGCTTTCGTCTGATAATGAAGCTCGAGCACTCGGCAGAAGCCTTCGCCAAATGGCTCCACCCCTTGGCTGCGGAGAGCCCAGATATAAACGCTAAGCCAGACAACAGCGTTAGGAGTTAGCTGATGAAGGTAGATCCCAAACTTCTTCAATACATCAGCAATCATCTTGTTCAAAGGAAATCTTAAGCCAGCCTTAAAGAAACTTTTGAAGACTACCACTTCATCCTTTCCTGGCTTCGGAGTAGTCTCTTCCCCACCAAAACGAACTAGCTCTTTCTTCGCTTCACTGAAATAGCCTAATTTCAACAGCTTAGGCAAATCATCTTCGGAGATGGTGGATTTCCCGAAATCTAGGTGGCTGGGTTTACTTGGCACCGCGCTGTAATCATCTTCAGACTCAGTCTCCTCAATATCAGCCTGTTCTGTTTCAGCGGCAGGTGCATCCTCCGATGCTACCATCCCTGAGCGCTTCATCACTTCGGAGATTGGGGCAGTTTCAGCACCTTCGGCTTCCTCGCCGTCGCGCATAACCCTAGCTGTGGAACACACTCTGGCCATCTGATGATTGAATTTCTTGTTTTTTGAATGAAGTTGAAAATTTTTCTTTATTTTGCCGAAGCTCTTTCTTACGAAGCTTGAGCAAAGTAAATAGCTTCGGTTGAGGATGCAACAAACAAGCTTCAGTTTTGGTCAATATTTTGGCAGCAAAACAGTGCAATAGCAATGAATGCTGTGGTAACTTCACACCTACCCGTCTGTTTATATAGTGCCGTAGGTGGGAAGGTGAATCATCAAGGTATTCCGCACCGAACAAATAGCCACCCGCACTCACTGAACGGTGGGCCATAGGGTCCGAGAAGGTGAATCGCCATGGCGCACGTAACTGCTGCAAGATGAGGCCACTTCGTGCGTGGATTATTTTAATCGTTTCTCGCCAACGAGCTTAGGGAAGGTGTTTTTCGGATCTTCGGCATCCCGAAGCTAAGAAGACTTTTTCACGGATCAAGCTCGTTACGAAAAACGATCTAGCACCGCGAAGGGGCTACTGTTGGGGGTATGCTTCGTAGCCGAAGATCCTAAAGAAAGAGAACACCTTCGGCAGATCCTCTCAGAAGCAGCGCCAAAGCTATCACCTATAAAGCTTCGGCACAGTGACAGATCTCAAGACGAAGGGGTGAACCGACTTAAAGATGAAATGACTTAAAGACCCATGATGTTTTGTGTCATTATTGTAGTCGATTGTAAAGGGCTAAAATGTAATTTTACACAGGATGCGCCCTGTGCCTATAAATAGGTGAACAGTACCCCTATACTGTTCACGCAATCTTGTAGTCGCTGACACATTACGCTGGAATTATTGTTTTCTGCCAAGACGAAGGTATAAATATACCTAAATATTATGTATAATGTTTATGTTTGTATAACAAAATATGTGAATGATATTATCTGTCTTTGGTATATTTATCTCTAATATTTTATATTTCGTATTTCATTGTTTTATAAGTCTGATTACGAAGGTATGACCTTCGTAATATTTTTCTCATGGCCTTCGTCCGAAGTTCATTAAATCATTAGGGAGATAATGCTTCAGCGGACGAAGGACATTAATATTTAACATTTTATGTTGCCTTGTTCTTAATTCGAAGCATTTGAGAACAAGTCTCCAACAACCGGACAGTCCGATGTCTAGCTAAAATTCGAGCCAGTGAACAATACGCTCTTGGGTTTCTTCGGTGGCAGAGGGCTGCTCCCGGGCAATCTTATGCCCACTGTCAAGGGGAGCACCGAACAGTCTGATGCACACCGGACAGTCGATGCCCCTAGGTTAGCAAACCCAATTTCTTTCCTTAGGTTTTTATAAACTATTTTCGTTTTAACTTGTGAGTGAGTTATAGAGTGACACCTAGCACTAGTTGTGAGTGTGAACACGCATCAACACTACACTAGATTTCTCTTGGTCAAACTACTCATCCACAATGCCTCTTTATAGTACGACTAAAATAAAAATAGAAGTCCTAACTCTATACCAAGTGTCCACAACTCCTTCGACACTTAGAATATGAAATACTTCATCTTTTGATTTGCCTTTTTCATTCGTCGCTTCAAGTTCTCATCTGAGGGTTGTTTTCACCGTTGTAGCACAACTTCCTGCAATGTGACCTAACTTACCATTTGCTCTGCAAAACACCCGTTAGTCACATATAATCTTATGTTGTCATTAATCACTAAAACCAACCATGGGCCTAGATGCTTTCAAAACCAATGCGTCTTTGTGTGTGTTTGCTTTCATTGTGATTTGTTCTTCCCTCTCTCTCTAAGTTCTCTTACATCAACTTTAATTCGAATCTTAAGTGTTGCTCTTAAAGTTAATTCCGCAATAGTTTGAAGAACTCTCTTTAATTTGATTTTATTCTCTCTTGCTCTAACCACTAATTTGGGATCTGTTGGGAACTTATTCTCAAATACTATGAATTAAGAACAAGGCAACATGAAAATAGGTTAATTGTTAATGTCCTTCGTCCTTCGAAACATTATCTCCTCAAGGATATAATGATCTTCGGACGAAGGATATGAAGGTCATACCTTCATCATCATAGTATGTATTAATGGCAGATGAAGCATGCAAAACATAAGAGAGAACATGAACAATTATATGATATAATCACGTACATTTCTTATTATAAGATTATAAATGAATAAGAACAATATTGAATTACATTCGTAACTTCGGCTTGACAGGAAATGAAAGTACAAGCGTGACGCAAGAGCAAGTACAAGTCAACGTGAACAGTACGGGGGCACTGTTCATCTATTTATAGGCACAGGACGCAGCCTGTGTAAAATTACACTCATGCCCTTTACATTTACTATTGACTTTAGGATAATCCATTGAGGTCCATATAGCCTTTTCCCCTTTAAGTCGGTTCCTTTTTCTGCCATTATGCCGAAGCTCCCTTGCGCGTGGCTTCGGGGCTGCGTCATCCTTCGTATTGTTCGTGCTTCTCACATTGTATATGGTTTTGATCCGAGTCCGAAGGTACCTGTTCATATATTACACTTGGGAAATATTGTCAAATCATGTTTTTGAGGACCTTCGAAAGACGAAGGCCCCCAACAGTAGCCCCTCGCAGTATTAATTTGTTAAGATAACGAATTCAGACTGCGATATGGACGAAGGCTTTTGAGCCGAAGGTCCGAAAAAACACCTTTCCTTTGCTAGAATAGCAAAATTCAATGACAGATGGGGCCCTCCAATTTGTACTGCACCGGGCGTATAAATAGGGGCTCACAGCAGCTGTATTTGATGCGCTGTTTCTGCCATTTGCATTATTTTCTCAATCTTATAGCTCTTGCTCACTAGCACTTTCTAGGTTTTCAATCTTTTTGAGCTTCGGTTTAAAAGGCGTGTTTTCACCACATCTGGAGGAAAAAAGATGTCTCAGGAGAAGAAAGCTGTTGCGGAGACGAAGCTAACTGAAGAGGCGAAACTGTTTGAGGAGAAGAAGGCTGTGAATCCTTACATTGCTAGATTTGTTGAGTTGATGGCGAAAACAAACACAAAAAAAATTACTAAGGAGATACTAGAAGGTTTGTCTGAAGACACTGGTGACTGTGATAGTTACGATGTGGAGAGTGGAGGTGAAGATTCTGAAGATCGGCCCTGGCGACCAAGCCATACAATCTTTGGAAAATCAACGATTAAACAGAGTCATCTTGACAATATGAGAGGAAGATACTTTTGGGATATGTCTATTGTGAGGGCTGGCGGGGACAACAATGTCCCTGCCCCCGAGGAAGACGAAGTTGTGATTTACCGGAGCTTCCTCAAAGTTGGACTTTGGTTCCCACTGAGCAGTTTTGTGGTTGAAGTGTTGAAGATATATCAGATTTACCTTCATCAAATCAATCCCGAAGCTATTATAAGAATGTGGATTTTTGTCTGGGCTGCAAGAAGCCAAGGGTTGGAGCCAAGCGCAAAATGCTTTTGCAGTATGCATGAGCTTTTGTATGAGACGAAGGCCATGGGCAAAGAACAATATCATAACAACTTTGGTTGTTATGGATTTATTACTCACCCCAACGCAAGCTACCCAGTGCCAACATTCCGTAAAAGGTGGCCCAAAGCTTGGATGGAGGAATGGTTTTACGTGAAGAATGATTTGAAGACACGGGAAGATATTAAGGAAGTCATTATACGTCACATTTGGTCTTGCTTCGGCCTTTGAAAACCTAAGATAGAAATTGATGAAACGGTCGAAGCATGTCAGAGGGCCTTCATCACTGTTTGCTCCTTTATTGGGACAAGGGACTTAATGCAAGAACATATAGCATTCAGGGTATGGCCGCTTGTAGAAAGCTGGGAAATGCCGAAGGAGACAATCACTAAGTCTAATGAAGGTGATTTGGTCCGGCTGAAATATACATTTAGGTTTG
The DNA here is from genome assembly GCA_029449295.1 of Zea luxurians. Classification (NCBI taxonomy): domain Eukaryota; kingdom Viridiplantae; phylum Streptophyta; class Magnoliopsida; order Poales; family Poaceae; genus Zea; species Zea luxurians. Next base: position 40,705,000 of record JAOPSE010000024.1, read on the forward strand.
GGGATAAATTTGATGAACCAAACAACGACTGGCTAAAGCGCATCGAAGCTACAAGTGATGAATTGCTTGGAGCATATTCCAAGACAGAAGACAATGCCTTGTCCTCAGCCTTCGGAGGTCGAAATAAGAAAAAATTGAACAGGGTATTTGATGCCATTGGCTTCGTATACCCTGACTATTGCTACCCGTTGCGAGGGCAAGGGGTAAAAAGAAAGGTTAGTGCTTCTGGAAAAGCTGCCTCTTCGGCCATCACAACTGAGCTGAAGGGCAAGAAGATGAAGGTTCTGACCCACCGGCCTCGTTACAGTCGGCCGTGATACCCGAATTTGGTGAAGGGTCCTCTTTGACTGCCAAAGGAAAAGGGACTATTCCTCCTGCGCAGAGAACTGAAGAGCTGGCTCCAATGTCGATGGTACCTTCAGTTGAGCTAGTTGAAACGAAGGCCGACAAAGATAAAGCTGAAGGGTCAAAAGTTGAAAAAATGCTAGAGATTTTTAGCACTTCAACAGAAGTAATAGCTTCAAAGACACAAAAAAGTTTTGCCACAACTCCTAAGAGGAGGAGAATGGCAAGTGTGCTAGATGTCGTATTGGAAATAGCAAAAACCATGAGTTATACCCCTTCAATAAAGATTGCCGAAGCTTCGAAAGCACAACCCGAAGCTAAAACAAAACAGGCAGAAGTCGAAGCTGCAACAATTCATGCTGAAGCCGAAGCTGGGCCTTCAGTGTCCCCTGAGATAGAGCCTGCCGTGATTGAAGAAAAGGCGACAAAGAAAATTGCGTTTGAAAAGGTTAAGACTCTTGCTCCCGAAGCCTCAAAGGAAAATACTGATTACATTATTCGTCATGCTTTGGGCAAGAGACTTTCTCAAGAAGAAAAACTAGAAGCACTACACTATGCCCAAAAATTAAAATACCCGAAGGGGGCATTAGTGTTTAATGGTAGCCGAGAAGAAGATTTTTTGTATTGCCTCCCGGATAATAAAGAGATATCCGTCTGCCGGGAGATAGGTAGAAGCATTGGATTCCCGACGCTGGAAGATGGCCTTTCGATCTTATCGAAGGATGAGCTTGCTGACAGCTTGGCGTATAATAGCATAAAGGTACAAAAGCTAACTTTGTATTCGAAAAACGAGATATTTTATTTACTTTATTTAATTCTGTCTTCCTTTTGTAGGGCTTAATTCTTAGTAATGCCCTAAGGGCTCAGAAAAACATTGAAGATGAAGGATACACAATGGCTCTGAACAACCTTCGTTTAGAGGTAATTGAATTAAGGAACGAAGGTCTCGAAAAAGACAAAATCTTGATTTCATTGGTAAACAAAGTGAAAGAAGATGAAGCTAGTTTCAAGGCTCAGATCGAAATCCAAAAGAATGAAATCAAAGAGCTTCAGAAACAGTTGGTAGAAGCTAAAGAAAAATGCGCTGTCGCAGAAGCTAATAGAGAGAGAGAGAGCAGCGAATATTGGAAAATTATTTAGAGAAAATAGTTGAAGAACTTCGTGCGTCCAAGGAAAGATGTTTTTAAAAATCTTTGGGCTGCATGGAGAAAATAAAGGCTAGCTTCACCAACGTGGGCGCCTATTCTAACGAAGATAACTTCATACGAGGCGACCCTGAAGGAGTTATCGAGTGGATAAGTGGAGGGGCCGAAGCTTTTGAAGAAATCTTAAGTGATCACGGGGATGTCTGCATTCTCCGGTGCTAGGGGAATTTCAGCCATCCTGGAGAAGGCGGGATGCCACCATGTCAAAACCCTGGCCCAGGCCGAAGCTTCCTTCTCTGTGGATGATACAAAGGATCCCTCAGCTGAAGCAAGTTTAATGGGCGGGAAATTTTACAATGACATCTGGGTAAATGGTGGGCGAGAGATGGCTCACGAGATTATGAAGAAAAGCGAAAAAGACATCCATGACGCCCGAGTGCAAGCAAAACAAGCTAAAGAAGCTGCGGAGCGCGAGAGACACATAGGTATTGCTTCACGGTATCTAGCTTCGGCTTTTGTTTTTGTTGCTTCAGACCGATAAGTTTTTTTACTGTAGCTGAACTATCTCCGCCATCGGAATCGTTCGACCCCCTAGCCGACCTAGAGACGAAGAAAGCACTGGAGATCATTAATATGGCCGAATCTATTGTTGACGAAGTCGTCAATAAATTGCTGAATGAGATTGCAGAGAAGGTCCTGAAGGAAGACTAGTAGTTATTGTAAAAACATTTTTAGATGGTCAATGTAGCTTTGTTGTAAAAAGACTGTAATATTCAATATGTATATCTTTGAATCTATTATGTAAATTATTTTAATTCACTTCTTTGCGATGCATGAAACTTTTATGTACATACCGTTTTTGAGCCTTTGGCGAAAAAACACCTTCCCTTCTTTTCATGCTTCGTAAAAAAAACCCATGCTTCGTAAGAACATCCATGCTTCGTAGGAACATCCATGCTTCGTAGAAACATTCATGCTTCGTAGAAACATTCATGCTTCGTAAAGACAAGGGTTCCCTTCTTTTGCAACAGAGCTGATGAAGCTATATGCTTTGTGCCTTAGCACATTTTTCACTTTTATAAAGCATTCTCCGAAGATCGACTTCGTATTTAATTTGTGTCATTGGTGCGATATGATGTATGATGTGATGCTATGCGAGATGATGTGATGATATGATGCAAAGAATGATGCTAATGCCGAAGACACACACCCACACACCCACGCTGAAACACACAATCTCTGCGTCCCCTTAGGAACGATCTCTTTGCCGTTTATTTTTCGGCTTCACCGCTTATTTTTCGGTGTAAGTTCTGCATCCCCTTAGGAACGTCTTTTGAACTTCTTCGCCTTCTATTTCGGCGGTATAAGTTCTGCATCCCCTTAGGAACGTCTTTTGAACTTCTTCGCCTTATATTTTGGCGGTATTTGACTCTGCATTCCCTTTGGAACGACTTTTGAGCAGAAAACTTACACTGCGCTCCCTTAGGAACGACTTTTTGTAGCTTCGACAAAACTTAGGCTGCGCTCCTTTAGGAATGACTTTTTGTAGTTTCGGCGATTTTTAGCTCTGCATTCCCTTAGGAACGACTTTTTGCACTTCAGCAGTTTTTGAGCTTCGTAAGTCTGTGAAGAAGATATATTTCATTCTGATATAAACGAAACTATTACAAGGAATTAAAACTAGATTTACATTGATTGTTCCTTATTGAAAAACAAAATGACATAAAGTATAAAAGTATTTTAGGGGTAGGATATTGCTCAATAAATGTGCTTCGATTCTGGCATAGTACTGTTGACTGTGCGAGCTTCGGATTCCTCCCTGAAATCCCGTTGCTGCTGGGTGTGCTGGTGCCCTTTTGGCTGCTGGTTTCGGGAGTAGGTCGGTTGTAGTGGTGGTGGGGGTGGGAGTTGTGGCCAAGAAGCCTGTGAATGGCTAGCCGAAGCGACAGAAGCTGCAGGGTGATTGCCCACATACTCTGGTATGCAGGGAGAGTGACACAAAGCAGTGTGGAAGACCTACTTCGGCTGATTCTGCCGAGCTTCAGCTTCTGTGATTTCCTTTTGCTTCTGAATAGTGATTTGGCACATTCTTGTAGTATGGCCCTTGTCCTCACCACAGAATAAGCAGTAGATCTTCCTCGGCTGATCCCCAAACCTTCCTCCAAAGCCCCTAGCGCCTCTGCCCCTTGGAGCTGGTGGCTTGAAAGAACTTTGTTGTTGCCCCAAAGATTGTGAAGTGTATTGTGACCTCTGAGGCTAGCTCCCTTTGTCGTCGTTCTGACTGGAGCTGTGGATCGTCCTGACATGCCTTGGGTGGATTTGTCCTCCGAATCCCCTGGTCATCTCAGAGAATCTGTATGCTTCCTCCCTTCTTTGGCGGAAGTCATTATCAGCCCGAATGTATTCATCCAACTTCTAGAGCAGCTTCTCCAGAGTCTATGGAGGCTTTCTGGCGAAATACTTAGCAGTAGGTCCTGGTCGAAGACCCTTGATCATGGCCTCAATGACAATCTCATTGGGTACTGTAGGTGCTTGTGCCCTCAGTCGCAAGAACCTTCGAACATATGCCTGAAGGTATTCTTCATGGTCTTGCGTGCACTGGAACAGAGCCTGAGCTGTGACTGGCTTCGTTTGAAAGCCTTAGAAACTGGTAACCAGCATATCCTTGAGCTTCTGCCATGACGTGATAGTCCCTGGCCGAAGAGAAGAATACCATGTTTGGGCTACATTCCGGACAGCCATGACGAAGGACTTCGCCATGACTGCGGTATTGCCCCCGTACGAAGATATAGTTGCTTCGTAACTCATCAGAAACTACTTTGGATCTGAGTGCCCATCATACATGGGAAGCTAGGGTGGCTTGTATGATGGGGGCCATGGAGTAGCCTGTAGTTCTGCTGCCAAAGGAGAAGCATCATCAAAAATAAAGGTATCATGACTAAAATCATCATACCACCATCTTCATTGAATAAGCCCTCTTGACGAAGCTCCCTGTGTTGGAGCCTTCGATCTTGTTCATCTTGAGCAAGATTACGCACTTCTTCAATAGCTTCATCGATCTTCCTTTGAAGATCGGCCAGTCTAGCCATCTTCTCCTTCTTCCTTTGTACTTGTTGATGGATGATTTCCATGTCCCTGATCTCTTGGTCCAACTCCTCCTCCTGGAGTGTTGGGCTGATGGCCTTCCTCTTCTGGCTTCGAGCCTCTCGGAGAGAGAGTTTTCTGGTTTGGGTCCAGTGGTTGCAATGCAGCAGCCCCTGGCGCTAAAGCTTTCTTCTGTGGCATGACGAAGGTTAGGGCTTGCCGAAGGTGGTCAGATGAGTTCACTAGAGGTGGGCACCAATGTTGGGGACTTGTTCTCAAATGCTATGAATTAAGAACAAGGCAACACGAAAATAGGTTAATTGTTAATGTCCTTCGTCCTTTGAAACATTATCTCCTCAAGGATATAATGATCTTCAGACGAAGGATATGAAGGTCATAGCTTCATCATCACATTATGTATTAATGGCAGATGAAGCATGCAAAACAGAAGAGAGAACATGAACAATTATATGATATAATCACATACATTTCTTATTATAAGATTATAAATGAATAAGAACAATATTGAATTACATTTGTAACTTCGGCTTGACAGGAAATGAAAGTACAAGCGTGACGCAAGAGCAAGTACAAGTCAGCGTGAACAGTACAGGGGCACTGTTCATCTATTTATAGGCACAGGACGCAGCCTATGTAAAATTACACTCATGCCATTTACATTTACTATTGACTTTAGGATAATCCATTGAGGTCCATATAGCCTTTTCCCCTTTAAGTCAGTTCCTTTTTCTGCCATTATGCCGAAGCTCCCTTGCGCGTGGCTTCGGGGCTGCGTCATCCTTCGTATTGTTCGTGCTTCTCACATTGTATATGGTTTTGATCCGAGTCCGAAGGTACCTGTTCATATATTACACTTGGGAAATATTGTCAAATCATGTTTTTAAGGACCTTCGAAAGAAGAAGGCCCCCAACAGGATCTAATTTTGTTTTAAGTATTTAAATTTCAGGTATCGCCTATTCACCCTCCCTCTAGGCAACTATCAATTGGTGTCAAAGCCCAACACTTCATTTGGGGTCTAACAACCCGAAGTGATGTCGTACAAAGGATCCCACAAGAGTGAGAAGGTCCCCTCGGGAGGGAAGCATGAGGAGAAGGGCGAAGAATCTGTCAACTCGGGTTCTATGTTCTCCAAGTCCTACAAGAGGAGGTATGGCAAGAAGAAAAGGATCAAGAAGGTTGTCTACCACGAGACCGATACTTTAACATTGCTATCGACATCAAGTAGCGATGAATCCACCTCCAAACATTGCCATCCTCAAAAAACGGTTAAACCAAACTATTCCCAAATGTCTTTTAATTACTCTTGCATTCCTCACATTACAACTACCACTTTACTTTTCGTTCCTCTTGGAAAACCACCACACTTTGATGGTGAAGATTATTCTAGGTGGAGTCATAAAATGAATGGACATTTATACTAACTCCACCAAATTATTTGGGATGTTGTTAAACTAGGAATGGAGATACCTGATAGCGACGACGAGGAGTACAACCCAGTGGACACAGAGCGAATCATCCATCACAACTCGCAAGCCACCACGATACTTCTTGCTTCCTTGTGTAGGGAGGAGTACAACAAGGTGAACAGGTTGGAGAGCGCCAAGGAAATATGGGATACACTCGATGCATGAAGGTGACAAGATCACTGTTGGAGACTTGTTCTCAAATGCTACGAGTTAAGAATAAGGCAACACAAATGTTAATGGTTAAAGACCTTCGTCCTTCGAAGCATTATTTCCTTTAGGATATAATGATCTTCAGACGAAGGTTTTGAAGGGCATACCTTCATAATCACAACATGTAATAATAATGACAGGGACATACAAAACACGGAAAAGAACATGAATAATAATATTAAATCATTAGACTCTTCATATTCTCATTATATAACCATGAACAAACATTAATGATATTGAATTACATTTGTACCTTTGGCTTGGCAGAAGGTAATAATCCAGGAGAGATGTGCAAGTGAGTACAAGTCAGCCTGAACAGTACGGTGTTACTGTTCATCTATTTATAGTCGCAGGACGCGGCTTGAGTAAAATTACATCCATGTCCTTGACACTTACTACTGACTAAGGAGTAATATGTCGAGGACTGGGTAGTATATTCCCCTTTAGGTCGGTTCCATTCTCCATCGCTGCCCTTGCGCTAAGCCAAAGCTTCTTCATTCGTAGCTTTGGAACTGGTTCATCCTTCTCCCAGACCGCACCTTTCATACCGTGCACACCATCTCAAAGCCGAAGGTTCCTGTGATAATATATTATACTTGGAAAGCATGTTAGTCGTGTTTTTGAGGACCTTTGGAAGACGAAGGCCCCCAACAGTAGCCCCTCATAGTATTTTCTTGTAACAACGAATTCAGGCTGCAACATGAACGAAGGCCTTAAGCCGATGGTCCAAAAAACACCTTCCCTTCGCTAGAATAGCGAAAGTCAATGACAACTGGGTCCCACCAAGTTGCAATGCACTAGGCGTATAAATAGAAACCCACAACAGCGGCATTTGCTACGCCATTTCTGTTGCTTGCGCAGTTTTCTCAAATTTTAATTCTCTTGCTGTCAGCTCTTGCTTGATTTTTGAGCTTCGTGAAATACCGAAGTTTTGAAGAAATGTCTGAGGAGAAGGTGTCTGAGGTGATGAAGGTGGCCGAGGAGAAGAAGGTTGTGGACCCTTTTATTGCTAGGTTTTACGAATCTATGGCAAAAACAAATACAGAGAAGATTACAAAGGAGATAATGGCAGATTTATCTGAAGATTCTGATGACAGTGATGACTTTGATGTGGAAAGTGGAGATGAAGATTCCGAAGATCGGCCCTGGCGGCCAAGCCATACCATCTTCGGAAAGTCGACCATTAAACAAAGTCAGATTGATGCCATGAAGGGAAGTTACTTTCGTGACATGTCTATTGTGAGGGTTGGAGGAGACAGCACCGCCCCTGTACCTGAAGAAAATGAAGTTGTTGTTTACCGGAGCTTTATGAAGGTAGGCCTTCGGTTCCCATTGAGCAAATTTGTGGTTGAAGTGCTGAAGATATTTCAGATCTTTCTACATCAAATTACCCCCGAAGCTATAATCAGAATGGGGATGTTTGTTTGGGCCGTGAGAAACCAAGGGCTGGAACCGAGCGTAAAGTGTTTTTGCAGTATGCACGAACTATTGTACAAGACAAAGGCAACTAGCAAAGAACAGTATCACAACAACTTCGGATGTTATGGATTTATTGCTCGTCCCAATGCAAGCTACCTGGTTCCAACATTTCGGAAAAGGTGGCCCAGGGCCTGGATGGAAGAATGGTTTTATGTCAAGAACAATCTGATTGAGAGGGAGGATATTAAGGAAATTATCCAGCGCCCCATCTGGTCTCGCTTCGACCTTCGAAGGCCGAGGGTGGTGATTGAAAATGATGCCGAAGCATGTCAAAAGGCCTTCAGCAATGTCTATGCTTTCACTGGTACGCGGGACCTGATCCAAGAGCACATAGCCTACAGGGTATGGCCACTTGTGGATAGCTAGGAAATGCCGAAGGAGACTATTATTGGGTCCAGTGAAGGTGGATTAGTTCACTTGAAATATACCTTCAGATTCAGAGACCGGTTTGACAAACCAAACGACGATTGGCTGAAGAGTATTGAGGCTACTAGCGACGAGTTGCTTGGGGCATATACCAAAGCCAAAGATGATGCTTTGTCCTCGGTCTTCAGGGGTCAGAGTAAGAAAAGATTGAATAGAGTTTTTGATGCGATTGGTTTTATATATCCTGATTATTGCTATCCCTCGTGGAGGCAAGGAAAAAAGAGGAAATGTGTCACTTCGGCCATTTCTGTTGTGCCGAAGGGCAAGAAAATCAAGGTTTTGACCCATCGGCCAAGATATATTGAAACAGCCATAGTGCCAAAATTTGGTGAAGAAACATCTTCCGCTGCCAAAGCGGAACGAGCTGCTCCCACCACTCGGAGTGCTGAGGAATCAATTATGGCACCGAAGTTGCCTATAGTTGAGCCAGTCGAAGCCAAAGATGAGGCAGCCAAAAAGCCAGAATTAGAAAAGGCAACAAAGCTGCTAGAAATTCTGAGCCCACCAGTAGGAGCAGAACTGCCGAAGGTTACAAAGGCTCATGTCACCACTCCCAAGAAGAGAAGAATGGCTAGTGTGCTGGACGCCGTCGTGGAGACAACGAGAGCGTTGACTCCTGCAAAAAAGGTTGCCGAAGCTGCTACAGCTCGAGCTGAAACCGAAGCTGGACCTTCAGTGCCTACTGAGACAAAGCCTGCCATAATTGAAGAAAGGGCTAAGCAAGAATCTCTAGATACTAGCGTAGCTTTGGAGAAGAATGTGGCCGAAGAAGCCAAATCCCCCGCTCCCGAAGCACCATCCGAAGATCTTGATTATATTATTCGACATGCTTCGGGAAAAAGATTATCCGAAGAAGAAATTTTTGAAGCCAAACACTATGCCCGGGAACTGAAATACCCGAAGGGGGCCTTAGTGTTCAATGGCATGGACGAAGATGATTTCTTGTACTGTCTCCCGGACAACAAAGAGATATCCATCTGCCGGAAGATGGCCAAAAGTCTAGGATTTCCGAAGCTCGAAGCGGGCCTCTCCGCCATGTCGAAGGATGACCTTGTAGATAGCCTTGCATACAACAGCTTGAAGGTACAGAAGTCGTGAACTTCAAAGTTTATGAATTTGGAGATGAAGTCTTTTATTCTCAGGCTAATCCTTCTTTCTTGCAGGGCTTAATTCTTAGCAACGCGCTGAGGGCACAAAAGAATGCCGAAGACGAAAGCTGCACTATGGCTCTCGGCAACCTTCGGTTAGAGGTCATTAAGCTGAGAAACGAAGCCTTGGAGAAGGACAAAATTCTATTTTCATTAGCAGATAAAGTGTAAGAAGATGAGGCAAAATTTAACACTCAATCCAAAGCTTATAAAGCTGAAATTGAAGACCTTGGAAAAAAGCTTGTCGAAGCTAATGAAAATTGTGCACTTGCAAAGGTTGGTCAAGAAATAAGTGAATGGTGGAAGACTAAGCTAGAGAAAAATGTTGAGGAGCTTCGTGAATCCAAGGAAAGATGCTTTGAAAGATCCTTGGATTGCGTGAAAAAATTGAAAACCAGCTTTTCTAAAGTGGGTGCTTATTCTTCAGAAGTGAACTTCATTTGAGGCGACCCCGAAGGCGTTAATGATTGGATAAGCGGGGAAGCCGAAGCTTTTGAAGAGATTCCGGGCGATCGCGGGGATATCTGTGCTTTCTCTGGTGCTCGAGGGATTGCGGCTATCCTGGAGAAGGCTGGTTGCGATCATGTTAAAGTTGCGGCCGAAGCTGAAGTCGCCTTCTCCATAGACGACATAAAAGACCCCTCGGCCGAAGCTACTTCGGTGGGCGGAAAATTTTATTCTGATATCTGAATGAATGGTGTCCGAGAATTGGCCAATGAAATTATAAAGAAGAATGAAAAAGAATCCCATGAAGCCCGAGAAGAAGCTAGGCAAGCTAAAGAAGTTGTTGAGCGCGAAAGGCGCATAGGTATTGTTTTTGAATTTTTAGCTTTGGCACTTAATTTGTGGCTTCGAACTAATAGTTTGCCTACTACAGCTGAACTGTCACCGCTGCCGGAGCCATATAACCCCCTAGCTAATCCGGTCATGAAGGAAGAACTGGATGTAATGAGCGTTGCTAACTCCATTATCGACGAAGTCGTCGACAAGCCGTTGAACGAAGCCACAGAAAAAATACTTAGGGAAAATTAGAATTCATTGTAATGATTCTATGTAACATTTGATGTATGGAACAATTAATTAGACATGTAAATTATTGTAATATATTTATTTATGATGCATGGAATTTACATACATACCATTTTTGAGCCCTCGGTGAAAAAACACCTTCCCTTCTTTTCATGTTTCGTAAAGAAAGAAACCCCCTCTCGGAAGTTTGATAAAATCGTTCTTTCTTAAGTTTGCTTCGTGCCTCAGCACATTTTCTTTTAACAATTCCGAAGATTTGCTTTGTATCCAATCTTTTTGCTGTTGATGCGATATGATGTAATGTTATGCAGAATGATATGATGATATGATGCAAAATGAGGGTGATGTCGACCATACACACGCACGCACCCACACTAGAACACACAAGACTCTGCATCCCCTTAGGAACAACTTTTGAGTCTTTAAGCTCTGCATCCCCTTAGGAATGACTTTTGAGCTTCTTCACCTTCTATTTCGGTGGCATTAAGCTCTGCATCCCCTTAGGAACGACTTTTGAGCTTCTTCACCTTCTATTTCGGTGGTATTTGGCTCTGCATTCCCTTTGGAACGACTTTTGAGCAGAAAACTTACACTGCGCTCCCTTAGGAACGACTTTTTGCAGCTACAGAACTTAATTTTTGGCTCTGCATTCTCTTAGGAATGACTTTTGAGCAGAAAACTTACGCTGCGCTCCCTTAGGAATGACTTTTTGCAGCTTTGGAACTTAATTTTTGGCTCTGCATTCCCTTAGGAACGACTTTTGAGCTTCAGAAGTCTGTGGTGAAGGCATGTTTTACTCATTGATGCAGACCATTATTACAAGAAATCAAAATTTAATCCTTCGTTATTTGTTTCCCATACAGAAAATAAAATGACAAAAGATAAAAGGTACATTAAGAGTAGAATATTCTTCAGTAGATATGCTTCGATTCTGGCATAGTGTTGTTGGCTGTACGAGCTTCGGATTCCTCCCAATAATCACAATGCTGCTGTGCGCGTGGGTGCCCTTCTGGCTGCTGGCTTCGGGTGTGAGTGGGTGGTAATGGTGGTGGTAATGGGAGCTAGGCCCAGGAAGCTTGGGACTTGCCGAAGCAGCATAATTCGCAGGTTGTTGATTACCTACGTATTCTGGTACATAGGGAGAGTAGCATGAAGAAGTATGTAGAACCTGGTTCGGCTGACTCTGCCGCGCCTCAGCTTCGGCAATCTCCTTTTTCTTCTGAATTGTGACTTGCATGTTCTTGTAGTGTGACCCCCTTGTCTTCACCACAGAATAAGCAATAGAGCTTTCTGGGCTGATCCCCATACCTTCCTCCGAAGCCCCTACCGCCTCTGCCCCTTGGGCCTGGTGTCCTGAAAGAGCTTTGTTGTTGCCCTAAAGATTGAGAGCTGTGTTGTGGCCGTTGAGGCTGGCTTCCTCTGTCATCACTTTGGCTGGAGTTATGGATTGATCTGACATGCCTGGGGTGGATTCTTCCTCCAAAGCCACTGGTCATTTCAGAAAACCTGTAGGCTTCTTCCCTTCTCTGGCGGAAATCATTATCAGCTCGGATGTATTCATCCATCTTCTGAAGAAGCTTCTCCAGGGTTTGTGGGGGTTTCCTAGCAAAAATACTAAGCCGTAGGTCCTGGCCGAAGCCCTTTGATCATGGCCTCAATGACAATTTCATTGGGCACTGTGGGCGCTTGTGCTCTCAGACGCAAGAACCTTTGGACATACGCCTGAAGGTATTCCTCGTAGTCTTGCATGCACTGGAACAAAGCCTGAGCCAAGACCGGCTTCATCTGAAATCCTTGGAAACTGGTGATCAGCATATCCTTCAGCTTCTGCCATGATATGATTGTTCCTGACCGAAGAGAAGAGTACCAAGTTTGTTCAACATTTTTGACTGCCATGACGAAGGATTTTTCCATGACTGCAGTGTTGCCCCCATATGAAGATATGGTTGCTTCGTAGCTCATTAGAAACTGCTTTGGGTCTAAGTGCCCATCATACATAGGGAGCTGGGGTGGCTTGTATGATGGGGGCCATGGGGTAGCCTGCAGTTCTGCTGATAGAGGAGAAGCATCATCAAAAGCAAAATTTCCATGATGGAAATCCTCATACCATTCATAGTTGCAGAAATTGTCTTGACGAAGCTCTCTGTGTTGAGGCCTTCGGTCTTGATCATCTTGGTAAGATGGCGCATTTTCTCAGCAGCCTCATTAATCTTCTTCTGAAGATCAGTAAGACGAAGCATCTTTTCCTTCTTCCTCTAGACCTGTTGGTGAATGGCTTCAAGGTCCCTGATTTCTTGGTCCAGCTCCTCCTCCTGAGGTGTCGGACTAGTAGCCTTCCTTTTTTGGCTCCTAGCTTTGCGTAATGTTTCTTGGTTGACGTCCAGTGGCTGCAGTGCAACCCCTAGCTGAAGACTTCTTCGGCGGCATGACGAAGGTCACAGCTTGCCGAAGGTGGTCAAATGAGTTCACCGAAGGTGGGCGCCAATGTTGGGGACTTGTTCTCAAATGCTATGAGTTAAGAACAAGGCAACACAAATGTTAATGGTTAAAGACCTTCGTCCTTTGAAGCATTATTTCCTTTAGGATATAATGATCTTCAGACGAAGGTTTTGAAGGGCATACCTTCATAATCACAACATTTAATAATAATGACAGGGACATACGAAACATGGAAAAGAACGTGAATAATAATATTAAATCATTAGACTCTTCATATTCTCATTATATAACCATGAACAAACATTAATGATATTGAATTACATTTGTACCTTCGGCTTGGCAGAAGGTAAAAATCTAGGAGAGATGTGCAAGTGAGTACAAGTCAGCCTGAACAGTACGATGTTACTGTTCATCTATTTATAGGCACAAGACGTAGCCTGGGTAAAATTACATCCATGTCCTTGACACTTACTACTGAGTAAGGAGTAATCTATCGAGGATTGGGCAGTATATTCCCCTTTAGGTCGGTTCCATTCTCCATCGCTGCCCTTGCGCTAAGCCGAAGCTTCTTCATTCGTAGCTTCAGAACTGGTTCATCCTTCTCCCAGACCGCGCCTTTCATACCGTGCACACCTTCATCTCAAAGCTGAGGGTTCATATGACAATATATTATACTTGGAAAGCATGTTAGTTGTGTTTTTGAGGACCTTCAGAAGACGAAGGCCCCCAACAATCACCAAACTCACAAAGATGGATGCGAACACATGGTTGACTTGTCCCTTGTGGTTCAGGTTGATGATGAGGGATTATCAACATGGGTAGTGCTTTGGTGTGAATCGATGTACTAACTAGAGTATGAGTTTGTGTTGTACAATCATGTCTCTCATATTGTGGTGTGCAGGTGTGCGGTCTAGGGACGGTGATTGACGACGAAGGTGAAGATCATGTGGGTTCATGTCGATGGTCTGGGAGCAATGAAGGATGAGTGTTGGGTCTTCATTGAGGGACTAGAGAAGTGGGGTGACTAGCCGTGGTGGCTAACACTTGGGACATGCAATGGTGCGAGGATGCAGAGGAGGGATCATGTTGCTAACGTGGTCACGGACTGACAGGACATGTGTCTAGGACATGGGGGATGCGCACACGGTGCTTTACTCGCAGTAGTTTTGGTGGTTGGGCCTCAAAACCACCAAGCGCTATGGAGGGCTGGTTTCATCAAGTGTGGGCCTTAAAACTCGGTGGTGCGGTTCTGATGGGAATCAGAGGCGGCACATGGCATCATCGTGTAGGGTGCATCGAGACAAAGTAACTTTGTGAGGAGTGCATGGTCCTCGGATGAAAAACCTAGGGTTTGGTCTATTTTGCCCTGGCCGAGTGGATAGGCTCTGTGTATCTAGGGGTAGTTTATACTAGTGAAATAACCCCCTTATAAATAGGTGGGAGGGTTGTTGTGTGCAACTATCTCTTTGAGCCATTTGTTTAGAGAACACTTAATTTCCATTTCTCAGTATTAGATATAGCCCAAGATGCTTAGGCACTTTTGATTTGTTGCGTCTATGGCTGTGGATTTTGTCAGGAAGTGTGGCTATAACCACACGTGGTTCAAGGTTGTTCAAATCATTTGCTCAATTTGTTCTCGCGGTAGTTTTTTATTTGTTTTGTCTCCTCTTTCAATCCCTCTCTCTCTCTTTTGGTTCTTGTGAGAATCTTTGTTCATTTGAGTTGTTCTTTGATTTGAGGATTGTCTTAGGGTGAGATAAAGTCTTTGGACCATTGCAAACATCTGGTTTGAGCAGTTTGTGGTCATGAACTGATCTCATTTAGTTTGATCACGTTTTAGAAAACCTCAACAAAACCCCATTCAAAACAAGTTTTAGAATCTGTTCGTGGAGTTCTGATTTGTTCCAGTTCAAACTCCATGAATCATCTTCTCTTCCTTTGCGTTTGCTGCTGTGAAAATTTGAGATCAATATTGTAAGTTTTTAGGTGCAGGACTGCCGCTCACATGCGTGGCACCACCAAGGCTCGGCACTGCTGACCATTAGAGCGGCACTACCGGCCATCAGAGTGGCACTACCGCTTGATCTTTCCTGTAGTTTTGTCCCTAGTTCTCTGCTAGCAGTTTGGTGCAATCAATTGACACTAGATTGATTTGCGTTGTGTTGAGTAGTTTTTGGAGTCTCGTGGGGATTGTGTTGAAGTTGGGATCAAGTAACGGTGCTCTTTCAAGAAGAGAATTTTTTTGTGGTTCCCATTCACCCTCCCTCTAGTCACCTCATCGGTCCTTCAATTGATATCTGAGTTGGTTAAGGATCTTTCCACCTCAGTTTTAGATCCATGAAGGAGACATGGAACAAGGTGTTGGCAAACCTCTGTTCTTTGATGGGATGGACTACCCATACTGGAAGATTTGCATGTCAATGTATCTTTGGAGCATTGGGTATAGAGTTTGGGAGATTTGCCTCGACCCCACTATAAATGCCTAGGGTGCTCAAATCACGCCTCCACGGATGGAGTTTCATGATTCGAACAATAAGGCCTAGAATGCTTTGTTCTCTTGTCTCTCGCTTTCTGAGCTTGAGAGAATTGGACATTTAGGCATGACAGACAAGATCTTGTCTACCACAAAGAAATTTCATGAGGGTAATGATCATGTGAAAACTAGACCCTTTGAGATGAAACAACGAGAGTATGAGAACTTTGTGCAGTTGGCTAGTGAGACCATTGATTCAATGTTTTCTCGGTTCCAGTTGATTGTGAACAAGATGCACGCAAACAAGGCGTAGCTGCCCTATAACGATCATGAGAGAGCACTCAAGCTATTACTTACTCTAGATTAGAGGGTTTGGGAGGTGAAGGTCTCGGCAATCATCGAGTCGTCCAACTATGAGACACTCACCGTGGAAGAGCTTTTTAGCAAGCTCAAGTCCACCGAGATCGACCACCAGATCCGGGCCAAGATTGAGAACCTTGGTGCACCCACCATGGCCCTAGTGTCTAGAGGAGGATCTTCTTCAAACCCTTAACTTGCTATGTTTGTGAAAGGGAAATGTGCCTTTGGGCCATCTCTATAATGTTTTGGTGATTAAATGTCCAACACATGTTAAATGAGTTGTTTAAGTGCCAAACAAGCAAGAAGTGCAAATCATGTAGCAAGGTACGTTTCTAGACTTAGTACATTGTTTTTAGTACTAACATATATTGTCTAATTGCTAGAAGCAGAGAAAAGAAGAGAAGAAAAGAATTGCAAGACTTGGCTGTGTACAGCCAAAGTTCAGCTCGGTCTGGCACACCGGACTGTCCGGTGGTGCACCGAACAGAGTCCGGTGCGACAGGCTAAACTCCGGTGAGCAGGCCGCTCTTAGGAAAAGTTCGGTGGCATATGGCTAAAATTCACCGACTGTCCGGTGAGCCAATGGTCGACTGCGCAATGGTCGACCGCGCAATCCGTGGGCGACGCGTGGCCCGCGCCAACGGTCGGCAGGGGGCACCGGACAGTGTCCGGTGCACCAACTGCCAGGAATCTGCAATGGTCATCTGCGCCAGAAAAGGAAAGAGATCTGCACTGGACTGTATACAGTGACTGTCTGGTGGCGCACCGGACTGTCCGGTGCGCCACCCGACAGAAGGCAAGGATAGCCTTCCTTGTTGATCTCCAACGGCTCTTAGCTGCATTGGGGCTATAAAAGGGACCCCTAGGCGCATGGAGGAGTCACCCCAAGCATTCACTAAGCATTCCAAGTCTCCCACACTCCGTCTTCGCGCACTTGATCGATTGTGTTAGTGATTTGAGCTCCGTTCTAGTTGTGAACTCTTTGTGCTTCAATTTGAGCTCAAATCTTGGCTTGTGTGCGTGTGTGTGTTGCGGATTTGTGTGTGTTGCTCCCCAATCTTACTCTTGTGTTTTCATTGTGATCTTTGTTGTAAGGGCGAGAGACTCCAACTTGTGGAGATTCCTCACAAATGGGAAAAGACATAAGGAAGAAAAATCGTGGTATTCAAGTTGATCATTGGATCACTTGAAAGGGGTTGAGTGCAACCCTCGTTCATTGGGACGCCACAACGTGGAAGTAGGCAAGTGTTACTTGGCCGAACCATGGGATAAAATCGCGTGTCTCTTGTGTTGATCTCTTTGTGACTGTTTTGCCCACAAGAACTCGCTTCTCAACTACTTAGTTGCACTAACATTTCTGTCGGGGACCATAATTAGGGGTACCCTCAAGGCTCCTAATTCTCAGCTGGTAACCCCCATCAGCATAAAGCTGCAAAGGCCTGATGGATGCGATCAAGTCAGGGATCAGTCCATTCAAGGGACTCGATCGTGCCTCGCCCGAGCCTAGCCTCGGACAAGAGCAGCCGACCCCGGAGGATCTCCGCCTCGCCCGAGGCCCCCTCCAGCGGCGAACACGTTCCCGGCTCGCCCGAGGCCCTGTCTTCGCCGAGAAGCAACCCCGACCAAATCGCAGGAGCATTTAATGCAAAGGTGGCCTGACACCTTTATCCTGACACGCGCCCCCCAGCTGACAGAGCCGAAGTGACCGCCGTCACTTCGCCGCTCCACTGGCCGGTCTGACAGAAAGACAGCGCCGCCTGCGCCGCTCCGACTACGGTGCCACTTGACAGAGTGAGGCTGACAGGCAGTCAGGCCCGGCCGCACGCACCATAGGAAACTCCGCTCCGCCAGACCCAGGGCTCGGACTCGGGCTAAGCCCCGGAAGACGGCGAACTCCGCTCCGCCCGACCCAGGGCTCGGACTCGGGCTAAGCCCCGGAAGACGGCGAACTCCGCTCCGCCCGACCCAGGGCTCGGACTTGGGCTAAAGCCCCGGAAGACGGCGAACTCCGCTCCGCCCGACCTAGGGCTCAGACTCGGGCTAAGCTCCAGAAGACGGCGAACCTCGCTCCGCCTGACCCAAGGCTCGGACTCGGGCTAAACCCCAGAAGACGGCGAACTCCGCTCCGCCCGACCTAGGGCTCGGACTTGGGCTTAGCCCTAGAAGACGACGAACTCCGCTTCGCCCGACCCCAGGACTCAAATTCCGCCCTGGCCTCAGCCAACGGCCTTCGCCTCGCCCGACCTAGGGGCTCGGACTCGACCTCGGCCACGGAAGATGGACTCGACCTCGACCTCGGAAGAGCCTCCACATCGCCCAACCTAGGGCGCGGACCAGCCACGTCAACAGGAGGCGCCATCATTACCCTACTCCAAGCTGACTCAGGCTACGGGGAACAAGACCAGCGTCCCATCTGGCTCGCTCGGCCAGATAGGCGATGATGGCGCCCCGCACGCTCCCTGACGATGGTGGCTCTCGGCCCCCTTACGGAAGCAAGAGGACGTCAGCAAGGACTCGACGGCCCCGACAGCTGTCCCTCCGCCAGGCTCCAGCACTCCTCCGACGGCCACGACATCACACAAATCGGGCACCAAAATCTCTCCGGCCGCCACGATGGCGTGTACTTAGGGCGCTAGCTCCCCTCCGCTAGACACGTAGCACTCTGCTACACCCCCCATTGTACACCTGGATCCTCTCCTTACGCCTATAAAAGGAAGGACCACGGCCCTCTTAGAGAGGGTTGGCCGCGCGGGGACGAGGACGAGATGGGCGCTCGCGTGAGGCCACTCGCTCCTTCCCCCGTGTGGACGCTTGTAACCCCCTACTGCAAGCGCACCCGACCTGGGCGCGGGACGAACACGAAGGCCGCGGGATTTCCACCTCTCTCACGCCCATCTCCGGCCACCTCGCTTTCCCCCCTTCGCGCTCGGGCTCGCGTCGACCCATCTGGGCTGGGGCACGCAGCGACACTTCACTCGTCGGCCCAGGGACCCCCCGGTCTCGAAACGCCAACAGTTGGCGCGCCAGGTAGGGGCCTGCTGCGTGTTGACGAATAGCTTCCCGTCAAGCTCCAGATGGGTAGTCTCCAGCAACCTCTCCGGCCCGGGACGGTGCTTCGTTTCGGGAGCCTTGAGTTCATGTCCCTCGACGACAGCTACGACATGATACTCTTTCCACCGCTGGGCGATAGCGACAATGGCGGCCGACAGTCCGCCCGCCGGCGGTAGGATCGACGACATCTTCCCCGCGTGGTGGAAGAACAACCTTCGAGCTCGCCCCGTCTTCTTCCCCGTCGACGGAGGAGGAGGAGGCGGGGCGACCAAGGCCAAGCAGGAGGCGGTGCCTCGTCGGCCGTCGAGCGAGTCGACAACGCCAGCACTCCAACGGGGGGCGCGTCGGGCATCGACCTCGCGCATGAGATGAAGACGAGCGCTGTCCCCCCGCGACACGTCAATCCCGAGCAAACGGACGACGCCAGCACGCTCGCGAAAGGCTTGCTGGGTGTCACCCTCGTACCTGAGACGACGGTGCAGTCAGCCCCCGACGCGACCTCGTCACCGCCCGTCAATCAAGAGGTACCGACTGATTCCCATCCCACGCCTCTCGGATTTAGCCTCGACCCGCCTAGCGGCTCCGCTTTGGCGGACGCTCTCGTAGAGGCGAATCCGAACCCTCTGGGGTCTCGTATGCGGTCACCTTGGGACCAGCTGACGGACGTCTCGACCTACGGGCCCTTTGGGTCCGAGGAAGACGATGAGCCCAGCTTCTGTTGGGATTTCTCCGGACTTGGCAACCCCAGTGCCATGCGGGACCTCATGACCGCATGCGACTGCTGCCTTTCCGACTGTTCCGACGGTAGCCGTAGCCTCGGCGACGAGGACTGCGGCCCGAGCCGCGAATGTTTCCACGTCGATCTAGGGGGTCCCTCCGAAGGCAACCATCTCGGCATGCCGGAGGACGGCGATCTCCCTAGACCGGTGCCTCGCGTTGACATCTCGCGGGAGCTAGCTGTGGTCCCCATTCCGGCGGGGGGTCACGACCTACAACTTGAGCAAATCCGCGGGGTGCAGGCCAGGCTCGACGAGGGAGCAGGAGCGCTTGAGCCAATCCGCCGGGACGTCGGGCAGGCATGGGCGGGCCAACCTCCGGCCGGAGAAATGCGTCATCTACCCCAGGGCTTCCAGCACCGTATCGCCGACGATGTCAGTGTCAGGCCGCCACCCGCATCCAGTGGGGTCGGCCAGAACCTGGCTGCAGCAGCAATGCTCCTCCGCGCGATGCCGGAGCCATCGACCACCGAGGGGCGGCGAATCCAGGGAAAGCTCAAGGATCTCCTGGAAGGCGCCACGGTCCGGCGGGCCGAGAGCTCCGCCTCCCGAAGGCAGGGGTACCCCTCGGAACATCAAGCCGCGACTTCCCGATTCATGCGGGAAGCCTCGGTCTGCACCGGGCGCACGCGCAACACAGCGCCTGCGGCCCCAGGTCACCTCGGCAACGAGCACCATCACCGCGATCGATTGGCCCACCTCGACGAGAGGGTGCGCCGAGGCTACCACCCCAGGCGTGGGGGACGCTACGACAGCGGGGAGGATCGGAGTCCCTCGTCCGAACCACCCGGTCCGCAGGCCTTCAGCCGGGCCATACGACGGGCGCCGTTCCCGACCCGGTTCCGACCCCCGACTACTATCACAAAGTACTCAGGGGAGACGAGACCAGAACTGTGGCTCGCGGACTACCGTCTGGCCTGCCAACTGGGTGGAACGGACGATGACAACCTCATTATCCGCAACCTCCCCTGTTCCTCTCCGACACCGCTCGCGCCTGGTTGGAGCACCTGCCTCCGGGGCAGATCCCCAACTGGGACGACCTAGTCCAAGCTTTTGCCGGCAATTTCTAGGGCACGTACGTGCGCCCCGGGAATTCCTGGGACCTCCGAAGCTGCCGACAGCAGCCGGGAGAGTCTCTCCGGGACTACATCCGGCGATTCTCGAAGCAGCGCACCGAGCTGCCCAACATCACCGACTCAGATGTCATCGGCGCGTTCCTCGCCGGCACCACCTGCCGCGACCTGGTGAGCAAGCTGGGTCGCAAAACCCCCACCAGGGCGAGCGAGCTGATGGACATTGCCACCAAGTTCGCCTCCGGCCAGGGCACCGAGCTGCCCAACATCACCGACTCGGATGTCATCGGCGCGTTCCTCGCCGGCACCACCTGCCGCGACCTGGTGAGCAAGCTGGGTCGCAAGACCCCCACCAGGGCGAGCGAGCTGATGGACATTGCCACCAAGTTCGCCTCCGGCCAGGAGGCGGTCGAGGCTATCTTCCGGAAGGACAAGCAGCCCTAGGGCCGCCCATCGGAAGATGCCCCCGAGGCGTCAGCTCAGCGCGGCGCTAGGAAGAAGGGCAAGAAGAAGTCGCAAGCGAAACGCGACGCCGCCGACGCGGACCTTGTCGCCGCCGTCGAGCACAAGAACCCTCGGAAACCCCCGGAGGTCCCAACCTCTTCGACAAGATTCTCAAGGAGCCGTGCCCCTATCACCAGGGGCCCATCAAGCACACCCTTGAGGAGTGTGTCATGCTTCGGCGCCACTTCCACAGGGCCGGGCCACCCGCGGAGGGTGGCAGGGCCCGCGACGACGATAAGAAGGAAGATCACCAGGCAGGAGAGTTCCCCGAGGTCCACGACTGCTTCATGATCTACGGCGGGCAAGCGGCGAACGCCTCGGCTCGGCACCGCAAGCAAGAGCGCCGGGTGGTCTGTTCGGTGAAGGTGGCGGCGCCAGTCTACCTAGACTGGTCCGACAAGCCCATCACCTTCGACCAAGCCGACCACCCCGACCATGTGCCGAGCCCAGGGAAATACCCGCTCGTCGTCGACCCCGTCATCGGCGACGTCAGGCTCACCAAGGTCCTCATGGATGGAGGCAGCAGCCTCAACAACATCTACGCCGAGACCCTCGGGCTTCTGCGTATCGATCTGTCCTCGGTCCGGGCGGGCGCTGCGCCTTTCCATGGGATCATCCCCGGGAAGCGCGTCCAGCCCCTCGGACAACTTGATCTTCCCGTCTGCTTCGGAACACCCTCCAACTTCCGAAGGGAGACCCTGACGTTCGAGGTGGTCGGGTTCCGAGGAACCTACCACGCGGTATTGGGGAGGCCCTGCTACGCGAAGTTCATGGCCGTCCCCAACTATACCTACCTCAAGCTCAAGCTGCCGGGCCCCAACGGGGTCATCACCGTCGGCCCCACGTACAAACACGCGTTCGAATGCGACGTGGAGTGCGTGGAGTACGCCGAGGCCCTCATCGCCGACCTGGAGAACCTCTCTAAGGAGGTGCCAGACGTGAAGCGTCATGCCGGCAACTTCGAGCCAGCGGAGACGGTTAAGTCCGTCCCCCTCGACCCCAGCAGCGACGCCTCCAAGCAAGTCCGGATCGGCTCCGGGCTCAATCCCAAATAGGAAGCAGTGCTCGTCGACTTTCTCCGCGCGAACGTCGACGTCTTCGCGTGGAGTCCCTCGGACATGCCCGGCATACCGAGGGATGTCGCCGAGCACTCGCTGGACATCCGAGCTGGAGCTCGACCCGTCAAGCAGCCTCTGCGCCGATTCGACGAGGAGAAGCGCAGAGCCATAGGCGAGGAGATCCACAAGCTAATGGCGGCAGGGTTCATCAAAGAGGTATTCCATCCCGAATGGCTTGCCAACCCTGTGCTTGTGAGAAAGAAAGGGGGGAAATGGCGGATGTGTGTAGACTACACTGGTCTGAACAAAGCATGTCCGAAGGTTCCCTACCCTCTGCCTCGCATCGATCAGATCGTGGATTCCACTGCTAGGTGCGAAACCCTGTCTTTCCTCGATGCCTACTCAGGGTATCACCAAATCAGGATGAAAGAGTCCGACCAGCTCGTGACTTCTTTCATCACACCCTTCGGCATGTACTGCTATGTCACCATGCCGTTCGGCTTGAGGAATGCGGGCGCGACGTACCAGCGGTGCATGAACCATGTGTTCGGCGAACACATTGGCCGCACGGTTGAGGCCTACGTCGATGACATCGTAGTCAAGACGAGGAAAGCCTCCGACCTCCTTTCCGACCTTGAAGTGACATTCCGATGTCTCAAGGCGAAAGGCGTCAAGCTCAATCCCGAAAAGTGTGTCTTCGGGGTGCCCCGAGGCATGCTCTTGGGGTTCATCATCTCCGAGCGGGGCATCGAAGCCAACCCGGAGAAGATCGCAGCCATCACCAGCATGGGGCCCATCGAGGACTTGAAAGGCGTACAGAGGGTCATGGGATGTCTCGCGGCTCTGAGCCGCTTCATCTCACGCCTCGGCGAAAGAGGTCTACCCCTGTACCGCCTCTTAAGGAAGGCCGAGCGCTTCACTTGGACCCCTGAGGCCGAGGAAGCCCTCGGGAACCTGAAGGCGCTCCTCACGAAGGCGCCTATCCTGGTGCCCCCAGCTGCCGGAGAAGCCCTCTTAGTCTACGTCGCCGCGACCACTCAGGTGGTTAGCGCCGCGATTGTGGTCGAGAGGCAAGAAGAGGGGCATGCATTGCCCGTTCAGAGGCCAGTATACTTCGTTAGCGAGGTACTGTCCGAAACCAAGATCCGCTACCCACAAGTTCAGAAGCTGATATACGCGGTAATCCTGACACGGCGGAAGTTGCGACACTACAAGTCTCATCCGGTAACTGTGGTGTCATCCTTCCCCCTGGGGGAGATCATCCATTGCCGAGAGGCCTCGGGTAGGATTGCAAAGTGGGCGGTGGAAATCATAGGCGAAACGATCTCGTTCGCCCCTCGGAAGGCCATCAAATCCCAGGTCTTGGCGGACTTCGTGGCTGAATGGGTCGACACCCAGCTACCAATAGTTCCGATCCAACCGGAGCTCTGGACCATGTTCTTCGATGGGTCGCTGATGAAGACAGGAGCCGGCGCGGGCCTACTCTTCATCTCGCCCCTCGGGAAGCACCTACGCTACGTGCTACGCCTCCACTTCCCGGCGTCCAACAATGTAGTTGAGTACGAGGCTCTGGTCAACGGGTTGCGGATTACCGTCGAGCTAGGGGTCCGACGCCTCGACGCTCGCGGTGACTCGCAGCTCGTCATCGACCAAGTCATGAAGAACTCCCACTGTCGCGACCCGAAGATGGAGGCCTACTGCGATGAGGTTCGGCGCCTGGAAGACAAGTTCTACGGGCTCGAGCTCAACCACATCGCTCGGCGCTACAACGAGACTGCGGACGAGCTGGCTAAAATAGCCTCGGGGCGAACAACGGTTCCCCCGGACGTCTTCTCCCGAGATCTGCACCAACCCTCTGTCAAGATCGACGACGCGCCCGAGCCTGAGGCGCCCTCGGCCCAGCCCGAGGTACCCTCGGCACAGTCCGAGGCACCCTCGGCTCAGACCGAGGCACCCTCGGCACGGCCCGAGGCACCCTTGGTTCGCCCCAAGGTACCCTCGGCCCCCGAGGGCGAGACACTGCACGTCGAGGGGGAGAAAAGCGGGGTCACGCCTGATCAAAACTGGCAGACCCCGTACCTGCAATATCTCCACCGAGGAGAGCTACCCCTTGACCGAGCCGAAGCTCGGCGGTTGGCGCGGCGCGCCAAGTCGTTCGTCTTGCTGGGAGAAGGGAAGGAGCTCTACCACCGCAGCCCTTCAGGCATCCTCCAGCGATGCATCTCCACCACCGAAGGTCAGGAACTCCTCCAAGAAATACACTCGGGGGCTTGCGGCCACCACACAGCACCTCGAGCCCTTGTCGGAAATGCTTTCCGACAAGGTTTCTACTGGCCAACGGCGGTGGCCGACGCCACTAGAATTGTCCGCGCCTGCGAAGGGTGTCAGTTCTACGCAAGGCAGACCCACCTGCCCGCTCAGGCTCTGCAGACAATACTCATCACATGGCCTTTTGCTGTGTGGGGTCTGGACCTCGTCGGCCCCTTGCAGAAGGCACTCGGGGGCTACACGCACCTGTTGGTCGCCATCGACAAATTTTCCAAGTGGATCGAGGTCCGACCCCTGAACAGCATCAGGTCCGAGCAGGCGGTGGCGTTCTTCACCAACATCATCCATCGTTTCGGGGTCCCGAACTCCATCATCACCGACAACGGCACCCAGTTCACCGGCAGAAAGTTCCTGGACTTATGCGAGGATCACCACATCCGGTTGGACTGGGCCGCCGTGGCTCATCCCATGACGAATGGGCAAGTAGAGCGTGCCAACGGCATGATTCTACAAGGACTCAAGCCTCGGATCTACAACGACCTCAACAGTTCGGCAAGCGATGGATGAAGGAACTCCCCTCGGTGGTCTGGAGCCTGAGAACGACACCGAGCCGAGCCACGGGCTTCACACCGTTCTTCCTAGTCTATGGGGCCGAGGCCATCTTGCCCACAGACCTGGAGTACGGTTCCCCGAGGATGAGGGCCTACGACGACCAAAGCAACCAAGCTAGTCGAGAAGACTCGCTGGACCAGCTGGAAGAGGCTCGGGACAAGGCCTTACTACACTCGGCGCGGTACCAGCAGTCCATGCGCCGCTACCACGCCCGAGGGGTCCGGTCCCGAGACCTCCAGGTGGGCGACCTGGTGCTTCGGCTGCGACAAGACGCCCGAGGTCGACACAAGCTCACGCCCCCCTGGGAGGGGCTGTTCGTCATCGCCAAAGTTCTAAAACCCGGAACATACAAGCTGGCCAACAGTCAAGGCGAGGTCTACAGCAACGCTTGGAACATCCAACAGCTACGTCGTTTCTACCCTTAAGATGTTTTCAAGTTGTTCATATACCTCGCTCTCATGCAAAGTTTAGTCGTCAAGGAAGGGTCGGCCTTGCCTCGGCAAAGCCCGACCCTCCCTCGGGGGCTAAAAGGGGGGAACCCCCTCTGCGTCGAAATTTTCCTCAGTGGGGAACCCCCTCTGCGTCGAAATTTTCATGCTTTTCGACTACTTCGAAAAGTGGATCCTAAAAACGACGGAGTACACGTAAGCAGCCAAGGCTGATCGAGCCGAGGGACTCCTACGCCTCCGGGATACGGATACCTCACTCATCACCTTCTGCCATAAGTAACTCACGTTCGGATAAGTGATTCCGCGGACCGGACAAGTCTTCACGTTCGGAAGCTCTTCTGCTGGAGCGATTCTTCGAGCCTTCTCGACTGCGTCGGTGACAGAACCCCATGGACGGGTAAGAGTGCGCGTAAGCGGCAAGGCCGACCGAGCCGAGGGACTCCTACGCCTCCGGGATACGGATACCTCACTCGTCACCTTCCGTGAGAAGCAACTCTCGCTCGCACAAACAGTTCTGTTACCGACAAAAAGGTCCAGATACTCGAAACAAGAGGAAAGGAGACGCGGCTTTACAATACGGCGAGGGTGTGTTTCGGCCTTGGCAGCCACAGAAAACACACGCTACAAGATAATCCGATCCTGCAGGCTCGGATCTTGACGGCTAAAGGGAGCAGCAGCACCCTCGGCGTCGACAACACCTTCGGCGAGGTCCAACCTAGCCTCGCACGACAACGCGGTCCAAGGGTCTCCGCTCTGAAGGACAACGTCATCACCAAGCCCGGGCCATCGCCGCCAGGGTCTTCTCCAAGGATCCGGCCCGAGCAGGCGGCTCGGCCGGTCACCCCGGGGCCTCGGCTAGCTGTCCCCCAAGGACATCAGCCCGGCCCGAGGCCTCGGCAGGTCAATTCCGGCGTCGGCCCACTAACGGACGACCCGTCCAGGCTCCGGCCGACCTGGTCTTCTTTTCGAGCCAACTCTGCCTCTGTTCGCGCTGGCACCGCTACCCCTGGCCTCAGCTCACCAAAAAGCGGCCGAGGGTTTCCTCTAACTAAGCAAGGGAAGCCTCGGACAACAAGGCTGACCGAGCCGAGGGACTCCTACGCCTCCGGGATACGGATCCCTCACTCGTCACCTTTACACGGGGCGACTCACGCTTGGTGAAGCGGTTCAGACAACCAACAGGTGAGTCTTAGTGCTCAAAAATGGGGAAAAAACACGGCTCCTCGCCGAATCTACATGTTCAGGCCTCGACAGCCACAACGAACAAAAAACACTGGCATTCGAAGTGCCGTTACAAACGGAACTCTGGTTCCACCTCCGCAGGTACGAACAACCCCACTCGATGGGGGGGCCTGCGGAGCAGCAGAAGACCGACGAGCGGCTCGCCGTCGTCCGCTCCGCCAGCAACGACAATGGCCCCCGCTCCGGGTGGCCGAACTACAGCAGCGAGGGCCTCAGGGTGGATGCTGCTACAATCTTGCCCTCGCCCACGCCGACGCTCGAGGGGCGAGGACAAGTACAAAGAGCCGGAGGCCCGAAGCATGGATGGTGGCGGCGATCCCGTCGGCAACGGGGACTTCTCGAGCCGCCTCCACCTCGGCACCGACGACACGGGCCGTCAGCCCTCCGGCAGATCCCCACTCAGATCCTCCTGGGCGGGTGAGGCACCGACCTCTGCGTGGAGGCGCCGTACCGATTCAAAGGGAGAACCGCCCCAGAACACGAACACCGCCCTGGCAGCGCGCGATATCTTGGGCGGTCCTCCCGTGCACACGGCGCGGCAGCCGCCTTCCGGCAGGAGGGGGCACCAGGAGCTAAGCTGACGAGCCCAACGCGCTGAGGCTGACGATGCCCGCCGTCGACCAGCCCCGCGTTGTCGAAGTCCGACCCGCCCGTAGGGCCAGTGAGCGCCCTCTCCCTCGAACGCCGAAGGAGAGGCCAACCCACGAACCCGCGCGGGAGGTAGAGCTCCGGCTCAACCCGGCCTCCACCCCAGCGGGGATGATGAACATCCTTGAAGCTGAGGGTGGGACCAAGATCGCAGCCCGGCCTGCCTCTCCCCATCCAGGGGCTGGAGGTCACCGTCTTGGGTGACCGCCGGCGGAGGGGTGCAGCCGGGCTGCATGATGAAAATCCTTGAAGCCGAACGACGGCTGAAAGGTACCAACTCCCGCAGAGTTGCGTTCCTCCAACGACGAAACGGAAAGACGGCGGATATCCCCCATCCGGGGGCTTGGAAGGTGGGAAGACACGATGCATAAGGGAGCGCGAAGACACGATCACCTTCCAAGAGGGCCGCCCTCCTTTTAAAGGCGACTCTCCCCACTTGCGTCCCCAGCCGTAGTGGGCTGAGTCTTCTCCAACATGCTCCGAGGTCCTCCCCCTACGGCGCGGGGGCTGGGTCCCACACATCATGCAAGCCGGCCTAGAGCAGAAGAAGCCAAACCGCCGCGCGTGGTGCGTGCAACCGCCCAGCGGTTACAAGCGGCTCTCCACGTTTGCCCAGACCAGCGGGCGAGAGGGCGGGCAGCCATGCAGGCGGCATGCAACCGTGCCAAGTGGGCGCGCTTCTCCGACTCCCAACACGCCCAGCATGGAGGCCCAGACCCACGCGTCATGCAACCGGCACGCCGAATGCTTCGCGCCTGCAACTGCACCGCCACCTGCGCCACCACCGCGCCTCCTCGACTGCGGAACCAATACCGTGACTCGAGGCGACCCAGCGCACGACCCAGCGGCTCCAGCCTGGCGCGACGGTCAATGCGGCCGAAAACGGGCCGGCAGTAATGGCGGTGGCAGGCGGGCAGGAGCAGCGGTCACGTCGTCAGCCAAGCTTACGTCCCATCCGGGGGCAGCGAGAGAACCCTCTCTTACAGCGTGAAGACAACGCGCCCGTGTTCCGTTCCTCGAACGGCTCGCGCACGCGCAACGGCTGCCCTGCGAACCACTCGCCCCGTCGCATTAACTTCGCGGCGGGACAGGCAGCGCCTCTGGCAGGAGAAGCGAGCGACGCTATGCCTTCGCCATAATGACCACGTCAAAAAAGGTACGCCGCGTCGTTCGATTTCGTATCCTTTTCCTTTTTTCCTCTTTCTCTCTCTTGCAACAGGGACCGGGAAAGGGGGATACCCCGAAAAGGATCCTTCCCTGTGAAGGAACCAGGCTCTGAGCCTCCCTACTGATCAGAGGTTCGAAGGCTGGCCCCTCGAAAGGGTTCAACAGCCGCCTCAAGTAATGTGGGCTCCACACCCACTACTGGTCAGAGGTTTGAAGGCCGGCCCCTCGGAAGGGTTCAACGGCTGCCTCAGGCTACTCGGGCTCCGCGCCCACTACTGATCAGGGGTTCGAAGGCTGGCCCCCGAAAGGTTCACAGCCGCCTCAGACACAGAGCGAGGGATGACCATGGGTACGTTCGATACATAACCAAGGCTCGGGCTGCGCTCCCGAGGTACCCTAGGACATTTCCGAGACCAGCGGGAACGATCTTGTAACGGAATCCCATCAGAGGGAGGCATCGAGCCCTCGGACCCCGTCGCCAGGGGACCGGGTCCGGTAGATCACCCGCAGGTACTTTTGGGCGTGCCTCTGGGCCCCTAGCCGACCCCTAACGAATGGGGCATGGACGTCCGCTCGGATCACCCGCCTGCAGCTCACCGGAGACACCATGTTCGGTGCCCACCGAGGGCAACATGGCGCTCTCCCCCTCCTCCTTGCGGAAAGGCGACGCAGGGGCGTATGTAAAAAAGTCGAGTCTGTCCCTGATCGCCCTCTCGCCCTGTGCAGAGGCTCGGGGGCTGCTCTCGCAAACCCGGCTCTGGCCAAACCATTGACAGTGTCAACATACCAGCCCGAGAACTTGGGACCCGACTGTACACCCGGGCTACGGCCAGCTCGCATGAGGGAACGACCAGGCCAGCCGAAGCATTGCACGAGGTGTTAAGACCTTAGAGGAGTCAAACCACTCCTCCGAGGCCTCGGGGGCTACACCCGATGGGTGCGCTCGCGCGCACCCACCGGAACAAAACGCAACCGAGAAAGGCTGGTCCCCTTGCAAAAAAGTGCGACGAAAGCCTCCAAGCGAGTGCTAACACTCCCTTTGAGGCTCGGGGGCTACTGTCGGGGACCATAATTAGGGGTACCCTCAAGGCTCCTAATTCTCAGCTGGTAACCCCCATCAGCATAAAGCTGCAAAGGCCTGATGGGTGCGATCAAGTCAGGGATTAGTCCATTCAAGGGACTCGATCGCGCCTCGCCCGAGCCTAGCCTCGGACAAGAGCAGCCGACCCCGGAGGATCTCCGCCTCGCCCGAGGCCCCCCTCCAACGGCGAACACGTTCCCGGCTCGCCCGAGGCCCTGTCTTCGCCGAGAAGCAACCCCGACCAAATCGCAGGAGCATTTAATGCAAAGGTGGCCTGACACCTTTATCCTGACGCGCGCCCCCCTAGCTGACAGAGCCGAAGTGACCGCCGTCACTTCGCCGCTCCACTGGCCGGTCTGACAGAAAGACAGCGCCGCCTGTGCCGCTCCGACTGCAGTGCCACTTGACAGAGTGAGGCTGACAGGCAGTCAGGCCCGGCCACACGCACCATAGGAAACTCCGCTCCGCCCGACCTAGGGCTCGGACTCGGGCTAAGCCCCGGAAGACGGCGAACTCCGCTCCGCCCGACCCAAGGCTCGGACTCGGGCTAAGCCCCAGAAGACGACGAACTCCGCTCCGCCCGACCCAGGGCTCGGACTCGGGCTAAGCCCTGGAAGACAGCAAACTCCGCTCCGCCCGACCCAGGGCTCGGACTTGGGCTAAAGCCCCGGAAGACGGCGAACTCCGCTCCGCCCGACCCAGGGCTCGAACTCGGGCTAAGCCCCGGAAGACGGCGAACCTCGCTCCACCCGACCTAGGGCTCGAACTCGGGCTAAACCCCGGAAGACGGTGAACTTCGCTCCGCCCGACCCAGGGCTCAGACTTGGGCTCAGCCCTAGAAGACGACGAACTCCGCTTCGCTCGACCCCAGGACTCAAATTCCGCCCTGGCCTCAGCCAACGGCCTCCGCCTGGCCCGACCTAGGGGCTCGGACTCGACCTCGGCCACGGAAGACGGACTTGACCTCAACCTCGGAGGAGCCTCCACATCGCCCAACCTAGGGCGTGGACCAGCCACGTCAACAGGAGGCGCCATCATTACCCTACTCCAAGCTGACTCAGGCTACGGGGAACAAGACCGGCGTCCCATCTGGCTCGCTCGGCCAGATAGGTGATGATGGCGCCCCGCACGGTCCCTGACTATGGTGGCTCTCGGCCCCCTTACGGAAGCAAGAGGACGTCAGCAAGGACTCGACGGCCCCGACAGCTGTCCCTCCGCCAGGCTCCAGCACTCCTCTGACGGCCACGACATCACACAAACCGGGCGCCAAAATCTCTCCGGGCGCCACGATGGCGTGTACTTAGGGCGCTAGCTCCCCTCCGCTAGACACGTAGCACTCTGCTACACCCCCCATTGTACACCTGGATCCTCTCCTTACGCCTATAAAAGGAAGGACCAGGGCCCTCTTAGAGAGGGTTGGCCGCGCGGGGACGAGGACGAGACGGGCGCTCACGTGAGGCCACTCGCTCCTTCCCCCGTGTGGACGCTTGTAACCCCCTACTGCAAGCGCACCCGACCTAGGTGCGGGACGAACACGAAGGCCGTGGGATTTCCACCTCTCTCACGCCCATCTCCGACCACCTCGCTTTCCCCCCTTCACGCTCGGCCTCGCGTCGACCCATCTGGGCTGGGGCACGCAGCGACACTTCACTCGTCGGCCCAGGGACCCCCCGGTCTCGAAACGCCGACAATTTCTATAACCAAGTTTTGTGGCTATTTAGAGTTGAATATTGCAGGATCACCTATTTACCCCCCTCTAGGTGCTCTCAATCGGTATCAGAGTCGTTCTCTTCACGTAAGGGACTAATCGCCCAAAGAGATGGATCCTAAGGGAAAGGGGATGGTGGTCAACGACAAGGAGAAGGAGTCCATCGTCAACAAGCCAAGAGATGACAAGCCCACTAACTCTGGCTCGAGTCACAAGAAAAAGGACAGGAAGAAGAAGAGGCGCATCAAGAAGATCGTCTACTACGACAGCGATGAATCTTCTTCCTCACCACACGATGACGATGACTCCTCGTCAAAGAAGAAACCGATTAATCAAAACTTTTCATTTGATTATTCTCGCATTCCATTCAACTCTAATGCTCATTTGCTATCAATTCCTCTTAGGAAACCTCCCACTTTGATGGAGAAGACTACTCTTTTTGGAGTCACAAAATGCGTAGTCACCTATTCTCTCTCCATCCTAGTATCTGGGAAATAGTTGAAAATGGAATGCAATTTGATAATACGGATAACCCTGTGTTTATTAACGAGCAAATTCATAAGAATGCACAAGCTACCACTGTTTTGCTAGCATCTTTGTGCAGGGATGAGTACAACAAGGTGAGCGGCTTGGACAACGCCAAGCAAATCTGGGACACCCTCAAAATATCACATGAGGGAAACGACGCCACCATGATCACCAAAATGGAGTTGGTGGAAGGCGAGCTGGTAAGGTTCGTGATGATCAGGGGAGAGGAGCCAACACAAACGTACAACAGGCTCAAGACCCTGGTCAACAAGATTAGGAGCTATGGAAGCACAAGATGGACGGACCACGACTTCGTCTGACTTATGCTCAGGTCTTTTACTGTTATAGACCCTCATCTTGTGAACCTCATCCGTGAAAATCCCAGGTACATAAAGATGACGCCCGAGGAGATACTTAGGAAATTTGTGAGCAGGCGCATGATGGTCAAGGAGGCAAGTTATGTTGATGATGCATTAAACGGCCCAATGCCCATCTATGAGCCGTAGCCCGTTGCGCTCAAGGCAACAAGCAGCAGGGAGGCGCTACCTAGCAAGGTGGCACAAGTTGAGGCTGCCGGGCTAAACGAAGATGAGATGGCCCTAATCATCAAGCATTTCAAGACCGCACTAAAAGAACGCAAGGAGCACCCTAACAAGAACAAAGCAAAGGGAAAGCGCTCCTATTTTAAATGCGGGAAGACTGGTCATTTTATAGCACAATGCCCCGATAATGACAATGACCAGGAACAAGAAAAGCATGGGAAGAGGGAAAGGAAGAAGGCCTACAAGAAGGCGAAGGGCGAGGCACATCTTGGCAAAGAATGGGATTCAGACTGCTCTTCCTCCGACTCCGACGATGAAGGACTTGCTGCCTCAGCCTTCAATAAGTTCTCTCTCTTCCCCAACGAACGCCATACTTGCCTCATGGCAAAGGAGAAAAAGGTAAGTGTTCGAGAAACCCCTAAGTATACTACTTCAAGCGATGATGATTCTAGTGATGATGAAGTAGATTATACTGATTTATTTAAGGGTTTAGATAGAGCAAAAGTAGATAAAATTAATGAGTTAATTGATGCTCTAAATGAAAAAGATAGATTGCTAGAGAAGCAAGAGGATATTTTATATGAAGAACATGACAAATTTGTTAGTGTACAAAAGTCTCTTGCTTTAGAAACTAAAAGAAATGAAATGTTATCCTCTGAATTGTCTGTGTGCCATGAATCTATATCTAGTTTAAAGATTTTGAATGATGATTTAAATGCTAAGTTAGAGGAAACTAATACTACTAGATCTTGTTTAGAACATGTAGTTATTTGCAATAGATGTAAAGACTTTAATGTTGATACTTGTAAAGAACATCTTACTGCTATTACCAAATTAAATGATGAAGTGGCAAGTCTTAATGCTCAACTTAAGACTTGCAAAAGTGATTTTGATCAATTAAAATTTGCTAGGGATGCCTACACTGTTGGTAGACACCCCTCAATGAAGGATGGGCTTGGCTTTCGAAAGGAAGCCAAGAACTTAACAAGCCAAAGGGCTCCCATTCCCAACAAGGAGAAAGGGAAGGCCCCTATGGCTAATATTCCTAAGAGAAACCATGCTTTCATGTATGATAGGAAAATTGGTAGTTATTCTAACTATAATAAGAGTTATATTCATGCTGGTTATTATGATCCAAATGCTAGGTTTGCCTCTAGCTCTACTTTTGTGCATGATAGAAATAGGCCCAGGAAAAATCATGTTTTGCATCATGTGCCTAGAAAAATGTGTAATGAATCTGCTACTATATTCCATGCTTGCAACACCACTTTTGTACTTTCATGTAAAAATAAAAAAGTGGTTGCTAGGAAGTTGGGGGCCAAATGCAAGGAAGACAAGACTTGTATTTGGGTCCCAAAGGCTATTGTGACTAACCTCATAGGACCCAACAAGAGTTGGGTACCTAAAACCCAAGTGTAAATTGCCTTGCAGGTTTATGCATCTGGGGGCTCAAGCTGGATTATCGATAGCTGATGCATAAACCACATGACGGGGGAGAAGAAGATGTTCACCTCCTACGTCAAGAACAAGGATTCCCAGGATACGATCATCTTTAGAGATGGGAACCAAGGCAAGGTCAAAGGCTTGAGCAAGATAGCCATCACCGATGAGCACTCCATTTCAAACGTATTTCTAGTAGAGTCGCTTGGTTATAATCTCCTGTCTGTAAGTCAATTGTGCCACATGGGCTACAATTGTTTGTTTACAAATGTTGATGTTTCTGTCTTTAGGAGTGATGGTTCATTAGCATTTAAGGGTGTATTAGATGACAAACTCTACTTAGTTGATTTTTCAAAAGAGGAGGCCGATCTAGATGCATGCTTAATAGCTAAGACTAGCATGGGCTGGTTGTGGCATCGTCGTTTAGCACATGTTGGGATGAAGAACCTTCACAAACTTCTAAAGGGAGAACATGTGTTAGGACTAACAAATGTATGTTTTGAAAAAGATAGACCTTGTGCAGCTTGTCAGGCAGGAAAACAAGTGGGGAGCACTCATCACAACAAGAATGTGATGACAACATCAAGACCATTGGAGCTACTACATATGGACCTCTTCGGACCCGTTGCCTACCTTAGCATCGGCGGAAGTAAGTATGGTCTTGTTATTGTTGATGATTTTTCCCGCTTCACTTGGATATTCTTTTTGCAGGATAAATCAGAAACCCAAAGGACCTTAAAGCGCTTTCTAAAGAGGACTCAAAACGAATTTGAGCTCAAGGTGAAAAAGATAAGAAGCGACAACAGGTCCGAGTTCAAGAACTTACAAGTCGAGGAGTATCTTGAGGAGGAAGGTGTCAAGCATGAGTTCTCCGCCCCCTACACACCACAACAAAATGGTGTGGTAGAGAGGAAGAACATGACGCTTATCGACATGGCGAGGACAATGCTTGGAGAATTCAAGACGCTCGAGCGGTTTTGGTCGGAAGCTGTGAACACAGCTTGCCACGCCATAAATCGGCTCTACCTACATCGTCTCCTCAAGAAGACCTCCTACGAACTCCTTACCGGTAACAAACCCAGTGTGTCTTACTTTCGTGTATTTGGGAGCAAATGCTACATTTTGGTGAAGAAAGGTAGACATTCCAAATTTGCTCCCAAAGCTGTAGAAGGGTTTTTACTAGGGTATGACTCAAATACAAGGGCATATAGAGTCTTCAACAAATCATCGGGTTTGGTTGAAGTCTCTAGCGACGTTGTATTTGATGAGACTAATGGCTCTCCAAGAGAGCAAGTTGATCTTGATGATGTAGATGAAGATGATGTTCCAACGGTCGCAATACGCACCATGGTGATTGGAGATGTGCGACCACAGGAACAACAAGAGCAAGATCAACCTTCTTTCTCAATGATGGTGCATCCCCCAACTCAAGATGATGAATAGGTCCCTCAAGAAGAGGTGCTTGATCAAGGGGGAGCATAAGAAGAACAAGTGATGGAGGAAGAAGCACCACGAGCCCCTCCAACTCAAGTCCAAGCGACGATCCAAAGGAATCACCCCGTTGACCAGATTCTGGGTGACATAAGCAAGGGAGTAACTACTCGCTCACGTCTAGCTAATTTTTGTGAGCATTACTCTTTTGTCTCTTCTATTGAGCCTTTCAGGGTAGAAGAAGCCTTGCAGGATCCGGACTGGGTGTTGGCCATGCAGGAAGAGCTCAACAACTTCAAGAGGAATGAAGTTTGGAGCCTAGTGCCATGTCCAAAGCAAAACATTGTAGGAACCAAGTTGGTGTTCCACAACAAGCAAGACGAGCACGGGGTGGTGACAAGAAACAAGGCTCGACTTGTGGCAAAAGGTTATGCCCAAGTCGCAGGTTTGGATTTCGAGGAGACTTTTGCTCCTGTGGCTAGGCTAGAGTCTATTCGAATATTGTTAGCCTATGCCGCTCACCACTCTTTCAGGTTGTTTCAAATGGATGTGAAGAGTGCTTTCCTCAACGGGCCAATAAAGGAGGAGGTGTATGTGGAACAACCCCCTGGCTTTGAGGATGACATGTATCCTGACCACGTTTTTAAGCTCTCTAAGGCGCTCTATGGACTTAAGCAAGCCCCAAGAGCATGGTATGAATGCCTTAGAGATTTCTTAATTGCTAATGCTTTTAAGGTTGGGAAAGCCGATCCCACTCTTTTCACTAAGACATGTGACGGTGATCTTTTTGTATGCCAAATTTATGTCGATGACATAATATTTGGTTCTACTAGTCAAAAGTCTTGTGAGGAGTTTAGCAGGGTGATGACTCAAAAGTTTGAGATGTCAATGATGGGCGAGTTGAACTACTTCCTTGGGTTCCAAGTGAAGCAACTCAAGGATGGCACCTTCCTCTCCTAAACGAAGTACACTCAAGATCTTCTCAAGCGGTTTGGGATGAAGGACGCTAAGCCCGTGAAGACACCTATGGGAACCGACGGACATGTCGACCTCAACAAAGGAGGTAAGTCGGTTGATCAAAAGGCATACCGGTCTATGATAGGGTCATTACTTTATTTATGTGCTAGTAGACCGGATATTATGCTTAGCGTATGCATGTGTGCTAGATTTCAATCTGACCCAAGGGAGTGTCACCTTGTGGCCGTTAAGCGGATTCTTAGATATTTAGTTGCTACGCCTTGCTTCGAGATCTGGTATCCAAAGGGGTCTACCTTTGACTTAATTGGATATTCAGACTCCGATTATGCTGGATGTAAGGTTGATAGGAAGAGTACATCAGGGACATGCCAATTCCTAGGAAGGTCCCTGGTGTCTTGGAGTTCAAAGAAACAAACCTCTGTTGCCCTATCCACCGCTGAGGCCGAGTATGTTGCCATAGGACAGTGTTGCGCGCAACTACTTTGGATGAGGCAAACCATCCGGGACTTTGGCTACAATCTGAGCAAAGTCCCACTCCTATGTGATAATGAGAGTGCAATCTGCATGGCGGATAATCCTGTTGAACACAGCCGCACTAAGCACATTGACATCCGGCATCACTTTCTGAGAGACCACCAGCAAAAGGGAGATATCGAGGTGTTCCATATTAGCACCGAAAACCAGCTAGCCGATATCTTTACCAAGCCTTTAGATGAGAAAACTTTTGCAGGTTACATAGTGAGCTAAATGTCTTAGATTCGTGTAACTTGGATTGATCAATAGCATACATGTGTCTTATGCCTTTGATCATGTTACTTATACACTTATGCAATTTGTTGCTTATCTATGGTGCTCAAGTTGTGCAAGGGATCCCCGGACCTCACAAGTCCATGAGTGAATGATGCACATATTTAGGGGGAGAAGTGCTACAACTTGACCCTTTGAGACTAATCCTTGTGTTTGAGTTACATGATGTAGTCTCAAAGGTGCATTGAAAGGGAAAGGTGAACTTGGACCATGCAAAGACTTCCACTGCACTCCGGTATTAGTGTACTCACCTCCAAGTTCATTCTTATGCTCTTAATTGACAATTTTTGGTGAGGCAATAGGGTTAAAGGGCCAAAAATGATCCTATTTTGGTGCTTAATGCCAAAGGGGGATGTTGGGGGGTAGCTTCGTCGTCGAAGGTCTTGTGAGAAGAAAAACCTTCGAATGGCCAGAACACAATGCCGAAGCTATCAGTCAAGGAGCTTCGTAACGTATCTCTAGATGCACCGACTTAAAAGATGGAATGACCAATTAGCCCATGACAACCTATGTTATGATTGTAACCAAGTGTAAAGGGTATGAATGTAATTTCTTGCAGGCTGCGTCCTGTGTCTATAAATATATGAACAGTACCTTGTACTGTTCACGCTGACTTGTATTAGCTCGTGCGTCACGCTTGGATTTTTGCCTTCTGTCAAGCCGAAGGTATAAATGTAATTCAATATTGTTCATGTTCATTTATAATAATATAATTAAAAGATATTGATGATACCATATGATCATTTATGTTATCTCTCATGTCTCATATTCTTCTTCTTTCATCAATACATACTGTGATGATGAAGGTATGTCCTTCATGACCTTCATCTGAAGATGATTATATCTTAAGAGAGATAATGCTTCGAAGGACGAAGGGCATTAACCATTAACCCTTTTTATGTTGCCTTGTTCTTAATTCATAGCATTTGAGAACAAGTCCCCAACATTGGCGCCCACCTCCGGTGAACTCACTTCCACTGATTGAGCTGATGGCTTCGTTCAATAATCAAGCTGAAGCTGCTTCGACTACGAAGCTGGTGCTCCCGATAACAGGCGGTTCATGCTCAGAGCCGGCCAACAAGAGGCAGAAGAAGGAAGCTTAGAGAAGAGTGCAGCATGTTGGGGTGCAGGGACCCTTCATCAAGTCGAAATGGTCCCACATTCCAATGATGCTATGGTCATATCTTGTGTCATCAAGGGATTTCTGGTCCACAATGTTCTAGTTGATACAAGCAGTGCAACAGATATCATATTTGCTAAGGCCTTCAGACAGATGCAAGAGCCAGAGGACAAGATTCATGATGCTACACACCCTCTTTGTGGCTTCGGAGGAAGGCAGATTGTAGCACTTGGTAAGATCACAATGCCAGTGACCTTCGGATTTGTCCACAATACAAGGACTGAACAGGTTGTGTTTGATATTGTTGACATGGAATATCCCTACAATGCAATCATTGGTCGTGGGACACTTAATGCTTTCGAAGCAATTCTTCATCCAGCATATCTATACATGAAGATACCTTCGGAACAAGAGCCTATTGCTATTCATGGAAGTCAGGAAGCTGCCAGAAAGGCTAAGGGAAATTGGACAGACTCAAAATCCATCCACAATATAGATGAAGCTGAAGCTTGTGAGTAGTACAAGTACAGAAGAGAGAAGGCTGCTTCGGCTGATTAGCCGAAACCCATGCTTCTATGTGAAGACATAGCAGAGCAGAAGGTATTGCTAGGGTCCCAATTATCTGAAGAACAGGAGAAAACTTTGATAAGGTTTTTATTCAACAATAAAGATGTTTTTGCATGGTCGGCCAATGATCTCTGTGGTGTCAACAGAGACATCATCGAACATTCACTCAATGTCGATCCATCTTTTAGGCCCAGAAAGCAAAGGCTTCGGAAAATGTCTGATGATAAAGCCAAAGGTGCTCGGAATGAAGTAAAAAGACTTCTCAGTGCTGGTGTTATTAGAGAGGTAAAATATCCAGAGTAGCTAGCCAACACTGTTATGGTGAAGAAGGCCAATGGCAAGTGGAGAATGTGTATTGATTTCACGGATCTCAACAAGGCTTGTTCGAAGGATGAATTTCCATTACCAAGGATAGACTCTCTTGTGGATGCGGTAGCTTCTTCAGAACTAATGAGTCTACTGGATTGCTACTCAGGATATCATCAAATATGGATGAAAAAGGAGGATGAACCAAAGACTAGCTTCATAACTCCTAGCGACACCTATTGTTATCTTCGGATGCCTGAGGGGCTCAAGAATGCTGGAGGCAGTTTTAGCAGGATGACAGCCAAGGTCCTTCATTCCCAGATAGGCAGAAATGTGTTAACATATGTTGATGATATTATAGTAAAAAGCATGAAGCAAGAAAATCATATCACTGATCTACAAGAAACATTTGCTAATTTCAGACAAGCTGGCCTGAAATTAAACCCTGAAAAATGTGTCTTCGGAGTGAAGAAGGGTAAGTTCCTTGGCTGTCTGGTTTCAACGAAGGGGATCGAAGCTAACCCAAGTAAGATCGAAGCCATCCTTCGAATGGAACCGCCAAGCTCAAAAAAAGGGGCCCAACGGTTGACAGGAAGATTGGCTTCATTGAATAGATTTATATCTAGATCAGCAGAAAGAAACTTGCCATTTTTTGAAATACTAAAGTCAGCCGAAGTCTTTCAATGGGGCCCAGCTCAACAGAAAGCCTTTGAAGAGCTGAAGCAGTACTTAATTGATCTAACAACATTAACTCCACCAGCGCCAGGGGCTCCGTTACTATTGTATGTGGCAGCTTCGCACTCTGCTGTAAGTGTGGCACTTGTGCAGGAGAAACTGGAAGGACAAATTAAAAAGCAAGCCCCAGTATACTTTGTCTACGAAGTTCTAAGCTTATCAAAGAAAAACTATACAGAATTGGAGAAGGTGTTGTATGCTGTCTTAATGGCCTCCAGAAAGATTCGGCATTATTTTCAAGCATTCCATAGAATTGTTCCTTCATCACAACCTCTAAAGGATATCATGAGGAACAGAGAAGCTACTGGAAGGATTGGAAAGTGGGCCACAGAACTCAACGAATTCAGCATTGATTATGTGCATAGATCCTCAATTCAGTCCTAGGCGTTAGCAGACTTCATCGCTGACTGGACGCCAGGGGCTCAGGAAGAAGAAGCAAATAAAGATGCTGGAGCTTGGACAGTGTTCTGCAACGGTTCCTGGGGAACCTTCGGGGCAGGTGCGGCTACTGTCTTAGTTACACCTTCCAAAGTCAGAACATGCTATGCAATAAGACTTGATTTCAGTTGTACAAACAATATTGCTGAATACGAAGCTTTACTTTTGGGGCTTCGGAAGTTAAAGACAATGGGGATAAGAAGGGCGGTCCTTAAAACCGACTCCCAAGTTATTTCTGACATATTGACAAGAGTTGCAAACCAAGAGATCCAAAGCTTGAGAAGTACCTAGACACAGTTTGAAGGCTTGAAGCTTCATTTGAAGGGTTTTCTGTTAAGAATATTCCACGAGAGGAAAATGAGCACGCTGATCTGCTAGCCAAGTCAGCGGCACAGGGGCTGCCTCTACCTTCGGAAGTATTTTTTGAGACAATAAGAGCACCTTCGGTGGAACTCCTCGAAAGAGCAGTGCTCACTATATCTCCTGTTCATAGTGAAGATTGGAGGACTGAGATTATATGTTTTCTCCAAGGTAACTGCCTTTCAGACGACGAAGCTTATAATAAGAGAATGGAGGCAAGAACAAGACCATATGTAATAATAGAAGGGGAGTTATATAAGCATGGAGTCTGGTCTCCACTTCTTAAGTGTCTATCCAGAGCTGAAGGTATAGAGCTGATGAAGGAGATACATGCAGGTTTGTGTGGATCTCACATTGGGTCTAGGCCTTTGCTGGGAAAAGTTTTTCGACAAGGATTTTACTTGCCGAAGGCAGCTTCGGACGCAGCAGAGCTAGTCCAAAAATGTGAAGGCTGTCAAAAATGTGCAAGAAACCAGAAGCAACCTTCATCTCTCACTCAATTAATACAGCCCACTTGGCCATTGCAAAGATGGGGCCTTGATTTGCTAGGCCCATTTCCACCAGCACAAGGCAATTTAAAATATGTTGTGGTGGCGGTAGAATATTTTTCCAAGTGGATTGAGGCGAAGCCTTTGGCCACAATAACTTCGCTCACAGTCCAGAAGTTTTTCTGGCAAAACATTGTTTGTCGCTTCGGCGTGCCGAAGGTTATCACTGTAGACAATGGAACACAGTTTGTGCTGAAGCTTTCAACGAGTTCTGTGATCAGATTGGCACGAAGAACCATTTTGCATCAGTCAGACATCCAGAGTCGAATGGACTTGTCGAAAGAGCAAATGGCATCATAATGACGGGAATAATGAAGTTAATCTTCAATCTGCCCAGAGGAAAATGGTCAGATGAGTTGATTAAAGTGGTGTGGAGCCACAACACAACAATATCAGGGTCAACGAGTTTTACACCAGTCAAGTTATTGTTTGGTGATGAAGCAATAACTCCAGAAGAAGCTAAGACAGGGTCAATTAGAACAATAGCTCCGGCAGAGGACGAAGCTGATTATTCTGTGGCAAAAGATGCTATAGAAGGGACCAGACTTCAGGCTGTGGAGAATATCAATAAATATCAAGCCGAAACAATAAAATGGCACGATAGAAAAGTTCGATTGAAAGACATTAAGCCAGGACACTTGGTGCTTCGGAGAGTAGCCAACCCTGACACGGTAGGCAAGCTTCAGCTAAAGTGGGAAGGACCCTTTCTGGTAGTATCTTCGTCAAGACCCGGTTCTTACAGATTAAAGGATATGGACGGCAACGACATTCCTAGATCTTGGAATGCGGACGAGCTTCGGCGATATTATGTGTAACCTGATGTAATCTTTTAAATTTTTCTTATGGCACCCTTTTCCTTTCCAAAGGGGGAGAAAGGTTTTTAATGGGGCCATAATTTGTAATCTTTCTTTTCTTATTCAGCTCCACGAGAGCAAGATCCCCCAAAATATGCAAATGTAAAATCTGAGCATGCACCATCGAGTGCAGAGAAAAAAAAGAAAGAAGCAGGGAGAAGCTCGAAAGTCGTCCCTAAAGGGATGCAGAGCACGACGAAGCTACAAAAAAGCCGTTCCTAAAGGAGCGCAGTGTAAGTTTTCTGCTCAAAAGTCATTCCTAAGGGAATGCAGAGCCAAATACCGCCAAAATATAAGGCGAAGCGTGAAATGTCAACGCGAATACCGCTAAAATAGAAGGCGAAGAAGTTCAAAAGACGTTCCTAAGGGAATGCAGAACTTACACCGAAAAATAAGCGGTGAAACCGAAAAA
The DNA here is from genome assembly GCA_029449295.1 of Zea luxurians. Taxonomy (NCBI): domain Eukaryota; kingdom Viridiplantae; phylum Streptophyta; class Magnoliopsida; order Poales; family Poaceae; genus Zea; species Zea luxurians. Next base: position 40,747,329 of record JAOPSE010000024.1, read on the forward strand.
TAAGCGGCAAAGAGACTTCAGTCATTCCCAAGGGAATGAAGGTTATGGTTGTGGCTTCGTATGTGTGTGTTTGGACATTCATTTGCATGTCACATTACATCATACATTGCATTCATAAACATTCATTTAGACATACATAGGATCATCATCATCATATCATACAGACATAGGCAGATGCTTCGACTATTAGGATAACGCTTCGGCAAAAAGAAAAAAAAAGCAGTTTCATGCTTCGTTGTGTACGAAAAGAAGGGAAGGTATTTTTTGCCTTCGGCTCAAAAAGAATACGAGTTTCGTCCACATCAAAGCAGTTCACATATGGACGAAAAAGGTAGAAATATGTAAAGGTATGGACAAGTTTACATAATAAGTATCTGATTCTTCAATTACAATATTTTTTACAAGGGTAATACAAAATTTTTCTAGAGTTTTTGCAGCAAGGTCTTCAGCTTCATCATCATTAAGCTTCGGACCACATGTCAAGTTTCGGATCACTGTTCCTCAACTTCGTCATCCTGTACATATCAAAGTTGTATGAGAAACGTGCAAATTTCAAGGAGAAGGTAAAGCAGCAGGCACAAATTTCTTACCGGCTTAAGGTGGCTTCAAGCTTCGTCGCAAGCCATGTCTCGACCGCCTTTCGTCCAAATCTACGTTATGAATCTCTTTCCTATGCTTCGAGCCAGACAAGGGATATCAGTTAAATCTGACAGTGATAAGCTGAAGTTTGGTCTATTAACAATTTTCCCATGTGTGCAACCATATTTCATGAAGACAACAGTTGTGCCCCGAGAAGCTAGCAGGGCACAGAAATCGCCGTGTCCAGCAATAAATTCATCAAGAGCATCAACTTCGCCCTTAATGTGTTTGAAGGTCCCTGGCAAGTCTTCAACTGAAGGATTGAATTTCTCAGAGCTGGCTCCAATCGAGTTGAAAACCTGCTTTAGCCGTTGCACGCATCAGGTGCCGAAGTCTAGGCACTTATTTTGAAGTTCTTTCAGCGATTTCTGTAAATTTAAACTCTTTTCGATTTCAGTCTCAAGCTTCGCATTCAATTTCTGCTTTTCTTGTTTGAAACTTTCCGACTTTGAGAGAAGTTCACTGTTCAGTTTTGCAATTTTGGTTTCGGCTTCTGCCAGTAAACCCTCCACTGTTTGAAGTTCGAAATCCTTCTTTTCAAGTGCAGCTGCTTGGTCTTTTATTTTGCTCTCTAATCCTTCAATTATAACCTCATGTTTTTTGTCTTCAAGGTCTTGTTGCATCTTCAGAGCCTTACTCAATAGCATACTCTATGCAAAAACAACCTTCGTCAGAAAACTCCTTCGTCGTTAAAACAATAAAAAGCCGAAGAAAATTTTTACCTTGAAATTGGAATAGAATAAGCTACCGACGATATGCTGTCGTCGGTAGCGGCTGATATCGGCCTCAAGCTTCGGGAAACCAATACTTTTTGACAGAGTACTGATAACCTTCACTCCAGTTCGGTCTTGGAGGCAACCTAAGCTTTCATCGTCAATGCCGCCGAAGAGCAGTGCTCCTGGCTTGTAACCACAGAATATAGCATAATCTTTTAACTCTTCTTTCTCAGCTTCAGTTAACTCCTGACCAATTATGTTTTGGAAATTGAAGACCTTTTCCTCTGAAGTATCTTCAGCCTTTTCCTTTTCTTTTCCAGGCACTGTGGCCAAGGTCTCTTTAGCGGCCGTAGCAGCTTCTTCCGTGGCCATATTCAGGAGCATTTTATCAATATCAGAAAGTGTGGTCTCTAGATTCGAAGCTTCGACAGTTTCAACTTTGGTGGGTGCACCTTCGGCAACAGTAGCACTCTCAACAGCTAGTGTTTTTGACGCTAAGGCAGGCGGTGGCGTTTCTTCAATGACTTCAATCACATGAATAATTCTCCGCTTTTTCGGCCCAGCAGGCTTCTTCACTCCCGAGGGCTCCTTTTCCTTCTGAAAAAGCTTCGTCAGATGTGGCCCCAGTGGACTTAGCTTGATGGGCAAGGATTTAGTCATTACCTTTAGAATTTCTTCTACGTCAGCAGCAGAAGGTGTTGAAGGAGTTTCTTCTTCTATATCAGTCGCTTTTTGCTTCGGAGCCGCAGCTTTCCTCTTCTTCGAAGTAGCTACCTTTAGCTCAGGACTAAGTTTTCTTTTCTTCAGAACTTCTTCGTCCTCTTTCACCATTCTAGCAGCTTCTCTACCCAGAACGCTAACAATTCTTTTTCTTTTTTGCCCTTCGGCACCCTTGTTCAATCGCTCATAGTCAGATATTCAAAATTCAGGGCATCCATCACCCGATTCAACCTTCGCTTCGGTCGGGTGCTGAAGGCTGCAGTCATTAATTGATCTTCTTTCTTTGTATAATTGCCCAGGATTTCGTTGCACATAACTTCAATTGTATCCAACCATTCTTGGCAGGGTTCTTTGAAGTGTTTCTTGAACTTAAAATGATAAGGTAGCCGAACAAGTTCATTCTTCTTCTTTTCACCTTTGAGCTTTGGCATACCCCATTCCCTTAGCATTGGGAATACTCAGTTGGCTAGGTATTCCTGGACTAAATCCCTAGTACCAATAAGTTCAGATACAACTCTAAATTCGGCCACAGCATCCGAGCATGGTTCCTTCCGCGTCATGTTGCACTGAGGCCTAGTTAGCCCGAAGGTTAGCTTCAGTGGGCCCTGAACTAGCTTCTCCTTTTGCTCATCTATCTTAACATAGAACCATTCAGTCTTCCAACCGATCGGCCACTTGGTGCGATAGCTGACCACCGGTGTCTTCATGTCCTTGCGGTATGCAAAATTATAACATCCAAAGTTCTCGTGTAATCCATCTTCTCTAGCCTTCGTATGATAGTGAAGTTCATGCACCTGGCAGAAGGCTTTGGCAAGCGGTTCCACTCCTTGGCTTCGGAGAGCCCAGATGAAAACGCTGAGCCTAACGATAGCATTAGGAGTCAGCTGATGAAGATAAATCTCAAAATTTTCTAACACATCTGCAATCATTCTGTGCATGGGAAATCTCAACCCTGCTTTGAAGAAGCTCTTGAAAACTACCACTTCATCATTTTCTGGTTTTGGGGTGGTCTCTTCCCTGCCGAAATGGATCAATTTCTCTTCGGCTTTCCCAAAGTAGCCTAGCTTCGTCATTATAGGCGTATCAGCTTCGGAGACAGTCGACTTCCCAAAATCCAAATGGCTGGGCTTGGATGGCATAATGGTGTTATAATCAATCTCCTCTTCACCAGTATCGCCCTCTTTAGCATCTGCCTGCTCGGTTTTGGCAGCAGGTGCACCTTCGTCAGTGGTTCCCTCTGTCACAACCAGACCGGATCGTTTCATTACTTCGGAAATCGATGCTGTCTCGGTGACCTCGGTCTCTTCTTCCTCACGAGTCACCCTTGCAGTTGAGCGCACCCTAGCCATTTGATGCTGAAGTTCTTCTAGTTTTGATGAAATTGGCTACTTTTTGATTTTGCCAAAGCTCTCTCTTTTGACGAAGCTAAAAACAAGGCGACGCTTTAACTAAGAATACGAAGCATAAGCTTCAGCTATGGTCAAATTTTTCAGCAGCACAACGACACGATAGTAATGAATGTTGTGATAACTTCACACCTACCCGTCTGTTTATATAGTGCCGCAGGACGGAAGGCCAATCGTCAAGCTACCTACACCCGCCAAACAGCCGCTCGCGTTCGCTGGATGGTGGACTGCAGGGCGCGAGAAGAGGAAACACCAGATCATACCCGCTCTGTGGTGGGACCTTCAGCTCAAGGATTACCCCCATAATGATGCTTTGGTCATATCTTGTGTCATCAAGGGATTTCTGGTCCACAATGTTCTAGTTGATACAGGTAGTGCAACAGATATCATATTTGCTAAGGCCTTCAGACAGATGCAAGAGCCAGAGGACAAGATTCATGATGCTACACACCCTCTTTATGGCTTCGGAGGAAGGCATATTGTAGCACTTGGTAAGATCACAATACTAGTGACCTTCGGATTTGTCCACAATACAAGGACTGAACAGGTTGTGTTTGATATTGTTGACATGGAATACCCCTACAATGCAATCATTCGTCGTGGGACACTTAATGCTTTCGAAGCAATTCTTCATCCAGGATATCTATGCATGAAGATACCTTCGGAACAAGGGCCTATTGCTATTCATGGAAGTCAGGAAGCTGCCAGAAAGGCTGAGGGAAATTGGACAGACTCAAAAGCCATCCACAATATAGATGAAGCTGAAGCTTGTGAGCAGTACAAGTACAGAAGAGAGAAGGCTGCTTCGGCTGATCAGCCGAAACCCATGCTTCTATGTGAAGACATAGCAGAGCAGAAGGTATTGCTGGGGTCCCAATTATCTGAAGAGCAGGAGAAAACTTTGATAAGGTTTCTATTCAACAACAAAGATGTTTTTGCATGGTCGGCCAATGTTCTCTATGGTGTCAACAGAGACGTCATCGAACATTCACTCAATGTCGATCCATCTTTCAGGTCTAGAAAGCAAAGGCTTCGGAAAATGTCTGACAATAAAGCCGAAGGTGCTCGGAATGAAGTAAAAAGACTTCTCAGTGCTGGTGTTATGTCACACCCGGGTTTCGGGGCACCAAGACCCGGGCGCGAACATAAACACCAGGTATGCTGGGACCAAGTCTCACACATATGATGTATAGTGGCACAGGATCGAATGTCACATCTTTATATATAACAGGAGTTCTATACAAAATAAATAATTACATTATAAGGAGACAACGGTCCAGCAACCCAAAGTTGACTGGGAGACGACGGCCTAGATCTCTCACGAACACTTCACAGCATCCTCCGAGCGCATCATCCTGCGGTACCTGTTCTTGACCTGTGGGGTGGTGTGAGACAGCAAGAGTGAGCTCACATACGTTCATCGCTCAACAAGTTGTGGGGAATAATGTGCATGAACTCGCCAAAGGTGGGAGCTCACGTGAAGTGTAAGGCTTACCAAAGAGGATGGTTAGAGCTGAGCATTGCTTTTAAAGTTGGTCAAAATTTTATTAGCAGTTACTAAGTATAAGTAAATACCAACCCAATTAATTAGTAGAACAAAAGTAACAACATCACCTGCGATGCAATGCATATGACAAATTGAATTTAGTTCCATAGATTAATCATGTGAGTGTCCGAGCTGCTCATGACCGTGAGCACGGCTAGTATACCAGTTTTACACTCTGCAGAGGTTGCGCATCTTTACCCACAAGTCGTGTTACCCATCTGCTAAGAGACGGCCAATCCCATACACCTCTACCGAGGAGGTGAGGCAGGGTAACACTACGAGGCCTTTACAAAGTTCCACTAGCTTCAGAAAACCCGCTACAGTTTATAGGAAGTTCCAATGCAGGAATCCCTTGCAGGACCGCCATCGCAGCAAAATCCTCCCGAGGGCCTTCCTAGCAGGAATCCCTTGCAGGACCGCCATCGCAGCAAAATCCTCCCGAGGGCCTCCCTACACTGACCACTCCCCTACTGCCCTTGCCCCTTTCGGGTAAGGTAGTCTTCCACTAGCTTTCCTAGTTAGTTGGCCAAGGGCGTCCCATTAAACCCTTGTGGTAGCACTGTTTTCCCGGGTGGTTCTCCATGTTCCAATTAACATAATGATCTTAACATGAACAGTAGATAACAACTGACAATAAAAGTATAATCATGAATAGTAATGTGTATCTCTATACCCAAAACCACATAAAGCGATAGCAAGTACTACCCAAAGATTCAGTGGTGAACAAGGTATAAAGATAGTCAAACTAGGGTAACCTATTGGGTCCCATCAAAATTAACCTATGCAGATCATTATGATTAATTAGAACATGAGTGGGTAAAAAGAAGTGATCAAGGGCACAACTTGCCTGGGACTTGAGATTCCAGGTACCAACTTGCTCTTCAGATGACTCGTGACCTCACTGCTAGTCGTAGCAATACAGACAAACATTGTATAGGCAAAATTAACATTACACCAAACATATATGCAAAATATACAGTAATAATCTACACATTAAAATAAAATTCTAGGAACAGAAATCATAATTTTTGGACTTATAGATTTTAAGTTATGCATTTTCAAATGTTTTATGTGTTTAAAATGGGTCTAAGTAAGGAATTAAATTTATTACTGTTTTCATGACAAAACAGAGGCTCTAAGTGATAGAGAATAAAATTATAAAATTTTAGGAACTGGAATGGAGTAATTTCGAGTTCATATGCATTTTCTATGAATTATTGAAGTTCTAGACATTATTTACACATTGAAAATCAATTTGAAATTTAAATTCTCGGGTTATAACTATTCTGGACGGGGCCTCATTTTCCAGAAAACCCAGGGGCTATTACAGAAGAATTCCTGAGACTCAGAACCTAGCTAAGTGGACGGCGGGTTTATTTACAAAAAGAACAGGGGCTCTTTACAAAGATTGCCACGACGAAGGGGTATTCTCAGATCTCGGCCGTTGGATCAATGAGCGACGCTCCAGATCAAAACTGAGCGCCCTCCAAACCCGCACACTCCTCCGGCCAATGGATATGAGATCAACGGCTAATATCGCTCTGGGCCTAGATCCAAGCTCAACCGAACGATTTGCATCCTACGGTTATGATTCAACAAAGCGAAACGTTATCCTGTCTTTTAATCGCAGCCGTCCGAGAAGGATCGAACGGCCCACGATCGTTCTTCTTTTTCCCCCAACGGAGCACACCCGCACGGCGGCGCCGCCCTGCACGCTCGGCGGAGCGCGCCGGCGAGGCTGCCAATCGGTCGTTCCCGAGCGCCAAACCCAAATTGGACCGAGCTAAACGTAGAGGAGGACGAGGCGAGTCGATTGGATGGGTTTCTTACCGACGGAATGAGGCACAGGAGCGTGGCCACGGCGATGGGCGGAAGTACGACGGTGGCGGGATCACGGTGAGGAATTTACCCGCGCTCCCCAAGGTCCGCCCTCCAATTGAGGTCGCGGACGGCCACCCTAGACGATGGCGACCCAGCCTAGGCCAACCCAGAGGACAGAGTCCCAGCTACGACGGGCTTCACTTGCGGTGGAACAAGAGGAACCCACGGTGGCGCGATGGTGCTTATGGAACAGCGGCAAGAGCACGATAGGCAGGTACCTACGGCACGGTCGAGTCTTTATTTCCCCACCCCCCCGCGCTGGCGAACCTCGGACCCGGAATCCGCGCGGTGGTTGGAACGGCGCCCGAGAAGCACGCGGAGCTCGCGGCGAGTTCGTTCGGTCGCGAGGGAGAAGAAAGCGCTGACGCGCAGGCCCGAGTTGGCAGCGACACACAAACGAGCGCGTGCGCGCGTGAAGATGACCGGTGGGCCCATGATGTCGGCGCCAAAATCAGCTGGGCTGGCGCGGTATACTGGTGGGCCGAATAGGGTGATGTAGGCCCGGTTAGGTTCTTTTCCATTTTCTTTTTCTTTTTCTGATTTTCCTTTTCTCTACCCCTTCTTTAGATTTGTAAATTTTTCAAATTCAATCATGAGTTGGGTTTCCAAATTCAAATTAAATGCATAATTCAAAATCTAGTATGATATGCAATATATTTTATTTTTATTTATTTATTATTTAAGCCATTGCCTTTTTAAATGTGTAAATCCCACATATTTAATATAAGGAACATAGTTTTATATTGTATAATCTCTATAAAGAAATTTCTCTTACACATATCCTTATGGACACCTATATAAGTGATAATTTATTTCATATAAGAACTATTTTGTTAATCCTTTTATTAGAAAACTTTTATTTTTGGAGATGTGACTTTAAAAGTTATGGGAAATAGAAAAAAAATTCCAATTCAAGATCTTTGGAAGATTTTTACTATAATTTTCAGAATGAGATTTTGAGGTGTTACAAATCCTACCCCCCTTAAAAGAATCTTGTCCTCGAGATTTGTAAGAAAAAGGGATGCAACCAGTTTGGTTTGAAATTTAGTTTCTCATTTGGTTTAGGAATCAAAAGTTTTGTTTGAAGTTTTTTTTATACACGTTAGTAGATGATTTGGAATATATGGATATACATATGTCTAGCCATTTATTAGGTCAGATGAGGTACGGTTATGGCAAGTATAGGTTGTGGCAAGGAAGAGTATAATAAGGAAAGTCTTCATCCAGAACCGTGGATCTTGATTCCGCTAGCAATTCAACTTGATATTTGAAGACTTGAGTTGATGCTTATCCTTCTTTGACGTGGTTGGTCTTCTTTGGCCTTTCTTCTTGGAGTTGCCATCCGAGTTAAGGACATATAGTTAGGATAGCCGGGGTACACGAGGTAGGTAAGTTTGAACAGAGTTTTACTTTGCTTTTGGAACAAATGAACTAGGCAGCCTGTTGCTGTTTACAGACGGGTTGGTATAAGACATTAATTTAGGTTAAGGTATGTTTGTAGAGACAGTGTCTAACCTATATCACCAACTTAGCTAACCTGTTAATGACTCACTTTAGATTGGATCACATTAGATTACATAGAATCTAGATTAGGTTGGATATAACTAGATTAGACTAGTTAAGATCTTATTATTTTGGATTAGATCATGGTTGTTAAACTAGGGTGGATAAGTATGCTTATTAGGATAAGATGGATCCATAAGGATAAGATGGAATCTTTTGAGGTTAGTAAGATCTATTAGGATATGATAGAATCTTTTCGGGATAAGATGGACCTATTAAGATGAGATAGATCTTTAATGAAGGATAATCTAGATTTATTTAGTTATCTTATGAATTATGTTTATGCCTATATGTATATGCAGATGTAATTGTGGACATTACTCCACAACTCATCGCACTCAATCAAAGATCCAAATCAGGCAAGTATCATAGGAACAAACACTCAAACATACAAATATTTACAAAAATAGTTTTGATTTTGTTCCTAAGGGTAGGTCTCCTATCCCTAAAGGTCACTTTAGGCACAGGATTTCAAAGTGTGAAATCCACATTTGTCTTTGGAAATAAAAGGTAAGAATAATCAGAGTAGAGCGGAATTAGATGAGAAAAGATTAAGAAAAGTTTAGAAAGAATCAGAGTAGCAAAGGTAAGTAAATAAGGGTTGTCCACTTATATCTAGGTTTCGTCCTACAGTCAACATTCCTCAGATACCACTTCTGTCACACCCGGGTTTCGGGGCACCAAGACCCGGGCGCGAACATAAACACCAGGTATGCTGGGACCAAGTCTCACACATATGATGTATAGTGGCACAGGATCGAATGTCACATCTTTATATATAACAGGAGTTCTATACAAAATAAATAATTACATTATAAGGAGACAACGGTCCAGCAACCCAAAGTTGACTGGGAGACGACGGCCTAGATCTCTCACGAACACTTCACAGCATCCTCCGAGCGCATCATCCTGCGGTACCTGTTCTTGACCTGTGGGGTGGTGTGAGACAGCAAGAGTGAGCTCACATACGTTCATCGCTCAACAAGTTGTGGGGAATAATGTGCATGAACTCGCCAAAGGTGGGAGCTCACGTGAAGTGTAAGGCTTACCAAAGAGGATGGTTAGAGCTGAGCATTGCTTTTAAAGTTGGTCAAAATTTTATTAGCATTTACTAAGTATAAGTAAATACCAACCCAATTAATTAGTAGAACAAAAGTAACAACATCACCTGCGATGCAATGCATATGACAAATTGAATTTAGTTCCATAGATTAATCATGTGAGTGTCCGAGCTGCTCATGACCGTGAGCACGGCTAGTATACCAGTTTTACACTCTGCAGAGGTTGCGCATCTTCACCCACAAGTCGTGTTACCCATCTGCTGAGAGACGGCCAATCCCATACACCTCTACCGAGGAGGTGAGGCAGGGTAACACTACGAGGCCTTTACAAAGTTCCACTAGCTTCAGAAAACCCGCTACAGTTTATAGGAAGTTCCAATGCAGGAATCCCTTGCAGGACCGCCATCGCAGCAAAATCCTCCCGAGGGCCTCCCTACACTGACCACTCCCCTACTGCCCTTGCCCCTTTCGGGTAAGGTAGTCTTCCACTAGCTTTCCTAGTTAGTTGGCCAAGGGCGTCCCATTAAACCCTTGTGGTAGCACTGTTTTCCCGGGTGGTTCTCCATGTTCCAATTAACATAATGATCTTAACATGAACAGTAGATAACAACTGACAATAAAAGTATAATCATGAATAGTAATGTGTATCTCTATACCCAAAACCACATAAAGCGATAGCAAGTACTACCCAAAGATTCAGTGGTGAACAAGGTATAAAGATAGTCAAACTAGGGTAACCTATTGGGTCCCATCAAAATTAACCTATGCAGATCATTATGATTAATTAGAACATGAGTGGGTAAAAAGAAGTGATCAAGGGCACAACTTGCCTGGGACTTGAGATTCCAGGTACCAACTTGCTCTTCAGATGACTCGTGACCTCACTGCTAGTCGTAGCAATACAGACAAACATTGTATAGGCAAAATTAACATTACACCAAACATATATGCAAAATACACAGTAATAATCTACACATTAAAATAAAATTCTAGGAACAGAAATCATAATTTTTGGACTTATAGATTTTAAGTTATGCATTTTCAAATGTTTTATGTGTTTAAAATGGGTCTAAGTAAGGAATTAAATTTATTACTGTTTTCATGACAAAACAGAGGCTCTAAGTGATAGAGAATAAAATTATAAAATTTTAGGAACTGGAATGGAGTAATTTGGAGTTCATATGCATTTTCTATGAATTATTGAAGTTCTAGACATTATTTACACATTGAAAATCAATTTGAAATTTAAATTCTCGGGTTATAACTATTCTGGACGGGGCCTCATTTTCCAGAAATCCTAGGGGCTATTACAGAAGAATTCCTGAGACTCAGAACCTAGCTAAGTGGACGGCGGGTTTATTTACAAAAAGAACAGGGGCTCTTTACAAAGATTGCCACGGCGAAGGGGTATTCTCAGATCTCGGCCGTTGGATCAATGAGCGACACTCCAGATCAAAACTGAGCGCCCTCCAAACCCGCACACTCCTCCGGCCAATGGATATGAGATCAACGGCTAATATCGCTCTGGGCCTAGATCCAAGCTCAACCGAACGATTTGCATCCTACGGTTATGATTCAACAAAGCGAAACGTTATCCTGTCTTTTAATCGCAGCCGTCCGAGAAGGATCGAACGGCCCACGATCGTTCTTCTTTTTCCCCCAACGGAGCACACCCGCACGGCGGCGCCGCCCTGCACGCTCGGCGGAGCGCGCCGGCGAGGCTGCCAATCGGCCGTTCCCGAGCGCCAAACCCAAATTGGACCGAGCTAAACGTAGAGGAGGACGAGGCGAGTCGATTGGATGGGTTTCTTACCGACGGAATGAGGCACAGGAGCGTGGCCACGGTGATGGGCGGAAGTACGACGGTGGCGGGATCACGGTGAGGAATTTACCCGCGCTCCCCAAGGTCCGCCCTCCAATTGAGGTCGCGGACGGCCACCCTAGACGATGGCGACCCAGCCTAGGCCAACCCAGAGGACAGAGTCCCAGCTACGACGGGCTTCACTTGCGGCAGAACAAGAGGAACCCACGGCGGCGCGATGGTGCTTATGGAACAGCGGCAAGAGCACGATAGGCAGGTACCTACGGCACGGTCGAGTCTTTATTTCCCCACCCCCCGCGCTGGCGAACCTCAGACCTGGAATCCGCGCGGTGGTTGGAACGGCGCCCGAGAAGCTCGCGGAGCTTGCGGCGAGTTCGTTCGGTCGCGAGGGAGAAGAAAGCGCTGACGCGCGGGCCCGAGTTGGCAGCGACACACAAACGAGCGCGCGCGTGAAGATGACCGGTGGGCCCATGATGTCGGCGCCAAAATCAGCTGGGCTGGCGCGGTATACTGGTGGGCCGAATAGGGTGATGTAGGCCCGGTTAGGTTCTTTTCCATTTTCTTTTTCTTTTTCTGATTTTCCTTTTCTCTACCCCTTCTTTAGATTTGTAAATTTTTCAAATTCAATCATGAGTTGGGTTTCCAAATTCAAATTAAATGCATAATTCAAAATCTAGTATGATATGCAATATATTTTATTTTTATTTATTTATTATTTAAGCCATTGCCTTTTTAAATGTGTAAATCCCACATATTTAATATAAGGAACATAGTTTTATATTGTATAATCTCTATAAAGAAATTTCTCTTACACATATCCTTATGGACACCTATATAAGTGATAATTTATTTCATATAAGAACTATTTTGTTAATCCTTTTATTAGAAAACTTTTATTTTTGGAGATGTGACTTTAAAAGTTATGGGAAATAGAAAAAAATTCCAATTCAAGATCTTTGGAAGATTTTTACTATAATTTTCAGAATGAGATTTTGAGGTGTTACATGTTATTAGAGAGGTAAAATATCTAGAGTAGCTAGCCAACACTGTTATGGTGAAGAAGGCCAATGGCAAGTGGAGAATGTGTATTGATTTCACGGATCTCAACAAGGCTTGTTCGAAGGATGAATTTCCATTACCAAGGATAGACTCTCTTGTGGATGCGGCAGCTTCTTCAGAACTTATGAGTCTGCTGGATTGCTACTCAGGATATCATCAAATATGGATGAAAAAGGAGGATGAACCGAAGACTAGCTTCATAACTCCTAGCGGCACCTATTGTTATCTTCGGATGCCTGAGGGGCTCAAGAATGCTGGAGGCAGTTTCAGTAGGATGACAGCCAAGGTCCTTCATTCCCAGATAGGCAGAAATGTGTTAACATACGTTGATGATATTATAGTAAAAAGCACGAAGCAAGAATATCATATCACTGATCTACAAGAAACATTTGCTAATTTCAGACAAGCTGGCCTGAAATTAAACCCTGAAAAATGTGTCCTTGGAGTGAAGAAGGGTAAGTTCCTTGGCTGTCTAGTTTCAACGAAGGGGATCGAAGCTAACCCAAGTATGATCGAAGCCATCCTTCGAATGGAATCGCCAAGCTTAAAAAAGGGGCCCAACGGTTGACACGAAGATTGGCTTCATTGAATAGATTTATATCTAGATCAGCAGAAAGAAACTTGCCATTTTTTGAAATACTAAAGTCAGCCGAAGTCTTTCAATGGGGCCCAGCTCAACAGAAAGCCTTTGAAGAGCTGAAGTAGTACTTAATTGATCTAACAACATTAACTCCACCAGCGCCAGGGGCTCCGTTACTATTGTATGTGGCAGCTTTACACTCTACAGTAAGTGCAGCACTTGTGCAGGAGAAACTGGAAGGACAAATTAAAAAGCAAGCCCCAGTATACTTTGTCTACGAAGTTCTAAGCTTATCAAAGAAAAACTATACAGAATTGGAGAAGGTGTTGTATGCTGTCTTAATGGCCTCCAAAAAGCTTCGGCATTATTTTCAATCATTCCATAGAATTGTTCCTTCATCACAACCTCTAAAGGATATCATGAGGAACAGAGAAGCTACTGGAAGGATTGGAAAGTGGGCTGCAGAACTCAACGAATTTAGCATTGATTATGTGCATAGATCCTCAATTCAGTCCCAGGCGTTAGCAGACTTCATCGCTGACTAGACGCCAGGGGCTCAGGAAGAAGAAGCAAATAAAGATGCCGAAGCTTGGACAGTGTTCTTCGACGGTTCCTAGGGAACCTTCGGGGCAGGTGCGGCTGCTGTCTTAGTTGCACCTTCCAAAGTCAGAACATGCTATGCAATAAGACTTGATTTCAGTTGTACAAACAATATTGCTGAATACGAAGCTTTACTTTTGGGGCTTCAAAAGTTAAAGACAATGGGGATAAGAAGGGCGGTCCTTAAAACCGACTCCCAAGTTATTTCTGGACATATTGACAAGAGTTGCAAAGTAAGAGATCCAAAGCTTGAGAAGTACCTAGACACCGTTCAAAGGCTTGAAGCTTCATTTGAAGGTTTTTCTGTTAAGAATATTCCACGAGAGGAAAATGAGCACGCTGATCTGCTAGCCAAGTCAGCGGCACAAGGGTTGCCTCTACCTTCGGAAGTATTTTTTGAGACAATAAGAGCACCTTCGGTGGAACTCCTCGAAAGAGCAGTGCTCACTATATCTCCTGTTCATAGTGAAGATTGGAGGACTGAGATTATATCTTTTCTCCAAGGTAACTGCCTTTCAAACGATGAAGCTTATAATAAGAGAATGGGGGCAAGAACAAGACCATATGTAATAATAGAAGGGGAGTTATACAAGCATGGAGTCTGGTCTCCACTTCTTAAGTGTCTATCCAGAGCTGAAGGTATAGAGCTGATGAAGGAGATACATGCAAGTTTGTGTGGATCTCACATTGGGTCTAGGCCTTTGCTAGGAAAAGTTTTTCGACAAGGATTTTACTGTCCGGTGAGCCTACGGTCGACTACGCAACGGTCGGCCGCGCAATCCGCGGGCGACGCGTGGCCCGCGCCAACGGTCGGCAGGGGGCACTGGACTGTCCGATGTGGTGCACCAACTTCCACGAATCTGCAACGGTCGTCTGCGCCAGAAAAGGAAAGAGATCTGCACTGGACTGTCTACAGTGACTATCCGGTGCGCCACCCGACAGAAGGCAAGGATAGCCTTCCTTGTTGATCTCCAACGGCTCCTAGCTGCCTTGGGGCTATAAAAGGGACCCCTAGACGCATGGAGGAGTCACCCCAAGCATTCACTAAGCATTCTAAGTCTCCCACACTCCGTCTTCGCGCACTTGATTGATTGTGTTAGTGATTTGAGCTCCGTTCTAGTTGTGAACTCTTTGTGCTTCATTTTGAGCTCAAGTCTTGGCTTGTGTGCGTGTGTTTGTTGCGGATTTGTGTGTGTTGCTCCCCAACCTTACTCTTGTGCTTTCATTGTGATCTTTGTTGTAAGGGTGAGAGACTCTAACTTATGGAGATTCCTCACAAATGGGAAAAGATATAAGGAAGAAAAGCTGTGGTATTCAAGTTGATCATTGGATCACTAGAAAGGGGTTGAGTGCAACCCTTGTCCATTGGGACGCCACAATGTGGAAGTAGGCAAGTGTTACTTGGCCGAACCACGGGATAAAATCGCGTGTCTCTTGTGTTGATCTCTTTGTGACTGTTTTGCCCACAAGAACTCGCTTCTCAACTACTTAGTCGCACTAACATTTCTATAACCAAGTTTTGTGGCTACTTAGAGTTGAATATTGCAGGATCACCTATTCACCCCCCTCTAGGTGCTCTCAGTTTGCTTTGTCCTCTTTGTTTCCCATCATAGAGGAGCATGTGGAGAGCCTTAGAGATGAAGAACTGGAGCTTGTTGCCAGTTGGTTCACGCGGTTCCATAGCAACCACTTGAACCGACAGCGTGGCAGGTCCAAGGTTGGATGCTACAACTGTGGCGACCCCGACCACTTCATCGCTAGTTGTCCTAAGATGAAGGGCAAGCTGGAGGCTGGCCAGTGCGACCATCACTCTGGTTGTGCAAGGGCAAGCACGAGTACACCACCGGCGAGCACAAGTACAAGGGGAGGTTTGACAAGGAGGTGCTGGAGAAGAAGTATCTCCAGAAGGCAAAGATTAAGGAGCGTTCCTTCCACGCCGCCCTCAGCAACCTCGACCACTACTCTGATGAGTCTTCCTCTTCCTTGAGCTATAAGGAGACTGAGAGGTGGGTTGAGGACAAGCTCAACGGACTGTGCTTCCTCATCGACACCACAAGAGGCCTCTACACCATGGCTCTTGGTGAGGATGCGGTGGGCAGTGATGTCAAGGAGATTGACAATGACTGCACTTTCGAGGTATCACATTCTACTGATGATCTCATCATTGAGGTAGAGGAGCCAACAGTTGTTTTGGCTAGTCAGGACAAGTTTCTTAGGCTTGCTACTCATGAGAGTAAATATTACAAGGGCAAGTATGAGAGCATGCTTAGGGAGCTTAAGTTTGCTAGAGCTTTAGTTGTGGTGTTTGACGAGACTAAATGTGATGAGTGCGCTCTTCACATGTCGAACATCACCACATTGCAGACCAAGTACGCCACCCTGCTAGATGAGCGCAATGAGCTTCAATCTAGGTCTAGCTTGTTGGGTGCATGTCAGACTTTTCCTAGCTTCTAGACTGAGCTGGCAAAGAAGAATGCTAGGATAGCCTCGCTTGAGAAGGCTGGCTTAGTGAGTGCACTTATACCTGCTCAAAATTGAATAAGAAGGGGATTCTAGCCCTCCAATACCCTCTGGTTTTATGGCTCTCAAACTAACCCTTAATGTAGACCTTAGCTAGACCTAGGCTGCAACAATGATAAGAAG
This sequence comes from Zea luxurians, assembly GCA_029449295.1. Classification (NCBI taxonomy): domain Eukaryota; kingdom Viridiplantae; phylum Streptophyta; class Magnoliopsida; order Poales; family Poaceae; genus Zea; species Zea luxurians. The sequence goes on from JAOPSE010000024.1 coordinate 40,763,565, forward strand.
AAACAATGGATACCTACAGTTTCTTAGTCAGTCATGACATTAACAACAAACAAAACTGCTATAGGATTAATAACCTTCTTCATTTCTTTCAATTCATCCATCATTGATTTATTAATCTAGATGGCAGAAAGATCATGAACTGGTGCAAGTGATGATAGTTTGTATGATTAATGAATTATAAGTTTTATACAAAGGTAGGGATAAATCACTTTCAGAGTAGAATTCCATATAAGTATAACATACGAATTGTAAGTTTTGTACAAAGGTAGGAATAAATTGGTTTCGGAGAATAGAACAAAAGAGTGGAGCGACTAGGGGATTGTTGCTTACTTGGCTCTTGATGAGGATGTTGGAGAAGGAGTAGGTGAAGCCGATGTCGCCGAACGCATGAAGGGTGTGCTAGATCTTCTGCGTGGAGGTGACGCTGGCGCTAATGCTGATGGCATTGAGGCTTCCCTTGAACCCACCATTAGTTGCAAACAATTGCATATTTGCAACAATTGAGCACATGTCAGTAACCCAGAAATCCTAGCCACAACACGAGTGCTTCACCAATCATACTGAAGAACAAGTAACTTACAGACAGTCTAAGCGATGATGGGGGAGAGTCTGATGAAAGAGTAAGTGAAGGACATAATGACGATGATAATGGAGAACCACCAAATCTGACCGAAGTCCAGTATCTGCAAGAAGAGAACATGACCATGTACGGGGTGCTGGAGCTCTTGTAGGGATCCCCATGTCCGTGGGCATGGAAGCACTCAGCTCTCCTAACGGTCTTCATACTGATGGTCGACACGGTGGTGTACCTGATGGCGATGCCGACGAGGTTGGCGTACTGCATGACATTGCAGAACATGACCTTGACACCGTCAAGGATAGAGCGCACGTCGTCCATGTAGGTGTAGTTGTGCTTGCCCGTCTCAGGGTGGCCCATGTGGTAACACTCGATGAATAGTATGGCCGTGTAGTAGGTGACGAAGGTGAAGAGAAGCATGGTGGTAGGTGTCACACCCGGTTTTGGAAGGTAAACCGAATGCGAACCATGTACGTGCCAGGATCAGAAACTCACGTACACAGCGATTACATAATTGGACATCATCACACAATGCTCAAAGTAAATAACGGAAAGCTACTTTGATTACATTAAGATGTCCAAGACATCCACAGAGTCTAATACGTAGCCATAGTGTTCAATATTAATTTCAAAGTGCGGAAAACGAAACATAGAAAAAAAGCCTACACAGGCAGTTGACTGGGGGTTGCCACTAAAAATAAACTAGAACTCATTGTAGTCCTGGAACTCCTCAAAGACCTCCATGTTGCCAACATCTCCTCCTGAGCACTGAGTACAGTGGGGACAACCTGGGGTGGGGTGGTTTGTAAAGCAAGGGTGGGTACACATCAACTTACTCAACAAATATCCCGTTTGGCTAAAAGTGGACTAGCTATATGTGGAGTTAAGGTTAAGTAGTTGCTTTTAGTTGGTCAAGTTTTATTACTACAAGTAGAGCCAAATTTTAGTAATAAACCCAGTTATTACCCAGAGGCACTCCCTCCAAGAGGAAATACCAGAGATCAAATGTATAACCATCATTGCTAATCATCATCATAAAAGTAACCAAAGTTCTTCTAATCAAAGAGGATCCCAAAAGGTAAAGTAGTAATTAAACAAAGAAAGAGATTAAATTATAAGATGAACAAATCTCATTTAGGAACAGATTATTCTTTAAGTGTTGTCTATAATTACATAACCTAATTCTATTCATTTTATTGAGACCTAAAAGTTAAACCAGAGATGAATTCATGTAATCCATATCACTAATCTCACAAGATTAAATATACTTTAACTTCTAGGGCTTTCATTTTATTTATTTCATTAAATGAATAAATTAACATATACATTAATCTTGTATTATAGGTGTAAAATTAAAGTGTATAGACTATAGATGAACACAATTTATTTGGGTAGAGAATAATTTCATGAACATTTTGCAATTTGAACCACTAAATTTGGAGTTCATATGAAAAAGATATGAAATAAACAAGTTCTGAAGTTTAAAATATGAAATTAGGGCTAATTCTGCGATTAAACAAAAGCACATGGGGCTACTTAAAATAAACCAGGGGCCTGCGCGCTAGAACTCAGGACGGCGGGTTGATTTCCTAAAACCCGAGGGTCTCTTAAGTAAAACTTACATGCGAAGGGGTACGGGGTGATCTCGACCATCGGATCAGAGATCAACAGGCACGATTAGATCGTGCAAACGCGCGTGCGCGCGCGGGCGTGCGAATGCGACTGACAGGCAGGGATGGGGCGTCAGCGAGCCAGGGCGGACTGGCCAGCCGGGCCCAGCGGTAGGGGCGTGGGTGAGGGGAGAGAAGGGCAATCAGATCTAGATTGGAGTGCTAGGATTAGATCCGTTCAACTAAAGTTTAAACCGCCCAATCTCGGACAGACGCCTGAGATCTAACGGCTGGGGGCTGGACCTAAATGAGGTAGCACCGCTCGGTCCTGTGGCGAGGGCTCGCCGAAGATAGGGGGTGGCCACGGTGGAGCTCGAGTGGCTTGGGGAAGGGGTCAGACATGTTCACCGTGACACGACGAACACGACCGTGGGCATAGAACCGACATGGGGGCGCCAGAGAATGCAGACCGCGGTGGGAAAGGTCCCGTGGTGGCGCAGCTAACTCCGGTGAGCAATTGCGCGGGCTCTGGGGCATCACTTGGCGAAATAAAGGCATGGGAAGGGTGCTCACCTCGAGTGCGAACTCCAGGGGGCTTGGAGAACGGCGGAGGTGCGATGGAGCTTTGGATCAACGGTTGCGGGGCTTCGGCTGCGCAAGAAACGCTCCGGTGAGCGCGAGCTGGGCAAACCAGAGAGGGGAAGGGCAAACCAAAGGGTGTCCCGAGTAGCTGACGGCAAGGCGGAACTCACCGAGGCAACAGACGGGGCACGGGCTCGACGACGGTCGCAGAACGGACGACAGTCTACGGTGGGCGGTGGTGGAGCTCTCTAGTCGTGCGCGTAGAGCGAGAGAGAGGGCGAGAAGGTTCGGCTGAGGGTGCAAGTGAGCGAGGGGGAGGTGGGCGAGCAGGGCGCGGGGCTCAAAAGGGGCGGGGACGTGCGGAGGTGGCTGTCACACCCGGATTTAAGGGACAAATCCAGGTGCATCTCATATATGCGCCAGAGAAGATAACACATATAATAACAGAGTGCATAGAGATAAATGTCATAAATATCATAAATATACTTATTACATAGCGGAAGTCTTACAAACACAAATGATAAAGTAAAGCGAACTGAATATTATTCCCCGGCGCCACAAAGCTGACTGGGAGACGCCACTTAGATCAAGTCGAATGCCTCCGTGTTAGGCAGCTCCTCTTCGACCACCTGTCCTTCTCTTGTGGGGGGTGTGAGACAGCAAGAGTGAGCTCACATACGTTCATAGCTCAACAAGTCGTGGGGAATAATGTGGCATGAACTCACCAAAGGTGGGAGTTCATGAAGTGTAAGGCTGATCAATGAAATAAAGGCTGAAGCTGAGCATTGCTTTTATAAGTTGATCAAAATTTTATTAACAATTACTAAGTGTAAGTAAATACCAAACCTTAATAATAATAAAGAAAAGTAATAGTAAAATAATCCCCAAATGCGATGCAAATGTCAAATTAAATTTAAGTTCCATAAATTAATCATGTGAGGGTCCGAGCCGCTCATGACCGTGAGCACGGCTAGTATACCAGTTTTACACTCTGCAGAGGTTGCACATCTTTACCCACAAGTCATGTTACCCATCTGCCAAGAGACGGCCAATCCCATACACCTCTACCGAGGAGGCGAGGCAGGGTAACACTACGAGGCCTTTACAAAGTTCCACTAGCTTCAGAAATCCTGCTACAGTTTATAGGAAGTTCCAATGTAGGAATCCCTCGCCTGACCGTCATCGCAGCAAAATCAACCCAAGGACCTCCCTACACTGACCACTCCCTTACTGCCCTTGCCCCTTTCGGGTAAGGAAGACCTCCACTAGCTTTCCTAGTTAATCAGCCAAGGGCGTCCCATTAAACCCTTGTGGTAGCACTGTTTTCCCAGGTGGTCGCTCCATGTTCCCATTAATTTAATGATCTTAACATGAACAGTAATAATAAAAAGATAATAAAAGAGTAATCATGAATATTGTATCTCCATACCCGATCCACATAAAGCAATAGCAGGTACTACCCAAAAATATTTCAGTGGTGAACAAGGTATAAAGATAACCAAAACTGGGTAACCTATTGGATCCCATCAAAATTAACCTATGCAGATTATTATAATTAATAAGAACATGGCTGGGAAAAAGTAAGTGATCAAGGGCACAACTTGCCTTCAATGAGCTCCTGCTCAGCTACTTCTACTTGTTGAACTTCAGAATCCACAGTGGCTTGCTCGTCTACTCGCATCAACACAATACATACCTAGTATAGTATAAATTAACATCACATCAAACAGATGAATACAATATACAATAAAAATCTACACATTAAAATGAGATCATAGGAACTGGAATCATTAAATTTGGAGTTATAGATTTCAAGTTATGAATTTCCTAAGGTTTAATGTGCTTGAAATAGGATTAAGTGAGAGATTAATTTTCTTACTGTTTTCATGCCCAAACAGAGACTCTAGGTGATGGAGAATAAAATTATAAAATTTTAGGAACTGGAATGGAGTAATTTGGAGTTAATATGAATTTTCTATGGAATAATCAAGTTTTAGGAATTCTTTTTATATTAAAAATCAATTTCTGTATTTATTTACCTATTTTATATGTTCTCTGGACTGGGCCTCAATTCCTGGAAAACTCAGGGGCGCCCAGGTAAAAACCCCGAGACACAGAGAACAGTACCGGGTGGACTGCGGGTTATTTACGAAAAAGCATAGGGGCTCTTTACAAAAATTACCACGGCGAAGGGGTACGCGCGTCCTTAGCTGTTAGATTAGAAACCTATGACCCCGATCAGATTTAGAGCGTGATGGTCGGTGATCTGTGCGGACCACCGATGACGCAATGGACGGCTCTGATTTAAAAAGACTAGATCTATCCACAACCATTGGATCTAGATCAACGGCGCTGGCTAATCCACCCAATCGGTACCCCTTTGATCTAATCACAACCGTCGCGTTATGGATCAATGGTCACCACCCCTCCCTGGTCTATCCCGCGCTCAAAACAGTGGTCGATGCCGGCGGTGCACAGCCAAGGACGGCGGCGTGACTGTTGAACCCCGCCGGAGCTGACCGGAAATGCGATTCCCGCCCCCATTCTCTAATTGGACTCGTGCTACATCTCGATTAGGCACTGGCGAGACTAGGGAAGGCGCTCTTACCGTCAATGGTCGAGGCGGAGGGTCGGTTCGCGGTGCCCGCTGACTCCGCGATGACGGAGCACGTGGATGAGGGATTCCCCGGCCTCCCGCTCCTCGGCGAGGCACAAACGGCTTTTCCGTGCTCCGGTACTCCTGGTTGGCGGCGAGACGGCACGAGACAGTGGCGCGGTGGGGAGTTTGCCGAGGCGAGTCACCGCGGCAATGGCGTACAGCGGTGGCGCACCCTTTCACCTCTCAGTTTAGCAGTAGAACTAGGGCGTACAGGGCTCAGGACGGCGAGACAGGTCCCAGGCATTTAAATAGGGGCGTGGATGGTGGCCGAGGTGGGGGTTGGCGCGCGAGGATTCCGCGATGGATCACAGCTTCTATTCCGCGCAGTCCGCGGTAGTCACAGGAGGATGAAGACGAGTTCGCAGCGGTCTTTACCCGATGACCAGTGGGCCCCACGTGGCAGCCACAGAGCTAGCGTGCAGTAGAGAGGGCGCTGGCGTGTGGGTCCCGGCCGGCAGGGGCAGCGCACGCAGGGATTCCCCAGTTGGGCCACGCGGCAGGGGGAAATATAACACGGGCCAGATTGAGGTATGGCGGCCCATGTAGCCTTTCTTTCTTTTTATCTTTTATCTTATTTTCTCTATTTCTAATTTCAAATTGGAATTCGAATTTTTAATCCAGATTTGTGTAAACTTATTCTCGAATCATATTGTGGAATTAAAAATACCAATTTTAGGATTCTAATTATATTATTTATATTTTTATACCATTTCCCTTCTTATTTTCGAAACCCAAAGTTTTAATTTAGGATTTATTTCAACCTTTAGAATTATTATTTTATTATCCTTACCCTATTATTTTATTTAATGCACAACATATCAAACTCCAACAAGATGCACCTTATTTTATTTTGGAATCATTTGTTTCGATTAATCCCTGTTGATTACATGTATGCTCTTTTCATGATGCAAATATGCCACATAGAATAAGGTTACCACCATATAATGCATTTATACAATTTTGAGTATTACAAATCCTACCCCCTTAAAAATAATCTCGTCCTCGAGATTTAGGAAGATCTAGGGAAAAGATGGGGAAAATCTATACGAAGTTCTTCTTCTCTTTCCCAGGTTGCTTCATCTTCTCCGTGGTGACTCCATTGAACTTTGCACATCTTTATAACCTTATTCCTCATGACACGAGTCAGTGTATCCAGAATCTTGATGGGGGTACTCAGCATAAGTCAGATCATCTTGAACACTAAGGTCTTCCATCGGTAGCTGCTCTTCAGGTGCCCTGAGGCATTTCTTCAGCTGAGATACATGAAAAACATCATGAACATCCGCAAGATGATCCGGTAACTCCAATTGATATGCCACCTCTCCCACTCGCTTTAAGATTAAGAAAGGTCCAATAAAGCGAGGGGACAACTTTCCTTTGACTTTGAATCTTCTCATACCCCGGAGTGGTGACACCTTCAAATAGACATAATCACCCTCCTTAAACTCTAGCAGTCTTCTCCGGGTATCAGCATAACTTTTCTGCCTGGATTGTGCAGTTCTCAAATTCTCCCTTATTTGCTGGACTTGCTCCTCTGCTTCTTGTATAATCTCAAGCCCAAACAACTGCCTTTCACCAGTTTGATCCCAATACAGTGGAGTCCTGCACTTTCTGCCATACAAAGCCTCAAAAGGTGACATCTTCAAACTGGCCTGGTAGCTATTATTATAGGAGAACTCCGCATAAGGCAAACTCTTGTCCCAGCTTCCACCATGTTTAAGAGCACAAGCTCTTAACATATCCTCTAGCACTTGGTTAGTCCTCTCAGTCTGCCCATCTGTTTGTGGATGGTAAGCCGAACTAAAATTCAATCTTGTATCCAAGGACTCGTGCAACTTCTTCCAATACCGAGAGGTAAACTGTGATCCCCGGTCGGACACAATCTTCTTTGGCACACCATGTAGGCATACAATTCGTGCCATGTACAACTCTGCTAACTTGGCTCCTGAATACGTGGTCTTCACTAGAATAAAGTGGGCTACTTTAGTTAGCCTGTCCACAATCACCCATATAGAATCATATCCAGCAGACGTGCGGGGTAATCCAACAATGAAGTCCATGCCAATCTCTTCCCATTTCCACTCAGGTATCTTCAGTGGATGCAGTAGTCCGGCTGGCCTCTGGTGTTCAGCCTTAACTCTTTGGCACACATCGCACATAGCCACATGTGCAGCCACATCTCTCTTCAATCCATACCACCAATATTTTTGCTTCAAATCCTGATACATCTTAGTACTCCCAGGGTGGATAGAATAAACTGAGTCATGTGCCTCCTTCAATATGGTTTCCCGAAGACTATCATTATCGGGAACACAGATCTGATTCTTGAACCATACCGTGCCTTTCTCATCCTCTGTGAATTCTGGGCCTCTACCCTCCGTTATCAGATCCTTGATCTCCTGGATTTTAGCATCACCAACCTGACCTCTTCGAATTTCTTGCTCCAAGGTAGGTTCCAATTCAATGGTAACTCCTTCCATATGTGTAACAATCCCCAGGTTGAGCCTCTCAAAATCTTTTGCTAATTCATCGGGTAGCTGGACAACAATAGCGAAATGAACGTGCTCCTTCCGACTCAAGGCATCTGCAACCAAATTTGCCTTGCCTGGGTGATAGTGAATCTCCAAATCATAATCCTTAATAAGCTCCAACCAACGGCATTGCCTAAGGTTGAGATCCTTCTGAGTGAATATGTACTTCAAACTCTTATGATCCGTGTATACTTGGCATTTAGTTCCCATAATGTAGTGTCTCCAAATCTTAAGTGCATGCACAACAGCTGCCAGTTCTAAATCATGAGTGGGGTAGTTCAATTCATGTTTCCGCAACTGACGAGACGCATAGGCGATCACATGTCCTTCTTGCATGAGCACACATCCCAGTCCTTGGCCACATGCATCATAATAAATGTCAAATCCCTTCTGCAGATCTGGCATAACCAACACTGGTGGCGACATCAACCTCTTCTTTAACTGATCAAAGCTTTCTTGGCACTTCTCATCCCACTTAAATTCTCTTCCTTTCTCCAAAAGTGAGGTCATAGGCTTGGCAATCTTAGAGAACCCTTCAATGAATCTTCGATAATATCCTGCGAGTCCCAAGAAACTCCGAATCTCAGTAACTATAGTGGGCACTCTCCACTCCATTATCTCCTTCACTTTAGCAGGATCCACTGCTATTCCTCCATTAGAAATGATATGTCCAAGGAATGGCACCTTGTCAATCCAAAACTCGCACTTGCTAAACTTGGCATAGAGTTGATTATCTCGTAGCTTCTATAACACCAACCTTAGATGTTCTTCATGATCACTTTCACTCTTAGAATAGATAAGAATATCGTCGATGAACACCACGACGAATCTGTCCAAATACTCCATAAACACTTTATTCATCAAATTCATAAAATAAGCTGGTGCATTGGTTAATCCAAAAGACATAACAGTAAACTCATATAATCCATATCGGGTTGAGAAAGCCGTCTTAGGGATATTCGATGGTCTAATCTTCATCTGATGGTATCCCGATCGGAGATCAATCTTCGAAAATACCTTGGCACCTCTCATCTGATCAAACATATCCTCAATACGGGGTAATGGATACTTGTTCTTCACAGTAACATCATTAAGTTATCTATAATCCACACACATCCGTTGCGATCCATCCTTCTTCTGCACAAACAACACCGGTGCTCCCCATGGTGAGGAACTCGGACGAACGTACCCAGCCTCTTGCAACTCTGTTAACTGTTTCTTAAGCTCCTTTAATTCTTCTACAGCCATCCTGTATGGTCATTTAGAAATAGGGGCAGTTCTAGGTAAAAGATCAATGACAAACTCAACTTCCCTATCTGGTGGCATCCCTGGTAACTCCTCTGGAAAGACATCCGGAAAATCTCTAACCACACGGATGTTGTCGCCAACAAACTCCTCAGGTATAAAGTATATAGCCCATTTGGAAGAGGTGGTTACTGCAATTTGAACTTGAAATGTTTCTCCTTGAGGGCTAGTGAGTTCTATAGTACCTCTACCACATGCTATAATGGTCTTTGCCTTTCTTAACCATGACATACCAAGGATCAGATCTATACTACTGGCCTCTAATATTATAGCAGTAGCTCCAAATTCCCTTCCCATGATTATTAATGTCAATCTACGTGTCATTTGATTTGCCTCAATAGGCCCTTTAGGTGTTGTTGGAGACTTGTTCTCAAATGCTATGAGTTAAGAACAAGACAACACATAAAATGTTAAATGTTAAAATCCTTCGTCCTTCGAAGCATTATTTCCCTTGGGATATAATGATTTCTAGACGAAGGTTATGAAAGACATACCTTCATCAGTATAACATACAAAACTGAAGAAGGAATCATATGAGATATAAAAGACAACATAAACAACAATGTATTATTATCAACTCATTTCTATTTTATTATTATGAAAAATAGAAATGATATCAAATTACAAATGTACCTTCGACTTGAAAGAAGGTAAAAGTACAAGCGTGACGCAAAAGCAAATGCCAAGTCAGCGTGAACAGTATGGGGGCACTGTTCATCTATTTATAGGCACGGGACGCAGCCCATGTAAAATTACACTCATGTCCTTTACATTTGCTGGTGACTCTATAGTAATTCATCAAGGTCTGAATAGTCTTTTCCCTTTTAAGTCGGTTCCCTTTTCTGATATCACTCCGAAGGTCCCCTACGCATAGCTTCGGCTCTGCGCCAACCTTTGCATTCTTTGTACTTCTTCACCCTGTGGTTCTGATCCAAGCCCGAAGGTACCTGTTCATGCATCGTACTCCAGAAACATTGTTAAATCATGTTTTTGAGGACCTTCGGAAGACGAAGGCCCCCCAATAGTAGCCCATCGCAAGGTTAATTTGTTAGAATAACGAATTCAGATTGCGATATGGATGAAGGCCCTAAGCTGAAGGTCCGAAAAAACACCTTCCCTTTGCTAGAATAGCAACAGTCAATGACAGTCGAGGCCCTCCAACTTGGAGCGCGCTGGGTGTATAAATAGGAACTCACCCCGAGCACATTTGATACGCCTACTTTGCTTTGCTTGATTTTTTAGCTCTTGCTTTCCATTAGTTACTTTGTTTCTTAAGTTTTCTGAGCTTCTGAGCTTCGGATTTGAAAGACATATTTTTGTCAGTTCGGAAGATAAAATGTCTGAAGATAAGAAGACAGTTCCTGAAGTGAAGCTAACCGAAGAGGAGAAGCTTCTTAAGGAAAAAACCGCTGGATTTATCGAGTCAATTGCAAAGACCAACACCGAAAAGATTACAAAAGAAATTCTAGAAGGCTTATCTGAAGATACCGGTGACAGCGATAGTTATGATGTGAAAAGTGGGGGCGAAGACTCCGAAGATCGGCCCTGGCGACCAAGTCACACAGTCTTCGGAAAATCAACTATTAGGCAAAGTCATCTTGATAACATGAGAGGAAGGTATTTTCGAGACATATCCATCATGAGGGCTGACAACGGAGACAAGACTGCTCCTGCTCCTGAAGAGAATGAAGTCATAATCTATCGAAGCTTCTTCAAGGCTGGGCTTCGATTCCCCCTAAGCAGTTTTGTGGTTGAAGTTTTAAAGATATACCAGATTTTTCTTCACCAGATTACTCTCGAAGCCATCATAAGAATGGGAATCTTCGTATGGGCTGTGAGGAGTCAAGGTTTAGAGCCAAGTGCAAAATGTTTCTGCAACATGCATGAACTTTCGTATGAGACGAAGGCCTAGGGTAAGGAACAGTATCATAACAATTTTGGTTGCTATAGCTTCGTTTCTCGCTCAGGCTCAAGTTTCCCAGTGCCAACATTTCGGAAAAAATGGCCCGGAGACTGATGAAAGAATGGTTCTATGTGAAGAATGATTTAAAAGCGAGAGAAGATATTAAAGATATCATTATGCGCCCCATCTGGTCCCGCTTCGGCCTTCAGAAACCGAAGGTAGAGATTGATGAAGCAGCCGAAGGATGCCGAAGGGCCTTTGGCATAGTTTGTTCTTTCATCGGGACAAGGGACTTAGTCCAAGAGCACGTGGCCTACAGGATATGGCCATTGGTAGCCAACTGGGAGATGCCAAAAGAAACCATCAGCAAGCCCCACGAAGGTGGTTTGATTCGACTGAAATATACCTTCAGGTTTAGAGACCAGTTTATCGAGCCAGACGATGACTGGCTGAAGTGTATCGAAGCTACAAGTGATGAACTGCTTGGGCCGTACTCCAGAGCGGAAGATAATGCGTTATCTGCGACCTTCGGAAGCCGGAAAAAGAAAAGACTAAATAGAGTTTTTGATGCTATTGGGTTCATGTACCCTGACTACCGCTACCCGTCACGAGGGCAGAAAAGAAGAAGTGCAACTTCCGGGAAAGATGATGCTTCAGCTGCTCCAAGCGAGCCCGCACCGAAGAGGAAAAAGGTGAAGGTTCTTACTCACCGATCGCGCTATATTGAACCGGCCACAGTGCCTGAATTTGGTGGTGAGACCTCTTCGGCTACTGAAGCCAAAGAACCTGCGCTTACACAGAGGATTGAAGAGGTGGCTGCAAAGCCGAAGACATCCTTGACCAAATTAGCTGAGCCGAAGGTCGAAGGAACAAAGATATTAGAAGCTACAAGCCCTTCAGCAGAAGTGATAGTGCCGAAGGCATAAAAAGGTCTTACAGCGACCCCCAAGAGGAAAAGAATGGTCAACGTACTAGATGTGCTGGAGATGATAAAGACATCAAGCTCTACTCCAAGGAAAATTGTCGAAGCTCCAAAGCCGCAGACTGAGACAAAACTAACCGAAGCCAAAGCTGCAAAGAGCCAGGTCAAAACCGAAGCTGGGCCTTCAGAGCCCGCCAAGGAGAAATCCTTGGAAACTGGAGAACAAGAAACAGAAAAAGAAGCTGCAGAACAAATTCTGCCTGAAAAATTGCCACTCCTACTCCCGAAGCATCTTCCGAAGTTCTTGATTATATTGTACGACACGCTTCGGGAAAAAGGTTGTCTGAAGAAGAAAAACGAGAAGCTCAATACTATGCCCAGAAACTGAAATATTCAAAGGGGGCATTGGTATTCAACGGCAACGGAGAAGAAGATTTCTTATATTGTCTCCCAAACAACAAGGAGATTTCTGTCTGCCGGGAGATGAGCAGAAGCTTCGGATTCCCGACACTGGAAGTCGGGCTTTCGGCACTATCGAAAGATGAATTGGCGGATAGCTTAGCATATAATAGTTTAAAGGTGTGAGAATAAAAAAAATTGTACTTAAAAACTAAAATTTTTGTTTATTTGCTTATGCTTAATACCGCACTTCTTTTGCAGGGCCTCGTTCTTAGCAATGCCCTCAGGCCGTAGAAAAATGCCGAAGACGAAGGATGCACTATAGCTCTAAACAACCTTCGTTCCGAAGTAATTGAACTAAGGAACGAAGGTCTTGAAAAAGATAAAATATTAAATTCATTAGTGAGCAAAATAAAAGAAGACGAAGCTACTTCCAAAGCCCAAGCTGAAGCCCAGAAATGTGAAATTGAGGACCTTCAGAAACAGCTCGCTGAAGCAAAATTAAAATGCGCTGTTGCCGAAGCTGAACGAGATGCCAGTGATTACTGGAAAAATTACTAGGAAAAAACAGTTGTAGAACTCTGCTCTTCAAAAGAAAGATGTTATGAAAAATCTATAGAATATGTGGAAAAGATAAAAACTAGTTTCGCCAATGTTGGCGCATATTCAAGTGAAGACAGCTTTGTACGGGGCGATCCCGAAGGGCCGATTGAGTGGATCAGCAGCGAGGCCGAAGCCTTTGAGGAGATTTTAAATGGCCGTGGGGACGTCTGCGCCTTCTCAGGTGCTAGGGGAGTTGCAGCTATTTTGGAGAAGTCAGGTTGCGATCATGTGAAAGCTTTGGCCCAGGCCGAAGCTACTTTATCTATTGATGACACGAAGGACCCCTCGGCCGAAGAGAGCTTAGTTGGTGGAAAATTCTTTACTGACATCTGGGAAAATGGCAGCCGAGGGATGGCCCACGAGATAATAAAAAAGAGCGAAAAAGATACTCATGATGCAAGGGAAGCAACGAAGGCAGCTGAAAAAGCTGCGGAACTCGAAAGGCGGATAGGTATTGCTTAATAGCTTTTAACTTTATTTTTTTATTTTTGTGACTTCGAATTTATTTACGTTTTCTACCGCAGCTGAACTATCTCCTCCCCTAGAGCCCTTCGAGTCATTGGTCGAGCCAGAGGCGAAGGAATCAGCAGAAATCATTAATATGGCCGAAAGTATTTTGGATGAAGTCGTTACTCAACTGCTGACCGAAGCTGCAGACGAAGTTTTGAAGGAAGAATAATAGATATTGTAAAAACATTGCTAGAATATTACTGTAACATTTGCTGGTCTATGCTTGTAATATTTGGTGCTCATGAACTTTTAATGTAATGTATAAATGGCTTTGTAATTCATTTCTTTGTGATGCATGAAACTTTTATTGTACATACCGTTTTTGAGCCTTCGGCGAAAAAAACACCTTCCCTTCTTTTCATGCTTCGTAAAGAAGAGTTTTTATGCTTCGTGAAAAATCCTCCAATCGTCGCAGAAACATTAATGCTTTGTCAACAATAAACTTTTTCCTCCACTTCAGAGCTGATAAAGCTGTATCTCTTCGAAACTTATTTTGTGCCTTAGCACAATTTCACTTTTTCGAAGCATTCTCCGAAGGTCAACATTGTATCCCCTTCTTGTGCCATTGATGTAATATGATGTATGATGTTATGTTATGCGAATGATGTGATGATATTATGCTATGCAAAATGATGTTTGTGCCGAAGCTACACACACATCCCCACAGCAGGATACACAATCTCTTTGCCGTTTATTTTTCGGCTTCACCGCTTATTTTTCGGTGTATCAGCGTTGACTTTTTGCTGTAAGTTCTGCATTCCCTTAGGAACATCTTTTGAACTTCTTCGCCTTCTATTTCGGCGGTATTCGCGTTGACTTTTCGCGCTTCGCCTTATATTTCGGCGGAATCAGCGTTGACTTTTCGCTTAAAGCTCTGCATTCCCTTTGGAACGACTTTTGAGCAGAAAACTTACGCTGCGCTCCCTCAGGAACGACTTTTTGTAACTTTAGCAAACTTACGCTGCGTTCCTTAGAACGACTTTTTATTGCTTCGGTACAACTTGCAATGTTATTTTGAACCCCGCGTTCCCTTAAGGACAACTTTTTGTGCTTCACCGATTTTTTGAGCTTCGTGAGTCTGTGAAGAAGGTATATTATATTATGACAATAACGAAGCTATTACAAGAATTTAAAAACAACAAAAGAACTAAGCTTTCAATGATTGTTCCTTATCAAGAAAGAAAATGATGACGAATGCAAAAACTGTTTCAGGGGTAGGATATCTCCTTAGTAGATATGCTTTGATTCTGGCACAGTACTATTGACCGTGCGAGCTTCGGACTCCTCCCTGAAGTCTCGCTGCTGGTGAGTATGCTGGCTCCCTTCTGGCTGCTGGCCTCGGGAATATGCGGGTTGCATTGGGGTGGAGGTGGAGGCTGTTGCTGAGATGCCTGTGGTTGGCTAGCCGAAGCAACAGACGCTGTAGGATGGTTACCTACGTACTCTGGTATGTAGGGTGAGTGATACGAAGCAGTATGCATGACCTACTTCGGCTGGTTCTGCTGAGGTGCAGGTTCTGCTATTTCCTTCTATTTCTGAATGGTGACATGGCACATCCTTGTAGTATGGCCCTTGTCCTCACCGCAGAATAGGCAATAAATTTTCCTGGGTTGATCCCCAAACCTTCCTCTGAAGCCCCTGGCGCCTCTGCCCCTTGGAGCTGGTGGCCGAAGATAGCTTTGCTGCTGCCCCGAAGCTTGCGAGGAATATTGTGGCCTCTGTTGCTGACTTCCTCTGTCGTCATTCTGGGTGGAGTGAATTGATCTGATGTGCCTTGGGTGGATTCTCCCTCCGAAGCCCCTGGTCATCTCGGAGAACCTGTAGGCTTCCTCCCTTCTTTGACGAAAGTCATTATCAGCGTGGATGTATTCATCCATCTTTTGAAGCAATTTCTCCAGGGTCTGAGCGGGTTTCCTGGCGAAGTATTGGGCCGTAGGTCCTGGCCGAAGCCCCTTGATCATGGCCTCAATGACAATTTCATTGGGCACTGTTGGCGCTTGTGCCCTCAGACGCAAGAACCTTCGGACATACGCCTGGAGGTATTCCTCATGATCTTGCGTGCACTGGAACAAAGCCTGAGCAGTAACCGGCTTCGTCTGAAACCCTTGGAAACTGGTGATTAGCATGTCCTTCAGCTTCTGCCATGATGTGATTGTTCCTGGCCGAAGAGAGGAGTACTAGCTTTGCACAACATTCTTGACTGCCATGACAAAAGATTTCGCCATGACTGCGGTATTGCCTCCATATGAAGATATGGTTGCTTCGTAGCTCATCAGAAACTGCTTCGGATCTGAGTGCCCGTCATACATGGGGAGCTAGGGTGGCTTGTAAGATAGGGGCCAAGGTGTAGCCTGCAGTTCTGCTGACAGAGGAGAAGCATCATCAAAAGCAAAATTTCCATGATGGAAAACCTCGTACCATTCATCCTCGTTGAAGAAGCCTTCTTGATGAAGCTCCCTATGTTGAGGCCTTCGCTCTTGCTCATCTTGAGCAAGATGGCGTACTTCTTCAGTAGCTTCGTCAATCTGCCTCTGAAGGTCGGCTAGTCGAGCCATCTTCTCCTTCTTCCTTTGTACTTGTTGATGAAGCATCTCCATATTCCTGATTTCTTGGTCCAACTCGTCCTCCTGGGGTGTTGGACTAGTGGCCTTCCTCTTCTGGCTTCGGGCCTCTCGAAGAGAAAAGGTCTCCTGGTTTGGGTCCAGCGGCTGCAGAGCGACAGCCCCTATCGCTGAAGCTTTCTTCGGTGGCATGACGAAGGTCAATGCTTACCAAAGGTGGTCGAAAAGAGTTCACCGGAGGTGGGCGCCAATGTTGGAGACTTGTTCTCAAATGCTATGAGTTAAGAACAAGACAACACAGAAAATATTAAATGTTAAAATCCTTCGTCCTTCGAAGCATTATTTCCCTTGGGATATAATGATTTCCGGACGAAGGTTATGAAAGACATACCTTCATCAATATAACATACAAAACTGAAGAAGGAATCATATGAGATATAAAAGACAACATAAACAACAATGTATTATTATCAACTCATTTCTATTTTATTATTATGAAAAATAGAAATGATATCAAATTACAAATGTACCTTCGACTTGAAAGAAGGTAAAAGTACAAGCGTGACGCAAAAGCAAATGCTAAGTCAGCGTGAACAGTACAGGGGCACTATTCATCTATTTATAGGCACGGGACGTAGCCCATGTAAAATTACACTCATGTCCTTTACATTTGCTGATGACTCTATAGTAATTCATCAAGGTTTGAATAGCCTTTTCCCTTTTAAGTCGGTTCCCTTTTCTGATATCACGCCGAAGGTCCCCTACGCATAGCTTCAGCTCTGCGCCAACCTTCGCATTCTTTGTACTTCTTCATCCTGTGGTTCTGATCCAAGCCCGAAGGTACCTGTTCATGCATCGTACTCCAGAAACATTGTTAAATCATGTTTTTGAGGACCTTCGAAAGACGAAGGCCCCCAACAGGTGTGATTACTATCATTGGTTTTCTCATATTTAGCAGGGGTATCTCATTGGTATTAGCATATCGAGCAGACATGAATGAATGTGTAGCACCAGAATCAAATAGTATTGTTGCAGGAATTGCATTAATGTAAAACATACCGAGTACGATGTCAGCACCATCAGGAGTAGCATCAACGCTGACTTGATTCACCCTGGCTATAGAATATCCCTTGCCAGGAGTCTGTTGCTTATTCTTAGCTGGTGTACCAGAATTCTCCATAGGATAAGCATTAGCATAGTGCCCAATCTGACTGCACTTGAAGCATGTAGGGCTGGTCTTCTGTCCTGTAGGCCTCGTCGGGGTGCCAGTGGGAGTAGCCTGACGAGTAGGAGGTGTACGTGGAGACCCCTATGGAGCGTACTGAGTTGGGCATGGTCCTCCTGGTCGAGTCGGTGTACCCTGTGGCGAAACGTAGCGGGGACGAACACTGCTACTACCCTGTCCCTGCGAGATAGCCTTCCTCTTCGATTCTCCTAGTTGAACACGCTTGTGTTCAATAGCAAGAGCCTTATCCAGCAGCCTCTAAAATGATGGAAATGTGTGTGCAACCAGTGCATACTGTAGGGGTCCATTAAGTCCTTCAATAAAATGCTCTGCTTTCTCTCATCCTCAGCAACTTCCTTTGGAGCATATCTCGACAGCTGAATAAATTTATCTATGTACTCGCTGACCGACATGTTGCCTTGCTTTAATGACAGAAACTCCTTCTTCTTGATCTTTATCAATCCAGCTGGAATGTGGTAGTTTCTGAACTGCGTACTGAATTCCGCACAAGTAATAGTGTCAGCAGCATCATGGGCAGTAGTATAAGAATCCCACCAGTCAGCACCAGGACCTGTCAGACACCAGAGGCATAAAGAACTTTCTCCCGGTCTGAGCATTGGGTGATGTTGAGCATCTTCTCAATTGACTTCAACCAATCATCTGCATCAAGTGGATCTGGCGAACTGGCGAAGGTCGGTGGCTTATGACTCATAAATTCATGGTGCTTATCACGAGGTGGAACTGGTGGTGGTGGTGGAGGCAATGACACTTGTTGTTGTTGCTGCTGTTGCTGTTGTTGTTGAAATTGCTGCTATAACTGCTGTTGCGCCCTTCTCTCCTGGCGTATCTCTTCTCGTTCCTGGCGCAACTCCTGGCATATCTCTTCTCTTTCCTGGCGCATCTCCTGGCGTTCCTGCTGCATCTGAGCCCGCATATCTGCCATGGTGTCCGCCATTTGCTGCATCATCCTCATCTGAGCTGCAATCAGTGGGTCAAATCCGCCTGGTGGAGGATTAGGAGGATTCATCTCTGCTGGCTGTGGCTGGGGTTATCTATATATCCACTGAGTGTATCGATTAGGAGGCAAATCAATTCCACCACCCCTCCTGGTATTGACCATCTGAGTTAGATACATATGGTAGGAGAGAGTATTAGACAAGGCAGTAATTACGAATCATGTTACTTTGGGGGATTTATTAGCTAAGCAGATTAATGTTTTACCTACCATAGCTAATTCATTACCCTATGGTGGCACATGCTAAGATATCCATATATAATATCTCAATCAATCAAAGAAGCAAATCAGACATTTATCATCAGAACAATCAAACAACATTTTTTTAAAATATAGAAAATAGTTTTGGTTTGGTCTTAGGCCTCCTATCTCTTAAAAATGTCATAGGGGTAAGGATTCCAAGGGGTGAAATCCATCTTTTTGTGACACCCCCGGTGTCTATTTCATGTTACGTCGGGAGATTTATCCTAATCTCGGATGCTCAGTGAAAATTTCTATTTCTCGCTCGTGTATGTCTCTGATTATCTAGACTATCCATACACATTTCACCAAATCCGAAATTATTCAGTCTCACAGAAGGCCGAATTTGGAGCCTGTTAAAACTTTTAACTCTCGGCACAAATACGAACTCGATAATCCATCTCGATTGATAAATCTCATCTGAAGCTCGTTTAATCAAACGCTCGACAGCTGCTAGTCGAGCTGTGTCCGACTCCGATTTCTCGATGTTCGATCTATGTCCAAAAAATTAATCCGACTCCGTACTCTCAAATGGAATGCTCAATATGTTGTCCTCTAATCAATTTTATCCGACTCGGCTAAATATCCCATGTTCGAACCGAACTCAAAACCCCGTATCGACAGCGATTTTAAAATGCCACGATTCACCTTCTCCGACTAAAAATTCGAAAGTCGGTCGTATCCTGAGACGATTTATTTTTGAATCATGCATAGGGAATTATTTTCGAGCGAAATCAAATCAGACTCTCGGCCGAATTAATCGCTCAATTTTCTGTTCGTCCGAACTCTAGTTCACTCTGTTTTGCGTACAAACGAATTCCGCAGAAGCATTTTTACTCTGTAAAATATTTAGCGCGACCCGAGTATGTGTTTTGGGCCAAGCCCATTCCAGCCCGGCCCATTTGGCCTATGAGAAAACCCTAACCCTAGGGCTGCTTCTATAAATAGAGGTGCTCACTTGGAAATTTTCCATTCCCACCCCTCTAATTCCCCTAGCCGCCATTTTCTTCTCTCCCTGGCTTTTCCCCCACGCGCAACACCTTCTTCCCCAGCGCGCAGGGAGCTCAGCTCCACGCTCCCTGTCCATGGCGTCCATCCCTTCCTCCAGCCGACGCTCCTACCATGGACGCCCAGCCCCACCCCCACGGCGTCCTCCATTTTTTCCCCCACCATTTCTTCCTCTCTGTTCTCCCCATGGCAGCGCAGGAAGCAAGACCCGCAGCCATGGCGCCCAGAAAATCTTGCAGCCGAGCTCCCCCAACCGACTGTCTTTTCTCCCAGCGCCTCCCTCCACTCGCCCCCCCTCGACGCAGCACCCCAGCGAGGTGGTCGACGCCGGCCTTTTTTTCCTCCCTGTGTCCCTTGCCGCAGGAGCAGGAGCTCTTCTCTCCCCCAGCCGAGCCCCCAAGCAGCGCCCTCCCTGCTCCATGGCTCAAGCCCGAGCTCACCCCCTGGCATTTGGATCCCTGGAACGCAGCAGCTCTACCCTCTCTCCCATGGTTGTCCAGCCCCCTGCTCCAAGGGCGTGAGCACGCAGGGATCTGCTCGACGCCGCAGCGCCTAGCCATGGTGGCTGTAGGCCGAGCCCCTCTCCCACAGACAGCCCCAACCTCCTCCTCTCTTCCCCACAAAACAGCAGACCCTATGCCGATCTTGTTTCGTCTCGCTGCGACCGCTGCGCGCATGCCAAGTGTTCGACATAATGTCGAGGGAGATGTGTTGTTACAGCATGTCGTGATGCCGCCGTGTGTTCACTGTTTTTGCGCAGCCCCGTCGTCGTCGTCGTTCACCCCGGTGAGACCGCGACGCTCCTTGTTCGATTCCGCACCGACGTTATTTTCCTATGATTAATTATGTATGTGTGCTGCTTTGTTTTATTTTTGTGGAGGAGAGAAACCCCGTGTTCTGCGAAGAGAAGGCAAGCCGCTCAACGCTCGTCGACGTGCGGAGCTATGCACAAATCAAATCGCCAACGATCTTATAAACACCGATTGGGTTTGTTTATGGTGAGCCGATGCATGTCGCTCTCGATTGACTTGATTAATAAATTATATAGATGTGGTTGAAATGTTTTGGCGGTAGGTCGTAATACGGTCGTGCTCATGATTTCGAGTTAGAGATTGGTGGTTGTCGATTCGTATAAATTGGTCGATGTGGTGCGTGTTTAAAAATTGTATTGGTATGGATTGAAGTTTGTGGCGAAAGAAAAAGAAGTAGAAAAGAACTCGGATGTTTTTACGTTTCGATAGGAAGATGTGTGACGTGTTGTTTGATGCGAAGGATAGGTTTTACTATTTTAAACGGTTAGTCGGCCGACTCGATCAGTAAAGCTAAAGTTGATTATGCGATTAAGATGAGGTGACGACATGCCGTAGTAGTCGTTGCCTTCTCTATGTTTTCGAGTCGGATAAATACCATAGGCAATTAATTGTTGATACCCAAAGATTGTTAGAAACAAGTAGTCGTGCTCTACCTATTACGTCAAAGGAAATATGGTGTGTTGATTAATTGGGAGCTAAGTGACCTAATATAGAAAAGTAGTTAAGAAAACTAATCGAATTCCTTTTAGCTATATTTTAAGTTAAGATGTCTAAAATGGTGAAACTAGTTTTCTTGGTCTCATGGTGTTATGATTGAGAAAAATATGAACTTGTGTATGAATTACTATTTTTTCATGCTGTGTTAGCCAACTCTTGTTAAATAGAGGAATTCAATTGCGTTAAGTAATTGTTATATGTAGGTGTTTCCAGTACTTCAAGTGGTTGCAAGTTAATTAGTAGACTCTCTATGTGACGCTAGATGTTTAGGTAGAATTCTGAAATTTATGGTGCCCAAATTGCCGAGTTAGAGGTTAATTCAATCAATGCCGATTAAGTGGTTGAAAATAACTAGTAAAGAAGTTGTAGATGTAAAACTGGAAACTAGTATGCATATGTCCTTGTATGATGTTGTGGTACCTTGATGACATTAAAATGATCATGTGTCGCGAGAGGTAAAGAGTTTAGAATTAACTTATCGTCACATGCTAATTTACATTATTAAAGTGTCTCTTTCATGGTAACCAACTTACATAACATAAGCATGTGATAGTTGTGTTCGATAACCAAATCATTGCAATTTGGAAATGAGAAATTGTAGTAACTGTCCCTGATTGTGCTTGATGATTGAGTTAAGTGTCCTTGTGCTTGCAAGCTGAAAAATTCTTGCATGTATAGTTTTGGTTGTACAATTAATCTAGTAAAGCAAAATATGTTTTCTGTAAATATATTCCATATACAAGTTGCAGCTAACTTATACATCTAGCTTGTCCTAAAATTTCATGATTTAGGATTAATGGTCTAGAAGTTGTGCTTTTCACAAGGCCATCACCTGAATCTGTCGAATTTCTGAACAGATTTCAGAGATTGCAATGGTTGCTTAAGTTAATGTTGAAATCTGTTATTGATGTTCACAAGAAAGTTGTAGAAAACTCTATCATCTTGCTGGTGTTAAAATTTGACAGTTATAGGTCTGATAGTTTAGGAATTATGCTTTTTACAAATTCAGTAACTGAATTTGTCCAAATTCTGTACAGATTTCAGAAACTGTATTGTTTGCTTAATTTAATGTTACAATAAGTTCATGGTCGTTATAAAAAAAGTTGTAGATGCTTTTCTTATCTTGCTTGTGTTAAAATTTCATAACCACAGGCCTGACAGATTAGGAGTTATGAATTTTACAAACTGGTTGCTGTATTCTGTCCATTAACAGAACAGATTTCGAAAACTGAATTGTTTGATTCAGTTCAGCTTAGAATCAATTCTTGATGATTATAAAAGTATGTAGTGCTTTTGCCAAGCTTTCCAAAAAAGTCTTGGATCACTCTTTTTGGTGGTCTGAAGCTTAAGTTATGAATGTTTCAAATATGAAGACTGAATCTGTCCAGTTCTGGACAGCAAAGTATTTTAGTGATGTTTATCCTTAGTTAAATATTGAATCACCTTGGGATGTTTATAAATAATTTGTAGAACATTTAATTAGCTTTCCATAAAGTCTAGGATCACTTTGTTTGGATGTCTGAATCTTTAGTTGTGAATTTTTGAAGCTGCAAGTCTGAATCTGTCCAAATCTGGACAGAGCTGCTGTGTTTGCACAATTCGACTTTGCTAAGAGTCAAATCATATTGAGATGATAATACCAAAGTTGTAGAGCATTTTCCAGGCTTTCCAAAAAGTATTTGTTCACTATTTTTAGATTAATAATCGAAGAGTTATGATTAAAACAAGTACTGCTGTGTTGCTGTCCCAGAAATTTGCAAGTGCGCAGTTGAATGTTTAGTTCACCTTTTGGCTAAAAATGGTTGGTTAGCACTAAATTAATATAGACTTGTGATGGCTAAATTTATGTTAACATGTACTCCAGGATTAATGTGCTTGCTTGCTGTAGTTGGTTGTGGATAGAAGTTCCGTAGTTATTGATGCCTATGTCCTGTTTAAATTTACGTTGTCTTGGTTGCTCTTGTGTGGTCAATAGGAGGACCAGCGAATGATTAAAGTGAACGTGGTAAATGCGTACTTGTGATATCGTACTTGTGTTGCGTAAATAAATAAAATGTGGTCGTCTTGTTAATGGTGTTAATGATGAATGCCGATAACGTACGAATAGCTAACGCTAATGTGTGTGGTTGCTTGTGATGTCTCGCTACTTAGTGTTTAATTCGCTAGTGTGTACTTAAAGTATCTTGTGCTATTCCATTATATTCATACATATGCATATTGCATCTCATTTAGGACCGAGAGATGGTGATCGTGCAAGTGATGTGGTGCCAACCACAAGATGCAGATGATGGACAACCTAAGGATGGACATAACCAGTATTTGCTCGCCAAGCGAGTACCTCCCCAAAGCAAACACTATCTAAGTGTTAAATTAAAGGCAAGCCTCGGTTTTATGCATAACCGTTTATATATGCTATTTTACCGCACTTAATGTTTGTAGGCTTGTACTGTGCACTTAAGTGTAGGAGTTGACTGAAACCCTAGTTGCATGAACTTAGGATCCCTTTTGAGATGGATACTAGTATGCTAGGTCGAGTAGCTCCTTACTAATTAGGGATCTCGGTAGAAGTCGAGTGATTTTTCCAGCACTCGCGCGAGGTCAGGAATTGGTTGTATCCATTTTTGATATATCGAAATGATGATAGTCTGTGGACAACGGTCCATGGGGATGCGTTGTCTACAAGACGGAAATTGGAATAAGGATTAAGGTGTGGTATCGGCTGTCAAGCGTTTGAATGTACTAAGCACATGCCGAGAAATATGGTAAATCGATAAGCCTAGTACCTGAGTGAACCTGGCAGTGGACATATCCCCTCACGCGACCTGAGACGTGGTCTCCCATTCCGGTTATGGTGGGTACAAGTGCGGTCACTGCACGACGGCACTCGGGGTCAGTGAGGCATTGTACGCCAAGGCGGTGAGCCCTGATCTACTGACGGGGAATCGATGGGGACGGTTGATATGTGTGGGGACGGAGTGCCTCGCCATGTCGTGTGTTTAGGTTTACCTTGCAAGGTTTAAAAACTCGATTCGAATCATCTGCTTCTCGCAGCTAATGAGACTGCTTGATCCATGCTGCTACATTGAGTAACAAGTGGAAATGTGTTGATTTAGCCAAAGATGTTGATTGATAAAATGTTTGATACCATGTATGCATAGCTAGGTAATCATCTAGTTAAAAAGGATCATACTAAAACTTGAAAAGCTAAAACTTGATTTTAGACTCAGCTAGTGCTTTTAGCAAACCAAACCTGTAATACTCCAAGTTGTATACCAAGAATAATAGAGAGTTATTCTCAATTTTGTATGTCTCATTTGCATCATAAAAAGAGCATACACAAAATTTAGAGTTTAATTCCAACAAATGATAAAAAAATTGCATCATGTTGGAGTTTTATTGTTTGTGCATTAAATAAAATAATAATGTTAATAATAATAATAAAACAATGATTCTAAAGGTCGAATTGATCCCTAAATTAAAATTTAGGGGTTTGAAAATAAGAAGAATAGGAATGACATAGAAATATAAAAATATAAATATCCTTAGGCTTACTACTTTTAACTATACAAACATAGTGTAAATGTGGCCACAAAGTTCGAATTTAAAACTTGAATCCAAATTGGATTAGAAAATGGAGAAAAAGAAATGATATGGAAATGTAAATAATATATATATAAATACATAATTATGTTTCTAAAGTTGATACTTCTAATATCCCATTATGATTTGAAGATAATTTGGCACAATATTTGAATTTAAATCTGAATTGTAAATGAATTGGGAAATAGAGAAAAGGAAAAGAGAGAAGAAAAAAAAAAGAGAAAAAGACTAAACACAACATGGGCTGACCGACCCCCCTATTCGGCCCACCTACGTTCTCGCGCTCGCTGGCCCATCGCGCGCCTTGGCTCACTGGTGGGCGGGACCCTCTCGTCAGCCGCTCACCGCAACCGCTGCGCGACCAGGCCATCACGCTGCGCAGTGGGCCCCACGCCTCCCGGTCGTCGTCTCCGCGATACGCGCGGCGCTTCTGCCGATCTCCAGTGGCAACAGCCTCCCTGTACCTGCCGCGCGCGGACCAGTAGACCCGGCTCCTCCTAAACCGCCCCATAAGAATCACAGTCGCGGCCTCCTCCTTTGCTCCTACCTCCTTTCCCCATTGCCAGTGCCCAACGAACCCAGCTGCCATTGTCGCCGATAGGTGTGAGGAGCGGAGAATAGCGTTGCGACGAGGGTCGGTGTCCGAAAAGTGTTGCATGAACTCCACCGAAGCACGCTGGGAAGTTTTCAAGCCTCGTTGGGGTGAAACGTTGACCGAACTTCGGGGAATTCCTCGCCGTGGCCGAAGACTCTCGGTTGGACCGCCGAGCGTCGTGGGCAGAGCTTCTTCGCGGGCGATTCTCGGTAAGCAATCCACCAAGAGCTTCGTGCTTGTTCTCGCTTCGTGTAGCTGTTTCGGTAGGGACGATTCGAGCTTTGGCGCAGTAGGAATTGCTCGCCGGATACCTTAGCGCCGCCGTGGGGGGGAAATTTGGTGGGTTCTCGTCGCCGGTGTGGGTTCTGAGTAAGGCAGGTCCCCGTGCGCCGTTGATTTGGGCAGTAACAGCTAGGATTAGAACCCCGAATCCCCTTTCGCGTGAGTAAACCGTAGCCGTCGAATTCGATCGGGTGTATCTCAGTGACTCTGGCTTAATAAAATCTGAACCGTTCCTTTCAAATCGTGTGGCCCGTGTTGCTTACCGGTTCATGTGGCTGCCGATCTAATCCAGGCGCTCGGTTCGTGATCCAGCGGCTGAAAACACAGGATACCCCTTCGCCGTGTCGCATTTGTTAAAAAGACCCTGTGTTTTATAGAAACCAACCCGCAGTCCACCTTGTATAGTGCACTGAGTCTTAGAAATTCTTTCGCGAAAGCCCCTGCTGTTTTCAGTATTTGAGGCCCCGTCCAGAGAGTTATAAAATCAAGAAAATGAATTAGAAAATGAGTTTTTAATATAAAAACAATTCATATAAGTTGTATAATTCGTAGAAAATTCATTTTAGCTCCAAATTGAACCATTCCAGTTTCTAAAATTTTGCAATAATATTCTTCATCATTTAGTGCCTCTGTTTTGGCATGAAAGGCTCATTTAAATTTATCTAATACTTAATCTTGTATTAAATACATAAAAGCTACAGAAATTCATAACTTGAAATATATAACTCCAAATTTAATGATTCCAGTTCCTGTGATCATATTTTAATGTCTAGTTTATTACTGTATATTCTATTTGCATGTTTGATGTGATGTTAATTTATGCTATGCCATGTATGTATTGTATTGATGCGAGTAGACGAGCAGCCCACTGTGGAACCTGAGCTTCAACAAGTTGAAGTAGCTGAGCAGGAGCTCGTGGAAGGCAAGTTGTGCCCTTGATCACTTCTTTTACCCATTCATGTTCTTATTAATCATAATGATCTGCATAGGTAAATTTTGATGGGACCCAATAGGATACCCTAGATTTTGACTATCTTTATACCTTGCTTCACCACTGGTTTTACTACTAAAGTTTTGGGTAGTACATGCTATTGCTTTATGTGGATTTGGGTATAGAGATATTCATCACTCATTGTTATACTACTTATTGTTATCTGTTTTATTCATCCTTGTTCATGTTAAGATCATTATGTTAATGGGAACATGGAGAACCACCCGGGAAAACAGTGCTACCACAAGGGTTTAATGGGACGCCCTTGGCTGATTAACTAGGAAAGCTAGGGGAGGGCTACCTTACCCAAAAGGGGCAAGGGCAGTAGGGGAGTGGTCAGTGTAGGGAGGTCCCTGGTTGATTTTGCTGCGATGGCGGTCAGCCAGGAACCCTGCACTGGATCTTCCTATAAACTGTAGCGGGTAGTCTAAAGCTAGTGGAACTTTGTAAAGGCCTCGTAGTGTTACCCTGCCTCGCCTCCTCGGTAGAGGTGTATGGGATTGGCCATCTCTTGGCAGATGGGTAACATGACTTGTGGGTAAAGATGCGCAACCTCTGCAGAGTGTAAAACTAGTATACTAGCCGTGCTCACGGTCAGGAGCGGCTCGGACACTCACATGATTAATTTATGGAACTTAAACTTAATCTGTCATTTCATTGCATTTGGGATTATTTTACTATTACTGTTCTTTATTATTATTAAGGTTTGGTATTTACTTACACTTAGTAACTGCTAATAAAATTTTGACCAACTTATAAAAGCAATGCTCAGCTTCAGCCTTTATGTCATTGATCAGCCTTACACTTCATGAACTCCCACCTTTGGTGAGTTCATGCCACATTATTCCCCACGACTTGTTGAGCTATGATCGTATGTGAGCTCACTCTTGCTGTCTCACCCCCCCCCCACAGGAGAAGAACAGGTGGTTCAGGAGGAGTCTCAAGGCGAGGAGTTTGATCTGATCTAGGTGGCGTTTCTCAGTTGACATTGGCACCAACGATCCTTAGTTCGTTTTATATTTATCTTTATTTTGTAATAAGACTTCCGCTATGTAATAATTACTCTGATGTTTTATGACATTTATCTCTATACACTCTGTTATTATATATGTTGTCTTCTTGGCGCATGTATGAGATGCACCCGGCTTTGTCCTTTAAAACCGGGTGTTACAGAAGTGGTATCAGAGGAAATGTTGACTGTAGGACGAAACCCAGATAGAAATGGATAAAACCTTTACCTACTTACCTTACTCTGATTCTTTCTATACTCATCTTGTCTTGATCCTGTCTCACCTTTTGCTATTCTACTCTGATTATTCTTACCTTTACTACTCTAAGCCAAGATGGATTTCAAATCTTGGAATCCCTACCCCTATGACATTTTTAAGAGATAGGAGGCCTAAGACCAAACCAAAACTATTTTCTCTATTAAAAAAAATGTTGGTTGATTGTTCTGATGATAAATGCTTGATTTGCTTCTTTGATTGATTGCAACATTATAGTTGGGCCTCTTAGCATGTACCATCATAAGGTATTAGCTTTAGTGGATAACACACTAATCTACTTAGCTAATAAATCCCCCGTAGTAACATTCCTCGTAATTACTCGCCTTGTCTACAATTCTTTCTTTCTTACCCTGTATTTCTAACCCCGATGGGCTACCCCTATACTGTTAGAAGAGAGCAGTATAGATTTGATCCTTGGTATGTCATGGTTAAGAAAGACAAAGACAGTATATACATTGTGCTAAGGGAACCGTAGAACTCACCAGTTCCAAAGGACAAAGATTTGAAGTTGAAGTTGCAGTAACTACCACCATCAGACTAGCGGCATTCTTAATAGATGAGAAGTTTGTTGGTAGCAACATCCGAGTGATTAAGGATTTTTCGGAATGTCTTTCTAGAAGAGTTACCAGGGATGCCACCAGATACGGAAGTTGAGTTTGTCATAGATCTCTTACCTGGAACCGCCCCTATTTCTAAACGGCCATAAAGGATGTCCGTAGAGGAGTTGAAGGAACTTAAGAAGTAGTTAACTGAGTTACAAGATGCTGGGTACATTCATCCGAGTTCCTCACCTTGGGGAGCACCGGTGTTATTTGTGCAGAAGAAAGATGGATCACAAAGGATGTGCATGGATTATAGGTCCCTTAATGGTGTCACTATGAAGAACAAGTTTCTGTTACCCCGCATTAAGGATTTATTTAAACGGATGAGAGGAGCCAGGGTATTCTCGAAGATTGACCTCCGATCGGGATACCATCAGATGAAGATTGGACCATCAGATATTCCTAAGACGGCTTTTCTCGACTCGATATGGATTATATGAGTTCATCGTTATGTCGTTTGGATTAACTAATGCACCAGCTTATTTTATGGATTTGATGAATAAGATGTTTTTGGAGTATTTGGACAGATTCGTCGTGGTGTTCATCGACGATATTCTTATCTATTCTAAGAATGAGAGTGACCATGAAGAACATCTAAGGTTGGTGCTACAGAAGTTACGAGATAATCAACTCTACGCTAAGTTTAGCAAGTGCGAGTTTTGGATTGACAAGGTGCCATTCCTTGGTCATATTATTTCTAATGGAGGAATATCAGTAGATCCTGCTAAAGTCAAGGAGATAGTGGTGTGGAGCATACCCACTACAGTTACGGAGGACCGAAGTTTCTTGGGACTTGCAGGATATTATTGGAGATTTATTGAAGGATTTTCTAAGATTGCTAAGCTTATGACCTCGCTTTTGGTGAAGGAAAGAGAATTCAAGTGGGACGAGAAGTGCCAAGACAGCTTTGATCAATTGAAGAAGAGATTGATGTCACCACCAGTGTTGGTTATGCCAGATCTGCAGAAGGGATTGGATATTTATTGTGATGCATGTGGCCAAGGCATCGGATGTGTGCTTATGCGAGAAGGACATGTGATCGCCTACGCGTCTCGACAGTTGCGGAAACAAGAGTTGAACTACCCCACCCATGACTTAGAGATGGCTGCCGTTGTGCATGCACTTAAGATTTGGAGACATTATATCATGGGGACCAAGTGCCAAGTGTACACGGATCATAAGAGTTTGAAGTATATATTCACTCAGAAGGATCTCAACCTTAGGCAACGCCGTTGGTTGGAGCTTATGAAGGATTATGATTTGGAGATTCACTATCACCCGGGCAAGGCAAATTTGGTTGCAGATGCCTTGAGTCGCAAGGAGCATGTTCATTCAGCTATTGTTGCCCAGCTACCCGATGAGATTGTTGAGGATTTTAGGAGACTTAACCTGGGGATAGTTGCTCATACTGAGGGAGTTACTATTGATGTGGAACCTACTTTGGAGCAAGAGATCCGCAAAGGACAAATTGGTGATGCTAAAATAAAAGAGATTAAGGATCTGATTACTGAAGGTCGAGTTCCGGAATTTACGGAAGATGAGCAGGGCACTATATGGTTCAAGGACAGGATGTGTGTTCCTGATATTAAAAGCCTTCGGAGACTATTTTAAAGGAGGCCCATGATTCGGATTATTCTATTCATCCTGGTAGTACCAAGATGTATCAGGATTTGAAACGGAAGTATTGGTGGTATGGATTGAAAAGAGATGTGGCTGCACATGTGGCTATGTGCGATGTATGTCAAAGAGTTAAGGCTGAACACCAGAGGCCAGCTGGACTATTGCACCCACTGAAGATACCCGAGTGGAAATGGGAAGAGATTGGTATGGATTTCATTACTGGATTGCCTCGCACCCAGAAAGGATATGATGCTATATGGGTGATTGTGGATAGATTAAAGTGGCTCACTTTATTCCTGTGAAGACTACTTATAAAGGTTCTCAGCTAGCAGAGTTATATATGGCTCGGATTGTGTGTTTACATGGAGTACCAAAGAAGATTGTGTCTGATCGAGGTTCGCAGTTTACCTCAAGGTTTTGGAGAAGCTTTCATGAGAACATGAGTACGAAGTTGAATTTTAGTACAGCTTATCACCCTCATACTGATGGACAGACTGAAAGGACTAATCAAGTATTGGAAGATATGTTGAGAACACGTGCCCTTCAGCATGGAGGAAGTTGGGATAAGAGTCTGCCTTATGCTGAGTTCTCGTATAATAATAGTTACCAGGCCAGTCTGAAGATGTCACCTTTTGAAGCTTTATATGGGAGGAAGTGCAGGACTCCTTTGTATTGGGATTAGACTGGAGAGAGACAGTTCTTTGGGCCTGAACTGATTCAAGAAGCAGAAGAACAAGTTCGTATAATTCGAGAGAATTTGAGAGTGGCTCAAACCAGGCAAAAGAGCTATGCTGATAATAGAAGAAGGCCACTGGAATTTGAAGAAGGAGATTATGTGTATTTCAAGGTGTCACCACTGCGTGGAATGAGGAGATTTAAAGTCAAGGGCAAATTGTCCCCTCGCTATATTGGACCATTCTTGATCTTTAGGAGAGTTGGAGAGATGGCATACCAACTTGAGTTACCTGCTAGTCTATCGGATGTGCACGATGTGTTTCACGTATCTCAACTCAAGAAGTGTCTCCGTGTCCCTGAGGAACAGTTACCCATGGAAGAGCTCAGTGTTCAAGGTGATTTGACTTACACGGAGTACCCTATCAAGATTTTGGATACATTGACTCGAGTTACGAGAAGTAAAGTGATAAAGATGTGTAAGGTACAATGGAGTCACCATGGCGAAGATGAAGCAACTTGGGAAAGAGAAGAAGAGCTTCGCATAGATTTTCCCCACCTTTTCCCTAGATCTTCTTAAATCTCGAGGACGAGATTATTTTTAAGGGGGGTAGGATTTGTAATACTCCAAGTTGTATACCAAGAATAATAGAGAGTTATTCTCAATTTTGTATGTCTCATTTGCATCATAAAAAGAGCATACACAAAATTTAGAGTTTAATTCCAACAAATGATAAAAAAATTGCATCATGTTGGAGTTTTATTGTTTGTGCATTAAATAAAATAATAATGTTAATAATAATAATAAAACAATGATTCTAAAGGTCGAATTGATCCCTAAATTAAAATTTAGGGGTTTGAAAATAAGAAGAATAGGAATGACATAGAAATATAAAAATATAAATATCCTTAGGCTTACTACTTTTAACTGTACAAACATAGTGTAAATGTGGCCACAAAGTTTGAATTTAAAACTTGAATCCAAATTGGATTAGAAAATGGAGAAAAAGAAATGATATGGAAATGTAAATAATATATATATAAATACATAATTATGTTTCTAAAGTTGATACTTCTAATATCCCATTATGATTTGAAGATAATTTGGCACAATATTTGAATTTAAATCTGAATTGTAAATGAATTGGGAAATAGAGAAAAGGAAAAGAGAGAAGAAAAAAAAAGAGAAAAAGACTAAACACAACATGGGCTGACCGACCCCCCTATTCGGCCCACCTACGTTCTCGCGCTCGCTGGCCCATCGCGCGCCTTGGCTCACTGGTGGGCGGGACCCTCTCGTCAACCGCTCACCGCAACCGCTGCGCGACCAGGCCATCACGCTGCGCAGTGGGCCCCATGCCTCCCGATCGTCGTCTCCGCGATACGCGCGGCGCTTCTGCCGATCTCCAGCGGCAACAGCCTCCCCGTACCTGCCGCGCGCGGACCAGTAGACCCGGCTCCTCCTAAACCGCCCCATAAGAATCACAGTCGCGGCCTCCTCCTTTGCTCCTACCTCCTTTCCCCATTGCCAGTGCCCAACGAACCCAGCTGCCATTGCCGCCGATAGGTGTGAGGAGCGGAGAATAGCGTTGCGACGAGGGTCGGTGTCCGAAAAGTGTTGCATGAACTCCACCGAAGCACGCTGGGAAGTTTTCAAGCCTCGTTGGGGTGAAACGTTGACCGAACTTCGAGGAATTCCTCTCCGTGGCCGAAGACTCTCGGTTGGACCGCCGAGCGTCGTGGGCAGAGCTTCTTCGCGGGCGATTCTCGGTAAGCAATCCACCAAGAGCTTCGTGCTTGTTCTCGCTTCGTGTAGCTGTTTCGGTAGGGACGATTCGAGCTTTGGCGCAGTAGGAATTGCTCGCCGGATACCTTAGCGCCGCCGTGGGGGGGAAATTTGGTGGGTTCTCGTCGCCGGTGTGGGTTCTGAGTAAGGCAGGTCCCCGTGCGCCGTTGATTTGGGCAGTAACGGCTAGGATTAGAACCCCGAATCCCCTTTCGCGTGAGTAAACCGTAGCCGTCGGATTCGATCGGGTGAATCTCAGTGACTCTGGCTTAATAAAATCTGAACCGTTCCTTTCAAATCGTGTGGCCCGTGTTGCTTACCGGTTCATGTGGCTGCCGATCTAATCCAGGCGCTCGGTTCGTGATCCAGCGGCTGAAAACACAGGATACCCCTTCGCCGTGTCGCATTTGTTAAAAAGACCCTGTGTTTTATAGAAACCAACCCGCAGTCCACCTTGTATAGTGCACTGAGTCTTAGAAATTCTTTCGCGAAAGCCCCTGCTGTTTTCAGTATTTGAGGCCCCGTCCAGAGAGTTATAAAATCAAGAAAATGAATTAGAAAATGAGTTTTTAATATAAAAACAATTCATATAAGTTGTATAATTCGTAGAAAATTCATTTTAGCTCCAAATTGAACCATTCCAGTTTCTAAAATTTTGCAATAATATTCTTCATCATTTAGTGCCTCTGTTTTGGCATGAAAGGCTCATTTAAATTTATCTAATACTTAATCTTGTATTAAATACATAAAAGCTACAGAAATTCATAACTTGAAATATATAACTCCAAATTTAATGATTCCAGTTCCTGTGATCATATTTTAATGTCTAGTTTATTACTGTATATTCTATTTGCATGTTTGATGTGATGTTAATTTATGCTATGCCATGTATGTATTGTATTGATGCGAGTAGACGAGCAGCCCACTGTGGAACCTGAGCTTCAACAAGTTGAAGTAGCTGAGCAGGAGCTCGTGGAAGGCAAGTTGTGCCCTTGATCACTTCTTTTACCCATTCATGTTCTTATTAATCATAATGATCTGCATAGGTAAATTTTGATGGGACCCAATAGGATACCCTAGATTTTGACTATCTTTATACCTTGCTTCACCACTGGTTTTACTACTAAAGTTTTGGGTAGTACATGCTATTGCTTTATGTGGATTTGGGTATAGAGATATTCATCACTCATTGTTATACTACTTATTGTTATCTGTTTTATTCATCCTTGTTCATGTTAAGATCATTATGTTAATGGGAACATGGAGAACCACCCGGGAAAACAGTGCTACCACAAGGGTTTAATGGGACGCCCTTGGCTGATTAACTAGGAAAGCTAGGGGAGGGCTACCTTACCCGAAAGGGGCAAGGGCAGTAGGGGAGTGGTCAGTGTAGGGAGGTCCCTGGTTGATTTTGCTGCGATGGCGGTCAGCCAGGAACCCTGCACTGGATCTTCCTATAAACTGTAGCGGGTAGTCTGAAGCTTGTGGAACTTTGTAAAGGCCTCGTAGTGTTACCCTGCCTCGCCTCCTCGGTAGAGGTGTATGGGATTGGCCATCTCTTGGCAGATGGGTAACATGACTTGTGGGTAAAGATGCGCAACCTCTGCAGAGTGTAAAACTAGTATACTAGCCGTGCTCACGGTCAGGAGCGGCTCGGACACTCACATGATTAATTTATGGAACTTAAACTTAATCTGTCATTTCATTGCATTTGGGATTATTTTACTATTACTGTTCTTTATTATTATTAAGGTTTGGTATTTACTTACACTTAGTAACTGCTAATAAAATTTTGACCAACTTATAAAAGCAATGCTCAGCTTCAGCCTTTATGTCATTGATCAGCCTTACACTTCATGAACTCCCACCTTTGGTGAGTTCATGCCACATTATTCCCCACGACTTGT
Organism: Zea luxurians; assembly: GCA_029449295.1. Lineage (NCBI taxonomy): Eukaryota > Viridiplantae > Streptophyta > Magnoliopsida > Poales > Poaceae > Zea > Zea luxurians. The sequence continues at coordinate 40,798,085 of JAOPSE010000024.1, forward strand.
TGAGCTATGATCGTATGTGAGCTCACTCTTGCTGTCTCACCCCCCCACAGGAGAAGAACAGGTGGTTCAGGAGGAGTCTCAAGGCGAGGAGTTTGATCTGATCTAGGTGGCGTTTCTCAGTTGACATTGGCGCCAACGATCCTTAGTTCGTTTTATATTTATCTTTATTTTGTAATAAGACTTCCGCTATGTAATAATTACTCTGATGTTTTATGACATTTATCTCTATACACTCTGTTATTATATATGTTGTCTTCTTGGCGCATGTATGAGATGCACCCGGCTTTGTCCTTTAAAACCGGGTGTTACAAAACCCCTCAGCCAAACAGCTGCATGTCTAGAGGTAGAGAAGTAGACTCCTCACACTGGGTAAGTCTAGCTGAGTATTAGTATACTCAGCCTTGCTTGTGGCATAATTTTTGCAGGTACTCCTTAGGATGATTGGTTGATGGTATGACTAGGCCTTCATCCCTGCCACCGGGATAGATGGTTGAGAGGGTTACTTCTTCCGCAGGAGAGGACCAGGAGGAGTAGTGTGGCCAGGCTTCGCCATGTTACTCGGTTTTCTCCGTTAGTTATTTCCGCTGCATTAAAATTTATGGTTATTATTGCTGAAACTCCGATAATGTAAATCACTAATGATACTTATTAAATTTGTGGTATTATGTTTTATTGTATTTCTCTGTGCCTCACCTTCGTGTGAGCTAGTGGTATTCGATCCTGGATAAGTGGCCTCGTCGGACTAGATCCGAGGGAATGACGATTTATTCCTATTTAAGTGTGGTCTAGCCTCTAAGGCGGGACTTAGGCACTTAAGTTGGAATAATTCGGGCAGTTCCGCCACAGCTGGTATCGGAGCGAATACCATCACAGAGAAGTCAATAAGTCATGATTCCAACCTTTTCTAAAGTAAAATTTGCTAGAAACCAATGTTGGATAGATCGTCAGGACGATCAGGATAGACCTAGGACGTGAAGCCTTAGGAAATAGATGGGTAGCTAGGTGGCTAGTTATTTAGGCCATAAAGGCTACTACTACTATTAATAGGGATGCTGTAGAAGCATCCGAAAAATTAGTTAGGTCTGAGAAGACGACTAGAATGAGCATGCATCATGATTGTCGCATTATAATTGTCTCTTGTGCACCAACATGCTTCTCTCACCTTTATTCCAATAATAATAACTTGTGAATAATGTGATGAACTGCTATGTTAGGAGCTATAAGAAGTGCCTTGTCCGGTGTGTCATGATAGTCTTGACTAGGTGGTGTTATGTGCTTCTCTTGTCTTGCTATCTAGGTGGTATTGTAATTATTCAACCCTCTTTGCCAATAAAAATTGTTGCCTGTTTTGCCCATAAAGGACCCCCTACTCCCAACAACCTAGTGGTTAGCAAGTGAAACCCAAAAAAAATAACATCATTTGGTGTCTAGTTGCGCAAACCATGTGCAGGCCATGTTTCTTTCCATAAATCCCTGCCCCTAAAACTTCATAGCATTTCTGTTGATCATCCTAGCAGATCTTGTCTTCCTACCTCTCCTTTTCCGAATCTAGGAATCTTTTTTCTTGTGAATCATGTTGTGGCCTTATTATCCAAATCCCTGGATCCTTTAATGATTCTGCCCTATTATCTAGTTTTCTGCTATAACCTGTTCTCAAGTATCGGATGCTGATCTCGCCTAAATCTCTCATTTATGGTCATTCTCATACCCCTTCTCCGAGGATCATGACGCTGTTTTAGCAATTTTATCTCTAAGCAGTGTATCCATTCGATTCAATGGATTATGTTGTTGTCTTTAGTTCTCTCATGTCTCAGCAAGCTGCCAATCTTGATCTCATGGTTGGTTCATCCTCATATCAAATATTGTCCCAATGTTTGATTTGATAATCCTTGTGCTGATCATGACAAGTTCGCGGAGTTGAAGAGTTCTCATGTGATGCTCTTTTGCCAACAATCTCTGCTTCAACTCCGATCACATTCTCATTTTCTGAGCCATACTCTCATGGGCTCCATCTGTTTGTGCTATGTGGATTTCTCATTGGTTGCGTTTGGTAATGGTATTATGGCTAGCAACTGATGGTGCCGCGACGAGACCGAGAGCCTACTATGGTGCACACATGGTTGAGCTACTCGGCACGCGCTGGTATCACGGTTAATAGTTGTGATCCGTTATAAGACTCCACCGTTGTGCTATCTTTTGTGAACATTCTCTCAGAGTGATCGCTGCATTTTGTCTCATTATGTCGCGATATTCTATCCAAATCTATCTTTAATATCTTGTCAAATCCCATCTCATGAACTTGCATCTATCTCCAGCCTGGTAGTTACATGCTTCTCCACCCTTAAAGATCCTCATTCGAATCTTGGGATGAGATTCTTTTAAGGGGGAAGGCTGTGACACCCCAGGTGTCTATTTCATGTTACGTCGGGAGATTTATCCTAATCTCGGATGCTCAGTGAAAATTTCTATTTCTCGCTCACGTATGTCTCTGATTATCTAGACTATCCATACACATTTCACCAAATCCGGAATTATTCAGTCTCACAGAAGGCCGAATTTGGAGCCTGTTAAAACTTTTAACTCTCGGCACGAATACGAACTCGATAATCCATCTCGATTGATAAATCTCATCTGAAGCTCGTTTAATCAAGCGCTCGACAGCTGCTAGTCGAGCTGTGTCTGACTCCGATTTCTCGATGTTCGATCTATGTCCAAAAAATTAATCCGACTCCGTACTCTCAAATGGAATGCTCAATATGTCGTCATCTAATCAATTTTATCCGACTCGGCTAAATATCCCATGTTCGAACCGAACTCAAAACCCCGTATCGACAGCGATTTTAAAATGCCACGATTCACCTTCTCCGACTAAAAATCCGAAAGCCGGTCGTATCCTGAGACGATTTATTTTCGAATCACGCGTAGGGAATTATTTTCGAGCGAAATCAAATCAGACTCTCGGTCGAATTAATCGCTCAATTTTCCGTTCGTCCGAACTCTAGTTCACTCTGTTTTGCGTACAAACGAATTCCGCAGAAGCATTTTTACTCTGTAAAATATTTAGCGCGACCCGAGTACGTGTTTTGGGCCAAGCCCATTCCAGCCCGACCCATTTGGCCCATGAGAAAACCCTAACCCTAGGGCTGCTTCTATAAATAGAGGTGCTCACTTGGAAATTTTCCATTCCCACCCCTCTAATTCCCCTAGCCGCCATTTTCTTCTCTCCCTAGCTTTTCCCCCACGCGCAGCACCTTCTTCCCCAGCGCGCAGGGAGCTCAGCTCCACACTCCCTGTCCATGGCGTCCATCCCTTCCTCCAGCCGACACTCCTGCCATGGACGCCCAGCCCCACCCCCACGGCGTCCTCCATTTTTTCCCCCACCGTTTCTTCCTCTCTGTTCTCCCCACGGCAGCGCAGGAAGCAAGACCCGCAGCCATGGCACCCAGAAAATTTTGCTGCCGAGCTCCCCAACCGGCTGTCTTTTCTCCCAGCGCCTCCCTCCACTCGCCCCCCCCCCCCTCGACGCAGCACCCCAGCGAGGTGGTCGACGCCGGCCTTTTTTTCCTCCTTGTGTCCCTTGCCGCAGGAGCAGGAGCTCTTCTCTCCCCCAGCCGAGCCCCCAAGCAGCTCCCTCCTTGCTCCATGGCTCAAGCCCGAGCTCACCCCCTGGCGTTTGGATCCCTGGAATGCAGCAGCTCTACCCTCTCTCCCATGGTTGTCCAGCCCCCTGCTCCAAGGGCGCGAGCGCGCAGGGATCTGCTCGACGCCGCAGCGCCCAGCCATGGTGGCTGTAGGCCGAGCCCCTCTCCCACGGACAGCCCCAACCTCCTCCTCTCTTCCCCACAAAACAGCAGACCCTATGCCGATCTTGTTTTGTCTCGCTGCCACCGCTGCGCGCATGCCAAGTGTTCGACATAATGTCGAGGGAGATGTGTTGTTACAGCACACCGTGATGCCGTCGTGTGTTCGCTGTTTTTGCGCAGCCCCGTCATCGTCGTCGTTCACCCCGGTGAGACCGCGACGCTCCTTGTTTGATTCCGCACCGACGTTATTTTCCTATGATTAATTATGTATGTGTGCTGCTTTGTTTTATTTTTGTGGAGGAGAGAAACCCCGTGTTTTGTGAAGAGAAGGCAAGCCGCTCAACGCTCGTCGACGTGCGGAGCTATGCACAAATCAAATCGCCAACGATCTTATAAACACCGATTGGGTTTGTTTATGGTGAGCCGATGCATGTCGCTCTCGATTGACTTGATTAATAAATTATATAGATGTGGTTGAAATGTTTTGGCGGTAGGTCGTAATACGGTCGTGCTCATGATTTCGAGCTAGAGATTGGTGGTTGTCGATTCGTATAAATTGGTCGATGTGGTGCGTGTTTAAAAATTGTATTGGTATGGATTGAAGTTTGTGGTGAAAGAAAAAGAAGTAGAAAAGAACTCGGATGTTTTTACGTTTCGATAGGAAGATGTGCGATGTGTTGTTTGATGCGAAGGATAGGTTTTACTATTTTAAACGGTTAGTCGGCCGGCTCGATCAGTAAAGCTAAAGTTGATTATGCGATTAAGATGAGGTGACGACATGTCGTAGTAGTCGTTGCCTTCTCTATGTTTTCGAGTCGGATAAATACCATAGGCAATTAATTGTTGATACCCAAAGATTGTTAGAAACAAGTAGTCGTGCTCTACCTATTGCGTCAAAGGAAATATGGTGTGTTGATTAATTGGGAGCTAAGTGACCTAATATAGAAAAGTAGTTAAGAAAACTAATCGAATTCCTTTTAGCTATATTTTAAGTTAAGATGTCTAAAATGGTGAAACTAGTTTTCTTGGTCTCATGGTGTTATGATTGAGAAAAATATGAACTTGTGTATGAATTACTATTTTTTCATGCTGTGTTAGCCAACTCTTGTTAAATAGAGGAATTCAATTGCGTTAAGTAATTGTTATATGTAGGTGTTTCCAGTACTTCAAGTGGTTGCAAGTTAATTAGTAGACTCTCTATGTGACGCTAGATTTCTAGGTAGAATTCTGAAATTTATGGTGCCCAAATTGCCGAGTTAGAGGTTAATTCGATCAATGCCGATTAAGTGGTTGAAAATAACTAGTAAAGAAGTTGTAGATGTAAAACTGGAAACTAGTATGCATATGTCCTTGTATGATGTTGTGGTACCTTGATGACATTAAAATGATCATGTGTCGCGAGAGGTAAAGAGTTTAGAATTAACTTATCGTCACATGCTAATTTACATTATTAAAGTGTCTCTTTCATGGTAACCAACTTACATAACATAAGCGTGTGATAGTTGTGTTTGATAACCAAATCATTGCAATTTGGAAATGAGAAATTGTAGTAACTGTCCCTGATTGTGCTTGATGATTGAGTTAAGTGTCCTTGTGCTTGCAAGCTGAAAAATTCCTGCATGTATAGCAAAATATGTTTTCTGTAAATATGTTCCATATACAAGTTGCAGCTAACTTATACATCTAGCTTGTCCTAAAATTTCATGATCTTAGGATTAATGGTCTAGAAGTTGTGCTTTTCACAAGGCCATCACATGAATCTGTCGAATTTCTGAACAGATTTCAGAGATTGCAATGGTTGCTTAAGTTAATGTTGAAATCAGTTATTGGTGTTCACAAGAAAGTTGTAGAAAACTCTATCATCTTGCTGGTGTTAAAATTTGACAGCCATAGGTCTCATAGTTTAGTAATTATGCATTTTACAAATTCAGTAACTGAATCTGTTCAAATTCTGTACAGATTTCAGAAACTGTATTGTTTGCTTAATTTATTTTTACAATCAGCTCATGGTCGTTATAAAAAAGTTGTAGATTCTTTTCTTATCTTGCTTGTGTTAAAATTTTATAACCACAGGCCTGACAGATTAGGAGTTATGAATTTTACAAACTGTTTGCTGTATTCTGTCCATTAACAGAACAGATTTCGAAAACTGAATTGTTTGATTCAGTTCAGCTTAGAATCAATTCTTGATGATTATAAAAGTATGTAGTGCTTTTGCCAAGATTTCCAAAAAGTCTTGGATCACTCTTTTTCGTGGTCTGAAGCTTAAGTTATGAATGTTTCAAATATGAAGACTGAATCTGTCCAGTTCTGGACAGCAAAGTATTTTAGTGATGTTTATCCTTAGTTAAATATTGAATCACCTTGGGATGTTTATAAATAATTTGTAGAACATTTAATTAGCTTTCCAGAAAGTCTAGGGTCACTTTGTTTAGATGTCTGAATCTTTAGTTGTGAATTTTTGAAGCTGCAAGTCTGAATCTGTCAAAATCTGTACAGAGCTGCTGTGTTTGCACAATTCGACTTTGCTAAGAGTCAAATCATATTGAGATGATAATACCAAAGTTGTAGAGCATTTTCCAGGCTTTACAAAAAGTATTTGTTCACTATTTTTAGATTAATAATCGAAGAGTTATGATTAAAACAAGTACTGCTGTGTTGCTGTCCCAGAAATCTGCAAAGTGCGCAGTTGAATGTTTAGTTCACCTTTTAGCTAAAAATGGTTGGTTAGCACTAAATTAATATAGACTTGTGATGGCTAAATTTAGGTTAACATGTACTCCAGGATTAATGTGCTTGCTTGCTGTAGTTGGTTGTGGATAGAAGTTCCGTAGTTATTGATGCCTATGTCCTGTTTAAATTTACGTTGTCTTGGTTGCTCTTGTATGGTCAATAGGAGAACCAGTGAATGATTAAAGTGAACGTGGTAAATATGTACTTGTGATATCGTACTTGTGTTGCGTAAATAAATAAAATGTGGTCATCTTGTTAATGGTGTTAATGATGAATGCCGATAACGTACGAATAGCTAACGCTAATGTGTGTGGTTGCTTGTGATGTCTCGCTACTTAGTGTTTAATTCGCTAGTGTGTACTTAAAGTATCTTGTGCTATTCCATTATATTCATACATATGCATATTGCATCTCATTTAGGACCGAGAGATGGTGATCGTGCAAGTGATGTGGTGCCAACCACAAGATGCAGATGATGGACAACCTAAGGATGGACATAACCAGTATTTGCTCGCCAAGCGAGTACCTCCCCAAAGCAAACACTATATAAGTGTTAAATTAAAGGCAAGCCCCGGTTTTATGCATAACCGTTTATATATGCTATTTTACCGCACTTAATGTTTGTAGGCTTGTACTGTGCACTTAAGTGTAGGAGTTGACTGAAACCCTAGTTGTATGAACTCAGGATCCTTTTTAAGATGGATACTAGTATGCTAGGTTGAGTAGCTGTTTACTAATTAGGGATCTCGGTAGAAGTCGAGTGATTTTTCCAGCACTCGCGCGAGGTCAGGAATTGGTTGTATCCATTTTTGATATATCGAAATGATGATAGTCTGTGGACAACGGTCCATGGGGATGCGTTGTCTACAAGACGAAAATTGGAATAAGGATTAAGGTGTGGTATCGTGTGTCAAGCGTTTGAAAGTACTAAGCACATGCCGAGAAATATGGTAAATCGGTAAGCCTAATACCTGAGTGAACCTGGCAGTGGACATATCCCCTCACGCGACCTGAGACATGGTCTCCCATTCCGGTTATGGTGGGTACAAGTGCGGTCACTGCACGATGGCAGTCGGAGTCAGTGAGACATTGTACGCCAAGGCGGTGAGCCCTGATCTGCTGACAGGGAATCGATGGGGATGGTTGATATATGTGGGGACGGAGTGCCTCGCCACGTCGTGTGTTTAGGTTTACCTTGCAAGGTTTAAAAACTCGATTCGAATCGTCTGCTTCTCGCAACTAATGAGACTGCTTGATCCATGCTGCTACATTGAGTAACAAGTGGAAATGTGTTGATTTGGCAAAAGATGTTTATTGATAAAATATTTGATACCATGTATGCATAGCTAGGTACTTATCTAGTTAAAAAGGATCATACTAAAACTTGAAAAGCTAAAACTTGATTTTAGACTCAGCTAGTGCTTTTAGCAAACCAAACCCCTCAGCCAAACAGCTGCATGTCTAGAGGTAGAGGAGTAGACTCCTCACACCGGGTAAGTCTAGCTGAGTATTAGTATACTCAGCCTTGCTTGTGGCATAATTTTTGCAGGTACTCCTTAGGAAGATTGGTTGATGGTATGACTTGGCCTTCATCCCTGCCACCAGGATAGATGGTCGAGAGGGTTACTTCTTCCGCAGGAGAGGACCAGGAGGAGTAGCGTGGCCAGGCTTCGCCATGTTACTCGGTTTTCTCCGTTAGTTATTTCCGCTGCATTAAAATTTATGGTTATTATTGCTGAAACTCCGATAATGTAAATCACTAATGATACTTATTAAATTTGTGGTATTATGTTTTATTGTATTTCTTTGTGCCTCACCTTCGTGTGAGCTAGTGGTATTCGATCCTGGATAAGTGGCCTCGTCGGATAAGATCCGAGGGACTGACGATTTATTCCTATTTAAGTGTGGTCTAGCCTCTAAGGCGGGACTTAGGCACTTAAGTTGGAATAATTCGGGCGGTTCCGCCACACTTTTCTCAGAGTAGAAAAGGTAAGAATGATCAGAGTGGAACAGTAGAAGGTGAGACAGGATCAAGATAAGTATAGAAAGAATCAGAGTGAGATAAGTAGGTAAGGGTATTGTCCATTTCTATTTAGGTTTCGTCCTACAGTCAACATTACCTCTGATACCACTTCTGTCACACCCGGATTTAAGGGACAAATCCGGGTGCATCTCATATATGCGCCAGAGAAGACAACACATATAATAACAGAGTGCATAGAGATAAATGTCATAAATATCATATATGTACTTATTACATAGCGGAAGTCTTACAAAAACAAATGATAAAGTAAAGAGAACTGAATATTATTCCTCGGCGCCACAAAGCTGACAGGGAGACACCACCTAGATCAAGTCGAATGCCTCCGTGTTAGGCGGCTCCTCTTCGACCACCTGTCCTTCTCCTATGGGGGGTGTGAGACAGCAAGAGTGAGCTCACATATGTTCATAGCTCAACAAGTCGTGGGGAATAATGTGGCATGAACTCACTAAAGGTGGGAGTTCATGAAGTGTAAGGCTGATCAATGAAATAAAGGCTGAAGCTAAGCATTGCTTTTATAAGTTGATCAAAATTTTATTAGCAATTACTAAGTGTAAATAAATACCAAACCTTAATAATAATAAAGAAAAGTAATAGTAAAATAATCCCCAAATGCGATGCAAATGTCAAATTAAATTTAAGTTCCATAAATTAATCATGTGAGGGTCGGAGCCACTCATGACCGTGAGCATGGCTAGTATACCAGTTTTACACTCTGCAGAGGTTACGCATCTTTACCCACAAGTCATGTTACCCATCTGCCAAGAGACGGCCAATCCCATACACCTCTACCGAGGAGGCAAGGCAGGGTAACACTACGAGGCCTTTACAAAGTTCCACTAGCTTCATAAATCCCGCTACAGTTTATAGGAAGCTCCAATGCAGGAATCCCTCGCCTGACCGCCATCGCAGCAAAATCAACCCAAGGACCTCCCTACACTGACCACTCCCCTACTGCCCTTGCCCCTTTCGGGTAAGAAAGACCTCCACTAGCTTTCCTAGTTAATCAGCCAAGGGCATCCCATTAAACCCTTGTGGTAGCACTGTTTTCCCAGATGGTCGCTCCATGTTCCCATTAATTTAATGATCTTAACATGAACAGTAATAATAAAAAGATAATAGAAGAGTAATCATGAATATTGTATCTCCATACCTAATCCACATAAAGCAATAGCAGGTACTACCCAAAAATATTTCAGTGGTGAACAAGGTATAAAGATAACCAAAACTAGGTAACCTATTGGATCCCATCAAAATTAACCTATGCAGATCATTATAATTAATAAGAACATGGCTGGGAAAAAGTAAGTGATCAAGGGCACAACTTGCCTTCAATGAGCTCCTGCTCAGCTACTTCTACTTGTTGAACTTCAGAATCCACAATGGCTTGCTCGTCTACTCGCATCAACACAATACATACATAGTACAGTATAAATTAACATCACATCAAACACATGAATACAATATACAATAAAAATCTACACATTAAAATGAGATCATAGGAACTGGAATCATTAAATTTGGAGTTATAGATTTCAAGTTATGAATTTCCTAAGGTTTAATGTGCTTGAAATAGGATTAAGTGAGAGATTAATTTTCTTACTGTTTTCATGTCCAAACAGAGACTCTAGGTGATGGAGAACAAAATTACAAAATTTTAGGAACTGGAATGGAGTAATTTGGAGTTAATATGAATTTTCTATGGAATAATCAAGTTTTAGGAATTCTTTTTATATTAAAAATCAATTTCTGTATTTATTTACCTATTTTATATGTTCTCTGGACTGGGCCTCAATTCCTGAAAAATTCAGGGGCGCCCAGGTAAAAACCTCGAGACACAGAGAACAGTACCGGGTGGACTGCGGGTTATTTACGAAAAAGTATAGGGGCTCTTTACAAAAATTACCACGGCGAAGGGGTACTCACGTCTTATCTGTTAGATTAGAAACCTACGGCCCCGATCGGATGCAGAGCGTGATGGTCGGCGATCTGTGCGGACCACCGATGACGCAATGGACGGCTCTGATTTAAAAAGACCAGATCTATCCATGACCGTTGGATCTAGATGAACGGCGCTGGCTAATCCACCCAATCGGTACCCCTTTGATCTAATCACAACCATCGTGTTATGGATCAACGGTCACCACCCCTCCCTGGTCTATCCCGCGCTCAAAACAGTGGTCGACACCGGCGGTGCATAGCCAAGGACGGCGGCACGAATGTTGAACCCCGCTGGAGCTGACCGGAAACGTGATTCCCGCCCCCCATTCTCTAATTGGACTCGTGCTACATCTCGATTAGGCACTGGCGAGACTAGGGAAGGCGCTCTTACCGTCAATGGTCGAGGCGGAGGGTCGGTTCGTGGTGCCCGCTGACTCCGCGATGACGGAGCACGTGGATGGGGGATTCTCCGGCCTCCCGCTCCTCGGCGAGGCACGAACGGCTTTTCCGCGCTCCGGTACTCCTGGTTGGCGGCGAGACGGCACGAGACAGTGGTGCGGTGGGGAGTTTGCCGAGGCGAGTCACCGCAGCAATGGCGTACAGCAGCGGTGCACCCTTTCACCTCTCGGTTTAGCAGTAGAACTAGGGCGTACAGGGCTCGGGACGGCGCGACAGATCCCAGGCATTTAAATAGGGGCATGGATGGTGGCCGAGGTGGGGGTTGGCGCGCGAGGATTCCGCGGCGGATCACGGCTTCTGTTGCGCGCAGTCCGCGGTAGTCACGGGAGGATGAAGACGAGTTCACAGCGGTCTTTACCCGATGACCAGTGGGCCCCACGCGGCAGCCACAGAGCTAGCGCGCAGTAGAGAGGGCGCTGGCGTGTGGGTCCCGGCCGGCAGGGGCAGCGCACGTAGGGATTCCCCAGTTGGGCCGCGCGGGAGGGGGAAATGTAACACGGGCCAGATTGAGGTATGGCGGCCCATGTAGCCTTTCTTTCTTTTTATCTTTTATCTTATTTTCTCTATTTCTAATTTCAAATTGGAATTCGAATTTTGAATCCAGATTTGTGTCAAACTTATTCTCAAATCATATTGTGGAATTAAAAATACCAATTTTAGGATTCTAATTATATTATTTATATTTTTATACCATTTCCCTTCTTATTTTCGAAACCCAAAGTTTTAATTTAGGATTTATTTCAACCTTTAGAATTATTATTTTATTATCCTTATCCCTATTATTTTATTTAATGCACAACATATCAAACTCCAACAAGATGCACCTTATTTTATTTTGGAATCATTTGTTTCGATTAATCCCTCTTGATTACATGTATGCTCTTTTCATGATGCAAATATGCCACATAGAATAAGGTTACCACCATATAATGCATTTATACAATTTTGAGTATTACAGTGGCCGGAGATCGCGCGGTCGTGGGCGTGTCCACGATAGGGATCGTGGGCGGGAGGTTGGGGATGAGCTGACAGGTGGGGTTGGTGGGACAGAGAGAGAAGCGGGCGCGCGTGCGAGAGGACGGCGCTGACAAACCTGGTCCACAGCGCACCGAGAGAGAGAGTGAGAGAGGGCGCGCTGGTTGGCGCCGACTTGGGCTGAATTGAGTTTTCTATTTTCTAGGGAATTTCTAATTGCTTTTCTATTTATTTTCTCTAGGGTTTTCAATTCAAATTCAATTCAAGTTTCAAATTCAAACCAAATCAAACATGTGCAACAATTCAAAGAATATTTGGGGTTCAACATGATGCAACATTTCATGACTCATATGTTTTGTCAAAAAATAAAATAAATAATCCCTCACTAATTAAGCTAACCCTAACCTAAAGAGAAAGAGAGAGAGAGAGAGAAACTAGAGAGAGGTAGAAACTAGAGTGAGATAGAGAAGAGTAACACCTGAATTTGGATGATAGTAAGAAAGAAATTTTATACCCCCAAATTCAGGGTGTTACAGACCTGTCCCCCTTAAAAGAATCTCGCCCTCGAGATCCATGGCTGGCTAGCAAAGAGTTCAGGGTACTTGTCTCTCAAATTGTCTTCTCTTTCCCAGGTTGCTTCTTCTTCTGAGTGATGGCCCCATTTGACTTTGCACATCTGGATAGTGTTCCTCCGAGTGACCCGATCTACTGTCTCCAGAATTTGAGTTGGCTTCTCGATGTACGTCAGATCTTCTTGAACTTCAAGGTCTTCCATTAGCAACTGCTCTTCTGGTACTTGCAAGCATTTCTTCAGCTTAGACACATGGAACACATCGTGCACGGCAGACAGATTCTCTAGTAAGCTGAGCTGATAAGCCACTTCTCCACGTCTTGCTAGAATCTGATATGGCTTGATATATCAAGGTGCTAGCTTGCCTTTGACTCCAAACCTTTTGGTTCCTCTAATGGGTGACACTTTCAAATAGACATAGTCCCCCACTTCAAAACTGAGTTCCCTTCTTCTGGTGTCAGCATAGCTTTGCTGTCTAGACTGCGCTGCCTTCAGATTCTCCCGGACCATTCTAATATTCTCTTCAGTGTCAAGCAAAATATCCGGACCGAACACCTGCCTTTCACCGGGTTGGTCCTAATGCAACGGGGTTCTGTAATTTCTCCCATAAAGTGCTTCGAATGGTGACATCTTCAGACTGGCCTGATAGCTGTTGTTGTAGGAGAATTCTGCATACGGTAACCTCTTATCCCAACCTAACTTGTCTTGCAAAGCACAAGCTCTCAACATGTCTTCCAGAATCTGGTTGGTTCTCTCTGTCTGACCATCTGTCTGTGGGTGATAAGCTAAAATGAATTTCAAGTGTGTACCCAAAGCTTCATGTAGCTGCTGCCAGAAATGAGAGGTAAACTGAGTGCCTCTATCCGATACTATCTTCTTTGGAATACCATGCAAGCACACAATCCGAGACATGTATAATTCTGCCAACACTACACTGTTATAGGTGGTCTTCACTGGTATGAAATGGGCCACCTTTGTTAAACGGTCCACTACTACCCAGATGGAGTCGTAACTAGCTCGAGTGTGGGGCAGACCAACTGTAAAGTCCATCCCAATCTCATCCCATTTCCACTGAGGAATCTGCAACGACTGCAACAAACCTATGGGTCTCTGATGTTCTGCCTTGATCCTCTGACAACTGTCGCATCTGGCCACATACTCTGCTATCTCTCTTTTCATACCATACCACCAGAATCTATTCTTCAAGTCTTGGTACATTTTCTCGCTACCAGGGTGTATAGAATATGCTGTCTCATGAGCTTCCTTGAGAATCAGTTCCCGGATCGATGTGATGTCAGGAACGCACAGCCTATCCTTGAACCATACCACTCCTTCTGCATCTTCACGGAAATCTGGTCCTTTCCCATCTATGATCAGTTGTCGGATCTCGTTGACCTTCTCATCATCCTTCTGACCCTTCCTGATGTCTTGCTCTAGAGTGGGTTCTAGCTCAACTATCACTCCTTGAGTGTTGTTCAAAAATCCGAGACTTAGCCTGTCGAATTCCTTTGCTAGCTCGAACGGCATTGGGTGAGCGGCCAACATATTGACTTGACTCTTTCTGCTCAGAGCATCTACAACCACATTTGCTTTGCCTGGGTGAAAATGGATCTCTAGCTCATAATCTTTGATCAATTCTAGCCATCTTCGCTGCCTCATGTTTAACTCTAACTGAGTGAATATGTACTTGAGGCTCTTGTGATCCGTGTAGATATCACACTTCTGCCCATAAAGATAATGTCTCCAGGTTTTCAGTGCATGAACCACTGCTGCTAATTCCATATCATGAGTGGGGTAATTCTTCTCATAAACTTTCAACTATCGGGACGAGTATGCCACTACTCTCCCTTCCTGCATTAACACACATCCCAGTCCGGTGTACAAAGCATCACAATATACTAAGAACGGCTTGTGAACATTTGGCAGAACCAATACTGATGTTGTTGTCAACTTCTGCTTCAACATCTTAAATGATTCTTGGCACGCTGGGGTCCACTTGAACTCAACCTTCTTTGCTAGCAAAGCTATCATTGATCTAGCAATCTTGGAGAAACCTTCTATGAAACACCGATAGTAACCGGCCATTCCAATGAACTCTTGATTTCGCAAACATCTTTTGGTGCTTTCCAGTCTAGAATCGCTGCTACCTTCTTTGGATCTACAGCTAGTCCATCTCGGTTTATAATATGACCCAAGAACAGAACTTCGCTGATCCAGAACTCACACTTGCTAAGCTTGGCATACAGCTGACAATCTCGTAGCCTCTGAAGTACTTTCATCAAATGTTCCTCATGCTCTTGCTCATTCTGGGAATATACAAGAATATCATCAATGAACACTACTACGAACTTGTTGAGGTAGTCCATGAACACGCTGTTCATCAGGTACATGAAGTAAGCTGGCGCATTCGTCAAACCGAATGACATAACCATGAACTCGTATAATCCATACTTGGTGATGAATGATGTCTTAGGTATATCTGAAGGTCGGATTCTGAGCTGATGGTAACCTGACCTTAGATCTATCTTTGAGAACACACTAGCTCCTCTCAACTGATCAAATAAGTCCTCGATTTGAGGCATGGGGTATTTATTCTTGACAGTGACTTCATTCAAAGCTCTATAATCAATGCACATCCTCTTCGTGCCATCCTTCTTCTCCACAAATAGCACTGGGGCTGCCCAAGGTGAGGTACTTGGTCTGATGTAGCATTTCTCTACAACTCATCAATCTGCTTCTTGAGTGCCACCAACTCTGGTCCGGACACTCGATAAGCTCTCTTGGAAATAGGGGGTGCCTGGGATAAGCTCTATGGCAAATTCAACCTTCCTTTCAGGTGGCATGCCTGGTAACTCTTCAGGGAATACATCAGGGAATTCTGACACAATTCTAATTACCTCAATTGGATTGGACTCTTTGTCATCTACTGATAAATGGTGACATGCTCCTTCTTCTAGTTCAGGCAAGTACAACTTAATTACTACTTCCTTTCCAGATGGGGACACCAACTTAAGTGTTCTCTTGTCACAACTGACAGTGGCTTGATTTCTATGTAGTCAAGTCATCCCTAGGATGACATCTAACCCTTGAGTTCCTATTACTACTAGGCTAGCGGGGAAGTCTATCCCCTTTATTTCAATCCTTAGATTCGGACAAATCCTATCGGACTAAACTTTTCCCCCAACTGAATTAACTCTAAAAGGTGGGACCATTGGTTCTATGCGGATGTTATGTGATTCTACCCAAGATGTAGAAACAAAAGAATGCCTAGCACCAATATCAAATAATACTTTTGCTGGATAGGATTCGACTGGAAACATACCTACTGCCACATCCTGGGCATCCTGGATTGCTTCGGCCTCCAGGTGGTTCACCTTTCCACGGTTGTAGGCCTGACCATGGCCTCCTGGTGCTTGCTGTGGTGCTCCTTGTCTTGCTGGGGCATTGACTACTAGTGGCTGCTGATCTGCTTTCTTTGGATAGTTCTTCGCCCAGTGATTTTATTCTCCGTAGTAGAAGCATGCAGGACCTCCTACTTGCGCTGGAGCTGCTTGGCCATTTTGGTTGAGTGCTAGGGCAGGAAGGCGAGCTGCCTGGTTATTCTGACGATGGTACTGATTTCCTCTAGGTTGGGTGTTCTGACGGTACTGCTGCTGTTGCTACTGAGGAAATTGCCTCTGGTATTGGTGCTGATGCTGGTTCTAACGCTGATGCTAGTGACCTTGAGGGTGACCTTGCCTGAATTGCTGGGGTGGGTTGCCTGAGTAGCGGGGACGACTGCTACTCCCGACCTGAGATCCACCGATCTTGCGTTTCCTATCCTCCATCTCCATGATTGCCTTGTCAATCAAATGCTGGAAGGTAGGGAAAGTGTGATTCATCAGCTGGTAGTGGAGGGGATCAACCAATCCTCTCAGGAAGCGGTACTGCCTCTTGGCATCCGTGTTGACATCTTTTGGGGCATAACGTGACAGCTGCAGAAACTTGTCCCTGTACTCACTGACAGACAGGGGACCTTGCTTCAAGGCGAGAAACTCCTCCTTCCTCATTATCATCAGTCCCTCGGGCACATGGTAGCAACGGAAGTTATCCCTGAACTCCTCCCAGGTGATGGCTTTAGGGTTGGCATGAGTGGTGAGGTAAGACTCCCACCAATACTATGCTGCTCCCCTTAGCTGTCGAGGACCATACAACACCTTCTCACGATCGTTGCACTAAGCAGTGTGCAACTCACGTTCCACGGTACACAACCAATCTTCAGTGTCCATGGGATCAGCAGAGTAGGCAAAGACAGGGGGATGACCCCTCATGAATTATGCCCGCTTGTCTCTGGGCACCTGTGGCATCTGGAGTTGCACTGGAGGCTGAGGTGGGGTGGCTGCTGCTGCACCTGCTGCATTGCTGCTAGTGTCTGACCAATGGCTTGGATTGCCTGAGTTTGCATCATGAACATCTACTCAACTGTCATTGGGGGTGGCGGTGGCAACTGCTGCTGTTGGGCTACATCCTCTTGGGGTGCCCTGCTGTTCTGGCTGAGCACGCCTTGCACCTCTGCGCCTGTTCTCAGACATCTGTAGAAACCACACACACATCAGATCTGACTCTGTAGTCTTTCAGCATAAGAAAAGATATACGAAAATCTTCATAGTACTAAACAAATGATCATCTTCATTGACAGCTTTTGAGATAAAGAGGAAAGTGGAAATAAATGGATTACCCAACTAAATAACCGACTTTATTAATAACTACACCAAGTT
The DNA here is from genome assembly GCA_029449295.1 of Zea luxurians. NCBI lineage: Eukaryota > Viridiplantae > Streptophyta > Magnoliopsida > Poales > Poaceae > Zea > Zea luxurians. Next base: position 40,815,365 of record JAOPSE010000024.1, read on the forward strand.
GCAAGGGATACCCACACCTTGATGACAATCATTACAAAGATCCAACTTCATTGCATGTTCATCATGGCAAGCATTTCAACATACGATAAGCAAACTAACTCTAACTAAGACTAACTAGACTAAGACACTGAATTAAGCATTATTATAGACTCCGACTCTGTCGATCTATGGATCCAAATCTAACCGGGTCCTGCAGTCTGGGGTACCATAATCAAAGCGACCACGGGGCGGTGAACGGTAAGGGTGCTAAACCCCGACAGGGGCAGGAGAACCACCATCCAGATAGTGGTGTGCTGCGCACTCAGCACGCAATTCCGCAACCTCCGCCTGAACCTTGCCCAACTCGTCAAGGGCGTGGTCCAGCTTGGTGTTGAGCACGATGGCCAGGTTGACCATGCTGTTCAGCCTAGGATTGCCTTCACGAACGGGTGACAATCACACCTCCAGCACTACCGGTCGAATGGTGAGGGTAGTACTTCAGGTCAAGGCCGTCAGCTACCCCACTGAACAACGAGCAATGCTGAGAAAGTGCTCGTCGTGCAGCATCTTGCATGGCTGCCTCGGCAGTATCCCTCTCAGTAATAGAATAGTGCTACGAGAAGGCCTCTGCACCCTGGAGATCATCGTCCGGACGGCGCACCAAGCAAGTAGCCTCCCACTGGTCTGGGTACGTATAACCCACGACGATGCTGGTAGACTACACAACAGTACTCGATGGACCAAGTGTATCGGTCAAAGGCCCGATGCAATAGGGTGTCGAGAGCGTCATGGAAGTGACACCCGCGAGCGGCATCGCAAGTGATGGGTCTAGCGATCCATCCCTCCGGCTCTGACTCCTCTAAGAGCTCTATGCCGTGGCTCGAACTGCCACCGGCGTCGGCGTCGTCTCCGTCAGGGTCTCCTCCAGCAGCGGGGATGCCCTGTGGTGGTGCAGGGGGCATCTCTGGCTAAGGTGCAGGGGAAGGTGGCTTCCTAGACTCCACCTCCTGCTGAGGCAAGGGGGAAGAGTCCTGCTGCTCTTGGTCCTGCTCCTACTCCTGGCGTCGGCACTCCTGCTCCTCGTGCAGGCAATGATGCAGTCTCTCCAGGTGGCTGGACTGACCTGGCACCATGCGACGCAGTGGATGCTCCGCCAGGCGAGAAGGCAAAAAGGGGATCACAGACTTACATGCAGTGCACCTAATACAAGCCATCTACAAAACATCGTAAGCGCAAGAGTGAGAGTAGAACTATAAGACCAGAAAGTAAACAGAAAGAAAAGTGAGACAAAACTTTTGAGATGAGTAAATAACATAGAGTTGGTCAAGATGACCAACTTTTGAAATGACTCTAAAGATCAAGGTAAGAGTGGAGGTCTAGAGTACTTAGGGCGACCATTCTAGTCTAGGTTAGCAGTCCTACAGTCAGCAAGGGCTTTGATACCACTTATGTCACACCCGGTTTTGGAAGGTAAACCGAATGCGAACCATGTACGTGCCAGGATCAGAAACTCACATACACAACGATTAAATAATTGGACATCATCACACAATGCTCAAAGTAAATAACGGAAAGGTACTTTGATTACATTAAGATGTCCAAGACATCCATAGAGTCTAATACATAGCCATAGTGTTCAACATTAATATCGAAGTGCAGAAAACGAAACGTAGAAAATAAGCCTACACAGGCAGCTGACTGGGGGTTGCCACTAAAAATAAACTAGAACTTATCATAGTCCTGGAACTCCTCAAAGTCCTCCATGTTGCCAACATCTCCTCCTGAGCACTGAGTACAGTGGGGACAACCTAGGGTGGGGTGGTTTGTAAAGCAAGGGTGAGTACACATAAACGTAGTCAGCAAATATCTTGTTTAGCTAAAAGTGGACTAGCTGTATGTGGAGTTAAGGTTAAGCAGTTGCTTTTAGTTGGTCAAGTTTTATTACTACAAGTAGAGCCAAATTTTAGTAATAAACCCAGTTATTACCCGGAGGCACTCCCTCCAAGAGGAAATACCAGAGATCAAATGTATAACCATCATTGCTAATCATCATCATAAAAGTAACCAAAGTTCTTCTAATCGAAGAGGATCCCAAAAGGTAAAGTAGTAATTAAACAAAGAAAGAGATTAAATTATAAGATGAACAAATCTCATTTAGGAACTCATTATTCTTTAAGTGTTGTCATTAATTACATAACCTAATTCTATTCATTTTATTGAGACCTAAAAGTTAAACCAGAGATGAATTCATGTAATGCATATCACTAATCTCACAAGATTAAATATACTTTAACTTCTAGGGCTTTCATTTTATTTATTTCATTAAATAAATAAATTAACATATACATTAATCTTGTATTCTAGGTGTAAAATTAAAGTGTACAGACTATAGATGAACATAATTTATTTGGGCAGAGAATAATTTCATGAACATTTTGCAATTTGAACCGCTAAATTTGGAGTTTATATGAAAAAGATATGAAATAAACAAGTTCTGAAGTTTAAAATATGAAATTAGGGCTAATTCTGTGATTAAACAAAAGCATAGGGGGCTACTTAAAATAAACCAGGGGCCTGCGTGCTAGAACTCAGGACGGTGGGTTGATTTCCTAAAACTCGAGGGTCTCTTAAGTAAAACTTACACCCGAAGGGGTACAGGGTGATCTCGACCATCAGATCAGAGATCAACGGGAAAGATTAGATCGCGCGGGCGCACGCGGGTGCGGGCGTGCGGACACGATTGACAGGCGGGTACGGGGCGTCAGCAAGCCAGGGCGGACTGGCCAACCGGGCCCAGCGACAGGGGCGTGGGTGAGGGGGAGAGAAGGGCGGTCAGATCTAGATCGGAGGGCTAGGATTAGATCTATTCAGCTAAAGTGTAAACCGCCCGATCTCGGACGAACGTCCGAGATCTAACGGCTGGGGGCTAGACCTAAGCGCGGTGGCGCTGCTCGGTCCCATGGCGAGGGCTCGTCGGAGATGGGGGGCCACGGTAGAGCTCGAGTGGCTTGGGGAAGGGGTCAGACACGTTCACTGCGACACGGCGAACACGACCGTGGCGCAAAACCGACATGGGGGCGCCAGAGAATGCAGACCGCGGTGGGAAAGGTTCCGCGGCGGCGCAGCTAACTCCGGTGAGCAATTGTGAGGGCTCTGGGGCAACACTTGGTGAAATAAAGGCATGGGAAGGGTGCTCACCTTGAGTGCGAACTCTGGGGGGCTTGGAGAACAACGGAGGTGCGATGGAGCTTTGGATCGACGGCGGCGGGGCTTCGGCTGCACAAGAAACGCTTCGGTGAGCGCGGCCCGGGAAAACCAAAGAGGGGAAGGGCAAACCAGAGGGTGTCTCGAGTAGCTGACGGCAAGACGGACTCACCGAGGCAACAGATGGGGCGTGAGCTCAACCACGGTCGCAGAACGGACGACAATCGACAGTGGGCGATGGCGGAGCTCTCTGGTCGTGCGCGCAGAGCGAGAGAGAGGGCGAGAAGTTCGGTTGAGGGTGCAAGTGAGCGGGGGGAGATGGGCGAGCAGGGCGCGGGGCTCAAAAGGGGCGAGGACGTGTGGAGGTGTCCGGAGATCGTGCGGTCGTGGGCGCGTCCACAGCGGGGGATAGTGGGTGGGAGGTTGGGGACGAGCTGACAGGTGCGGTTGGTGGGACAGAGAGAGAAGCGGGCGCGCGTGCGAGAGGACGGCGCCGACAAACCTGGCCCACGGGGCAGCGAGAGAAAGAGAGAGAGAGAGGGCACGCGGGTTGGCGCCTACTTGGGCTGAATTGAGTTTTGTATTTTCTAGGGAATTTCTAATTGCTTTTCTATTTATTTTCTCTAGGGTTTTCAATTCAAATTCAAATCAAGTTTCAAATTCAAACCAAATCAAACATGTGCAACAATTCAAAGAATATTTGGGGTTCAACATGATGCAACATTTCGTGACTTATATGTTTTGTCAAAAAATAAAATAAATAATCCCTCACTAATTAAGCTAACCCTAACCAAAAGAGAAAGAGAGAGAAACTAGAGATAGGTAGAAACTAGAGTGAGATAGAGAAGAGTAACACCTGAAATTGGATGATAACAAGAAAGAAATTTGATACCCCAAAATTCAGGGTGTTATAGCAAGGCCGACGACCGATCTCCACCGACAGCCGATCTCGTCCTCTCGTGGGGCTGATCTGTGCATCGGGCTGGGGGCGGCGGCGAGACGCCAACGATCTCATCCTCTCGTGGGGCATCAGGGGGAGCATCTCCATCGACATTCGATGTGCGCACCGGGGTGGGGGTGCGGTGTGCTCGTCATCATCACTAAGGGTGTGGGGTGGGGCGTGGGATCTAGGCGCCGCGACACCAGGCGAAGGGTCTGTGGGGGGGTGCAAGAGCTTCTCCACCGATGGTGTCCATGAGGGCATGGATCTGGCCACCGGGGTTGCGAACAGGGAGGGAGGGAAGGCAGGGGCACGACCCAGATGGGGGAGGCAAGGGCATGATAATTGCGGGGGTTTTGTTAGCGTGCACGGAGGGGGGTGGGGGCACGAGTGCACAACGCGTGGTCCCAGATGAGGCTCCGAGCTGGGTTCGCGAGGAGGGAGGGAAGGCGGGGGCATGGACGGAGTGGGAGGCGGGCGCACAGTAGCGTTATATTATTAGTGTAATAGATAATAGAGATAGAAATTAGTAGTATCACAAGAAATAATCTTGTGGGCTCACAGCGGACTACTATTCAGCATTACGGACTTGCACATTCCATGGAGTATAATCATGATGGTACCAACAATTCTCCATCGGCCTAGGGGGCAAGCTGACGCTTAAGGGTTGATTTGGTGACAAGGGGATCCCGGGATGATTGGAGGGGATTGAGGGGGAAATGAACTAATTTCCCCCTCAATCCCCTCCGATCCTCCCGAGATCCCGGATCACCAAATCAGCCCTAAGAAGGTGGGAATGTCAGGACCTGAGGGACGAAAATGGTGTTAGCTCCATGACACAGGAGAAACCAGGGGATACCGCAACATCGAGCAAAGTCAGCAAGGGCTGGACAACGACAAGAGCCATCAGAAGAACGAAGACTGACGACGCAGAGTGAGGCATGGCATCGTCCGCTTGATGGTCCGAGTGGGCTGTGTAATAGATGATGGGTTGAGCATCTTACGCGGAAACGATATAGGCATCCCTAGGAACAGTAAGGCTTATGGAATAACAGAATACACTATCAGTATCGCGTTTATCTTCTCTCTGCTGCTCCTTTCCCCTTCCTTGCGACTCCGACTGCGATCGATCACTCCCTATGCGACGGTGCGACTAACAGCATGGCGACCGGATTTCACTTCTTCTCCCTCACCTTATTTTCTCTCGTGGCCTCCCGGGATGCTGGTTGTTGCGTACCAGGCGACCGCGCCCTCCACGTCCCGCCGTACTGACTCCTCCCGCGCTTCCTCGCCACGCCGCTGCACCTGGAGGCGAATGGAGGTGACAGTCAGCAGACGGAGGTGGAGGGAGAATGGAGAAAAACATGTCCAGGCGGTGTAGGACAACCGACAGCAGCGACCAGATGGTGACGGGACCCGGTGGTAAGGTGGCGGAGGTGGAGCGGCGGTGGTTGGAGACAGCGGGACCCGACGGTGGCGAGGCAGAGGCATGCTGCTCTGGTCGACGGCGAAAGGCGTCGGGACCCAGAGACAAGGAGGAAGAGGTGGAGGCTGGCGAGAATCGAAGGGGAGGTAGCTGGGGCGCTGGCCGTGGGAGGGAGGGAGACCGGAGGTGATAAGGATGAAGTAAATGAGCCGCCTGGATGTCGGGTTCAATTTCAATGAAGTAAATGAGCCGCCTGGATGAAACACAAGGTGATAACCATCATTGCTAATCATCATCATAAAAGTAACCAAAGTTCTTCTAATCAAAGAGGATCCCAAAAGGTAAAGTAGTAATTAAACAAAGAAAGAGATTAAATTATAAGATGAACAAATCTCATTTAGGAACTGATTATTCTTTAAGTGTTGTCATTAATTACATAACCTAATTCTATTCATTTTATTGAGACCTAAAAGTTAAACCAGAGATGAATTCATGTAATGTATATCACTAATCTCACAAGATTAAATATACTTTAACTTCTAGGGCTTTCATTTTATTTATTTCATTAAATAAATAAATTAACATATACATTAATCTTGTATTCTAGGTGTAAAATTAAAGTGTATAGACTATAGATGAACATAATTTATTTGGGCAGAGAATAATTTCATGAACATTTTGCAATTTGAACCACTAAATTTGGAGTTTATATGAAAAAGATATGAAATAAACAAGTTCTGAAGTTTAAAATATGAAATTAGGGCTAATTCTATGATTAAACAAAAGCATAGGGGGCTACTTAAAATAAACCAGGGCCTGCATGCTAGAACTCAGGACGGTGGGTTGATTTCCTAAAACTCGAGGGTCTCTTAAGTAAAACTTACACCCGAAGGGGTACAGGGTGATCTCGACCATCAGATCAGAGATCAACGGGCAAGATTAGATCGCGCGGGCGCGCGCGGGTGCGGGCGTGCGGACGCGATTGACAGGCGGGTACGGGGCGTCAGCAAGCCAGGGCGGACTGGCCAGCCGGGCCCAGCGACAGGGGCGTGGGTGAGGGGGAGAGAAGGGCGGTCAGATCTAGATCGGAGGGCTAGGATTAGATCCGTTCAGCTAAAGTTTAAACCGCCCAATCTCGGACGAACGTCCGAGATCTAACGGCTGGGGGCTAGACCTAAGCGCGGTGGCGCTGCTCGGTCCCATGGCGAGGGCTCATCGGAGATGGGGGCGGCCACGGCAGAGCTCGAGTGGCTTGGGGAAGGGGTCAGACACGTTCACTGCGACACGGCGAACACGACCGTGGGCGCAAAACCGACATGGGGCGCCAGAGAATGCAGACCGCGGTGGGAAAGGTTCCGCGGCGGCGCAGCTAACTCCAGTGAGCAATTGCGAGGGCTCTGGGGCAACACTTGGCGAAATAAAGGCATGGGAAGGGTGCTCACCTCGAGTGCGAACTCTGGGGGGCTTGGAGAACAACGGAGGTGCGATGGAGCTTCGGATCGACGGCGGCGGGGCTTCTGCTGCACAAGAAACGCTCCGGTGAGCGTGGGCCGAGAAAACCAGAGAGGGGAAGGGCAAACCAGAGGGTGTCTCGAGTAGCTGACGGCAAGACGGACTCACCGAGGCAACAGATGGGGCGTGAGCTTGACCACGGTCGCAGAATGGATGACAATCGACAGTGGGCGATGGCGGAGCTCTCTGGTCGTGCGCGCAGAGCGAGAGAGAGGGCGAGAAGTTCGGTTGAGGGTGCAAGTGAGCGGGGGGAGATGGGCGAGCAGGGCACGGGGCTCAAATGGGGCAGGGATGTGTGGAGGTGTTCGGAGATCGTGCGGTCGTGGGCGCGTCCACAGCGGGGATAGTGGGTGGGAGGTTGGGGACGAGCTGACAGGTGCGGTTGGTGGGACAGAGAGAGAAGCGGGCGCGCGTGCGAGAGGACGGCGCCGACAAACCTGGCCCACGGGGCAGCGAGAGAGAGAGAGAGAGAGAGAGAGAGAGAGAGAGAGAGAGAGAGGGCGCGCGGGTTGGCGCCTACTTGGGCTGAATTGGGTTTTGTAGTTTCCAGGGAATTTCTAATTGCTTTTCTATTTATTTTCTCTAGGGTTTTCAATTCAAATTCAAATCAAGTTTCAAATTCAAACCAAATCAAACATGTGTAACAATTCAAAGAATATTTGGGGTTCAACATGATGCAACATTTCATGACTCATATGTTTTGTCAAAAATAAAATAAATAATCCCTCACTAATTAAGCTAACCCTAACCAAAAGAGAAAGAGAGAGAGAGAAACTAGAGATAGGTAGAAACTAGAGTGAGATAGAGAAGAGTAACACCTGAAATTGGATGATAATAAGAAAGAAATTTGATACCCCCAAATTCAGGGTGTTATAGCAGGGCCGACGACCGATCTCCACCGACAGCCGATCTCGTCCTCTCGTGGGGCTGATCTGTGCATCGGGCTGGGGGCGGCGGCGAGACGCCAACGATCTCATCCTCTCGTGGGGCATCGGGGGGAGATTCTCCATCGACATTCGATGTGCGCACCGGGGTGGGGGGGTGCGGTGTGCTCGTCATCATCGCTAAGGGTGTGGGGTGGGGCGTGGGATCTAGGCGCCACCACACCAGGCGAAGGGTCTGTGGGGGGGGTGCAAGAGCTTCTCCACCGACGGTGTCCATGAGGACATGGATCTGGCCACCGGGGTTGCGGACAGGGAGGGAGGGAAGGCAGGGGCACGACCCAGATGGGGAGGCAAGGGCATGACAATTGCGGGGTTTTGTTAGCGTGCACGGAGGGGGGTGGGGGCACGAGTGCACAACGCGTGGTCCCAGATGAGGCTCCGAGCTGGGTTCACGAGGAGGGAGGGAAGGCGGGGGCATGGACGGAGTGGGAGGCGGGCGCACAGTAGCGTTATATTATTAGTGTAATAGATAGTAGAGATAGAAATTAGTAGTATCACAAGAAATAATCTTGTGGGCTCACAGCGGACTGCTATTCAGCATTACGGACTTGAACATTCCATGGAGTATAATCATGATGGTACCAACAATTCTCCATCGGCCTAGGGGGCAAGCTGACGCAAAGAAGGTGGGAATGTCAGGACCTGAGGGACGAAAATGGTGTTATCTCCATGACACAGGAGAAACCAGGGGATACCGCAACATCGAGCAAAGTCAGCAAGGGTTGGACGACGACAAGAGCCATCAGAAGAACGAAGACTGACGACGCAGAGTGAGGCATGGCATCGTCCGCTTGATGGTCCGAGTGGGCTGTGTAATAGATGATGGGTTGAGCATCTTACGCGGAAACGATATAGGCATCCCTAGGAACAGTAAGGCTTATGGAATAACAGAATACACTATCCGCATGATTGGATACCTGGCCGCGTGCGTCCGGGCTCTCCACGTTCCGTTGACCGCATTTAACCGGTGATTGGTGGGCTGTATGTATGGAGATGAGCTTGCACGCACCGATACAACTCAGTGGCTTTTTGTTGTATCAGTTTGCATGCGTGGAGATACGGAGAGGGAGCATCCCTGCGCATCCAGGCCGCCGCGAGCCTTGTGCCCACGAGCTGGACGTCCAATCACGCTGTATCAGTATCGCGTTTATCTTCTCTCTGCTGCTCCTTTCCCCTTCCTTGCGACTCCGACTGCGATCGATCACTCCCTATGCGACGGCGCGGCTAACAGCATGGCGACCGGATTTCACTTCTTCTCCCTCACCTTATTTTCTCTCGTGGCCTCCCGGGATGCTGGTTGTTGCGTACCAGGCGACCGCGCCCTCCACGTCCCGCCGTACCGACTCCTCCCGCGCTTCCTCGCCACTCCGCTGCACCTGGAGGCGAATGGAGGTGACAGTCAGCAGACGGAGGTGGAGGGAGAATGGAGAAGGACATGTCCAGGCGGTGTAGGACAACCGACAGCAGCCACCAGATGGTGACGGGACCCGGTGGTGAGGTGGCGGAGGTGGAGCGGTGGTGGTTGGAGACAGCGGGACCCAACGGTGGCGAGGCAGAGGCGTGCTGCTCTGGTCGACGGCGGAAGGCGTCAGGACCCAGAGACAAGGAGGAAGAGGTGGAGGCTGGCGAGAACCGAAGGGGAGGTAGCTAGGGCGCTGGCCGTGGGAGGGAGGGAGACCGGAGGTGATAAGGATGAAGTAAATGAGCCGCCTGGATGTCGGGTTCAATTTCGATGAAACACAAGGTCTTTTTTGCTAATCGCCGAGTCTCCGACGCCCGAGATTTGTTGGTGACGAGGCGCGATGACGGGTCAGGAAACGAACCCATGATTCGTATATATAAGAGATATAAGATCCCGTTTGTTTGCTTTAATTTTAAGGAATTGGAATCTTACTAATGGAATAGACTATTTTTTTTTTAGAATATGACATTCCACCATTTTCCAAAGTTATCGTATAAGCCTATCTCAAATTCATGGGGTGAGAGATGAAAACTGATTTTATAAATTTACATGTTATTTTTCCGATACACAACTTACACTCTTCTACTTGCTTCGCTATAATATAAATATAGTATATAACTATCTTTCTCATATGATTTAAGATAATATACAAATATATTATATATATATATAAACTTAATTAGTTTAGTCTAAATTATAATTATTAAAATAAAATTCAATTCCAACGATAACGGGGCCTAAGAGATTTCACGTGCTCACTTACGCAGGGCAGAGAAACAAATGCAAGCCGATTTCTTCACTGTGATGGCTCAAGTGATCAAAGAAAGATTCCTCTCTCCACTACCTTTTGGATCCGTTCGCATTTTGCACATCGGCCATCTAAATACTCACATATTGAACGCGTGGAATAGCATGACTCATGCTGCCGCCTCTGTTTGCACGGCATGAATTTTCCCTTCATTCACAAACTCGAAGCCATTTCTATTAACTATGATCTCGTAGAAAGTCAAACAACCTGCTCTTCCCTACCGCCTCCGTTTGCACGTCATCTACAGACTACTTTATACTCTCTTTAATTTTTTTATTTGATGTTTGTAATTAGATAGTAATTTGTATGATGTTTCCGTTGCATGGTGTATGTGGGCGTGGCAATTATGTATATATATTTTTTCCTCTAAAACATTCCAAACTCCATGTTTCTCCTGTACAAAGAAATTCCATCTTTTTGAAAAAAAGAAATTCGATTTTTATTCGTTCTAGCAAATTTATCATGCAACCACGTCACAGTCACACCGACCCTGTTCCGTTCCGTCAACTTCCCCTGACTACGCGCAAATAAAATTTGACCGAGGGCCTTAACGCAAAGTGGCGGGACATTCTTCTTCGCCCAGCCTAGCCACGTCCATCCCGAGGCAAACGAACAAAGGCACAGCGCACCTCACTTATTACGAACCCCCTCTGTGCCACTGCCCACTGCCACCTCAAATCCCCGCGAACCTATCGTTTCCTTCCCCCGATCCAGGCGGTTCTCTTCCCAGAAGCCAGCCCAGAATGGCGGCATCCGACGCGCTGCAGTCCATCGTATACAGCCGTGGGTCGCTCCGCCTCCTCGATCAGGTGCGCCTTTTCCTTTCCTTTGTGGTGTGAAGTGGGTATGTGTTGTTTTTGTGGGTTTGATTCCAAGAAAATAGGAGTTCTTGATGGGGTTTTCACTCTGAGTTAGTTTCCATTCGACGCAGAGGAAGCTGCCGCTCGAGATGGACTACATCGACGTCAAGAGTTCCGCCGATGGCTGGTGAGACGGAGATTCTCTCTTCTCGATTCATCTCTTCGTCCTTGACTGTCATGCGTGCGTGGAGGCGGAGCTCCTCCTACGATAGCGTGCCAGCGTGGGGCAGCTGCCTCAACTATCGCCGGAGCAGAGAACCCACGGGTCACTGCCCCACCCCACCCCTCTCTTTTCCCCCCAGCCACCGGTGGCTGCGGCGGCAGGCAGCCTAGGCGGCGTTGTCGAGCTGCCGACAGAGGAGGGAGGACTGGACGAGAAAGGTGAAGGCTGTGCCGTGTGTCGATGAGTAGGCCCAGATCCCAATACAAGGTAGCCCAACGGATCAAAGAAAAAGACCCGTTTAATTTCTCCCTCGATCGCCTGGCTCTCTCTGGACGGCTCGGCCCACTGGGCCGTCGTTTTGAGCGTTGCGCCGCGAGCGTCGCCGCTCCAATCCCAGGCGTCTGACACCGCCACTGCTCGTCAGCCACTATGGCCTAGCGTCCGCAGCCCGGCGTCTAGCTAGCCACAGCGGCATCTTGTGAGTCCACGAGCAGGCCGAATGGCGACATCAATGCCGCAGGCTGCAGCTTGCAGATGATATGGGAGGTGGACTTCTGGCGCTCGGCGCTTGATCTCAGCGTCTTCGCGCTTCTGGTGGAGCAGGAGGCTGGCATGGCATGGGGATATCGTGTTTGCCTCGTCAAAGCCCAAGACAACTGTCGTGGTTTCCATATAGGTTGTGCCAAAGGATACTCACGCTCGGCGATGCTCTCCCTGTTCGCCGGAGCTCGTGCGGTCGCCCCGGACCACGCGCATTGTGGTAAAATCCAGGGCACTCCCACCAAACTTATTGTCCGCCCCGTGAAGAGCCGAACATCTTTGTAGGTATGTTGTGGCTCCCGTGAACTTTTAGTTATTTGACGAGTGGAAGGGAAAAGGGTAGGGCATGAGAGGAGGGAAGATGGGGGTTTTGGGGTTCTTCTCTACTCAAAAGAATATCTGCACATGTTTGGCAGCTACGTGGGGTATTCCAAAAACAATTGTCCCCAAAATAGTAAGAACAAGAGCACCAGTTGAACTAGACATCTTAGACTATCTCCAGCAGCTTACTCATCCACATCACTCATTTCAAACTCCACTCTGTAAATAGTGCAGTTTACATGCAAAACCGTGTTTTGCACGATTTGCTGGCCATAGCCTTAGTACATGTGTTATGACCAACGTCACCTATAGACGTCTGAACCACGCTAATGGTTAGGCCACATGGACAGTTAGGGGCGAAGTGCCTTAGATACTTTGCATAGGATTATCATTTATTCTTGTTAGGAGGTATTTATAAAAATAAGGATCAGGGTCAAGTAAGCCTCTCTATATAAGGAGAGGGGATGCATCAAACTAATTAAGCAAGGTAATTATCTTGTCTGGTCTCAAGGGTCATTTCTCACGTCTCTCTCTTGCTCGTCTGCTCCCTGTGTGTGACCATGGCTCCTGTCTGCCGCTAGGGGTACACGTCCCGACCATCGATCTCCTGCCTATACAAGCTACACAGCCACGGTAGGATCCCAATTCCCAAATCCTATCAATCTAGTATTGGAGTTGTGGTGACAATGACTGAGAAGCAGACGCTGATTCCACCACCATCGGCTGTTGACGCCATCGTGAAAGCCCTAGCGGACATTGCTACGTAGCTTGCCAGTCTCTTCACCCGCATGTCGTCCCTGGAGCACCAGGATGCGTCCTTGTATGCAGGTGCCATGCACCATAGTTTCCCCTATGGTATGATAGGGTACGGAGTGGCGAGTTTCCTGTCCTTCTCCACCATCACAGCAAAGGCAGAAGGCCTTCTTCCCTCTAGATGTTTTTATCATACATGTAGATGGTTTTTTTATACCGAAGACCTTGGTCCTACCTAATTGAAAGCACAAACAAGAGTTAGCTGGGGACACCAGCTTACAGTTTGCAGCATACAGAGCATATCCTCTTCACAACCTCAAAACAACCTCTCAGACCTGTAAATAGTTTATGTTATGCAGGCTTTAATTTTAGCAGTTATTGGAACTCTAAAGATCAAGTAGGACAGGATCCTTTTTATTTGTTTGTTTTAAACTGTTACTTCTTTTGTTCAATTGATTTGTATACATTTCTAATTGATTTGGTGGGGCTTGTGATAACTGTTAATTTTCTTCGTGTTGCTTAAATCTAAAGCAGATTTTGCTGCTTTGTGGTTATCACAGTGGCTTACTTTTGTGTTCAAGTAAAACAGTGGCATTTTTTTTTGGTAATTTCATCAATAGAGGTGTACAAGGCTATCATATATTCATATTGAATCTGTGATCAGTAGAAATTTCGGTATTCTGGATTGACCTTGATCACACTAGAGAAGAAAAAACAATCACATAATTTCCAGCAATTGTGTTATATGCTCCCATGGTGATAGGCCTACTGCAACCATTGAAATGTAACTAGTTATAAATACCACTGGATAATGCTTGTTTTATACTGACCCCTAAATATTACCCAGGAATGCAATAAGAGACATGGTTGTCCGTGGTGCTCCAGCAATAGCCATAGCAGCGGCACTAGCATTAGCCGTTGAAGTTTCTGATTTAGATTTTATTGGTACGCCTGAAGAAGCAGCTTCTTTTGTTTCAAAGAAATTGGAATACCTTGTATCCAGGTAAGCAAAGTTCAACTATTTTTTTTATTTATGCGTACAATAAGTTTGGTATCTGTTCATGTTATCATTTTGATGAGTAGTATATTTGTAGTCATGCATATGTAACCTAATTATTTGTTTCTGCATCAGCCGACCAACTGCAGTGAACCTATCTGATGCTGCAACAAAGCTCCAAACTTTGGTATCAAAGGCAGCTGAAACTGCAAAAGATTCCAAGTCTATCTTTCAGGTGCTAACCTTGACCCCCCAAAAAACATTCTCTGCTTTCAATTAAAAACAAAAGGATACAGAATAATTATGAATAAACTATGTCTGTGTGAATTTACATTCGTATCTAATGTGTCCTGCAACATTGATTTTCTGAATATAAATATGGAATTAACCAACCTGATGAAGTGACTGATTGAGATGATACCAACATGAAACCAGAAATTACTTCTGTTGAATTAACACTTTTTGCAGCCGCCGCGCTTCAAATTGTCCCTCAAGGCCTCAAGCTTTTACACTAAACCGTAGAGTAAACCTCATATTATTCGTTCTTCTGAAGTTTGGTTCGAATATTGATACACATACACTGTGCATCTATATGTCATATGTTTGACTACTTAAGTTTGAACCTTTTTACAGCAACTGAAGATAGTTTGTGCTAATTCCAGCTTCACCATGTTATTCTAGAATGATGTGCTGCTTAGATGACTCTCTTTGATGATGAGGGGAAAACTTCTTTGATTTAGGTGGACAAATTGTACCTCTTGCTAACCTGTTATATATTCCCTTTGATCGATAAGGTCTACATTGAGGCCGCAGAGACGATGCTTGTTGATGATGTGGCAGATAATAAAGCTATTGGCTCACATGGAGCTGTATTTCTTCAAAGGCAGCTTGCAAATTCAAAAAAGATATCTGTTCTAACCCATTGTAATACTGGCAGGTAATTTTTAAATCGAGTTGTATCACTTTTTTATCCATGTGTGATGCTCAGATCCTTATGTAGTTTTACTTTATATTGCTTTCTCTCTAATCCAGTCTTGCAACTGCTGGTTATGGAACTGCCCTTGGGGTTATACGCGCTCTTCATTCGGGGGGAGTTTTAGAGAAGGCCTTTTGCACCGAAACTCGTCCATTTAACCAGGTTGATACTCTGTTTGTATTGGCATTGGACTTTTGACTTGGCTTGTCAAATGCCAGCTTTTATTTTGTCTTTGTGGAATTTAGCTACAGCTATTTTACATCGCTGGCATGATATTAAAAGACTAGATTGTTTCAGTCAAAATTCCAATAGCGACAGCGGACAACTGCTTACAACCTTGAACTTCGATTATTGTGATAAAAACATCGAGTGTTGTTTATGGAGATGTAACATGCATGCTGATTTACTGTCAATTTACAGGGATCCAGACTTACAGCTTTCGAGTTAGTTCATGAAAAAATACCTGCAACACTGATAGCAGATTCTGCTGCTGCTGCCTTGATGAAACAAGGGCATGTTCAGGCTGTCATTGTTGGTGCTGATCGAATAGCAGCAAATGGTAAATGTCCACATCATTTCTGTGATCAATGTATAACTAAATATTCCTACTGTTAAATTTGTTTCCTTTATGAAATTTCAAGGTGACACAGCCAACAAGATTGGCACATACAACCTCGCCATCTCCGCGAAGCATCATAGCGTCCAGTTCTATGTGGCAGCGCCGGTAACTTCCATTGATCTCTCCCTCCCATCTGGGGATGAGATAGTCATAGAAGAAAGATCACCAAAGGAGTTGCTGAACTCTGAAGGTGGTCTGGGAAAGCAAGTTGCTGCATCCGGTATATCAGTCTGGAACCCAGCTTTCGATGTTACTCCAGCAAATCTGATCACTGCAATCATAACAGAAAAGGTATCTTCTCTCCCCTTCTCGAATGTTTCTTTATATGATCAGCAATTTTGCAGAGAACATTGTTGATATGTTTTGGGCTGACTAGGGGTTTTTTGATTGATTTGTAGGGTGTGATCACAAAAACTGATGCTGATGGATCTTTCGACATCAAAGGATTCCTTCTGCCCGCAAAATAATACTCTAGCGTGGCTTCCATTCTGAATGACAAATGTCTGGATCGACACTGTTGTATTCTGTTTTCTCTATTATACACAATAATAAAGTCATGTCCTCATAGGATTTTGGTGTAAGTTTTATGGATAGGAGATCGACGCTAGGGTGTGTACCCATAGCGGCGCGTATGAGCCGTGTTTTCACACGAGTGGGCAAGTGAAAAAGAGATGTGGGAGATGACCTCTGAGGCTAGGGATGTTTTGTTTCTAGAGACTAATTTTTTAGTCTCTTTATTTTATTCTATTTTAGTTCTTAAATTGCTAAATATGGAAACTAAAATAGAGTTTTAGTTTTCGTGTTTGATAATTTAGGGACTAAAATAAAATGGAAGGATTAAAATTAGTCTCTAGAAATCAAACGCCCCCTAAGCAAGATGATTGTCTTGCTTGCTTTCAAAATAATACATTATCTCTATATTTATAGTCCCTAGAGGATTTGACTTTCAAGCGAACTAGACGAGAAATCCTTTTAGATTTGAACTCTCTTTTTTTCTAATAACTCAAAACTATGTTCTAATCAACTCAATCTTATCTCCAAGCAATTTCCTTTTCTAATATGGACTCATGCATTACAATCCCTTAGATATCTCTTATGTTAGGTCGGATTTGTTGAGGCACCTTACTGTTTTAGTCCTTGGAGCCCCTTCATGCCATGGGGCACCTCGCTCCTTAGCACCCGAGCCACTCGCGTTTTGGCCCCCAAGACTCCTCTTGTCACTTCTAGCCCTAGCCTTTGGGATGCCTTTTGCCTTGGCCCCTGGTGCGGTCTCTAACCTCGATCCTTAGGGCTTCCCATACATTGGCCTCTCACTTTGATGCACATAGGAGATACTGTCTATAGGTTATAACATGTCTCCTCACCTATTTGAACAACTTGTCCTCGAGCTGAATATTAGGGTAGAGGTCCTTCAATTGTTGAAGTGGCTCACAAGTGGTGTCATCATTAGGTAGTAACTTAACAAGGATATTTCAGGTGCACTGGCGTAGTTGGGCATGCAACACATGCTCTAACTTGGGCATGTCGACCATCCTATATGGGTGACGGGCGACAGAATGATGAAGAGGGGGGTTCCACATAATGGCTTAAGCAACGCCATGTGGAATATTGTCGGCGTTTCGACCCCGGGGGGTCCCTGGACCGACGAGTAAATTGTCGCTGCATGTCCCAGCCCAGATGGGTCGGCGTGAGACGGAACACAAGGGGGAACAATAAGGGGAACCGCGGCTCGTGTTGTCCTGCGCCCAGGGCGGATGCGCTTGCAGTAGGGGGTTACAAGCGCTCGCGAGGGAGTGGGAGAGAGAGAGAGAGACTGGCCGTCCTCTCGCGCGGCCACCTTCTCGTACGAGGGCCCTGGACCTTCCTTTTATAGATGTAAGGAGAGGGCCCAGGTGTACAATGGGGAGTGTAGCAATGTGCTAACGTGTCTAGCAGAGAGGAGCCAGAGCCTTATGTACATGCCGACGTGGCTGTTGGAGAGGTGTTGGCGCCCTGTTCATGTGATGTCGTGGCCGTCGGAGTAGCGCTTAAACCCTGTAGAAGCACAGCTGTCGGGGCTGTCAGGTCCTTGCTGACGTCTCCTTGCTTCCGTAAGGGGCTGAGGACCGCCGTCGTCATGGAGCACGCGGGGTGCCATCATTACTTATTTACCGAGGCGAGCCAGATGGGACGCCGGTCTTGTTCCCCGTAGCCTGGGCTAGCTAGGGGTAGGGTAATGATGTACCCCCCTGCGGCGTGGTCGGTCCGAGCCCGAGGTCGGGCGAGGCGGTGACTCCTCCGAGGTCGAGGCTGAGTCCGAGCCCTGGGGTCGGGCGAGGCGGAGACCGTCTTCCGAGGTCGAGGTGGAGTCCGAGCCCTGGGGTCGGGCGAGGCGGAGACCGTCTTCCGAGGTCGAGGTTGAGTCCGAGCCCTGGGGTCGGGCGAGGCGGAGACCGTCTTTCGAGGTCGAAGTTGAGTCCGAGCCCTGAGGTCGGGCGAGGCGGAGACCGTCGTCCGAGGTCGAGGTTGAGTCCGATCCCTAGGGTCGAGCGAGGCAGAGCTTCCTATGGCGCCTGAGGCTGGACTTGGCTGCTGTCAGCCTCACCCTGGCGGGTGGCACAGCAGTCGGAGCAGGGCAGGCGGCGCTGTTTTCCTGTCAGGTCAGTCAGTGGAGGGGTGAAGTGACTGTGGTCACTTCGGCCCTATCGACTGCGGAATGCGCGTCAGGATAAGGTGTCAGGCGATCCTTGCATTGAATGCTCCTGCGATCCGGTCGGTTGGCGAGGCGATCTGGCCAAAGTCGCTTCTCTATGAAGCCTGCCCGAGTTGGGCCTCGGGCGAGTCGAGGGTGCGCTTGTTGCTTGAGGGGGCCCTCGGGCGAGGCGTGAATCCACCTGGGTCTGCTGCTCCTGCCCGAGGCTGGGCTCGGGCGAGGCGAGATCGCGTCCCTTGAGTGGGTGGAGCTTTGACCTGTATTGCGCCCATCAGGCCTTTGCAGCTTTGTGCTGATGGTGGTTACCAGCCGAGTTTAGGAGTCTTGGGGGTACCCCTAATTATGGTCCCCGACAGTAGCCCCTGAGCCTCAAAGGGAGTGTTGGTACTCGCTTGGAGGCTTTTGTCGCACTTTTTTGCAAGGGGACCACCCTTTCTCGGTTTCATTTCGTTCCGGTGGGTGCGCGCGAGCGCACCCGCCGGGTGTAGCCCCCGAGGCCTCGGAGGAGTGGTTTGACTCCTCCGAGGTCTTAGTGTCTTTCGTGACGCCTAGGCCGGTCTGGTTGTTCCCTCATGCGAACTGGTCGTAGCCCGGGTGCATAGTCAGGTTCCGAGTTCTCGGGCTGGTATGTTGACGCTGTCAACGGTTTGGCCGGAGCCGGGTTTGCGAGAGCAGCCCCCGAGCCTCCGCACAGAGCGAGAGGACGGTCAAGGACTGACTCAGCTTTTTTCATACGCCCCTTCGTCGCCTTTCCGCAAGGAGGAGGGGGGGAAAGCGCCACGTTGCCCTCGGAGGGCGCCGAACATGGTGTCTCCAGTGAGTTGCTAACGGGTGATCCGAGTGGACGCCCGTGCCCCGTTGATAAGGGTCGGCTAGTGGCCCAGAGGCACGCTCCAAAAGTACCTGCAGGTGATTTGCCGAAATCGGTCCCGTTTGATAGGGTCCGAGGGCTCGATGCCTCCCTCTGATGGGATTCCGTTACAGAATCGCTCCTGCTGGTCTCGGAAATGTCCTAGGGTACCTCGAGAGCGTAGCGGGAGCCTCGGCCATGTATCAGACGTACCAAGAGTCATCCCTCGCTCTGCGTGTTCTGAGGTGGCTGTCGAACCCTTCGGGGGGTCAACCTTCAAACCCCTGATCAGTAGTGGGCGCGGAGCCCGAGTGGCCTGAGGCGGCTGTCGAACCCTTCCGAGGGGCCAGCCTTCGAACCTCTAACCAGTAGTGGGCGCGGAGCCCGAGTGCTCTAAGGCGGCTGTCGAACCCTTCTGAGGGGCCAGCCTTCGAACCCCTGATCAGTAGGAGGGCTCGGGGCCCGCTTCCTTCGCGGAGAAGGACCCCTTTCGGAGTATCCCCTTTCCCGGTCCCTGTAGCAAGAGAGGGAAAGGGGAAGAGGAAAAGGATACGAAATTGAACGACGTGGCGCACCTTTTTTGACGCGGTCATCATGCCGGAGGTGAAGCGTCGCCCGCTTCGCCTGCCAAAGGTGTCGCCTGCCCTGCCGCGGAGTTAATGCGGCGGGACGAGTGGTTCATGGGGCAGCCGTTGTGTGAGCTGTTCGAGGAACGGAACACGGGCGCGTCGTCTCCACGCCGTGGGAGAGGGCTCTCCTGCTGCTTCCGTGAGCCTGCAGACGATTTGACCGCCGCTTCTGCTCGCCTGCTGCCGCCATTACTGTCGGCCCACTTTTGGCCATATCGATGTCACGCCTTCGTGGCTGACTGATCCGTGACCGATGCGCCTGGTTGGCACTGCTGGGTCGTGCGCAGGGTTGCCTCGAGTCGCGGCACCGGTTCCGCAGTCGAGGAAGCACGACATTGGCGTAAGTGGCGGTGCAGCTTTTCGCACGTAGTAACCGGCACACCGGTTACATGACGTGTGGGCCTGGGACTCCATGCTGGATGCGTCGAAGTCGAAGGGGTGCATCCTCTTGGTGCAGTTGCATGCCGCCTGCATGGTGGTCCGCCCTTTCACCCACTGGTTTAGGCGAAGACAGAGGAGTGCCCGTAACCGTTTGGTGGTTACATGCTCCGCACGTGGCGGTTTGGCTTCTTCTGTCCTGGCCAGCTTGCACGACGCGTGGGACCTAGCCCCCGTGTCATAGGGGGAGGACCTTTGAGCGCGTTGGTGAAGACTTAGTCCGCGACGCCTGAGGACGCGAGCGAGGAGAGTCGCCTTTAAAAAGGGATCAACCTCCTGGGTGGTGGCCATGCCTTCACACTCTCCTCATGTATTGCACCCTTCCGCCTTCCGAGCCCCCGGATGGGGAGCGCCCGCGTTGCTTTCGTCTCGCTGTTGTTGGAGGAGCGCAACTTCACGGAAGTTGGTACCTTTCAGCCATCGCTCGGCTTCAAGGATTTTCATCAGGCAGCCCGGCTGCATCCCCTCACCAATGGTCACCCAAGACGGTGACCACCAGTTCGATGGTGGGGAGAAGCAAGCCGGGCTGCGACCTCTGCCCCGCCCTCAGCTTCAAGGATCTTCATCATCCTTGCTGGGGAGGAGGGCGAGGCGAGCCGGGGCCTGCCTTCGTGTGGGTTGGCGTCCCGCTTCTTCCTTCGGCTTCTGGGGGTGGAAACCATCCTCCAGCTCTGCGGAGGAGGCATCCTCCAGCCATGCCGGGGAAGGCGAACTGCTGCTGCCCAGCCAGGGTGCAGCATTCCGTCCTCTGTCCGGGCGACAGTGGCCAGCTGCACCGGGGGGTCTCACAACTCGTCATACGCCGTGAGGGCGGTACTCGTGTTCTAGGGTGGTCCCATTCTCGTTTTCGTGGCGAGGATGGGAGTGAGGACCTGCCGGTGCGCTTTGGGGCGGCCGGCGCCCGCTGGTGCGGTGTTGGTGGGCAGGTGGACGCCCCCGCCAGTGCTGAGGTGGTGGCAGCTGGAGAAAGCTTCTCCGCCAATGAGACCGCCAGCGCCACCCGCGGACTGACCCCTGACTCTTTGGCTTTAATGTCTGGTTCTCATCCCTCGAGTGGGGACGCGAACGAGAGCCATCCAGCAGTAGCGTCCGCCCTGGGACCATCGCTGCTGCTGCAGAGGTTGCCGGCAAGCCACCCGGAGCTTGTCGTCCCGCAGGCTCTCCGATGTGGAGGTTGTTCATACCCGCGGGAGCGGAACCGGAGTTCCGTTTGTAATGGCACCTTGAGTGCCGGTGTCTGTTCATTGTGGCTGTCGGGGCCTAAACATCTAGGTATTTGAGTGCAATACCGTGTTTCTTCCTCATTTCGAGCACCGAGACTCGCCTGTCGGCTAGCTGGACCGCTTAACCAAGTGTGAGTTGCCCTGTGCGGAAGGTGACGAGTGAGGTATCCGTATCCCGGAGGCGTAGGAGTCCCTCGGCTCGGTCGGCCTTGCTACCCAAGGCTTCTCTTGCTCAGTTAAAGAGAACCCTCGGCTGCTCTGCGATGAGCCAGAGCCGGAGGCAGCGGTGTGAGCGTGGACAGAGGTGGAGTCGGCTGGATAAGAAAACTTCGTCGGCCGAAGCCTGGCCGGGTCGTCCACTGGCGGGACCAACCCTGGAGTCAGGCTGCCGAGGCCAAGAGCAGGGCTGATGTCCTCAGGGGTCAGCTGGCTGAGGCTACAGAGCGGCTGATCAAGCCGTTTGCTCGGGCCAGGTTCCTGGAGGAGACCCTGGCGGCGATGGCCCAGGGGCGGTGCTGACATCTTACTTCGAGGTGGAGATCCTCCGACCGTATTGCCGTCCAAGACCGGGTCGGATTCTGCCGAAGGTGGAGTCGACGCCGAGGATGCTGCTGCTCCCTCTACTGATGTCTGAACCTGCAGGAACAGTCTATCTGTAGTGTGCGTATGTTTTTAGCGGCCGCCGAGGCCCAAACATATCGTTGTCGTGTTGTAAAGCTGCGTTTCTTTTCCCCTCGTTTTGAGTATCAGGACTTGTTTGTCGGTAGCAGAATCGCTCATCCGAGCGAGAGTTACTTTTCACGGAAGGTGATGAGTGAGGTATCCGTATCCCGGAGGCATAGGAGTTCCTCGGCTCAGTCGGCCTTGCTGCTTACGTGTACTCTTACTCGTCCGCAGGATTCTATTATCAATATAGTCGAGAAGGCACGAAAAATCGTTTCGGCAGAAAAGTTTTCGAGCATTAAGACTTGTTCGGCAGCAGAATCGCTTATCCGAGCGTGAGTTACTTATCGCAGAAGGTGATGAGTGAGGTATCCGTATCCCGGAGGCGTAGGAGTCCCTCGGCTCGGTCGGCCTTGCCGCTTACGTGTACTCCGTCGTTTTCAAGATCCCACTATCGAAGTAGTAAAAAAGCGCGAAAGATGTTCCGGCAGAAAGACTTTTTTCGAGGAAAATTTTGACGCAGAGGGGGTTCCCCCCTTCTAGCCCCTGAGGGAGGGTCGGGCTTTGCCGAGGCAAGGCTGAACCTTCCTTGATGGTTAGACTTTATTTGTGTATGTAAAGAGAATGAGGCATATGAACAACTTGAAAACATCTTAAGGGTAAAAGCGACGTAGCTGTCGGATGTTCCAAGCGTTGCTGTAGACCTCACCTTGACTGTTGGCCAGCTTGTATGTTCCGGGCTTCAAAATCTTGGCGATGATGAAGGGCCCTTCCCAGGGAGGCATGAGCTTGTGGCGCCCTCGGGCGTCTTGTCGTAGCCGAAGCACCAAGTCGCCCACCTGGAGGTCTTGGGACCGAACCCCTCGGGCGTGGTAGCGTCGCAGAGACTGCTGATACCGTGCCGAGTGTAGTAAGGCCATGTCCCGAGCCTCTTCCAGCTGGTCTAGTGAGTCTTCTCGGTTGGTCTGGTTGCTTCGGTCGTCGTACGCCCTTGTCCTCGGGGAGCCGTATTCTAAATCTATGGGCAAGATAGCCTCGGCCCCATAGACTAGAAAGAACGGCGTGAAGCTCGTGGCTCAGCTTGGCATCGTCCTCAAACTCCAGACCACCGAGGGGAGTTCCTTCATCCATCGCCTGCCGAACTTGTTGAGGTCGTTGTAGATCCTCGGCTTGAGTCCCTGTAGAATCATGCCGTTGTCACGCTCTACCTGCCCATTCGTCATGGGGTGAGCTACGACGGCCCAGTCCACCCGGATGTGGTGGTCCTCGCAGAAGTCCAGGAACTTCCTGCCAGTGAACTGGGTGCCATTGTCGGTGATGATGGAGTTCGGGACCCCAAAGTGATGGATGATGTTGGTGAAGAACACCACCGCCTGTTCGGATCTGATGTTGTTTAGGGGTCGAACCTCAATCCACTTGGAGAATTTGTCGATAGCGACCAGCAGGTGCGTGAAGCCCCCGGGTGCCTTCTGCAAGGGACCGACGAGGTCCAGACCCCACACAGCAAACGACCAGGTGATGGGTATTGTTTGTAAGGCCTGAGCGGGCAGGTGCGTCTGCCTTGCGTAGAATTGACACCCTTGGCAGGTGCGTACAATTCTAGTGGCATCGGCCACCGCGGTTGGCCAGTAGAAACCTTGTCGGAAGGCGTTTCCAATGAGGGCCCGAGGTGCTGCGTGATGACCGCAAGCCCCCAAGTGTATTTCTTGCAATAGCTCCTGACCTTCGGTGATGGGTATGCATCGCTGGAGGATGCATGAGGGGCTACGGTGGTAGAGCTCCTTTCCGTCACCCAGCAAGACGAACGACTTGGCACGCCGCGCCAGTCGCCGAGCTTCGGCCCTGTCGAGGGGTAGCTCTCCTCGGTGGAGATATTGCAGGTGCGTGGTCTGCCAGTTTCGATTAGGCGTGACCCCATTCCACTCTTCCTCGACGCGCAGTGCCTCACCCTCGGCGGTTGAGGGTGCCTCGGGCTGAGTCGAGGGTGCCTCGGGCTGAGACGAGGGCGCCTCGGGCAGAGCCGAGGCCTTCTCGGGCTCGGGCGTGTCGTCGGTCTTGACGGAGGGTTGATGTAGGTCTCGGGAGAAGACGTCTGGGGGAACCGTTGTCCGCCCCGAGGCTATTTTAGCCAGCTCGTCCGCAGTCTCGTTGTATCGTCGAGCGACGTGGTTGAGCTCGAGCCTGTAGAACTTGTCCTCCAGGCGCCGAACTTCGTCGCAATAGGCTTCCATCTTCGGGTCGCGGCAATGGGAGTTCTTCATGACTTGGTCGATGACGAGCTGCGAGTCGCCACGAGCGTCAAGGCGCCGAACCCCTAGCTCGATGGCGATGCGCAACCCGTTAACGAGAGTCTCGTACTCGGCCACGTTGTTGGACGCCGGGAAATGGAGGCGCAACACGTAGCGGAGGTGCTTCCTGAGGGGTGAGATGAAGAGCAGGCCCACGCCCGCTCCTGTTTTCATCAGCGACCCGTCGAAAAACATGGTCCGGAGTTCCGGTTGGATCGGAGTTGCTGGAAGCTGGGTGTCGACCCATTCAGCCACGAAGTTCGCCAAGACTTGGGACTTGATGGCCTTCCGAGGGGTGGACGAGATTGTCTCGCCCATGATTTCCACTGCCCACTTTGCGATCCTACCCGAGGCCTCTCGGCACTGGATGATCTCCCCCAGGGGGAAGGATGACACCACAGTCACCGGATGAGACTCGAAGTAGTGTCGCAACTTTTGCCGTGTCAGAATTACCACATATAGTAGCTTCTGAATTTGCGGGTAGCGGATTTTGGTCTCGGACAGTACCTCACTGATGAAGTAGACCGGCCTCTGGACGAGCAATGCATGCCCTTCTTCTCGTCTCTCGACTATGATCGCGGCGCTGACCACCTGAGTGGTTGCGGCTACGTAGATCAAGAGGGCTTCTCCGGCAGCGGGGGGCACCAGGATGGGCGCGCTTGTAAGGAGCGCCTTTAGGTTCCCGAGGGCTTCCTCAGCCTCGGGGGTCCAAGTGAAGCGCTCGGTCTTCCTTAAGAGGCGGTACAGGGGTAGGCCTCTTTCACCGAGGCGCGAGATGAAGCGGCTCAGAGCCGCAAGGCCCCATGTTGGTGATGGCCGCGATTTTCTCCGGGTTGGCCTCGATGCCCCGCTCAGAGACGATGAACCCCAGGAGCATGCCTCGGGGGACTCCAAAGACACACTTCTCGGGATTGAGTTTTACGCCTCTCGCCTTGAGACACTTGAATGTTGTTTCAAGGTCAGAGAGGAGGTCGGAGGCTTTCCTCGTCTTGACTACGATGTCATCGACGTAAGCCTCGACCGTTCGGCCAATGTGCTCTCCGAACACGTGGTTCATGCACCTTTGATATGTCGCGCCTGCATTCCTCAAACCAAATGGCATAGTGATGTAGCAGTACTTGCCAAAAGGTGTGATGAAAGAAGTCGCGAGCTGGTCGGACTCTTTCATCCTGATTTGGTGATACCCTGAGTAGGCATCGAGGAACGATAGGGTTTCGCACCCAGCAGTGGAATCCACGATTTGATCGATGCGAGGCAGAGAGTAGGGAACTTTCGGACATGCTTTGTTTAGACCAGTGTAGTCTACTCACATCCGCCATTTCCCACCTTTCTTTTTCACAAGCACAGGGTTGGCTAGCCATTCGGGATGGAATACCTCTTTGATGAACCCTGCAGCCATCAGCTTGTGGATCTCCTCGCCTATGGCTCTGCGCTTTTCTTCGTTGAATCGGCGCAGAGGCTGCTTCACGGGTCGGGCTCTAGCTCGGATATCCAGCGAGTGCTCGGCGACATCCCTCGGTATGCCAGGCATGTCCGAGGGACTCCACGCAAAAACCTCGGCGTTCGTGCGGAGAAAGTCGACGAGCACTGCTTCCTATTTGGGGTCAAGCTCGGAGCCGATCCGGACCTGCTTGGAGGCGTCGTTGCTGGGGTCGAGAGGGACGGACTTGACCGCCTCAGCTGGCTCGAAGTTGTCGGCGTGGCGCTTCGCATCCGGCACTTCCTTGGAGAGGCTCTCCAGGTCGGCGATGAGGGCCTCGGATTCAGCGAGGGCCTCAGCGTACTCCACGCACTCCACGTCGCATTCGTACGCGTGTCGGTACGTGGATCCGATGGTGATGACCCCGTTGGGGCCCGACATCTTGAGCTTGAGGTAAGTGTAGTTGAGGACGGCCATGAACTTGGCGTAGCATGTTCTCCCCAGCACTGTGTGGTAGGTTCCATGGAACCCGACCACCTCGAACGTGAGGGTTTCCTTTCGGAAGTTGGAGGGAGTCCCGAAGCAGACAGGCAGATCGAGTTGCCCAAGGGGTTGGACGCGCTTCCCGGGGATGGTCCCGTGAAAGGGCGCCGCGCCGGCCCGGATCGCGGACAGATCGATCTGCAAGAGCCCGAGGGTCTCGGCGTAGATGATGTTGAGGCTGCTGCCTCCGTCCATGAGGACCTTGGTAAGCCTGACGTTGCCGATGACGGGATCGACAACGAGCGGGTACTTCCCCGGGCTCGGCACGCGGTCGGGGTGGTCGCCTTGGTCGAAGGTGATGGGCTTGTCGGACTAGTCTAGGTAGACTGGCGCCGCCACCTTCACCGAGCAGACCTCCCGGCGCTCTTGCTTGCGGTGCCGAGCCGAGGCGTTCGCCACTTGCCCACCGTAGATCATGAAGCAGTCGTGGACCTCAGGGAACTCCTCTGCCTTGTGACCCTCCTTCTTGTCGTTGTCTTGGGCTCTGCCACCTTCCGCCGGTGGCCTGGCCTTGTGGAAGTAGCGCCGAAGCATGACGCACTCCTCAAGGGTGTGCTTGACGGGACCCTGATGATAGGGGCACGACTCCTTGAGCATCTTGTCGAACAGGTTGGCGCCTCCGGGAGGCTTCCGAGGGTTCTTGTGCTCGGCGGCGGCGACAAGGTCTGCGTCGGCGGCGTCGCGTTTCGCTTGCGACTTCTTCTTGCCCTTCTTCTTGGTGCCGTGCTGAGCGGACGCCTCGGGGACGTCTTCTTGCTGGTGCCCCTGAGGCTGCTTGTCCTTCCGGAAGATGGCCTCGACCGCCTCCTGACCAGAGGCAAATTTGGTGGCGATGTCCATCAGCTCGCTCGCCCTGGTGGGAGTCTTGCGACCCAGCTTGCTCACCAGGTCGTGGCAAGTGGTGCCGGCGAGTAACGCGCCGATGACATCTGAGTCGGTGATGTTGGGCAGCTCAGTGCGCTGCTTTGAAAATCGCCGGATATAGTCCCGTAAGGATTCTCCCGGTTGCTGGCGGCAGCTTCGGAGATCCCAGGAGTTCCCAGGGCGCACGTATGTGCCCTGGAAGTTGCCGGCTGTTGGGGGCTTGTTCTCAAATGCTAAGAGTTAAGAACAAGGCAACACAGAAAATGTTAAATATTAAGGTCCTTCGTCCTCCACTTCATTATATCCCTTCGGGACATAAGGAACTTCGGACGAAGGTTACGAAGGACGCACCTTCGTAAACATAATAACGTAGGGTGAAGCATTCATATAAATCATGAGGTATAAAATGGATATTCAAATGTTAACATAGAATCATTTCCATTTTTATTAATACGAATGAATATAAATGACAAATGTACCTTCGGTCCTGAGGAAGGCAAGATTACAAGTGTGATGCGAAGGCAAATGACAGGTTCGCGTGAACAGTACAGAGGTACTGAGGTACTGTTCATCTATTTATAGGCACAGGTCACAGCCTGTGACAAATTACAATTATGCCCCTTACAAAAGTTTACAACATTGACTCAGACCTCTTATGGATAAAAAGGTCATTCTATTTCTATGTCGGTTTGTAACGCCGAAGCTCCATAAAAAGGAACCTTCGGCCATCTTTTGGAGACGACTTCAGCCGAAGTTGCTTCTTCGTGTGGGACCTTCGGCACACCGAAGCACGACCCCAACAGTAGCCCCTTTCGCGGTGCTAGATCGTTTTTCGTAACGAGCTTGACCCGTGAAAAAAGCCTCTTCAGCTTCGGGAAGCCGAAGGTCCAAAAAACACCTTCCCTGAGCTCGTTGCAGAGAAACGATCCGGCTCCCGAGCGCGTGCCAGGCCCACCTTGCAGAGTTACTGTTTGATCCTTGCGGTCCACTGTACAGCGAGTACGAGTGGCCGCCCGTCTGGTGTAAAAATCTTGCCGCTTCGCCTTCTTACCTGCAGCACTATATAAACAAACGGGTAGGTGTGAAGTTACCACAGCATTCATTGCTATTTGCACTGTTTTGCTGCCAAAATTTTCCACCATAGCCGAAGCTTGACTCCCAGAATCGAACGAAGGTCAGCCTCGACGTCTGCTTCGTCAGAAAGGAGAGCTTCGGAGAAAAGAAAAAAGAAAAAAGTTTCTGACTTCCCCAAACTCAGAATTAAATGGCGAGAGTGCGATCTACTGCCAAAGTTGTTCGTGAGGGAGACGAAGCCGAAGGTTCGGACACTGTGCCTATCTCCGAAGCGATGCAGCGCTCCGGTCTAGTGACTGCGGAAGAAAGGCCTGCTGCCGAAGCAAACCCGACAACAGCCGAAGAAGAAGAAAACATTGAAGGGACTGACCCCGAGGATGACTACCACATTGCCATGCCCAGCAAGCCCAGTCACCTGGATTTTGGGAAATCAACTGTTTCAAAAGCTGATCTTTCGAAGATGGTGAAAGCAGGTTATTTCAATGAAGATCAGAAGAAGCTACTCCGCTTCGGGGGAGAAGAGACCACCCCGAAGCCAGGAAAGGATGAGATTGTTATCTTCAAGAGCTTTTTAAAGGCTGGGCTTAGATTCCCTCTTCATAATATTATTGCAGAGATATTGAGGAGGTTTGGTATCTACTTTCATCAATTGACTCCTAACGCCATCGTTAGGCTCAATGTTTATATCTGGGCCCTTCGAAGCCAGGCCGTGGAACCGTTTGCTGACAGCTTTTGCCGAGTTCACGAATTACACTACCAAACAAAGGCCAGAAAAGATGGACTTCATGATAATTTCGGCTGCTATAATTTTGCCTACCGGAAGACAACAAAGTGTCCTGTCATCAGCTACCGAAGCAAATGGCCAGCAGGCTGGAAATCTGAGTGGTTTTATGTAAAGGTTGACGAAGACAGAGAAAAATTGGTACAAAGCCCTCTGGAGTTAATCTTCGGAGAGACGAGGCCACGTTGCCGCATCGGCGATCTAAAAGGTCCTACCTGGGCTGCTCTGGGTGAATTTGAAATTATTTCAAAACATATTGGCACCAGGGATCTAGTTCAGGAATTTTTGGCATTCAGAGTTTTCCCTACTCTAAAAGAGTGGGAAATGCCGAAGCTGGAGGGAGAGAAGAAGAAGGGGGAGCTTGTCCGGCTGCCCTACCACTTCAAGTTTAAGAAGTACTTTAAAAAACCCTGCAAAGAATGGCTAGACACAGTTGAGGTGATGTGCAACGAAATCCTGGGGAATTACTCCAAAAAAGAGGATCAACTAATGACAGCGGCCTTCGGCGCCCGACCGAAGCGAAGGCTGAACCGAGTGCTTGATGCCCTGGGCTTCGAGTACCCAGATTATGAGCAATTGAACAAGGGTGCCGAGGGCCACAAAAGAAAAAGAGTGGCCGAAACTCTGATCAAAGATGAAGAAAGACCAGCAAAGGAAAAGAAAATTCCAAAGAAAAGAAAAATATCTACTCCGAAGCGCAAATCACCCGAAGAAGAAGGGACCCCCACCCCGCCTTCTGCCAGCGACGTGGAGGAAATTTTAAAGGTAATGACTGAACCCATGCCCACGAAACTAAGTCCATTAGGGCTCCATCTGACGAAGCTTTTTCAAAAGGTGGACGAGCCGGATCAGACGAAGATAAGCAAACCCAAGCGGCAAAGAATTATTGCGGTAACTGAAGTTATCGACAAGACGCCGCCTAGGGCGTCAACTCAGAAAACGGCAGCTGCCGAAGGCACAACAATCGTCGAAGGCGCACCTTCGGAGATCGCGGCTACCGAAGCCGCTACAGCCGAAGATACAAACTTGGAAACTACTATTGAGGACATTAACAAGATTTTGGAAGATATAGCTGCAGAAGAAGCTGGTGCTACTACTGAAAAAACCATGGCCACAGTGCCTGAGAAAGGAAAAGAAATAGCCGAAGACACTTCGGACGACGAAGCCTACTCTTTCCAGAATTTAGTTGGGCAAAAACTGACGAAAGACGAAATAGAAGAGCTCAAGGATTATGCCAAATCTTGTGGCTACAAGCCAGGAGCCCTTCTATTTGGAGGCATTGACGACGAAAAATTGGGCTGCATTCGAGACCAGACTGGAGCTAAGGTAATCGGTACTCTATCAAAGAGTATCGGTTTTCCGAAGCTAGAGACAGACATCAGCCGCTACCGACGACAACACATCGTCGGCAGCTTATTTTACTCCAACTTCAAGGTAAACAACCTTTTCTCTGGTTTTCATTGCTGTTAATAATGAAAATGTTACCAACGTAAATTTCTCTGTGCAGAGCATGCTACTGAGCAAAGCTCTGAAGATGCAACAAGATCTGGAAGACAGAAAACACGAAGCTATAATTGAAAACTTAGAAAACAAGATAAAAGAACAATCTGCCATCATTGAAAAGAAAGACTTCGAGCTCCAATCGACCGAAGGCTTGCTGACTGAGACTGAGGCTAAAGTAGCAGAGTTGAATTCGAAGCTTATCAATCAATCAAAACAATTCGATTAGGAGAAGCTAGAGCTTAATTCGAAGCTTGAAGCCGAAGTCCAGACCAGCTCAGAGTTGAAGAAATCTTTAGCAAGCCTTCAAGACAAATGCTTAAAATTTAGCAACAATTGTATTGGTCGATTAAAAAAGATATTTTACTCTGTTGGAGCCAGCAGCGGGAAATTTAACCCCTCAGCGGAAAATTTACCACAGGCCTTCGATCATATTGAAGCCGAAATTGAAGAACTTGACGAAGTTATAGCCGGGCACGGCGACTTCTATGCCTGGGTAGCTTCTCGGGGTACCGCTGCTGCATTCTTGAAGGCCGGCTGCGAGCATGGAAAGATTGTCAACAGGCCCAACTTCACCCTATCTCCATCAATCCTGGATGATATACCTGATCTCGCCCGAAGCATCTCAAATAGATTTGTAAAAATGATATGGACAAAAGGCGGGCGGGAGAAGGCTGGAGACGAAGCACGAAGTCATCTTGAACCAGTAAGAAATGATACTTCGTACTTACCTTTTCCTTTGCACTTGATTTTTACTCACGACTCCTTGATTTATGTAGGATGACGAAGGTGAAGATGATGCCTAAGTTATGTCGCCGAAGCTGTCGCCGAAGCTGAAGCTTAATGAAGATTAGTAGAAGTATACTATAGAAAAACTCAGTATATTTTTGTAACAATTCTTGTAAATACAATTAAACTGTTCTCAAGGAACTTTGTACATACCTTGTAATATATTCTTACCCTTCGATTGAGGCGCTTTGATGTGGACGAAATCAGTATTTTGAGCCGAAGGCGAAAAAACACCTTCCCTTCTTTTCGTACACAACGAAGCATAAAAGTAATTCTTCCTTTTGCCGAGCAACGAAGCTTTTCTCTTTTGTATACAACAAAGCATAAGATACCAATTCTTCTTTTTATCGAAGCTTCTCTTTTTTGTACACAACATAGCATAACGAATCATAAAAAACCACTTCTCCGAAACTTTTCTTTTACACAACGATTCACAAAAAGCCAATTCGAAACCTTTCTTTTACACAACGATTCACAAAAAGCCAATTCTCCCTTCTGCCGAAGCAACCACTTTGGTACACAGATGCTATGAATGAATGCTTATGCATGCAAATGTTATGATGTAATGTAATGCGCGAATGAATGTCCGAAGCATATGTCCGAAGCCACATTGTCAGCCATTACTTAGAAACAACCACACGTTAGCTCTGCATTCCCTTAGGAACGACTTTGGAGCCTCTTCGCCTTTTACTTAGGTAGTATCAGCGTTGACTTTTCGCTGTAAGCTCTGCATCCCCTTAGGGACGTCTTTGGAGCTTCTTCGCCTTTTACTTAGGCGGTATAAGCTCTGCATTCCCTTGGGAACGACTTTGGAGCCTCTTCGCCTTTTACTTAGGCAGTATCAGCGTTGACTTTTCGCTGTAAGCTCTGCATCCCCTTAGGGACGTCTTTGGAGCTTCTTCGCCTTTTACTTAGGCGGTATAAGCTCTGCATTCCCTTGGGAACGTCTTTGGAGCTTCTTCGCCTTTTACTTTCGGCGGAACCAGCGTTGACTTTTCGCTGTGAGCTCTGCATCCCCTTAGGGACGTCTTCGGAGCTTTTTCTTTTTTTTTCAGTTTCGGCACTCGATGGTGCGCTCTCAGCTTTTACATTTACATTCTTTGGGGGATTTTGCTCTTATAAAACTAAAAAGGAAGATTACATATGATGGCCCCATTAAAAACCTTTCTCCCCCTTTAGAAAGGAAAAGGGTGCCATGAAAAAGAAAAGAAAAAACATAAGAAATTACATCGAGTTATACATAAAATCGCCGAAGCTCATCCGCATTCCAAGATCTTGGAATTTCATTGCCATCCATGTCCTTTAGTCTGTACGAACCAGGCCTTGACGAAGATGCTACTAAGAAAGGCCCTTCCCATTTCAATTGTAGCTTGCCCACTGTATCCGGGTTGGCCACTCTCCGAAGCACCAAGTGTCCCGGCTCAATATTTTTTAGGCGGACCTTTCTATCTCGCCATTTAACTGTTTCAGCCTGGTATTTATTGATATTTTCCACGGCTTGAAGCCTGATCCCTTCTAAGGCATCTTTTTCCACGAGACAAGTATCTTCGGGGCCTGATTTTGCCGAAGCTACCACTCTTATTGACCCTGCTTTGGCTTCTTCCGGGGTTATTGCTTCGTCACCAAATAACAACTTAAATGGGGTAAAGCCTGTAGACCTTGATGTTGTTGTATTGTGGCTCCACACCACTTTGGTCAACTGATCTGGCCACTTTCCCCTGGGTTGATTAAAGATTAGCTTCATTATTCCTGTCATTATGATGCCGTTGGCCCTTTCAACAAGCCCATTCGACTCCGGATGCCTGACTAATGCAAAGTGGATCTTCGTTCCAATTTGATCACAGAAATTTCTGAAATCTTCGGAGTCGAATTGCGTTCCATTGTCCACAGTGATGGCCTTCGGTACTCCGAAGCGACAGACGATGTTCTGCCAGAAAAACTTCTGGACAGTGGCCGAAGTTATTGTTGCTAATGGCTTCGCCTCAATCCACTTAGAAAAATACTCCACAGCTACTATAACATATTTTAGATTCCCTTGGGCCGGTGGTAATGGACCCAACAAGTCAAGGCCCCACCTTTGCAATGGCCAGATGGGTTGTATCAGCTGTGTCAAAGACGAAGGTTGCTTTTGATCTCTTGCACATTTTTGACAACCTTCGCACTTTTGGACTAACTCTGCTGCATCCGAAGCTGCCTTCGGCCAGTAAAATCCTTGGCGGAACACTTTTCCAAGTAACGGCCTGGATCCGATGTGGGATCCGCACAGGCCTGCATGTATCTCCTTCATCAACTCTATACCTTCGGCCCTGGACAAGCACTTGAGCAGCGGGGCACAAACTCCATGCTTGTATAACTCTCCTTCTATCATGACATAGGGACGGGCTCTTGCCTCTATCCTTTTATTATAAGCTTCGTCATCTGACAGGAAGTTTCCCTGAAGGTAAGAGATTATTTCAGTTCTCCAATCTTCACTGTAAACAGGAGAAATGTTAAGGACTGCTCTTTCAAGTAGCTCCACTGAATGTGCCTTTATTGTTTCGAAAAACACATCCGAAGGTAGCGGCAGCCCCTGTGCCGCAGACTTGGCCAACAAATCAGCATGCTCATTTTGTCCTCGAGGGATATTCTTAACAGAAAATCCTTCGAAGGAAGCTTCGATCCTACGGACCGTGTCTAGGTACTTTTCAAGCTTCGGGTCTTTAGCCTTGCAACTTTTGTCAATATGACCCGAAACAACCTGGGAATCAGTTTTAAGAATCGCCCTTCTGACTCCCATTGCCTTTAGTTTCCGAAGACCCAGGAGCAAGGCTTCGTACTCAGCGATATTATTTGTGCAGCTGAAGTCAAGTCTTGCTGCATAGCAAGTTTTAACCTTGGACGGAGAGACCAACACAGCAGCTGCACCTGCTCCGAATGTTCCCCAAGAGCCATCACAAAACACTGTCCATGCTTCGGCATCTTTATTCGCTTCTTCGTCCTGAGCCCCTGGCGTCCAGTCGGCAATGAAATCTGCCAATGCTTGAGACTGAATTGAGGATCTATGCACATAATCAATGTAAAATTCATTGAGTTCCGC
Source organism: Zea luxurians (assembly GCA_029449295.1). Taxonomy (NCBI): domain Eukaryota; kingdom Viridiplantae; phylum Streptophyta; class Magnoliopsida; order Poales; family Poaceae; genus Zea; species Zea luxurians. The sequence goes on from JAOPSE010000024.1 coordinate 40,849,699, forward strand.
AGCCCATTTTCCAATACGCCCAGTAACTTCTCTATTCCTCATGATGTCCTTCAACGGCTGCGAAGAAGGAACAATAATGTTGTATGCCTGAAAGTAATGCCGAAGCTTCCTGGATGCCATTAAAACGGCATACAACACCTTCTCCAGCTCTGTATAATTTTTCTTTGAGACACTGAGGACCTCAGACACAAAATATACTGGGACCTGCTTCTTGACTTGTCCATCAAACTTCTCCTGAACAAGTGCCGCACTTACTGCTGAGTGCGAAGCTGCCACATACAACAACAGAGGAGCCCCTGGCGTTGGTGGAGTTAATGTTGTGAGATCTATTAAGTATTGCTTCAGCTCTTCGAAGGCTTTTTGTTGACTTGGGCCCCATTGAAAGACTTCAGCTGACTTCAGCACCTCGAAGAATGGTAAGTTTCTTTCTGCTGATCTGGATATAAATCTGTTGAGAGATGCCAGCCTTCCTGTCAATCTTTGGGCCCCCTTTCTTGTGGTTGGTGGCTCCATTCGAAGTATAGCTTCGATTTTATTTGGGTTAGCTTCGATTCCCTTCGTTGAAACCAAACATCCAAGAAATTTACCCTTCTTCACTCCGAAGACACATTTTTCTGGATTCAGCTTCAGCCCAGCTTGTCTGAAGCTGGCGAAGGTCTCCTGCAAATCAGCAATATGATTTTCTTGCTTCGTGCTCTTTACGATGATGTCATCGACATAAGTCAGCACATTTCTGCCTATCTGAGATTGGAGAACCTTCGCCGTCATTCTGCTGAAACTCCCTCCAGCATTCTTGAGCCCCTCGGGCATCCGAAGATAGCAATATGTACCACTTGGGGTGATAAAACTAGTCTTCGGCTCATCTTCCTTCTTCATCCATATTTGATGATAGCCTGAGTAGCAGTCCAGAAGACTCATGAGCTCCGAAGAAGCTGCTGCATCAACTAAAGAATCTATCCTTGGCAGCGGGAATTCATCCTTCGGACAAGCCTTGTTGAGATCTGTGAAATCAATACACATTCTCCACTTGCCATTGGCCTTCTTCACCATAACAGTGTTAGCTAGCCACTCTGGATACTTCACTTCTCTGATAACTCCTGCACTGAGGAGTCTTTTCACTTCATTGCGAGCCCCTTCGGCCTTGTCATCAGACATTTTCCGAAGCCTCTGCTTTCGGGGTCTGAAGGATGGGTCAACATTGAGCGAATGTTCAATAACATCCCGATTTACTCCACAGAGATCATTAGCTGACCATGCAAAGACATCTTTGTTGTTGAATAAAAACCTTATCAAGGTTTTCTCCTGGTCTTCAGATAATTGCGAGCCCAACAACACCTTCTGCTCTGCTACATCTTCACACAATAACATAGGCTTCGGCTGATCCGCTGAAGCTGCCTTCTCCCTCCTGAATTTGTACTGTTCACAAGCTTCAGCTCCATCTATATTATGGATTGCCTTGGAGTCAGTCCAGCTTCCTTCGGCCCTTCTAGCAGCTTCCTGGCTTCCATGAATAGCAATAGGTCCTTGGTCCGAAGGTATCTTCATGCAGAGATAAGCTAGGTGAAGAATTGCTTCGAAGGCATTAAGAGTACCACGGCCGATGATAGCATTGTAAGGATACTCCATGTCAACAATATCAAACACAATTTGCTCAGTCCTTGTGTTGTTGACAAATCTGAAGGTTACCGGCATGGTAATCTTCCCAAGTGCCACAATCTGCCGCCCTCCGAAGCCACAAAGAGGGTGCGTAGCATCATGAATCTTGTCTTCGGGCTCTTGCATTTGTCTGAAGGCTTTAGCAAATATAATGTCAGCTGCACTGCCTGTGTCAACTAGGACATTGTGGACCAGAAATCCTTTGATCACGCAAGAGATAACCATGGCATCATTGTGGGGATAATCCTTAAGCTGAAGGTCTTCCTGAGAGAAGGTAATTGGAATATGGGACCATTTTGACTTGATGAAGGGTCCCTGCACTCCAACATGCTGCACCCTTCTCTGAGCCTCCTTCTTCTGCTTCTTGTTAGCCGGCTCTGAGCAAGAACCGCCTGTTATCGGGAGCACCAGCTTCGAAGCCGAAGCAGCTCCAGCTTGGTTGTTGAACGAAGCCATCAGCTCAGAAAAGTGGAAGTGAGTTCACCGGAGGTGGGCGCCAATGTTGGGGGCTTGTTCTCAAATGCTAAGAGTTAAGAACAAGGCAACACAGAAAATGTTAAATATTAAGGTCCTTCGTCCTCCACTTCATTATATCCCTTCGGGACATAAGGAACTTCGGACGAAGGTTACGAAGGACGCACCTTCGTAAACATAATAACGTAGGGTGAAGCATTCATATAAATCATGAGGTATAAAATGGATATTCAAATGTTAACATAGAATCATTTCCATTTTTATTAATACGAATGAATATAAATGACAAATGTACCTTCGGTCCTGAGGAAGGCAAGATTACAAGTGTGATGCGAAGGCAAATGACAGGTTCGCGTGAATAGTACAGAGGTACTGTTCATCTATTTATAGGCACAGGTCGCAGCCTGTGACAAATTACAATTATGCCCCTTACAAAAGTTTACAACATTGACTCAGACCTATTATGGATAAAAAGGTCATTCTATTTCTATGTCGGTTTGTAACGCCGAAGCTCCATAAAAAGGAACCTTCGGCCATCTTTTGGAGACGACTTCAGCCGAAGTTGCTTCTTCGTGTGGGACCTTCGGCGCACCGAAGCACGACCCCAACACCGGCGAAGGCTTTGATCAGGTCGTCCCAGTTGGAGATCTGCGCAGGAGGCAGATGCTCCAGCCAGGCCCGGGCAGAGTCGGAGAGGAACAGGGGGAGGTTGCGGATGATGAGGTTGTCATCGTTTGTTCCACCCAGCTGGCAGACCAGCCGGTAGTCCGCGAGCCACAGTTCCGGCCTTGTTTCCCCCGAGTACTTGGTGATGGTAGTCGGGGTTCGGAACCGGGTCGGGAACGGCGCCCGTCGTATGGCCCGGCCGAAAGCCTGCGGACCGGGTGGATCGGGCGAAGGGCTCCGATCCTCCCCGCTGTCGTAGCGTCCCCCACGCCTGGGGTGGTAGCCTCAGCGCATCTTCTCGTCGAGGTGGGCTCGACGGCCGCGGCGGTGGTGCTCGTTGCCGAGGCGACCCGGGGCCGCAGGCGCTGTGTCCCGCGTGCGCCCGGTGTGGACCGAGGCTTCCCGCATGAATCGGGAAGTCGCGGCACGATGCTCCGGGGGGTACCCTTGCCTTCGGGAGGCAGAGCTTTTGGCCCGTCGGACCGCGGCATCCTCCAGAAGATTCATGAGCTCTCCCTAGATACGCCGCCCCTCGATGGTGGATGGTTCCGGCATTGCTCGGAGTAGTATTGCTGCTACAGCCAGGTTCTAGCCAACCCCACTGGAAGCCGGGGGCAGCCTTGCTCTGGCATCGTCGGCGATGTGGTGCTGGACGTCCTGGGCCAGATGACGCGCTTCTCCGGCCGGTGCTCGGCCTGCCCACTCCTGCCCGATATTCTGCCGGAGCTGCACAAGTTGTCCCGCTTCCTCGTCGAGCCTGGCTTGCATCTCGCGGATTTGCTCGAGCTGTGCGTCCTGACCCCCCGCAGGGACTAGGACCACAGCTAGCTCCCGAAGGATGTCAACGCGAGGCGCAGGCCTAGGGGGATCGCCGTCCTCTGGCATACCAAGATGGTTGCCTTCGTCGAGACCCCCTAGATCAACGTGGAAACATTCGCGACTTGGGCCACAGTCCTCGTCGTCAAGGCTGTGGCCATCATCGGAGCTATCGGAGAGGCAGTAGTCACATGCGGCCATGAAGTCCCGCATGGCACTGGGGTTACCGAGCCCAGAGAAATCCCAACCAGAGTTGGGCTCGTCATCTTCCTCGGAACCCGGGGGCCCGTAGGTCAAGACGGCCGTCAGTCGGTCCCAGGTTGACCACATATGGTACCCCGGAAGGTTAGGATATGCCTTTATGAAAGCGTCCACCGAAGCGGGGTCGCTTGGTGGGTCGAAGCTGAATCTAAAAGGCACAAGATGGAAAACGGACGGTACCTCTTGATCGACGGATGGTGACAAAGTCTCGTCGGGGACGGACTACACCGTTATCTCAGGTACAAGGCTAACGCCCAGCAAGTCCTTCGCGAGCGTGCTGGCGTCGTCCGTCTGCTTGGGGTTGTCGTGTTGCGGGGAAACGACGCTCGTCTTCATCTCAGACGTGAGGTCAATGCCCGACGTATCCCCCGCTGGGGCGCCAGCGTCGTCGACTCGCTCGACAGCCAATGAGGTGCCGCCTCTTGCTTGGCCATGGTTGCCCCACCTCCTCCTCCATCGGCGGGGAAGGTGACGGGACAGACCCGGATGCTGCTCTTCCGCCACGCGGGGAAGACGTCGTCGATTCCGCCGCCGGCGGGCGGACTGAAGGCCACCATTGTCGTTGTCGCGCGGCGGAGGAAGGAGTACCATGTCGTAGCTGCCGTCGAGGGACATGAACTCGAGACTCCCGAAACGGAGCATCGTCCCGAGCTGGAGAGGTTGCTGGAGACTACCCATCTGGAGCTTGATGGGAAGCTGTTCGTCAACATGCAGCAGTCCCCGACCTGGCGCGCCAACTGTCGGCGTTTCGACCCCGAGGGGTCCCTGGACCGACGAGTAAATTGTTGCTGCGTGTCCCAGCCCAGATGGGTCGGCGTGAAACGGAACACAAGGGGGAACAATAAGGGGAACTGCGGCTCGTGTTGTCCTGCGCCCAGGGCGGATGCGCTTGCAGTAGGGGGTTACAAGCGCTCGTGAGGGAGTGGGAGAGAGAGAGAGACTGCCCGTCAGCCCGTCCTCTCGCGTGGCCACCTTCTCGTACGAGGGCCCTGGACCTTCCTTTTATAGATGTAAGGAGAGGGCCCAGGTGTACAATGGGGAGTGTAGCAATGTGCTAACGTGTCTAGCAGAGAGGAGCCAGAGCCTTATGTACATGCCGACGTGGCTGTTGGAGAGGTGTTGGCGCCCTGTTCATGTGATGTCGTGGTCGTCGGAGGAGCGCTTAAACCCTATAGAAGCACAGCTGTCGGGGCTGTCGGGTCCTTGCTGACGTCTCCTTGCTTCTGTAAGGGACTGAGGACCGCCGTCGTCATGGAGCACGCGGGGTGCCATCATTACTTGTTTACCGGGGTGAGCCAGATGGGACGCCGGTCTTGTTCCCCGTAGCCTGGGCTAGCTAGGGGTAGGGTAATGATGTACCCCCTGTGGCGTGGTCGGTCCGAGCCCGAGGTCGGGCGAGGCGGTGACTCCTCCGAGGTCGAGGCTGAGTCCGAGCCCTGGGGTCGGGCGAGGTGGAGACCGTCTTCTGAGATCGAGGTGGAGTCCGAGCCCTGGGGTTGGGCGAGGCGGAGACCGTCTTCCGAGGTCGAGTCCGAGCCCTAGGGTCGAGCGAGGCGGAGACCGTCGTCCGAGGTCGAGGTTGAGCCCGAGCCCTGGGGTCGGGCGAGGCGGAGACTGTCTTCCAAGGTCGAAGTTGAGTCCGAGCCCTGGGGTCGGGCGAGGCGGAGACCGTCGTCCGAGGTCAAGGTTGAGTCCGAGCCCTAGGGTCGGGCGAGGTGGAGCTTCCTATGGCGCCTGAGGCTGGACTTGGCTGCTGTCAGCCTCACCCTGGCGGGTGGCACAGCAGTCGGAGCAGGGCAGGCGGTGCTGTTTTCCTGTCAGGTCAGTCAGTGGAGGGGCGAAGTGACTGCGGAATGCGCGTCAGGATATGGTGTCAGGCGATCCTTGCATTGAATGCTCCTGTGATCCGGTCGGTTGGCGAGGCGATCTGGCCAAAGTCGCTTCTCCGTGAAGCCTGCCAGAGCTGGGCCTCGGGCGAGTCGAGGGTGCGCCTGTTGCTTGAGGGGGCCCTCGGGCGAGGCGTGAATCCTCCTGGGTCTGCTGCTCCTGCCCGAGGCTGGGCTCGGGCGAGGCGAGATCGCGTCCCTTGAGTGGGTGGAGCTTTGACCTGTATTGCGCCCATCAGGCCTTTGCATCTTTGTGCTGATGGTGGTTACCAGCCGAGTTTAGGAGTCTTGGGGGTACCCCTAATTATGGTTCCCGACAAATATGTTATGGAGATGAGTGTCTACGAGAAGCTGAAGGCGATAAGCCACCTGGCCGACATGCTCCAGAATTTGAAAGGGGTTGGCATATAGGGGCTTAAGCTTACCCTTGGACTGGGTCTGGGACTCCAGTGAGTGTGTCGGTCGGTGGAGTAGAAAGAGCCATAATGGAAGGAACGTGGACACCTAAGAGGAACGTGGACACCTAAGAGGGGGTAGTAAATTAGGACAACTATTTTTTGCACTGATCTAGGCCTCTAATTCTTCTCTTAAACAAAGCCTATACAGGTAACCAAGACTTTATATGTGTAACTAAGGTTTTGTCTAAGTGTTTCTATCTCTTCTGCAAAAGGAGTTTTGCGACCTAGATTCCAGTCCTACCAACTAGCCTGTAATTAAGCTATGAAAGGTACAACACAAAACCAAAGGTAGTAATATAAATGCGGGAGCTTAAATAAGATAAAGATGCAAACTCCCATTGATACATTGGTATTTTTATCAAGGTATAAGAGTGCACAAGTTTCTTACTAATCCTCATTGGAGCCTCTATGCAAAGGATAGCCTAAGCAAGGGCCAAGCTCCTAGTCAGATAATTTCGTAGATAGTCGCAGGTCTCCTCTACGCATAAGTGATGCTCGACTTCCACCCTCTCTCAAATGTTCCCCACTGTCTCCATCGAGCTTTTGGCTAAAATGTCGCGACCATACTATAAATGCGGTTGGTGTGATCTCGTAAGACTAAAGCTCCTCCTGATGCAACTACACCGACAAATGCAAGTGCTAATGGATTACAATGTGTCGCGCAAGCACCAAGGGTTTGAGAGTGACTAACCTCACTATAATCAACTAGGCATAACCTAGAGCAAGTGCTACTAAGATGTCTAACTAACCTAAGGACTTCACAAAGGACTTATGCTAAACACCGAGTGATTCTTTGAGCACCTGGGTGTCTAGAGCTAATGGATTAGAGTATCAACTCCCTTGTTATGTTTCTCAGCTCCCACACTTGAGAAATAGACAGTTGGGTGGTATTTAAATCTACCAAGCCCAAAAGAACTATTAGAAAGTGACATACTTTTATGCGCCGCACTAGACATTTCTGGTGTGCTAGTGGACATGTCTGGTGCTTCCCACATTAGCTAACCATCATGCTCATTGAGCATTTAGGTATCTAGTGTGTGACCGATGTGACACCATACATATCCAGTGAGGTATACCTGGCTCAATTACATTTTGTAACCCTTACTGAATGCCATATCCGGTGCGAGATATGATGCGTCACCGGATTTGCCCAGTGTGGTGTAGATGCCCAAATTCGCACTATCGAGCTTACTAGTTGCCATGACCGGTGAGCCATTCGGTGCACATGTCTGATGCATACATACATGTTCGGTGCACTCTGACCTTAGTCCAATCTTCAGCCCATACACTAATACATATCTGATGCTCTATCCGGTACACCACCAGACACATCAAGTGCTCTTCTGTACAACATGTTTCTTTATGTCTTCATGTTTCTTCGCTTGGGCTTCTTCTATCTTGTGTATTTGACTCTAGCATAATCTTGACAGGTCTTCAATGAGTCTTCTAATGTCTTGCTTTGAGGTGTTGATCACCTCGTTACCTTCGTCCAAGTCCATGCTACAGTCTTCGAACCATACACATAAACACTAGCAAACATATTAGTCCAAATGGTTATGTTGATCATCAAACACCAAAACCTATAATCAAATGGGTCACGATCCATTTTCCTTACAATCTCCCCCTTTTGGGTGATTGATGACAATACAACCAAAGCAAGCAGAGAATCAAATATATAAAGGAAAATGCAATCTACTTACTAGGATGCATGTGCATAGGCAAGATTTATATGATATAAAAAGATACCAAATGAAAGAATACATATTTAAAGAACTTATTGCCCATGCAAAATTGTCCCCATATTGTGGTGTTATGGACTTAAGTCTCCCCCTAACTTCATAAACCACATCCTTCCTATCTTGGATCGAAACCCATCACGAAACCACTTGAAAGCTTTTGAAATTTTTAAAAGAGTGATTTTGGTATTTGATAAACTTTGGGCTTGCTTTTGGTCCTCAAATTTCTCCCCTTTGAAATCAAACACCAAAAAGGAAGGCTTTAAAGCAATTTAGAAAGGGTAAAAACTTGTGGTCCCTCAAAATTTTTCTCCCTTAGAGAAAGTCCTCTCCCTTTAGTGAAGTAATCTCCCCCGTGTTGAAAAAGATATTCCCCCTTATCGAAGAACTTTCTCCCTTTTTGGAAACCCCCCCTTTAGGGCTAGTTTGGGAACCCCATTTTCCTTTCCCTTGGGAAAATGGAAACCCCTTGGGAAAATAGGGTTCCCAAACTAGCCCTTAAAAAGGATTCTCCCCTTTGGAAAAATTAGAAGTTAAATATACGAGAGTATCACAAAATATCTTTGATATTTGTTATATAGACTAGACTCTTCCTGTATATATGCAAATTTATGTGATTAAGGATATTTTATTGAAAGGGAAATTGGTTTAACCATTTCCTATAATTAATTTTGGTGGTTGATGACCAACACAAACATGTGGACTAACTAGTTTGTCTAGAATTCATGTTTTATAGGTGCATAAGGTTCAACACAAACCAAGAAAAATATCAAGTTAGGGTCACAATTTTATTGGAGCAAAAAGACTTGAGTGTGCTAGAATTTAGCGCACCGGACTGTCCGGTGTGCCACTGGACAGTGTCTGGTGCACCAGGCTGTACAATTCCAAACCAGCCACTCCCAGGAATTCTAGGGGCGCTCCGCTAAAATTCACCGGACTGTCCGGTGAGCCAGCGGAGCAACGGCTCCCTGCGCCAACGGTCGACTCTGCAAAGTGTACAATGAAGAACAATGTCACGCAGAAGTCAGAGCAGCAAAGTCAGAATGGCACCGGACTGTCCGGTGCCGCAAGAGGACAAAGCCTCGAACGGTCGACCAGCTTCAGACCCTAACGGTTGGCTGACGTGGCGGCGCACCAGACAGCGCACAATACCTGTCCAGTGGCGCACCGGACTGTCCGGTGCGCCCATCGCCAGCAGCCTTGGCCAACGGCTACAAAGTGATTGGGGGCTATAAATACCCCCAACCACCACAACCTTTGGCATCCAAGCATTCTGAATATTGCATTCAATACAAGAGCAAAAGACTCCACTCCAAGACACAATCAAAATGATCTATCCACTCAAAGTCCCCGAATTAACTCTAGTGCTTTAGGACTTGTGAGAGGGTATTTTGTGTTCTTTTGTTGCTCTTGTCGCTTGGTTTGGCCTTTTTCTTTTCCCATTTTTATTCTCAAGTGCTTTGTAAGCGAAGAAAAAGACACCAAGTGTGTGTTGGTCCTTGCAGGGTCTTAGTGACCCGTGAGATTATGGAAGAAGGCTCACTCGGTCTAAGTGACCGTTTGAGAGAGGGAAAGGGTTGAAATAGACCCGGTCTTTGTGACCTCGTCAATGGGGACTAGGTTCTTTGGAACCAAACCTCGGTAAAACAAATCACCGTGTCTACTCGCTTGATTTTCGTTTGATTTGTTTTCCCCTCTCTTTCAACTTGACTTTAATTCTAACGCTAACCCCGGCTTGTAGTGTGTGCTTAATTTTATAAATTTCAGGTTTCACCTATTCACCCCCCCTCTAGGCGAATTTCAATTGGTATCAGAGCCAGTGCTTTATTAAGAGTCTAACCAACTCGAAGTGATGTCTGGAGAACACGCTAAGAGGGAGATCGTGACCGGCGATAAGCCCGCAAGCTCGGGTAGGACACTCTCAAGGGAGTTCGGCAACAAGTATATGGAGGAATCCTCTTCCTCCATCAAGTCGCATCAGAAGGGTGACAAGAAGAAGAAGAAGAAGATGAAGAAGGTGGTCTACTATGAGACCGACTCTTCGTCACCCTCCACATCTGGCACCGAGTCGTCGACTACTTCTAAGCGCCATGAGCGCAAGAAGTATAGTAAGATGCCCCTACGCTATCCCCGTATTTCAAAGCACGCTCCATTACTTTCTGTACCCCTAGGCAAACCACCATATTTTTATGGTGAAGATTATTCTATGTGGAGTGATAAAATGAGGCACCATCTAACCTCACTCCACGAAAGTATTTGGGATATAGTTGAGTTTGGAGCGCAGGTACCAAAGATGGGGGACGAGGACTACGACTCGGACAAGGCCGCCCAAATAAGGCACTTCAACTCCCAAGCCACGTCTATACTCCTCGCCTCCTTATGTCGAGAGGAGTATAACAAGGTACAAGGGTTGAAGAACGCCAAAGAAATTTGTGATGTTCTCAAAACCGCGCACGAAGGAGACGAGGTGACCAAGATCACCAAGCGCGAAACAATCGAGGGCAAACTTGGTCGATTCGTCCTCAAAAAAGGAGAAGAGCCACTAGCAATGTACAACCGGCTAAAGACCATGGTGAACCAAGTGCGCAACCTTGGGATCACCAAGTGGGATGACCATGAAATGGTTAAGGTTATTCTAAGATCCCTTGTTTTTCGCAATCCTACTCAAGTGCAATTAATTCGTGGGGATCCTAGATATAAACTAATGTCTCCCGAAGAAGTTATTGGCAAGTTTGTGAGCTTTGAGCTTATGATCAAAGACTCCAAACACATTGTCAACTTGGAGCAAGGCACCACCTCAACACCTGAGGTGTAACCCGTCGCATTCAAAGCGATAGAAGAAAAGAAGGAGGAGTCTACACTAAGTAGGCTTCCGATCGACGCCTCCAAGATTGACAACGAGGAGATGGCACTCATCATAAAGAGCTTCGGCCAGATCCTCAAACAAAGGAGGGGGAAGGACTACAAATCCCGCTCCAAGAGGGTGTGTTACCATTGTGGTAAGTCCAATCATTTCATAGCTAAATGTCCAATTTCTAGTGAAAGTGACAGGGACGAAGACAAGAAGGGGAAGAAGAAGGAGAAGAAGAATAGATACTACAAGAAGAAGGGCGGCGATGCCCACATATGCCGGGAATGGGACTCCGACGAGAGCTCCACCGACTCTTCCTCCGACGAGGACACTGCCAACATCACCGTCAACAAGGGCCTCCTCTTCCCCAACATCGGCCACAAGTGTCTCATGGCTAAGGATGGCAAGAAGAAGAAGGTACACTCTAGAGCCACCCCCAAATATACAACATCTAGTGATGAGGGTAGCTCTAGTGATAATGAAGATGATTTACTTGCTCTTTTTGCCAACCTTAACATGGAACAAAAGAAAAAATTAAATGAACAAATTGAAGCCATTAATGAGAAGGATGATCTCTTGGAAAGCCAAGAGGACTTTCTCATTAAAGAGAACAAAAAATTTGTTAAGTTGAAAAATGCTTATGCTCAGGAAATAGAAAAATGTGAAAACTTATCTAAGGAGCTTAGCATCTGTCATGATTCAATTTCAAGTCTTAGGATTGAGAATGCTAGTTTAGTTTCTAAGATTGAAAAGTTGAATGTTTGCAACGATTCAATCTCTAATCTTAGAATTGAGAATGATAAATTAAATGCTAAGATTGAGTTGAATGCATGCAAACCCTCTACATCTACTGTTGATCATGTTTCTATTTGCACTAGATGTAGAGATATTAATGTAGAAGCTATTGATGATCACCTTGCTATGATTAAACAACAACATGATCACATAGCTAAATTAACTGCTAAAATTTTTGAGCATGAACTTGAAAATGAAAAGTTTAAATTTGCTAGAAACATGCTCTATAATGGGAGACGCCCTGGCATTAAGGATGTCATTGGTTTCCAACAGGGAAGCAATGTCAAGCTTAATGCCCCCAAGAACTTATCTAATTTTATTAAGGGTAAGGCTCCCATGGTTTAGGATAGGGAAGGTTACATTTTATATCCTACAAACTATCCCGAACACAAAATTAGGAAAATTCATGCTAGAAAACCTCACAATGTTTCTCATCATGCATTCATGTATAAAAATGAGGCTTCTAGCTCTAGGCACACCACACATGTTAAATTGCCTAGAAAGAAAATTCCTGCTGCATCAAATGAACATAGTATTTCTTTTAAGACTTTTGATGCTTCATATGTGCTCACTAACAAATCAGGCAAATTAGTTGCTAAATATGTTGGGGGCAAACACAAGAGTTCAAAGACTTGTGTTTGGGTACCCAAGGTGCTTGTTTCTAACGTCAAAGGACCCAAGACTGTTTGGGTACCTAAGAACAAGGCCTAAATTTGTTTTGTAGGTTTATGCATCCGGTGGTTCAAGTTGGATAATCGATAGCGGGTGCACAAACCACATGACAAGGGAGAAAAGGATGTTCTCCTCCTATGAGAAAAATGATGATCCCCAAAGAGCTATCACATTCAGGGATGGAAATCAAGGTTTGGTCAAAGGCTTGGGTAAAATAGCTATATCCCCTGACCATTCTATTTCCAATATTTTTCTTGTAGATTCTTTGGATTACAACTTGCTTTCTGTTTCTCAATTGTGTAAAATGGGCTACAACTGTCTATTCACTGATATATGTGTTACTGTCTTTAGAAGAAGTGATGATTCAATAGCATTTAAAGGAATGTTAGATGGTCAGCTATATTTAGTTGATTTTGATGATAACAAAGCTGAACTAGACACTTGTTTAATTGCTAAGACTAATATGGGTTGGATCTACCATCACCGACTTGCCCATGTTGGGATGAAGAATCTTCACAAGCTTCTAAAGGGAGAGCACATTTTAGGACTAACAATGTTCATTTTGAGAAAGACAGGATATGTAGCGCATGCCAAAGAGGGAAGCAAGTTGGAGTCCACCATCCACACAAGAACATAATGACGACAGATAGGCCGCTTGAGCTACTCCACATGGATCTATTCGGCCCGACAGCTTACATAAGCATCGGCGGGAGTAAGTACTGTCTAGTTATTGTGGATGATTATTCTTGCTTCACTTGGGTGTTCTTTTTGCAGGAAAAATCACAAACCCAAGAGACCTAAAAAGGATTCTTGAGACAAGCTCAAAATGAGTTCGGATTGAGAATCAAAAAGATAAGAAACGATAATGGGACGGAGTTCAAGAATTCACAAATAGAAGGATTTCTTGAGGAGGAAGGCATCAAGCATGAGTTCTCTTCTCCCTACACACCTCAACAAAATGGTGTAGTGGAGAGGAAGAATAGAACTCTACTAGACATGGCAAGAACCATGCTTGATGAATACAAGACACCGGACCAATTTTGGGCTGAGGCGATTAACACCGCCTGCTACTCCATCAACCAGTTATATCTTCACCGAATCCTCAAGAAGACATCATATGAACTCCTCACTGGTAAAAAGCCCAATGTTTCATATTTTAGAGTCTTTGGGAGCAAATGCTTTATTCTTATTAAAAGAGGTAGTGTTGGAACTTGCTACCAGGAGCAAGGAGATCCAACGGGGGTGAGAGTTGACGTAAACAAGGTTCTCGCACGAGGTGGCAAAAGCTCTGTTAATCTAGCCTCTTAAGGGCACTGTGCGGGGGTATTTATAGGTACCTGAGTGCCCAGCGCCCTGTGTTAAGGACGCATGTGCCCTCAGACATCTAGGTTATCCCCGGAATGTTCCCATAAAGCGGGGTTACAGACCGTAATTACAGGGATGCCTTTACAAATTAGGCCCGTAACGCGCAGCGGCCACGCAGGACCTGTTACAATGGGTCGGATCACACGTGGGCCTCCATGCTGGACGAGGTCGCAATGACGGGACGACCTCGTCACAGGTCTTCGTCCGATGACGTGTGGGATGAAGGGTGAGCCTGCCTGTTGTCTTGTCTCCGCCGGTCCGACGATTATGGCGAAGGCATCGAGCGAAGGGTGGCGTCTTCGCCTTCGCCCCAACATTTGCCCTCCGAGGGACCAGTTCGACTAAGTCATCTGGTGCCGAAGACGTCGCTAGATGGCGGAGACGCTGCCCTCGCTCGAAGTGGTTCCGCGGGGGTTTTTGACATGACCGTTGATTGACACCATACTGTTGGACTGCGGGTTTCCCGAAGCGCCGCGCCCTGTGTATAAAAGGGGGCGGGGGGCAGCGCGTTTTAAACTTTATCTTTCCGCGCTCCGTGAAAACCCTAGCCGCCTTTTCCACCATCTTGCTGCTCGTCTGCCCTCCTTTGCTCTTGTTCGCCGGAGATCTGGCCCGAGTGAAGCAGACCGCCCGCCGCCGCCGACGGTACGTAGCGATGCCGACCTCTTCTTCTTCTGCTGCCGCTACGCCGCCGGCCGACGCGTCGTCTGAGGAGACGCTGAGTATAGTGGCGGCGGAGGAGTTGTGCGCCGGCGAAACGGTGGATTTCGGTGTGTCGCGGATGTCCTCGGTTCGCGTGCAAGATATACAGCAGCTTGGTTACTTTGGTGGCGGAGTCGCTCGTGTCCCGGGGACGGAGGAGGTCCCCGAGCCGGAGGGCGAGTTGGTTGTGTTCGAGGCGTTCTTTGCCGCTGGTATTCGCCTGCCTGCGCACCGATTTGTGGGAGAAGTCCTGCGTAGATATAACGTTCAGATCCATCAGCTGACTCCGAATGCCGTGGTGGCTCTGTCAAAGTATGTCTGGGCGACGACTTCGTACGGCGGACAGCCATCAGTCGAAGTCTTCGCGAAGTACTATTGCCTGCACTGGCAGAAGAGGATGATTGGAGATGAAGTTGCCCAGTTTGGGTCCTGTACATTTACGCCGAAGACCGGCAAGACCACGATGGAGGTAGTTGAGTTGGTTCCTTGCGCCCGCAACAAGTGGGGCAATTGGCATGAGTTTTGGTTCTACGTCGCGGAGGGTACAGTCGAAGACCATCCGGGGCTCCCTGTGTCCGAGATGTGCTCGCATTTTTACTCAGCATACCCGCCTTTTGAAGTGGTGGAGGAGGATGCGGACGAAGGGGCCCTTTGGTGCGCCTCCGGCCTGAGCAGCGGGCGCGATTTGGTTGAGGAGTTTGTGGCGTATGGGGTATGGCCTTTGGCGCATGGCTGGTCCCATGGTGGAAAGCTGGTGCGAAGTCCTGCCTTCGCGCTGGATCTGCATAGCCGCGATCCGGCCGCCTTTGTGCGTGAGGAGGAGGATGGGGCGGTGCGGATCGTTGGTCGGTACGTGCCGAAGACAAAGGGCCAGCGTAGCTAGGATATTCGTGGGTCTAACGACCGCTTGAACAGGGTTTTCGAGTTGAATCGTCTGTCGTATGGCGGTTATCCCAGCCAGGACGATTGGATCGTCGCGGGAAGAAACCGGTGGTAGAGACTGGAGACGACCCCGCGCCAGCGGCCGCCCCGTCCTCTAAGAAGAGGAAACTAGGTACTGCTATGGGAGGACTTGGGGTTTCCGATGGTTTTGCTAGGGAATTGATGAGGACATGCGCGGCCCCAGTGGGAAGGATGTCTTCGCCAGAGCTCCGAGAGACTTCGGCGCGGATGCTAAGGGTTACCGGGGGTTGGTGGCCTAAGAATGTTCCTATCCCCCGCGCGGCCGGCGAAGACTTTTTTACATCTCGCATGGTTCGTGATTGGAAAGTGTTTCCTTACGGGCGGAATATTGCTGCTGTTGTGTCGGCAGTGATGGACAAGGATCGTCAGGGAGCTGCGCAGAAGCGCCAGGCGGTTGTCAGGCTTCATGAGGCCAGGCCGAAGAGGCAGCGGGGGGCTGCGAAGGCTACTGCCCCCGGTGGAGGCCAGCCGCCTTTGGCGGTGAAGTCGGCCGTCCCTGCATCCAGCAGGGCACCGGAGGCTGCGAAGGTGGCTGCCACCGGTGGCTCCAAGTCTGCGAAGGCTGCCCCTGCGTCCAGCAGGGTGCTGGAGGCTGCGAAGGCGGCCCGCGGGCTGCCGCCACCGGGCAAGCGCGTCGCCGACTTCGCCACCGACATTAGCGTGGACGATTATCTTGTTGGTAAGTCGTTGGCTCGAGTTTTTTTTTAAATTTGTTGATACGTCGCAGGGTCAGACAAAGGCCAACTTGTTGTTGTTCCGCCTGCCGCGGCGACCGCGGCGGCTGCCGTGGTGCCCAGGGCGAAGGGCAGTGCTCTTAGTGCCGGCGGCGAGATACCGGCACTCACTGCCGTTAGGGACGAGGCGGGTGCTGTGTCCCGCCGGCTGAAGGAGATGAAGGAGGCACTAAGTCAGGTACGTTGAGCTAGACTTCGGTTTTTTTACCGGCTTCGCGGGGGCTGTGGTCTTATGTGTGTCTTGTAGGCGGCTGACTTCACAGACCGCGCGGTGTCGGGGGCCCTGACGGCAGTTGTGTCTGCTGAAGTCGAGAGACTTCGGACGCAACATGCTGACGCCGTCCTGGAAAAGTCGGCCGCCGACAGTAAGTGCCGCAAGCTGGCGGACAAGGTGGCCGCGCTGGAGGGTGAGAAGACTGACCTCCGGCGCCAACTGGTGGAGGAGAGGATGGAGGCCAATGAGGCCCTCGCCAAGGCGCAGGCTACGCAGGCGGAGGCCAATTTGGCGCGGGTGGAGGGCAGTCTTGCCAGGCAGCGCGCCGAGCAGTTGGAGGAGCGGCTCAGCGCTCTGCAGAGCCGTGTGGAGAGGGCCGAGGCCTCGACGCGCTCGGAGGCTGAGCGGACACACAAATAGCTTATGGATTCATACCATGAGCTGGGCGCGTGGACCGCTGACTTCGAAGTGCCGGACCGAGAGCCCGGACTTCGCTGCCTTGAGTGGGTACAGGAGGAGTTGCAGGCGCTCCCCACCATCGTGGAGGGGTTTATGTCTTATGCCTCCCTGGTCACCTGCGAGGGGGCGATGAACGCGCTCTCTCGCGAAGGGTGTCGGCACTATGAGATCTTCGACCAAGCTGATGAGGATTTCGAGCGTGATATCTACAAGGTTGAGGACCCTATAGTGAAGGAATCCGCTGGAGCCCTCTACGACCGGATGTGGGGCCCCCACGGTCGAGAGGTGGTCAGGGAGCGGGCCGAGACGGCGAGGGGTCAGGTAATGTTTGGCTTTTGTTTGGTGTTTGTTGAATGTGGGCTATGTATGGGTTTGCTGAATTTGTGTGTTGTGTCTCAGGCGGCGCGTGGCGAGAGGGTGGATGACTTCGGGGCTTTGAACAGCACGCTGCCTGACCCGGAGCCGAACCCGGCGGCGGCTGCGTCCGAGGCCGCCCCCGGAAACCGCCGAAGGCGTTCCTGATGCCCCCGCAGTCGCTGCGGCCGGCGGAGGCCCGCCCCCGGAGACCGCCGAAGGCGTTCCTGATGCCCCCGCAGCCACTGCGACTGGCGGAGGCCCGTCGCCAACTGTTGCGCCGAGGGCTGAGGATCCTGTGACGGTGGCGGCGGAGTCGACAGCGGAGGCTCCCGCGATGGCTGGGTCTTCGCAGGTGGCCTAGTGGGTGTGGGTAGTTAGGAAATTTTGGATATTGTTGCTGAACCTTGGTTGCTGCGCAGGTTCAAGATTTTGGGCCTGCGCACGCAACCGCTACTGCTAATTTTTTGGCGGCTTCGACCGTGGATGATGAGAATAAATCGGATGAGTCTGCATCTAAGTTTTTCGATTTTGGTGACTCTGGGAGCTCTGTTGAGTGGACCGAAGATTCGTCGGATGAGGACTTGGACTACTTTGCGGCCTTGGATGTGGCAGCGGCGGAGGCTTCGCCGCATGCTACGGATGCTGAAGCTGTGCCTGGTCCGAGTGCTGGGCGCAGGCGGCGAAGGGCGGTTGCGAAGCGTAGAGTGAGTGAGGCGGACGGCGGTCGGCTTCGTGTGAGCAGGGCTGGTAGGCAAGAACTGTTGTCCTTGCCGGCCACTGTGAGTTCAGGTGAGGGGGAGCTGCAAAGTCTTTTTGCGGGTGAGGAGCTGAGGATAATGTTGTTTAACTATAGGGAGATGGGAATTATTCCGAAGGTTGAGCCGATGTATGGTGTGATGCCCTCGCTTGTACATATGTAATGGCTTGTATGATGAGGTTGTGTGTCTTCGCACATTCGGCTATGCTCACGAAGGCGTTACGTACGTTGTCTGGTGTATTTGTTGTGTTAGTCGGGTACGCATGTAGCCGGTCTTTGCACGGGCAGATTGGTGTACGCTTGTTGAGCTTCGCCCGACTGCACCCTTAGGTGACTGTTGTGCGGATAGTTTTCGCGGAAGACTTCGATTTGTCGCAATTGTTGTGCTAGTCCGGCTGCACCCTTAGGCGACTTTTGCACGGATAGTCTTTGCGTAAGACTTCGATTTTACGCACTTGTTGTGCTAGTCCGGCTGCACCCTTAGGCGACTTTTGCACGGATAGTCTTCGCGGAAGACTATGATTTTTCGCACTTGTTGTGCTGGTCTGGCTGCACCCTTAGGCGACTTCTGCACGGGTAGTCTTTGCGGAAGACTTCGATTTTTCGCTCTTGTTGAGCTAGTCCGGCTGCACCCTTAGGCGACTTCTGCACGGATAGTCTTCGCGGAAGACTTCGATTTTACGCACTTGTTGTGCTAGTCCGGCTGCACCCTTAGGTGACTTTTGCGCAGAGTTGTCGCACGCGAGGGTGGCTGTCGCTGAGCCTCGCGGTGACTTTGTATTGGTCGAATGTCGAAGACCGCCGGTGCGGTCTTTTTTCGACGCAGGTTTTTGCGGGGGATTTTTCGCTTGTATATTACATGACTCCGCCTCGTTAAAAACCTCACCCCCCGGGACGAAAAGAGTGCGGGCCAGAATAAAATTGTTTTTGCGAATTACAAGGGCGAATCAGCCCTGATGAGTCAAACAAAAAATTTGCGGAGATTGTCGATGTTCCAGGAGTGCTCCAGGTCTTCGCCGTTTGGCGTTGCGAGCCTGTAAGCGCTGGGGGAAGCCTTCGTCTTGACAATGAAAGGGCCCTCCCACTGGGCTCCAGCTTGCCCCTGGACTCTGTCCGAGCTGTTCGGACGAGTACGAGGTCCCCTTCGCTGAATTCTCTCGGGATGACTGCGTGGTCGCGCCATGCTTTTGTCTTGGCTTGGTATTTGTTCAGAGCCTGTAGAGCGAAGACTCGGTCTCCATCGATGAGATCCTTCGAAGTGGGCTCGTCCACGTCGGGGATGGCTGACGGAACTGTTCGCGGGGACCCATGTTTTATTTCTTGTGGGGTCATGGCCTCCGATCCATATAGAAGGCGGAAAAGGGTGAACCCGGTCGCCCTGCACTCAGTCGTGTTTAGCGCAGACCGCCTCAGGTAGCAAATCGGCCCACTTGCCCTTTTTTCGTCGAGGAGCATCTTTTTGATAGCTGTGAAATTTTTTCCATTGGCTCGTTCCACAACTCCATTGGACTGCGGGTGATATACTGAGGCGAAGGCAAGCTTGGTGCCAATGGAGAAGCAAAAATCCTTGAAGTCTTGGCTGTCAAACTGCTTGCCGTTGTCGACTGTTAGTTCGGACGGTACTCCGAAGCGGCAAACAATGTTTTGCCAAAAGAATTTCTGTGCAGTCTTTGATGTTTTTGTGGAAATGGCCCTCGCCTCAATCCATTTGGTAAAGTATTCGACAGCGACGAAGGCGAACTTAAGGTTCCCCTGAGCCGTGGGCAGGGGCCCGACGATGTCCAGGCCCCAGCGCTGGAGAGGCCATGTGTGGGCGATCAGTTTTGTGAATTGTGAGGGGCTGCCTGATCGAGGAGAAAACTTCTGGCAGGCTTCGCAGGACCTTGCAACCCGATTTGCAGCGCAGATCATTGCGAGCCAGTAGAAACCTTGGCGGATCACTTTTGCGGCTAGGGCCCTTGGCCCTGCGTGAGAGCCGCAAGTACCACTGTGGACTTCGCGCAGGATTTGGACGCCTTCGGTCTTGGTGACACATTTAAGCATTAGCTGACTGACCCCTTTCTTGTAGAGTTGGCCCTCAATCAGTGCGAAGTCCTGGCTTCGATGTTTGAGGCGCTTGGCCTCGTTGATGTTAGTTGGGTGGTAATACCCTTGTAGGAACAGGGTTATTGGTGCCCGCCAGTCTTCGGTCACAATAAGGTTGACTATGCGGTGGCCCTCGCTGTCATTGGTTATTTGGAGCCCTTCGGGGCTCCGGACGGCTGGCGTGCCGATGACATGGTAGAACACGTCGGAGGGCAGGGACTCGCCTCTGGCGGCGGCCTTGGCTAGTGCATCGGCCTCTTCATTCTTGGCCCGGTCCACATGCTGCAAGGTGAATCCCTTGAATTGTCTCTCGAGACTTCGGATGGCCGCGAGGTATTGCATAAGTGCGGGGTCCTTTGCTGCATAGTCTTTCTCGATTTGGCCGACAACTACCTTGGAGTCTGTTCTGATGATGCAGGTGGTGACCCCAAGGGCCCTCAGCTTGCGGAGGCCGAGGATGACTGCTTCGTATTCTGCTATGTTATTTGTGCATCTGTCAGATTCCAGAGCGAAGCTGAGGCGTGCTGCATATCTGTGCTTGACCCCGGCGGGTGAGGTGATGACTGCAGCGTCGCCTGCCCCCGCATGGCACCATGCGCCGTCGCAGTGGATCATCCAAACCTTTTCTGCGGACGGGTCTGGCTGTGTTATTGGCCCAGTCCAGTCGACGACGAAGTCTGCCAGGACTTGTGACTTGATGGCTGTCCTGGGCTCGAAATTGATGTGGTAGCCGGAGAGTTCGGCCGCCCACTTGGCAATCCTCACCGATGCTTCCGGGTTTCTGAACAATTCACCGAGTCCCCTGTCTAAGGTGACTCGGACCTTGAATGCTTCAAAATAATGGCGCAATTTGCGCGAAGACATAACAACTGCGTAGGCAATCTTCTCCAGTTCTGTCATGTTACATTTGGATGGTGTCAGCACTTCGGAGACGTAATAAACTGGGCACTGCCTGATCACGCCCTCAACTGTCTGCTCCTGCACCAGTGCCGTGCTGACCGCATGCGGCGAAGCCGCAACATAGAGCAACAGGGGTAGCGAAGAGTCGGGGCTTGTAAGGACTGCCAACTCCGACAGGTACTGTTTTAATGAGGCGAAGGCCGCTGCCTACTCTGGTCCCCAAGCGAAGTCTTTTGCGCCACAGAGAGTTTTGAGGAAAGGAAGACTTCGCTCAGCGGATCTGGAGATGAATCTGTTCAGGGCGGCCAATCTGCCCGTCAGGCGCTGGACGTCTCTGGCGGACTGCGGAGGCGTCATGTTTATGATGGCCTGAATTTTGGTTAAGTGGCCTCAATGCCGCATATTTTGCCTTAGCGAACGCTGAAGACGCACTTTTCTGGGTTTAGGCGGAGTCGTGCGTCTCGCATGTTCGCGAATGTCTCGGCGAGGTCAGCGAGATGGTCCTCCTTGCTCTTGCTGGCGACGACGATGTCGTCCACATATGTGAATATATTTCTGCCAACTTGCCCTTCGAGCACTGTTTTGGTAAGCCTAGAGAAGGTGGACCCGGCGTTCTTGAGTCCCTCCGGCATTCTGATGAAGCAATATGTGCCGAAGGGTGTTATAAAGCTGGTGCTAGCCTTGTCTTCCTCCTTCATGTATATCTGGTGGTAACCGGAGAAGCAGTCGAGGAGTGACATGACTTCGCATCCGGCCGCGCTATCGACTATTTTTTCGATCCGCGGCAACGGGAAGTTGTCCTTTGGGCAGGCCTTGTTGAGACTGGTGAAGTCGATGCACATTCGCCACTTGCCGCTCTTTTTCTGCACCATCACAACGTTGGAGAGCCACGTGGGGTAAGCCACCGGCTCGATGAATTTGGCTTCCAGGAGGCGGTGCACCTCTGCCTTGGCGGCCTCTGTCTTCTCGTCGGACATTTTGCGAAGCCGCTGTTTTTTCGGTCTCACCGAAAGGTCGATTCCCAAGCTGTGCTCAATTATGGATCGGCTGACCCCGACCAGGTCGAGGGCTGACCAGGCGAAGACATCTTTGTTCTTGGACAGGCAGCAGAGGAGTTTCTCCTCTTCATGCGAAGTGAGGTCTTCGCTGATAGTGACTGTCTGCTTGGGCGTGGCCTGGTTGAGGGGAACAGTCTTGGTCCCGTCGTTGCTCTGCAGTTGTGCCTTGTCGTGCTCTTTGTCGGTTGGGTTGACGGACGCTGGGACCTCGTGCTGGGCCGTGAGGCAGTGCACGTTTCTTTGTCCGAGGACGAAGTCCCGCTCTATGTTGCGCGCAGTCTGTTGATTGCCGTATGTAACACCCGGCTTTAAGGAACAAAGCCAGGTGCATCTCATACATGCGCCAAAGAAGACAACATATATAATAACAGAGTGTATAGAGATAAATGTCATAAAACGTCAGAGTATTTATTACATAGCGGAAGACTTATTACAAAATAAAATAATGAATATAAAACGAACTAAGGATCGTCGGCGCAAATGTCGACTGAGAAACGCCACCTAGATCAGATCATACTCCTCGCCTTGTGGCTCCTCCTGAACCACCTGTTCTTCTCCTGTGGGGGGGGGGGGTGTGAGACAGCAAGAGTGAGATCACATACGTTCATAGCTCAACAAGTCGTGGGGAATAATGTGGCATGAACTCACCAAAGGTGGGAATTCATGAAGTGTAAGGCTAATCAATGAAATAAAGGCTGAAGCTGAGCATTGCTTTTATGAGTTGGTCAAAATTTTATTAGCAGTTACTAAGTGTAAGTAAATACCAAACCATAGTAATAATAAGTAAAAGTAATAATAAAATAATCCCAAATGCAATGACATGACAGGTTAAGTTTAAGTTCCATAATTTAATCATGTGAGTGTCCGAGCCGCTCATGACCGTGAGCACAGCTAGTATACCAGTTTTACACTCTGCAGAGGTTGCACATCTTTACCCACAAGTCGTGTTACCCATTTGCCACGGAGTTGATCAGACTCCATACACCTCTACCAAGGAAGCGAGGCAGGGTACCACTACGAGGCCTTTACAAAGTTCCACTAGCTTCAGACTACCCGCTACAGTTTATAGGAAGCTCCAGTGCAGGGTTCTTGCCTGACCGCCATCGCAGCAAAATCAACCAAGGACCTCCCTACACTGACCACTCCCCTACTGCCCTTGCCCCTTTCGGGTAAGGTAGCCCTCCACTAGCTTTCCTAGTTAATCAGCCAAGGGCGTCCCATTAAACCCTTGTGGTAGCACTGTTTTCCTGGGTGGTTCTCCATGTTCCCATTAACATAATGATATTATCATGAACATAAAATAATGAACAGATAACAAAAAGTGTATCATGAGTCATAAATATCTCTATACCCAAATCCACATAAAGCAATAGCATGTACTACCCAAAACTTTAGTAGTAAAACCAGTGGTGAAACAAGGTATAAAGATAGTCAAAATCTAGGGCATCCTATTGGGTCCCATCAAAATTAACCTATGCAGATCATTATGAATAATAAGAACATGAATGGGTAAAAGAAGTGATCAAGGGCACAACTTGCCTTCAACGAGCTCCTGCTCAGTTACTTCTACTTGTTGAACCTCAGATTCCACAGGGGCTTGCTCGTCTACTCGCATCAACACAATACATACATAGTATAGCATAAATTAACATTACACCAAACATGCAAATAGAATATACAGTAATAAACTAGACATTAAAATAAGATCACAGGAACTGGAATTATTAATTTTGGAGTTACAGATTTTAAGTTACGGATTTTCTAATGTTTTATGTGCTTAATACAAGATTAAGTGCTAGATAAACTTTAAATCATCTTTCATGTTAAAACAGAGGCATTAATGGGTAGACAATAATATCATAAGAATTTAGGAACTGGAATGGGTCAATTTGGAGTTCATATGCATTTTCTATGAATTATACAAATCCTATGAATTGTTTTTATATTAAAAACTCATTTTCCAATTCATTTTTCTGATTTAATAATTCTCTGGATGGGGCCTCGAATACTAAAAACTGCAGGGGCTCACTGGTAACTTATCCTAGACTCAGACTGCAGTGATCGTGGACTGCGGGTTGATTTAAACTAAAGACGGGGGCTCTTTAGTGAAAAGGCCATCGCGAAGGGGTATCGCGGCCAGTGAGCCGCACGATCTGAAGTGGACGGACCAGATTAGATCTGGGCCGGCTACTAGCCCGCATCCATTCTGATCGCCGGATCCAAGATCAACGGCCAGCATACCCCACAACACCCAACCCTCGGTTTCGAGATCTGCGGCTACGATTCACCAGAACGAAAGGGTACGGGTGGTTCTAATCTCCACCGCCCGCTGGCAATCCGACGGTTGAGGGATCGTCTTCCCCCCAACAGAGCCGAGCTGGGGAGCGCCCCTGCCCATGGCGGCCATCACGCCGGTGCGCCGCCAAATTCTACCGCCCCGGTGACTAAGTTCGAGTAAGCACGTGTGGAAAACAAAATTGATGGCTAGAAGAATCTGGAGGAGGTGTCTCACCACCCGAGAGGACGACGATGCGGCCAGTCGATGGTGCAGAGCCGACCGTGGACACCGGTGAGGAATCAGCCAAGCTCCGGCCACCCGTGCAGTCTTCAATGCCCGGCAAGGAGACCCGGTTTTCTCCACGCCGCACGCACAGGAAGCCCCTGGTGACGATGGCGACCACGCGCTGGGACGCACCGCTCTCGACAACCATCCGCACCGGAAGCACCACCTAATTTGCTCCCGTCGGCTGTGAGACCCGGTGGCATACGCACGTATGGATTCTGGTGTTCTGCTGGTTAGTCGAGATGGCAACACCAGGGGCCGACGCTTTGTAGTGCAAGCAGAGGCGAGGATTGCGGCAAGTGGTTGTAACAACCTGCCCCACGGAGCACGCACTCGTAACAAACTGCGGAGGATGAATCTACGTATGGATCCCGCGTACGAGTAACAAATCGAGAGTGCATTGAATTCAGGTTCTGCCCACATCTGCCATCAGCCTGACACAGATTGCGGCTGGGAAATAAACAAAAGAAAGGAAAAGGAACGTGGTTTGTGCCAAGGAAATGGAAATGGGATGAACGTGTTGGTCCACTAAGCAGGTAACGTTCTCTTTTTTTTTCAGTTTTCTTTTCTAATTTTCCTTTCGTTTATTTTCAAATCTGTAGATTATAATTCAAATTTAAAACTGAGATTGAATCTCTACCTTTGATTTAAGCGCACAACAAAGATCCAACATGCATGATGCAAGATTTTTATTTATTTATTTACATATATTATTTATTTATTCATATCCTTTATCTCTTTCTCTTCTCCACATTTCTAGAATTCCCATTAGGGTTTAAATTCTAATTTAGGTGTTATCATATTTGTTTCTACATTATTGTCACGTTGTCACAAAAAAATGTACACACAATGAAACCTCAGCATGATGCACAATTTAATGATTTTTATTAATCCATTGTTTTTTTATGAGTTGTTCACATGAAATGATAATTAGAGATGGCACACATGTATTCAAAGGAATATGATTTTCTCCTTTTAGAATTTTTTTTACAAAGTGGGTATTACAAATCCTACCCCCCTTAAAAATAATCTCGTCCTCGAGATTTAAGAAGATCTAGGGAAAAGGTGGGGAAAATCTATACGAAGCTCTTCTTCTCTTTCCCACGTTGCTTCATCTTCACCGTGGTGACTCCATTGAACTTTGCACATCTTTATCACCTTATTTCTTGTAACTCGAGTCAAAGTGTCTAGAATTTTGATTGGGTACTCAGCATAAGTTAGGTCATCTTGAACACTAAGGTCTTCCATTGGTAGCTGCTCCTCAGGTACCCTGAGGCACTTCTTCAGCCGAGATACGTGAAACACATCATGAACATCCGCAAGATGATCTGGTAACTCCAATTGATACACAACCACTCCCACTCGCTTTAAGATTAAAAAGGGTCCAATAAAGTGAGGGGACAACTTCCCTTTAACTTTAAATCTCCTCATACCCCGGAGAGGTGACACCTTCAAATAGACATGATCACCCTCCTTAAACTCCAGTAGTCTCCTTCTATTATCAGCATAGCTCTTTTGCCTGGACTGTGCAATTCTCAAATTTTCTCTTATCATTCGAACTTGTTCCTCTGCCTCTTGGATAAGCTCAGGTCCAAAGAACTGTCTTTCTCCAGTTTGATCCCAATACAGAGGAGTCCTGCACTTTCTGCCATACAGAGCCTCAAATGGTGACATCTTCAAACTGGCCTGGTAGCTATTATTATAAGAGAACTCCGCATATGGTAAGCTCTTCTCCCAACTGCCATCATGTTTAAGGGCACAAGCCCTTAACATATCTTCTAGCACTTGATTAGTCCTCTCTGTCTGTCCATCAGTCTGAGGATGGTAGGCTGAACTAAAATTCAACTTTGTATCCAAGCTCTCATGCAACTTCTTCCAAAATCGAGAAGTAAACTGCGATCCTCGATCCGACACGATCTTCTTAGGCACTCCATGTAGACAAACTATCCGGGTCATATACAATTCTGCGAGCTTGGCTCCCGTATAATTAGTCCTCACTGGTATGAAATGAGCCACTTTTGTTAATCTGTCCACAATTACCCAAATAGAGTCATACCCAGCAGGGGTGCGGGGTAGTCCAACAATGAAATCCATACCGATTTCTTCCCATTTCCACTCAGGAATCTTAAGCGGGTGCAATAGTCCAGCGGGTCTTTGATGTTCGGCCTTGACTCTTTGACATACATCACACTTAGCCACATGGGCAGCAACATCTCTTTTCAGTCCATACCACCAATACTTCTGCTTCAAATCTTGATACATCTTAGTACTCCCAGGATGAATAGAATAAACTGAATCATGTGCCTCCTTCAAGATGGTTTCCCGAAGACTATCAATATTGGGAACACAAATCCGATTCTTGAACCATATAGTACCTTGCTCATCCTCCGTGAATTCCGGAACTCTTCCTTCAGTAATAAGATCCTTAATCTCTTGGATTTTAGCATCACCAACCTGACCTTTACGAATCTCTTGCTCCAAGGTAGGTTCCAATTCAATGGTGACTCCTTCAGTGTGTGTAACAATTCCCAAGTTGAGTCTCTCAAAGTCTTTTGCTAATTCATCGGGTAGCTGGACAACAAAAGCGGAGTGAACATGCTCCTTCCGACTCAAGGCATCTGCAACCAAATTTGCCTTGCCTGGATGATAGTGAATCTCCAAATCATAATCCTTGATGAGCTCCAACCAACGACGTTGCCTAAGGTTGAGATCCTTCTGAGTGAATATGTACTTCAAACTCTTATGATCCGTATATACTTGGCACTTAGTTCCCATAATGTAGTGTCTCCAAATCTTAAGTGCATGCACAACGGCTGCCAGTTCCAAGTCATGAGTGGGGTAGTTCAATTCATGTTTCCGCAACTGACGAGATGCATAGGCGATCACATGGCCTTCTTGCATAAGAACACATCCCAATCCTTGGCCACATGCATCACAATAAATGTCAAATCCTTTCTGCAAGTCTGGCATAACCAATACTGGTGGCGACATTAGTCTCTCCTTCAATTGATCAAAGCTTTCTTGGCACTTCTCATCCCACTTGAATTCTCTTCCTTTCTCCAAAAGCGATGTCATAGGCTTGGCAATCTTAGAGAACCCTTCAATAAATCTCCGATAATATCCTGCGAGTCCCAAGAAACTCCGAATCTCAGTAACTGTAGTGGGCACTCTCCACCCCATTATCTCCTTCACTTTAGCAGGATCCACTGCTATTCCTCCATTAGAAATAATATGACCAAGGAATGGCACCTTGTCAATCCAAAACTCGCATTTACTGAACTTGGCATAGAGCTGATTATCCCGTAGCTTTTGTAGCACCAACCTTAGATGTTGTTCATGATCACTTTCACTCCTAGAATAGATGAGGATGTCATCGATGAACACCACGACGAATCTGTCCAAGTACTCCATAAACACCTTATTCATCAAATTCATGAAATAAGCTGGTGCATTGGTTAATCCAAATGACATAACAGTGAACTCATATAATCCATATCGAGTCGAGAATGCTGTCTTAGGAATATTTGATGGTCTAATCCTCATCTGATGGTAACCCGATCGGAGATCAATCTTCGAGAATACTCTAGCACCTCTCATCTGATCAAATAAATCCTCAATACGGGGCAACGGATACTTGTTCTTCACAGTAACATCATTGAGAGATCTATAATCCACACATATCCATTGCGATCCATCCTTCTTCTGCACAAATAACACCAGTGCTCCCCAAGGTGAGGAACTCGGACGAATGTACCCCGCTTCTTGTAACTCCGTTAACTGCTTCTTAAGCTCCTTCAGTTCTTCTACAACCATCTTGTATGGTCGCTTAGAAATAGGGGCAGTTCCAGGTAAAAGATCAATCACAAACTCAACTTCCCTATCTGGTGGCATCCCTGGTAACTCCTCTGGAAAGACATCCGGAAAATCTCTAACCACCCGGATGTTGTCACCAACGAACTCCTCCGGCATAAAGAACATTGCACGCATGGATGAGGAGGTTACTGCAATATTAACTTGAAATCTTTCTCCTTTAGTGGTAGTGAGCTCTACGGTACCTCTACCACATGCTATAACAGCCTTTGCCTTTCTTAGCCATGACATACCAAGGATCAGATCTATACTGCTTGACTCTAATATTATAGCAGTAGCTCCAAATTCTCTACCCATAATGGTCAATGTCAATCTACGTGTCATTTGATTCGTCTCAACAGGCCCTTTAGGTGTAATTACTATCATGGGTTTTCTCATTTTTAGCAGTGGTATTTCATTTGTGTTGGCATATCTAGCAGACATGAATGAATGTGTAGCACCAGAATCAAATAATATGGTTGCAGGAATTGCATTAACATAAAACATACCAAGTACGATGTCACCACCATCAGGAGTATCATCAACGCTGACTTGATTCACCCTGGCTATAGAATATCCCTTGCCAGGAGTCTGTTGCTTGTTCTGAACTGGAGTAGTAGCAATCCTCTGTGGGCAGACATTTGCATAATGTCCAGTCTTCCCACACTTGAAACAAGTAGTGCCTGAACTCTGTCCTGAAAACTTCGTCGGGGCGCCAGTGGGGGTAGCCTGTCGAGGAGGTGGAGTCCTCAGTGGTGATTGCTGAACTGGGCGCGGTCCTCCTGGTCGAGTCGGGGTACCCTGTGGTGAACTGTAGCGAGGACGAACACTGCTGCTACCCTGTCCTAGTGAGATAGCCTTCCTCTTCAAATCACCCAGTTGAACACGCTTGTGTTCAATAGCAAGAGCCTTATCCAGTAGCCTCTGAAATGATGGAAAGGTGTGTGTAACCAGTGCATACTGCAAGGGTCCATTAAGTCCTTCAATAAAGTGCTCCTGCTTCCTTTCATCCTCAGCGACTTCCTCCGGAGCATATCTCGACAGCTGAATGAATTTGTCTCTGTACTCGCTGACTGACATACTGCCTTGCTTCAATGACAGAAACTCCTTCTTCTTGATCTTTATCATACCAGCTAGAATATGGTAGTTCCTGAATTGTGTACTGAACTCTGCCCAGGTAATAGTATCAGCAGCATCGTGGGCAGCAGTATAAGAATCCCACCAGTCAGCAGCAGGACCAGTCAGACGTCCAGAAGCATATAAAACCTTTTCCCGGTCTGTGCATTGTGCAATGTTGAGCATCTTCTCAATTGCTTTCAGCCAATCATCTGCATCAAGTGGATCTGGCGAACTGGCAAAGGTCGGTGGCTTATGACTCATAAACTCCCGGTGCTTATCACGAGGTGGAACTGGTGGTGGTGGTGGAGGCAATGGCACTTGTTGCTGTTGCTGCTGCTGTTGAAGTTGTTGTTGCAGCTGCTGTTGTTGTGCCCTCCTTTCTTGGCGTATCTCATCTCTCTCCTGGCGCAACTCCTGGCGTATATCTTCTCTTTCCTGACGCATTTCCTGGCGTTCTTGCTGCATCTGGGCATGCATATCAGCCATAGTGTCCGCCATTTGCTGCATCACCGCCATCTGAGCAGCAACCAGTGGGTCAACTCCGCCTGGTGGAGGATTAGGAGGATTCATCTCTGCTGGCTGTGGCCAAGGTTGTCTATAAATCCTTCGAGTGTGTTGATTAGGAGGCAAATCAATTCCACCACCCCTCCTGGTATTGACCATCTGAGTTAGATACATAAGGTAAGAGAAAGCAGTAGACAAGGCAGTAATTACGAATCATGTTAAATTGGGGGATTTATTAGCTAAGCAGATTAATGTCTTACCTACCATAGCTAATTTATTACCTTATGGTGGTACATACTAAGATGCCCATATATATAATATCTCAATCAATCAAAGAAGCAAATCAGACATTTTTCATCATAACAATCAAACAACATTTTTAAATATAAGAAATAGTTTTGATTTTTGTCTTAGGTCTCCTATCTCTTAAAGGTGTCATAGGGGTAGGGATTCCAAGGTTTGAAATCCATCTTGTCTTAGAATAGAGAAGATAAGAATGATCAGAGTAGAACAGTAGAAGGTGAGACAAGACCAAGATAAGTGTAGAAAGAATCAGAGTAAGGTAAGTATAGAACGAATCAGAATAAGGTAAGTAGGGAAGGGTTTTGTCCATTTCTATCTAGGTTTCGTCTTACAGTCAACATTTGCCTCTGATACCACTTCTGTAACACCCGGCTTTAAGGAACAAAGCCAGGTGCATCTCATACATGCGCCAAAGAAGACAACATATATAATAACAGAGTGTATAGAGATAAATGTCATAAAACGTCAGAGTATTTATTACATAGCGGAAGACTTATTACAAAATAAAATAATGAATATAAAACGAACTAAGGATCGTCGGCGCAAATGTCGACTGAGAAACGCCACCTAGATCAGATCATACTCCTCGCCTTGTGGCTCCTCCTGAACCACCTGTTCTTCTCCTGTGGGGGGGGGGGTGTGAGACAGCAAGAGTGAGCTCACATACGTTCATAGCTCAACAAGTCGTGGGGAATAATGTGGCATGAACTCACCAAAGGTGGGAATTCATGAAGTGTAAGGCTGATCAATGAAATAAAGGCTGAAGCTGAGCATTGCTTTTATGAGTTGGTCAAAATTTTATTAGCAGTTACTAAGTGTAAGTAAATACCAAACCATAGTAATAATAAGTAAAAGTAATAATAAAATAATCCCAAATGCAATGACATGACAGGTTAAGTTTAAGTTCCATAATTTAATCATGTGAGTGTCCGAGTCGCTCATGACCGTGAGCACGGCTAGTATACCAGTTTTACACTCTGCAGAGGTTGCGCATCTTTACCCACAAGTCGTGTTACCCATTTGCCACGGAGTTGATCAGACTCCATACACCTCTACCAAGGAAGTGAGGCAGGGTACCACTACAAGGCCTTTACAAAGTTCCACTAGCTTCAGACTACCCGCTATAGTTTATAGGAAGCTCCAGTGCAGGGTTCTTGCCTGACCGCCATCGCAGCAAAATCAACCAAGGACCTCCCTACACTGACCACTCCCCTACTGCCCTTGCCCCTTTCGGGTAAGGTAGCCCTCCACTAGCTTTCCTAGTTAATCAGCCAAGGGCGTCCCATTAAACCCTTGTGGTAGCACTGTTTTCCCGGGTGGTTCTCCATGTTCCCATTAACATAATGATCTTATCATGAACATAAAATAATGAACAGATAACAAAAAGTGTATCATGAGTCATAAATATCTCTATACCCAAATCCACATAAAGCAATAGCATGTACTACCCAAAACTTTAGTAGTAAAACCAGTGGTGAAACAAGGTATAAAGATAGTCAAAATCTAGGGCATCCTATTGGGTCCCATCAAAATTAACCTATGCAGATCATTATGAATAATAAGAACATGAATGGGTAAAAGAAGTGATCAAGGGCACAACTTGCCTTCAACGAGCTCCTGCTCAGTTACTTCTACTTGTTGAACCTCAGATTCCACAGGGGCTTGCTCGTCTACTCGCATCAACACAATACATACATAGTATAGCATAAATTAACATTACACCAAACATGCAAATAGAATATACATTAATAAACTAGACATTAAAATAAGATCATAGAAACTGGAATTATTAATTTTGGAGTTACAGATTTTAAGTTATGGATTTTCTAATGTTTTATGTGCTTAATACAAGATTAAGTGCTAGATAAACTTTAAATCATCTTTCATGTTAAAACAGAGGCATTAATGGGTAGACAATAATATCATAAGAATTTAGGAACTGGAATGGGTCAATTTGGAGTTCATATGCATTTTCTATGAATTATACAAATCCTATGAATTGTTTTTATATTAAAAACTCATTTTCCAATTCATTTTTCTGATTTAATAATTCTCTGGATGGGGCCTCGAATACTAAAAACTGCAGGGGCTCACTGGTAACTTATCCTAGACTCAGACTGCAGTGATCGTGGACTGCGGGTTGATTTAAACTAAAGACGGGGGCTCTTTAGTGAAAAGGCCATCGCGAAGGGGTATCGCGGCCAGTGAGCCGCACGATCTGAAGTGGACGGACCAGATTAGATCTGGGCCGGCTACTAGCCCGCATCCATTCTGATCGCCGGATCCAAGATCAACGGCCAGCATACCCCACAACACCCAACCCTCGGTTTCGAGATCTGCGGCTACGATTCACCAGAACGAAAGGGTACGGGTGGTTCTAATCTCCACCGCCCGCTGGCAATCCGACGGCTGAGGGATCGTCTTCCCCCCAACAGAGCCGAGCTGGGGAGCGCCCCTGCCCATGGCGGCCATCACGCCGGTGCGCCGCCAAATTCTACCGCCCTGGTGACTAAGTTCGAGTAAGCACGTGTGGAAAACAAAATTGATGGCTAGAAGAATCTGGAGGAGGTGTCTCACCACCCGAGAGGACGATGATGCGGCCAGTCGATGGTGCAGAGCCGACCGCGGACACCAGTGAGGAATCAGCCAAGCTCCGGCCACCCGTGCAGTCTTCAATGCCCGGCAAGGAGACCCGGTTTTCTCCACGCCGCACGCACAGGAAGCCCCTGGTGATGATGGTGACCACGCGCTGGGACGCACCGCTCTCGACAACCATCCGCACCGGAAGCACCACCTAATTTGCTCCCGTCGGCTGTGAGACCCGGTGGCATACGCACGTATGGATTCTGGTGTTCTGCTGGTTAGTCGAGATGGCAACACCAGGGGCCGACGCTTTGTAGTGCAAGCAGAGGCGAGGATTGCGGCAAGTGGTTGTAACAACCTGCCCCATGGAGCACGCACTCGTAACAAACTGCGGAGGATGAATCTACGTATGGATCCCGCGTACGAGTAACAAATCGAGCGTGCATTGAATTCAGGTTCTGCCCACATCTGCCATCAGCCTGACACAGATTGCGGCTGGGAAATAAACAAAAGAAAGGAAAAGGAACGTGGTTTGTGCCAAGGAAATGGAAATGGGATGAACGTGTTGGTCCACTAAGCAGGTAACGTTCTCTCTTTTTTTTCAGTTTTCTTTTCTATTTTTCCTTTCGTTTATTTTCAAATCTGTAGATTATAATTCAAATTTAAAACTGAGATTGAATCTCTACCTTTGATTTAAGCGCACAACAAAGATCCAACATGCATGATGCAAGATTTTTATTTATTTATTTACATATATTATTTATTTATTGATATCCTTTATCTCTTTCTCTTCTCCACATTTCTAGAATTCCCATTAGGGTTTAAATTCTAATTTAGGTGTTATCATATTTGTTTCTACATTATTGTCACGTTGTCACAAAAAAAAATGTACACACAATGAAACCTCAGCATGATGCACAATTTAATGATTTTTATTAATCCATTGTTTTTTATGAGTTGTTCACATGAAATGATAATTAGAGATGGCACACATGTATTCAAAGGAATATGATTTTCTCCTTTTAGAATTTTTTTTTTACAAAGTGGGTATTACACCGTAGACCGCAATGGCGCCTAACGGACCTGGTATCTTCATGCACAGGTACAGTCCGTGAATGGCTGCCTCAAACTTATTGATGGAGCCCCGACCCATGATGGCGTTGTACGGATATACCATATCCACAATATCAAAGGTCACTTGCTCACTTCGGGCATTGGGTGCTACACCGAAGGAGAGAGGCAGCTCTATTTTGCCGACAGGAAAAGTGCCCTTGCCGCCGAAGCCATACAACAGGTTGTCCGAAGGCTTGAGCAGGCTGTGTCTTATGCCCATGCGGTCGAAGGCATGGAGGAAAATGATGTCCGCTTGACTGCCATTGTCGACTAGGACTTTGTGCAGGTCCCAGCCTGCCACGCTACAGTTGATAACCATGGCGTCGATGTGGGGGGCGCTGCACAGGTCGATGTCTCGTGCGTCGAAGGTTAGCGGTACGTGGGACCACTTTGTCTGCACGACTGGGCCAGTGATGGCGACGTGGTTGATGTTGCGGTAGTGGTCCCGCTTCTGCCGCTTTGTGTCGAAGTCGGTGCTGGACCCCCCAGTGATCATGTGAATGACTCCGCGATACGGCTGATCGGCGAAGTCTTCCTGCTTTGGGGCGTGGGGGATGTTTTGATGTTGCTGGTGTGGAGGTGGGGGTGGGGGAGGTACGATTTAACTTCCTGATGGTGTTGGTAAGCGTGGTGCGATGGATGCGGGGCGGGGGCGTGGATATATGGTGGAGGGGGTTGCTGGTAAGTGTGCGTGACAACTCTGGGGTTGTCGGCTGGCTGCGCCCGTGCCATCCTGTCTTTGGTGGCTTTCGTCTCTGGGCAGTCTCTGGTTTGGTGGGCGCAGTCTTCGCCATGGAAGAGACAGTAGAATCGGCGCGGCGGCTGCGCACGCCCCCGACCCCTACCGCGAGTTCCATTTCCGCGGCCCTGGGGGGATATTCCTAGCGGCGAGGGGCGTCAGCAGCGGGGTGCTGGTTGGCGATGTTGTGCAGTTGCTATTGATTGCGGCCGTCTTGACCAGAGTCTTGCTGCGGAGTCCTCGTCCACGTGCGGCTGGACTGTGGAGCATCTTTGGGCTTCCTTTGAGACTCAACCTTGCGCTGGTGGAGCTCTTCGGATTTGGTGTATTTTTCAAATAGCTGATATAATTCCTGGAGGTTCTTGGGCGGATCTCTGATGCAGTGGCTATAGAGGACGCCGGCGCGAAGGCCACTAATGGCATAGTGGATGGCGATCTGGTCATCGACTGAGGGCAGCTGTGACTTGAATGTTAGAAATTTGCGGTAATACTCCCGCAAAGTCTCCTTTTCCAGCTGCTTGCAGAGTGAGAGTTCGGCCAAGGCGTCGGTGTCTGGGCGGTACCCTTGGAAGTTGAGCAGGAACTTGTCCCGGAGGCTTCTCCAGGAATCAATGGACAGCGGAGGCAACCTGGTGAACCAGGTGAGAGCTGGGCCTTCGAGGGCGATGATGAAAGACTTGGCCATCGTGGCCTCGTCCCCTCCAGAAGATGCAACAGCGACCTGATAACTCATTATGTATTGTGCTGGGTCAGTGCTGCCGTTGTACTTGGGATAGGTCCCTGCCCAGAAGTTGGTGGGCCAAGGCATCACTTGCAGATGTGGCGCCAGGGGACTTCGCTCGTCGAGGTAGTTGACACCTTGGAATGGCGCGGCGTGTGGGAAGGTGTGGTCGCGCTGGGGGAAGCGCGGGTCTTCCAGTTGTGCGCGCTGTTGCAGGGGTGGCCCATGCTGTAGGCCAAGGTGGCCTTCGCGCATGTCTTCCAATTGTGCGCGCTGTTGCAGGGGTGGCCCATGCTGCAGGCCAAGGTGGCCTTCGCGCTGCATCAGCGCGATCTCCCGCTCGAGGTCCTGGGCCTTCTGCTCTTCGTCGCGTATCATTTGCCGCACCTTGGCTAGTGCGAACACACGCTGGCGCTTGGCCTCCAGTATCTCCTTTTGCCTCTGGAGATTGCGGTTCTTGAGGCGCAGGGCGCGCAACTGTAGCTGTTCTTCTGCTGAGACGCCGAGGACTTCACCGTCCTCGGTGAGGTCCGCGCCCTCCGGTGGGGCGAAGACTGGGGGGCTGCGATTGTCCTTCAGGGCCGCAGGCGCAGAGAGTGTCGTCTTTGCAGGTGTGGAGAACGTCGTCTTCAGTAGCCTCTTGGTGGGTGGAGTGGGTGAGGGCGAGGGCCTTGCCCTTTTTTGCGGCAAGCAGTGCTGCCTTCGCAGCCTCGTCAGCCTTCGAGTTAGCTTTCTTGGGTGCCATCGCAGGTGGTTTTTTCGTAGCACGAACGGTGGGCGCCAAATGTTGGAACTTGCTACCAGGAGCAAGGAGATCCAACAGGGGTGAGAGTTGACGTAAACAGGGTTCTCGCACGAGGTGGCAAAATCTCTGTTAATCTAGCCTCTTAAGGGCACTGTGCGGGGGTATTTATAGGTACCTGAGTGCCCAGCGCCCTGTGTTAAGGACGCATGTGCCCTCAGACATCTAGTTTATCCCCGAAATATTCCCATAAAGCGGGGTTACAGACCGTAATTACAGGGATGCCTTTACAAATTAGGCCCGTAACGCGCAGCGGCCACGCAGGGCCTGTTACAATGGGCCGGATCACACGTGGGCCTCCATGCTGGACGAGGTCGCAATGACGGGACGACCTCGTCACAGGTCTTCGTCCGATGACGTGTGGGACGAAGGGTGAGCCTGCCTGTTGTCTTGTCTCCGCCGGTCCGACGATTACGGCGAAGGCATCGAGTGAAGGGTGGCGTCTTCGCCTTCACCCCAACAGGTAGTAAATCTAAATTTGCTCCTAAAGCTGTAGAAGGCTTTTTACTTGGTTATGACTCAAACACAAGGGCATATGGAGTCTTTAACAAGTCCACTGGACTAGTTGAAGTTTCTTGTGACATTGTGTTTGATGAGACTAATGGCTCCCAAGTGGAGCAAGTTGATCTTGATGAATTAGATGATGAAGAGGCTCCATGCGTCACATTAAGAAACATGTCCATTAGGGATGTGTGTCCTAAGGAACCCGAAGAGCCTACACAAGCACAAGATCAACCGTCATCTTCCAACCAAGCATCTCCACCTACCCAAGATGAGGAACAGGCTCAAGATGATGAGGATGAAGATCAAGAGGTTGAGCCATCTCAAGAGGAGGACAATGATCAAGGGGGAGATGAAAATAATGAAGACGAGGAAGATGATCAAGAATCAAGAGATCAAAGACCGCCACACCCAAGTGTCCACCAAACAATTCAACGAGATCACCCTGTCAACTCCATCCTTGGTGACATTCATAAGGGGGTAACCACTAGATCTTGAGTTGCTCATTTCTGTGAACATTACTCTTTTGTATTCTCTATTGAGCCATACTGGGTAGAGGATGCACTAAGAGATCCGTATTGGGTGATGGCTATGCAAGAGGAGCTCAACAACTTCATGAGGAATGAGGTATGACATTTAGTTCCACGTCCTAACCAAAATGTTGTAGGTACCAAGTGGGTATTCCGCAACAAGCAAGATGAGCATGGTGTGGTGACAAGGAACAAAGCCCAACTTGTGGCCAAAGGTTATTCACAAGTCGAAGGTTTGGACTTTGATGAAACTTATGCACCCGTAGCTAGGCTTGAGTTGATTCGTATATTACTTGCCTATGCTACTTACCATGGCTTTAAGCTTTATCAAATGGACGTGAAAAGTGCCTTCCTCAATGGACCCATCAAGGAAGAGGTCTATGTTGAGCAACCTCCCGGCTTTGAAGATAGTGAATACCCTAATCATGTTTACAAACTCTCAAAGGCACTTTATGGGCTCAAGCAAGCCCCAAGAGCATGGTATGAATGCCTATGAGATTTTCTTATCACTAATGGCTTCAAAGTCGGCAAAGCTGATCCTACTCTCTTTACTAAAATTGTTGCAAAAGACTTGTTTATATGCCAAATTTATGTCGATGATATTATATTTGGGTCTACTAACAAGTCATCTTGTGAAGAGTTTAGTAGGATCATGATTCAAAAATTTGGGATGTCTATAATGGGGGAGTTGAAGTATTTCCTAGGATTTCAAATGAAGCAACTCCAAGATGGCACCTTCATCAGCCAAACAAAATACATACAAGACATACTTAAGAAGTTTGGAATGAAGGATGGCAAATCGATCAAGACACCCATGGGAACAAATGGGCATCTCAACCTCGACACGAGAGGTAAATCCGTAGATCAAAAGGTATACCGGTCGATGATAGGATCTTTACTCTACTTATGTGCTTCTCGACCGGATATTATGCTTTCTGTATGCATGTATGCAATATTTCAGGCAAATCTTAAGGAAGTTCACCTTAGGGCCGTAAAGAGAATCATGAGATATTACACTCCTAAGTTTAGGCTTTGGTATCCCAGGGGATCCACATTTGATTTAATAGGATATTCCGATGCCGATTGGGCAGGGTGCAAAATTGATAGAAAGAGCACATCACGGACTTGTCAATTTCTAAGAAGATCCCTGGTGTCATGGGCTTCAAAGAAACAAAACTCAGTAGCTCTTTCCACCGCCAAGCCGAGTACATCTCCACAGGCCATTGTTGTGCGAAATTACTTTGGATGAGGCAAACTCTTAGGGACTATAGCTACAAATTGAGCAAAGTCCCTCTCCTATGTGATAATGAGAGTGCAATCCGCATGGCGGATAATCCCGTTGAACACAGCCGCACTAAACACAGACATTCGGTATCACTTTCTGAGGGATCACCAACAAAAGGGAGATATCGAAATAGCTTATGTAAACACCAAGAATCAATTAGCCGATATCTTCACTAAGCCACTAGATGAGGAAACCTTTAGCAAACTTAGGAATGAGCTAAATATACTTGATTCTCGAAATTTTGATTGAAACATTGCACACATAGCTATTTTTATACCTTTGATCATATATCTTTCATTTGGTACAAATGCATACTTCTTATTCTTCTTGTGCCAAGGCTAAGACTAAAATGTTTCCATGAGTATATCTTGTATTAGTCTTATATTGAAAGGGAAATGGAGTATTCAGCAAAGACAACACTTCCACTCAACTCTAACAGTATTATTTACCCTTTGTCGGTATTCCGCAATCTCTCAAATTGGTACAATCTTTCACTCATATATCTTTTACCAATGGGGGAGAAAGTATTAAAGGGCTCTCAAGTTCTCCGTTTTTGGCGATTAATGCCAAAGGGGGAGAAAGCATTAAGCCCAAAGCAAAAGGACCAGACCACCATTTCAAAAAAATTCACAAATGTTTGTTTTCAATTGGTGTTCAAGGCAATTTTAAATTAGTATGAATTTTCAATTGGTATCTTCAAAAGTAAAATTTCAATTAATGTATTCTCAATTGGTATCAATTGGTATCTATGTTTCACTTGATTTGTGAAAATAAAATTTTAGTAAATTTTTCAATTGATCCTTCAATTGGTATTCTTAAAAGTCAATTTTTCAAATTGGTATCTATTTCAAAACCCTCTTGAAAGCTATGGGGAGAATTTCATTCAGGGGGAGCTTTTGTTTAGTCAAAGGAAAAGCATTTGAAATAGGGGGAGAAATTTCAAATCTTGAAAATGCTTATTGCAATCTTATTCATATACCTTTGACTATTTGAAAAAAGACTTTGAAAATATTTTCCAAAAGATTTGCAAAAAAAAACAAACATGTGGTGCAAAAGTGGTCCAAAATGTTGATTAAAAGAAAAGCAATCCATTCACTCTTCTTCTTAGTAATACTATAAATTTGTTTAATTCTAAGTAGCCTATGCACAATCTTCTCAATTGCAAACTAGTTACATTTCTGCACTTCATATTTTGCTTTGGTTTGTGTTGGTATCAATCACCAAAAAGGGGGAGATTGAAAGGG
The DNA here is from genome assembly GCA_029449295.1 of Zea luxurians. NCBI lineage: Eukaryota > Viridiplantae > Streptophyta > Magnoliopsida > Poales > Poaceae > Zea > Zea luxurians. The sequence goes on from JAOPSE010000024.1 coordinate 40,889,420, forward strand.
AAATTAGGTTAACCATTTTCTATAATTAATTTTGGTGGTTGATGACCAACACAAACATGTGGACTAACTAGTTTGTCTAGAATTCATGTATTACAGGTGCATAAGGTTCAACACAAACCAAGAAAAATATCAAGTTAGGGTCACAATTTTATTGGAGCAAAAGGACTTGAGTGTGCTGGAATAGCGCACCGGACAGTGTCCGGTGTACCAGGCCGTACAATTCCAAACCAGCCACTCTCGAGAATTCTAGGGCGCGCTCCGCTAAAATTCACCAGACTGTCCGGTGTGCCACCGGATTGTCCGGTGAGCTAGCGGAGCAACGGCTCCTTGCGCCAACGATTGACTCTGCAAAGTGTACATTGAAGAACAGTGTCACGCAGAAGTCAGAGCAGCGAAGTCAGAATGGCACCGGACTGTCCGGTGTGGCACCGGACTGTCCAGTGCCGCAAGAGGACAAAGCCTCCAACGGTCGACCAGCTCCAGACCCTAACGGTTGGCTGACGTGGCGGTGCACCGGACAACGCACAGTACCTATCCGGTGCGCCCATCGCCAGCAGCCTTAGCCAACGACTACAAAGTGATTGGGGGCTATAAATACCCCCAACCACCACAACCTTTGGCATCTAAGCATTCTGAATATTGCACTCAATACAAGAGCAAAAGACTCCACTCCAAGACACAATCAAAGCGATCGATCCACTCAAAGTCCCCGAATCAACTCTAGTGCTTTAGGACTTGTGAGAGGATCTCTTGTGTTCTTTTGTTGCTCTTGTCGCTTGGTTTGGCCTTTTTCTTTTCCCATTTTTATTCTCAAGTTCTTTGTAAGTGAAGCAAGAGACACCAAGTGTGTGGTGGTCCTTGTGGGGTCTTAGTGACCCGTGACATTAAGGAAGAAGGCTCACTCAGTCTAAGTGACCATTTAAGAGAGGGAAAGGGTTGAAATAGACCCGGTCTTTGTGACCTCCTCAATGGGGACTAGGTTCTTTGGAATCGAACCTCGGTAAAACAAATCACCGTGTCTACTCGCCTGATTTTCATTTGATTTGTTTTCCGCTATCTTTCGACTTGACTTTAATTCTAATGCTAACCCCAGCTTGTAGTGTATGCTTAATTGTATAAATTTCAGGTTTGGCCTATTCACCCCCTCTAGGCGACTTTCATTTATAGATGCCAAAAAAGTAAAAAAAACATATGCATGTCTAAAGGAGGGGGTGAATAAAATCTAATAAGAGCATCTCCAACAGCTCCCTAGAAAATGACTCCTCAAAATCAGTTTTAAGAGACATCTAAAAAACTAGTGGGGGTAGATTTTAATCCTTTCTCCAACAGATCGCTTAAAGTGACAGATTATTTCTGGGGAGCCCAAAAAAAAACCATTTGTAGCTACAAATGAGGGAGTTTTAAGGGCTATGAAAAAGTTGAGAGCACTTTAGGGGAACTGTTGGAGACACGTTTTGTGTTTTTCCCAAATAACTGGATTTTTGGGAGACTTCTAGGGAGCTCTTGGAGATGCTCTAAGTGATTTGAATACTATATAAAGTAGAGAAGGCACGCAAAAGTAGCTAAACAATTTTGATACCAATCGCAAGATGATATCAATTTTATAGTGGAAGCTTGCATTTCTCCGAGGATTTTATTTTCCTTCAATGAGACTACTACACACAAAATAAGCTTGCAAATAGTGTTAGTGTCAAAATATCAAACTACAAAGTAACCTCCCCCTAAAAGTGTGCATACAAATTTTTGAATACTTGTAGGAGACATGCACTTGAACTTTTATGGTCAACATATGAAATGTCCCCATCCTTTGGGACACAAAATGTGATACAAATACTAGTACTAGGACGCTAGTATACACATTTATACATCAGATGGTTCTAGATCTGCTAAAATGATATAAACCTATAAAGGTGGTGATCAACTTTAAAAGTTGGTCTACAATTCGAGACATATCATAAGAGTGGGACTGGAGCGGTCCAATATATGTAGCGGAGCAAACCAACGGTCCAATAGCCACATGCATGGTTGGGAAACAGGTAAAACTCTTACACGATCAATGATCTCCATCTCTAAAAAACAACAAATAAGTAAGAGTGAGTACTTACGTACTCAGCAACCCACCTTTACCCATGGAATGGAGAAATTAGATATACATGCATTGAGTAAGTGGAGCTTAGAGTATTTTGTAGAAAAGCCATTTTTGATGACAGGCTATTTCGTAAAACATTTTATCATTTTCAAAGTGCATCCTCTCTTAAAGGAGAAATAAGTTTTTCATTATAGAACCAAATCCACTGGACTAAACCATCCAGGAACCTCAGTAGTTTCCCACCGGTTTTCATTTTCAAAATTAAACCAAAAGCAGCTACTGGACTTCCCGTCCACCATAGCTCATGGCTCAACCACATGACCTTTTCAAAACCATTTTTCAAAACATTTTAGAAAATAAAACAATAATTATCAAATCCAAGCCATAACTTGTCCATACCAGTGAACACAGACTATTCAAATAGATTTTTGACTCTATGCAGAGGTGTACATTTTACCCACTAATCAAGTTTCTGCAATCCCACCGTCGTGACATCCGAATATTGAAACTCTTTCCTCCCAAACATGGCTTTACCTTAATGGTTATACAGAAAGAAACAAGACCACCATCTTGCCTAGACTAGGACGACAATGTTCCCCTTTCTTTTTCCTTCTGGTGCTCCCCAACCATTGATAACCCTGGGGTGCAACCCATGCAAGATCGGATCGAGCGGCTACTCATACAGCCTCGAGTGGTTGTACTTTTGAGGGTTTAGGTAAGGATTAATGAAAAACCGGTCCTTATGTGAGACGGGACAGTCCACCATGCTCATGCCTAACCGACGGAGCCAACTCCCTTTTGGGCCCTCCCAAGACCAGGGAGTCCCGACCATCCCGCTCATGGTAGTGGCAGTGATAACTGTTCACTTTATTTTTTTCGAAAATCAAGTTTATTTTGTAAAACTCACACCTTTTCTCAAATCACTTTATAACATGAATTGCAAAGAGTATATGGATGATTCGCGGTCATGTTCTAAGGCTGGGTGGCCATATCATCACGTCTCTTAGCATCAAAATAATATAATGCATATATAAAAATAGGCTAAGGGATGTGTTTGAAATATAGGTAATTTATGCATCAAAGGGATCTAGTGGGCTTATTATTGCTTTAACCGGTGAAGAACAAATGCTCCGATAACTACGCATCAAGAACAAGCAAACATACAAACCAACGAGTATATCAACAAATATTCATCATAGTGGTCAAGAATGGTGGTGTGTGGGTGATTATAGTTTCGAGTAGAGATTGTGCCGACTGAGTGTGGATGCTTACTCGAAGGGTATATTGGAGGTTAACCAACACTAGAAGTGTAGCCGACAGAGCGGAGTAACTGAGTGTGTTGGGTTTTGCCTTGTCTCACAGTGTTGAGGGTGTGGAGAAGGAGAGGATAACTCTCTAGGTGTATTTATAGCTGGGTGCATATGGCTTAGTATGGTAGAACTCACTCTTTATGAGAACACTTGCAAAGGAATCAACTCAGACATGGAATTATAGGCGGTACAAGGGATAAGTATATTTCTTGGCATTTTTCTAGAATATGAACCATGCTTAAGAGATGACATGGCCAGGTAGAGGATAATTTGATAAGAATTTAGAAACCAAAACTGTCAAAATCTGAGTTTGGATGGAGGAGTTTTGGATTTTATAATCATAGGAATTAGAAAAGAAAATGAAAAAGGAATATTTCTGAAAATCAAAAACACGAATCTATTTTTGAGTGGAGTAACTGGAAATATTTCTAGACTATTCACGAGCGGAGGTTTGTGTCAGTGTCAACTGTTTCTGCCTACTATGTCAAATGAGACACGAGAGCTAGGTGGGACCCATATAGCTGGAATGATGTAATATCCTGGACTGGGTGGGTTGTGGTATCTTGGCCAAGGTTTTAATAGGATTGATAACGTATCCATACAAACAAGGTTTGTCTTTCTTTTTCGAAGTTTGTCTCGAAAGAACCTCGAAGTTAAGCGTGTCCAACATGGAAAAATTCTAGGATAATTAATCAATCGGGAAGTTCTCATTGGAAGGATGAAAATCACAGTCACCGGAGTTCATATGACTGAGATATTGGTTTGCCAGGTTTTAGGTAAGCTGAACAACAAGATGGATAAATAATGAATAATTGGGAAATTGGATGAACGATGAATAGTTGACAAGGGTCACCGAACCGGTTGATAAATCCAGATAACCTTTGGCTAACTTATAATAGGTGTCGGCCGGTAACGCCGATACACTGGTTTTGGGTTTTGAAATTGGAAATTTTTTTAAATTTTGAAAAATGTCAATTTTGTATAAATATTATGGATTATTTGAAGGCTTCCTGATAAACCAAATTTCAAAATACACAGTGGATTTCAAACTAAAAATCATGGAAGTTTCAAAAAATACAAAAAAGAAAAGAAAAAGACTGATATATCGGCTAGGATTGTCGATTAACCGCTCCCCAAAGCTGATAAATCGGTGTGTAGGACTAAATAGCCACGACCGAGTAAAAGCTAAGGGTTGAAAGATTTTCCCCCTTTTTACTAGAAATCTTTTCAAATTACCACGAATACTTGCGATATAGGCTAAGAATACTTGTAATAATAGATCATATTATTAGTATTTTTAGGAATGCCGGATCGAATCAATCCTGTCTGGGAATGTTCTAATTTTTTGGCAGCATCGTGGTTCATCTTCACCCCTTTTTCCGTATGTGAATTATCCGGTCGGTGAAGTGACTCGACAACCGATGAGGTGGGTGTTCTAATGGGAGGAGCCTAAGTGCTACCAAATGTCGGTGGACTCGTGAAGTACACTTCTACGTGGGCTAGGCAGACTTGGGCAAAGTAAAAGGCGCAGTTGATGCATGAGCAAGGTATTATGTTTCTCTCATCATAGGAGTATAATACAACATAGAATCAATGGAGTACACTTCTACGTGGACCGGGCAGACTTGGACAAAGTACAAAGCACATTTGATACATGAGCAAGGTATTTATGCTGCTCTCATTGGAGGAGTATATTACAACACAAAATCGGTGGAATGCACATCCGTGGAAATGATCTTCACCGGATGGTGTATTGTATCTTCAATGGTATTTATGAACTAAGAAATTGTGACATGTAATGTATTTGAACCATGAAACCGTGTCATGCAATACATTTTGAACCGCTAAATGTTGTTATTGGACTTGTGTTAACATTTAGGCCATTTTTCAAATTTTGTGGCCTAAATATGCTTTATTTGCCAAAAAATAAGAGGATTGGTTTCTCGCGCACTGCTGTCGGTTTATTAAATTGGTGACCGATAAATCAGTCTTATTGACTAAATAACGGTTCTGAGCCGTTTGAATTCAAAAACTGAGTCAATTTTAAATTCGGTCGGTTTCTACCAGTTTCTACCGATTTATCAATTAATCGGATATTGGTCCCGACCGATTTTAGCTAGGGATCTGGTTCGGTTAACCTTGATAGTTGCTATGAACGAACAATGAATGATCAATAGTTCATATGAACGGACGGATGAACGATTAAAACGATCGGACAAACGAAAAATCAGAATTTCGGCAGCATGACAGATGAACAATAAATTAATTGGACGAACGAATGGACAAACGAACGAACGAACAAACTATAAATAGTCGAACGAACGATCAGACGAACGAACGAATGATCCTTGTGCTTGTGTTTTGCTTGTGTGGTAGTGAGAGTGAGTGGATGGGTTGCCATGAAATGGCTTGGGATGGCTTGAGGGTTGCCCCTTTCCCCTCTATTTATAGGCAAGGGATTTGGGGTGAGTCTGAGGATTAGTGGGAGATAAGCATGCGATTAGCCAGGGATAACTGAAATTAGCTTGTAGGGCTCATCGTATGACAATGGGGCCGTATGTATGCATATGGGTATAAGTGGTGCCAAGGAAATTATCAATAAAATATTTGTAGGGACTTTAAAAATAATTTTGGGGTATTTCTCGGGAGAAATATTTGGAGAATTTTTGGTGGAATATTTAGGAAGTATTTTTGGAAAGGATTTGAAGAGAATCACTTGGGAAATACTTGTAGGGTATTTTGCGAAGAATTTTGGAGAGAATATGGACCACTATATTTTATTTGCTGAGATCAACTCGCATACAGACTTTTGAAACAAAATTTTAAATTTTATTTTGAATTTAGAACAAGCTCAAGAAATTTTCTAGATTGAATTTTCGAGGTGTTACAAGATACCACTTAATGGTTAACGTTAGAAAGAGCATTATCTTATGTGATATTTAGGGATAAGTTATCTATAATTTAAACTTTAGCGCATATAGATAAAAATGATACCAATTAAAGATTAAACTATTTATTTGAAAGGTATTTATATCATTTATTTAGGAACTTAAACAAGATATGTACCATGCTTTTTAATTATTTTAAATCATGTAGGTTTTTTTTCCAAGGGTATGAATTGAACCGGGTGATCCTACCATTAATATGTAGACCTCTAATAATATGTAGACCTGTAATAATATGTGCATCATCTATATATACAATAGATGCTAAGTGGTGTATGCAATTGGTGTAAACATATTTTAAGTTAATCATCAGAAATTGATTTAGGTGTTTGTAATTCACAAATGAATTGGATATACACATTGAGGATAGCCACTAAGTTATGGACTTAATGTAGATCCTATAGTAGTAACTTGGTACTTGCTTTGTGTATGGTCAATACAAATGTGAATTAATATTAGTTTTCTTTCAAAAAGATGTAGACCATATGTCCCAATTTATGATATTGGGTACGCACCATGAGGATACTCCCAAAGTGTCGGTGTTTTGGGTGCGACCGCACACCTGGGGTTGCCCCTCGAGGTGTTTTTAGGAGTAGGACGATGTAACTGACTGTAGCTCGATGGTTCGTGCCGGATGCACGAGAGGCAGTAGACAATTTTGTAAGGTTCAGGCCGCCTTGAGATGCGTAATACCCTACGTCCTGGTGTGGATCTTTTATGTGGTGGGTTACAGGGGAGTTCTCTAGTACGAGGAATGCTAGAGAGTTGAGTAGATGGCTAATGAGTGAGATGATCTCGAAGGGATGCCCCCAAGCCTTATATATTCGACCGTGGGGCGTTACATACGGATACGATAACCACGTGTGCCTAAGTATTAGTGAACCGACTGAGTTTATCTTCCTATAATTCTGCCGACCTACTATCCTTCGGTTCCGACGTCTGAGGGCACTGCGCGGGAAAGTTGGATCACTGCTGCGGATAGCTTGAGTTCGGCGAACCGCATGGGCCCGAGTTGATCCGATCTCGTGTTGATCCATTTTACTGGAAGTTCCTCCTCCGGCCCACGAAGGGATGGCCTTGCGAAATAATGGGCCTGAGGCCTTTTGCGAGGCCTTCTCGCCTTCTAGTGGACCCGGGGGATATCTGTCCCCCACAAGCCCCCAATCTTTGTATTGATTTTGAAATAATCGGCCCAAAGATTCCAGGTCCAGCTTGCGGTTTCGAAATATGTCTGTCATGTTGTGCTCCTAACTCTGAGTGACTCGAAAAAAAACGATCTCCTGTTATCTTCTCTTGACATTATTCAACGATCTTTGCTTTAATCTTCAGAAATCAGTGCTCTTCCTCTGGCTTATGCTTTAGAGATAAACATTTTATTCTCGGGGTTTCAGGATTCATTGGGTGCACCAGAGGTGCACCCAATGGGTGTAGCCCCCGAGCTTTGAGTGGATTACTGAAAATAATCCGCTCAAAGGTCTTCATCTCATGCTTTTAGAAATCACTATCTCATCTTCGTTTCATGCTTTAGAATCCAGCATTATATCACCAGTTTATGCTTTAGAGATCAACATATGGTTTTTGCCTTTGAGATCAACAACATGGTCTACCCATGTTAGGTTTGAAATTCATTTGATCGGCAACAGATTGGACGTCTGGTAGATGGTTCTTGGCTGGTCTTTATTTCGCTTTGTGCTTCAATGCTTCTGTTGATTAGACTTGTACTTCAGTAGCTATTTTTGGCTTTCCTCCGATCTCTATCAATATCTTACTTCTGTCTTGATACATTCATTGCGTATACTGTATGGATGTGACTGCTTGGGAAAATCTATTGAAAATTTCTGGACGTCCCCCCCAATGGGTGTAGGCAAGGGACGGCTTGGTGCGCTGAGCGTTTAGCAAACTGCCACTAAGTAGTAACTTGACATGACCGCGGGGTGTAATCATATCGTCCAAGCAGTTGACCTTAGTCCCAATGGGTGTCGTTTTACGTGAAACGGTGTCTGCCGCCTGACTTGTTTCCAGACGATTTGAATGGCTTCTTGAATATTTGCGACTGTTCAGTGACCGTGGTAGGAGATGAGCGGTTGCCTTCTTCCTCTATAAATAGAGCGCTTGCTTCACTGGCGTCTTCACACATCTCTCTGTCGTTACTTGCTTATTCTCCTCTTTTCTACTCTACCATGGGCAAGAGCAAGAAAGGCGGAAGTTCGTCGCACCACTCTGGTGACAAGCGGAAGCTTGAGCCGAGCCCTCCCTCGGAGGACTTCGGCGATTTCGAGTACTCAGAGGAGGAGTTCTCCTCCGAGTCCGAGGGGTCACCGATCTACACCTCTCCCCCGGCATCGTCCGATGATTTGGACGATTCACAGGGGATCGCCGCCGAGGTGTGGACATACATCCGGGCCATCGAGCGCTCCGGTCTCGAGGGCTCGGATGAGTCGGAGGTCTCCTCGGACGAGGAGAACTCCTCTAACTCGTCCGAGGGGGAGAGCGGCGGTGACGGCGACGACAAGGGCGACGGTGACGGCGGAGGCGACAGTGATGGTGACGGCGACGGCAGCAAGGGCGACGGCAAGGGCGACGGCGACAGTGACGGTGGCGACGGCAAGAGCGGCGGTGGCAGCAGCAAGGCCAGTGGCAAAGCGCCACTGGCTTAAATATTAGTATAGATAAATAGTAGTAGAAGTAGTATTAGTGGAATAACGTAGTAGTAGTTAGTAGTATAGTGTAGTGCAGGTGGTAATGTAATGTAGTAATGTAATGTATCGAAAAATGGGAAGAAGATCGACTCATAATGAGTCGGTTTTTAAGTTTGTGTAAGAACTTCCCCCTTATATAATGAAGGAAACTCCGACTTGCTCTTGTGCACATCTTTTGCCTTTGCGTCGCTTCTTTATAGTTGATCGACAGTTTGTGTTTGTGCCCAATGCAGCCGTTGTTCTTAGAGATGAGTAACGACTTGTAATTGCTGCATTGTATTTAATTATGCCTGTATTTACGTAGAGAAAAAAATGGATGAGTCACTGCTGGTATTTTCAGAGGTTAAAGCCGAGTTATGTTAGATTGCATCGGCGTTTTTAGAGGCAACAGCCGAGCGGTATTTGGCGACATCAGTGTTTTTAGAGGTAACAGCCGAGTCATGCTGAGCCACATCAGCGTTTTAGAAATAATGGTCGAGTGGTGTTTGGCGACATCAGCATTTTAGAGGTAATGGCCGAGTCATGTTGAGCCACGTTAGCGTTTTAGAAATAACGGCCGAGTGGTGTTTGACGATATCAGCGTTTTAGAGGTAACGACCGAGTCATGTTGAGCCACATCAGCGTTTTATAAATAACGACCGAGTGGTGTTTGGCGACGTCAGCGTTTTAGAGGTAACGATCGAGTCATGCTGAGCCACGTCAGTGTTTTAGAAATAATCGGCCGAGTGATGACTAAGCACTTTTTAGAAACGGTGTCTGACCCGGGAAAACCCCATTTATATCTCGTCGCTTCTCGTCTTTGCGTTCTGTGCCCTAAGTTCGCGTTTTGCCTCCAAATATCCTCTGTTTCCCTTTGATTTCGCTTCCGCTCGATTCGTCGACGAGATTCCGATGGCGCCTAAGCGGAAGAACTAGAGTTCTGCTGCTGCTGCGGTCATTCCTCCTATTGATCCCAACAGCCAATTGCCTTTCGTAGGTAATCATATGTCTGTTGTTTCCGAGTCAGATCTTCTCCATCTTGTCGATGTCCAAGTTCTTCATCTGAAGGAGCTTTGTTCCTGGTGGATTTGTCGTGGGGTCACTGTCCCGACGGAGGATACTCACGAGTCTGTCGTTTACATCCCTTTTCTTATTCGCGGCGTTGCTCTTCCAATTTCTCCCTTCTTTCGTGGTCTCCTTGACTTTTACCATCTGAATCTGACTCATCTGAATCCTAACTCTATTCTGCAAATTTCTATCTTTGTCCATCTGTGCGAGGCCTACCTTGGAATCCTTCCTCACTTCGATTTGTGGAAGCATTTGTATCACTGTCGTCCTAGGATGGCTGGAGGGCAGCATCAGCTTGTGGGCGGTGCAAGTCTGGAGATGCGCCATGGGAGGAAGACTGAGTATCTTGATATCCTGCTCAAGGACAACATTAAAGGATGGCACTTAGAGTAGTTCATTGTTGAAAATCATGGCAAGTCCCTCCCTCCTCGGTCTGGGAGACAGCCAGACGTGCGCACTCCCAGTTGGATTGAGTCTCCTACAGCTTTGGAGATAACAGAGGCCAAGGTTCTGCTTGCTAAAATTCGTTTGCTGAAGGAGGGAGGTCTGACCGCTGAAGCTGTGGTTACAGACTTTGTTTTTAAGAATATTCAGCCCCTGAAGGATAGGGCATTCCCGACTTATTTATACAGTTGTGTCACCGACTCAACTCAGGTTACCAACAAAAGGATTCATGTTGTGGATTTGGTGAGCTCACTGGAGATGATCTTGAGGGGCAAAGTATCGAATATTGGTGCTCATGTTTCATATTCTGCTTGGAATTTGCCATCTTCTAAGCCCTTTTTCAGTTTTGTGTCCAATCCTCCTGCTGGTGACAGTGGTTTGGGTCTTAGAGTGCGACCCTCTCCCGAAGATGTTGAGGCCCTGGTTGCTTCACTAGGTGACCTTCCCAATGATGAGAGGCAAGTTCACTTTGAGATGCCTACGAATCCAAGTGATGCAGAAATAAGTGCTATGCTGGATATGTTGGCTGGGGATTCTTCTGACTCGGTCCCTGCTGAAACAATGACTATCGCAACTATCCCAGAGCTTAAAAAAACCGCGGACACCCAAAAGCCTGAGGGTAGTCGCCCGAAGCGCCTTCGCTGGGTCAGTCATCCAACTGCTCCTGCCGAGGGGAAGAAGAAGAAAAAGAGACGGCTTCAGCGAGTGTCATGTTTGGACCAGGATGCTGACCCCTCTGTTCCTGCTGCTAAAGAAGTACCGGTGGAAATCTTTACTGGAGCTAACCCCAACAGGTGTGACCCTGCTGAAGCTGACCCCAATGGGTGTGACTCGGATGGAGCTGACCCCAATGGGTGTGACCTTGCCAAGGTTGATCCCAATAGGTGTGACCCTGCCAAAGCTGATCTCCATGGGTGTGACCCTGCACCGTCTGTTGTCTGCATTATTGACGAGGACGAAGAAGAAGAAGTCCCATTGATTCAGAAGAACAGTCGACACTACAGAGTCAGTGGGGGGGATAGCGACATTCCTTCTCCAGCCTTGTATGCTCTTGTTAGCCTGCAGGAATTGTCTATAACAGATTGTGATCAGGCTCTCGAGGATGTTGTTCCTGAAGATATGCTGTCAGAGCCAACTGACGGTGATATGATGGACGTCTGTTCTGACACTCTAGATGTGGGATTAGAGGTATCCTGGGCAGCATCTCGTGCATCGTCGACCTTGGAGGGCGGTCTTCGGTGCCAAGAGGTTGGTCAAGATTGCTCAATTCCCATGGAGGTGACTGAGAATCCTTCAGCCTTAGAGGTGGCTGTTGCAGGGAACTCAGTCCTCAAGGGTGGTGCTGGCGGTTGCCCAGCCCCCGAGGGTGTTGCCGGTAGTGATCTGGCTCAGGTGGGTAGCGCAAGCTGCAACCCAGCCCCCGAGGGTGTTGCCGGTGGTGATCCGGCTCTGACGGGCAGTGCGAGCTGCAACCCAGCCCCCGAGGGTGTCCGAGCGAATTCCCCTTCTCATACCTCCATGGATGTCCACGCTGGGTCTTCTCCACTGCATTCTGATGGCATAATAGCAGTGTCTGCTTCAAATGAGGGAGTCGCCTGCGCACCAGATGCTAGAGTTCTGATGCCTGCTAGTGGTGTTGAGTTAGTCCCTGATGATGATCTTTAGATTGTCCCGGTTGACATTCCTTCGTCGAGGCATCACCTAGCTTCTCATGACTTGGGATTTCCTTCGTTCTTCTCTAATCTTCAGGTAATCTTGGCTTTTTCTGTTCTGGTAATATTCCTAGTGAATCATTGTCTTTGTACTCATTAATTTGTTTTTAATATCAGGCCTTGGTCGACGAGATGGCTGGTCAATTGAGGTCACAAGGTGCCTCTGTCCCAGACAGAGCTCTGTCTCTGACGCAATGGAATCCATTGCTGCTTCAGAGGCAGATATCTGATTTGAAAATGTCAAACGCTGGTTAGTGTCTTTGTTTCTTCCTTTGCTGTTTGACTGGTCTGTTTTTAACTGCGTGTCCATCTTCGACTGTTTCCTGCTAGATATGACCCGGCGATATTCTGAACTCGAGGGGAATTTTTCCCAAGGTCAGATTGACCTGGCTCGGGTTTCTGCTTCTTTAGACAGTGCCAATTCTTTGAATTCCTCTCTTAGCGCTCAGCTTGACTCTGAAAGGGCGGCTAGCGATGTAATCTTATTTGACTTTCTTTGTCGCGACTTTGCTGTTTTCTGGATCCTTGAGAGCTGATTCTTGCTTGTAGGAGGAGAAACGGGTACTTGCGGCTTCTCGTGATAACCTTGAAAGGTTGTACCGTGACGCCAGCAATTCTCTGACCATCTTGGAGAGGAGCCATTGTTTTACCATGGCAGATTTGGATCATCATCGCCACGAGCTGCAAGTATCCCAGGATGAGATCCTGCGTTTCAGGTAGTTGGTGTCGAGCAAAGACTCTGTCATCAAGGATCTGCGCGCCTCCAAGAAGTCAGTAGCCCAGGAGCTAGAAACCGCTCGACTGGCTACCAAGGTTGCAGAAGACAATTCCATCATTCTGAAGGCGCAACGCGACAAGGCTATGGATAAAGCCATTCATGCGGGGCGGATCTTGATGATAAGGCCGGGCGTGGTCGTTCCTGATGATATAATTGCCGATGTCAGAGCTGCTCCTGATTCTTTGAGTCGTCCTTCTTCTTCGGTTGCTCCTGAGAAAGACACTGCAAAGTAGAGATACTGAATACATTTGTGGACTATATGTGTATGCGATCAATGCGCCCGAATGCTTGGTTAGAACTGAACGCTATTTTTGTCTTCGGTTGTTGGAATTCAACAGTTGGTATGATTGCAGAAGTAAACAAAGTGTACTGGTTTTGAAGCTTGTTCCTGTTTTATGCTAATTGATTAGCTGGTAAGGCATGGAGATCGCCCTTGGATGAGTAATCGTAAACATGTTATACTAGGTCGAGTAGGCGTGAGCATGTTGCACCGTCTTGAGTCATTGCCGACTTAAGTCGATTGCTCCGTTAGTAGGGTATAGTGGTCACCCTAAGTCGAGTAAGCGTGAGCGTGTTGCACCGTCTTAAGTCACTGCCGACTTAAGCCGATTGCTCCGTTAGTAGGGTATAGTGGTCACTCTAAGTCGAGTAAGTGTGAGCATGTTGCACCGTCTTAAGTCACTGCCGACTTAAGCCGATTGCTCCGTTAGTAGGGTATAGTGGTCACCCTAAGACGAGTAAGCGTGAGAATGTTGCACCGTCTTAAGTCACTGCCGACTTAAGTCGATTGCTCCGTTAGTAGGGTATAGTGGTCACCCTAAGCCGAGTAAGCGTGAGCATGTTGCACCGTCTTAAGTCACTGCCGACTTAAGCCGATTGCTCCGTTAGTAGGGTATAGTGGTCACCCTAAGTCGAGTAAGCGTGCAGATTGATAATAAATAGTTCGAGTGCCTTTGAGAATGAAATCTTTTTATTGACAATGTATTTTCCGATTACAAAATACAATGCTACCCCGATAGCTTTTGAAATCTAGCTAGGGGTAAAACTTTCTGAGATGCTCTATATTCCATGAATTCCCTATTTTTGTGCCATCCATTTGAGTAAGCCGATATGATCCTGGCCGAGTGACTTCTGCTACCATGAATGGCCCTTCCCACAGTGGCGACAATTTGTGTCGTCCTTCCCCCGTTAGAATTCGGCGAAGGACCAAGTCTCCCACTGCAAAGGATTGATGTCGTACAGCCTTATCACGATAGCGTCTTAGAGTCTGCTGGTATATAGCTGACTGAATTACTGTATTCAATCGCTCTTCTTCCAATTCATCAATGTCCTCTAGTCTGGTAGCTTCTGCCTTAGCTATGTTTTCGAAGATCAGTCTTGGTGCCCCAAACCTGAGGTCGGCAGGTAGCACTGCCTCCGAACCATAGACCATGAAGAAAGGAGTATTTCCATGCAAAGCTCGACTAGGTTGAGTTCTTAGGCTCCAAACCACATACGGCAACTCTCTGATCCACTTTCCTATGAACTTTTCATTCTTGTCGAAGACTTTCTTCCTGAGTGCTTCCAATATCATTCCATTAGCCCTTTCTACCTGACCGTTGGCTCTTGGATGTGCCACTGACGCATACTTGATCTGTATGCACCGTTGTTCGCAGAAATCGAAGAATTCAGAGCTAGTGAAATTGGACCCCAGATCGGTTATGATACTATTTGCTATCTCAAACCTGAATATTATATCTTGTATGAATTCCACTACCTTGGCTGAAGTCAGAGAAGCAATGGGTTTGTACTCTATCCATTTAGTGAATTTGTCGATGGAAACCAATACGTGAGTATAAGCTCCCTGAGCTTTCTTGAAGGGTCCAATCATGTCCAATCCCTAGCACGCAAATGGCCATGTCACTGGTATGGTTTGCAGTTGCTGTGCTGGTAAATGCTGCTGCTTTGATAGGAATTGGCAAGCTTCACATCTTCGAACTAACTCGGCTGCATCACTCTTTGATGTCGGCCAATAGAAACCAGACCTAAAGACCTTCCCGACCAGTGTTCTGGACGCTGCATGTATCTCACACTGCCCGACATGGATTTCGTCTAACAATTGCTTCCCAGTGACCGAAGGTATGCACTTCATGAGGATTCCTGCTACGCCTCTTCTGTACAGTGTATCCCCAATGAGGGTGTAGTGGGCTGACTGTCTTGCAATGCGTTCTGCTGTAGCTTTATCATCTGGCTCCTCTTCATTCTTTATGTACTTGATAATAGGATCCCTCCAGTCATTAGAGTCTAACTGTGGCTGGCTCACAATATTGCAATCTTCTGCCCGATCTAAGGAAATGCTCGGGCGTGGTATTTCTTGGACGAAAACTCCAGGCGGGACCTAGGCCCGACTGGATCCCAACTTCGACAATGCATCTGCTGCGGCATTGCGATCTCTTTCCACATGATGAAACTCCAGCCCTTCAAATTTGTCTTCTAGCTTTCGGATGGTTGTGCAATACTTTCCCATGGAATCATTCGAGCAATCCCATTCTTTATTTATCTGACTTATAACCACCAGTGAATCTCCGTATACCATCAACCTCTTGATACCCAGTGATATGGCAATGTTCAACCCGTGAATCAAAGCTTCATATTATGCTGCATTATTGGATGCCGAGAATAACAACTGAAGAGCATATTTGAGTTGTTCACCTTCGGGGGCAATGAAGAGTATCCCTGCGCCTGCTCCCTGCAGTTTCAGCGAGCCATCGAAATACATCCTCCATACTTCTGCAGTCTCCGGGTTATCTGGTACTTGTTGCTCGGTCCACTCTGATACGAAGTCAACTAGCGCTTGGGTCTTTATTGTGGTACGAGGCAAAAACTCAATATCATGAGCTCCCAACTAGCAGGCCCACTTGGCTATTCTTCCGATGGCTTCTTTGTTGTGGAGAATATCCCCTATTGGAAATCCAGTGACTACTATGACTTTGTTGTCGTCGAAGTAGTGACGGAGCTTGCGTGCAGTTAGAAGTACTGCATATAATAGTTTTTGAACTTGAGGATATTTCTTCTTTGAGGGTCCCAGAACTTCACTGATGAAATAGACGGGATGTTGTACTGGATATGCATGTCCTTCCTCTGCTCGCTCGACTACCAACGCGGTGCTCACCACGTGAGTCGTGCAAGAGATGTACAACAACAGATCTTCGGCCGGCTGACTCGGCGTGGCTCGGTGTGGCGGCTTTAATATTGGCAGTGTTGTCAGGAATTTCTTCAGTGCATTAAGGGCTTCCTGAGCTTCTGAGGTCCACTGAAACTTGTCTACCTTCTTGAGCAATTTGTAGAACGGTAAGCCTTTTTCTCCCAGCCTTGATATGAACCTGCTCAAAGCTTCCTTGCATCCGGTAAGTCTCTGTACCTTCTTCTATGATTGTGGTGCTTCTATTCTCATGATAGCTTCAATTTTCTCTGGGTTGGCTTTGATTCCTCGGTGGCTGACAATGAACCCGAGCAATTTTCCTGCTGGTTCTCTGAAGACACATTTTTCTGGATTAAGCTTCCACCGATATCGTCGCAGACTGTTGAAGACTAGCTGCAAATCTTCAATGAAGTTTTTTGAGTTTTCTGTCTTGATCACCACGTCATCCACATAAGCTTCTACAAGCTTGCCCCAATGATCGGCTAAGCATGTCTGAATAGCTCTCTGGTAAGTCGCTCCAGTGTTTTTGAGGCCAAATGACATGGAGGTATAGCAGAAAGCTCCAAACGGGGTGATGAATGCAGTTTTTTCTTCATCTTCTTTTGCCAGACTAATCTAATGATACCCGAAGTAGCAATTTAAGAAAGACAACACAGAGCATCTAGCAGTCGAGTCTACCACCTGGTCTATTCTAGGAAGTCCGAAGTGGTCCTTCGGACAGTGTTTGTTGAGATCCGTATAGTCGATGCACATGCGCCAATCCACTTTATTCTTTTTGAGTACAAGAACAGGATTTGCCAACCACTCAGGGTGCAGTACTTCTCTAATGAACCCTGCTGCGACTAAGCGAGCTAGCTCGACACGAATGGCTTCCCTCTTGTCAGGCGTGAAACGACTCAACTTTTGTCGAATTGGCCTTGCCTGGGGGTAGACTTTCAGTTTGTGCTTGGCCAGTTCTCTCGGGACTCCCGGCATATCCACAGGTTGCCATGCAAATACGTCTCGGTTATCTTGCAGAAACTGGACGAGCACGCCTTCCTATTTGTCATCCAGGCTGGAGCTGATGATAGCAGTCTTGCGTTCATCAGCGAACTCGAGGTTGATTCTCTTTGTTTCTTCAGTTGGCCGCATAGAGGCCACGGCTTGAGCTTCATTTGCAGGTACCGTGAGGTCCTCCTCAGGCTTAGAGTTCGCCTGCGCAGAAGAAGTAGTTGATGGCTTGGTGGTGAGGGCCACCTGAATGGCCACTCGGAAACACTCTACGGCGCCTTGGAAGTCAGCACACACAGTGATGATTCCTTGTGGTCCCGACATCTTCAGTATCATGTATGTATAATGCGGGATGGCCATGAATTTTGTCAATCCTGGCCTGCCGATGATGGCGTTGTATCCACAGTCGAAGCTTGCCACCTCAAACCTCAGGTACTCGGTTCTGTAGTTATCCGGAGTTCCGAAGGTGACTGTCATGTAGATGTGTCCGAGTGGGTACTCTCTTTCAGTCGGCACGATACCGAAAAAAGGAGTGTCTGACTCTTGGAGCTCATTGAGTGTGATCCCCAAAGCCAGGAGTGTCCGGGGGAAGGTGACGTTGATGCTGCTTCCCCCGTCCACTAACACCTTCTTCACCCTGCTCTCTCGGATCACCGGATCGATGAGGAGTGGGTACTTGCTTGGATGGTCGAAGTTAAGCCATTGATCCGCCCGAGTGAAGGTGATCGGGTGTTCGGACCACCGGTATGGAGCGGGAGGACCGGTGGTCGCCACCAGTATCTGACGGTCGTTGACCTTCTGCTGCCTTTTGCTTTCTTGAGACCCGTGTCCACCAAAGATGACGTTGACTTCTCCGTCGACGCGGGGGAATGCTCCGCCTCCTCCCCCTTCCTGCTGCTGAGGTTGTCGAGGTTCTCCGGGTCCTCCTTGTGGCGGGGGAGGTGGTAGAGTTTGGAAGGGTCGGCCGTTCCCGATGGAGTGCTTGAAGTCTCTGCAGTTCCGAAGGGTGTGGCGCATGTCCTTATGATACGGACATTGGGCGTCGAGGATGTTGTCCAACGTTCATTCGCCCCCGCGGGGTGCCCCTCGGGCACGAGAGACGGGTGGTCCGGCGGTGTGAACCTCGTCGTGAGGCCTTTTTTCCCAACGCTTGTCGGGTTGCTGGTTCGCGTCGCGTTGTGGTGCTGGTGGTGCAGGCTTCGTTCCTCCGATGAGGTCCTGAGCTCGTTCGTCGGCGGTGATGTAGAGGTCCGCCTCCCTGAACAGCTGCTCAGAAGTAGTCGGTGCCTTTTGCAGTATGGCTCGGACGAAGGCCGAGTCATTAGATCCCTTGTAGAAGTCGTCGATCACCGCTGCTTCCGCAACCTCAGGGATTCGATTCCTCATGGTTTGAAATCTTTTGAGGTATGACCGGAGAGTCTCATCTCCTCGGCGATTGATGGATTTGAGGTCCCATGGCTGTGCCAGTTTGTCAGAGAGAGATTGGAAATTGGTGATGAAGCAGCGACTGAAGTCGCTCCAGTCATCGATGCAGTGTCGGGGTAGGTGTCGTAGCCATTGCAGCGCATCTTGCCCGAGGACGATGGGCAAGTACGCAGTCATCACATATTCAGTTGCCCCAGCGGCTCGGGCGGCGGTGGTATAGACGACCAACCAGCCTCCCGGGTCCTGCTTAGGCTCGTACTTGTCGATGTTGGAGACTTTGAAGTTAGGGGGCCATTGAATGGCCCTGAGACGTGGAGTGAGCGCCGATACTCCACACATGTCCTCCTATCGATGATGATGATGTCGGTCCCGGGGAGGGGATTTGTCGACGTGGTGCCTCGACTGCCCCCGGGTCGTGCCGCCAGTTGAAGCTGTTGCGGACTCAACTTTGGTAGCTTGACTTCATGCAGGGATGCCGTGATCCTGATCGTACTCTTCTCGGCACCGAATCTCATTATCATGTCGTCGTTCGCGTGAAGCATTGATGGAGCTCCGTGCATCCCGCCGACTATTGATGGCATGTCGAAGATCGCTCGGAGGATGAGCGAGAGGCAGAAGATGATTAGCTGCCCAAGTGAGCAGCCGCCGATAGCCCTCAGCGTTCGGAGTCCTAGGGAGGCCATCGGCTATCCAAGCCAATACTCTGCCGACTTCGCTTGGTGTGTTCATAGCTCGGGCGAAGTCGGGGTTCAGGTTCCGTCCGAGAAGAGGGTTCTCTCGACGTTGTCTCGCCTCCTGTTCGGCCTGCTCTTGAGCTTGCCGACAATCGCGTCGGCGGGAATTCCTCCTTTCCCTAAAGACTCGTTCATTCGGAGTTTTTCCTACCTCCGAGATCGCATCTCGTGACACGGGCTGCGCTGGATCGTGTTCTCCGGTGACATGATGTCGCCGGATATTTCGGCGCCGATTCCTCCGTCGACGGGCTTCTCGTTGAGGAGGTTCCTCACCAGGCGCGGTTGGCTCATCGTCGGAGACGGGGGACGACTCCACTCTCCCGATGAAGAGGACGCCGGGGTAGAATGGGGTCGTTCGGCGACAAACTTTTTTCTGTTCTCCTTTGAGGGAGGAGGTACCAGAAGAGCAGCTAGCCGGGCTTTCATCTCATTTGTTTCTCTTCTTCTTGCGATCCGCGTCCATTCTTCCGTGGATGAGGTGGACAACGGAGTTCTTTGGGTAGATGGACTCTCTGCTCCCGACCTGCAGGAGGTAGTTTTCGCTCGGAGCGTGGGAGGTTGCACTTTTCCTTGTTTTGCTCCGGCTTTCCCGGAGATTATCGAGGAATGTTTCTTCTCTAGTGGATCCGCGATTCAGTGTAGAGTCCCTTCTTCGTCTGCCACGGATGAAATGGTTCCGAAGCAGAACACGGATCCGGGGCGGAGAACGATCTTGTGCTAGAAAGTGACGACCATTGAGCTAGCTTGGATCCGTGACACACCCTCTACCTAGCGCGCCAGCTATCGGTGTTTTGGGTCCGACCGTACACCTGGGGTTGCCCCTCGAGGTGTTTTTAGGAGTAGGACAGTGTAACTGACTGTAGCTCGATGGTTCGTGCCGGATGCACGAGAGGCAGTAGACAATTTTGTACAGGTTCGGGCCGCCTTGAGATGCGTAATACCCTATGTCCTAGTGTGGATCTTTTATGTGGTGGGTTACAGGGGAGTTCTCTAGTACGAGGAATGCTAGAGAGTTGAGTAGATGGCTAATGAGTGAGATGATCTCGAAGGGGTGCCCCCAGGCCTTATATATTCGACCGTGGGGCGTTACATGCGGATATGATAACCACGTGTGCCTAAGTAATAGTGAACCGACTGAGTTTATCTTCCTATAATTCTGCCGACCTACTATCCTTCGGTTCCGATGTCTGAGGGCACTGCGCGGGAAAGTCTGATCACTGCTGCGGATAGCGTTTGAGTTCAGCGAACCGCATGGGCCCGAGTTGATCCGATCTCGTGTTGATCCATTTTGCTGGAAGTTCCTCCTTCGGCCCATGAAGGGATGGCCTTGCGAAATAATGGGCCTGAGGCCTTTTGCGAGGCCTTCTTGCCTTCTAGTGGACCCGGGGGATATCTGTCCCCCACACTAAGTTAGAATCTAGTGTAGATCTCGTAGTAGCAACTATGGTGTTATCTTATGTATAACAATCTGAAATTTTTGTGTTATACAAGTAATAAGGTAATACACTTGATCGATTTTGCATTAAAAATGTAAGCACTATGAACTTTAAATAAATCATAAATAGAGTTGCCATAAATAAAAAATTACAAGTAGAAAAGTAATTGTAACGAAAGAATCACTATAATATTATTGGGTTTGTCAATTTGGACAAAAACTTTAAATGATGTGATGATAATACATGTTTATTAGGTGTTTCAATTTGAACAAACACTTTGAACATGTAATGATAAACTACATATTAATTAGGTTTATCAATTTGGACAAACACTTTAAACATGTAATGTTAATATACATGTTTATTGGCTTTACTAATTTGGACATGTTTTGAACAATACAAAACTTTTTAGGAAACATATGACCTAGAAAGCTAATTTACATGAGGTAAATTAAACCTTATGGAATGGCATAAATCATAAGCAACTTGGAAGACCAATTATTTTCAAATGAATATTTACATATGTTAATATGTTGTAGTATGATTCTTTTTAGTCCAAGAATGATCTCTGTTATATCTGTTGGGGGAAGAATTTGCCGAAGGTCCTCAAAACTAACTAATGTTAACCACTTCACAATTTGTTTTGGGAGTAACTAATTCTCATTTGTTGAAGGACATTAACATAGGTCAAAAGGGGAATGGAAGAAGCTTCGACAGTAGCATCTAGACGAAGCATGAAGCCGAAGCAAGTGGCCAGGAGATGAAGGAAGAACCCATCGACGTGTGTATCTCCGCTTCGAGAAGAAATGATGATGTTATCCTTAAAGGTTTATATATTTGTATGTATATGATTTAAGGCTACGGTTGTAATTTTATATATAGTTGTTTGTTGGGCTATGCCTATAAATAGGTGAACAATGTCCATGCATAGGGAGGGAGGATTCATGTACTCATGCAGTATTAGATCACTCTGCCTATGAAGCTGTATTGTCTCCTTACCTTTGTATTGCTCTCTTAGCCTCCAAAGGTACAATTGTAATCACTTGTATTCGCGGCAAGAATAATAAAGGGAATACGACAGTAATAATTTTCCTGAATTATGTTTGTCTACCTTGACTACTTCAGAATCCTAGTTATGATGGTCTTATTCCTTCAATATGCTCTCCATTTCAAGAAAAATTGAAGGGACAAAGATCTTGTATCCCTAATTGTGTTACCTATTTTGATCTCCTCTAGGAACCGAAGCAGGTGACGAACATTATCACC
This sequence comes from Zea luxurians, assembly GCA_029449295.1. Taxonomy (NCBI): domain Eukaryota; kingdom Viridiplantae; phylum Streptophyta; class Magnoliopsida; order Poales; family Poaceae; genus Zea; species Zea luxurians. The sequence goes on from JAOPSE010000024.1 coordinate 40,911,476, forward strand.
CACCTCCAGTGAATTCACGACCTCAGAGGAAGAACATGCAAGCTTTGGCACTTCATCGCCAAGTCCAAGACAACTTATCCTCTCCAATAACGAGAGGATCAAGCTTCGAACCTAATAACAAAAGGCAGAAAAAAGATGCTCAAAGAAGGGTACATCATGTAGGGGTCCATGGGCCCTATATCAGATCCAAATGGTCTCATGTTCCAATTACATTTTCTCAAGAACATCTTCAGCTCAAGGATTACCCGCACAATGATGCCATAGTTATATCTTGTATTATCAAGGGCCTCGTGATACACAATGTCCTAGTAGATATAGATAGTGCGACGGATATCATCTTTGCAAGGGCCTTCAGGTAGATGCAAGAGCCAGAGGACATATTAGAAGAATCCATGCATCCACTGTGTGGCTTTAGAGGAAAGAAAATAGCAGCACTTCGAAAAATAAAGCATGCTAGTAACCTTCAGCTATGTCCACAACATCATAACCAAAGATATCACATTCGACATAGTTGGCATGGAATATCCATATAATGCAATCATCGGCAATGGAACTCTGAATGCATTCAAAGGAATATTACACCTAACATATCTATGTATGAAAATACCATCTAATCAAGGTCCAATCACAGTTTATGGAAGTCTAAAAGCCACAAAAAGGGACAAAGGAAGATGGATAGATTCAAAGGCCATTCACAATATTGATGAAGTTAAAGCTTAGGCCAAGAATAAGCAAATCAAGGAAAAGATAGTTTCAACATATCAGCCAAAGTCAATTCTCCTTTGTGAAGATGTAGTTGATCAAAGGATTTTATTTGGACACAACTAACCTCAAAGCAATAAGTGAGTCTCAAAAGGTTCCTATTTCATAACAAGGATGCCTTTGCTTGATCAGCCAACAACCTGTGTAGCGTTGATAGAAGCATTATGTAGCACATGCTCAATGTCGACCCCCAGCATCGAACTGAGAAAGCAAAAGCTTCAAAAAATGTATGACGACAAAGTCGACAAAGTCGAAGGTGCAAAAGAAGAAGTCAAAAGATTCCTTAGTACTAAGGTAATCAAAGAAGTTGCTTACCTAGAGTGGCTTGCTAACACATTCACGGTAAAGAAAAGTCAAACAAGAAATGGACAATGTGCATTGATTTCTCAAATCTCAATAAAGCTTGACCCAAGGATGAGTCCCCTCTTCCCAGAATTGACTCCCTCGTAATTGTAGTAGCTAATTTGAAGTTCATGAATCTACTAGACTGTTACTCAAGATATTATCATATATGGATAAAAAATATAACGAGTCGGAGACTAGTTTCATAACACCTAGTGGCACATATTGTTACCTTTGGATGCCAGAGGGACTGAAGAATGCTGGATGAAGCTTTAGCAAAATGACAAGCAAAGTGTTAAGCAACCATATTGGCAAGAATGTGTTAATATATGTGGATGACATAATTTTAAGAAGCACTAAACAAGAAGATCACATTTCATATTTACAAGAAACCTTTGCTAAATTCAGAAGTGCTAGTCTAAAGCTTAATCTTGAGAAATGTGTGTTTGGAGTAAAAAAGAAAATTCCTTGGGGGACTGCTATCAACAAAGGGAATTGATGCAAACCCTCACAAGATAAAATCCATACTTCGGATGGAACTACCAAAGTCAAGAAAGGAAGCTCACCAGTTGGCAGGTAGGATTGCACCTTTGAATAGATTCATATCAAGATCCACAGAACAAAGCCTTCCATTCTTCGAAGTGTTAAAGTCAGACAAAGTATTCCAATGGGGGCCATCAACAACAAGCTTTTGAAGAGCTTAAACAATATTTGATCCAGCTAACAACTCTATCCCCACCTTCACTAGGGGCTCCTCTAGTGCTATATGTCTCTGCCTCTCATTCCATTGTAAGTGCATCCCTAGTCTAGGAGAAACTAGAGGATGGATGCAGAAACATATGTTGATATACTTCGTCTCAAAGGTACTTGGGCCATCCAAATGAAACTACTTGGAAATGGAGAAGATGTTGTATGTAGTTTTAATGGCTTTTAGAAAACTTCAGCACTATTTTTAGTCATATAACTGGGCATGTTTGGTTCGGCCTTTTCCGAAGAGCTTTTCTGAGAAGATGACTGTGGAGAGAAGCTGACAGTGGAGAGAATCTGCTGGTTAGAATCTAGGTGTTTGGCTATCATATTTTGAAGTATATACGGTTAAGTGTACTAACTTCTAATGTTGTTAACACTTAACTATATATGGAAATACCTTAACTTAATTTAATTACTAATTCATTATAGTACAACATGTCCTTCAATTGATACATATTTTATATGAAACATTTTACTTGCATAATTATTTAAAATCGCCATACAAAAACTAAATTATTTTGTAATTCCACAAAAAACAATGCATGCAGTCTCCATAAATAATGACGCATGGGAAACTGGAGACGAACAGACAAATTCCCTGAGACACGCCCGGTTGCCTACTTCCGCGGTGGAGTTCAAAACCAGCGTCCTTGAGAATCGCTTTTCTCAGAAGCAGCACGCGAATATGGGCATTGGTTGGGATAAGCGGCTTCTGGCCGCTAGAATCCACAAAAAATCAGAATCAAGCTGGGCCAATATCGTTGTACCTTTATCTCAACCAGCTACTAGCCAAATTAAAAAAATGAGCTACTAAGCTCATTGAGTTCGTTATCAACTTTGTACATCAATCATCCATCCAATATCAAGAGTTGCTAGATTTTATTGTTGATTGGACATCAAGCCTGGAAGAGGATGCAAATATTCCTGATAAAATTGTCTAGACTATTTTTGTGATGGATCTTGGGGCTCCTTTGGAGCAGGAGTTGCTGTTGTTATTATTTCACCTTTGAAGCTGAATACTTCATATGCAGCTAAGATGGAATTTCAATGCATCAATAATATTGTAGAATATGAATGTATACTCCTTGGCCTAAGAAAGCTTAAAGCCAAGGGCATTAAAAGAGCAGTCCTTAAGTATGACTCCCAAGTAATCATATGCCATGTTGACAAAAGTAGCAGAGTCAAAAGTCCAGTATTAGAGAAATACCTTGATACTATTCAAATAATGGAGGGATGATTCGAAGGATTTTCTATAAAATATACCAAGAGTAGATAATTAGCATCCTAATATGCTAGCTAAGTTCGTAGCCTAGGGGCTTCCTATACCCCCTAAAGTTTTCTTCAAAGTCTTGAAAGCACCTTCTGTAGACCTCATGAAAAGGGTTGTGTTAACAATCTCGACAACACATAACAAATATTGGAGAACAAAAATTATACTATTTCTCGAAGGCAACCATCCAATTGATGTCGAAGCCTAGATTAAAAGAATGGAAGCCAGAACAACACCCTATAAGAGCATAGAAGGTGAACTGTTCAAGGAAGGCATGTGCTTTCCCCTGCTCAAGTGCTTGTCTAGAAACCAAAGGTCAAGAATTAATGAAGGAAACTCATTTGGGCTTTTTTGGGTCACATATTAGACCTAGAGTATTACATTGAAAGTGTCTGTTAAGGATTTTATTAGCCGAATGCAGCTTTGGATGCAGTAAATCTAGTGCCAAAGTGTGACAACTACCAAAGATGTGCAAGGGATCAGAAGCAACCTTCATCATTCATTCAGCTAATCTAGCCAACATGGCCATTACAAATGTGGAGCATAGACATAATTGGTCCAATGCCATAGCAAAAGCCTTGGCAACCATATCTTCGGTCATAATACAAAAGTTTTATTTATAGAATATTATATGCCACTTTGGAGTCTTTGTCACACCCGGTTTTGAAGGCAAACCATATGCGAACTATGTACGTGCCAGGATCAGAACTCACGTACACAACGATTACATAAATGAACATCATCGCACAGTGCTCGAATAATAACATAAAAGTGTATTAACTTATTACATCACAGAGTCAGAGACATCCACATAGTCATCAACTTAACTGATAGATCAAAGTGCTAAGCGAAACGCAGTAAAGATAAGGCCTTCACATGCAGCTGACTGGGGGTTGCCGCCAACCCACACCTAAAACTCGTCGTAATCTTGGAACTCCTGGAAGTCTCCTTCTACGACTTCGTCTTCTCCTGAGCAGTGGTTGCAATGGGGACAACCTGGTGTTTTGTGGTAAAGCAAGGATGAGTACACATCAACGTACTCAGCAAATGCCTCGTTTGGCTGAAGTGGACTAGCTTTTATGTGGGGTTAGGCTCAGCAGTTGCTTTTAGTTGGTCAGGTATTTATTATTTGTAGGAGCCAAGTTTTAGTACATAACCATCCCCTGAGTCATTTCCTCATCGAGGAAACATCATGATCATCATCAAATCAACAACATTAATAGAACCATTGTATCTCAAACCATCTGTATCTCTAATCAAAGAGGATCCCAAGGCTGCTCTTAACCGTGAGCACGGCTGATATATCAGTTTCACTACCCTCTGCAGAGGTCGCACACTTTACCCATGAGCCGTGATTCCCGTTCTGCCCGGGGAGAGCTAATCCCCATTGATCACTTCCTAGGTGGTCCGGCAGGGTATCACTATATAGCTTTTACAAAGATTCCCTAGAGATCATAGCCGCCCGTTAGGTTTCTCCAGTTTGATAAACACAGTACCCCTCCCCGCAGGAGAGTGACTAACAAAAAACAAAACGAAAGAACCTCGGCACTCGGCCTCGACAAAGCAAGCACTGTGCCTGGACCCCATTGACGGCACGACGGCGAAGCAACTACTCCTCTAGTTCCTCTAATTAATTAGCTAAGGGCATCCCATTTCACCCTCATGGTTGCACTGTTATCCCGGGTGGTCTATCAACGAACAGGTCCTTACGGAGAGGTGCTCGGGAAACGGCCCGAGTCCCCTAAAATGCCACAAGTATACCACCATCGTATCCAAAATAAAAGCATCGTATCATCAAGTAATTCTCATCATGTTCGTTAATTAGAGTAAAGCGCTTGCATGCAGTTAACCATAGTAACCCAAAAGGTAAATCAAGGACAAGGTAAATAGAAAGCTAGTAAATCCTTAGGTTGTTCATAGTATGCGGGACAGTGTATTATAAAATAAATGGGACATAATGGGACTGAGGACACTTGCCTTCACCAAGCTGCTGCTGCTCAGGGTCTTCTCCTGCAATTCCCTCAGACTCCACGAACGGCCCGATATCTACGCGAGTGCAAACATACATCCAACATTCTTGAAATGGTAGAAAACAGTACACCATACAACAGTATAGATCAAATAAATATGCACGCGACATAGAATTCGCATCTATGACTACGCGAGAACGGAACCGAGACGACTGATACTAGGGTCGAGGGATATCACATGTATACTTAAGCGAATATGAATTATAATATTTAATTCGGCTTAATCATATTAACGGACAATAATCACATGCCGAGTAAAATTACTACTTAGTCCCGATTAGTGTGTTGTTCGAATAACCGTTGCTTAAATATATATTTAATTAGCGTGAGCTATTCTAGGTGAGGCGAATTATTAGCGTGCGTAAAACGCACGACGACACGTGTGAACAGCAAGCACAACGCGCGCGAACAGCACGCGACGATTTATTGCGCGACGCGCGGGCGATGGCGAACGACACGAATGCATACGGGGTTAGGCGAGGGGTAGAAGGGGGTAGACGGGGGGTAGACGAGAGTCGTCTAGGGGTAGACGAAGGGTAGGCGAACGTAGACGGAGTCCCGTCGACGCACTGCGCGCAAGCAAACGCGAGCGCGCGCACTCGTTGTGCGACGCACGACACATTAAATAATTAACAAACCGCGGCTAAATAATGACGTGACGACGAACAACCTATATTACGTTTAAACGCGAAAATTATATTTCTAAGTTCAATTTAGTTGACGTAAATCACTTGTGTGGAATATTTTAGATAAAAATGAATTATCAATTAATCGATGATTAATACGAGAACTAATTGACTAACGCGTATGGACGATTATAACAAAGTAATTAATTATTGCGCGCAGACTGCGCGCGCGACACGCGCGAAACAGCGCGAGGACTCTACAAACAACGACGACGGTGCGTGCGATACCCGTGATCACGTGCGAAATTGCGCGCGTGAGACTTGACGAGTACGCGATGCGCTAGGTAACTGTAGCGAGGCACGGCGATGGTAGACGAACGGCCGGGGCGAGCTGGGCAGCGGCGAGCGCACAGCAACGCAGCTGCGACGCGCAGAGGCGAGGTTCGACGGCGAACGGCTGCTACGACGCTAAACGTCAACGCGGCTGGGCGTGCTGAGCGTGTAGCAACTCGGCCACGGCGCGCAGGGACTAGGCTCGCCGGCGAAGGGACGCTGCTGCTACGTCGACGCGGTTGCGCGAAGGAGCAGGGCGAGGGCGCGCGGGGTCTGCACGTCGGGGCATCAGGCTTGCTGCACGCTGCGGGCCGCGACAGCCGGGAAACAGCCGCGCGCAGGGCCTGCTGGCCGCGAGGCTGGGCAGCGGCGAGCGTGCAGCGACTAGGCCACGGCGCGAAGGGGCGAGGCTCGCTGGCACGGCTGCTACGGGGAAGAAGGTTGGGGAAAAGAGAGAAGGGAGTTTCTCACCTACGCTGCGGAGCTCCGACGACGGCACAGTGCAGGGGAGGAAGGGGAGAGAGGAAGGGAGGACGAGCTCACCTCGGCGGCGCGCACGACGACGGCCGCAGCGGGGCGCGGTGGCGAGACTCGCTGTGCAGCGAGCACACGGCGTCGACGGCGCTCCGGGCGGCGGTTCGGCGAGGCGAAGCAGCGATGGGCGAGAACTGCGCAGGGGATCGTGGGTGTTCGTGGCGAGAAAACTGGGCAACGGGTGGAAGAAATCGTGCGCAACTGGCGAAGAAAACTGCGCGCGGGCGGTTTCCTTCTCTGGAATTTCGCACAGGCGGTTCGATTTGGAAGAAGCACAGTGCGCACCAGCTTCTGACGCGCGGGCTCAGCTGGACAGCAGCGGCGGCGGCGCTCCACGCGCTGCGTGCACGCGACGCGCGCGTGCTGGGCCAGGCGCGGCTGACGCGCGCGGGGACCTGGGCTGGGCGCTTGCGTGTGCGCACGGGGGGAAGCGCTGGCGCTGGGATGGACTGCGGCAGGCGCGCTGGGCCGCGAGCACGCGGGGAGCTGGGCTGGAGCGGCTGACGTGCGCGGGCCCGCGAGGGAGTTCTGGCGCGGGGGGGGGGGGAAAGCTGGGAGTTGGGCTGCCGCGGTGGGCCGAGCGGGGGGGGGGGGGGGAAGGGAGAGAGGGAAGGGGGCTGGGCTGAAATCCCTTTCTCTTTTTCTTTTCTTTTTCTTTCTCTTTTCTATTTATTTCAGTATGACACTATGCGCAAACAAATGATTAGATGAAAGACCAAGCAAACCATTCATCAAACAAAAAACAAATCTTTCTAACATGATGCAACAACCATTGTTCCCTTAGGGTTTAACCTACTAGATTATAATTACCTTTACAATTAAAAAATAACCACTCTTCTTCTATAGAAAAGAGAAAGAGGAGGTTGGGGAAGATGTGAAGAGAGGAGTAACACCTGAATTTGTGAGTATGAGCAAAGAAATTGTATACCCCAAATTCAGGGTGTTACAAATCTATCCCCCTTAAAAGAATCTCGCCCCGAGATTCAAGGTTGGTCAGCAAAGAGTTCGGGGTATTTGGCTTTCAGATCATCTTCTCGTTCCCAGGTTGCTTCTTCCTCAGAGTGGTGGCCCCATCTGACTTTGCACATTCTGATGGTGTTCCTCCGGGTGACCCTGTCTGCAAACTCCAGAATCTGTGTTGGCTTCTCTATGTAGGTCAGATCCTCTTGGACTTCCAAGTCCTCCACTGGCAACTGTTCTTCTGGTACTCGCAGACACTTCTTCAATTGCGACACGTGGAACACATTGTGCACTGCCGACAAACTTTCTGGTAGGTTGAGCTGGTAGGCCACTTCTCCACGCTTTGCTTGAATCTGATAGGGTCCAACGTACCGGGGTGCTAACTTGCCTTTGACTCCGAATCTTCTGACTCCTCTGATAGGTGACACCTTCAGATAGACGTAATCTCCCACCTCAAAACTCAGTTCTCTTCTCCTTCTGTCAGCATGCTTCGCTGCCTTGATTGTGCTATCTTCAGATTCTCCCGAACCATTTTGATATTCTCTTCGGCTTCAAGCAAAATGTTGGGGCCAAACACCTGTCTCTCTCCAGGCTGATCCCAATGCAGCGGAGTCCGACAACTCCGTCCATAGTGTGCCTGAAACGGTGACATCTTCAAGCTGGCCTGGTAACTATTATTGTAGGAGAATTCTGCGTAAGGTAACCTTTTGTCCCATCCTGACTTGTCTTGCAACGCACAGGCTCTCAACATATCTTCTAGGATCTGATTAGTTCTTTCAGTCTGACCGTCTGTCTGTGGGTGATAAGCCGAGCTGAAGTTCAAATGCGTGCCCAAAGCTTCTTGTAGCTGCTGCCAAAAATGAGAGGTGAACTGTGTTCCTCGATCTGACACTATCTTCTTCGGCACACCATGAAGGCAGACTATCCGAGACATGTATAACTCAGCTAATGTTGCTCCGGCGTATGTTGTCTTCACGGTATGAAATGAGCCACCTTTGTTAAGCGGTCCACAACCACCCAGATGGAATCATAGCCAGCCCGGGTACGAGGCAGGCCAACTATAAAATCCATCCCGTTCTCATCCCACTTCCACTGAGGAATTTGCAATGGCTGCAACAGTCCGGCGGGCCTCTGATGCTCTGCTTTGGTTCTTTGATAGCTATCACAGATGGCAACATATTCTGCGATCTCTCTTTTCATGCCATACCACCAAAACCTCCTTTTTAAATCCTGATACATCTTTTCACTTCCAGGGTGTATGGAGTAGGCTGTCTCATGAGCTTCCTTGAGGATCAGCTCCCGAATCGGTTTGATGTCGGGAACACACAATCGGTCCTTGAACCATATTACTCCCTCTTCATCCTCTCGAAAGTCTTTGCCTCTTCCTTCTAAGATCAGCTACCGGATCTTGTTGATGTTTTCATCATCCTTCTGCCCTTCTTTGATCTCCTGCTCTAAGGTGGGCTCTAATTCCACTGTTACTCCTTGTGTACTGTTCAGAAAACCAAGACTCAATCTGTCGAACTCTTTGGCTAACTCATATGACATTGGGTACGTGGCCATCATATTGACTTGACTCTTCCTGCTCAGAGCATCTGCAACAACATTGGCTTTGCCTGGATGGTAATGTATCTCCAACTCGTAGTCTTTGATCAATTCCAACCATCTTCGCTGCCTCATGTTTAACTCTAACTGGGTGAATATGTATTTCAGACTTTTATGATCTGTGTAGATGTCGCACTTCTGTCCATACAGGTAATGTCTCCAGGTCTTTAAAGCATGAACCACTGCTGCCAACTCTAGGTCGTGTGTGGGATAATTTTTCTCATGGATCTTCAGCTGTCGAGATGAGTATGCCACAACTCTTCCTTCTTGCATCAGCACACATCCCAGTCCGGTGTAGGAAGCATCGCAATACACCGAGAATGGCTTGTGAACATCAGGCAGGACTAACACAGGTGCTGTAGTCAATCTATTCTTCAGTTCTTCAAATGCCTCTTGGCACTTTTGGGTCCACTTAAACTCAACTTTCTTCGCTAGCAACGCTGTCATTGGTCTAGCAATCTTTGAAAAACCTTCAATGAAACGCCTATAGTATCCGGCCATTCCAATGAAGCTCTTGATTCCACGAACATCCTTCGGTGCTTTCCAGTTCAGGATATCTGCTACTTTCTTTGGATCCACAGCTAACCCATCTTGGTTTATGATGTGACCCAGAAACAAGACTTCATGAATCCAGAACTCGCATTTGCTCAGCTTGGCATACAACTGATGCTCTCGTAGCCTTTGCAATACCATCTTCAACTGCTCCACATGTTCTTCCTCACTTTTGGAATATATGAGAATATCGTCGATGAACACTACCACAAACTTGTCTAGGTAGTCCATGAACACACTGTTCATCAGATACATAAAGAAGGCTGGTGCATTTGTCAAACCAAAGGACATAACTGTATACTCATATAACCCATACTTGGTGATGAATGCTGTCTTCGGTATGTCCGAGGGTCGGATTCTGAGTTGATGGTAACCTGATCTCAGATCTATCTTTGAGAATACTCTGGCACCTCTGAGTTGGTCAAACAGATCTTCTATTCTTGGCAGGGGGTACTTGTTCTTAATGGTGACTTCATTCAGGGCTCTGTAATCTATGCACATCCTTTTGGTACCATCTTTCTTCTCTACAAACAATACTGGAGCGGCCCAAGGCGAGGTACTTGGTCTGATGTAACCCTTCTCTAATAACTCATCTATCTGCTTCTTGAGTTCCACCAATTCTGGTCCAGACACTCGATAGGCTCTTTTGGAAATGGGGGCGGTACCAGGGATAAGCTCTATGGCAAATTCGACTTTTCTCTCGGGTGGCATGCCCGTTAGCTCCTCGGGAAACACATCCGGAAAGTCCGACACAACCTTGATAGCCTCAAGCGGTTTGGCCTCCTTACTATCAACTGAAATCTGGTGACAATCTCCCTCCGCTGATCTAGGCATCCTTAGCTCAGCCACTACCTCCTCTCCGGACGGGGACTTCAATGTTACGGTCCTCTTGTCACAGCTAACATTCGCTTCATATTTCATTAACCAATTCATCCCTAGGATGACATCTATCCCAGGGGTGTCTATTACTATTAGGTCGCTGGGGAACCCTATCCCCCTTATTTCCACCCTTATATTTGAGCATATTCTGTCTGCTTGCACTTTACCACCAACCGAATTAATCCTCATGGGCGGCATCATTGCCTCTACTAAGATGTTATGCATTTCTACCCATGTTGCAGTGACAAATGAATGAGTTGCACCAGTATCAAATAGCACTTTTGCGGGATGAGATTCGACTGAGAACATACCTACTGCCACATCTGGTGCATCCTGGATCGCTTCGGCCTCCAAGTGGTTCACCTTTCCACGGTTGTACGCTTGGCCATGATTACCTGCTGCCTGTTGAGGTACACCTTGCCTTGCTGGAGCATTGGGGTTGGTCTGCTGCTGCGCCATCTTCTTTGGGCACTACATCGCCCAGTGGCCTTGTTCTCCACAGTGGAAACATCCTCTGCCTCCTCCTTGTGCTGGGGCTGCTTGGTTGTTCTGATTTGCTGCGGGGGCAGGAAGGCGAGGTGCCTGGTTGTTCTGCCTCTGATACTGGTTACCTCCCTGCTGGCTGTTCTGACGATACTGTTGCTGCTGTGGGTACTGCCTCTGAGACTGCTGCTGGTACGGACGCTGACTCTGATGCTGATATCCTTGTGGGTGACCATGCTTGCCCTGCTGAGATGAACTGCCTGAGAAGCGGGGGCGGCTGATGCTTCCGGACTGTGGTCCACTCATCTTGCGCTTCCGATCTTCCATATCCTTGCGCTTTCTCTCGGTCATGATTGCCCTATCGATCAGGTGCTGGAAGGTGGGGAAGGTGTGGTTCATCAGCTGGTAATGCAGGGGATCCACCAAACCCCTCATGAACCTGTATTGCCTTTTAGCATCAGTGTTGACGTCTTCAGGTGCATAACGAGATAGCTGCAGAAACTTGTCCCTGTATTCACTAACAGACAGGGGTCCCTGCCTCAGAGCCAAGAACTCCTCTTTCTTCACGATCATCAGTCCCTCTGGAACATGGTACCTGCGGAAACTCTCGCTGAATTCCTCCCAAGTGATGGCTTCGGGGTCAGCATGGGTGGCGAGGTAGGACTCCCACCAGGACTGGGCTGCTCCCCTTAGCTGGCGGGGACCATACAGGACCTTCTCCCTGTCGTCACACTGGGTGGTGCACAGTTCCCTTTCCACTGCACGCAGCCAGTCTTCTGCATCCATGGGGTCAGCAGAATGGGCGAAGGTAGGAGGGTGCCCTCTCATGAACTCGCCACGTTTGTCCCGTGGCATCTGGGGCATCTGCACTTGCAACTGGGGTTGGGGTTGCTGTTGAGCCTGCTGCATGGCTACCAGAGTCTGCCCAATAGCCTGCACTGCCTGAGTCTGCATCAAGAACATCTGCTCCACGGTCATCACGGGTGGCGGGGGAGGCTGCCTCCGATGTTCCTCCTGCTGGGCACGCTGCTCTTGCTGAGCATGCCTGTTACATCGGCGCCTGTTGTCAGACATCTGTGGAAGACATTTACACATCAGCATTGATCTTACAATCCTTCAACATAAGAAAAGGGAATACAGAATTCTTCATGACACTGAGTGAACAAAGAACTTCACTGATCCTCATTATGATCCAATACAGCTTCTCAGATAAAAAGGTAAGTAGAAGTAAATGGTTTCCCAACTAAACAACTGACTTCATTAACATCACTAGCTAAGCCAAACTGCAGGGGAAACCCACATGTTGGCTACAGTCATTACAAATATTCAAATCCAGCACAAGTTCATCATAACAAGCATGTAAGCAACTGATAAGCAAACTAAACTGAATGGAAGCAACTGATAAGCAAACTAAACTGACTATCTAAGACTGAGACATCTGACTTAAGAATTATTACAAACTCCAACGCTAACGATCTAAGGATCCAGATCTATCCTGGTCTTACAGGCAGGGGAACCATAAGTGTGGTGACCACGTGGCGGCGAGCGGTAAGGGTGCTGAGTCCCAATAGGAGCGGGGGAACCACCCTCTTGGTGGCGGCGCTCTGCCAGCTCAGCACGCAACTCAGCAATCTCCGTTTGAGCCCTACTCAGCTCGTCCAGAGAGTGATCCAGCTCGGTGTTAAGCACCGCGACTAGGTTGACTGTGCTGCTCAACCTAGGGTTGTCCTCACCAACAGGTGAGACAACCATACTCTCGGTGCTGCCAGTAGGACAGCGGGGGTAGTACCTAAGGTTAAGACCGTCGGCCACCCCACCGAACAAAGAACAGTACTGGGAGAGTGCACGCCGTGCTGCATCCTGCATAGCCGCCTCTGCAGTGTCCCTCTCGGAGATAGAGTAATGCTCCGAAACGGCCTCCGCACCCCGGAGATCATCCTCCGGACGGCGAACTAGGCAGGTAGCCTCCCAGCGGTCCGGGTACCTCCCGCGACTGTGCTGGTAGACTACACAACGATACTCGATCGACCAGGTGTGTCGGTCGAAAGCCTGGCGCAGCAAGGTGTCGAGTGCGTCGTGGAAGTGACAACCGCGAGCGACGTCACGGGTGATGGGTCGGGCGACCCATCCCTCCGCCTCCTGCGGCTCAGAGGACTCCGTGCTGTGGTCTGAGTCGTCGTCGTCGGGGTCTCCTCCAGGACCTCCTCCAGTAGCTCCTCCAACAGCCGGGGCGTCCCGCGGTGGTGCAGGGGGCGCCTCCAGCTGGGGAACAGGGGAGCGGCGCCTCACGGACTCCACCTCCTGCTCAGGTGGAGAGGAAGAGCCCTGCTGCTCCCTGTGCTGACGCTAGCGCTCCTGCTCCTCACGCAGGCGGTGGTGCAGCCTCTCCAGGTGACTCGACTGACCGGACACGGTGCGGCGCAGAGGACGCTCCGCAAGGCGAGACGGCAGGAAAGGAATCACCGACTTACGAGTAGTGTGTCTAAGTCGAGCCATCTACAAAAGACACCGTAAGCATAAGAGTAAGAACAGAACTAATATGACAAGTGAGTAAACCATAGACAGAACAAAATAAAATTTTAACAAGGTATAATATAGTATATATATATATATGTAGTAAAACATAGGGTTGGTCGAGGTGACCGACTTTTGAAGTGACGCCAGAGGTCAAGGTGAGGGTGAAGGTCAATAGTCCTTAGTACGACCAGTGCTACTCTAGGTCAGCGGTCCTACAGTCAGCACGGCTTTGATACCACTTATGTCACACCCGGTTTTGAAGGCAAACCGTATGCGAACTATGTACGTGCCAGGATCAAAACTCACGTACACAGCGAGTACATAAATGAACATCATCGCACAGTGCTCGAATAATAACATAAAAGTGTATTAACTTATTACATCATAGAGTCAGAGACATCCACATAGTCATCAACTTAACTGATAAATCAAAGTGCTAAGCGAAACGCAGTAAAGATAAGGCCTTCACAGGCAGCTGACTGGGGGTTGCCGCCAACCCACACCTAAAACTCGTCGTAATCTTGGAACTCCTGGAAGTCTCCTTCTACGACTTCGTCTTCTCCTGAGCAGTGGTTGCAATGGGGACAACCTGGTGTTTTGTGGTAAAGCAAGGATGAGTACACATCAACGTACTCAGCAAATGCCCCATTTGGCTGAAGTGGACTAGCTTTTATGTGGGGTTAGGCTCAGCAGTTGCTTTTAGTTGGTCAGGTATTTATTATTTGTAGGAGCCAAGTTTTAGTATATAACCATCCCCTAATCATTTCCTCATCGAGGAAACATCATGATCATCATCAAATCAACAACATTAATAGAACCATTGTATCTCGAACCATCTGTATCTCTAATCAAAGAGGATCCCAAGGCTGCTCTTAACCGTGAGCACGGCTGATATATCAGTTTCACTACCCTCTGCAGAGGTCGCACACTTTACCCATGAGCCGTGATTCCCGTTCTGCCCGGGGAGAGCTAATCCCCATTGATCACTTCCTAGGTGGTCCGGCAGGGTATCACTACGTAGCTTTTACAAAGATTCCCTAGAGATCATAGCCGCCCGTTAGGTTTCTCCAGTTTGATAAACACAGTACCCCTCCCCGCAGGAGAGTGACTAACAAAAAGCAAAACGAAAGAACCTCGGCACTCGGCCTCGGCAGAGCAAGCACTATGCCTGGACCCCATTGACGGCACGACGGCGAAGCAACTACACCTCTAGTTCCTCTAATTAATTAGCTAAGGGCATCCCATTTCACCCTCATGGTTGCACTGTTATCCCGGGTGGTCTCTCAACGAACAGGTCCTTACGGAGAGGTGCTCGGGAAACGGCCCGAGTCCCCTAAAATGCCACAAGTATACCACCATCGTATCCAAAATAAAAGCATCGTATCATCAAGTAATTCTCATCATGTTCGTTAATTAGAGTAAAGCGCTAGCATGCAGTTAACCATAGTAACCCAAAAGGTAAATCAAGGACAAGGTAAATAGAAAGCTAGTAAATCCTTAGGTTGTTCATAGTATGCGGGACAGTATATTATAAAATAAATGGGACATAATGGGACTGAGGACACTTGCCTTCACCAAGCTGCTGCTGCTCAGGGTCTTCTCCTGCAATTCCCTCAGACTCCACGAACGGCCCGATATCTACGCGAGTGCAAACATACATCCAACATTCTTGAAATGGTAGAAAACAGTACACCATACAACAGTATAGATCAAATAAATATGCACGCGACATAGAATTCGCATCTATGACTACACGAGAACGGAACCGAGACGACTGATACTACGGTCGAGGGATATCACATGTATACTTAAGCGAATATGAATTATAATATTTAATTCGGCTTAATCATATTAACGGACAATAATCACATGCCGAGTAAAATTACTACTTAGTCCCGATTAGTGTGTTGTTCGAATAACCGTTGCTTAAATATATATTTAATTAGCGTGAGCTATTCTAGGTGAGGCGAATTATTAGCGTGCGTAAAACGCACGACGACATGTGTGAACAGCACGCACAACGCGCGCGAACAGCACGCGACGATTTATTGCGCGACGCGCGGGCGATGGCGAACGACACGAATGCATACGGGGTTAGGCGAGGGGTAGACGGGGTAGACGGGGGGTAGACGAGAGTCGTCTAGGGGTAGACGAAGGGTAGGCGAACGTAGACGGAGTCCCGTCGACGCACTGCGCGCAAGCAAACGCGAGCGCGCGCACTCGTTGTGCGACGCACGACACATTAAATAATTAACAAACCGCGGCTAAATAATGACGTGACGACGAACAACCTATATTACGTTTAAACGCGAAAATTATATTTCTAAGTTCAATTTAGTTGACGTAAATCACTTGTGTGGAATATTTTAGATAAAAATGAATTATCAATTAATCGATGATTAATACGAGAACTAATTGACTAACGCGTACGGACGATTATAACGAAGTAATTAATTATTGCGCGCAGACTGCGCGCGCGACACGCGCGAAACAGCGCGAGGACTCTACAAACAACGACGACGGTGTGCGCGATACCCGTGATCACGTGCGAAATTGCGCGCGTGAGACTTGACGAGTACGCGATGCGCTAGGTAACTGTAGCGAGGCACGACGATGGTAGACGAACGGTCGGGGCGAGCTGGGCAGCGGCGAGCGCGCAGCAACGCAGCTGCGATGCGCATAGGCGAGGTTCGACGGCGAACGGCTGCTACGGCGCTAAACGTCAACGCGGCTGGGCGTGCTGAGCGTGTAGCAACTCGGCCACGGCGCGCAGGGACTAGGCTCGCCGGCGAAGGGACGCTGCTGCTACGTCGACGCGGTCGCGCGAAGGAGCAGGGCGAGGGCGCGCGGGGTCTGCACGTCGGTGCATCAGGCTTGCTGCACGCTGCGGGCCGCGACAGCAGGGAAACAGCCGCGCGCAGGGCCTGCTGGCCGCGAGGCTGGGCAGCGGCGAGCGCGCAGCGACTAGGCCACGGCGCGAAGGGGCGAGGCTCACCGGCACGGCTGCTACGGGGAAGAAGGTTGGGGAAAAGAGAGAAGGGAGTTTCTCACCTACGCTGTGGAGCTCCGACGACGGCACAGTGCAGGGGAGGAAGGGGAGAGAGGAAGGGAGGACGAGCTCACCTCGACGGCGTGCACGACGACGGCCGCAGCGGGGCGCGGTGGCGAGACTCGCTGCGCAGCGAGCACACGGCGTCGACGGCGCTCCGGGCGGCGGTTCGGCGAGGCGAAGCAGCGATGGGCGAGAACTGCGCAGGGGATCGTGGGTGTTCGTGGCGAGAAAACTGGGCAACGGGTGGAAGAAATCGTGCGCAACTGGCGAAGAAAACTGCGCGCGGGCGGTTTCCTTCTCTGGAATTTCGCACAGGCGGTTCGATTTGGAAGAAGCACAGCGCGCACCAGCTTCTGACGCGCGGGCCCTGCTGGACAGCGGCGGCGGCGCTCCACGCGCTGCGTGCGCGCGACGCGCGCGTGCTGGGCCAGGCGCGGCTGACGCGCGCGGGGACCTGGGCTGGGGGTGCGGCTGGGCTGGGCGCTTGCGCGCGCGCACGAGGGGAAGCGCTGGCGCTGGGATGGGCTGCGGCAGGCGCGCTGGGCCGCGAGCGCACGGGGAGCTGGGCTGGCGCGGCTGACGCGCGCGGGCCCGCGAGGGAGTTCTGGCGTGGGGGGGGGGAAGCTGGAAGTTGGGCCGCCGCGGTGGGCCGAGCAGGGGGGAAGGGAGAGAGGGAAGGGGGCTGGGCTGAAATCCCTTTCTCTTTTTCTTTTCTTTTTCTTTCTCTTTTTCTTTTCTTTTTCTTTCTCTTTTCTATTTATTTCAGTTTGACACTATGCACAAACAAATGATTAGATGAAAGACCAAGCAAACCATTCATCAAACAAAAAACAAATCTTTCTAACATGATGCAACAACCATTGTTCCCTTAGGGTTTAACCTACTAGATTATAATTACCTTTACAATTAAAAAATAACCACTCTTCTTCTATAGAAAAGAGAAAGAGGAGGTTGGGGAAGATGTGAAGAGAGGAGTAACACCTGAATTTGTGAGTATGAGCAAAGAAATTTTATACCCCAAATTCAGGGTGTTACAGTCTTGAAGTCTCTAACTCTAGATAATGACACTCAATTTGATTCTGAAGCATTCAGGTCTTTCTATTACCAGGAGGACACAATTATACACTTTGCATCTATTAGACACTCAGAATCTAATGGACTAGTTGAAAGAGCAAATTGTGTCATCTTGTTAGGAACTACAAAGTCTCTGGTTGGATTGCCGAAGGGGCAATGTAAAAAGGAAATGTACTTAACTCATCTCTATATTAGTTTTGGTGCTTTATGACCATCACAATCAAATGGACTAACTAGTTTGCTAAATTTATGGTTCACAAGTTCATAAGATCAACTTGTAAGACTCTAAGGCCAAAACAACTCAAATCCAGTCAAAAAAGGGGTAAACTTTGGAGAAGATGAAATTAAAGTAGTTAAACTCATTGAATAAGTTCTAAACACCCCTTAGCATGTATTTGAATCAGCCAAAGCAACTAGAAAGCTTAGGTTTAAAGATTCACACTTTTGGAGCTATGTTTCATGACTTAGACTAGTTGGATAGTTGCTAGATATATTTGTCTAAGTCGTAGGAACGCTCACATGTGCAGGAAAACTCAATTGAAGAAGATATGTCAAAAGTTGTCAAAGTTCAGTTGTGTTGAGTCACACCGGACTTGTTCGGTGGTGCACCGGATCCCGTGCACAGAGAGGTTGTTAACTAGTCTGGCCCAACTAGTGCACCAGACCAGTCTAGTAGCCCATCTGACCATTTACTAGAGATGTCGGTTTTGAAGCTGAAGGAGAGCTGGTGCACCGGACCGTGTGACTTCAACAGCTACTTTTAGTTTCCAACGGTTGTGCTGACGTGGCGGCGGTATGGTAGTGCACCATCCCAATCTGGTGTGCCCTAACAAGACCTACCTCCATCAGAATGGTCACTGATCAGATAGTCTAACAAGGGTTCGGTGTGCTACCAGACTGACATTGTAGTAGGTCTAGTGCCATGTAGAAAAGTGCACTTTTCTACACTTCTCTCCAACGACTATACGGGGTAGTTGGGGCTATAAATACCCCCAACCAGCATTCAAGCTACATAAGAGCTACACCAAACATACATTAAATACTTTCAACTACTCCAAAGCATCCAAAGCCTCCCAAGTACCACATCAAAGTGAATTGAGCTAGAAAACAGATAGTGCCTTGCGAGTGTGATCTATTTGAGTTGTTGCTTTGCTCTTGTGCTCTTGAGTTTTGTTTCTCACTTCTAATTTCATTCTTGTAAAGGCTAGCAGGAGACTCCAAGTTTGTATGGAGATCCCGCGGAGACTCTGGTCTCTCGATTTGAGAAGGAACATTCAAATGATCTAAGTCACCGATTAAGAGAGGGAAAGGGTTGAAAGAGACTCGTCTTAAGTGGACTCCTCAACTAAGAGGTAGGTTTTCTTTGGAAACCGAACTCCGGTAAATAAATCGCTCGTGTTTCTCTTATTGTGATTTGCTTGCAATTTGTTTCTCCCTTCCCTCTTCTAAAGTTCTATTGCTTGCGCTTAATTCCAAATCAATTATAATGCTCCCAAAGTAATTTCGCAATCGTAAGAGCAATACTTGCAAGAAGAACTACTCTCCCTCACTCTGATCGACTTGTTTCTCGTTATAATGCCTAATTGGGATTTGAGTTTCTATATTTAGTGATAAATTTTAGGTTTCACCTATTCACCCTCTCTAGGCGACTTTCAAAATGGCTTGATAAATTAATCAAGGTAGGATGGAATCATAACATTTCTTTACGGAGATGTGAGAGCACCTAGAAGGGGGTGAATAGGTGTCACACCCATTTCTAAGGGGCAGAGCCGGGTGCATAGCATATGTGTGCCAGGATCTATTTCCACACATATGTTGACGTCACAAGTGTAATATATCAAAAGAACAATGCATAAAAGCATAAATAAATATTATATTAACATATTACACTTCGAACAGACATAATGTCTTAACCTTTATTCATCAAAGTACAGCGAAACATGGACATCCATCCACAGGAAGATGACCGGGGGTATCACTAGACTAGCATCCATGGAGTTCAGCATCATATCTTCATCTGCAACTTCTGATCAAAATTAAGAAAGGGTGAGCTCACTTATGGTCGGGGCTCAGCAAGTGGGGGAAAAATTAATGCAGGTTTAACAAGGCGAGGCTAAGGTTGAGCAGTAAGCATTTTAGTTGGTCAACATTTTTTTAACAACACCTGTCTTACTAATAAGTGTGAATCCCAAGTATTCCCATTAAACAAAGGTATAAGAGTATATCAAAAACACTTAAGTGAAACCACTTAAGCAAACCATTGGTAGATCATTGAATCTCGATTTATTTCCATCTTCAAGTCCAATTATCATGTGAGGAGTCCAGGCTGCTCATAACCGTGAGCACGACTGATATATCAGTTTTACACTCTGCAAAGGTGGTACAACTTTACCCACAAGCCGTGTATCCCCTCTAGCCTGGGTCGACCAAACCCATAAACACTTCCGAGGTGAATGGCTAGGGATCCACTATGAGGCTTTCACAGAATACACTTAATACAAAGCAACCTGCTAAGGTTTCTAAGTCAATGGTGGAGGCCCCCTGGGTGAGGTACCTTAGCCAAGAATACGTCCCCATGTTAACGTGGGCTGCCACCACCACCGCTCCCCCTCTTGCCCATATTTTAGGTAAGGTTGCTAGGCACTAAGCATATAAAGCTAATTACCAAAGCCAGAGCCATGATAGCACTCGTGGTTGCACTGTTTTCCCGGGTGGTCACTCCATGTTCCAATTATCACAATATGATCTTGTTTAATCATCGGATTAACAACAATAATATAAACTTACCATTTGGAACATTGATATCATCAGTTGGAGTAACATCATAAAGTTAAAGTTGTAGCAATAGCATAGCTACTTGATTAGATCATAACCTAGGTTAACAAGGAATAAGGTTGGAAAGGTTAGGTGTATCTGAATAGGTAACCCATCAAATTATGCACATATATCAAAGAATAAACTTTATTAAATGAATTGTTTGGGATCAAATAGAGTATGCAGAGGGAGAAGTCCACTTGCCTTGCTTATAGAAAACTTGAGATTCTTCCACGTATCGGAATAGATCTTGATCCTTAACTACTAGATCAATCACTGAATATCACACAAACAAAGAAGAAACAAACACCACTCAATAACATACAACATTCACCATACGCAAAGCTAAAAGAAAGCGTACCAAAAAGAGCATTCGTTTTTCAAAAACATTACACGCAAGGGTTATAATAAAAAAGTATTCTTTTCAAAAATGTGGGATCTATACTTTATAAAACAAGACATGAGCTTAAAAAATATCTTAACTAAAATATACAAATATTAGGTTCACCAATTTAATCTTTTATAAAACATCATATGTGATATGTCTAAGATTAAGATGATAAAACACGTTATAACAATATTAAACCTTTTTAACCTTTTAGAAAAGATATAAGTTATAAATCTAAGGTTAATGCGTTATGAAATCTCTACTACTACTTATGTTAGTAGTGTAGGCGTCCACACACCCCACGGTTCTGCCTCTGCTTGCCCTGCTTCCGTCAATCACGCGCCTCGCCCAACCGGCCCATCCGCAGCGCTCCCACCCCCGCCCGCCCAGATCTGGATCCTGCCCCCGTCATTGGCGCCTCCTCCCCCGCACGTCCAAGACCCAGATCCGCCGCTTCACCGTCAAGCTCCCCAGTCTCTCCTCACCTTCCTTCCCTCCCCCTCCCTGCTCGGTCCGTATGGCAGCTTGACGGCAAATTGGATCTTCCTCGGCCTCCTCTCCCTGTGCCCCTCTGGTCGCCATGGAGCTCGCCGCCCGGACCTCCAGCCACCGCGCCTCCCGTCGCCGACCGTGAAGCAGTCGCGGTGCGAGTTTGCCACCTGTGTGGAGGTTGTGGCCGCCGTCACTCAGATCGACCTCTATTTCACGCCTTCGTCTCCGCTGCCCTCAGCCCCCTTCCGCTCTCAGATTTCGGCATCTCCCAGACTCACTAGCGTCCTTCTCTCCTCCCGCGCAGATGCTTTGTGGCGGCGGAGAACCGGATCCGGCCGCTCGCCAGGGCCTTCTACGGCGCAACGGCCTCGCGAGCGGATGCGGGGGCCAACAGGATGCCCAGCCCGCAGGTACTTCCTTCCCTCCCCCTCCCTGCTCGGTCCGTATGGCGGCTTGACGGCGAATCAAATCTTCCTCGGCCTCCTCTCCCTGCGCCCCTCTGGTCGCCATGGAGCTCGCCGCCCGGACCTCCAGCCATCGCGCCTCCCGTCGCCGACTGTCAAGCGCCGCATTGGGCGCTCCTCCCAAACCCTGTCATCCGCGGATCTCCCTACATGACCATGGATCTCCCCTTGGCCACCGTCCACGGATCTCCCTGCACAACCTAGCTTTGAAGCAGTCGCGGCGCGAGTTTGCCGCCTGTGTGGAGGTTGTGGCCGCCGTCGCTCAGATCGACCTCTGTTTCACGCCTTCGTCTCCGCTGCCCTCAGCCCCCTTCCGCTCTCAGATTTCGGCATCTCCCGGACTCACTAGTGTCCTTCTCTCCTCCCATGCAGATGCTTCGCGGCGGCAGCGAACCGGATCCGGCTGCTCGCCAGGGCCTTCTGTGGTGCGCCGGCCTCACGAGCGGATGCGGGGGCCAACGGGACGCCCAGCTCGCAGGTACTCACACCCGATCACTTTGCCTCCCGTTGCCGTGTAGGATTTAGGCATCCAAGGGAATGGCGTCGTTCGGGGTGCCCACCTGTGATTGCTCCGTGTGGAGTTACGGTTCCAGTGCGTGCCCTGCTACTCACTCTTTCTCAATTAACATGTAGGATCACGCCGAGAAGGTTGCTGCCCTGAAGGATCCGCCCGATGTGCTAGACGTTGCTATCGTTGGTGGAGGCATGATGGGCTTGGCTGTCGCTTGTGCATTGTGTAGGTATTGCTGTTCATGTGCTCTCCCCTGTTTTAAGGTGCCGATGTGATGAGTCGTCTTGTGTTCAGTTGTGCCTGGCAGTCGATGCTCTCTTACTCGTCGCATTAGTATTTGACCATAAATAGTATCATCCCCAGAACGAGAATGTTTTGGCAGCTGCCACTTCGTTCTCTGGGAGCTGGAGTGTTGTTTACCTGTTCATAGTTTAATCTCAAGTATTTGTACCATCGAACCATTGCTTGTATTGATGTGTTAATGTTGTAATTTCTCATGCTTTTATGTCCTATATGCAGCCAATATGTCGTTAACGAAACACCTTAGAGTCGTTATTATCGATAGCAATCCAGCGCTGGAGTCAAGAAGTTACCTGGGCAAAAACAGTATACCCGATTCTAGGGTCAGCACTGTTACCCCTGCAACCATTTCCTTCTTCAAGGGTATGATTCTGAATCAACTATGTGCATCGTCATACTTAATTTCAGCTGTATTTCAACTTTCAACGGTATTTGGATTTAAGTTTGAGCTTGTATGTTCAGGTGTTATATCGTCTTCAAGGGTATGTTGTTTACACATATATTTACACATTTTGTTTGATCAAATATACCAAATCATAGTTTACTTTAGCTTTAGCTTAAGTCAAATTTTACTAACTGTGAACATGTGATCTCACTGACATGAGCTATGAAGAGACATCTCAGCTTTGAACATCTCCTTTTTCCCTTTATTAAAAAATATGTGAATGTGATCTTTTATACATACATATTCAGTGTTGACTAGCAGAATTTTATACATACATGTTCTGCTGCTAGCTGGTGCTACCCATCTTCAACGGCGCGGCCTACATCTACGAGGCGCACATCCAGCGCTACTTCAAGATCTGCAGCTACGTGAGCCCCAGCTACAGCGAGCACCACCGCCGGGTGTTGAAGATGATGAGCCTCGACGCGTGCAGGTCCGTCGAGCACTTCATCAACACGCACGGCCCCGACGCTCTCGACAGGATCATCCGAGCTGTGAGTTTTCTTCTTCGTCGTCCTAGCTACGTGCCTTGTTTTTTTTGGTTTCCTTGACGGAGAAGCATTGTTGGAACTTGCTCTCCGGTGCAAGTTGATCCAACGGGGGAGTGTAGCAACGCAAACAGGGTTTTTTGCTCGAGATGGCAATAGCTCTGTTAATCTAGCCTCTCAGGGGCACTGTGCGGGGGTATTTATAGGTATCTTAGTGCCCAGCGTCTAGTGTTAAGGACGCATGTGCCATCAGGCACCTAGGTTATCCCCGGAATATCCCCATAAAGCGGGGTTATAGACCGTAATTACAGGGAGACCTTTACAAATTAGGCCCGTAATGCGCAACGGCCACGCAGGGCCTGTTATAATGGGCCGGATTACACGTGGGCCTCCATGTTGGACGAGGTCGCAAGATGAGACGACCTCGTCGCAGGTCTTCGTCCGGCGACGTGTGGGACGAAGGGTAAGTCTGCCCGTCGTCTTGTCTCCGTTGGTGCAGCGAGGTCGACGAAGGCATCGAGCGAAGGGTGGCGTCTTCGCCTTCGCCCCAACATTTGCCCTCCGAGGGACCAGTTCGACTAAGTCATCTGGTGCCGAAGACGTCGCTAGATGGTGGAGACGCTGCCCTCGCTCGAAGTGGATCCGCGGGGGTTTTTGACATGACCGTTGATTGACGTCGTACTGTTGGATTGCGGGTTTCCCGAAGCGCCGCGCCCTGTGTATAAAAGGGGGCGGGGGGTGGTGCGTTTTGAACTTTATCTTTCCGCGCTCCGCGAAAACCCTAACCGCCTTCTCAAACCGCTCGCTGCTCATCTGCCCTCCTTGCTCTTGCTCGTCAGAGATCTGGCCCGTGTGAAGCAGACCGCCCGCCGCCGCCGACGGTACGTAGCGATGCCGTCCTCTTCTTCTTCTGCTGCCGCTACACCGCCGGCCGGCGCGTCGTCCAAGGAGACGCTGAGCAATGTGGTGACGGAGGAGTTGCGCGCCGACGACACAGTGGAGTTCGGCGTGTCGCGGATGTCCTCGATCCGCGTGCAAGACATGCAACAGCTTGGTTATTTCGGCGGTGGAGTGGCACGTGTCCCGGGGATGGAGGAGGTCCCCGAGCCAGAAGGCGAGTTGGTTGTCTTCGAGGCTTTCTTCGCCGCTGGCCTTCGTCTTCCCGCGCATCGATTTGTGGGAGAAGTTCTGCGTAGATTCAACGTCCGGGTCCACCAGCTGACACCAAATGCCGTGGTGGCCCTGTCAAAATATGTCTGGGCAACGACTTCGTACAGCGGGCAACCATCGGTCGAAGTCTTCGTGAAGTATTATTGTCTGCATTGGCAGAAAAGGAGGATCGGAGATAAGATTGCTCAATTTGGATCTTGTACATTTACGCCGAAGACCGGCAAGACTTCGATGGAAGTCGTTGAGTTGGTTCCCTGCGCCCGCAATAAATGGGGCAACTGGTGGGAATTTTGGTTCTACGTTGCCGCAGGCGCAGTCGAAGACCATCCGGGGCTCCCCGTGGCCGAGATGTGCTCGCATTATTACTCAGTGTACCCGCAGTTTGAAGTGGCGGAGGAGGATGCAGACGAAGGGGCCCTGCGGTGCGCGGCCGGCATGAGTAGCGGGCGCGATCTGGTTGAGGAGTTTGTCACGTATGGGGTGTGGCCCTTGGCACGTGGCTGGGCGCTGGGTGAAGTATGCCCTCGCCAGATGCCTTCCCGTGGCGGGATGCTGGTGCGGAGTCCCGCCTTCGCACTGGATTTGCATGGCCGCGATCCTGCCGCATTCGTGCGTGAGGCGGAGGATGGGGTGGTGCAGATTGTTGGTCGCTATGTGCCAAAGACGGAGGCCCAGCGTAGTTGGGATATACGTGGATCCAACGATCGCTTGAATAGGGTCTTCGAGTTAAACCGTCTGCCGTATGGCGGTTATCCCGGGCAAGACGTTATCGACCGCCGCGGGAAAAAACCGGCGGCGGAGACTGAAGACGACTCCGCGCCGGCGGCCGCCCCATCCACTAAGAAGAGGAAGCTAGGTACTGCGAAGGGAGGACTTGGGGTCTCCGATAGTTTTGCTATGGAGTTGACGGGGACATGCGCGGCCCCCAGGGGAAGGATGTCTTCGCCCGAGCTCCGGGAGTCTTCGGCGCGGATGCTGAAGGTTACCGGGGGTTGGTGGCCTAAGAACGTTCCTATCCCCCGCGCGGCCGGCGAAGACTTTTTTACATCTCGCATGGTTCATGACTTGAGAGTGTTTCCTTATGGACGGAATATTGCCGCTGTTGTGTCGGCAGTGGTGGACAAGGACCGTCAGGAAGCTACGCAGAAGCGCCGGGCAGTCATCAGGCTGCCCGAGGCTAGGCCGAAGAGGGCGCGGGGGACTGCGAAAGCTGCCACCCCCGGCGGTAGCCAGCCGACGCTGGCGGCGAAGTCGGCCGCCCCTGGGTCCAACAAGGTGCCTGAGGTCGTGAAGGCAGCCGGAGCCGGCAGAACCAAGTCTGCCTCGGCCGGAGCCGCGAAGGCTCGAGAATTGCCTTCGCCGGGGAAGCGCGTTGCCGACTTCGGCACCGATATTAGTGTGGACGATTATCTCGTTGGTAAGTCGTTGGCCCGATTTTTTTTCTTTGACTGTTGATACGTTGCAGGATCGGGCGAGGGGCAACTTGTTGTTGTTCCGCCAGTGGTGGCGACCGTGGTGTCCGGGGCGAAGGGTAGCGCTCTCAGCGCTGGTGGTGAGATTCCGGCGCTTACTGCCATCAAGGACGAAGCGGGCACTGTGTCCCACCGGCTGAGGGAGGCGTCGCAGCGGCTAAGTCAGGTAAGTTGAGCTAGACTTTGGTGTTTACTGCTTTCGTGGGGATTGTGGTCTTATGTGTGTCTTTTAGGCGGCTGACTTCGCTGACCGCGTGGCGTCGGGGGCCCTTACGGCAGTTGTGTCTGCCGAAGTCGAGAGACTTCGGGCGCAGCATGCTGACGCCGTCCGGGAAAAGTCGGCCGCCGATAGCAAGTGCCGCAAGCTGGCGGATAAGGTGGCCGCCCTGGAGGGCGAGAGGACTGACCTCCGGCGCCAGCTGGTGGAGGAGAGGAGGGAGGCTAATCAGGCCCTCGCCAAGGCGCAGTCGGCGCAGGCGGAGGCCAATTTGGCGCGGGTGGAGGGTAGTCTCGCCAGCCAGCGCGCCGAGGAATGGGAGACGCGGTTTAACGCTCTGCAGGCCCGCATGGAGAGGGCCGAGGCTTCTACGCGCTCGGAAGTTGAGCGGACGCGCAAACAGCTCATGGACTCATACCGCGAGCTGGGCGCGCAGACCGCTGACTTCGAAGTGCCCGAGCGAGAGTCAGGCCTTCGCTGCCTCGAGTGGCTGCAAGAGGAATTGTTGGCGCTCCCGACCATTGTGGAGGGATTTATGTCCTTTGCCTCCCTGGTCACCTGCGAAGGGGCGATGAACGCGCTGTTCCGCGAAGGGTGCAGTCACTATGAGGTCTTCGACCGATCTGATGAGGATTTCGAGCACGAGATTTACAAGGTCGAGGACCCTGTGGTGAAGGAATCCGTGGGAGCCCTCTTTGACCAGATGTGGGGCCCCCACGGTCGGGAGGTGGTTAGGGAGCGGTCTGACCGTGCGAGGGATCAGGTAATGTTTATCTTTTGTTTAGTGTTGTTGAATGTGGGTTATACGTGGGCTTGCTGAATCGGTGTGCTGTGTTGCAGGCGGCGCGTGCCGAGAACGTGGAGGACTTCGGAGCTTTGAACAGCGCGAGGCCTGGAGCGGAGTCGAACCCGGCAGCGGCCGAGGCCGAGGTCAACCTGGTACTGCCCCCGGAAACCGGCGAAGGCTCCCTCGCTGCCCCTGCGGCTACTGTGTCCGGTGGTGGCTTGATGCCAACCGCTGTGCCGAGGGCTGAGGATCCCCCGAAGACGGCGACGGAGTCGGCAGCGGAGGATCCCACGGCGGTTGGGTCTTCGCAGGTGGCTTAGTGAGTGTGGGTAGTTAGAGAATTTTGTCTATGTTGCTGAACCTTGGTTGCTGCGCAGGTTCAAGATTTTGGGCCTGCGCACGCAACCGCTACTGCTAATTTTGTGGCGGCTTCGACCGTGGATGCTGGGAATGAATCAGATGGGTCTGCTTCTAAATTTTTTGATTTTGGTGACTCTAGGAGTTCGGTTGAGTGGACGGAAGAGTCGTCGGATGAGGACTTGGATTACTTTGCGGCCTTGGATGTGGCAGCGGCGGAGGCTTCGCCGCGTGCTGCGGATGCTGATGTTGTGCCTGGTCCGAGCGCTGGGCGTAGGCGGCGAAGGGCGGTTGCGAAGCGTAGAGTGAGTGAGGTGGATGGCGGTCGGCTTCGTGTGGGCAGGGCTGGCAAGCAGGAATTGTTGTCCTCGCCGGCCGTTGCGAGTGTAGGTGAGGGGGAGTTGCGAAGTCTTTTTGAGGGTGAGGAGCTGAGGATAATGCTATTTAACTATAGGGAGATGGGAATCATTCCGAAGGTTGAACCGATGTAAGGTGTGATGCCCTCGCTGTACATATGTAACTATAGGTTGTATGATGAGGCTGTGCACCTTCGCACATCCGGCTATGTTCATAAAGGCGTTGCACACTTGGTCTAGTACGTTTATTATGTCGGTCCGGCGCGCCTGTTGAATTAATCCGGCTGCACCCTTAGGCGACTTTTGCGCGAATAGTCTTTTTAGGTAGACTTCGATTTTGCGCACTTGTTGTGCTAGTCCGGCTGCACCCTTAGGCGACTTTTGCACGGACAGTCTTTTGAAGAAGACTTCGATTTTGCGCACTTGTTGTGCTAGTCCGGCTGCACCCTTAGGCGACTTTTGCACGGATAGTCTTTTGAGGAAGACTTCGATTTTGCGCACTTGTTGTGCTAGTCCGGCTGCACCCTTAGGCGACTTTTCGCGCGGAGTGTCGCACGCGAGGGTAGCTAGCGCTGCCCCTCGCGGTGACTTTGTATTGGTCGAATGTCGAAGACCGTCGATGCGGTCTTTTTTCGACGTAGATTTTTGCGGGGGATTTTTCGCTTGTATATTACATGGCTCCGCCTCATTAAAAACCTCACCCCCCGGGAGGAAAAGAGTGCGGGCCAGAATAAAATTGTTGTGGGAATTACAAGGGCGAGCGGGCCCCGAGCAGTCAAACAAAAAATTTGCGGAGATTATCAATGTTCCAGGAATGCTCCAATTCTTCGTCGGATGGCGTCGCGAGCCTGTATGCGCTGGGGGACGCCTTCGTCTTGACGATGAAAGGGCCCTCCCACTTGGGCTCCAGTTTGCCCCGGGACTCTGTTCGAGCGGTCCAGACGAGTACGAGGTCTCCTTCGCTAAATTCCCTCGGGATGACTGCGTGGTCACGCCATGCTTTTGTTTGGGCCTGGTATTTGTTTAGAGCCTGTAGTGCGAAGACCCGGTCTCCATCGATCAGGTCCTTTGAAGTGGGCTCGTCCACGTCGGGGACAGCTGACGGGACTGTCCGTGGGGACCCATGTTTTATTTCTTGCGGGGTCATAGCCTCCGATCCATACAGAAGGCGGAAAGGGGTGAACCCAGTCGCCCTGCACTCAGTCGTGTTTAATGCCCAGACCGCTTCAGGTAACAAATCAGCCCACTTGCCCTTTTTGTCATCGAGGAGCATCTTCTTGATAGCTGTGAAAATTTTACAATTGGTGCGTTCCACAACTCCGTTGGACTGCGGGTGGTATACTGAGGCGAAGGCAAGCTTGGTGCCAATGGAGAAGCAGAAATCCTTGAAGTCTTGGCTGTCAAATTGCTTGCCGTTGTCAACTGTGAGTTCGGACAGGACTCCGAAGCGGCAAACAATGTTTTGCCAGAAGAATTTCTGTGCAGTCTTTGATGTTATTGTGGATACAGCCCTCACCTCGATCCATTTGGTAAAATACTCGACAGCGACGAAGGTGAATTTGAGGTTCCCCTGAGCCATGGGCAGGGGCCCGACAATGTCCAGGCCCCAGCGCTGAAGAGGCCATGTGTGGGCGATTAGTTTCGTGAATTACGAAGGGCTTCCTGATCGAGGAGAAAACTTCTGGCAGGCTTCGCATGACCTTGTGACCCGATTTGTGGCGCAGATCATTGCGGGCCAGTAGAAGCCTTGACGGATCACCTTTGCGGCTAGGGCCCTTGGCCCTACGTGAGAGCCGCAAGTCCCGCTGTGGACTTCGCGCAGGATTTGGACGCCTTCAGTCTCGGTGACACATTTAAGCATTGGTTGACTGACCCCCTTCTTGTAAAGATGGCCTTCAATCAGTGCGAAGTCCCGGCTTCAATGTTTGAGGCGCTTGGCCTCGTTGATGTCGGTTGGATGGTAGTACCCCTGTAGAAACAGGGTTATTGGTGCCCGCCAGTCTTCGGTCATAATAAGGTTGACTATGCGGTGGCCCTCGCTGTCATTGGTTATTTGGAGCCCTTCGGGGCTGCGGACGGCTGGCGTGCCGATAACATGGTAGAACACGTCGGAGGGCAGGGACTTGCCTCTGCGGCAGCCTTGGCCAATGCGTCGGCCTCCTCATTCTTGGCCCAGTCCACATGCTGCAAGGTGAAACCCTTGAATTGTCTCTCTAGACTACGGATGGCCGCGAGGTATTGCATAAGTGCGGGGTCCTTTGCTGCGTAGTCTTTCTCGACTTGGCCGGCGACTACCTTGGAGTCTGTTCTGATAATGCAGGTAGTGACACCAAGGGCCCTTAGTTTGCGGAGGCCGAGGATGACAGCTTCGTATTATGCTATGTTGTTAGTGCATCTGTCAGATTCCAGAGCAAAGCTGAGGCGTGTCGCGTATCTGTGCTTGACCTCGGTGGGTGAGGTAATGACTGCAGCAGCGCTTGCCCCCACATGGCACCATGCACTGTCGCAATTGATTGTCCAAACCTTCTCTGCGGACGGGTCCGGCTGTGTTATTGGCCTAGTCCAGTCGACGACGAAGTCTGCCAGAACTTGTGACTTGATGGCTGTCCTGGGCTCGAATGTGATGTGGTAGCCGGAGAGTTCGGCCGCCCATTTGGTGATCCGTACCGATGCCTCCGGGTTCCTGAACAATTCACCGAGTCCCCTATCTGAGGTGACCCGGACCTTGAATGCTTCAAAATAGTGGCGCAATTTGCGTGAAGACATAACAACTGCATAGGCAATCTTTTCCAGTTCCGTCATATTACATTTTGATGGTGTGAGCACTTCGGAGACGTAATAAACTGGACACTGCCTGATCACGCCCTCTACTGTCTGCTCCTGAACCAGTGCCGCGCTGACCGCATGTGGCGAAGCCGCAACATAAAGCAACAGGGGTAGCGAAGAGTCGGGGCTTGTAAGAACCACCAATTCCCACAGGTACTGTTTCAATGAGGCGAAGGCAGCTGCCTGCTCTGGTCCCCAAGCGAAGTCTTTTGCGCCGCAGAGAGTTTTGAGGAAGGGGAGACTTCGCTCTGCGGATTTGGAGATGAATCTGTTGAGGGCGGCCAATCTGCCTGTCAGGCGTTGGACGTCTCTGGCTGACTGTGGGGCGTCATGTTGATGATGGCCTGAATTTTGGTTGGGTTGGCCTCGATTCCGCGGTGTGACACTAGGTAGCCCAATATTTTCCCCTGGCGAACGCCGAAGACGCACTTTTCGGGGTTTAGGCGAAGTCGTGCGTCCCGCATGTTCGCAAATGTTTCGGCGAGGTCAGCAAGATGGTCCTCCTTGCTCCTGCTGGCGACGACGATGTCGTCCACATACGTGAATATATTTCTACCGACTTGCCCCTCGAGCACCGTTTTGGTAAGCCGGGAGAAAGTGGATCCGGCGTTCTTGAGTCCCTCCGACATTCTGATGAAGCAATACGTGCCGAAGGGTGTTATGAAGCTGGTGCTGGCCTTGTCCTCCTCCTTTATGTATATTTGATGGTAGCCGGAGAAGCAGTCGAGGAGTGACATGACTTCGCACCCGGCCACGCTATCGACTATTTTGTCGATTCGAGGCAACGGGAAGTTGTCCTTTGGGCAGGCTTTGTTGAGACTGGTGAAATCGATGCACATCCGCCATTTGCCGCTCTTTTTCTGCACCATCACAACGTTGGCGAGCCATGTGGGGTAGGCCACTGGCTCGATAAATTTGGCCTCCAGGAGGTGATGTACCTCGGCCTTGGCGGCTTCTGTCTTCTCATCAGACATTTTGCGGAGCCGCTGTTTTTTCGGTCTCACCGAAGGGTCGATTCCCAAGCTGTGCTCAATGATGGATCGGCTGACCCCGACCAGGTCGAGGGCGGACCAGGCGAAGACGTCTTTGTTCTTGGACAAACAGCAGAGGAGTTTTCCTCGTCATGCGAAGTGAGGTCTTTGCTGATGGTGACCGTCTGCTTGGGCGTGGCCTGGTCGAGGGGAACATTCTTGGTCCCGTCGTTGCTCTGTAGCTGTGCTTTGTCGTGTTCTTTGTCAGTTGGGCTGGCAGACGCGGGGACCTCTCGCTGGGCCTTGAGGCAGTGCACGTTTCTTTGTCCGGGGACGAAGTCCCGTTCTATGTTTTGCGCAGTCTGCTGGTTGCCGTAGACCGTGATGGCGCCTTGCGGACCTGGTATCTTCATGCACAGGTAAAGTCCGTGAATGGCTGCCTCAAACTTGTTGATGGAGCCTCGGCCCATAATGGCGTTGTACGGATACACCATGTCGACGATATCGAAAGTCACTTGCTCACTTCGGGCATTGGGTGCTACACCGAAGGAGAGAGGCAACTCTATTTTTCCGACGGGAAACGTGCCCTTGCCGCCGAAGCCATACAGTGGGTTGTCCGAAGGCTTGAGCAGGCTGTGGCTTATGCCCATGCGGTCGAAGGCATGGAGGAAGATGATGTCTGCTTGGCTGCCATTGTCGACTAGGACTTTATGCAGGTCCCAGCCTGCCACGCTGCAGTTGATAACCATGGCGTCGATGTGGGGGGCGCTGCGCAGATCGACGTCTCGGGCGTCGAAGGTTAGCGGCACATGGGACCACTTCATCTGCACGACCAGACCGGTGATGGCGACGTGGTTGATGCTACGGTAGTGGTCCCGCTTCTGCCGCTTTGTGTCGAAGTCGGCGCTGGACCCCCCCAGTGATCATATGAATGACTCCGCGATACGGCTGATCGGCGAAGTCCTTTTGCTTTGGGGCATGGGGGTGATGGATGTTTTGTTGTTGCTGGTGTGGAGGTGGGGGTGGGGGAGGTACGATTTGTACTTCCTGGTGGTGTTGGTATGCGTGGTGCGGTGGATGCGGAGCGGGGCCGTGGATGTATGGCGGAGGGGGTTGCTGATATGTGTGCGCGACAACTCTAGGGTTGTCGGCTGGTTACGCCTGTGCCATCCTATCTCTGGTGGCCTTCGTCTCTGGGTAGTCTCTAGTTTGGTGGGCGCAGTCTTCGCTGTGGAACAGGCAGTAAAATCGGCGCGGCTGCTGCGCACGTCCTCGACCTCGACCACGAGCTCCATTCCCGCGGCCCTGGGGGATATTCTTGGCGGTGAGGGGCGTCGCCAGCGGGGTGCTGGTTGGCGATGTTGTGCACTTGCTGCTGATTGCGACCGTCCCGACCGGAGTCTGGCTGTGAAGGCCTCGTCCACGTGTGGCTGGACTGTGGAGTGTCTTTGGGTTTCCTCTGAGACTCGACTTTGCGCTGGTGGAGCTCTTCGGATCTGGCATATTTTTCAAATAGTTGATACAACTCCTGGAGGTTCTTGGGCGGATCCCTGATGCAGTGGCTGTAAAGGACGCCGGCCCAAAGGCCACTGATGGCGTAGTGGATGGCGATTTGGTCATCGACCGAAGGCAGCTGTGAGTTGAGGGTCAGAAACTTGCGGTAGTACTCCCGCAGAGTCTCTTTTTCCAGCTGCTTGTAGAGTGAAAGTTCAGCCAAGGCGTCGGTGTCTTGGCGGTACCCTTGGAAGTTGAGCAGGAATTTGTCCCGGAGGCTTCTCCATGAGTCGATGGACAACAGGGGCAACCTGGTGTACCAGGTGAGAGCTGGGCCTTCGAGGGTGATGATGAAGGACTTGGCCATCGTGGCATCTTCCCCTTCGGAAGATGCAACGATGACCTGATAACTCATGATGTATTGTGCTGGGTCAGTGCTGCCATTGTACTAGGGATAGGTCCCTGCCCAGAAGTTGGCGGGCCAAGGTGTCACTTGCAGGTGTGGCGCCAGGGGACTTCGCTCATCAAGGTAGTTGACACCTTGGAAAGCCGCGGTGTGTGGGATGGCGTGTCCGCGCTGAGGGAAGTATATGTCTTCGACTTGTGCGCGCTGTTGCAGGGGTGGGCCGTGTTGCAGGCCGAGGTGGCCTTCGCGCTGCATTAGCGCGATCTCTTGTTCGAGCTCCTGGGCCTTCTGCTCTTCGTCGCGTATCATCTGCCGCACCTTGGCTTGTGCAGACACACGTTGGCGCTTGGCCTCAAGTATCTCTTTTTGCTTCTGGAGATTGCGGTTCTTGATGCGCAAGGCGCGCAGCTGTAGCTGTTCTTCCGCTGAGACACCGATGACTTCGCCGTCCTCGATGACGTCCGCGCCCTCCGGTGGAGCGAAGCCTGGGGGAGGTTGCGGCTGTTCTCCAGAGTCGCAGGTGTGGGGAGCGTCGTCTTCGGTGGCCTCTTGGTGGGTGGTGTGGGCGAGGGCGAGGGCCTTGCCCTTTTTCTCGGCCAGCAGTGCTGCCTTCGCAGCCTCGTCAGCCTTCGAGCTAGCTTTCTTGGGTGCCATCGCGGGTGGTTTTTTCGTAGCACGAACGGTGGGCACCAGATGTTGGAACTTGCTCTCCGGTGCAAGTTGATCCAACGGGGGAGTGTAGCAACGCAAACAGGTTTTTTTGCTCGAGATGGCAATAGCTCTGTTAATCTAGCCTCTCAGGGGCACTGTGCGGGGGTATTTATAGGTATCTGAGTGCCCAGCGTCTAGTGTTAAGGACGCATGTGCCCTCAGGCACCTAGGTTATCCCCGGAATATTCCCATAAAGCGGGGTTACAGACCATAATTACAGGGAGACCTTTACAAATTAGGCCCGTAATGCGTAGCGGCCACGCAGGGCCTGTTACAATGGGCCGGATTACACGTGGGCCTCCATGTTGGACGAGGTCGCAAGATGAGACGACCTCATCGCAGGTCTTCGTCCGGCAACGTGTGGGACAAAGGGTAAGTCTGCCCATCGTCTTGTCTCCGTTGGTGCAGCGAGGTCGGCGAAGGCATCGAGCGAAGGGTGGCGTCTTCGCCTTCACCCCAACACATCTGAAACTGGTGTTGGCTGAGTAGGAAGCCAAGAGGACCTAGCAGCTTAGCGTGCGCTGTAACTTAAGGGATTCAGTCCATAGGGCTTCAGAATTCAGATGGGGGTGAAGGCGAAGCAATGTGAATTGTTTGGGGCAAAAACCGAAGCAGCCCGATGCTCTCCTACCCTTCAGTTCTGTTGAGAAGGATAAGACAAGTTAACTTTAGTTGTCTAACTGCTTAAATACTTAAATTTTATCCTCGGTTACATGACCTTTATTCTGGTAGTGCATTGAAGTTCTTTTATGTTAGGATGCTTGAGGTCTGACATGCTACTAGTAGTGTATTGAAAATCTTTTATGTAACATTGGGCAACATTGACATGGGGTTCAGCATATTAGTTCTTGCGTTTCTCTTCTTTTGGGCATGATTGTCTCTGTTAGCTTCAATGCTTTTGGGAGTACTACCTGTTTAAGAAGGCTTTGCTTACATTTAACTAACTTGATGGTATTGCAACAAAGCCAACGCTAGGCTTCAGATATGAAAGCAGTTTTAGCAACTCGGTCTAGGTTGTTCTTCTCAATAAAAATGATAGAAAAAAATTCTGCTTTTCATATCATGCATAAATTGATTTGGGAATCCTTTTGTTATCCGAAGCATAAAGTTTTCTTTTGGATCTTGTCAAACCTAGACTTAGCACTAGAAACATTATGAGAGGAAGGCATATGAATTGGAATCATATGACTGTTTTGTGCCAGCAATTAGTAGAAGAAATTTTGGACCATATGTTCTTCCAGTGCCCCTTTGTTTCCTCATCTTTGGTAAGCAGCTAATTGTCCTATAATTGTTTCTCTACATTTTCCTCATCTTTGGTAAGCAGCTAATTGTCTATTCTCAGGTAAACAATCTGCTATGTTATATTTTTATTCAAGTTTCTAGCTCTGTTTCTTGTTGGATCTGTAATGGAGGGCCACTTTAGCTTCAGTTCAATACCGATCTACATAGCTGACATATTTTGCTGAAAAAACGTAGAAAGTTATTGTAGCCAAGTTTACTGCTGATTTTGTTTTTTACCCTTTTCACTGTAAATAAAGGTGATTTGCAGCCATCTCGTAGAAGGTGTCTGTATATGATGGCATCAGTGATGCTCATCTTTTCAGCAAAAGCTGCTGATATTCACTAGATAATCCCTCTTGTGAAAGCTGCAGGACCAGATAAAATGGTTTGTTGATTCCCATGTTTATTTGCTAGCTGCTGTAGCATTGATCCTCATCTTTGCTTGATGGATGACTGCCAACTTGTTAATACCTCTGTGGAGTCATCTAACAGTGAGATGGTTTATGGTTCTGAGGAAGATGAAAATGATACACTGGCCTTTCTTTCAGCCATAAGCGAGCACGACACGGAGCTAATAGAAACCGTGATGTGCCACTTTGTCACACCCGGCTTTAAGGAACAAAGCCAGGTGCATCTCATACATGCGCCAAGAAGACAACATATATAATAACATAGTGTATATAGATAAATGTTAGAAAACATCAGAGTATTTATTACATAGCGGAAGTCTTATTACAAAATAAAAGATAAATATAAAAAGAACTAAGGATCATCTTTGGCGCAGAAGTCAACTGGGGAAACGTCACCTAGATTAGATCAAACTCCTCACCTTGTGGCTCCCCCTGAACCACCTGTTCTTCTCCTGTGGGGGGTGTGAGACAGCAAGGGTGAGCTCACACATGATCATAGCTCAACAAGTTGTGGGGAACCAGTGGGCATGAACTCACAAAGGTGGGAGTTCATGTGATGTGTAAGGCTAATCAATGACAGGGGTTAAAGCTGAGCATTGCTTTTAATTAGTTGGTAAAAATTTTATTAGCATTTACTAAGTGTAAGTAGATACCAAACCTTAAATAAAGTAATAGAACAAAATTAATAATAATCCCATGCAATGCAAATGATAAATTGAATTTAAGTTTCATAATTTAATCATCAGAGAGTCCTGAGCTGCTCATGACCGTGAGCTCGGCTAGTATACCAGTTTTACACTCTACAGAGGTTGTACCCTTTACCCACAAGTCATGTTACCCATCTGCCAAGGGATCGCAACTCCCATACACCTCTACCTAGGAAGCGAGGCAGGGCAACACTACGAGGCCTTTACAAAGTTCCACTAGCTTCCGAAAACCCGCTACAGTTTATGGGAAGAGCACTTGCAAGAATCCCCCGTCTGACCGCCATCGCAGCTAAATCAACCCGAGAACCTCCTTGTGTGCAACTCCCCTACTGCCCTTGCCCCTTTCGGGTAAGGTAGTCTTCCACTAGCTTTCCTAATTAGTCAGCCAAGGGCGTCCCATTAAACCCTTGTATTGGCACGTGTTTCTCAAGTTAAGCTCTATGTTCCATTAACGTTAATGATCTTGACATGAACATAAATATAATAACAAAAGAATTGGAACATAGATATAATAAATGATTATCCCAAAACCATGTAAAGCAATAGCAAACTACCCAAGTGATTCAGGGGTAAACAAGGTAATGAGATAAACAATCTAGGGTGACCTATCGGGTCCCATCAAAATTAACCTATGCATGAATAAGTGACATTAAGAACATTATTGGGTAAAAAGTGGTCAAGGGCACAACTTGCCTTCAATAAGCTCCTGCTCAGCTACTTCTGTCTACTGGTCACCAGTATCCTCAGTCACAGGCTCTTCTACTCGCCACAATACAAACAAGCACAGTATATAGAGAAAATTAACATCACACCAAACACAAAAACAAAATACACAGTAATAATCTACACATTAAAATAAACTCCTAGGAATAGGAATCATAATTTTTGGAGTTATATATTTTAAGATATGAATTTCCAAAGGTTTTATGTGCTTAAAATAAGATTAAGTGGAAAATTAATTTTCTTACTGTTTTTATGACACAACAGAGACTCTAAGTGATATAGAATAATATTACAAAAATTTAAAAAGTGGAATGGATCAATTTGGAATTCATATGATTTTTTTATGGAATATACAAGTTTCTAGCAATTATTTATTCACTAAAAACCTATTTCTATTTTATTTTGTCTGATTTTCGAGTTGACTGGATTGGGCCTCAAATTCAGAGAAACCCAGGGGGCTCGGGGTAATAATTTTAAGACACAGCGCACAACACCAATGGATGGCGGGTTCTATTTTAAAGGAACCTAGGGTCTCTTATGCTAAAGTGCCCAACCGAAGGGGTATCGTGCACTGCGGGCCGCTGGATTAGACGCGGGCGAACCAGATTAACCCAGCGCTGCTGTGAATCGGTACGCATCCAGGATTGCAGGATCTGAGATCGACGGCTAGGGTTCTATGAGATCCAGATACATCGTTGGTCGTCGATCGACCGCTCGATCCAGATCAACGGACCAGAACGAATCGTGGCGAAAAGGTATGGCAAGATCTAATCCGAGCCGTTCACCCCGTGATCAACGGCCCACAGCCCTCGTCACCCACCCATGGCCTGAGACGGCGGCGTAACGCGCCCTACGCGGCGGCGCCATTGACGACGGGGTCTGGGCCAACGACGGGGCACTACTCCTAACCCAACCTGGCGCAAAACAGAGAGAAGAGTGTGGTGGGCAGAACGGTGGAGGTCATACCGAAATTTTAGGCAGCACCGGCCTCCGACCGCGGATGTGAGCGGCTTCACGACGAAGCGCGATCTCCGACGAAGAATTGCCCACTCCTCACTGCTTTCCACGCCCAATTGCCGGTAGGGAATTGATGCACGGTTTCCCCCACAAACGTCCCTGGCGCTAACTCGGTCTTCGCAGGCGGATTCGCCGAGATGCACATGCGACGGCGGTGAACCGAGGCGGCGCCCACAACCCGCATTCTCTCTCCCCGAGTATAGCTAGCGGTTATTCCCTAATCAAGTCCTATAGCGCACGCACTGGCCAGGGGATTCCCATACTTGTAGTCGGGGCATGGGTGAGCTCGAGCGGGAATCGCGCTACCGAACTCCACTTGCGGCGCCGCGACATTTGCGCCATCCGTTACGAGGGAGACGAACGCGCTGACGCGCGGGCCCGAGCTCCAGAGAGCTGAGCGATCGGCAGCCGAGTGGGGAGGAGCGCTGTCTAGTGGGGCCCTTCGGCCAGAGACCGCGCAAGAGGGATGGCGCGGATGCGGGGCAACACGGGCCGCGCGGTGTGGATTTTACGTGGGCCGAATTGGGTGCCACGAGCCCAACAGGTATTCCTTTCCTTTTTTCTTTTTCTTTTTTTTCTTTTCTCTAATCCCAAATCCAACTTGATTTCAAATTTACATTCAAATCTTATGCAAAATTTATCTTCAAGTTATATTGTGACTTTAAGGTACTAATTTTGGAAATATATATAAACTTTCTTTATATTTTATATATCTTCTTTTTTTCAAACTCTCAAATTAGGTATTAAATCCTTGCTTTTGGCACTAATTTATTTCTATTAGTGGTATTACTCTTTTCATTAAATGCACAAACAATATAAAGTATTAAATCCTTGCTTTTGACAACACACATATATACAAAGGAATATCATTTCTCTCTTTTTTTTGGTTATCCTCCACAAATTACAAGTTGGGTATTACAAATCCTACCCCCTTAAAAAGAATCTCGTCCTCGAGATTTAAGAAGGTCTAGGGAAAAGATGGGGAAAATATATGCGAAGCTCTTCTTCCCTTTCCCGTCTAGGGAAAAGATGGGGAAAATCTATGTGAAGCTCTTCTTCCCTTTCCCATGTTGCTTCATCTTCGCCATGGTGACTCCATTGCACTTTGCACATCTTTATCACCTTATTCCTTGTAACTCAAGTCAAAGTATCAAGAATCTTGACAGGATACTCCGTGTAAGTCAAATCACCCTAAACACTAAGCTCTTCCATTGGTAACTGTTCCTCAGGGACACGGAGACACTTCTTAAGTTGAGATACGTGGAACACATTGTGCACATCTGAAAGACTGGTAGGTAACTCGAGTTGGTATGCCATCTCCCCAACTCGCCTAAAGATCAAGAATGGTCCAATATAGCAAGGGGACAATTTGCCCCTAACTTTGAATCTCCTCATTTCACGAAGTGGTGACACCTTGAGGTAAACATAATCTCATTCCTCAAATTCCAGTTGTCTTCTTCTATTATCAACATAGCTCTTTTGCCTGGTTTGAGCTATCCTCAAATTCTCTCGAATTATACGGACTTGTTCTTCTGCCTCTTGAATCAGTTCAGGTCCAAAGAACTGTCTTTCTCCAGTCTGATCCCAATATAGAGGAGTCCTGCACTTTCTCCCATACAGAGCTTCAAAAGGTGACATCTTCAGACTGGCCTGATAGCTATTATTATATGAGAACTCAACATATGGTAGACTCTTATCCCAACTTCCTCCATGCTGAAGGGCACAAGCTCTCAACATATCTTCCAGTACTTGATTAGTCCTTTCAGTCTGTCCATCAGTCTGAGGATGATAAGCCGTACTAAAATTCAACTTCGTATTCATGTTCTCATGAAAGCTTCTCCAAAATCTTGAGGTAAACTGTGAACCTCGATCAGACACGATCTTTGGTACTCCATGTAAACACACAGTCCAAGCCATGTATAACTCTGCTAGCTGAGAACCTTTATAAGTATTCTTGACAGGAATAAAGTGAGCCACTTTAGTTAATCTATCCACAATCACCCATATAGCATCATATCCTTTTTGGGTGCGAGGCAATCCAGTAATAAAATCCATACCGATCTCTTCCCACTTCCACTCGGGTATCTTCAGTGGGTGCAGTAGTCCAGCTGGCCTTTGGTATTCAGCCTTAACTCTTTGACATACATCGCACATAGCCACATGTGCAGCCACATCTCTTTTCAATCCATACCACCAATACTTTTGCTTCAAATCCTGATACATCTTGGTATTACCAGGATGAATAGAATAATCCAAGTCATGGGCCTCCTTCAATATAGACTCACGAAGGCTTTCAATATTAGGAACACATATCCTGTCCTTGAACCATACGGTGCCTTGCTCATCTTCCGTGAATTCCGGACCTCGACCTTCAGTAATCAGATCCTTAATCTCTTGTATCTTAGCATCACCAATTTGTCCTTTGCGGATTTCTTGCTCCAAAGTAGGTTCCACATCAATAGTAACTCCTTCCGTGTGAGAAACTATCCCCAGGTTAAGTCTCCTGAAATCCTCAAAAATCTCATCGGGTAGTTGGGCAACAATAGCTGAATGAACATGCTCCTTTCGACTCAAGGCATCTGCAACCAAATTTGCCTTGCCTGGGTGATAGTGAATCTCCAGATCATAATCCTTAATAAGCTCCAACCAACGGCGTTGCCTAAGGTTGAGATCCTTCTGAGTGAATATATACTTCAAACTCTTATGATCCGTGTATACTTGACACTTGGTCCGCATGATACAATGTCTCCAAATCTTAAGCGCATGCACAACGGCTGCCAACTCTAAGTCATGGGTGGGGTAGTTCAATTCATGTTTCCGCAACTGACGAGATGCACAGGCAATCACATGTCCCTCTTGCATGAGCACACATCCTAAGCCTTGGCCACATGCATCACAATAGATATCAAATCCTTTCTGTAGGTCTGGCATAACCAACACTGGTGGCGACATCAATCTCTTCTTCAATTGATCAAAGCTATCTTGGCACTTCTCGTCCCACTTGAACTCTCTTCCCTTCTCCAGAAGCGAGGGCATGGGCTTAGCAATCTTAGAGAATCCTTCAATAAATATCTAATAATATCCTACAAGTCCCAAGAGACTCCGAACCTCCGTAATTGTAGTGGGTATGCTCCACGCCACTATCTCCTTGACTTTAGCAGGATCCACTGATATTCCGCCATTAGAAATGATATGGCCAAGGAATGGCACTTCACCAATCCAGATCTCGCACTTACCATACTTGGCGTAGAGTTGATTATCTCGTAGCTTCTATAGCACCAATCTCAGATGTTTCTCATGATCACTATCACTCTTGGATTAAATAAAAATATCGTCGATGAAAACCACGACGAATCTGTCCAGATCATGAACACCTTATCCTTCAGATCCATAAAACGGGCTGGTGCATTAGTTAGTCCAAATGACATAACGATGAACTCATATAAACCATATCAGGTCGAAAAATCCGTCTTGGGAATATCCGATGGCCTAATCCTCATCTGATGGTATCCCGATTGGAGATCAATCTTCGAGAATACCCTAGCACCTCTCATATGATCAAATAAATCCTCAATGCGGGGTAATGGACACTTGTTCTTCACAGTGACATCGTTAAGGGACCTATAATCCACACACATCTCTTGTGATCCTTCCTTCTTCTGTACAAATAGAACCGACGCTCCACAAGGTGAATAATCCGAATGAATGTACCCAACCTCTTATAACTCTGTTAACTGCTTCTTAAGTTCTTTTAACTCTTCTACAGATATCCTGTATGACCGTTTGGGAGTAGGAGTAGTCCCAGGTAAGAGATCAAATGACAAAACTCAACTTCCTTATCTGGTGGCATCCCTGGTAACTCCTCTGGAAGGACATTCGGAAAATCCCTAACTGCACGGATGTTGTCACCCACAAACTTCTCATCTACTAAGAATGCCACATGTCTGATGGTGGTAGTTACTGCAACTTCAACTTCAAATCTTTGTCCTTTGGAACTGGTGAGTTCTACGGTTCCCTTAGCACCGTGTATATACTGCCTTTGTCTTTCTTAACCATGACATACCAAGGATCACGTCTATAGTGCTCTCTTCTAACACTATAGGGGTCGCCCATCTAGATTAGAAATACAGGGTAAGAAAGAAAGGATTGTAGACAAGACAGGTGATTACGAATTATGTTACTTTGGGGGATTCATTAGCTAAGTGTGTTGCCTACTAAAGCTATTTCATTACCTTATGGTGGTACATGCTAAGATACCCAACTATAATGTTTCAATCAATCAAAGAAGCAAATCAAGCATTTATCATCAGAACAATCAACCAACATTTTTTTAATAGAGAAAATAGTTTTAACTTTTGTCTTAGGTCTCCTATCTCTTTAAAAGTTCATGAATGTAGGATTCCAAGGTGTGAAATCCATCTTTGTAATACTCAACTTTAGAGGTTAATTCAAACAATTGATAAAAAAATGCATCATGTTGGAGTTCTATATGTTTGTGCATTAAATAAAATAGTAAGGATAAAAATAATGGGATAATAATTACTAGAATTTGAATTAAACCCTAAATTTGAAAATAGGGTTTTGAAAATAAGAAGAAGAGGAATGATATAAAAATGTAAATAATATGAATATGCTTAAACTTACTACTTTTAACCGCACAAATATAGTGTAAATGATGAGCCATAAAGTCTGAATTTAAACTTGAATTCAAATTTGGATTTGAAAAAAGATAAAAATGAAAAGGAATAGAAAATAAAAGAATAAAAACAAACCCAACTAAATGGGCCTCGGTACCCCAATTTGGCCCACTGGAAGAAACCCACTGCGCAGCCCAGTTTGCATTCCGCTCCGACACTGGGGCCCCACTGGCCAGACACCCACCCACGCTCGCGTTTGCTGGCTCGCTGCGTGTCGGGCCCGCGTGTCAGCCGTCTCCCACCTCCCTCAACCGACTGCTCCGAGCATCTCACGCGCGCGGATTCCACGAAGCTCGTTGGAGCATTCCGGCCGCGGCCACATTCTTATAGGAGCGGGACCCGGTCCGTCTCCCTCCCCTCTTCATTCCACCCTCGCGACCCTCGACCCACACCGCCAGCGCCCTCTGAAACCCTCCCCGACATGCGTTGTTTCGTGGTGAGGAGTGCCGCCGCCGGCTAAAATCGCACCGCGAGGGTGACCGACCGTAGCAAGGTGTCAGGAGTGTTCGTGGGAGACCACTGAGGCGTTCTGTGACACATTCTGGCGGAAGAGCCCAACGGACCGCCACTAATTTCTCGACGACGTTCAACCTCCGCCGCGGTTCCACACTGTCGCGTGGGCAGGACAGTCGCCGTCTCGATTTGAGGTAAATCTACTCCCATCTTC
Source organism: Zea luxurians (assembly GCA_029449295.1). Classification (NCBI taxonomy): domain Eukaryota; kingdom Viridiplantae; phylum Streptophyta; class Magnoliopsida; order Poales; family Poaceae; genus Zea; species Zea luxurians. Next base: position 40,955,416 of record JAOPSE010000024.1, read on the forward strand.
ATCGATTCACTCTCCGCTTTGTGTAGAACCATAGGAATCGGTGTTTAACGCCTTAGCGGCGTGGCCGGAGATCTCCGGTGATGGCGCCATCGTGGAAGGATAGCGCCGCCGCGCTCACTCGTCGGGATTGGGGGAAGTATCATGTGCCGTCGGATTCCTAAGGAACGGCTGTGATCAGTCGGGCGCATACCGATTCGCGATAGGGTTCTGTGTCCACTGGATGTCAATCGGACAGTCTAGGATGAATCTAGAGCATTTTAAATCAGCGCCGCAGACCGCGAATCCAAGGGGCCTCGTGTGCGTACCGGTTCGGGATAAAATCAATCTAATCCACACCGTTCGCGTCTGATCCAATGGTCGAGATCTGACTGTACCCCTTCGCGGGTACACTTTACAAAAGAAACCTTATATTTTTAGGATTTAGAACCCGCAGTTCATGGACCCTATTCTCTGAGTCTCGGTAAACTTACGCCAGAACCCCTAACCTTTCTGAAAATTGATGCCCAGTCCAGAGATGTTTAAAAACAGAGGAATGATTATAGAAATTCGTTTTTAATACAAAAACAAATCTAGAAACTTGTAAAATGCATAGTAAATTCATTTTTTATCCAAATTGGTCCATTCTAGTTCCTAATTTTTTGTAATATTATTGTCTATCATCTTGTATCTCTGTTTTGACATGAAAATAGTAAGAAAATTAATTTATCATTTAATCCTATTTCAAGCACATTAAATCTTAGGAAATTCATAACTTGGAATCTATAACTCCAAATTTAATGATTCCAGTTCCTATGATCTCATTTTAATGTGTAGATTTTTATTGTATATTTTATTTATCTGTTTTGATGTGATGTTAATTTATGCTATACTATGTATGTATTGTGTGATGCGAGTAGACGAGCAAGCCACTATGGATTCTGAAGCACAGCAAGTTGAAGTAGCTGAGCAGGAGCTCATTGAAGGCAAGTTGTGCCCTTGATCACTTACTTTTTCCCAGCCATGTTATTATTAATTATAATGATCTGCATAGGTTAATTTTGATGGGATCCAATAGGTTACCCTAGTTTTGGTTATCTTTATACCTTGTTTACCACCGAAATATTTTTGGGTAGTACCTGCTATTGCTTTATGTGGATTTGGGTATGGAGATACACTATTCATGATTACATTGTTATTGTCTTTGTATTATTACTGTTCATGTTAAGATCATTATGTTAATGGGAACATGGAGCGACCACCCGGGAAAACAGTGCTACCATAAGGGTTTAATGGGACACCCTTGGCTAATTAACTAGTAAAGCTAGTGGATGTCTTCCTTACCCGAAAGGGGCAAGGGCAGTAGGGGAGTGGTCAGTGTAGGGAGGTCCTTGGGTTTATTTTTGCTGTGATGGCGGTCAGGCGAGGGATTCCTGCACTGGAGCTTCCTATAAACTGTAGCGGGATTTCTGAAGCTAGTGGAACTTTGTAAAGGCCTCGTAGTGTTACCCTGCCTCGCCTCCTCGGTAGAGGTGTATGGGATTGGCCATCTCTTGGAAGATGGGTAACATGACTTGTGGGTAAAGATGCGCAACCTCTGTAGAGTGTAAAACTGGTATACTAGTCGTGCTCACGGTCATAAGCAGCTCGGACCCTCACATGACTAATCTATGGAATACAAACTTAATTTGTCATTTGCATTGCATTGGGATTATTTTATTACTTTTCTTTATTTATTACTAAGGTTTGGTGTTTACTTACACTTAGTAATTGCTAATAAAATTTTGACCAACTTATAAAAGCAATTGTCAGCTTCAGCCTTTACTTTGTTGATCAGCCTTACACTTCACATGAACTCCCACCTTTGGTGAGTTCATGCACATTATTCCCCACGACTTGTTGAGCTATGAACGTATGTGAGCTCACTCTTGCTGTCTCACACCCCCACAGGAGAAGAGCAGGTGGTTCAGGAGGAGCCACAAGGCGAGGAGTTTGATCTGATCTAGGTGGCGTTTCCCAATCAGCTTTCTGGCGCCAAGGACAGATTTTAGTTCCTCCTTTATTCATTTTTTATTTTGTAAGACTTTCGCTATGTAATAAATACTCTGATTATTATGACATTTATCTCTATACACTCTGTGATTATATATGTTGTCTTCTTTGGCGCATGTATGAGATGCATCCGGCTTTGCTCCTTAAAATTGGGTGTGACAGAAGTGGTATCAGAGGAAATGTTGACTGTAGGATGAAACCTAGATAGAAATGGACAAAACCCTTACCTACTTATCCATTTCTGATTCATTCTATACTTACCTCACTCTGATTCTTTCTATACTTATCTTGATCCTGTCTCACCTTCTACTGTTCTACTCTGATCATTCTTACCTTCTCTATTCTAAGACCAGACGGATTTCACACCTTGGAATCCCTACCCCTATGACATTTTTAAGAGATAGGAGGCCTAAGACCAAACCAAAACTATTTTCTATATTTAAAAATGTTGTTTGATTGTTCTGATGTTAAATGTATGATTTGCTTCTTTGATTGATTGAGATATTATATATGGACATCTTAGCATGTGCCACCATAAGGTAATGAATTAGCTATGGTAGGTAAAACATTAATCTGCTTAGCTAATAAATCCCCCAAAGTAACATGATTCGTAATTACTGCCTTGTCTACTACTCTCTCTTACCATATGTATCTAACTTAGATGGTCCATACCAGGAGGGGTGGTGGAATTTATTTGCCTCCTAATCGGCACACTCGGTGGATATATAGACAACCCCAGCCACAACCAGCAGAGATGAATCCTCCTAATCCTCCACCAGGTAGAGTTGACCGACTGATTGCAGCTCAGATGAGGATGATGCAGCAAATGGCGGACACTATGGCAGATATGCGGGCTCAGATGCAGTAGGAACGCCCAGAGATGCGCCAGGAAAGAGAAGAGATACGCCAGGAGTTGCGCCAGGAGCGAGAAGAGATACACCAGGAGAGAAGGGCGCAACAGCAGCTACAACAACAATTTCAACAGTAGCAGCAGCAACAAGTACCACTGCCTCCACCACCACCACCAGTTCCACCTCGTGATAAGCACCGGGAATTTATGAGTCACAAGCTGCCGACCTTCGCCAGTTTGCCATACCCACTTGATGCAGATGACTGGTTGAAGTCAATTGAGAAGATGCTCAACATCGCCCAATGCTCAGACCGGGAGAAAGTTCTTTATGCCTCAGGTCGTCTGACAGGTCCTGCTGCTGACTGGTGGGATTCTTATACTGCTACCCATGATGCTGCTGATACTATTACTTGGGCAGAGTTCAGTACACAGTTCAGAAACTACCACATTCCAGCTGGATTGATGAAGGTCAAGAAGAAGGAGTTTCTGTCATTGAAGCAAGGCAACTTGTCTGTCAGCGAGTACAGAGATAAATTCATTCAGCTGTCAAGATATGCTCCCGATGAGGTTGCTGAGGATGAGAGAAAGCAGGAGCATTTTATTGAAGGACTTAATGGACCCCTACAGTATGCACTGGTTGCACACACATTTCCATCATTTCAGAGGCTGCTGGATAAGGCTCTTGCTATTGAACACAAGCGTGTTCAACTGGGTGATTTGAAGAGGAAGGCTATCTCACAGGGACAGGGAAGCAGCAGTGTTCGTCCCCACTAAATTTCGCCGCTGGGTACACTGACTCGACCAGGAGGACCACGCCTAGCTCAGTATGCTCCACAGGGGTCTCCACGGACACCTCCTACTTGTCAGGCTACTCCCACTGGCACCCCGACCAGGTCTGCAGGACAGAAGACCGGCCCTACATGCTTCAAGTGTAGTCAGATTGGGCACTATGCTAATGCTTGTCCGATGGGAAATTCTGGTACACTAGCTAAGAACAAGCAACAAACTCCTGGCAAGGGATATTCTATAGCCAGGGTTAATCAAGTCAGCGTCGATGATACTCCCGATGGTGCCGACATCGTACTCGGTATGTTTTACATTAATGCAATTCCTGCAACAATACTATTTGATTCTGGTGCTACACATTCATTCATGTCTGCTCGATATGCCAACACAAATGAGATACCACTGCTAAATATGAGCAAACCAATGATAGTAATCACACCTAAAGGGCCTATTGAGGCAAATCAAATGACATGTAGATTGACATTATCAATTATGGGAAGAGAATTTGGAGCTACTGCTATAATATTAGAGGCTAGTAGTATAGATCTGATCCTTGGTATGTCATGGTTAAGAAAGGCAAAGGCCATTATAGCATGTGGTAGAGGTACTATAGAGCTCACTAGCCCTAAAGGAGAAACATTTCAAGTTCAAATTGCAGTAACCACCGCTTCCAAACGGGCGATATACTTTATAGCAGAGGAGTTTGTTGGTGACAACATCCGGGTGGTTAGAGATTTTCCGGATGTCTTTCCAGAGGAGTTACCAGGGATGCCACCAGATAGGGAAGTTGAGTTTGTCATTGATCTTTTACCTGGAACTGCCCCTTTTTCTAAACGACCATACAGGATGGCTGTAGAAGAACTGAAGGAGCTTAAGAAGCAGTTAACAGAGTTGCAAGAGGCTGGGTACATTCGTCCCAGTTCCTCACCTTGGGGAGCACCGGTACTGTTTGTACAGAAGAAGGATGGATCACAGCGGATTTCTGTGGATTATAGATCACTTAATGATGTTACTGTGAAGAACAAGTATCCGTTACCCCGTATTGAGGATTTATTTGATCAGATGAGAGGTGCTAGAGTATTCTCGAAGATTGATCTCCGATCGGGATACCATCAGATGAAGATTAGACCATCAGATATTCCTAAGACGGCTTTCTCAACCCGATATGGATTATATGAGTTCACTGTTATGTCATTTGGATTAACCAATGCACCAGCTTATTTTATGAATTTGATGAATAAGGTGTTTATGGAGTATTTGGACAGATTCGTCGTGGTGTTCATCGACAATATTCTTATCTATTCTAAGAGTGAATGTGATCATGAAGAACATCTAAGGTTGGTGCTACAGAAGCTACGAGATAATCAACTCTATGCCAAGTTTAGCAAGTGCGAGTTTTGGATTGACAAGGTGCCATTCCTTGGACATATTATTTCTAATGGAGGAATAGCAGTGGATCCTGCTAAAGTGAAGGAGATAATGGAATGGAGCGTTCCCACTACCGTCACCGAGATTTGGAGTTTCTTGGGGCTTGCAGGATATTATCGGAGATTTATTGAAGGGTTTTCTAAGATTGCCAAGCCTATGACCTCGCTTTTGGAGAAAGGGAGAGAATTCAAGTGGGATGAGAAATGCCAAGACAACTTTGATCAATTGAAGAAGAGATTGATGTCACCACCAGTGTTGATTATGCCAGATCTACAGAAGGGATTTGACATTTATTGTGATGCATGTGGCCAAGGATTAGGATGTGTGCTCATGCAAGAAGGACATGTGATCGCCTATGCATCTCGTCAGTTGCGGAAACATGAATTGAATTACCCCACTCATGACTTAGAACTGGCAGCCGTTGTGCATGCACTTAAGATTTGGAGACACTACATTATGGGAACTAAGTGCCAAGTATACACGGATCATAAGAGTTTGAAGTACATATTCACTCAGAAGGATCTCAACCTTAGGCAACGCTGTTGGTTGGAGCTTATTAATGATTATGATTTGGAGATTCACTACCACCCAGGCAAGGCAAATTTGGTTGCAGATGCCTTGAGTCGGAAGGAGCATGTTCACTCTGCTTTTGTTGTCTAGCTACCCGATGAATTAGCAAAAGATTTTGAGAGGCTCAACCTGGGAATTGTTACGCATACGGAAGGAGTTACCATTGAATTAGAACCTACCTTGGAGCAAGAAATTCGTAAAGGTCAGGTTGGTGATGCTAAGATTCAGGAGATCAATGATCTGATAACAGAGGGTAGAGGCCCGGATTTCACAGAGGATGAGCAAGGCACGGTATGGTTCAAGAATCGGATCTGTGTTCCTGATATCGATAGTCTTCGGGAAACCATATTGAAGGAGGCACATGACTCAGTTTATTCTATTCATCCTGGGAGTACTAAGATGTATCAGGATTTGAAACAAAAATATTGGTGGTATGGATTGAAGAGAGATGTGGCTGCACATGTGGCTATGTGCGATGTGTGTCAAAGAGTTAAGGCTGAACACCAGAGGCCAGCCGGACTAATGCATCCACTGAAGATACCTGAGTGGAAATGGGAAGAGATTGGCATGGACTTCATTGTTGGTTTGCCCCGCACGTCTGCTAGGTATGATTCTATATGGGTTATTGTGGACAGGCTAACTAAAGTAGCCCACTTTATTCCAGTGAAGACCACGTATTCAGGAGCCAAGTTGGCAGAGTTGTACATGGCACGAATTGTCTGCTTACATGGTGTGCCAAAGAAGATTGTGTCAGACCGGGGATCACAGTTTACCTCTCGGTATTGGAAGAAGTTGCACGAGTCCTTGGATACAAGATTGAATTTTAGTTCGGCTTACCACCCCCAGACTGATGGGCAGACTGAGAGGACCAACCAAGTACTAGAGGATATGTTAAGAGCTTGTGCTCTTAAACATGGTGGAAGTTGGGATAAGAGTTTGCCTTATGCGGAGTTCTCTTATAATAATAGCTACCAGGCCAGTTTGAAGATGTCACCGTTTGAGGCTTTGTATGGCAGAAAGTGTAGGACTCCATTGTATTGGGATCAAACTGGTGAAAGGCAGTTGTTTGGGCCTGAGATTATACAAGAAGCAGAAGAGCAAGTCCAGCAAATAAGGGAGAATTTTAGAACTGCACAGTCAAGGCAAAAAAGCTATGCTGATACCCGGAGAAGACTGCTCGAGTTTAAGGAGGGAGATTATGTCTATTTGAAGGTGTCACCACTCCGGGGTATGAGAAGATTTAAAGTCAAAGGAAAGTTGTCCCCTCGCTTTATTGGACCCTTCTTAATCTTAAAGCGAGTGGGAGAGGTGGCATATCAATTGGAGTTACCGGATCATCTTGCGGATGTTCATGATGTTTTTCATGTATCTCAGCTGAAAAAATGTCTCAGGGTACCTGAAGAGCAGTTACCAATGGAGGACCTTAGTGTTCAAGATGATCTGACATATGCTGAGTACCCCATCAAGATTCTTGATACACTGACTCGAGTTACAAGAAATAAGGTGATAAAGATGTGTAAAGTGCAATGGAGTCACCATGGCGAAGATGAAGCAACATGGGAAAGGGAAGAAGAGCTTCGCATAGATTTTCCCCATCTTTTTCCTAGATCTTCTTAAATCTCGAGGACGAGATTATTTTTAAGGGGGGTAGGATTTTTAATACTCAAAGTTGTATACAAAGAATAATAGAGAGATCTCCTCAACTTTATGTGCCTCAATTGCATCATAAAAAGAGCATACACAAAATTTAGAGGTTAATTCAAACAATTGATAAAAAAATGCATCATGTTGGAGTTCTATATGTTTGTGCATTAAATAAAATAATAATGGGATAATAATTACTAGAATTTGAATTAAACCCTAAATTTGAAAATAGGGTTTTGAAAATAAGAAGAAGAGGAATGATATAAAAATATAAATAATATGAATATCCTTAAACTTACTACTTTTAACCGCACAAATATAGTGTAAATGATGAGCCATAAAGTCTGAATTTAAACTTGAATTCAAATTTGGATTTGAAAATAGAGAAAAATGAAAAGGAATAGAAAATAAAAGAATAAAAACAAACCCAACTAAATGGGCCTCAGTAGCCCAATTTGGCCCACTTGAAGAAACCCACTGCGCAGCCCAGTTTGCATTCCGCGCCGACACTAGGGCCCCACTGGCCAGACACCCACCCGCACTCACGTTTGCTGGCTCGCTGCATGTCGAGCCCGCGTGTCAGCCGTCTCCCACCTCCCTCAACCGACTGCTCCGAGCATCTCGCGCGCGCGGATTCCGCGAAGCTCGTTGGAGCATTCCAGCCGCGACCACGTTCTTATAGGAGCGAGACCCGGTCCGTCTCCCTCCCCTCTTCATTCCACCCTCGCGACCCTCGACCCACACCGTCAGCGCCCTCTGAAACCCTCCCCGACGTGCGCTGTTTCGTGGTGAGGAGTGTCGCCGCCGGCTAAAATCGCACCGCGAGGGTGACCGACCGTAGCAAGGTGTCACGAGTGTTCGCAGGAGACCATTGAGGCGTTCTGTGACACATTCTGGCGGAAGAGCCCAATGGGCCACCACTAATTTCTCGACGACGTTCAACCTCCGCCGCAGTTCCGCACTGTCGCGTGGGCAGGACAGTCGCCGTCTCGATTTGAGGTAAATCTACTCCCATCTTCATCGATTCACTCTCCGCTTCGTGTAGAACCATAGGAATCGGTGTTTAACGCCTTAGCGGCGTGGCCAGAGATCTCCGGTGATGGCGCCACCGCGGAATGATAGCGCCGCCGCGCTCACCTGTCGGGATTGGGGGAAGTATCCTGTGCCGTCGGATTCCTAAGGAACGACTGTGATCAGTCGAGCGCATACCGATTCGCGATAGGGTTCTGTGTCCACTAGATGTCAATCGAACGGTCCAGGATGAATCTAGAGCATTTTAAATCAGCGCCGCAGACCGCGAATCCAAGGGGCCTCGTGTGCGTACCGATTCGGGATAAATCAATCTAATCCACACCGTTCGCGTCTGATCCAATGGCCGAGATCTGACTGTACCCCTTCGCGGGTACACTTTACAAAAGAAACCTTATGTTTTTAGGATTTAGAACCCGCAGTCCATGGACCCTATTCTCTGAGTCTCGGTAAACTTACGCCAGAACCCCTGACCTTTCTGAAAATTGATGCCCAGTCCAGAGATGTTTAAAAACAGAGGAATGATTATAGAAATTCGTTTTTAATACAAAAACAAATCTAGAAACTTGTAAAATGCATAGTAAATTCATTTTTTATCCAAATTGGTCCATTCCAGTTCCTAATTTTTTGTAATATTATTGTCTATCATCTTGTATCTCTGTTTTGACATGAAAATAGTAAGAAAATTAATTTATCATTTAATCCTATTTCAAGCACATTAAATCTTAGGAAATTCATAACTTGGAATCTATAACTCCAAATTTAATGATTCCAGTTCGTATGATCTCATTTTAATGTGTAGATTTTTATTGTATATTTTATTTATCTGTTTTGATGTGATGTTAATTTATGCTATACTATGTATGTATTGTGTGATGCGAGTAGACGAGCAAGCCACTGTGGATTCTGAAGCACAGCAAGTAGAAGTAGCTGAGCAGGAGCTCATTGAAGGCAAGTTGTACCCTTGATCACTTACTTTTTCCCAGCCATGTTCTTATTAATTATAATGATCTGCATAGGTTAATTTTGATGGGATCCAATAGGTTACCCCAGTTTTGGTTATCTTTATACCTTGTTTACCACCGAAATATTTTTGGGTAGTACCTGTTATTGCTTTATGTGGATTTGGTAATGGAGATACACTATTCATGATTACATTGTTATTGTCTTTGTATTATTACTGTTCATGTTAAGATCATTATGTTAATGGGAACATGGAGCGACCACCCGGGAAAACAGTCCTACCACAAGGGTTTAATGGGACGCCCTTGGCTGATTAACTAGGAAAGCTAGTGGATATCTTCCTTACCCGAAAGAGGTAAGGGCAGTAGGAGAGTGGTCAGTGTAGGGAGGTCCTTGGGTTGATTTTGCTGCGATGGCGGTCAGGCGAGGGATTCCTGCACTGGAGCTTCCTATAAACTGTAGCGGGATTTCTGAAGCTAGTGGAACTTTGTAAAGGCCTCGTAGTGTTACCCTGCCTCGCCTCCTCGGTAGAGGTGTATGGGATTGGCCATCTCTTGGCAGATGGGTAACATGACTTGTGGGTAAAGATGCGCAACCTCTGCAGAGTGTAAAACTGGTATACTAGCCGTGCTCACGGTCATGAGCAGCTCGGACCCTCACATGATTAATCTATGGAATTAAAACTTAATTTGTCATTTGCATTGCATTAGGATTATTTTATTACTTTTCTTTATTTATTACTAAGGTTTGATATTTACTTACACTTAGTAATTGCTAATAAAATTTTGACCAACTTATAAAAGCAATGCTCAGCTTCAGCCTTTACTTTGTTGATCAGCCTTACACTTCACATGAACTCCCACCTTTGGTGAGTTCATGCACATTATTCCCCACGACTTGTTGAGCTATAAACGTATGTGAGCTCAATCTTGCTGTCTCACACCCCCCACAGGAGAAGAGCAGGTGGTTCAGGAGGAGCCACAAGGCGAGGAGTTTGATCTGATCTAGGTGGCGTTTCCCAATCAGCTTTCTGGCGCCAAGGACAGATTTTAGTTCCTCCTTTATTCATTTTTTATTTTGTAAGACTTTCGCTATGTAATAAATACTCTGATTATTATTACATTTATCTCTATACACTCTGTGATTATATATGTTGTCTTCTTTGGCGCATGTATGAGATGCACCCGGCTTTGCTCCTTAAAACCGGGTGTGACAATCTTGTCTCAGAGTATAAAAGGTAAGAATGATCAGAGTAGAACAGTAGAAGGTGAGACAGGATCAAGATAAGTATAGAGAGAATCAGAGTAAGGTAAGTATAAAATGAATCAGAGTAAGATAAGTAGGTAAGGTTTTGTCCATTTCTATCTAGGTTTCGTCCTACAGTCAACATTCCTCTGATACCACTTCTGTCACACCCGGCTTTAAGGAACAAAGCTAGGTGCATCTCATACATGCGCCAAGAAGACAACATATATAATAACAGAGTGTATAGAGATAAATGTCAGAAAACATCAGAGTATTTATTACATAGCGGAAGTCTTATTACAAAATAAAAGATAAATTTAAAACGAACTAAGGATCATCCTTGGCGCAAAAGTCAACTGGGGAAACGTCACCTAGATTAGATCAAACTCCTCGCCTTGTGGCTCCCCCTGAACCAACTATTCTTCTCCTGTGGGGGGGGTGTGAGACAGCAAGGGTGAGCTCACACATGATCATAGCTCAACAAGTTGTGGGGAACCAGTGGGCATGAACTCACAAAGGTGGGAGTTCATGTGATGTGTAAGGCTAATCAATGACAGGGGTTAAAGCTGAGCATTGCTTTTAATTAGTTGGTAAAAATTTTATTAGCAGTTACTAAGTGTAAGTAGATATCAAACCTTAAATAAAGTAATAGAACAAAATTAATATTAATCCCATGCAATGCAAATGATAAATTGAATTTAAGTTCCATAATTTAATCATCAAAGAGTCCTGAGCTGCTCATGACCGTGAGCTCAGCTAATATACCAGTTTTACACTCTACAGAGGTTGTACCCTTTACCCACAAGTCATGTTACCCATCTGCCAAGGGATCGTGACTCCCATACACCTCTACCTAGGAAGCGAGGCAGGGCAACACTACGAGGCCTTTACAAAGTTCCACTAGCTTCCGAAAACCCGCTATCTGTTACGAGGGAGATGAACGCGCTGACGCGCGGGCCCGAGCTCCAGAGAGCTGAGCGATCGGCAGCTGAGAGGGGAAGAGCGCTGTCCAGTGGGGCCCTTCGGCCAGAGACTGCGCAAGAGGGATGGCGTGGATGCGGGGCAACACGGGCCACACGGTGTGGATTTTACGTGGGCCGAATTGGGTGCCACGAGCCCAACAGGTATTCCTTTCCTTTTTCTTTTTCTTTTTTTTTCTTTTCTCTAATCCGAAATCCAACTTGATTTCAAATTTACATTCAAATCTTGTGCAAAATTTATCTTCAAGTTATATTGTGACCTTAAGGTACTAATTTTGGAAATATATATAAACTTTCTTTATATTTTATATATCTTCTCTTTTTCAAACTCTCAAATTAGGTATTAAATCCTTGCTTTTGCCACTAATTTATTTCTATTAGTGGTATTACTCTTTTCATTAAATGCGCAAACAATAAACTCCAGCATGTCGCATGATTTAATGGTATATCTTTTTATTATTTATTTATTTGTTTTCATGTGATGTTCTCATGAAATGATAAATATGGACAACACACATATATACAAAGGAATATCATTTCTCTCTTTTTTTGGTTATCCTCCACAAATTACAAGTTGGGTATTACACACTTCAGGGAGAAGTTTGAAAATTTACCAGAGGTGTGGATCTAGTTTTCCTTAGTATTTTTGTTTACTTGTATAGAACGAATAACATAATAGATAACTGATTGTCTTTACCTGTTATCTCCAGAAGTTTAATGGGGTAGAAGAACAACTTCTTCAAGAGTTTTCCCTGGATGATTTGTTTCCTCTTGTTGCTCCACTGTTCATGGAGACGCCACACTCTTGTTCGATGTATTCAGAAAAGGCCGAACAATGTTTTGATGAGGTAGCAACTGATCCTTCACAAATAGTTGATCTGTGTTACAATGTTAATATTGGACAAAGTATTGCCGTTGTAACCCGTTGTTTTTGTCTGCTCATCTCCTGTCCACAGGATACTACAAGTTTCCTTTGCAGCGCTACATGGCCCTCGTGGATCTCCAGGTAACTGATCATTAAGTTTCATTGTTATGCATAGTATATTAGTATAGCTGATATAAGGAGTTCATTTGGGCTATACTTTTCTCTGGTACCATCTTATCACAGGAAGGGAATGAGAGGCTTTTCTACAAGCTGCTCATTGACAACATTGAGGAGCCGTTGGTGAGGCCTGCCAAAAGTATGGATCCATATTGAGTCGCCCTCAGTGTCTTTATATTAGTTTGAAGGAAAAGTAAGTTCTGTTTTTTTTGCCATTGCCTGTTCAGGTTCATATGGTGTTTTTATTTGGTTGTGCAGGGGAAAGATCCTTGAGGTGCTAAAAACTGCCTAGAGAGGAGCATTCAAGTTACAGTGTTTACCGATGGTGAACATATTTTGGGCTTGGAGATATTGGATGCCAGGTATGGTAGCATCTTGTTCTAGGTGTATTGAGCATTGATGACAAGCAATCTCCCAGGCTTTCTATTGATTAAGATAACATCTATTTAAGGAGTGGGGATTCCTATCAACAAACATTCTGTAGTTTGTCGTGCACTGTCAAGGCATGCATATATCTAGGTTAGGACTTCGTTGTCAAAGATAACAACAAGTAATTTCTATTGGGTTCAAATTTTGAGTATCTGACATATAAATGACAAGTACATAATGGATTCAACAGTGTGTGTGATGTCGTGGTATGTTTATCACCACCACAATAAATACAATGACAAAATGCTACTCTGATTGTATCTACCTGCCCACCTGTTGGAACTTGCTCTCCCGAGCAAGATGATCCAACGGGGGAGTAAAAGTAATGCAAACAAGGTTTTAGCTCAAGAAGGCAATTGCTCTGTTGATCTAGCCTCTCAAGGGCACTGTGCGGGGGTATTTATAGGTGCCTGAGTACCCTGCGTCATGGATTAAGGACACATGTGCCCTCAGACGCCTAGGTCATCCCTGGAATATTCCCATAAAGCAGGGTTACAGACTGTCATTACAGAAAAGCCTTCACAAATCGGGCCCGTAATGCGCTCAGCCGCGCGGGGCCTGTTACAATGGGACGAATTCTACGTGGGCCTTCGTGTTGGACGAGGCTGCGAGACGAAGCGACCTCGTCGTAGGCCTTCGTCTTGCAGCGTGTTGGACGAAGGGTGGAAACTGTCGGCCGCTTAGCCTTCGTTGGTTCGGTGAAATCGACGAAGGCATCGAGCGAAGGGTGGCGTCTTTGCCTTCGCCCCAACATTTGCCCTCCGAGGGACCAGTTCGACTGAGTCATCTGGTGCTGAAGGCGTCGCTAGATGGTGGAGACGCTGCCTTCGCTCGATGTGGTTCCGCGGGGGTTTTTGATGTGACCGTTGACGGACGCGGCACTGTTGGACTGCGGGCGAAGGCGAAGACGCCACCCTTCACTTGATGCCTTCGTCGATTTCACTGAACCAACAGAGGCTAAGCGGCCGGTAGTTTCCACCCTTCGTCCAACACGCTGCAATACGAAGGCCTACGACGAGGTCGCTCCGTCTCGTGGCCTCGTCCAACACGAACGCCCACGTAGAATTTGCCCCGTTGTAACAGGCACCGCGCGGCTGAGCGCATTATGGGCCCGATTTGTGAAGGCTTTTCTGTAATGACAGTCTGTAACCCTACTTTATGGGAATATTTCGGGGATGACCTAGGCGTCTGAGGGCACATGCGTCCTTAATCCATGACACAGGGTACTCAGGCACCTATAAATACCCCCGCACAGTGCCCTTGAGAGGCTAGATCAACAGAGCAAGTTCCAACATTTGGCACCCACCATTCGTGCTACGAAAAACCACCCGCGATGGCACCCAAGAGAGCTAGCTCGAAGGCAGCCCCATCCGTTGACGAAGCTGCGAAGGCAGCATTGCTGGCCGAGAAAAAGGGCAAGGCCCTTGTCGACACCACCCACCAAGAAGCCTGCGAAGACGACGCACTCAGCAAAAGGCAGCGCAATGAACAACCCACACCCGAAGGCAGTCTCCGCACCTGCAGCTCCGGAGGACAACCGCAACCTCCCCCAGGCTTCGCTCCACTGGAGGGCGCGGACGCCACCGAGGACGGTGAAGTCATCGGTGTTTCAGCAGAGGAACAGCTACAGCTGCGTGCCTTGCACATCAAAAACCGCAACCTCCAGAAGCAAAAAGAGATCCTCGAGGCCAAGCGCCAACGTGTGTCTGCGCAAGCCAAGGTGCGCCAGATGATAGGCGACGAAGAGCAAAAGGCTCAGGAGCTTGAGCAAGAGATCGCGCTCATGCAGCATGAAGGCCAACTTAGTCTGCAACACGGCTCACCCCTCCAACAACGCGCACAAGTCGAAGACCTGTTCATCCCTTAGCATGGACACACCATCCCGCACGCCGCAGCATTCCAATGTGTCAATTACCTTGACGAGCAGAGTCCCCTGGCGCCACACCTGCAAGTGTCACCATGGCCCGCCAACTTCAGGGCAGGGACCTATCCCAAGTACAACAGCGGCACTGACCCAGCACAGTATATCATGAGCTATCAGGTCGTTGTTGTATCATCCGGAGGGGATGACGCCACGATGGCCAAGTCATTCATCATCGCCCTCGAAGGCCCGACCCTCACCTGGTACACTAGGTGGCCCCCACTGTCCATCGACTCCTGGAGAAGTCTCCGGGACAAATTCCTGCTCAACTTCCAAGGGTACTGCCCAGACACCGACGCCTTGGCTGAAGTTTCACTCTGCAAGCAATTGGAAAGAGAAACTCTACGGGAGTACTACCGCAAGTTTCTGACTCTCAAGTCACAACTGCCTTCGGTTGATGACCAAATCGCCATTCACTACGCCATCAGTGGTCTTCGGGCTGGTGTCCTTTACAGCCACTGCATCAGAGATCCGCCAAGGAACCTCCAGGAGTTGTATCAGCTATTTGAAAAATACGCCAGATCCAAAGAGCTCCACCAGCGCAAAGTCGATTCTCAGAGGAAACCTAAAGACCCTCCGCATTCCAGCCGTACGTGGATGAGGCCTTCGCAGACACACTCCGGTCAGGACGGCCGCAGTCAGCAACAGGTACACAACATCGCCAACCAGCACCCCGCTGGCGAGGCCCCTCGCTGCCAGGAGTATCCCCCCAGGGCCGCGGAAACGGAACTCGTGGTCGGGGCCGAGGACGTGCGCAGCAGCCGCACAGATTTTACTGCTTGTTCAACGGCGAAGACTGTGCGCACCCTACAAGAGACTGCCTAGAGACGAAGGCCACCACAGACAGGATGGCACGGGCGCAACCAGCCGACAACCCTAGAGTTGTCGCGCACACGTATCAACAACTCCCTCCACCATACAACCACGGCCCCGCTCAGCATCCACCTCACCACGCATACCAACACCACCAGGAGGTACAAATCGTACCTCCCCCACCACCACCTCCACACCCGCAACAGCAAAACATCCACCACCCCCAAGCCCCAAAACAAGAAGACTTCGCCGATCAGCCGTATCGCGGAGTCATTCATATGATCACTAGGGGGTCCAGCGCCTACTTCGACACAAAGCGACAGAAGAGGGACCACTACCGCAGCATCAATCACGTAGTCGTCATTGGTCCAGTCGTACAGACAAAGTGGTCCCATGTGCCATTGACCTTCGACGCCCGAGACGTCGACCTGCGCAACGCACCCCACATCGATGCCATGGTTATCAACTGCAGCGTGGCAGGCTGGGACCTGCACAAAGTCTTAGTCGACAATGGCAGCCAGGCGGATATCATTTTCCTCCATGCCTTCGACCGCATGGGCATCAGCCACAGCTTGCTTAAGCCTTCGGACAACCTACTGTATAGCTTCGGCGGCAAGGGCACCTTTCCTGTCGGCAAAATAGAGCTACCCCTCTCCTTCGGTGTAGCACCCAATGCACGAAGTGAGCAAGTCACGTTCGACATCATCGACATGGTGTACCCGTACAATGCCATAATGGGTTGGGGCTCCATCAACAAGTTTGAGGCGGCTGTTCACGGACTTTACCTGTGCATGAAGATCCCAGGTCCGCAAGGCGCGATCACAGTCTACGGCAACCAGCAGGCCGTGCGCAACATAGAAAGAGACTTCGTTACTGGGCAAAGGAACGTACACTGCCTCACGGCCCAGCGCGAGGCCCCCGAGGCTGCCAGCCCAACCGCCAAAGAACATGACAAGGCACAGCTGCAGAGCAACGATGGGACCAAGACTGTTCCCCTCGACCAAGCAACGCCCAAGCAAACGGTCACCATCAGTGAAGACCTCACTTCGCATGACGAGGAGAGACTCCTCTGCTGTCTGTCCAAAAATAAAGACATCTTCGCCTGGTCCGCCCTCGACCTGGTCGGAGTCAGTCGCTCCATCATCGAGCACAGTTTGGGAATCGACCCTTCGGTGAGGCCGAAGAAACAGCGGCTGCGCAAGATGTCTGATGAGAAGACAGAAGCCGCCAAGGCCGAGGTACATCGCCTGCTCGAGGCCAAATTTATCGAGCCAGTCGCCTACCCTACATGGCTCGCCAACGTAGTGATGGTACAGAAGAAGAGCGACAAATGGCGGATGTGCATTGATTTCACCAGTCTCAACAAGGCCTGCCCCAAGGACAACTTCTCGCTGTCTCGGATCGACAAAATCATCGATAGTGCGGCTGGGTGCGAAGTCATGTCACTCCTTGATTGCTTCTCCGGCTACCATCAAATATTTATGAAGGAGGAAGACAAGGCAAGCACCAGTTTCATAACACCCTTCGGCACGTACTGCTTCATCAGAATGCCGGAGGGACTTAAGAACGCTGGGTCCACATTCTCTCGGCTCACCAAAACGGTGCTCGAGAGCCAAGTTGGCAGAAACATATTTACGTATGTGGACGACATCATCGTCGCCAGCAGAAGCAAGGAACACCATCTGGCTGACCTTGCAAAAACGTTTGCGAACATGCTGGACGCACGACTTCGCCTAAACCCCAAAAAGTGCGTCTTCGGCGTTCGCCAGGGGAAAATACTGGGCTACCTGGTGTCGCACCGCGGGATCGAGGCCAATCCGACCAAAATCTAGGCCATCATCAACATGACACCCCCGCAGTCAGCCAGAGACGTCCAACGACTGACAGGCAGATTAGCCGCCCTCAACAGATTTATCTCCAAATCCGCAGAGCGAAGCCTCCCTTTCCTCAAAACACTCCGCGGCGCAAAAGACTTCGCATGGGGACCCAAGCAGGCGGCGGCCTTCGCTTCATTAAAGCAGTACCTGTCAGAGTTGGCGATTCTTACAAGCCCCAACCCCTCGCTACCCCTGTTGCTCTACATCGCAGCTTCGCCGCATGCGGTCAGTGCAGCACTGGTTCAAGAGCAGGGCACAGAGGGCACGATCAAGCAATGTCCAATTTATTACGTCTCCGAAGTGCTCACGACATCAAAATGCAATATGACGGAACTGGAAAAAATCGCCTACGCAGTTGTTATGGCTTCGCGCAAATTGCACCATTATTTTGAAGCGTTCAAGGTCTGGGTCACCTCAGATAGGGGACTCAGCGAATTGTTTAGAAACCCGGAGGCATCAGTCCGGATTGCCAAATGGGCAGCCGAACTCTCCGGCTACCATATCACATTCGAGCCCAGGACAGCCATCAAGTCACAAGTCTTGGCAGACTTCATCGTCGACTGGACTGGGCCAATAATGCAGCCGGACACGTCCGCAGAGAAGGTGTGGACAATCCATTGCGATGGCGCATGGTGCCATGCGGGGGCAGGCGCCACTGCAGTCATTACCTCACCCACAAGGGTCAAGCACAGATATGCAGCACGCCTCAGCTTTGCTTTGGAGTCTGACAGATGCACCAACAATATAGCAGAATACGAAGCTGTCAACCTCGGCCTTCGCAAGCTAAGGGCACTAGGTGTCACTACCTGCATCATCAGAACAGACTCCAAGGTAGTCGCCGGTCAAGTCGAGAAAGACTACGCAGTGAAGGACCCCGCACTCATGCAGTACCTCGCGGCTATCCGCAGTCTCGAGAGGCAATTCAAAGGTTTCACCTTGCAGCATGTGGACCGAGCCAAGAATGAGGAGGCCGACGCATTGGCCAAGGCAGCCGCCAGAGGCGAGGCCCTGCCCTCCGACATATTCTACCATGTCATCGGCACGCCAGCCGTCCGCAGCCTAGAGGGCCTCCAAATAACCAATGACAGCGAGGGCCATCGCATAGTCAACCTCATCATGACCGAAGACTGGCGGGCACCAATAGCCCTGTTCCTGCAGGGGTACTATCATCCAACCGATATCAACGAGGCCAAGCGCCTCAAACACCAAAGCCGGGACTTCGCACTCGTCGACGGCCAGCTTTACAAGAAGGGGGTCAACCAACCCATGCTTAAATGTGTCACCGAGACCGAAGGCGTCCAGATCCTGCGTGAAGTCCATAGCGGGACTTGCGGCTCTCACGCAGGGCCTAGGGCCTTAGCCGCAAAGGTGATCCGACGAGGTTTCTATTAGCCCGCCATAATCTGCGCCGCAAATCGAGTCACAAGGTCATGCGAAGCCTGCCAGAAGTTTTCTCCACGCTCAGGAAGCCCTTCGCAATTCACAAAGCTAATCGCCCACACGTGGCCCCTTCAGCGCTGGGGCCTGGACATTGTCGGGCCCCTACCCACGGCCCAAAGGAACATCAAGTTCACCTTCGTCGCCGTCGAGTATTTTACAAAATGGATCGAGGCGAGGGTCCTATCAACGATAACGTCGAAGACGGCCTAGAAATTCTTCTGGCAAAACATTGTTTGCCGGTTCGGAGTCTCGTCCGAGCTCACAGTTGATAATGGCAAGCAATTTGACAGCCAAGACTTCATGGATTTCTGCTACTCCATTGGCACCAAGCTCGCCTTCGCCTCAGTGTACCACCCACAATCCAACGGAGTCGTGGAGTGCGCCAATGGAAAAAATTTCACCGCCATCAAGAAAATGCTCCTCGACGACAAGAAAGGCAAGTGGGCCGACCTGCTACCTGAAGCAGTCTGGGCATTGAACACGACCGAGTGCCAGGCGACTGGATTCACTCCATTTCGTCTGCTCTACGGATCGGAGGCCATGACCCCGCAGGAAATCAAACATGGGTCCCCGCGGACAAGCGCTTCAGCAGTACCCGACGTCGACGAGCCAACTTCCAAAGACCTCATTGACGGAGACCGTGTCTTCGCCCTGTAGGCCCTCGACAAATATCAAGCTCAAATGAAGGCCTGGCGCGACCACGCAGTCGTCCCAAGAGAATTCAACGAAGGGGACCTCGTACTTGTCCGCACAACCCGGACAGAGTCACGGGGTAAGCTGGAACCGAAGTGGGAAGGACCATTTATCGTCAAGACGAAGTCGTCTCCCAGCGCGTATAGATTAACAACACAATCTGGCGAAGACCTAGAACATAGACAATCTTCGCAAATTTTTTGTTTGACTCCTCAGGGCCAACTCGCCCTTGTAATTCCCCAAACAGTTTTATTCCGGCCCACACTCTTTTCCTCCTGGGGGTGAGGTTTTTAATGAGGCGGAGCCATGTAATATACACGCGAAAAATCCCCCGCAAAAAATTAAAGCAACGTCGAAAAAGACCGCATCGACGGTCTTCGGCATTCGACCACAACGAAGTCACCGCGAGGGGCAGCGCTAGCTACCCTCGCGTGCGACACTCCGCGCAAAAGTCGCCTAAGGATGCAGCCGGACTAGCACAACAAGTGCGCAAAACCGAAGTCTTCTCCAAAAGACTATCCGTGCAAAAGTCGCCTAAGGGTGCAGCCGGACTAGCACAACAAGTGCGCAAAACCGAAGTCTTCTCCAAAAGACTATCCGTGCAAAAGTCGCCTAAGGGTGCAGCCGGACTAGCACAACAAGTGCGCAAAATCGAAGCCTCCCTCAAAAGACTATCCGTGCAAAAACCGACATGACAAACGCGCTAGATCAAGTGCCCAAGTCCCCCACGGGCACGACCAGATCAGCGAAGGCACACAGCCTCATCATACAAATTACCATACAAATTATAGCTACATACATCCAGCGAGGGCATCACACCTTACATTGGTTCAACCTTCGGGATGATACCCATCTCCCTGTAGTTAAACAGCATTATCCTCAGCTCCTCACCCTCAAACAGACTTCGCAACTCCCCCTCACCTACACTCGCCCCAACCGGCGAGGACAACAACTCCCGCTTGCCAGCCCTGTCCACACGAAGACGACCACCCTCCACCTCACTCACTCTACGCTTCACCACCACCCGTCGCCGCCTACGCCCAGCACTCGGACCAGGAAGAACATCATCCATCACACGCGGAGAAGCCTCCGCCGCAGCCACATCTAATGCCGCAAAATAATCCAAGTCCTCATCCGAAGACTCTTCCATCCACACAACCGAACTCCCAGAATCATCAGACTCAAAAAACTTAGACATGGAATCATCCGAATCATTCTTCACAACCACGGTCGAAGCCGCCACAAAATTAGCACTGTCAATAGCGGTTGCGTGCGCAAGCCCAAAACCCTGAACCTGCGCAGCAACCGAGGTTTAGTAACACGTAGACAAAATTTACAAACTCCCTTGCACCTATTCAACTACTTAGCCACCTACGAGGGCACGACCGCGGCCGCAGGGCCTTCGACTGCCGGCTCCGCCACCACCTCCTGGGTGCCTTCGACCGTCGGCACAGGGGCCGACACAGGGTCTTCGCCGGCCACGGCAGGCACGGGCGCGTCCGAGGGGCCTTCACCGGCATCCGAGGGCAGCACCGGGTTGCCCTCCGCAGCCTCGGGCAGCGCACCGACCAGACCTCCGAAGTCCTCGACGTCCTCGGCACGCTCCATCTGCAGCAATAGCACATTCATTCAGCAAAAACTACACATACCCACGCGCAACAAACCACAGCAAAATAATAACCGTCACCTGCTTTCTCGCCCGGTCGGATCGCTCCCTGACAGCCTCCCGACCATGCGCCCCCCACATCCTATCAAAAAGAGCCCTCGCTGACTGCTTCACAATAGGGTCTTCGGCCTTAAAGATCTCGCGTTGAAAGCTCTCGTCTGATTGGTCGAAGACCTCGTAGTGTCTGCAGCCCTCGCGAAATAGCGCATTCATGGCCCCTTCGCAGGTGACGAGGGAGGCATAGGACATGAAACCCCTCCACGATGGTCGGGAGTACCAACAATTCCTCCTGCAACCACTCGAGGAAGCGAAGGCCCGCCTCTCGGTCGGGCACCTCGAAGTCAGCAGTCTGCGCACACAGCTCGCGGTACGAATTCACGAGCTGTGTGAGCGTCCGCTCAACCTCCGAGCGCATAGAGGCCTCGGACTTGTCCACGCGGCTGCGCAGAGCGTTGAACCTCGCCTCCCACTCCTCGGCGCGTTGGCTGGCGAGACTTCCCTCCGCCCGCGCCAATTTGGCCGCCGCCTGCGCAGCCTGCGACTCGGCGATGGCCTGGTTGGCCTCCCTGCTCTCCTCCACCAGCTAGCACCGGAGGTCCGTCTTCTCGGCCTCCAGGGCGGTCACCTTCTCTGCCAGCCTGCGGTTTTTGCTCTCCGCAGCTGACTTCTCCCGGACGGCATCCGCGTGCTGCGCCCGAAGTCTCTCGACTTCGGCAGCCGCATCTGCAGTAAGGGCACCCGACGCCATGCGGTCGGCGAAGTCGGTCGCCTAACAAAAACACATGAGACCACAATCCCCATGGAAATAGGAAACACCGAAGTCCAGCTCAACTTACTTGACTTAGCTGCTGCAACAGCTGCTGCGACGCCTCCCTCAGCCGGCGGGACATGGTGCCCGCCTCGTCCTTGACGGCGGCGGCCGACGAAATCTCGCCGCTCACGGGGAAAGCGCCACCCTTCACCGCAACCACCGCGGCTGACGTTGTGGTTGCCACCGCAGGCGGGACAACAACCATTTGCCCCTCGCCCGACCCTGCAACGTATCACCGGTCAAAAAAAACTTGCTTACCAACAAAATAGTCGTCCACGCTAATATTCGTGCCGAAGTTGGCAACGCGTTTCCCCGGCGAAGGTAGCTCCCGAACCTTCGCAGCTTCGCCCGGGGCAGACTTGGTTCCACCGGCGACGACCGCCTTCGCGCTCTCCGACACCTTGCTGGATCTGGGCGCGGCCGTTTTCGCAGCCGGCGTCGGCTAGCTGCCGCTGGGGGCAGCAGCCTTCGCGCTCCCCCGCGCTCTCTTCGCCTCACGCCTAGGATCGGGGAGCCTGATAACCGCCCGGCGCTTCTGCGCAGCATCCTGGCGATCCTTGTTCATCACTACCGACACAACAGCAGCAATATTCCGTCCGTAAGGGAAAATCCTCAAGCCACAAGCTATACGAGACGTAGACATGTCTTCGCCCTCTGCCCAGGGGATCGGAAGATTCTTTGGCCACCGACCCCCGGTAACCTCCAGCATTCGTGCCGAAGACTCCTGGAACTCGGGCGAAGACATCCTTCCCCCGGGGGCCGCACATGTCCCCATTAACTCCACAGCAAAATTATCAGACATCCCTTTCCCCCCACTATAGTACCTAATTTTCTCTTCTTAGTGGCCGGGGCAGCATCCTGTGAAGGCCCTTCCTCGGTACCGCCCATCGGTTTCTTCCCGCGGCGGTCGGCGGCGTCTTCCTCGGGATAACCACCGTACGACAAGCGGTTTGATTCGAAGACCCGATTCAGCCTGTCATTGGACCCACAGATATCCCAGCTCCGCAGACCCTCTGTCTTCAGCACGTAGCGCCCCACGATCCTCGCCGCACCGTCTTCCGCTTCACGCACGGACGCGGCGGGATCTCGGCCATGCAAATCCAGCGCGAAGGCAGGACTTCGCACCAACATCCCGCCACGGGAAGGCATCTTGTGAGGGCATACTTCGCCCAGCGCCCAGCCATGCACCAAGGGCCATACCCCATACCCGACAAACTCCTCAACAAGGTCGCGCCCGCTACTCATGCGAACAGCGCACCGAAGGGCCCCTTCGTCTTCATAATCCTCAGCTACTTCAAACTGCGGGTATGCTACGTAATAATGTGAGCACATGACAGCCACGGGGAGCCCTGGATGGTCTTCTATGGTGCCTTCGGAAACGTAAAACCAGAATTCCCACCAGTTGCCCCATTTATTGCGGGCGCAGGGAACCAACTCCACGACTTCCATCAAAGTCTTGCCGGTCTTCGGCGTAAATGTGCAATCTTATGTCCAATTTTCCTCTTCTGCCAATGCAGACAATAATGTTTCGCAAAGACTTCCACAGAGGGCTGCCCGCTGTACGAAGTCGTCGCCCAGACATACTTTGCCATGGCCACCACGGCATTCGACGTCAGCTGGTGGACCTGGACCTCAAATCTACGAAGGACCTCCGCCACGAATCGATGCGCAGGCAGACGAAGGCCTACGGCAAAAAAGGCCTCGAAAACAACCAGCTCGTCTTCTGGCTCGGGGACCTCCTCCGCCCCTGGGACACGCACCACTCCGCCGCCAAAATACCCAAGCTATTGCATGTCGTGCACGCGGACCGAGGACATCCGCGACACTCTGAATTCCACTGTGTCACCAGGATGCAACTCCTCCGCCGCCACGTTGCTCAGCGTGTCCTCGAACGATGCGCCGGCCGGCGGTGTATCGGCAGCAGAAGAGGAAGAGGACGACATGGCTACGTACCGTCGGCGGCGGCGGGCGGTCTGCTTCACACGGGCCAGATCTCCGACGAGCAAGAGCAAGGAGGGCAGGCGAGCGATCAAACGGTTTCAAAATGAAGCTAGGGTTTTGCGGCGCAGAAAGAGTACCCAACCCGTGCCGCCCCGCCCCCTTTTATACACAGGACGCGACGCTTTGGGAAACCCACAGTCCAACAGTGCCGCGTCCGTCAACAGTCACATCAAAAACCCCCGCGGAACCACTTCGAGCGAGGGCAGCGGCTCCACCATCTAGCGATGCCTTCGGCACCAGATGACTTAGTCGAACTGGTCCCTCGGAGGGCAAATGTTGGGGCAAAGGCGAAGACGCCACCCTTCGCTCGATGCCTTCGTCGATTTCACCGAACCAACGGAGGCTAAGCGGCCGGCAGTTTCCACCCTTCGTCCAACACGCTGCAAGATGAAGGCCTACGACGAGGTCGCTCCGTCTCATGGCCTCGTCCAACACGAAGGCCCACGTAGAATTCGGCCCGTTGTAACAGGCCCCGCGCGGCTGAGCGCATTACGGGCCCGATTTGTGAAGGCTTTTCTGTAATGACAGTCTGTAACCCTACTTTATGGGAATATTCCGGGGATGACCTAGGCGTCTGAGGGCACATGCGTCCTTAATACATGACGCAGGGTACTCAGTCACCTATAAATACCCCCGCATAGTGCCCTTGAGAGGCTAGATCAACAGAGCAAGTTCCAACACCACCCTCCTTTTGCCTTTTAATTTGCCAATATATTTTCGCCTGTTATTCGCAAGACCTTTGATTTTATCCATGGATGATTAACTCTAATGAAATGGTGAATAGGAACAATATCATTAGATGTACATTCTTACTGAAATCCTCCTTTTGAGAATAGGTAGATTAGGTGGTATGTGTGCCTCTTCCTCTAGCTCTTGCAGCATGTAATGCAATGTAATAGGGTAATCAAGGCAATTAACAGTCCAACACTGAACAGAGACATAAAAGGAACCAAAGAAAAATAATTATCATTACATCATGGGATATAATAACGTCAGTGGATTTGTGGGAAGATGGTGGCTCAGATGATGGATATGTACTTGTTAAGCAAGAGGATGTTGTTGATGGGATGACTTCCTTTATGGCTGCATGCTTGGTGTCAATTAAAATGACCAAGGTAACTGTTTTCTTCACTTGATGCGATCATCATGCTGAGCGAGGAGTTTTATGTCTCTGCATCTTTGTATGAGAGGTGCTTTACATATTTAATTACATTATAAGGAGACAACGGTCCAGCAACCCAAAGTTGACTGGGAGACGACGGCCTAGATCTCTCACGAACACATCGCAGCATCCTCCATGCGCCTCATCCTGCGGTACCTGTTCTTGACCTGTGGGGGGTGTGAGATAGCAAGAGTGAGCTCACATACGTTCATAGCTCAACAAGTTATGGGGAATAATGTGCATGAACTCGCCAAAGGTGGGAGCTCATGTG
The DNA here is from genome assembly GCA_029449295.1 of Zea luxurians. Classification (NCBI taxonomy): domain Eukaryota; kingdom Viridiplantae; phylum Streptophyta; class Magnoliopsida; order Poales; family Poaceae; genus Zea; species Zea luxurians. Next base: position 40,981,065 of record JAOPSE010000024.1, read on the forward strand.
AAGTGTAAGGCTTACCAAAGAGGATGGTTAGAGCTGAGCATTGCTTTTAAAGTTGGTCAAAATTTTATTAGCAGTTACTAAGTATAAGTAAATACCAACCCAATTAAGTAGTAGAACAAAAGTAACAACATCACCTGCGATGCAATGCATATGACAAATTGAATTTAGTTTCATAAATTAATCATGTGAGTGTCCAAGCTGCTCATGACCGTGAGCACGGCTAGTATACCAGTTTTACACTCTACAGAGGTTGCGCATCTTTACCCACAAGTCATGTTACCCATCTGCCAAGAGACGGCCAATCCCATACACCTCTACCGAGGAGGCGAGGCAGGGTAACACTACGAGGCCTTTACAAAGTTCCACTAGCTTCAGAAAACCCGCTACAGTTTATAGGAAGCTCCAGTGCAGGAGTCCCTTGACTGACCGCCATCGCAGCAAAATCAACCAAGGACCTCCCTACACTGACCACTCCCCTACTGCCCTTGCCCCTTTCGGGTAAGGTAATCATCAACTAGCTTTCCTAGTTAATCAGCCAAGGGCGTCCATAAACCCTTGTGGTAGCACTGTTTTCCCGGGTGGTTCTCCATGTTCCAATTAACATAATGATCTTAACATGAACAATAAATAATAAACAGATAATAAAAAGTGTAATCATGAATAGTGTAATCTTCATACCCAAAACCACATAAAGCAATAGCAGGTACTACCCAAAAAGTTTAGTGGAGTCAAGGTATAAAGATAATCAAACTAGGGTAACCTGTTGGGTCCCATCAAAATTAACCTATGCAGATCATTATGATTAATCAGAACATGACTGGGTAAAAAGAAGTGATCAAGGGCACAACTTGCCTGGGACTTGAGATTCCAGGTACCAGGATGATCTTCAGGTGACTCGTAACCTCGCGCTAGTCGTACCAATACAAACAGACATGGTATAAGCAAAAATAACATCACACCAAACATAAGAACAAACTGAATAATAAGAATCTACACGTTTCTACGAGATCATAGGAACGAGAACCACTAAATTCGGAGCTACGATTATTAAGTTATGAATTTTCGAAATTATTTAGTGCTTAGAATATATTAATCCTAATGAACAAATTCAATTCAAGTTTCATGGCTAAACAATGTTATTAGTTGATAGACAATATTAATACAAAATTATTGCAACTGGAATGGGTTAAAAAGGAGTAAAAATAGAATTTCTATGAATTAAGTAAGTTTCGGATATATTTTTATACACAAAAACCATTTCCTAAATTATTTTTCTAAATTTCCTAAGCTTCTGGACTGGGCGCAAATAACAGAGAGACACAGGGGTTATTACGCAAAACTTCATGAGACTCAGGATTCCCACAGACAGGACTGCGGGTTGATAAACTATTAATACATGGTCTCTTTTGCAAACTAGGCACGACGAAGGGGTACGAGTCGATCTCAGCCACCCGATCAGATTCGAGGGCCAGGACTAAATCGCTCCAACACTGAAGCGGTACGCGAGGACCGCCATCGGATCAAGATCCGACGAACCGGAATTAATGAACTTCAGACCACCCACGGCCCCACGATCGAAGATCTACGGTTAACCACACCACGGGCGAACCAGAATACCAGATCACATCCTGGTCGTTCGTTCCACGATCGACGACCTCCCCGTGTCTTCTTCCTCCTAACCAACCGGTCACGGCAGCCAATAACGGACAGTGGCAGCGCCATAGCTAGCAATCCCTCCACCACGCTCTCCCCGATTAACCAGGCACGGAACCAACCGCTGGCCACGGCGGCGCTCTGCCTGGTCATGACACGGTGTCGACATACTCCTGAGCACTAAACCGTCCGAGTCGCACAAAAAAATAAACAGAGAAAACGATGACACAACAAGAAAGATGCTCACCGGCAACGAGACCGCAGTGACGTCGACCCTCGTTGTAACGGCACAGCGACAAATTTCGGAGTATGGAGGAAACTCGCCAAGGCTTCGGTGCTCTTTAACGCCCTTCGGCGAACACCCTGCGCATCAGCAAGTTCTAGCACCATGATCCTCTGCCCCTCGCAACTTCTCTCTTGACAACGGCGGGCTCCCAACCACTCGACATGGCTCGACTGAGGCTTGAAACAGGAGAGGAGGTATTGCCCTACGGCTGGCTGGACGATGAGCATAGTTTATATAAGCCAAGGGCTCAAGCTAGGATCGTAACCTCATCCGTTTTGTCGTTTTGTCTGGCGCATGTGTACAGGTTTGTTGCAAGCTTGGCTTCTAGAAGTCTCTCATGAAGATGTTGTCCCACTTGTCAAAGATACGCAGTAGCATAGCCCACTCGCCCACAATCCGTGGAAAGAAGCTTGGATGAGATCACTCATGAGGTCATGATGATGCAATCTCTGGCAAGGAAATAAAGAAATAGGAAAGAAAATCACACATGGCAAGGTCGTGTGGGCTGGCTAGAGCCAAGGAAATGGCCCAACGGAAGGAGAAGTGTTTTTTTTCATTTCTATTCTATTTGCTAATTCTATTTTCAGATTTTTTTATTCAAACTTCAAATCCCTTTTTAATTTCTTTTTTCAAATTTGAAACTTCAATTCAAATTTTAAATCATGTTTGAACTTCAGCTTTCCAAATATATCCAATAAAAATCCTAATGTGAAGATAATGTCTATTATTTATTTTATAATATTTTTATTTTCTTTATAGTGTATATTCTTTCCCTCTTTCATTTTCAAATTCTATTTTTTTAAACTTAAACTTGTCTCGCGAATTTAAACACAAATGCACAATTACAAGAACCTCAACATGAGATGCATATTCTATATTTATTTATCTGCTATTTGACTGCTTTTCTTCTCTTAAGTGAATATGCACAAAAAGGAAAATTAAATAATTTCCAAAAACACATTCATGAAAAATACATGTATTTATTTATTTTATTATTTTTACCTTATATGAATTTCAGGGCTTTACAAATCCTACCCCCCTAAACAGAAATCTCGTCCTCGAGATTTGTAAGAAAGAGGATATAGAAAGAGTGTTTTGGAATTTTAGCTTTTAGTTTCTAATTAGTTCAAAAATCAAGAGTCCTTTTTTCATTAGTGAGTGATTAGGAGAGCATGGGTATCCAACTACCTATTATGTAGGATATAAGAGATGGATAGGTTAGGGCAAGAATAGCCAGGGGTAAGAAGGTTTATGGTGAGGAAGAATTCCGTGTTGGGTGGTAATGCATCTGAAGATCGAGTTTGACTTCTCTCCTTCCTTGACAAGGTTGATCTTGTCCTTTTTGGGTCTTAGTCTCATTGATTCAAGGTTGAGTTGGCCTAATACACTAATTTAGGGTTAAGTGCATGAGGGGAGAAAGGTTCATAGGAGTAGGATCCAGTTTATTTCACTAGTGTTAACTTGTTAAGTGACTGTCCTTAGGTTAGCTCAACTTAAGGTTAGACTTCATTAGGTTAGATTAACCTGTTAGATTGGATTAGATCTAGAATAAATTTATATGACTATTTTAGACTAGATAAGATCTAAATAAATTTTAAATTAGCACATGGTTGTTACACTAGTGTGAGATAAATATGCTAATTAGGGCAAGATGAATCCATAAGGATAAGGTAGAATCTTTCGAGATTAATGAGATCTATTAGGATAAGATAAAATCTTCTAAGATAAGATGGATCTATAATTATAAGATAGAATCTTTTGAGATGATATGTGTCGGGTACCATAATTAGGGGTACCCCAACACTCCTAAACACGGCTGGTAATCGCCATCAGCACAAGCTGCAGAGACTGATGGGTGCAATTCAGGTCAAGGCTTCGTATACTCAAGGGACACGATCTCGCCTCGCCCGAGCCCAGCCTCGGGCGGGAACAGTAGTCCAGGCGAATTCACGCCTCACCCGAGGGCCTCCTCAAGCGACGAGTGCGCCCTCAACTCGCCCGAAGCCTAGCTCGGGCAGGCTTCGTTGTGAAGCAACCTTGACCAAATCGCCTCACCAGCCGACCGCATCACAGGCGCATTCAATGTGAGGATCGCCTGACACCTTATCCTGACACACGCGCCTTAGTCGGCAAGGTCGAAGTGACCGCAGTCACTTCGCCCTTCCATTGACCGACCTGACAGGAAAACAACGCCGCTCGCCCCTCTCCGACTGCTGCGCCACTCGCCAGGGTAAGGCTGACAACAGCTAAGTCCAGCCTCAGGCGCAACAGGAAGCTCCGCCTCGCCCGACCTTGGGCCTCGGCCTCAGGAGGAGGTCTCCGCCTCGCCTGACCCCAGGGCTCGGCCTCACCCTCGGCCTCGGAAGGTGGCCTCCGCCTCGACCGACCCTAGGGCTCGGCCTCAACCTCGACCTCGGGAGGAATCACGTTCTCGCCCAACCTCGGTCTCAGGAGGAGTTTCCGCCTCGCCCGACCTTGGGCTCGAACCGACCGTGCCACGGAGGATACATCATTACCCTACCCCTAGCTAGCTCAGGCTACGGGGGAACAAGACCGGCGTCCCATCCAGGCTCGCCCCGGGAACAAGTAATGATGGCTCCCCACGTGCGTCCATGACGATGGCAGTTCTCAGCCCCCTACGGAAGCAAGGAGACGTCAGCAAGGTCCCAGCAGCCCCGACAGCTGTGCTTCTACAGGGCTCAAACGCTCCTCCGACGACCACGACACCGCGTACACAAGGCTCTAGCACCTCTCCGACAGCCACGTTGGCGTGTACATAGGGCTCTGGCTCCTCTCTGTCGGACACGTTAGCATACTGCTACACCCCCATTGTACACCTGGACCCTCTCCTTGCATCTATAAAAGGAAGGGCCAGGGCCCTCATACGGGAAGGGTGGTCGCGCGGGAGGACGGGCTGACGAACAGGCTCGCTCCCTCTCCCTCGCGAGTGCTTGTAACCCCTACTGCAAGCGCATCCCCCCTGGCGCAGGATAACACGAGCCGCGTTCTTCCCCCTTGTGTTCCATCTCGCGCCAACCCATATGGGATGGGACACGCAGCGACAATTTCACTCGTCGGTCCAGGGACCCCCCGGGGTCGAAACGCCGACAGTTGGCGCGCCAGGTAGGGGGCTGCTGCGGGTTGACGAACAACTTCCCGTTGAGTTCCAGATGGGTAGTCTCCAGCAACCTCTTCAGCCCGGGACGCTGCTTCGTTTTGGGAGTCTCGAGTTCATGTCCCTCGACGGCAGCTACGACATGGTACTCCTTCCCCCATAGCGCGGCAGCGACAACGATGGCCGTCAGCCCACCCGACGACGGCAGACTCGACGACGTTTTCCCCCCGTGGCGGAAGAGCAGCATCCGGGTTTGTCCCGTCGCCTTCCTCGCCGCAGGAGGAGGAGGCGAGGCAACCGTGGCCAGGCAGTAGGCGGCACCTCGTCGGCTATCGAGCGAGTCGACGATGTCTGCACCCCGGCGGGGGACGTGCCGGGCGTTGACCTCGCGCCTGAGACGACGGTGAGTGTCGTTTCCCCGCAACGTGCCAACCCCAAGCGGACAAATGACGCCAGCACTCTTGCGGAGGACTTGCTGGGCGTTAGCCTCGTACCTGAGATAACAGTGCAGTCTGTCCCCGACGTGACTTCGTCACCGTCCACCGATCGAGAGGTACCATCCGTTTTCCACCCTGTGCCTTTTAGATTCAGCTTCGATCCACCAAGCGATCCCGCTTCGGTGAGCGCTTTCATAAAGGCATATCCTAACCTTCCGGGGTACCATATGTGGTCAACCTGGGACCGACTGATGGCCATCTCGACCTACGGACCCCCGGATTCCGAGGAAGACGACGAGCCCGACTCTGGTTGGGATTTCTCCGGGCTCGGTAATCTCTGTGCCATGCAAGACTTCATGACCGCATGTGACTACTACCTCTCCGATTTCTCCGATAATGGCCACAACCATGACAACGAGGGTTGTGGCCCAAGTCACGAATGTTTCCACGTCGATCTAGGGGGTCTCGACGAAGGCAACCACCTTGGTATGCTAGAGGATGACGGTCCCCCTAGGCCTGCGCCTCTCGTTGACATCCTGCGGGAGCTAACTGTGGTCCCAGTCCCTGCGGGGGGTCAGGACACACAGCTCGAGCAAATCCGCGAGGTGCAGGCCAAGCTCGATGAGGAAGCAGGACAACTTGTGCAGCTCCGGCAAAACATCGAGCATGAGTGGGCAGGCCGAGCACTCGCCGGAGAGGCGCGTCATCAGGCCCGGGACATCCAGCTCCGCATCGCTGACGACGCCAGGGCAAGGCTGCCCCCAGCCTCCAGCGGGGTCGGCAAGAATCTGGTTGCAGCGGCAATACTGCTCCGAGCGATGTCGGAGCCATCCACCACCGAGGGGCGGCGTATCCATGGAGAACTCAAGAACCTCCTGGAGGATGCCGCGGTCCGACGGGCCGAGAGCTCTGCCTCCCGAAGGCAAGGGTGCCCCCCGGAGCATCGCGCAGCAACTTCCCGATTCATGCGGGAAGCCTCGGTCCACACCGGGCGCACGCGGGACGCGACGCCTGCAGCCCTAGGTCGCCTCGGCAACGAGCACCATCGCCGCGACCGCCGAGCCCGCCTCGACGAGAAGGTGCGCCGAGGCTATGACCCCAGGCATGGGGGACGCTACGACATCGAGGAGGATCGGAGCCCCTCGCCCAAACCACCAGGTCCGCAAGCCTTCAGCCGGGCCATACAACGGGCACCATTCCCGACCCGGTTCCGAGCCCCGACTACCATCACTAAGTACTCGGGGGAAACGAGGCCAGAACTGTGGCTTGCGGACTAACGGCTGGCCTGCCAGCTAGGTGGAACGGACGATGACAACCTCATCATCCGCAACCTCCCCCTATTCCTCTCTGACGCCGCCCGAGCCAGGCTGGAGCATCTGCCTCCTGCGCAGATTTCCAACTGGGACGATCTGGTCAAAGCCTTTGCTGGAAACTTCCAGGGCACGTACGTGCGCCCTGGGAACTCTTGGGATCTCCGAAGCTACCGCCAGCAGCCAGGGGAATCCCTGCGGGAGTACATCCGACAATTTTCGAAGCAGCACACCGAGCTGCCCAACATCACCGACTCGGATGTCATCGGGGCATTCCTCACCGGCACCACTTGCTGCGATCTGGTGAGCAAACTTGGTCGCAAGACTCCCACCAAGGCGAGCGAGTTGATGGACATCGCCACCAAGTTCGCCTCTGGTCAGGAGGCGGTCGAGGCCATCGTTCGGAAGGGCAAGCAGCCTCAGGGACGCCAGCAGGAAGACGTCTCCAAGGCGTTCGCCCAGCGCGGCACGAAGAAGAAGGCCAAGAAGTCGCAAGCAAAGCGCGACGCCGCCGACGCAGATCTTGTCGCTGCCGCCGAGCACAGGAACCCTCGGAAGCCTCCGAAGGGGCCAACCTGTTCGACAAGATGCTCAAGGAGTCGTGCCCCTATCACCAGGGCCCCGTCAAGCACACCCTTGAGGAATGCGTCATGCTTTGGCGCTACTTCCATAAGACCGGGCCCCCGGCGGAAGGTGGCAAAGGCCAGGACAACGACAAGAAGGAGGGCGACAAGGCAGAGGAGTTCCCCGAGGTCCACGGCTATTTCATGATCTACGGTGGGCAAGTGGCAAACGCCTCGGCTCGGCACCGCAAGCAGGAGCGCCGGGAGGTCTGCTCGGTAAAGGTGGCAGCACCAGTCTACCTAGACTGGTCTGACAAGCCCATCACCTTAGACCAAGGCGACCACCTCGACTGTGTGCCGATCCCAGGAAAGTACCCGCGTTGTCGACCCCGTCATCGGCAACGTCAAGCTCACCAAGGTCCTCATGGGCGGAGGCAGCAGCCTCAACATCATCTACGTCGAGACCCTCGGGCTCTTGGAAATCGATCTGTCCACGATCCAGGCCGGTGCGGCGCCCTTTCACGGGATCATCCCTGGGAAGCGCGTCCAGCCCCTTGGACAACTCGATCTGCCCGTCTGCTTCGGGACCCCCTCCAACTTCCGAAAGGAAACCCTCACGTTCGAGGTGGTCGGGTTCCGAGGAACCTACCACGCGGTGCTGGGAAGACCGCGCTACGCCAAGTTCATGGTCGTCCCCAACTACACCTACCTCAAGCTCAAGATGCCCGGCCCCAACGAGGTCATCACCGTCGGATCCACGTACCGACACGCGTACGAATGTGACGTGGAGTGCGTGGAGTACGCTGAGGCCCTCGCCGAGTCCGAGGCCCTCATCACCGACCTGGAATGTCTCTCCAAGGAGGTGCCAGATGCGAAGTGCCACGCTGGCAACTTCGAGCCAGCAGAGGCGGTTAAGTCTGTCCCTCTCGACCCCAGCAACGACGCCTGCAAGCAAGTCCGGATCGGTTCTGAGCTCGACCCCAAATAGGAAGCAGTGCTCGTCGACTTTCTCTGCGCGAATGCCGAGGATTTTGCGTGGAGTCCCTCGGACATGCCTGGCATACCGAGGGATGTCGCCGAGCACTCGTTGGATATCCGAGCTGGAGCTCGACCCGTGAAGCAGCCTCTGCGCCGTTTCGACGAAGAAAAGCGCAGAGCCATAGGCGAGGAGATCCATAAGCTGATGGATGCAGGGTTCATCAAAGAGGTATTCCATCCCGAATGGTTAGCCAACCCTGTGCTTGTGAAAAAGAAAGGTGGGAAATGGAGGATGTGTGTAGACTACACTGGTCTAAACAAAGCATGTCCGAAGGTTCCCTACCCTCTGCCTCGCATCGATCAAATCGTGGATTCCACTGCTGGGTGCGAAACCCTGTCATTCCTCGACGCCTACTCAGGGTATCACCAAATCAAGATGAAAGAGTCCGACCAGCTAGCGACTTCTTTCATCACACCTTTTGGCATGTACTGCTATATTACTATGCCATTTGGTTTGAGGAATTGTAACACCTTGAATTTGGGGGTATAAAATTTCTTTGCTCATATTCACAAATTCAGGTGTTACTTTTCTTTTCTCATCCTTCCCCAATCTTTTCTTTCTCATTTCTATAGGAGAAAGGTGCTTATTTTATTTGTAATAATAGTGTGCTAGGTTAAACCCTAAGGGAGTATGAATTGTTGCATCATGTTGAACCCTAGATTTCACTTTTGTTTGGTGCATAATTCTCAAAAGGTCTAATTTGAATTTGTGGCACATTTGAATTTGAATCAAATGGAGAAAATAAAAAGAAAAGAGAAAGGAAATTCCAAAATAAAAAGAAAAAGGAAAGCAGCCCATCACCCCTGCCCCTTCGGCCTTTCGGCCCATCAGGCCCAACCCGCGCGCGCGCCCTCCCGCCCCTCCTCTCTCTGCGCAGCGGGCCCCACCTGTCGGCGCTCCCGCCCGCGCGTGCGCCATCTCCCTCGCTCTCTCTCTGCCCGTGGGCCCTCCCGGTCAGCCCCGCTTTCCTCGCGCCCGCGCCCGACTTCTTCTCTCTCTCTGCGTCGCGGGCCCCGGCTGTCAGCTTCGCCGTTCTCGCGTAACCGCCGCCGAGCCGCGCGCGCCCGCCTTCCTCGCGCCCACGTCGCGCGTGGGGAGCTCGCCCCACCTCGCCCTCGGCCACTTGAGCCCCGAACCTCACTCGCACTCGCCCCCTCCCTCATTTGCGCACCAACCGGCCCTCTCTCTTGCCCTCTCCCTCGCTGCGCGCACGCCCAAGCTCCATCGCCGCGAACCGCCGCCGCCCGAGCTTGTTCCTTCGTCGCCGTTGGAGCTCCGCCGCGTCCCTTGCCACGGTGAGCTCCACCCCGACGTCCACGACCCGGGACGTGCCCCAATTCCCTCTTCCCCTCCCTATTTCTCTCTGCCCGCGCTCACCCGTCGTCCGCCGTGCAGCCGCCGCCGTCGACCCGGGCCACCGTCGCGTCCCCGTCGTCGCCGAGGAGTCCCCGGAGTTCGCCGTGAGGTAAGGAACCTCTCCCGCCCCTATTGGCCCTTGTCTTGCTCCCTGCTGCACTTGATTTCTCGCCGGAGTCGGTTAACGCCGCCGCCGAGCCACTCCACCGTGAACCGCCCCCCTCCGGTGCCCCTGCCCCGACCCAGACCCCACCAGAGAGTTCCCCGTGCCCTCCCCAGCCTCCCCGGCCACCCAGGTCGCCCCGGGAGCCGCAGGGCCCCCGTTTCCCTCGTCTCCGGCGAGCTCCTCACCGCGAGGACGGGCGCCGCCGTCTCAGCCAGCTAGGGAAGGAGACGGGAGTCAGCCGCCCCATCCCCGCCGTGTATCTTAGATCGGACGGCGCGGATTCAAACAACCCGAACCCAATCTCAACCGTCCGCCCAAGATCCAACGGCCCAGAGCCGTTTCCCCGCGCCCAGTCCCTCTGCCCGCTGGGCCCCGCCTGTCGGCGCGCCCGCGCGCTCGCTCTGCCCGCTGGGCCCCGCCTGTCGGCGCGCCCGCGCGCTCGCTCTGCCCGCTGGGCCCCGCCTGTCGGCGCGCCCGCGCGCTCGCTCTGCCCGCTGGCCCCGCCTGTCAGTCGCCGCGCCCGCGCTGCCCGCCCGGCCCCGCCTGTCAGCCACCCAGGCCGCCGCGCGCCCGCGCGCCCGCCCGCAGGATCTAATCCTGGCCGTTGATCTGAGATCTAACGGCTGTGAGCGCCCGATACCCCTTCGCCCGCGCATTTTCTTAAAGAACCCCTCGGTTTTCTGGATTTTGCGCCCGCCGTCCCTGGTTTTTCGCAGTTAAGTCCTCAGCCCTTTTATTTAATTCAAAATAGGTCCTTAGGGTATATTTTTAACCCCTAAACTTGTAAAATTCATAACTTTGCCATATGAACTCCAAATTAGGTGCTTCAAATTGCAAAATGTTCATAAAATTATTATCTATTTATCTATGCAATGTTTCCCTGCTGTTTCCATGTTCCAATTAATGGTTAATCATTAGGATAGGATTAAGGTTATTGGAACCCTATTTGAGATAAATAAAAGGTAGTATACTTTAATAAAAGTTGGAGCACTTAAGTTTATGGACTCAAACCCTTAAGTTTAGGAACTTAAACCAGATAATTATTTGATTCCACCACTGACTTAAACCTGAGTAGTGAATGATGAATCCTTTGTATAGTCCTCTACCCCAGACCTAGAGAACACCAAAGTGCCTATCCCTTTTCTGTTATGAGCTTGTGACCACTCTCTGCTGCATATGTTTGGTATATTGTTTTTGTTTGTTATTTCCCAAGTGCATAGTGTGAATGATTGCTTTACGTAGACAACGAGCAGTCTGTGTTTCCCGAGGAAGTTGCAGAGGAAGTCCCTGATCAGCAGTTTGGTGAAGGCAAGTGTCCTCTGACCCATTATGTCCTATTCATTTATAACTTACTACCCCGCATTACTTACTTGAAACCTAAGGATTGACTAGCTTTACACTTTACTTTATCCTTGATTACCTTTTGGGTTATATGGTTAGCATCCTGCTACTGCCTTAACTTAATCAATGAACATGATGTGAATATTTATGATACTGTTATCCTGATTATGTTGATGATCTTGTGATACTCTAGGGGGCTCAGGCTGTTTCCTGAGTACCTCTCCGTAAGGACCTGTTCGTTGAGAGACCACCCGGGATAACAGTGCAACCATGAGGGTGAAATGGGGCGCCCTTAGCTAATTAATTAGAGGAACTAGAGGTGTAGTTGCTTCGCCGTCGTGCCGTCAATGGGGTCCAGGCACAGTGCTTGCTCTGCCGAGGCTGAGTGCCGAGGTTCTTTCGTTTTGCTTTTGTTAGTCACTCTCCTGCTGGGAGGAGTACTGTGTTTATCAAACTGGAGAAACCTAACGGGCAGCTATGATCTCTAGGGAATCTTTGTAAAAGCTACGTAGTGATACCCTGTCGGACCACCTAGGTAGTGGTCAATGGGGATTAGCTCTCCCCGGGCAGAAAGGGAATCATGACTCATGGGTAAAGTGTGCGACCTCTGCAGAGGGTAGTGAAACTGATATATCAGCCGTGCTCACGGTTAAGAGCAGCCTTGGGATCCTCTTTGATTAGAGATACAGCTGGTTCGAGACTCAATGGTTTTATTAATGTTTTTGGTTCAATGATGATCATGATGTTCCTCGAGGAGGAAGCTGTTCACGGGCTGGCTATTACTAAAACTTGGCTTCCACTAATAATAAATACCTGACCAACTAAAAGCAACTGCTTGAGCTTAACTCCACATAAAGCTAGTCCACCTCAGCCAAACGGGACATTTGCTGAGTACGTTGATGTGTACTCATCCTTGCTTTACCACCAAACACCAGGTTGTCCGCATTGTAATCACTGCTCAGGAGAAGGCGAAGTCGTGGAAGGAGACTTCCAGGAGTTCCAAGACTACGACGAATTCTAGGTGTGGGTTGGCGGCAACCCCCAGTCAGCTGCCTGTGAAGGCCTTATCTTTACTGCGTTTCGCTAGCACTTTGATTTAACTGTTAACTTGATGACTATGTGGATGTCTATGACTCTGTGATGTAATAAGTTGATACCCTTTTAAGTTATTATTTGAGCAATGTGCATTGATGTTCATTTATGTAATCGCTGTGTACGTGAGTTCTGATCCTGGCACGTACATGGTTCGCATTCGGTTTACCTTCCAAAACCGGGTGTGACATAAGTGGTATCAAAGCCGTGCTGACTGTAGGACCGCTGACCTAGAGTAGCACTGGTCGTACTAAGGACTATTGACCTTCCCTCTCACCTTGACCTCTGATGGTGCTTCAAAAGTTGGTCACCTCGACCAACCATATGTTTTACCACATATATATATATATATACTATATTTTACCTTGTTAAAATTTTTATCTTATTCTGTCTATGGTTTATTCACTTGTCATATTAGTTCTGCTCTTACTCTTATGCTTACGGTGTCTTTTGTAGATGGCTCGTCTTAGACACACTGCACGTAAGTCGGTGATTCCTTTCCTGCCGTCTCGACTTGCGGAGCGTCCTCTGCACCGCACCGTGTCCGGTCAGTCGAGTCACCTGGAGAGACTGCACCACCGCCTGCGTGAGGAGCAGGAACGCCGGCGCTAGCACAGAGAGCAGCAGGGCTCTTCCTCCTCATCCCAGCATGAGGTGGAGTCCGTGAGGCCCCGTTCCTCTGTCGCCCAGCTGGAGGCGCCCCCTGCACCACCGCGGGACGCCCCGGCTGTTGGAGGAGCTACTGGAGGAGGTCTTGGAGGAGACCCCGACGATGACGACTCAGACCACAGCACGGAGTCTTCTGAGCCGCAGGAGGCGGAAGGATGGGTCGCCCGACCCATCACCCGTGACGCCGCTCGCGGTTGTCACTTCCACGACGCACTCGACACCTTGCTGCGCTAGGCTTTCGACCGGCACACCTGGTCGATCGAGTATCGTTGTGTAGTCTACCAGCACAGTCGCGGGAGGTACCCGGACCGCTGGGAGGCTACCTGCCTAGTTCGCCGTCCGGAGGATGACCTCCGGGGTGCGGAGGCCGTTTCGGAGCACTATTCCATCTCCGAGAGGGACACTGCAGAGGCGGCTATGCAGGATGCAGCACGGCGTGCACTCTCTCAGTACTGTTCTTTGTTCGGCGGGGTGGCCGACGGTCTTAACCTTCGGTACTACCCCCGCCGCCCTACTGGCAGCACAAAGAGTGTGGTTGTCTCACCTGTTGGTGAGGCTAACCCTAGGTTGAGCAGCACAGTCAACCTAGTCGCAGTGCTTAACACTGAGCTGGATCACTCTCTGGACGAGCTGAGCAGGGCTCGAACGGAGATTGCGGAGTTGCGTGCTGAGCTGGCAGAGCGCCATCACCAGGAGGGTGGTTCTCCCGCTCCTGTTGGGACTCAGCACCCATACCGCTCGCCGCCACGTGGTCACCACACTTATGGTTCCCCTGCCTGTAAGACCAGGATAGATCTGGATCCTTAGATCGTTAGCGTCGAAGTTTGTAATAATTCTTAAGTCAGATGTCTCAGTCTTAAATAGTTAGTTTAGTTTGCTTATTAGTTGCTTCCATTTAGTTTAGTTTGCTTATTAGTTGCTTCCATTTAGTTTAGTTTGCTTATCAGTTGCTTGCATGCTTGCTATGATGAACTTGTGCTGGATTTGAATCTTTGTAATGACTGTTGCCAACCTGTGGGTTTCTCCTGCAGATTGGCCTAGTTATAATGTTAATAAAGTCAGTTATTTAGTTGGGAAGCCATTTACTTCTACTTTCCTTCTTATCTGGGAAGCTGTGTTGAACCATTATGAGGATCAGTGAAGCTTTTTGTTCACTCAGTGTCATGAAGAATTCTGTATTCTCTTTTCTTATGCTGGGGGATTGTAAGAGCAATGCTGATGTATGAATGTCTTCCACAGATGTCTGACAACAGGCGCCGATGCAACAGGCGTGCTCAGCAAGAGCAGCATGATCAGCAGGAGGAACACCAGAGGCAGCCTCCCTCGCCACCCCCGATGACAGTGGAGCAGATGTTCTTGATGCAGACTCAGGCAGTGCAGGCCATTGGGCAGACTCTGGCAGCCATGCAGCAGGCTCAACAGCAACCCCAACCCCAGTTGCAAGTGCAGATGCCCCAGATGCCACGAGATAAGCATGGTGAGTTCATGAGAGGGCACCCTCCTACCTTCGCCCATTCTGCTGACCCCATGGATGCAGAAGACTGGCTGCGCGCAGTGGAAAGGGAACTGCGCACCGCCCAATGCAACGACCGGGAGAAGGTTCTGTATGGTCCCCGTCAGCTAAGGGGAGCAGCCCAGTCCTGGTGGGAGTCCTACCTCGCCACACATGCTGACCCCGAAGCCATCACCTGGGAAGAATTCAGCGAGAGTTTCCGCAGGTACCATGTGCCGGAGGGACTGATGATCGTGAAGAAGGAGGAGTTTCTGGCTCTGAAGCAGGGACCCCTGTCTGTTAGTGAATACAGAGACAAATTTCTGCAGCTATCTCGTTATGCACCTGAGGATGTCAACACTGATGCTAAAAGGCAGTACAGGTTCATGAGAGGTTTGGTGGATCCCCTGCATTACCAGCTGATGAACCACACCTTCCCCACTTTCCAGCACCTGATCGATAGGGCAGTCATGACTGAGAAGAAGCGTAAGGATATGGAAGATCGGAAGCGCAAGATGAGTGGACCCCAGTCCGGAAGCATCAGCCGTCCGCGTTTCTCAGGCAGTTCATCTCAGCAAGGCAGGCCTGGTCACCCACAGGGATATCAGAATCAGAATCAGCGTCCGCATCAGCAGCAGTTTCAGAGGCAGTATCATCAGCAGCAGCAGCAGCAGTATCGTCAGCACAGCCAGCAGGGAGGTAATCAGTATCAGAAGCATAACAACCAGGCACCCCGCCTTCCTGCCCCAGCAGCAAACCAGAGCAACCAAGCAGCCCCAGCACAAGGAGGAGGCAGAGGATGTTTCCACTGTGGAGAACAAGGCCACTGGGCGATGCAGTGCCCGAAGAAGGCGGCGCAGCAGCAGACCAACCCCAATGCTCCAACAAGGCAAGGTGTACTGCAGCCGACAGCAGGCAATCGTAACCAAGCGTACAACCGTGGAAAGGTGAACCACTTGGAGGCCGAAGCGATCCAGGAGGCACCAGATGTGGCAGTAGGTATGTTTTCAGTCGAATCTCATCCCACGAAAGTGCTATTTGATACTGGTGCAACTCATTCATTTGTCACTGCAACCTGGGTAGAATTGCATAACATCTCAGTAGAGGCAATGATGCCGCCCATGAGGATTAATTCAGTTGGTGGCAAGGTGCAAACAGATAAAATATGCTCAAATATAAGGGTGGAAATAAGGGGGATAGGGTTCCCCAGCGACTTAATAGTAATAGACACCCCTGGGATAGATGTCATCCTAGGGATGAATTGGTTAATGAAGTACGAAGCGAATATTAGCTGTGACAAGAGGACCATAACATTGAAGTCCCCGTCAGGAGAAGAGGTAGTGGCCGAGCTAAGGATGCCTAAATCAGCGGAGGGTGTCTGTCACCAGATTTCAGTTGATAGTAAGGAGCCCAACCCGCTCGAGGCTATCAAGGTTGTGTCGGACTTTCCGGACGTATTTTCCCGAGGAGCTAACGGGCATGCCACCCGAGAGAAAAGTTGAGTTTGCCATAGAGCTTATCCCTGGTACCGCCCCCATTTCCAAAAGAGCCTACCGAGTGTCTGGACCAGAATTGGTGGAACTCAAGAAGCAGATAGATGAGATGTTAGAGAAGGGTTACATCAGACCAAGTACCTCGCCTTGGGCCGCTCCAGTGTTGTTTGTAGAGAAGAAAGATGGTACCAAAAGGATGTGCATAGACTACAGGGCCTTGAATGAAGTCACTGTCAAGAACAAGTACCCCCTACCAAGGATAGAAGATTTGTTCGACCAGCTCAGAGGTGCCAGCGTATTCTCGAAGATAGATCTGAGGTCAGGCTACCATCAACTCAGAATCCGACCCTCGGACATACCGAAGACAGCATTCATCACCAAGTACGGGTTATATGAATTCACAGTTATGTCCTTTGGTTTGACAAATGCGCCAGCCTTCTTTATGTACCTGATGAACAGTGTGTTCATGGATTATCTGGACAAGTTTGTGGTAGTGTTTATTGATGATATTCTCATATACTCTCAAAGTGAGGAAGATCATGTGGAGCATTTGAAGATGGTATTGCAAAGACTTCGAGAGCATCAGTTGTATGCCAAGCTAAGCAAATGCGAGTTCTGGATTCATGAAGTCTTGTTTCTGGGTCACATCATAAATCAAGATGGGTTGGCAGTGGATCCAAAGAAAGTGGCAGATATCCTGAACTGGAAAGCACCAAAGGATGTTCGTGGGATCAAGAGCTTCATTGGAATGGCTGGGTATTACAGGCGTTTCATCGAAGGCTTCTCAAAGATTGCTAGACCAATGACAGCGTTACTAGCGAAGAAAGTTGAGTTTAAGTGGACCCAAAAGTGTCAGGAAGCATTTGAAGAACTGAAAAATAGACTGACTACAGCTCCGGTGTTAGTCCTGCCTGATGTTCACAAGCCATTCTCAGTGTATTGCGATGCTTCTTACACCGGATTGGGATGTGTGCTAATGCAAGAAGGAAGAGTTGTAGCATATTCATCTCGGCAGCTGAAGATCCATGAGAAAAATTATCCCACACATGACCTGGAGTTGGCAGCAGTAGTTCATGCTTTGAAGACCTGGAGACATTACCTGTATGGGCAGAAGTGCGACATTTACACAGATCATAAAAGTCTGAAGTACATATTCACCCAGTCAGAGTTAAACATGAGACAGCGAAGATGGTTGGAATTGATCAAGGACTATGAGTTGGAGATACATTACCATCCAGGCAAAGCCAATGTGGTTGCAGATGCTCTGAGCAGGAAGAGTCAAATCAATATGTTGGCCATGTACCCAATGCCATATGAGTTAGCCAAGGAGTTCGACAGATTGAGTCTTGGTTTTTTGAACAGTACGCAAGGAGTAACCGTGGAATTAGAGCCCACTTTAGAGCGGGAAATCAAAGAAGGGCAGAAGGATGATGAAAGCATCAACAAGATCCGGCAGCTAATCTTAGAAGGAAGAGGCAAAGACTTTCGAGAGGATGAAAAGGGAGTAATATGGTTCAAGGACCGATTGTGTGTCCCCGACCTCAAACCCATTCGGGAGCTGATCCTAAAGGAAGCTCATGAGACAGCCTACTCCATACACCCAGGAAGTGAAAAGATGTACCAGGATTTAAAGAGGAGGTTTTGGTGGTATGGCATGAAAAGAGAGATCGCAGAATATGTCGCCATCTGTGATAGCTGTCAGAGGACCAAAGCAGAGCATCAAAGGCCCGCTGGATTGTTGCAGCCTTTGCGGATTCCTCAGTGGAAGTGGGATGAGATCGGAATGGATTTTATAGTTGGCTTACCTCGTACCCGGGTCGGCTATAATTCTATCTGGGTGGTCGTGGACCGCTTAACAAAGGTGGCCCATTTCATACCTGTGAAGACCACATATACCGGAGCAACGTTGGCTGAGTTATACATGTCACGGATAGTTTGCTTTCATGGTGTGCCGAAGAAGATAGTGTCAGATCGAGGAACGCAGTTTACCTCTCATTTTTGGCAGCAGCTACAAGAAGCTTTGGGCACACATTTGAACTTCAGCTCGGCTTACCACCCGCAGACAGACGGTCAGACTGAAAGAACTAATCAGATCCTAGAAGATATGCTGAGAGCCTGTGCGTTGCAAGACAAGTCAGGATGGGACAAAAGGTTACCTTATGCAGAATTCTCCTATAACAATAGCTACCAGGCCAGCTTGAAGATGTCGCCGTTTCAGGCACTCTATGGACGGAGTTGTAGGACTCCACTGCATTGGGACCAGCCTGGTGAGAGACAGGTGTTTGGCCCCGACATTTTGCGTGAAGCCGAAGAGAATATCAAAATGGTTCGGGAGAATCTGAAGATAGCACAATCAAGGCAGCGAAGCTATGCGGACCGAAGGAGGAGAGAACTGAGTTTCGAAGTGGGAGATTACGTCTATCTGAAGGTGTCACCTATCAGGGGAGTCAGAAGGTTCGGAGTTAAAGGCAAGTTAGCACCCCGGTACGTTGGACCATATCAGATTCAAGCAAAGCGTGGAGAAGTGGCTTATCAACTCGACCTACCAGAAAGTTTGTCGGCAGTGCACAATGTGTTCCACGTGTCACAATTGAAGAAGTGTCTGCGAGTACCAGAAGAACAGTTGCCAGTGGAGGGTTTGGAGGTCCAGGAGGATCTGACATACATAGAGAAGCCAACGCAGATTCTGGAGTTCGCAGACAGAGTCACCCGAAGGAATACCATCAGGATGTGCAAAGTCAGATGGGGTCACCACTCCGAGGAAGAAGCAACTTGGGAACGAGAAGATGATCTGAAAGCCAAATACCCTGAACTCTTTGCTGACCAACCCTGAATCTCAGGGGCGAGATTCTTTTAAGGGGGATAGGCCTCGCATCGATCAAATCGTGGATTCCACTGCTGGGTGCGAAACCCTGTCATTCCTCGACGCCTACTCAGGGTATCACCAAATCAAGATGAAAGAGTCCGACCAGCTAGCGACTTCTTTCATCACACCTTTTGGCATGTACTGCTATATTACTATGCCATTTGGTTTGAGGAATGCAGGTGCGACATACCAAAGGTGCATGAACCATGTGTTCGGAGAGCACATCGGCCGAACGGTTGAGGCTTACGTCGATGACATCGTAGTCAAGACAAAGAAAGCCTCCGACCTTCTCTCTGACCTTGAAACGACATTCAAGTGTCTAAGGGCGAAGGGCGTGAAACTCAACCCCAAGAAGTGTGTCTTTGGAGTCCCCCGAGGCATGCTCCTAGGGTTCATCGTCTCCGAGCGGGGCATCGAGGCCAACCCGGAGAAAATCGCAGCCATCACCAACATGGGGCCTATCAAAGACTTGAAAGGAGTACAAAGGGTCATGGGATGCCTTGCGGCTCTGAGCCGCTTCATCTCGCGCCTTGGCGAAAAAGGCCTACCCTTGTACCGCCTCTTAAGGAAGACCGAGCGCTTCACTTGGACCCCCGAGGCCGAGGAATCCCTCAGAAACTTAAAGGCGCTCCTTTCAAACGCGCCCATCTTGGTGCCCCCCACTGCGGGAGAAACCCTCTTGATCTACGTAGTCGCGACCACTCAGGTGGTCAGCGCCGCGATCGTAGTCGAGAGACAAGAAGAAGGGCATGCACTGCTCGTCCAGAGGCCGGTCTACTTCATCAGGGAAGTGCTATCCGAGACCAAGATCCGCTACCCGCAAATTCAGAAGCTACTGTACGCAGTAATTCTGACGCGGCGAAAGTTGCGACACTACTTCGAGTCTCATCCGGTAACTATGGTGTCATCCTTCCCCCTGGGGAGATCATCCAGTGCCGAGAGGCCTCGGGTAGGATAGCTGTAACACCATGAATTTAGAGTATAAAATTTATTTCCTAATATCCACCAAATTCAGGTGTTACGTTTCATTTTCATTTTCTCTTTTATTTTTTCCTTAAAATGGGTAGATAATCTGGACTATACAAGTGTTATTTTGAATAAATATTTGTGTTGCATTTCATGTCAAAGCACTATTTTTGTTTGCTAAAAAATGATCTTGGATGTTTTCACGCGTGGAAGAAAAAAACTGCCGAGTTTAAATCATCTAGGCATAATCTAATATAAATAAATTTATTCATAATAAATATACATATATATTCATATACATAATAAATAAAAAAGAAAACAAATTTCCTTTGGTCTAGCATCCAGCATGGCCGACCATATGGTCGTGCGCCCGTGCCTGCGCAAGCGCAGCGCCGTGGGGCCCACCCGTCATCTTGATTTTCTTCCCTGTAACCTCTTCCACGATTGTATTGGCCACGACACAAGGGAGATCGGTAACTGCCCCCGCGACGCTCGCGCCTAAGACCCGGAACCACCACTGGCCCTGCTCCTTCCTCATGCCAGAGCTGCTCCGCGCCCAGACCACCTCACAGCGCGCGGCAATCGCCTCCGCCGGTGCCGCCCGGAATAGCCTCGACGTCGTCCGCCGCCTGGTGCCCCATCACGTGCCTGTGGCGTCCGTGCATCTGTGCAGCACCAGCTATCACTGTACACATCCACGTTTCGCCATTCGTCGTTGGCTCGCCTCGTCGTCCGTCGTGCGTCCGACCTCGCCATCACACGCCAAGGTCAGCATTCTCTCCCGTCTACCCAGCCCCCTACGCCCGACTGCCTCCCATGGTAGGCACGAGCTCTTCTACGCCTGCGCTGAGCCCACAACCAGCCCACCCCCTATGCTAGTCCTAGTCGCTATAGAGCCACGCTACCGGATTTCGGCGGAGGCCGCGCTACCGCAACCCACCCTGGCTGCAGCACCATCGGCCTCGGGAGCCTGACCGCATGTGAGTAGAGCTAACCCCGCACGACTACTCCGGCGAGCAACAACAGCCCTGCCGTGCTTCTTGCTCGGCCACCGTGTGTGCCCGGCGGCTGCAGCCATCCCGCCATGGCCCACGCGATCCGTTTTTTCCTTGGCTGTTGCAGTTAGTGCGTCGCAAGGAAGAACGAACCATTTGTGGGTCCCACTCCTACCCACATGTGGAATGCAGCATGCGAACAAGTGAACAATGCAATTGTTTTCCTGGCCGCAACTGGAAACGGCTTCCCCAACGCATGCCCATGCATGGCCACTTAGCGCCCCATGGTTGGTCCAATCTGCTGGTTTATGTTTGGCCATGGATCCAATCTGATGCATGCAATTTTCTGTGCTAGCTTGTCCTGTGGCTGTTTGCATGGCCACCATTCGACCAATATATTTGTGCCACATCACCCAGTTGTTCCGTGGCCCTAACTCTTGTGTTAGACGTCTGATTTATCCCGTTCCAGTCATGTTAGCTTTATAACAATGTCTCGCACATATTAAAAATACTATTTTATCATGATACAAGTTTTACTTAATTAGTTAATTATTTGTTCATCCGATATTTATTAGCGTAACAATTTAATTAAAACTAATTTATAATTTTAATTTGCGCTTTTATAAATACAAGTTAATGTGATTAATGGCAACTCTAATGTTTTTGACTAATATTTGTTTAAGGTAAACACAACATCTATTTAGTTTTTCTCGCGTGTCGCGTTTGCGCCGCCGCGCGTCGTCTGCGGGCTAAGTCACGTGTGTCGGCACGTTGTTCGCACGTGCCTTTTGCACACCGTTGCGCTGTTTCGCGCGCTTTGTCATGCGTAGTTAATTCGCCTCGTTTATAATTGCTCATATTAATTAATTTACTTATTTAACCTACAATTGTTAGTATAGCGGATTAATCGAACTAAATGGTAGATATTATTTATATTCAATAATGTCGAATTAAATGTGATAGTTAATATTTGTTTAGCCTAAACTCGTTAACTTCTCGACCGTAGCTTCGACTGTCGCATTTCTTTTTCCTCGCGTGACTGTAGTAACGCGCTCTATTTCGTTTTGAATATTTTATTATGTTTTTATTTGAATGGTGTAATGTTCTTATGCATATACATATGTCTGTTTGTTTGTGCCTGTTGGTATTCGTTGTGTGACGCGAATAGATTGCGATCTGTTCTAGAGCTTCGAGGGATCGACGGTCAAACTTCGGCGACCAAGTGATCTAGCTCTTCGAGTTCTACGAGATCGAAGACCCTGCGCATATGTTTGGTGAAGGCAAGTGTCTCTTGACCTATCTCTGTCCTATACATTCTTTAATTCACCTCCCGCATTTCACAGTTATACCTAAGGATTGACTAGCTTTTGTTATCCATGTCCTTGTTTACCTATTTGGGTCGGATTATTATTGTTTAGCTTTATGCTATTGCTCAACTCTAATCAATGAACATGATAAGAATTATCAATGATACACTGTTTCTCTCCTTTATTATGATGTGGTACTTGTGGTATTCAAGGGGGCTCGAGCGGTTTCTCGAGTGCCTCTCCGTAAGGACCTGTTCGTTGGATGACCGCCCGGGAAAACAGTGCAACCATGAAGGTGGAATGGGATGCCCTTAGCTGAATAATTAGAGGAACCGGGGTGTAGTTTGCTTAGCCGTTGTGCCGTCAATGGGGCTCGGTGTATGCGGCTCGCTCTGCCAAGTTTGGTTCGCCCCTTGGGGAGGAGTGCGGTACATTTAGGAAACCTAACGGGCGGCTATAGCCCCGGGGAATCTTTGTAAAGGCTACGTAGTGAAACCCTGACTATTCACCTTGGTAGTGTTTAAGGGTTTGATCGGCCCAAGGGAAGAGGGAATCACGGCTTATGGGTAAAGTGCGCAACCTCTGCAGAGTGTTTGAAACTGATATATCAGCCGTGCTCGCGGTTATGAGCGGCCAAGGGAGCTCCATTGATTAGTGGTACTTGATAAGAGATGTTCAGATTACAGATGGTGTTGAGAATGTTGGTTTTGGTATTAACTCTGGTAATGGTAAGTGGTACTCTTTCCGTTTGGAAAGGAGTACGTTTGGGTTAATAACGTGGGTTAATTCTAAAACTTGGCTTTCTACACTGGTAATAATAATCTGACCAACTAAAAGCAACTGCTTGACTTACCCCCACATAAAGCTAGTCCACTACAGCCAAACAGGACACTTGCTGAGTATGTTGATGTGTACTCACCCTTGCTCTACACACCAAACCCCCCATCCCCAGGTTGTCAGCATTGCAACCCCTGCTCAGGAGAAGATGAAGTTGTGGAAGGAGACCACCAGGAGTTCCAAGATTATGACGAGTTCTAGGCGTGGGTTAGCGACAACCCCCAGTCGGCTGCCTGTGAAGGCCGCGTTTATCTACGTTTCGTTTTCGCACTTTGATTATTGTAAAGACTATGTGGATGTCTCAGACATATGATGTAATCGACTATTATTCCCCTTTTTAATACTATTCGAGCACTGTGTGATGATGTCCATGTTATGTAACTGTTGTGTACGTGAATTGCTAATCCTGGCACGTACATGGTTCGCATTCGGTTTGCCTTCTAAAACCGGGTGTGACATAAGTGGTATCAAAGTCGTGCTGACTGTAGGACCGCTGACCTAGAGTAGCATTGGCCGTTTTAAGGACTTATTGATTATTACTTCATCTCATCCTTGATTCTGCTTCAAAATATTAGTCACCTCGACTAATTCTATGTTGTGCTCCTATATGCCCCCTTGCCAAAAAGTATTTTATTCTAGTATGGTCTATACTTTTCTCAATTTACTAGATCTGATCTCGCTCTTCTGCTTGCGACATCCTTGTAGATGCCCCTGACCATAACCTTCTTGACTTTTGGGATTTATTCCTCTTCCATCATTAAATTTCTACCATTTGGCAATCCTTATTCCTTTGTTATTGACATACTCGTATCCCTGAATTCTTTAATACTCTTGTTTCAAATACTTACATATGAATTTCTATTGCCTACTTAGACATTTCATTTTATATGTCCATGAACTCCTTGTCTTCGGAGACCCCTCCCTATTCCATTGTGAAGCGGCTATCTTTTGGCTTTTTCTATTCTCTTGGTCTTGGTATGCTCGTACCATTGGAATCTGGCATATTCTTATTTTTATATATGCTTACCTTTATATCACAGAGACTGTTCAAGACATTTCAGTTAACATATCCTTGACCACCCTTGTTTCCTAATGATCCATGAGCGGTCATTTTATTTTGCACATCCTTGGTATTCTCGTTGATTCCTTGTAATTTTCTTCGGTAATTAGTTTTTTACTTCAACTCTTCTGTCAGAACCTCACTTATCTTATCCCTACTTGTTTTCTCCATTTCGTCACTTTGCGAGTCTTGCCTTAACTCTATCCATGGATTACACTTTTCATCATTATCACCTTTATCCTTATCACCTCTATATTTTACCTTGATGTTTATCTTATACCAGCCCTTTTAAAATCTCTTCTTTTACATCTTGAGCTGAAAGTTGTATTTTACCTACTTTCCTTTGGTCATATCCTCTTCTTTGTCACTTGCGAGTTCTTAACTCCATCCTTCGTGGTGCTTTTGGTTGTTGTTGCTTTTACCTTTCTCATCTCTTGATCTTACCTCCGTGATTACATTGTGCCAGTTATCTAAACTCTCCAATCCCCCATCTCGATTCGAGAGTGGTGTTTTACTTATTCCGCCCTTGTTCGTAACCTCATCTTTGCCATGTGCAAGTCTTGTAGTGACCCCATTCTTGGTTGTACTTGTACCACTAGCTCTTCTATGCCTTCATCTTTTCTCTTATACCCTTGTCCGTTATCGCCTTTGACCCTTGCGATATTTATGTCTTCTACCTAAATTCTTACCTTGAACTTATCCTTTAAAAGCCTCCCCTCTCTTTTGACCCGATTTGAGAGCGGTGAGTTACCTATCTCTCCCTTGATTTCTTTTCACTCCTTATCGTATTACAATTTTGGTATTAATCCCATCCTTTGATGTGTTTTTGTTTGCTATCACAATTACCTTGTCATCCATCGATCTTACCTTGACACTTATCTTTATGCCTGCTCTTCAAAAATCTCCTCTCTTCCACCTCAATGTGAGAGTGGCAAATTACCTATCTAGCCCTTGGGCATACCCTCTTCCTTTCCACTTGCAGGTCCTATCTTAACTCCATCCTTGGTGGTACTTATATTCTTGGTTCTTCTGCACATTTACCTCCTATCCTACATCCTTGTCTGTTATTACCTTTAAAACCCTCATGATATCTATGCCCTTACCCTCCTGCTTATCTTGAACCTATCCTTTGAAGCCTCCTCTTTTCCATCCCTGTTCGAGGATAATGCCTCATCTATCTCATCATTGACTGCTCCCCCTTCTCTGACACCTTGCAAGTTTTTCCTCAAACATATCCTTTGTTGTGTGTTTGTCTGTTATCACCTTAACCCTTGTCATCCCTCGATCTTTACCTTGATGCTTAGCATGTACCTGCATTTTAAAGCCTCCTCTCTCGTCTCAGTTCAAGAGTGTTGTCTTACCCCTCCCCGCTCTTGTTCGTTCCCTATTCCTCTATCATGTTGCAAGTTTTGTCTTAACTCGATCCTTTGATGTACTTTCGCCTGTTACCTCTTGTACCTTTGTAATCACTAGATCTTTCCATGATGCTTATCTTATGCCTACCTTTTGAATTATCATCTTTCCCATCTTGATTTGAGAATGGTGTTTTACCTATCCTGACCTTGGATGCATTCTCTCCCTTGCCGGTTACAATCCTTACTTGAGCCTCATCTTTTATTATGCTCATGCCCCTATCCTGCATGTCTTATCTTTCCCCTTGTCTTTCGATGGCCTTATAGTAGTTTCCCCTTGGTAAGGAAAGACCACCATCTAGTTGATATTAGTGTATAGCAACGAGATGTTTGTTGTTGTATGCTTGTGTTGTTTGTCTTTGTGTGATGACTGATTTGCTTCTTTGTGATGAGTGTTGATGTGTTGTGGCCCTCGGTCCGCAATGACATCAATTTACTAGCTGAGTGCCATAGAGTTAGGTAGTTGGGTGCTCTTCCTTTTCTCTCCTTAATTCATCTATGCATACCTTTCCTATCTATACCCTTCCCTCTTGCACATGTCCGGTTGGCAACCTCCAACCTCTCTTAATCCGTTAAGATTGGAGTCGGCTGCATCTTCACCAAGTGTGTATCAACGCTTCTGTTAAGGGGGTTAGTCGCTAACCCTAATGAAGATAATGCGATCAACGTCAACCGACAAGATCAAAGTGGCGCAACGAAAGAGTGTGTGGGTCCTAACCCATAGGTCCAAGAGATCCTCAAGAATTGCATCAATTGGTCTCGAGCATCTGAAGGTCAAAGCAACCAGTCCACAAGTTAAGCTTGCAGATTCAAAGTCAACTCAAGAAAGCCGTGAACAGCCTATGAACCAACCTTGTTTTCTTACTAGCTTCTTCTTGAATCTCGGGGGCGAGATTCCTGTTAAGGGTGTTAGATTTGTAACACCATGAATTTAGAGTATAAAATTTATTTCCTAATATGCACCAAATTCAGGTGTTACGTTTCATTTTCATTTTCTCTTTTATTTTTTTCCATAAAATGGGTAGATAATCTGGACTATACAAGTGTTATTTTGAATAAATATTTGTGTTGCATTTCATGTCAAAGCAATATTTTTGTTTGCTAAAAAAATGATCTTGGATGTTTTCACGCGTGGAAGAAAAAAAACTGCCGAGTTTAAATCATCTAGGCATAATCTAATATAAATAAATTTATTCATATAAATATACATATATATTCATATACATAAGAAATAAAAAAGAAAACAAATTTCCTTTGGTCTAGCATCCAGCATGGCCGACCATATGGTCGTGCGCCCGTGCCTGCGCAAGCGCAGCGCCGTGGGGCCCACCCGCCATCTTGATTTTCTTCCCCGTAACCTCTTCCACGATTGTATTGGCCACGACGCAAGGGAGATCGGTAACTGCCCCCACGACGCTCGCGCCTAAGACCCGGAACCACCACTGGCCCTGCTCCTTCCTCATGCCAGAGCTGCTCCACGCCCAGACCACCACGCAGCGCGCGGCAATCGCCTCCGCCACCGCCGCCCGGAATAGCCTCGACGTCGTCCGCTGCCTGGTGCCCCATCACGTGCCCGTGGCGTCCGTGCGTCTGTGCAGCACCAGCTATCACTGTACACATCCACGTTTCGTCGTTGGCTCGCCTCGTCGTCCGTCGTGCGTCCGACCTCGCCATCACACGCCAAGGTCAGCATTCTCTCCCCTCTACCCAGCCCCCTGCACCCGACTGCCTCCCATGGTAGGCGCGAGCTCTTCTACGCCTGCGCTGAGCCCACAACCAGCCCGCCCCCTATGCTAGTCCTAGTCGCTGTAGAGCCGCGCTGCCGGAGTTCGGTGGAGGCCGCGCTACCGCAACCCACCCTGGCTGCAGCACCATCGGCCTCTAGAGCCTGACCGCATGTGAGTAGAGATAACCCCGCACGACTACTCCGGCAAGCAACAGCAGCCCTGTCGTGCTTCTTGCTCGGCCACCGTGTGTGCCCGGCGGCTACAGCCATCCCACCATGGCCCGTGCGATCCGTTTTTTTCCTTGGCTGTTGCAGTTAGTGCGTCGCAAGGAAGAAGGAACCATTTGTGGGTCCCACTCCTACCCACATGCGGAATGCAGCATGCGAACAAGTGAACAATGCAATTGTTTTCCTGGCCGCAACTGGAAACGGCTTCCCCAACGCATGCCCATGCATGGCCACTTGGCGCCCCATGGTTGGTCCAATCTGCTGGTTTGTGTTTCGCCACACATGGGATCCAATCTGATGCATGCAATTTTCTGTGCTAGCTTGTCCTATGGCTGTATGCATGGCCACCATTCGACCAATATATTTTTGCCACATCACCCAGTTGTTCTGTGGCCCTAACTCTTGTGTTAGACGTCTGATTTATCCTGTTCCAGTCATGTTAGCTTTGTAACAATGTCGCGCACATATTAAAAATACTATTTTATCATGATACAAGTTTTACTTAATTAGTTAATTATTTGTTCATCCGATATTTATTAGAGTAACAATTTAATTAAAACTAATTTATAATTTTAATTTGCGCTTTTATAAATACAAGTTAATGTGATTAATGGCAACTCTAATGTTTTTGACTAATATTTGTTTAAGGTAAACACAACATCTATTTAGTTTTTCTCGCGTGTCGCAATTGCACCGCCGCGCATCATCTGCGGGCTAAGTCGCGTGTGTCGGCACGTTGTTCGCACGTGCCTTTTGCACACCGTTGCGCTGTTTCGCGCGCTTTGTCATGCGTAGTTAATTCGCCTCATTTATAATTGCTCATATTAATTAATTTACTTATTTAACCGACAATTGTTAGTATAGCGGATTAATCGAACTAAATGGTAGATATTATTTATATTCAATAATGTCGAATTAAATGTGATAGTTAATATTTGTTTACCCTAAACTCGTTAACTTCTCGACCGTAGCTTCGATTGTCGCATTTCTTTTTCCTAGCGTGACTGTAGTAACGCGCTCTATTTCGTTTTGAATATTTTATTATGTTTTTATTTGAATGGTGTAATGTTCTTATGCATATACATATGTCTGTTTGTTTGTGCCTGTTGGTATTCGTTGTGTGACGCGAATAGATTGTGATCTGTTCCTGAGCTTCGAGGAATCGACGGTCAAACTTCGGCGACCAAGTGATCTAGCTCTTAGAGTTCTACGAGATCGAAGACCCTGCGCATATGTTTGGTGAAGGCAAGTGTCCCTTGACCTATCTATGTCTTATACATTCTTTAATTCACCTCCCGCATTTCACAGTTATACCTAAGGATTGACTAGCTTTTGTTATCCATGTCCTTGTTTACCTATTTGGGTCGGATTATTATTGTTTAGCTTTATGCTATTGCTCAACTCTAATCAATGGACATGATGAGAATTATCAATGATACACTGTTTCTCTCCTTTATTATGATGTGGTACTTGTGGTATTCAAGGGGGCTCGAGCGGTTTCTCGAGTGCCTCTCCGTAAGGACCTGTTCATTGGATGATCGCCCGGGAAAACAGTGCAACCATGAGGGTGGAATGGGATGCCCTTAGCTGAATAATTAGAGGAACCGGGGTGTAGTTTGCTTAGCCGTCGTGCCGTCAATGGGGCTCGGTGTATGCGGCTCGCTCTGCCAAGTTTGGTTCGCCCCTTGGGGAGGAGTGCGGTACATTTAGGAAACTTAACGGATGGCTATAGCCCCGGGGAATCTTTGTAAAGGCTATGTAGTGAAACCCTGAATATTCACCTTGGTAGTGTTTAAGGGTTTGATCGGCCCGAGGCAAGAGGGAATCACGGCTTATGGGTAAAGTGCGCAACCTCTACAGAGTGTTTGAAACTGATATATCAGCCGTGCTCGCAGTTATGAGCGGCCAAGGGAGCTCCATTGGTTAGTGGTACTTGATCAGAGATGTTCGGATTACAGATGGTGTTGAGAATGTTGGTTTTGGTATTAACTCTGGTAATGGTAAGTGGTACTCTTTCGGTTTGGAAAGGAGTACGTTTGGGTTAATAACGTGGGTTAATTCTAAAACTTGGCTTTCTCTACTGGTAATAATAATCTGACCAACTAAAAGCAATTGCTTGACTTACCCCCACATAAAGCTAGTCCTCTACAACCAAACAGGACACTTGCTGAGTATGTTGATGTGTACTCACCCTTGCTCTACACACCAAACCCCCCATCCCCAGGTTGTCAGCATTGCAACCCCTGCTCAGGAGAAGATGGAGCTGTGGAAGGAGACCACCAGGAGTTCCAAGATTATGACGAGTTCTAGGCGTGGGTTAGCGGCAACCCCCAGTCAGCTGCCTGTGAAGGCCGCGTTTATCTACGTTTCGTTTTCGCACTTTGATTATTGTAAAGACTATGTGGATGTCTCAGACATATGATGTAATCGACTATTATTCCCCTTTTTAATACTATTCGAGCACTGTGTGATGATGTCCATGTTATGTAACTGCTGTATACGTGAATTGCTGATCATGACACGTACATGGTTCGCATTCGGTTTGCCTTCTAAAACCGGGTGTGACAATAGCAAAGTGGGCGGTGGATATCATGGGTGAGACAATCTCGTTCGCTCCTCGGAAGGCCATCAAGTCCCAAGTCTTGGCGGACTTCGTGGCTGAATGGGTCGACACCCAGCTACCAACAGCACTGATCCAACCGGAACTCTGGACCATGTACTTCGATGGGTCGCTGATGAAAACAGGAGCAGGTGCGGGCTTGCTCTTCATCTCACCCCTCGGGAAGCACCTCCGCTATGTGCTGCACCTCCATTTCCCGGTGTCAAACAACATGGCCGAGTACGAGGCTCTGGTTAACGGGTTGCGCATCGCCATCGAGCTAGGGGTTCAGCGCCTCGACGCTCGTGGCGACTCGCAGCTTGTCATTGGCCAAGTCATGAAGAACTCTCACTGCCGCGACCAGAAGATGGAGGCCTACTCGATGAGGTTCGGCGCCTGGAAGACAAGTTCTACGGGCTCGAGCTCAACCACGTCGCTCGACGCTACAATGAGACTGCGGATGAGCTGGCTAAAATAGCCTCAGGGCGGACAATAGTACCCCCGGACGTCTTCTCTAGAGACATACATCAACCCTCCGTCAAGACCGACGACACGCCCAAGCCCGAGGATGCCTCGGCCCACCCCGAGGAGGCCTCGGCCCAGCCCGAGGTATCCTCGGCCGCCGAGGGTGAGGCACTGCGCGTCGAGGAAGAGCGGAATGGGGTCACGCCTAATCGAAACTGGCAGACCCCGTACCTGCAATATCTCCACCGAGGACAGCTACACCTCGACAGGGCCGAGGCTCGGCGACTGGCGCGGCGCGCCAAGTCGTTCGTCTTACTGGGAGATGAAAAGGAGCTCTACCACCGTAGCCCCTCAGGCATTCTCCAAAGATGCATGTCTGTCGCCGAAGGACGGGAGCTATTGCAAGAGATACACTCGGGGGCTTGCGGTCACCACGCAGCACCTCGAGCCCTCGTTGGGAACGCCTTCCGACAAGGTTTCTACTGGCCGACCGTAGTAGCCGATGCCACTAGGATTGTACGCTCCTGCCAAGGGTGTCAATTCTATGCAAGACAGACGCACCTGCCCGCTCAGGCCCTGCAGACAATACCCATCACCTAGCCATTTGTTGTATGGGGTCTGGACCTCGTCGGTCCCTTGCAGAAGGCACCCAGGGGCTTCTCGCACCTGTTGGTCGCCATCGACAAATTCTTCAAGTGGATCGAGGTCCGACCCCTAACAAGCATCAGGTCCGAGCAGGCGGTGGCGTTCTTCACCAACATCATCCATCGCTTTGGGGTCCTGAACTCCATCGTCACCGACAATGGCACCCAGTTCACTAGGAAGAAGTTCCTGGACTTCTGCGAGGACCACCACACCCGTGTGGACTGGGTCGCCATAGCTCACCCCATGACGAATGGGTAGGTGGAGCGCGCCAACGGCATGATTCTGCAGGGACTTAAACCGAGGATCTACAATGACCTCAACAAGTTCGGCAAGCGATGGATGAAAGAGCTACCCTCGGTGGTCTGGAGTCTAAGGACGACGCCAAGCCGAGCCATGGGTTTCTCGCCGTTCTTTCTAGTCTATGGGGCCGAGGCTATCTTGCCCACAGACTTAGAATACGGTTCCCTGAGGACAAAGGCATACGATGACCGAAGCAACCAGACCAGCCGAGGAGACTCGCTAGACCAGCTGGAAGAGGCTCGGGACATGGCCTTACTACACTCGGCATGGTATCAGCAGTCTCTGCGACGCTACCACGCCCGAGGGGTTCAGCCCCGAGACTTCCAGGTGGGAGACTTGGTACTTCAGCTGCGGCAGGACGCCCGAGGGCGCAACAAGCTTACTCCTCCCTGGAAGGGGCCATTCATCATCGCCAAGATTTTGAAGCCTAGAACATACAAGCTGGCCAACAATCAAGGCGAGGTCTATAGCAACGCTTGGAACATCCGACAACTACGTCGCTTTTACCCTTAAGATGTTTTCAAGTCGTTCATATACCTCGTTTTCTATACATAAACAAATAAAGTCTAACTGTCAAGGAAGGATCAGCCTTGCCTCGACAAAGCCCGACCCTCCCTCGGGGGCTAGAAGGGGGAACCCCCTCTGCGTCAAAATTTTCCTCGGTAAAAGTCTTTCTGCCAGAACGTCTTTCGCGCTTTTCGACTGCTTCGATAGCGGGATCCTGAAAACGACGGAGTACACGTAAGCGGCAAGGCTGACCGAGCCGAGGGACTCCTACGCCTCCGGGATAC
Organism: Zea luxurians; assembly: GCA_029449295.1. Classification (NCBI taxonomy): domain Eukaryota; kingdom Viridiplantae; phylum Streptophyta; class Magnoliopsida; order Poales; family Poaceae; genus Zea; species Zea luxurians. The sequence goes on from JAOPSE010000024.1 coordinate 41,013,274, forward strand.
GGATACCTCACTCATCACCTTCTGCGATAAGTAACTCACGCTCGGATAAGCGATTCTGCTGCCGAACAAGTCTTAACACTTGAAAACTTTTCTGCCAGAACGATTTTTGTGCCTTCTCGACTATATCGATGACAGAATCCTACGAACGAGTAAGAGTGCACGTAAGCAGCGAGGCCGACCGAGCCGAGGGACTCCTATGCCTCCGGGATACGGACACCTCACTCATCACCTCCCGCGAAAAGTAACTCTCACTCAGATAAATGATTCTGCTACCGACGAACAAGTCCTGATACTCGAAACAAGAGGAAAGGAAACGCAGCTTTATAACTGAAAGGGAAATGTGCCCTTGGGCTATTTCTAAGTATTTTGGTGATTTAGTGTCCAACACAAGTGCCTAAGTGTTAAATGGTGGACAAATTACAAATCAAGTATAAAGGTATGTTTCTAAGACTTATTATATTGTTTTGGAGACTAATGTATTATGTCTATGTGCTGGAAACAGGAAAAATCAAGTTGGAATTAAAGATGGCTTTGTTCAGCCAAAGTCAGCTTAGTCTGGGTGCACCGGACTGTCCGGTGGTGCACCAGACAGTGTCCGGTGCGCCAGGCTGACTCAGGCGAACTTGCTGTTCTCGGGAAATCGTCAGCGACGTACGGCTAATTCACCGGACTGTCTGGTGAGCCAACAGTCGGCCGGGCCAACGGTCGGCCGCAGAATCTGCGCGCGACGCGTGGCAAGTGCCAACGGTCGGATGGGGCACCGGACTGTCCGGTGTGCACCGGACAGTGTCCGATGCGCCAACGGCTCCAAAGCGCCAACGGTCGGCTTCGCCAAAGAAGGAAAGAAATCTGCACCGGACAGTGTCCGGTGGTGCACCGGACTGTCCGGTACGCCAGGCGACAGAAGGCAAGAATTGCCTTCCTGGAATGCTCTCAACGGCTCCTAGCTACCTTGGGGCTATAAAAGGGACCCCTAGGCGCATGGAGGAGTACACCAAGCATTCCCTAAGCATTCCTAAGCACCAAGACTTCGATTCCGCGCATTTGATTCTTTGTGATAGCAACTAGAGCTCCATTTGAGTTGTGAACTCGTCGGGTTGTGTTGTGATCTCTTGTTGTGACTTGTGTGCGTGTTGGTACTCTGATTTCGTTTCTTGTGTGCGTTGCTCATCCCTCCCTTACTCCGTGCTTCTTTGTGAACATCAAAGTGTAAGGGCGAGAGGCTCCAAGTTGTGGAGATTCCTCGCAAATAGGATATAGTAAACAAAGCAAAACACCGTGGTATTCAAGTGGGTCTTTGGACCGCTTGAGAGGGGTTGATTGCAACTCTCGTCCATTGGGATGCCACAACGTGGAGTAGGCAAGTGTTGGACTTGGCCGAACCACGGGATAAACCACTGTGCCATCTCTGTGTTGATCTCTTTGTGGTCATCATGTTGTGCAAGTTCTCCTCTCTAGCCACTTGGCTTAATTGTGCTAACTCCTAATCAAGTTTTGTGGATTAAGTTTCAAGTGTTTTACAGGATCACCTATTCACCCCCCCCCCCTCTAGGTGCTCTAAATTGGTATCAGAATCGTTCTCTTCAAGAAAGGAACTAATCGCCCGAAGAGATGGATCCTAAGGGCAAGGGGATGGTGGTCAATGATAAGGAGAAGGAGTCCTTCGTCAATGATCCAAAGGAGGACAAGCCTACAGACTCGAGCTCGAGCCACAAAAGAAAAGATGGAGGAAGAAGAAAACAAGGCGCATCAAAGAGATAATCTACTACGACAGCGACGAATCCTCTTCTTCCCAAAAGGACGACGACAACGTCTATGAGAATAAGAAGACGGTTAATTCAAACTTCTCTTTTGATTATTCTCGTATTCCTCAAAGTACCAATGCTCATTTACTCTCCATTCCACTTGGTAAACCTCCTCATTTTGATGGAGAGGACTACGGATTTTGGAGTCACAAAATGTGTAGTCACTTGTTCCCTCTCCATCCTAGTATATGGGAAATAGTAGAGAGTGGAATGAAATTTGATAGCTCGGATAGTCCTTTGTTTATCAATGAACAGATTCATAAAAATGCACAAGCTACTACTGTGTTGTTAGCCTCATTGTGCAGGGACGAGTACCATAAGGTGAGCGGCTTGGACAATGCTAAGCAGATCTGGGACACCCTCAAGATCTCACATGAGGGGAACGACGTCACCATGCTCACCAAGATGGAGTTGGTGGAGGGCGAACTCTGGAGATTTGAGATGATAAGGGGGGAGGAGCCAACCCAAACGTACAACAGGCTCAAGACCCTCGTCAACAAAATAAGAAGCTATGGAAGCACGCGATGGACGGACCACGACGTTGTCTGCCTAATGCTAAGGTCCTTTACTGTACTTGGTCCACATCTGGTAAACAATATTCGTGAAAATCCTAGGTACACCAAGATGTCGCCCGAAGAAATTCTTGGGAAATTTATAAGCGGGTGGATGATGATCAAGGAGGCGAGATACGTGGATGATGCATTGAATGGCCCAATCCACGAGCCTCAAACCGTTGCTCTCAAAGCGACAAGGAGCAAGGAGGCACTACCTAGCAAGGTGGCGCAAGTTGAGGCGGTCGGGCTTAATGAGGAAGAAATGGCCCTTATCATCAAATGGTTCAAGACAGCGCTAAAGGGTCGCAAGGAGCACCCCAACAAGAACAAGACGAAGGGGAAGCGCTCCTGCTTCAAATGTGGTAAGATTGGTCATTTTATCGCTAATTGTCCCGATAATGATAGTGACCAGGAAAAGAAGAATGGAAAGTGGGAAAAGAAGAAGAACTACAAGAAGGCGAAGGGCGAGGCACATCTTGGAAAGGAGTGGGATTTGGATTGCTCCTCGTCCGACTCCGACAACGAAGGACTCGCCGCCACCGCCTTCAACAAGTCATCCCTCTTCCCCAATGAGCATCACACATGCCTCATGGCAAAGGAGAAGAAGGTATGTACTTGAAACAATACTACTTATGCTTCTTCAAGCGAGGATGAGTCTAGTGATGATGATGAAATAGACTATTCATGCTTATTCAAGGGCTTAGATAGAACTAAGATTGATAAGATTAATGAATTGATTGATGCTTTGAATGATAAGAATAGATTACTAGAAAAACAAGAGGACCTTTTATATGAAGAGCATGATAAATTTGTTAGTGCACAAAATTCTCTTGCTCTAGAAGTTAAAAGGAATGGAATGCTTTCTTGTGAACTATCTACTTGTCATGAAACCATTTCTACTTTAAAAGGTGTTAATGATGATATAAATGCTAAACTAGAAGTAGCAAATAAATCTAACTCTTGTGTAGAACATGTTATGATTTGCAATAGGTGCAAAGATTTTAATGTTGATGCTTGTAGTGAACACCTAGTTTGCATTTCTAAATTAAATGATGTAGTGGCTAGTCTTAATGCCCAACTTAAGATTAGCAAGAGTGAATTTGACAAGCTAAAATTTGCAAGGGATGCCTACACTATTGGTAGACACCCCTCAATTAAGGATGGTCTTGGCTTCAAGAGGGAAGTCAAGAACTTAACAAGCCACAAGGCTTCCATCTTCACCAAGGAGAAAGGGAAGGCCCCTATGGCTAGAAGTGCTCAAAAGAACCATGCCTTCATGTATCATGATAGGAGACATTCTAGAAATGTTTATAGAAGTTATGATGCTTTTGATTCTCATGCCATGGTTGCTTCTAGTTCTTCTATTATGCATGATAGAAATTTAGCTAGGAGAAATATTATTAATCACATGTCTAGAAGAAATGTTATTCATGTTTCTAGGAAAATAATAAATGAACCTTCTACAATTTATCATGCTTGCAATGCTTCATTTGCGATTTGTAGAAAGGATAGGAAAGTGATTGCTAGGAAACTAGGGGCAAAATGCAAGGGAGATAAAACTTGCATTTGGATCCCTAAGGATATTGTCAATAACCTTGTAGGACCCAACAAGAGTTGGGTACCTAAGACCCAAGCCTAAATTTGCCTTGCAGGTTTATGCATACGGGGGATCAAGCTGGATTATCGACAGCGGATGCACAAACCATATGACGGGGGAGAAGAAGATGTTCACTTCCTACGTCAAGAATAAAGATTCCCAAGATTCAATCATATTCGGTGACGGGAATCAAGGCAAGGTTAAAGGCTTAGGAAAAATTGCAATCTCAAATGAGCACTCTATTTCTAATGTATTCTTAGTAGAGTCGCTTGGATATAATTTGTTATCCGTAAGTCAATTATGTAATATGGGATATAATTGTCTATTCACAAATGTAGATGTGTCTGTCTTTAGAAGAAGTGATGGTTCATTAGCTTTTAAGGGTGTATTAGACAGCAAACTCTATTTAGTTGATTTTGCAAAAGAGGAGGCCGGTCTAGATGCATGCTTAATTGCTAAGACTAGCATGGGCTGGCTGTGGCATCGCCGCTTAGCACATATGGGGATGAAGAACCTTCACAAGCTTCTAAGGGGAGAACACGTGATAGGTCTAACTAATGTTACTTTCGAAAAAGATAGACCTTGTGCAGCTTGTCAAGCAGGGAAACAGGTGGGAAGCTCTCATCATGCCAAAAATGTGATGACAACATCAAGACCCCTGGAGTTACTTCATATGGACCTCTTCGGACCCGTCGCCTATCTATGTATAGGAGGAAGTAAGTATGGTCTTGTTATAGTTGATGATTTTTCCCGCTTCACTTGGGTATTCTTTTTGCAGGATAAATATGAAACCCAAGCGACCCTCAAGCGCTTCCTAAGGAGAGCTCAAAATGAGTTTGAGCTCAAGGTGAAGAAGATAAGGAGCGACAATGGGTCCGAATTCAAGAACCTTCAAGTGGAGGAGTACCTTGAGGAGGAAGGAATCAAGCACGAGTTCTCTGCTCCCTACACACCACAGCAAAATGGTGTGGTAGAGAGGAAGAACAGGACGCTTATAGACATGGCGAGGACGATGCTTGGAGAGTTCAAGACCCCCGAGCGCTTTTGGTCGGAAGCCGTGAACACGGCTTGCCACGCCATCAACCGGGTCTATCTTCATCGCCTCCTCAAGAAGACTTCATATGAGCTTCTAACTGGTAACAAACCCAATGTGTCTTACTTTCGTGTATTTGGGACCAAATGTTACATTCTAGTGAAGAAAGGTAGAAATTCTAAGTTTGCTCCCAAAGCTGTAGAAGGGTTTTTGTTAGGTTATGACTCAAATACAAAGGTGTATAGGGTCTTCAACAAATCATCGGGTTTGGTTGAAGTCTCTAGCGACGTTGTATTTGATGAGACTAATGGCTCTCCAAGAGAGCAAGTTGTTGATCTTGATGATGTAGATGAAGAAGACATTCCAACGGCCACAATACGCACCATGGCGATTGGAGATGTGAGGCCACTGGAACAAAAGGAGCAAGATCAACCTTATTCCTCAACAATGGTGCATCCCCCAACTCAAGAAGATGAACAGGTTCATCAAGAGGAGGCGTGTGATCAAGGGGGAGCACAAGATGATCATTTAATGGAGGAAGAAGCACAACCGGCACCTCCAACCCAAGTTCGAGCGACGATTCAAAGGAATCATCTTGTCGACCAAATATTGGGTGACATAAGCAAGGGAGTAACTACTCGTTCTAGATTAGTTAATTTTTGTGAGCATTACTCCTTTGTCTCTTCTATTGAGCCTTTCAGGGTAGAAGAGGCCTTGCTAGATCCGGACTGGGTGTTGGCCATGCAAGAGGAGCTCAACAATTTCAAGAGAAATGAAGTTTGGACACTGGTGCCTCGTCCCAAGCAAAACGTTGTGGGAACCAAGTGGGTGTTCCGCAACAAACAAGACGAGCACGGGGTGGTGACAAGGAACAAGGCATGACTTGTGGCAAAAGGTTATGCCCAAGTCGCAGGTTTGGACTTTGAGGAGACTTTTGCTCCTATGGCTAGGCTAGAGTCAATTCGCATATTGTTAGCCTATGCTACTCACCATTCTTTCAGGTTGTTTCAAATGGATGTGAAGAGCGCTTTCCTCAATGGGTCAATCAAGGAGGAGGTGTACGTGGAGCAACCCCCTGGCTTTGAGGATGAACGGTACCCCGACCACGTGTGTAAGCTCTCTAAGGCGCTCTATGGACTTAAGCAAGCCCCAAGAGCATGGTATGAATGCCTTAAAGACTTTTTAATTGTTAATGCTTTCAAGGTTGGGAAAGCCGATCCAACTCTTTTTACTAAGACTTGTGATGGTGATCTGTTTGTGTGCCAAATTTATGTCGATGACATAATATTTGGTTCTACTAACCAAAAGTCTTGTGAAGAGTTTAGCAGGGTGATGACTAAAAGTTTGAGATGTCGATGATGGGCAAGTTAATCTATTTTCTTGGGTTCCAAGTGAAGAAACTCAAGGATGGAACCTTCATCTCCCAAACGAAGTACACGCAAGACTTGATTAAGAGGTTTGGGATGAAGGACGCCAAGCCCGCAAAGACTCCAATGGGAACCGACGGACACAACGACCTCAACAAAGGAGGTAAGTCCGTTGATCAAAAGGCATACCGGTCCATGATAGGGTCTTTACTTTATTTATGTGCTAGTAGACCGGATATTATGCTTAGTGTATGCATGTGTGCTAGATTTCAATCCGATCCAAGGGAATGCCACTTAGTGGCGGTGAAGCGAATTCTTAGATATTTAGTCGCTACGCCTTGCTTCGGGATCTGGTATCCAAAGGGGTCTACCTTTGACTTAATTGGATATTCAGACTCCGACTATGCTGGATGTAAGGTCGATAGGAAGAGTACATCGGGGACGTGCCAATTCTTAGGAAGGTCCCTGGTGTCGTGGAGTTCTAAGAAACAAACCTCCGTTGCCCTATCCACCGCTAAGGCCGAGTATGTTGCCGCAGGACAGTGTTGCGCGCAACTACTTTGGATGAGGCAAACCCTCAGGGACTTTGGCTACAATCTGAGCAAAGTCCTACTCCTATGTGATAATGAGAGTGCTATCCGCATGGCGGAGAATCCTGTTGAACACAGCCGCACAAAGCACATTGACATCCGGCATCACTTTTTGAGAGATCACCAGCAAAAGGGAGATATCGAAGTGTTTCATGTTAGCACCGAGAACCAGCTAGCCGATATATTTACCAAGCCTCTACATGAGTCGACCTTTTGCAAGCTGCGTAGTGAGCTAAATGTCTTAGATTCGCAGAACCTGGATTGATGTGTAGCATACATGTGTCTTATGCTTTGATCATGTTCCCTTATGCATTTTGTTGTTTATTTATGGTGCTCAAGTTGTACTCATGATCCCCGTACCTCACAAGTCCATTTGCAAGTGATGCACTTATTTAGGGGGAGGCATGCTACAACTTGACCCTTTGAGACTAACTGTGTGCTTGAGTTTACTTGATTTAGTCTCAAAGGTGGATTGAAAGGGAAAGGTGAACTTGGGCCATGCAAGACTTCCACTACACTCCGATGAGAGGGTAACTCACTCCAAGTTCATCTTCATATTCTTATTGCCTTTGTACTCTTATTTGAAGATTTTGGTGAGGCAATGAGGTTTAAGGGCCAACATTGATCCCGTTTTGGTGCTTGATGCCAAAGGGGGAGAAAATAAGGCCAAAGCAAGAAATGGATCAGCTACCACTTGAGAATTTTGAAAAAGTAGAGTTTTTGTTTGTCAAAATACTCTTGTTTATCTCTTATTGTCAAAAGTTGGCCTCTTGTGGGGAGAATGGTTGATTATGGGAAAAAGGGGGAGTTTTTTGAAATCTTTGATCAATTTCTCTTGGAACAACTCTCTTTATGTCTCAACAAGTGTGTTTGACTTAGAGATAGGAAATTGAATTTGATTTGCAAAAACAAACCAAGTGGTGGCAAAGAATGATCCATATATGCCAAATTTGAATCAAAACAATTTTGAGTTCTTATTTGAATTGAATTTGCACTTGTTCTACTTGATTTGTGTTGTGTTGGCATAAATCACCAAAAAGGGGGAGATTGAAAGGGAAATGTGCCCTTGGGCTATTTCTAAGTATTTTGGTGATTTAGTGTCCAACACAAGTGCCTAAGTGTTAAATGGTGGACAAAGTACAAATCAAGTATAAAGGTATGTTTCTAAGACTTAGTATATTGTTTTGGAGACTAATGTATTATGTCTAAGTGCTGGAAACAGGAAAAATCAAGTTGGAATTAAAGATGGCTTTGTTCAGCCAAAGTCAGCTCAGTCTGGGTGCACCGGACTGTCCGGTGGTGCACCGGACAGTGTCCGGTGCGCCAGGCTGACTCAGGCGAACTTGCTATTCTCGGGAAATCGTCAGCGACGTACGGCTATAATTCACCGGACTGTCCGGTGTGCACCGGACTGTCCGGTGAGCCAACAGTCGGCCGGGCCAACGGTCGGCCGCAGAATCCGCGCGCGACGCGTGGCAAGTGCCAACGATCGGATGGGGCACCGGACTGTCCGGTGTGCATCGGACAATGTCCGGTGCGCCAACGGCTCCAAAGCGCCAACGGTCGGCTTTGCCAAAGAAGGAAAGAAATCCGCACCGGACAGTGTCCGGTGGTGCACCAGACTGTCCGGTGCGCCAGGCGACAGAAGGCAAGAATTGCCTTCCTGGAATGCTCTCAACGGCTCCTAGCTGCCTTGGGGCTATAAAAGGGACCCCTAGGCGCATGGAGGAGTACACCAAGCATTCTCAAAGCATTCCTAAGCACCAAGACTTCGATTCCGCGCATTTGATTCTTTGTGATAGCAACTAGAGCTCCATTTGAGTTGTGAACTCGCCGGGTTGTGTTGTGAGCTCTTGTTGTGACTTGCGTGCGTGTTGGTACTCTGGTTTCGTTTCTTGTGTGCGTTGCTCATCCCTCCCTTACTCTGTGCTTCTTTGTGAACATCAAAGTGTAAGGGCGAGAGGCTCCAAGTTGTGGAGATTCCTCGCAAACGGGATATAGTAAACAAAGCAAAACACCGTGGTATTCAAGTGGGTCTTTGGACCGCTTGAGAGGGGTTGATTGCAACCCTCGTCCATTGGGACGCCACAACGTGGAGTAGGCAAGTGTTGGACTTGGCCGAACCACGGGATAAACCACTGTGCCATCTCTGTGTTGATCTCTTTGTGGTCATCGTGTTGTGCAAGTTCTCCTCTCTAGCCACTTGGCTTAATTGTGCTAACTCCTAATCAAGTTTTGTGGATTAAGTTTCAAGTGTTTTACAGGATCACCTATTCACCCCCCCTCTATGTGCTCTCAATAACACGACAATAACATGTTTGGGCCTCAGCGGCCGCAAAAAACATACGCATACTACAGACAAACTGTCCCTGCAGGTTCAGACATCAACATAGGGAGCAGCAGCACCCTCGGCGTCGTCTCTGCCTTCGGCGAAATCTAGCCCGACCTCGGACGGCGACACAGGCGGAAGGATCTCCACCTCGAAGGAGGACGCCAGCACCACACTCGGGCCATCATAGCCAAGGTCTCCGCAAGGGTCCCAGTCCGAGCAGACACCTCGACCGGCCGCTCCGTAGCCTCAGCCAGCTATCCCCCGAGGACATCAGCCCGGCTCACGGCCTCGGCAGCGTGGCTCTGGGGTTGGTCCCGCTAGCGGACGACCTGGCCAAGCTCCAGCTGCCGCTGCTGCACCTCCTCGGCCAGGGAGGCCACGTGTTCCTAGGCCGACGAAACTTCTTCTCGAGCCGACACCGCCTCTGTCCACGCTGACACTGCTGCCTCCGGCTCCGGCTCATCGCAGAGCAGCCGAGGGTTCTATAACTGAGCAAGGGAAGCCTTAAGCGGCAAGGCCGACCGAGCCAAGGGACTCCTACGCCTCTGAGATACGGATACCCACTCGTCACCTTCCGCATAGGGCAACTCACGCTCGATTAAGCGGTTCAGCTAACCGACAGGCGAGTCCTAGTGCTCGAAATGAGGAAGAAACACGGTATTGCACTCAAATACCCAGATGTTCAGGCCTCGACAGCCACAATGAACAAACACCGGCACTCAAGGTGCCATTACAAACGGAACTCTAGTTCCACTCCTGCGGGTATGAACAACCTCCACATCGGAGGGCCTGCGGGACGACAAACTTCGGGTGCCTCGCCGCCGACCACTGCAGCAGCGACAACGACCTCCGTCTCGGACGGCAAGACAGCAGCAGCGATGGCCCCAGGGCAAACGCTACCGCTGGAAGGCCCTCGTTCACGTCCCCTGGCGGGGGACGAGAACCAGCCATTAAAGCCAAAGAGCCGGAGGCCCGGAGCGCAGGTGGCATTGACGGTGTCGTCGGCGGAAAAACCTCTCCGGTTGCCACCACTTCAGCACCGACGACAGCGGCCACCTGCCCACCAACACCGCACCAGCGAGCGGTAGCCGCCCCAAAGCGCACCAGCAGGTCCTCACTCTCGTTCTCGCCACAAAAACGAGAACGGGACCGTCCCAGAACACGAGTACCGCCCTCGCGGCGTACGACGTGTTGTGGGACCCCACAGTGCAGCCAGCCACAGTCGCCCGGACGGAGGACGGAATGCTGCACCCTGGCCAGGCAGTAGCAGTTCGCCTTCCCTCGCATGGCTGGAGGACGCCTCCTCCGCAGAGCTGGAGGATGGTTTCCTCCCCCGGATGCCAGAGGAAGAAGTGGCCCGCCGGCCCACGCGGAGGCAGGCTCTGGCTCAGCTCGCCCCTTGCCACAGCAAGGATGATGAAGATCCTTGAAGCTGAGGGCGGGGCAGAGGCCGCAGCCCGGCTTGCTTCTCCCCACCATCAAACTGGTGGTCACCATCCTGGGTGACCATTGGTGAGGGAATGCAGTCGGGCTGCCTGATGAAAATCCTTGAAGCCGAGTGGTGGCTGAAGGGTGCCAACCTCTGTGAGGTCGCGTTCCTCTAACAACAAGACGAAGGCAACGCGGGCGCTCCCTGTCCGGGGGCTCGGAAGGTGGAAGGACGCGATGCATGAGGGGAGTGCGAAGGCATGGCTACCACCCGGGGGGACGATCCCTTTTTAAAGGCGGCTCTCCCCACTCGCGTCCTCAGGCATCGCGGACTAAGTCTTCACCGACGTGCTCCAGGGTCCTCCCCCTACGACATGGGGGCTGGGTCCCACACGTCATGCAAGCTGGCCCGGAACAGAAGAAGCCAAACCGCCACGCGCGGAGCGTGTAACCGCCCCGCGGTTACAAGCACTCCTCCATCATTGCCAAAACCAGCGGTTGAAAGGGCGGACCGCCATGCAGGTGGCGTGCAACCGCACCACGGGGACGCACCCCTTCGACTTCGACGCATCCAGCATGGGGGCCCAGGCCCACATGTCATGTAACCGGCGCACCGGTTACTACGTGCGAGAAACTGCACCGCCACTTGCGCCAATGCCACGCCTTCTCGACTGCGGAACCAGTGCCGCGACTCGAGGCAACCCTGCGCATGGCCCAACAGTGCCAGTCGAGCACATCGGTCACGGGTCAGTCAGCCGCGGGAGGAGGCACGATGGTCGATATGACCAAAAGTAGGCCGGCAGTAATGGCGGCAGCAGGCGAGCGGAAGCAGCAGTCAAATCGTCTGCAGGCTCACGTCCCCTCCTGGAGCAGCAGGGGAGCCCTCTCCCACGGCGTAAAGACGATGTGCCCGTGTTCCGTCCCTCAAACGGCTCGCGCAACGACCGCCCCGCGAACCACCCGTCTCGTTGCATTAACTCCATGGCAGGGCAGGCGACACCTTTGGCAGGCGAAGCGGGCGACGTTTCACCTCCGCCATGATGACTGAAAGGAAATTAGGCTTACACCTTTTTCCTAATTGATTTTGGTGGTTGAAATGCCCAACACAAATAATTGGACTAACTAGTTTGCTCTAGTCTATAAGTCTTACAGGTGCCAAAGGTTCATAATAAGCCAATAAAAAGACCAAGAAAGGGTTCAAACAAAGAGAGCAAAAGACATCCCAAAAGGCACCCTGGTCTGGCGCACCGGACAGTGTCCGGTGCACCAGGGCACTCAACTGATGAACTTGCCACCTTCGGGAAATTCAGAGGGCGCTCCGCTATAATTCACCGGACTATTTGGTGAAGCACCGGACAGTGTCCGGTGTCACACCGGACTGTCCAGTGTGCCAGCGGAGCAACAGCTACTTCGCGTGCAACGGTCGACTGCAACGCATTAAATGCGCGCCTGCGCGCGCAGAGGATAGAGGACGCGCAGTTGGCGCACCGGACAGTCTACAGGACCTGTCCGGTGCACCACCGGACAGCCCAGAGGCCCCACAAGTCAGAGCTCCAACGGTCGAACCCCAACGGCTCGCTGACGTGGCTGGCGCACCGGACAGTGTCCGGTGGCGCACCGGACTGTCCGGTGTGCCATGCGACAGCAGCCTTCCAATGGCCATATTTTGGTGGTTGGGGCTATAAATACCCCAACCACCCCACATTCAATGGCATCCAAGTTTTCTACACTTCTACACCTTACAAGAGCTATAGCATTCAATACAAGACACACCAAAGAGATCAAATCCTCTCCCAACTCCACACAAAGCTTTAGTGATTAGAGAGAGAGATTTGTTGTGTTCATTGAGCTCTTGCGCTTGGATTGCTTCTTTTCTTTCTCCATTCTTGTGATCAAACTCAATTGTAACCAATGCAAGAGACACCAATTGTGTGGTGGTCCTTGCGGGGACTTTGTGTCCCGTTTGATTGAGAAGAAGAAGCTCACTCGATCTAGGTGACCGTTTGAGAGAGGGAAAGGGTTGAAAGAGACCCGGTCTTTGTGACCACCTCAATGGGGAGTAGGTTTGCAAGAACCAAACCTCGGCAAAACAAATCACCGTGTCTCACTCTTTATTTGCCCGTGATTTGTTTTTGTGCCCTCTCTCTCAGACTCGTTTATATTTCTAACGCTAACCCGGCTTGTAGTAGTGCTTAAGTTCATAAATTTCAGATTCGCTCTATTCACCCCCCCTCTAGGCGACTTTCAATTGGTATCGGAGCCCGGTGCTTCATTAGAGCCTAACCGCTCGAAGTGATGTCGGGAGATCACGCCAAGAAGGAGATGGTGACCGGCGAGAAGCTCGCTACAAGCCATGGGAAAGCTCCATCGGGAGAGTCCCGCAACAAGGGGAAGGAAAAGGAATCCCTTTCACACAAGTCGCGTCGGAGCGGTGACAAGAAGAAGAAGATGAGGAAGGTGGTCTACTACGAGACCGACTCCTCGTCGCCATCCACCTCTGGCTCCAACACGCCGTCCGTAACTTCTAAGCGCCATGAGCGCAAGAAGTTTAGTAAGATCCCCCTACGCTATCCTCGCATTCCTAAACATGCGCCATTACTTTCCGTCCCATTGGGCAAACCACCAACGTTTGATGGTGAAGATTATGCTAGGTGGAGTGATATGATGCGATATCACCTAACCTCACTCCACAAAAGTATATGGGATGTTGTTGAGTTTGGTGTACAGGTACCATCCGTAGGGGATGAAGATTACGATGAGGACGAGGTGGCCCAAATCATGCACTTCAACTCCCAAGCCACCACTATACTCCTCGCCTCTCTAAGTCGAGAGGAGTATAACAAGGTGCAATGATTGAAGAGTGCCAAGGAAATTTGGGACGTACTCAATACCGCGCACGAAGGAGATGAGGTGACCAAAATCACCAAGCGGGAGACGATCGAGGGGGAGCTCGGTCGCTTCCGACTCAACCAAGGCGAGGACCCTCAAGCCATGTACAACCGCTTGAAGACCTTGGTAAACCAAGTGCGGAACCTCGGGAGCACAAAATGGGATGACCATGAAATAGTCAAGGTTATTCTTATATCACTTGTTTTTCTTAACCCTACGCAAGTGCAATTAATTCATGGTAATCCTAGATATACACTAATGTCTCCCGAGGAAGTGATAGGAAACTTTGTGAGCTTTGAGTTGATGATCAAAGGCTCAAAGAAAATCAACGAGCTAGATGGCCCCTCCACGCCCGAAGCACAACCGGTTGCATTCAAGGCAACGGAGGAGAAAAAGGAGGAGTCTACATCAAGTAGACAACCCATCGACGCCTCTAAGCTCGACAATGAGGAGATGGCGCTCATCATCAAGAGCTTCCGCCAAATCCTCAAGCAAAGGAGGGGGAAGGACTACAAATCTCGCTCCAAGAAAGTTTGCTACAAGTGTGGTAAGCCCGGTCATTTTATTGCAAAATGTCCATTATCTAGTGATAGTGACAGGGGCGACGACAAGAAGGAAAAGAGGAAAGAAAAGAAAAGATACTACAAGAAGAGAGGCGGCGATGCCCATGTGTGTCACGAGTGGGACTCCGATGAGAGCTCCTCCGACTCTTCCTCCGACGAGGACGCCGCCAACATCACCGTCACCAAGGGTCTCCACTTTCCCAACGTCGGCCACAAGTGCCTCATGGCAAAGGACGGCAAAAGGAAGAAGGTAAAATCAAAGTCTTCCACTAAATATGCAACCTCTAGTGATGAGGACAATTGTAGTGATGAGGAAGATAATTTGCGTACCCTTTTTGCCAACCTAAACATGCAACAAAAAGAAAAATTGAATGAATTAATTAGTGCTATTCATGAGAAGGATGAACTCTTGGACACCCAAGAGGACTTCCTAATTAAGGAAAATAAGAAGCATGTTAAGGTTAAAAATGCTTACGCTCTAGAAGTAGAAAAATGTGAAAAACTATCTAGTGAGCTAAGCACGTGCCATGATGTTATTGTCAACCTTAGAAATGAAAATGCTAGTTTAATTGCTAAGGTTGATTCAAATGCTTGTGATGTTTCAATTCCCGATCTTAGAAATGATAATGGTAGTTTACTTGCTAAGATTGAAGAATTGAATGTCTCTCTTGCTAGCCTTAGAAATGATAATGAAAAATTAATTGCTAAGGCTAAAGAATTAGATGTTTGCAATGCTTCCATTTCCGATCTTAGAGATAACAATGATATTTTGCGTGCTAAGATTGTTGAACTTAATTCTTACAAACCCTCTACATCTACCATTGAACATGTTTCCATTTGTACTAGATGTAGAGACATTAATGTTGATGCTATCCATGATCACCTAGCTTTAATTAAGAAACAAAATGATCACATAGCTCAACTTAATGCTAAAATTAATGAGCATGACTTAGAAAATGAAAAATTCAAATTTGCTAGAAGCATGCTCTATAGTGGGAGACGCCCTGGCATCAAGGATGGCATTGGCTTCCAAAAGGGGGACAATGTCAAACTTAGTGCCCCTCCTAAAAGATTGTCCAACTTTGTTAAAGGCAAGGCTCCCATGCCTCAGGATAACGAGGGTTACATTCTATACCCTGCCGGTTATCCCGAGAGCAAAATTAGGAGAATTCATTCTAGGAAGTCTCACTCTGGCCCTAATCATGCTTTTATGCATAAGGGTGAGACATCTAGCTCTAGGCAATCAACCCGTGCAAAATTGCCTAAAAAGAAAACTCCTAATGCATCAAATGATTCTAACATGTCATTTAAAACTTTTGATGCATCCTATGTTTTAACTAACAAATCCGGCAAGGTAGTTGCCAAGTATGTTGGGGGCAAACACAAGGGATCAAAGACTTGTGTTTGGGTACCTAAAGTTCTTGTATCTAATGTCAAAGGACCCAAAACCATTTGGGTACCTAAAGTCAAGAACTAAATTTGTTTTGTAGGTTTATGCATCCGGGGGCTCAAGTTGGATCATCGACAGCGGGTGCACAAACCATATGACAAGAGAGAAGAAGATGTTCTCCTCCTATGAGAAAAACCAAGATCCCCAACGAGCTATCACATTCGGGGATGGAAATCAAGGTTTGGTCAAAGGATTGGGTAAAATTGCTATATCACCTGACCATTCCATTTCCAATGTTTTTCTTGTAGATTCTTTTGATTACAACTTGCTTTCAGTCTCACAATTATGTAAAATGGGTTACAACTGTCTTTTTACCGATACAGGTGTTACTGTCTTTAGAAGAAGTGATGATTCAATAGCATTTAAGGGACTGTTAGAGGGTCAGCTATACTTAGTAGATTTTGATAGAGCTGGACTCGACACTTGCTTAATTGCTAAGACTAACATGGGCTGGCTCTGGCATCGCCGACTAGCACATGTTGGAATGAAGAATCTTCACAAGCTTCTAAAGGGAGAACACATTTTGGGACTAACAAATGTTCATTTTGAGAAAGACAGGATTTGTAGCGCATGTCAGGCAGGGAAGCAAGTTGGAGTTCATCATCCGCACAAGAACATTATGATGACTGACAGGCCACTAGAGCTCCTACACATGGACCTATTCGGCCCGATTTCTTACATAAGCATCGGCGGGAGTAAGTACTGTCTAGTTATTGTAGATGATTATTCTCGCTTCACTTGGGTGTTCTTTTTGCAGGAAAAATCTCATACCCAAGAGACCTTAAAGGGATTCTTGAGACGGGCTCAAAATGAGTTCGGCTTAAGGATCAAAAAGATAAGAAGCGACAACGGGACGGAGTTTAAGAACTCACAAATCGAAAGCTTCCTTGAGGAGGAGGGCATCAAGCATGAGTTCTCTTCTCCCTACACCCCACAACAAAATGGTGTAGTGGAGAGGAAGAATCGAACTCTATTGGACATGGCAAGAACCATGCTTGATGAGTACAAGACATCGGATCGGTTTTGGGCCGAGGCGGTTAACACCGCTTGCTATGCCATCAACCGGTTATATCTACACTGAATCCTCAAGAAGACATCATACGAACTCCTAACCGGTAAAAAGCCCAATGTTTCATATTTTAGAGTCTTTGGTAGCAAATGTTTTATTCTTGTTAAAAGAGGTAGAAAATCTAAATTTGCTCCTAAGGCTGTAGAAGGCTTTTTACTAGGATATGATTCAAACACAAGGGCATATAGACTCTTTAACAAGTCCTCGGGACTAGTTGAAGTTTCTTGTGACATTGTGTTTGATGAGACTAACGGCTCTCAAGTAGAGCAAGTTGATCTTAATGAGATAGGTGATGAAGAGGCTCTGTGCGTCGCGCTAAGGAACATGTCCATTGGGGATGTGTGTCCTAAGAAATCCGAAGAGCCTCCAAATGCACAAGATCAACCATCTTCCTCCATGCAAGTATCTCCACCAACTCAAGATGAGGATGAGGCTCAAAATGATGAAGGAGAAGATCAAGAGGTTGAGCCACCTCAAGAGGAGAGGAATGATCAAGGGGGAGATGGCCATAATCAGGATGAGGAAGATGAACACGATCCAAGACCGCCACACCCAAGAGTCCACCAAGCAATCCAACGAGATCACCCCGTGAACACCATCCTCGGCGACATTCAAAAGGGGGTAACTACTAGATCTCGTGTTGCACATTTTTGTGAGCATTACTCTTTTGTTTCCTCTATTGAGCCACACAAGGTAGAGGAAGCACTACAAGATTCGGATTGGGTGGTGGCGATGCAAGAGGAGCTCAACAACTTCACTAGGAATGAGGTATGGCATTTAGTTCCACGTCCTAACCAAAATGTTGTAGGAACCAAGTGGGTCTTCCGCAACAAGCAAGACGAGCATGGTGTGGTGACAAGGAACAAAGCCCGACTTGTGGCCAAGGGATACTCACAAGTCGAAGGTTTGGATTTCGGTGAAACCTATGCACCCGTAGCTAGGCTTGAGTCAATTCGCATATTACTTGCCTATTCTACTTACCATGGCTTTAAGCTTTATCAAATGGACGTGAAAATTGCCTTCCTCAATGGACCAATCAAGGAAGAGGTCTATGTTGAGCAACCTCCCGGCTTTGAAGATAGTGAGTATCCTAATCACATTTACAAACTCTCTAAGGCGCTTTATGGGCTCAAGCAAGCCCCAAGAGCATGGTATGAATGCCTAAGAGACTTTCTTATCACTAATGGCTTCAAAGTCGGAAAGGCCGATCCTACTTTATTCACTAAAACTCTTGACAATGATTTGTTTGTGTGGCGGAACTGCCCGAAATATTCCAACTTAAGTGCCTAAGCCCTGCCTAAAAGGCTAGACCACACTTAAATGGGAATAACCCGTCAATCCCTCGGATCTAGTCCGACACGGCCACTGACAGGATCAAGTACCACAATCTCACTCGATGGTGAGTCACAGAGCAAATACAATAAAGCATAAAACCATGCATGTGAGAGCATTAGATCATTACATCATCATCATCGGAGTTTTTGCAAAAGTAACCATCATTGTTCGAAGTGCAGCGGAATAAAACTAATGGTAAATAAACAGAGAGATGGGGAAGCCTGTCCCATCACTCCTCATGCTCCACCTCAGCCGAGGCGGGGTCCCACTCAACAGTCCAACCCGGTGGTAAGGTGGACGGCCAAGTCACTCTAGCAACCATGTCCTCCAGAGAACCTGTAAAATTATGCCACAAGCAAGGCTGAGTATACTAATACTCAGCTAGACTTACCCGGTGTGAGGAGTCTACTCCTCTACCTCTAGACATGCAGCTGTTTGGCTGTGGGGTTTGGTTGCCAAAAGCACTAGCTGAGTTTTCTAATCAAGTTTTTAACTTTGCCAAATTAAGTGTGACTCTCTTAAGGCTAAACATGTACTAACTACTCATACATAGTAGCAAACATTTTTAGCAATCAACATCTTGTATCATCTCAGCACAAGTTCACTTATTACTCAATGTAGCAGCATGGATCAAGCAGTCTCATTAGCTGCGAGAAGCAGACGATTCGAATCGAGTTTCTAAACCTTGCAAGGTAAACCTAAACACACGACGTGGCGAGGCACTCCGTCCCCACACACATCAACCGTCCCCATCGATTCCCTGGCAGCAGATCAGGGCTCACCGCCTTGGCGTACAATGCCTCACTGACCCCGACTGGCCGTCGTGCAGTGACCGCACTTGTACCCACCATAACCGGAATGGGAGACCACGTCTCAGGTCGCGTGAGGGGATATGTCCGCTGGCAGGTTCAATCAGGTACTAGGCTTACCGATTTACCATATTTCTCGGCATGTGCTTAGTACGTTCAAATGCTTGACTCACGGTACCACACCTTAATCCTTATTCCAATTTCCGTCTTGTAGACAACCAATCCCCATGGATTGTTGTCCACAGACCAACATCATTATGATAATAAAGTGGAGACAATCAATTCCTGACCTCGCGCGAGTGCTAGAAAAATCACTCGACTTCTACCGAGATCCTATTTAATAAAGCAACTACTCGACCTAGCATACTAGTATTCATCTCAAAAGGAATCCTGAGTTCATGCAACTAAGGTTCCAAACAACTCCTACACTTAAGTGCACAGTACAAGCCTACAAACATTAAGTGTAGTAAAATAGCATATATAAACGGTTATGCATAAAACCGGGGCTTGCCTTCCAAAGCAGTGGCAGGCAGATCCTCTGGTGCAGACTCGGGTGCTGGATCCGGGGCTACCTCCTGAGCAGCTCCTTGCTCCGGCACGAGGACGTACTCTCCGTCAGCAAGGTTACAGTCTATCGAATGCAATGAACATGAATGTCATGATGATGCAGGATTTAATAACATTATGCTAAGAAGAAAACTAAGTTAAGGAGTAACTTAGGGTTTCTGGGTCATGCGGGGATTTTAGAGGGTTGTGCTTATCACTTTTAGGTTTGGGTTTTTGTTGAGGATAACATAGTGGATTTGCATTGTCCTTACACATTTTAGTGGGCAATGTTACAAGGGTTTTAGGATGACACTAATTACCAGTATTTATTTTCCTTTCTTTAATTTCTACTTATGGTTTCTAGTGTAGGTTTGAATTACGACAGTGGGTTAATAATTTCCAAAAATTCTGTAAAAATTACAGTGGGTTGCCATTTGCTATTCTAGCTTGTTTTAAGAATTTGAGGCTTAAAATATAAAGGCTATGTTTTAGACAAAAATAATAAGAGTGGTGTAAAATGGGCCACTTTACACTACATCTCCCCATTAGAGTTAAGTTCCTTCCTAAGGGTTATTTTTGTTGGAATCTAACAGTAATACTAAACCTCTGTGCCAAAATTCACAGAAAGTTAATTGGTGATTATTTGGTGGTGATTTTCTAAAGTTTTATGCCAAAAAGGTGCTTATAACTAACTTGACATTTGAAAAATATCAAACAACAGATTTTGTATTTTTCCTCTGTTCATAATAACCAAACATTAGTTATCCCAAGGTTTGGGGTGTCTTTGCCTTAGGGTTATTTTTGTAGGGTTTTCCTAAGTTTCCCTTGTTTTCTAAAAATAAAAGGGATCCTACTTATTTTATACTAAACCAGGGTATGATAGATTTTTCCAGTGAACTTCATTGAATAAGTACCCTAATAAAAATAGAGGTGCCCTCTATTGCATTATTTAAATTATATTTTCTATTTTTCTTAACCTTAAGTATATTGTAAAATAAGTAGTAAAAACTAACTTAATGGAGTGGACAGAGAGGTTTAACATTTTTAAACAGGTTAGTAGGTAGATACAAACTTCTCCAATTTTTTCTAACCCTAGTCAAATAATATAACTATTTTTCTTTCTATTATTGAGCTTTTGGCCAAAACTATAATTAAATCAGAGCTTTAAAGTTTTCTATAGTACATAGGGGGTTTTATATTTTTCTTAAGTAGGCTACATTATTTAGGGTCTGACAAAATTGGTTTGACCAAATTTGGATGAACTAAACAGAAGTTATGAATTTTTAAAGTCTCTGTTCAATTAAAAACAGATTTAATTAAAAGTTTCCTGGAAAAGCAGTTTACACCGGGGTCCCTGGGTTTAAACTGAATCAACCTTCGCAAATCTACCCTCGCGCCACTATTCCCCTGTGTCTCTGACATTTCACAAAACCCCCTGATCTTCTCTCCCTCTCACCCGCAGTCCTTCCCCTTACGTAAACAGT
The DNA here is from genome assembly GCA_029449295.1 of Zea luxurians. NCBI lineage: Eukaryota > Viridiplantae > Streptophyta > Magnoliopsida > Poales > Poaceae > Zea > Zea luxurians. The sequence continues at coordinate 41,034,125 of JAOPSE010000024.1, forward strand.
AACCGCGGGAAAGAAAAGGGTGGCGTGGCTTACCGGCGGCGGGGGAGGTCCGGCGAAGGGTGGGGTTGGCTCGGGGAGACTCTGGCGGTCACGGCGAGGTGCGGCTCGATGGCGGGGATGGCCGGAATCGCTCTGTCCACGTGCGCAGGCGGGTGTTCTCGTCGGCGGCGAGTGTACTGGTTCAATCCAAGGGCATGGTGAGCTTTACGGGGTAACGTAGCGACTGTATGCACAAGGAATCGAAGGATGGTTGAGTGGATTACCCGGTCCACGTACTCCGGCGGGGTTGAGAGCTCCGGCGACCGTGGGTCGGCCTCTCCAGCGAAGCAAACTTGAATTCCTCGCTCGAGGAGCTTCACCGGGGTGTGCTCAGTCTTCTCCGAGGGCTGGCCGGGGTTGGGAAGGGGTCTACTGGCCGGTCTACGGTGGCAGGGGGATCGGGCGGCCGCGGACACGCTGCGCACGGGCAAACGGCGGCGAGCTGAGCTCCGGTGAAGTTTGAGTGTGCGCGGAAGAGTACAGTCGAAGTCTGGGAGGGTTTTATAGGCGCGGGCGCAGGCCATGGCGCTGGCTTGGCTCGGGCGCGGTGCTGGGCATGCGGGGGCGCGCGTGAGCGTGCTCTGGCGCGGGCAGAAGGCGTCGAACACGTGGAGGTGTGTTTCTTCCATTGTTCAAACATCTCCAGAGATCGCAAACGTGCGAATCTTGCCATGAATCCGGCGCAGACCTCTTCCTGGCACCTAGGGCTATCTCTCATGTGTGAGTTCCAATGGAGGATACGCCCTAGATCAGGAGATAGACGGGCGCCAAATCTGGCTTGTCTCACTGCCCACACCGCGACAAAACTGATGCCAAATCCTATCAAACGTCCAAGTCTCGGTGTCCACTTTTTCCAGGGGGTGCCTTAGGTGGTATGCCACATTTTTGGTATAGATCCTAAGTGGTTTTGGTGCCATCTTCAAAGTGAACACGGTTGATCTTTAGATTAGGGTTAAAAATTGGACTTAGAGAGAAATAGAGAGCTCTAGCTCTCCCTCCACTTGGAGATTTGAATAGGGGTTTCTCCAGGGGTCTTTTTGCAATATTTCCCCCCTAATTGATGGTTGTAAGGTTACTTAAGGTTTGGTTAACAATTACCCATGTTTTGCACATTTGCTCACTCTCTTTCCCCTTTTAACCATGGTTTTGGAAGATAGGGTTTAAGGGAGGTCTAGGGTTCTTCCCCTCTCTCCCTTCCAAGGTAGTAAGGGTATAAAGATTTGAGTAACAACTCTTAAGTCATTAACAAACTTTGATTAACACATGAGCTCCAAAGTTCTTATGTAGTTCCTTAAGTCTCTACCACATATGATCACAGCTCTTAATGCCAAGGTGGGTTCTAACCATGGTAACACCTGAGGTGTTACAGTTTGTATGCCAAATTTATGTTGATGATATTATATTTGGGTCTACTAACGAATCTACTTGTGAGGAATTTAGTAGGATCATGACACAAAAATTCAAGATGTCGATGATGGGGGAGTTAAAGTACTTCTTAGGATTTCAAGTGAAGCAACTCCAAGAAGGCACCTTCATTAGCCAAACGAAGTATATTCAAGACATTCTAAACAAGTTTGGAATGAAGGATGCCAAGCCCATCAAGACACCCATGGGAACCAATGGGCATCTCGACCTCGACACGGGAGGTAAATCCGTCGATCAAAAGGTATAACGGTCGATGATAGGCTCTTAACTTTACTTATGTGCATCTCGACCGGACATAATGCTTTCCGTATGCATGTGTGCAAGATTCCAAGCCGACCCTAAGGAAGCTCACCTTACGGCCGTAAAACGAATCTTGAGATATTTAGTTTATACTCCTAAGTTTGGGCTTTGGTATCCTAGGGGATCCACATTTGATTTAATTGGTTATTCGGATGCCGATTGGGCAGGATGTAAAATCAATAGAAAGAGCACATCGGGGACTTGCCAGTTCTTGGGAAGGTCCCTGGTGTCTTGGGCTTCAAAGAAGCAAAATTCCATCGCTCTTTCTACCGCCGAAGCCGAGTATATTGCCGCAGGCCATTATTGCGCGCAATTACTTTGGATGAGGCAAACCCTTAGGGACTATGGTTACAAATTAACCAAAGTTCCTCTTCTATGTGATAATGAGAGTGCAATCCGCATGGCAGATAATCCCGTGGAGCATAGCCGCACTAAACACATAGCCATTCGGTATCATTTTCTTAGGGATCACCAACAAAAGGGAGATATCGAGATTGCATATATTAACACCAAGGAACAATTAGCCGATATCTTTACCAAGCCACTAGATGAACAAACCTTTAACAAACTTAGACATGAGCTAAATATTCTTGACTCTAGGAATTTCTATTGATGTCTTGCACACATAGCTCATAAATATACCTTTGATCATGTCTCTTTTATATGTTATGACTAATGTGTTTTTCAAGTATATTTCAAACCAAGTCATAGATTGAAAGGGAATTGGAGTCTTCGGCGAAGACAAAGGCTTCCACTCCACTCTATCAAATTACTCATCCTTCACCGTCGCTCCGAGCCACTCTCCAACTTTGGTACAATCTTCACTCATATTTTGTTTGCCAAAGGGGGAGAAAGTAGTTTAAGAGGGCTTATATTTCACTCAAGTATCCGTTTTTGGCGATTCATGCCAAAGGGGGAGAAAGTATTAGCCCAAAGCAAAAGGACCACACCACCACCAATTTTCTAAATTTGAGTTAAGAAAAGGTTTGATTTGATGAATTTTTTTCCAATTGGTATTTTACTGTTGATATAATTTCAAATTGGTATACCCTCTTCAAAATTAATATCTAAAACCCTCTTGAACACTAAGAGGAGGATTTTATTAAGGGGGAGTTTTGTTTAGTCAAAGGAAAAGCATTTGAAACAAGGGGAGAAAATTTCAAATCTTGAAAATGCTTCTCAAAATCTTATTCATTTACCTTTGACTATTTGCAAAAGAACTTTGAAAAGAATTTACAAAAGTATTTGCAAAACAAAACATGTGGTGCAAGCGTGGTCCAAAATGTTAAAAATATAAAGAAATAATCCATGCATATCTTATTAGAATATATTGGTTTCATTCCAAGCAACCTTTTGCACTTACGATTATGCAAACTAGTTCAATTATGCACTTCTATATTTGCTTTGGTTTGTGTTGGCATCAATCACCAAAAAGGGGGAGATTGAAAGGGAATTAGGCTTACACCTTTTTCCTAATTGATTTTGGTGGTTGAATTGCCCAACACAAATAATTGGACTAACTAGTTTGCTCTAGTCTATAAGTCTTATAGGTGCCAAAGGTTCACAATAAGCCAATAAAAAGACCAAGAAAGGGTTCAAACAAAGAGAGCAAAAGACATCCCAAAAGGCACCCTGGTCTGGCGCACCGGACTGTCTAGTGTGCCACCGGACAGTGTCCGGTGCACCAGAGCACTCAACGATGAACTTGCCACCTTCGGGAAATTCAGAGGGCGCTCTGCTATAATTCACCAGACTGTCCGATGAAGCACCTGACAGTGTCCAGTGTCACACCGGACTGTTCGGTGTGCCAGCGGAGCAACGGCTACTTCGCGTGCAACGGTCGACTGCAACGCATTAAATGCGCGCCTGCGCGCGCAGAGGACAGAGGACGCGCAGTTGGCGCACCGGACAGTCTACAGGACCTGTCCGGTGCACCACCGGATAGCCCAGAGGCCCCACAAGTCAGAGCTCCAACGGTCGAACCCCAACGGCTCGCTGACGTGGCTGGCGCACCGGACAGTGTCTGGTGGCGCACAGGACTGTCCGGTGCGCCATGCGACAGCAGCCTTCCAACGGCCATATTTTGGTGGTTGGGGCTATAAATACCCCAACCACCCCACATTCAATGGCATCCAAGTTTTCTACACTTCTACACCTTACAAGAGCTATAGCATTCAATACAAGACACACCAAAGAGATCAAATCCTCTCCCAACTCCACACAAAGCTTTAATGATTAGAGAGAGAGATTTGTTGTGTTCATTTGAGCTCTTGCGCTTGGATTGCTTCTTTTCTTTCTCCATTCTTGTGATCAAACTCAATTGTAACCAAGGCAAGAGACACCAATTGTGTGGTGGTCCTTGCGGGGACTTTGTGTCCCGTTTGATTAAGAAGAAGCTCACTCGGTCTAGGTGACCGTTTGAAAGAGGGAAAGGGTTGAAAGAGACCCGGTCTTTGTGACCACCTCAACGGGGAGTAGGTTTGCAAGAACCGAACCTCGGCAAAACAAATCACCGTGTCTCACTCTTTATTTACCCGCAATTTGTTTTTGTGCCCTCTCTCTCGGACTTGTTTATATTTCTAACGCTAACCCGGCTTGTAGTTTTGCTTAAGTTCATAAATTTCAGATTCGCCCTATTCACCCCCCTCTAGGCGACTTTCAATGACTACGTCAAAAAAGGTGCGCCACACCGTTTAAAATTCATATCCTTTTCTTCTACCCCTTTCTCTCTCTTGCTACAGGGACCGGGAAAGGGGATATTTCAAAAGGGATCCTTCTCCGCGAAGGAAGCGGGCCCCAAGCCCTCCTACTGATCAGGGGTTCGAAGGCTAGCCCCTCGGAAGGGTTCGACAGCCGCCTCAGAGCACTCGGGCTTCAGGCTCATTACTGATCAGAGGTTCGAAGGCTAGCCCCTTGGAAGGGTTCGACAGCCGCCTCAGAGCACTCGGGTTCCGCGCCCACTACTGATCAGGGGTTCGAAGGCTGGCCCCTCGGAAGGGTTCGACAGCCGCCCCAGAGCACGCAGAGCAAGGGATGACTCTGGGTACGTCCGATACATGGCCGAGGCTCGGGCTACGCTCCCGAGGTACCCTAGGACATTTCCGAGACCAGCAGGAGCGATTTTTGTAACGGAATCCCATCGGAGGGAGGCATCGAGCCCTCGGACCCTATCGAACGGGACCGTGTCCGGCAAATCACCTGCAGGTACTTTTGGAGCGCGCCTCTAGGCCACTAGCCGACCCTTATCGAACAGGGCACGGGCGTCCACTCGGATCACCGGTTAGCAACTCACTGGAGACACCATGTTCGGCGCCCTCCGAGGGCAACATGGCGCTTTCCCCCCCCCCTTCCTCCTTGCGGAAAGGCGACGAAGGGGTGTATGATAAAAGTCGAGTCAGTCCTTCATCGTCCTCTCGCTCTGTGCAGAGGCTCGGGGGCTGCTCTCAAAACCCGGCTATGGCCAAACCGTTGACAGCGTCAACAAACCAGCCTGAAAACTCGAAACCTGACCATGCACCCGGGCTACGATCAGATCACATGAGGGAACAACCAGACCGGCCGAGGCATCACGAAAGGCATTAAGACCTCAGAGGAGTCAAACCACTCCACCGAGGCCTCGGGGGCTACACCCGGCGTGCGCTCGCGCGCACCCACCAGAACAAAGTGTAACCGAGAAGGGCCGGTCCCCTCGCAAAAAAGTGCGGCAGAACCTCCAAGCGAGTACCAACACTCCCTTTAAGGCTCGGGGGCTACTGTCGGGTACCATAATTAGGGGTACCCCCAACACTCCTAAACACGGCTGGTAATCGCCATCAGCACAAGCTGCAGAGACTGATGGGCGCAATTCAGGTCAAGGCTTCGTATACTCAAGGGACGCGATCTCGCCTCGCCCGAGCCTAGCCTCGGGCGGGAACAGTAGTCCAAGCGAATTCACACCTCGCCCGAGGGCCTCCTCAAGCGACGAGCGCGCCCTCAACTCGCCCGAAGCCCAGCTCGTGGAGGCTTCGTTGTGAAGCAACCTTGACCAAATCACCTCACCAACCGACCGCATCACAGGCGCATTCAATGCGAGGATCGCCTGACACCTTATCCTGACACACGCGCCTCAGTCGGCAAGGTCGAAGTGACCACAGTCACTTCGCCCTTCCATTGACCGACCTGATAGGAAAACAACGCCGCTCGCCCCTCTCTGACTGCTGCGCCACTCGCCAGGGTAAGGCTGACAACAGCTAAGTCCAGCCTCAGACGCAACAGGAAGCTCTGCCTCACCCGACCTTGGGCCTCGGCCTCAGGAGGAGGTCTTCGCCTCGCCCGACCCTAGGGCTTGGCCTCATCCTCAGCCTCGGAAGGTGGCCTCCGCCTCGACCGACCCCAGGGATCAGCCTCAACCTCGACCTCGGGAGGAATCGCGTCCTCGATCGACCTCGGCCTCAGGAGGAGTTTCCGCCTCGCCCAACCTTGGGCTCGGACCGACCGCGCCACGGAGGATACATCATTACCCTACCCCTAGCTAGCTCAGGCTACGGGGGAACAAGACCGGTGTCCCATCCAGGCTCACCCCGGGAACAAATAATGATGGCTCCCCGCGTGCGTCCATGACGACGGCGGTTCTCAGCCCCCTACGGAAGCAAGGAGACGTCAGCAAGGTCCCAGCAGCCCCGACAGCTGTGCTTCTACAGGGCTCAAACGCTCCTCCGACAGCCACGACACCGCATACACAGTGCTCTAGCACCTCTCCGACAGCCACGTTGGCGTGTACATAGGGCTCTGGCTCCTCTCTGCCGGACACGTTAGCATATTGCTACACCCCCATTGTACACCTGGACCCTCTCCTTGCATCTATAAAAGGAAGGGCCAGGGCCCTCATACGGGAAGGGTGGTCGCGCGGGAGGACGGGCTGACGAACAGGCTTGCTCCCTCTCCCTCGCGAGCGCTTGTAACCCCTACTGCAAGCGCATCCCCCTGGCGCAGGATAACACGAGCCGCGTTCTTCCCCCCTTGTGTTCCATCTCTTACCAACCCATCTAGGCTGGGACACGCAGCGACAATTTCAGTCATCGGTCCAGGGACCCCCCAGGGTCGAAACGCCGATAATATGGATCTTATATATTTTTTAATTGAGAATAATATAAGTTTGTCTAGTTATCTCATGACATTTTTTATATGCACATGCAATTGTGGATATTACTTCACAACTAATCACACTCAATCAAAGATCCAAATTAGACAAGTATCATAAGAACAAACATTTAAGCGTATAAATATCTATAAAAATAGTTTTTTGCTCCTAAGAGTAGGTCTCCTATTCCTAAAGATCACTTTAGGCACAGGATTTCAAAGTGTGAAATCCACATTTGTCTTTAGAAGGAAAAGGTAATAATAATCAGAGTGAAGCAGAATTAGATGAGAAAAGATTAAGATAAGTTTAGAAAAGAATCAGAGTAAGGTAAGTAGGTAATGGTTTTGTCCATTTCTCTCTAGGTTTCTTCCTACAGTCAACATTCCTCTGATACCACTTCTGTCACACCCGGGTTTTAGGGGACACCAAGACCCGGGCACGAACATAATCACTAGGTGTGCTGGGACCAAGGTAACTGTTTTCTTCATTTGATGCGATCATCATGCTGAGCGAGGAGTTTTATGTCTCTACATCTTTGTATGAGAGGTGCTTTACATATTTAATGTGTGAATTTCATGTCTATGCAGGACCTGCTGTCACACCCGGGTTTTAGGGGACACCAAGACCCGGGTGCGAACATAATCACCAGGTGTGCTGGGACCAAGTCTCACACATATGATGAATCATGGCAAAGGATCGAATGTCACATCTTTACTATATAATAGGAGTTTTATACAAAATAAATAAATAAATACATTATAAGGAGACAACGGTCCAGCAACCCAAAGTTGACTGGGAGACGACGGCCTAGATCTCTCACGAACACATCGCAGCATCCTCCATGCGCCTCATCCTGCGGTACCTGTTCTTGACCTATGGGGGTGTGAGACAGCAAGAGTGAGCTCACATACGTTCATAGCTCAACAAGCTATGGGGAATAATGTGCATGAACTCGCCAAAGGTGGGAGCTCATGTGAAGTGTAAGGCTTACCAAAGAGGATGGTTAGAGCTGAGCATTGCTTTTAAAGTTGGTCAAAATTTTATTAGCAGTTACTAAGTATAAGTAAATACCAACTCAATTAAGTAGTAGAACAAAAGTAACAACATCACCTGCGATGCAATGCATATGACAAATTGAATTTAGTTTCATAAATTAATCATGTGAGTGTCCGAGTTGCTCATGACCGTGAGCACGGCTAGTATACCAGTTTTACACTCTGCAGAGGTTGCGCATCTTTACCCACAAGTCATGTTACCCATCTGCCAAGAGACGGCCAATCCCATACACCTCTACCGAGGAGGCGAGGCAGGGTAACACTACGAGGCCTTTACAAAGTTCCACTAGCTTCAGAAAACCCGCTACAGTTTATAGGAAGCTCCAGTGCAGGAGTCCCTTGACTGACCGCCATCGCAGCAAAATCAACCAAGGACCTCCCTACACTGACCACTCCCCTACTGCCCTTGCCCCTTTCGGGTAAGGTAATCATCAACTAGCTTTCCTAGTTAATCAGCCAAGGGCGTCCATAAACCCTTGTGGTAGCACTGTTTTCCCGAGTGGTTCTCCATGTTCCAATTAACATAATGATCTTAACATGAACAATAAATAATAAACAGATAATAAAAAGAGTAATCATGAATAGTGTAATCTTCGTACCCAAAACCACATAAAGCAATAGCAGGTACTACACAAAAAAATTAGTGGAGTCAAGGTATAAAGATAATCAAACTAAGGTAACATGTTGGGTCCCATCAAAATTAACCTATGCAGATCATTATGATTAATCAGAACATGACTGGGTAAAAAGAAGTGATCAAGGGCACAACTTGCCTGGGACTTGAGATTCCAGGTACCAGGATGATCTTCAGGTGACTCGTAACCTCGTGCTAGTCGTACCAATACAAAGAGACATGGTATAAGCAAAATTAACATCACACCAAACATAAGAACAAACTGAATAATAATAATCTACACGTTTCTACGAGATCGTAGGAACGAGAACCACTAAATTCGGAGCTACGATTATTAAGTTATGAATTTCCGAAATTATTTAGTGCTTAGAATAGATTAATCCTAATGAACAAATTCAATTCAAGTTTCATGGCTAAACAGTGTTATTAGTTGATAGACAATATTAATACAAAATTATTGCAACTGGAATGGGTTAAAAACGAGTAAAAATAGAATTTCTATGAATTAAATAAGTTCTGGATATATTTTTATACACAAAAACCATTTCCTAAATTATTTTTCTGAATTTCCTAAGCTTCTGAACTGGGTGCAAATAACAGAGAGACACAGGGTTATTACGCAAAACTTCATGAGACTCAGGATTCCCACAGACAGGACTGCGGGTTGATAAACTATTAATACAGGGTCTCTTTTGCAAACTAGACACGACGAAGGGGTACGAGTCGATCTCAGCCACCCGATCAGATTCGAGGGCCAGGACTAAATCGCTCCAACACTGAAGCGGTACGCGAGGACCGCCATCGGATCAAGATCCGACGAACCGGATTTAATGAACTTCAGACCACCCACGGCACCACGATCGAAGATCTACGGTTAACCACACCACGGGCGAACCAGAATACCAGATCACATCCTGGTCGTTCGTTCCACGATCGATGACCTCCCCGTGTCTTCTTCCTCCTAACCAACCGGTCACGGCGGCCGATAACGGATAGTGGCAGCGCCATTACTGGCAATCCCTCCGCCATACTCTCCCCGATTAACCAGGCACGGAAGCAACCGCTGGCCACGGTGGCGCTCTGCCTGGTTATGACGCGGTGTCGACATACTCCTGAGCACTAAACCGTCCGAGTCGCACAAAAAAATAAACAGAGAAAACGATGACACAACGAGAAAGATGCTCACCGGCAACGAGACCGCAGTGACGTCGACCCTCGCTGTAACGGCACGGCGACAAATTTCGGAGTATGGAGGAAACTCGCCAAGGCTTCGGTGCTCTTTAACGCCCTTCGGCGAACTCCCTGCGCATCGGCAAGTTCTAGCACCATGATCCTCTGCCCCTCGCAACTTCTCTCTTGACAACGGCGGGCTCCCAGCCACTCGACATGGCTCGACTGAGGCTTGAAACAGGAGAGGAGGTATTGCCCTACGGCTGGCCGGACGATGAGCATAGTTTATATAAGCCAAGGGCTCAAGCTTGGATCGTAACCTCATCCGTTTTGTCCGGCGCATGTGTACAGGTTTGTTGCAAGCCTGGCTTCGAGAAGTCTCTCATGAAGATGTTGTCCCACTTGTCAGAGATACGCAGTAGCATAGCCCACTCGCCCACAATCCGTGGAAAGAAGCTTGGATGAGATCACTCATGAGGTCATGATGATGCAATCTCCGGCAAGGAAATAAAGAAATAGGAAAGAAAATCACACATGGCAAGGTCGTGTGGGCTGGCTAGAGCCAAGGAAATGGCCCAACGGAAGGAGAAGTGTTTTTTTTCATTTCTATTCTATTTGCTAATTCTATTTTCAGATTTTTTTATTCAAACTTCAAATCCCTTTTTAATTTCTTTTTTCAAATTTGAAACTTCAATTCAAATTTTAAATCATGTTTGAACTTCAGCTTTCCAAATATATCCAATAAAAATCCTAATGTGAAGATAATGCCTATTATTTATTTTATAATATTTTTATTTTCTTTATAGTGTATATTCTTTCTCTTTCATTTTCAAATTCTATTTTTTTAAACTTAAACTTGTCTCGCGAATTTAAACACAAATGCACAATTACAAGAACCTCAACATGAGATGCATATTCTATATTTATTTATTTGCTATTTGACTGCTTTTCTTCTCTTAAGTGAATATGCACAAAAAGGAAAATTAAATAATTTCCAAAAACACATTCATGAAAAATACATGTATTTATTTATTTTATTATTTTTACCTTATACGAATTTTAGGGCTTTACAAATCCTACCTGTGATGGAACCTCCCAAGTAATTAGGCCCACCTACAGTTGTCCTTGTCCAACGGACTTCAGACAACCCTGTAGGTGCCCCTGAATTACTTGACAAGTTCGGTATCTTTCCTTACCTTACCAGGAACGATTCACCCGTCTTGCAAACATTACAGAACATCGGAGGTAAAGAATTGCGGAAGCGATTACATAATTCACATTTATTTAAAAGCAAGCACAAGTTGTTTCATTACAGACCAGAACTAAGAGCGAGTGCTGAGTAGTAATATTATACAAACCAAGGGAGGCAAAAACTCCTCCCGATAAGTTTCAAGTAAAAGATCTAGATGGAGGACCAAGTCCTCCCGCACTTCAGTCTTGTGTTTCTTCTTTAGGAACCACCCTGGCACAGAAGCAGCAGAAATCTGCTACTTCCTCACCTAAAAACAACGAAGGGATAAACCCTGAGTATGGAATTACTCAGCAAGACTTACCCGACTCAAGAAAAGACTCTCAAGGGTATGCTGGTTATATGGGAGTCAAGGTAAGGCTTTTCAATAATCAAGACTCAGTTTTGCAGAAAATGCTTACTAAAGTGGATCCTTAAAAATCCAATTTTATTTGTCAAGTTAAGTTCAATTACCTGCAACTAGAGTTCTTTCTATCCTAGTTCAATCACTGGTCCTGCACTAGCCAATTTCTTAACAAAAACCCATCATCTTTAGTGGAATGCTACGTGTAGGTCAGTGACCAAGTCTTCATAACCGCGAAGGTACGGCGATCCGAATCGATTATACTCAGCTGAGGATCTCCAATCACACGACATATGTAGCACTTAACCCTTGCATATGTCAACCCGCCACCGGGGTTCTTAAGACCGGATCAGGTTCACGCAAACCGAGAGCACAGATACACCACCGTCCAGCCTCTTGCTACGAAGGGTACACGCTACTCTCGCCACCGCTCCACGCCCATTTCGTGTTATCTTATTCCGGCCTTAGTCTGCCCGAGGCAAGGCTTACCCATGACGAGGCATGTGACCAGCTAAAGGGTCCTCGATCATCAAGCCTACATCGAGACGGTCCTTAATCGACTCAGACGGAGACACTACACCGAGACTCTCTTCTCGTGCAAGTCACCCGCCCGGTCTCAGCTTAATCTTTTTAACCCAAAAACTTGGTACCTGACAGAGGTACATCTTTTCCGATGTTGAATCCATCACGGCCGTGATGGATTCACCATCAAGTTTTATTTTCAAAAACACCCCACCCACTTTTGCCACATCATCTTTTGTAAAAACAAAACATTTTGTTTTTCTAAAGCAAGGCTAAGCATCAAAATCCTTTGTAAAAAGGGTGATCAAGGAAGGTAATCAAATTCAAGGAAGGTAATGCAGGAATTGTTTTATCAATCAACTCCTATCACCTAATGCATCAAGCAAGTGAGAAAGATTTAAAACAACAAGGAGGGTGGCAAATGCACCGGGGCTTGCCTTTGTTAACAGGTGAGGCCTGCTCGGATCCACAAATATCGAAATAAAAGCAGTTGCCTGCTTGAGGATCTGAGGATGGTGGTGTCCTGTCTTCAGAGACTTCTTCGTCTTCTTCGTGTTCTAACATAACCATATATATGCATAAGAATGGATGCCATGGGATGCTCATGAGGATGCAAAAGTAATATTAACTTATTATCTAAGTCTTGAGTACAACTTTCCTTCACGGTACTCCGAGAACCTAGGGTTTCCGGGGTCAGTAAAGGAGTTCATAGGGCAGGGGGGGTTGGTTTTGGGTTTAGTGATCAAACAAGGTCCAAATCAACCCAAATTCTACCCAAGGCTTCTAAATATTGGTTTAAGTGCCCATAAAAAGTTTGGGCATTTTTGGGCTTATTACTTATTTTCTAAAAATCCATAACTAAAACTTTTAACTACTTTAAATACCCTAAAATTTATTATTTCCACTAAAAATCACAAAATTATTTTTATTAAATTCTAGGGAAAATAACAAGCCTAGGAAAATTAGTTTCACAATTTTAGCATTTTTCTACATTTTTCTATAATTATTTTGGCTCTGGGAATAAAAGAGAAAGAAAAACAATTGAATAGCACTGGGCCGAATCCAGCCCAAGCGGCCCAGCTAGGGCAGAAAGGCACCCGCGCGCGCGCCCGCGCTGGCAGACTTGCACAGAGGCCCTTAGGGTTTTAACTAACTGCGAACGAGCCTTTTTACTATTTAACACAGTCACTAACGTTTGCATAAAAGTCCTTTCCCTTCTATCTATTCTGAGTTTAAAGTCCCCGACGCCGTTCACGCGCGGCCGTGCTCCGGCGAGCACCTATACCGGCCGAACGGGGCAACGGCTGGGTTCTCCGAGCGGCAGACATGAAATCGGTACTACCCCGAGCATTTTCCCCAAATCAATTGCAAGGATGGCTACTAGGTTTGCTCTGGCCGCAGTGACCGGGGACCTTGCGGGCAGATGAATGTGTTCCCGTCGATTCATGGCAGTCTAGTTCAATTGGATGGTTTGGAGAGCATCAAGGGCATATGAGAATGTTAGAACAAGACTGAGGATGACAGTATCGGACCTGATTTGCGCTGGCCGCGGCGAGGTGTTCTTCGCGGTGGCGGAAAGTGGATTTGGGGAGAATTCCAAATTCGCGGATTCCAGTGAACGACCGCGGCTGATTCGTGGTGGCTGGACAGCTTACTACCCTATGGAGTTCGGGGAGGGGTCAATTTATAGTGTTAGAGGGCGGTGGCCGCTAATTTGAACGAAGATGGGCGGCGGCCGGAGATAGGGAAGAATCCCTGGCGCGGTGAGTTCGTGGCTAACGGCGTGGCAAGCTCACCGGCGTTGATTTGACGGCTATGAGAAGCCACGACGACGCGGTGGAAACCAAAGCCACGCGGCAGGCCATGGCGAAGGCACGACGGCGGTGAAAAGCTTTATCCACGGCTGTAACCAGGGGGAGGCACGGCGACGAGCCGGAGTGGCATCCAGCGCAGGGGAGACGATATTTTTCCACCCAAATCGTTATCTTCAAGCCCGGTGCACGAATCAGGACGGCGGCGGCGCAAATCTTCGCGCAGAGAGGTCACCGGCGGTGAGGATATGGCGCTGGCGGTCTGATCTTCGACAGAGCACTGTACCATGGCTAAAACTTGATTCAGTCGCCTGACAGTCAATGTTTGGGCCATTATTTCTCTGATTTTCAAATGGCAACACACCCAGTGATCTATAGCAAAGTTGTAGTGCTATAATCCATCTATGTCTTTTCTATAATGTGTACTCACAAAAAGTCACTGGATCCCTATCAAAATCGAGCTCAAAGTTGATCTCACAGCACTGTTAATCTGCATTTCAGACTGAATCAGTCTGACAGTCCATCTTTGCTTGGGTTTTTCTCCAAATTTCTCATAAGATCATGGCTTGAATCCTTAAACAAAGTTGTTCTCCTATGTTTAGTCTTCAACTTTGATGTGGTGACTTAGGACAAATTCTCAATAATTTGGAAGATCCAATGCTCCAAAGATGAGATTACTAATCTGAAATTCAGACTTAGAGAAATCTCAATTGGGGGTCCTTTTTGCATTTGAGTCTAAAACTCAACATTTGGCTTTCAAGTCCACACATTTGTGAACCTAGGGACCTAAGAAACTTATTTGGCTTGGTTTTTGCACTTTAGCCCAAAAGTGGACTAATTTTGCACATAAGCCCCTAGGGTTTGGTTTTAGGGTTTTCCAGGGTTTCAATTAGGGTTTCTGGTATCCCAGGGGTATAAATGTGACTCCACTTTGTTTTTGGGGATATTTTATGACTCTTACCCCAAAGTCTTTAGGTTTTCTCACTTGGGTTAAATTTTACCCCTTTAATCCCTATTTAGGGTTAAGTTTCCTATCCAGGGTGCTATTTGCAAAAACACTTAAACAATACAACTTGTTTGAAATTTTTGCCTAGTGAATGCACTCTAGGTGTATCAAACATATGCAATATCAATGCTTATGATGTCATGCTCAAGTTTTAGTTACAGTAACACCAGGGGTGTTACATCCTTCCCCCCATAAAAGAATCTCGTCCCGAGATTTAAAGTCCTAGGGTGAGTAATGGAAAAGGAAATGTGTCACATTTTTATTTCCTTATTTCTGGTACAAGGCAGGGGTGGTGTGGGGGTTCACTCCTTTATTACAATAACTATATACACTTTACAAATTACATGAGGCTAGAAAGCCTGGGAAATTCTTATTCAAGAAGTCTTGAGTTTCCCACGTAGCCTCTTCCTCAGAATGTTGGTTCCATTGTACCTTGTAGAACTTGAGAGTCTTTCTCCGGGTAACCCTGTCCTTTTGATCCAGAACTCGAATAGGATGTTCCGAGTACGTTAAGTCTGGTTCCAGGACAACATCTGTCACTTCAATGGTTCGATCGGGAACCCGTAGACACTTCTTCAATTGCGATACATGGAACACATTATGTACAGCAGACAAGGTTTCGGGAAGTTGAAGTTGATACGCCACTGGCCCATATCTTTTGAGAATAGGAAATGGACCAATGTACCTGGGGGCAAGCTTTCCTTTACCCCGAAACGCGATACTCCCTTCATTGGTGAAACTTTTAAGTAGACGTAGTCTCCTTCCAGGAAGTATAAGGGCATTCGCCGTTTGTCTGCATAACTCTTCTGACGAGCTTGTGCTTTCTTCAGATTATGAATAATTTTCTGAACCTTATCCTCGGCTTCTTTCACCAGATCAGGTCTAAAGAAGCACCTCTCACCAGGTTCAGACCAATTTAGCGGAGTCCGACACCGTCGTCCATATAAAGCTTCAAAGGGTGCCATCTTGATACTTTCTTGATAGCTATTATTATATGAAAACTCCGCCAAAGGTAAACATTCATCCCATTTTGGTGAGAAATCCAGGACACATGCCCGCAGCATATCTTCAAGTATTTGGTTCACTCTCTCAGTTTGTCCACTGGTTTGAGGATGATAGGCCGAACTGTGGAGTAACTTAGTACCCAGGGATTTATGAAGTTCTTCCCAAAATTTGGATACAAATTGCGGTCCACGATCCGACACTATAGTCTTTGGAACACCATGCAAACTGAGAATACGAGCAATATATAATTCCGCATAGGTAAGTACCGGGTAATATGTCTTGACCGGCAGAAAATGAGCAACCTTTGTAAGTCGATCAACAATCACCCAGATAGAGTCATACCCTTTTGCGGTCCTGGGCAATCCCACAATGAAGTCCATGCTTATGTCTTCCCATTTCCATGTTGGTATTGGTAATGACTGCAATGGACCGGCAGTTTTCATGTGTATGGCCTTGACACGTCTGCAAGTGTCACACTTAGCCACATAGCGTGCAATTTCAATTTTCATCTTCGTCCACCAGTAGTGCTGTTTTAGATCATGATACATCTTAGTGCTTCCCGGATGAATAGAATAGCGACTAAGATGCGCTTCATCTAAGATTTGCTGGCGGAGTTCTTCATTCTTTGGCACTACTATGTGGTTGTTAAACCATAACACACCATGATCGTCTTCCTTAAAACATTTGGCTGTTCCGGCCCTTATCTTCTCTCGTATGTGCTTCATACCCCGATTATCCTTTTGAGCATCAATTATCTTCTGCAGAATGATTGACTCAAGCTTTAGCTGATTTAGAGTCCCTTGCTGGATTATCCCCAGGTTTAGCTTCTCCATTTCTTGACATAAAGTGTTCTCGGAGGTCTTTGCCATAAGACAGTGGCAGGAAGTCTTACGACTCAATGCATCTGCCACCACATTGGCCTTGCCTGGGTGATAATGGATCTCTAGTTCATAGTCTTTAATGAGCTCAAGCCATCGTCTTTGCCTCATATTTAACTCTGACTGGGTAAAGATGTACTTCAAACTTTTATGATCTGTATATATGTGACAGATATTTCCCAGCAGATAGTGACGCCATATTTTCAGGGCATGAACCACAGCAGCTAGCTCCAGATCATGAGTTGGATAATGCTCCTCATGTCGGCGCAACTGCCTTGAAGCATACGCAATTACTCGGCCCTCTTGCATCAGTACACAGCCGAGCCCACTGCTAGATGCATCACAATATACATCAAAAGGCTTAGTGATGTCCGGTTGAGCCAATACCGGAGCAGTGGTTAATAATGTCTTCAATTGCTCAAAGGCTTCATTACACTTAGAAGACCAATTGAATTTAATGTCATTCTTCAATAAACTTGTGATTGGCTTCACAAGCTTAGAAAAATCGGGTATGAATCTGCGATAATATCCAGCTAGTCCAAGAAAACTCTGGACTTGGTGAACAGTGGTTGGGGGTTTCCACTCCAGAATATCTTTGACCTTGCTAGGATCTACCGCAATTCCTTTAGCTGATAACACGTGCCCCAAAAATTGAATTTCCTCCAGCCAGAATGCGCACTTGCTGAACTTGGCATACAGCTGATGTTCCCTCAGGCGCGTCAATACAATCCGTAGATGCTGAGCATGCTCCTCTTCATTTTTAGAGTATATCAAAATATCGTCGATGAAGACCACCACGAACTTGTCCAACTCGGGCATGAATACCGAGTTCATCAAATAGGTGAAGTGGGCAGGAGCATTAGTGAGCCCGAAAGACATTACCAAGTATTCAAACAATCCATACCGCGTAGTAAATGCGGTCTTCGGTATATCCTCGGGCCGAATACGGATTTGATGATAGCCCGACCTGAGATCAATTTTAGAAAATACCCTCGCCCCAGTCAGTTGATCAAATAAGATGTCGATCCTTGGAAGAGGGTACTTATTCTTGATGGTGACCTCATTTAGGGATCGATAGTCCACGCACATTCGCAAGGTTTGATCCTTCTTCTTAACAAAAATGGCGGGACAACCCCATGGGGACGAGCTTGGCCGGATGAATCCCTTATTCAGTAGATCTTGTAATTGAATCTTTAATTCCGCCAACTCATTAGGGGGCATACGGTACGATCTTCGAGAAATGGGAGCCGTACCGGGCTTTAGCTCAATTACGAATTCTACATCTCTTTCAGGGGGCAGTCCAGGCAAATCTTCCGAAAATACATCTGGAAACTCACATACTACTGGAATGTTCTTGATCTCTGGTACTGATAGTCGCCTAGAGGGGGGGGGTGAATAGGGCGAAACTGAAATTTACAAATATAAACACAACTACAAGCCGGGTTAGCGTTAGTAATAAAGAAACGAGTCCGCGAGAGAGGGCGCAAAACAAATCGCAAGCAAATAAGAGTGTGACACGAGGATTTGTTTTACCGAGGTTCGGTTCTCGCAAACCTACTCCCCGTTGAGGAAGCCACAAAGGCCGGGTCTCTTTCAACCCTTCCCTCTCTCAAACGATCCCACGGATCGAGTGAGCTTTCTCTTCTTCTCAATCAACCGGGAACAAAACTTCCCCGCAAGGGCCACCACACAATTGGTGCCTCTTGCCTTGGTTACAATTGAGTGTTGATCTCAAGAACAAGTGAGAAAGAAAAGAATGCGATCCAAGCGCAAGAGCTCGAAAGAACACAAGCAAATCACTCTCTCTAGTCACTATGGAGTTGTGTGGAATTTGGAGAGGACTTGATCTATTTGGTGTGTCTAGAATTGAATGCTAGAGCTCTTGTAGTAGTTGAGAAGTGGAAAACTTGGATGGCAATGAATGTGGGGTGGTTGGGGTATTTATAGCCCCAACCACCAAAAGTGACCGTTGCTGGAAGCTGTCTGTTCGATGGCGCACCGGACAGTCCGGTGCACACCGGACAGTCCGGTGCCCCTGCCACGTCACCATTGCCGTTGGATTCTGACCGTTGGAGCTTCTGACTTCTGGGCCCCCCTGGGTGTCCGGTGCACACCGGACATGTACTGTTTGATGTCCGGTGCACCGGTATGGGCGATCCTGACGTCTGCGCGCGCTGCGCGCGCATTAAATGCACCGCAGGGAGCCGTTGGCGCCGCAGGGAGCCGTTGCTCCGCTGGCGCACCGGACAGTCCGGTGCACACCGGACAGTCCGGTGAATTTTAGCGGAGCAGCTGCCGCGCGAACCCGAGGCTGGCGAGTTCCGGAGACCGCGCTTCCTTGGAGCACCGGACATGTCCGGTGCACACCGGACAGTCCGGTGAATTTTAGCGCGCCGGCCTCCGAGAATTCCCGAGGGCGAAGAGTTTGAGTTGGAGTCCTCGGGGCGCACCGAACACTGTCCGGTGCACACCGGACAGTCCGGTGCCTCCAGCCAGAGCTGCCCTCGGTTGCCTCATTGCTCCTTTGTTGAATCCAACATTTGATCTTTTTATTGGCTGAGTGTGAACCTTTTGCACCTGTATAACTTATGCACTAGAGCAAACTAGTTAGTCCAATATTTGTGTTGGGCAATTCAACCACCAAAATTATTTAGGAACTAGGTGTAAGCCTAATTCCCTTTCAATCTCCCCCTTTTTGGTGATTGATGCCAACACAAACCAAAGCAAATATAGAAGTGCATAATTGAACTAGTTTACATAAAGTAAGTGCAAAGGTTGCTTGGAATTGAGCCAATATATACTTATATGATGCGCATGGATTGTTTTCTTTGTTTTTGACATATTGGACCACACTTGCACCATAAGTTTTGTTTTTGCAAACTCTTTTTGTCAATTCTTTTCAAAGTCATTTTGCAAGATAGTCAAAGGTAAATGAATAAGATTTTGCAAAGCATTTTCAAGATTTGAAAGTTTCTTCCTTTGTTCCAAAATGCTTTTCCTTTGACTAAACAAAACTCCCCCTCAAATAAAGTCTCCTCTTAGTGTTCAAGAGGGTTTTAAGACATCAATTTTGAAAATACTACTTGCTCCCCCTTTAGAACACAAAGAGATACCAATTTTGAAATTTACCAATTGAAAATCATCAAATTTAAAAATAGGGTGGTGGTGCGGTCCTTTTGCTTTGGGCTAATACTTTCTCCCCCTTTGGCATGAATCGCCAAAAACGGAATCATTAGAGCCCAATGAAGTAGTTTCTCCTCCTTTGGTCATAAAATAAATGAGTGAAGATTATACCAAAGATGGAGAGTGATGCGGAGCGACGGCGAAGGATGAGTAGTAGAGTGGAGTGGAAGCCTTTGTCTTCGCCGAAGACTCCAATTCCCTTTCAATATGCCTATGACTTGGTTTGAAATACACTTGAAAACACATTAGTCATAGCATATATAAAAGAGACATGATCAAAGGTATATTTATGAGCTATGTGTGCAAGACTTAGCAAAAGAAATTCCTAGAATCAAGAATATTGAGCTCATGCCTAAGTCGGGTAAAAGATTGTTCATCAAGTGGCTTGGTAAAGATATCGGCTAATTGATCTTTAGTGTTAATGTATGAAATTTTGATATCCCCCTTTTGTTGGTGATCCCGAAGAAAATGATACCGAATGGCTATGTGTTTAGTGCGGCTATGCTCGACGGGATTGTCGGCCATTTTGATTGCACTCTCATTATCACATAGCAAAGGGACTTTGGTTAATTTGTAACCGTAGTCCCGCAGGGTTTGCCTCATCCAAAGCAATTGCGCGCAACAATGGCCTGCGGCAATATACTCGGCTTCGGCGGTGGAAAGAGCGACCGAATTTTGCTTCTTTGAAGCCCATGACACCAAGGATCTTCCCAAGAACTGGCAAGTCCCCGATGTGCTCTTCCTATTAATCCTACACCCCGCCCAATCGGCATCCGAATAACCAATCAAATCAAAAGTGGATCCCCGAGGGTACCAAAGCCCAAACTTAGGAGTAAAAGCCAAATATCTCAAGATTCGTTTCACGGCCGTAAGGTGTGATTCCTTAGGGTCGGCTTGGAATCTTGCACACATGCAAACGGAAAGCATAATGTCCGGTCGAGATGCACATAAATAAAGCAATGATCCAATCATCGACCGGTATACCTTTTGATCCACGGACTTACCTCCCGTGTCGAGGTCGAGATGCCCATTGGTTCCCATGGGTGTCTTGATGGGCTTGGCATCCTTCATTCCAAACTTGCTTAAAATGTCTTGAGTATACTTCGTTTGGCTAATGAAGGTGCCCTCTTGGAGTTGCTTGACTTGGAATCCTAGAAAATACTTCAACTCCCCCATCATTGACATCTCGAATTTTTGTGTCATGATCCTACTAAATTCTTCACATGTAGATTTGTTAGTAGACCCAAATATGATATCATCAACATAAATTTGGCATACAAACAAATCATTGTCAAGAGTCTTAGTGAATAAAGTAGGATCGGCCTTGCCGACTTTGAAGCCATTTGCAATAAGGAAATCTCTAAGGCATTCATACCATGCTCTTGGGGCTTGCTTGAGCCCATAAAGCGCCTTAGAGAGCCTATAAACATGGTTAGGGTACTCACTGTCTTCAAAGCCGGGAGGTTGCTCAACATAGACCTCCTCCTTGATTGGTCCATTGAGGAAGGCACTCTTCACGTCCATTTGGTAGAGCTTGAAGCCATGGTAAGTAGCATAGGCTAATAATATACGAATTGACTCAAGCCTAGCTACGGGTGCATAGGTTTCACCAAAATCCAAACCTTCGACTTGTGAATACCCCTTGGCCACGAGTCGAGCTTTGTTCCTAGTCACCACACCATGCTCGTCTTGCTTGTTGCGGAAGACCCACTTGGTTCCTACAACATTTTGGTTAGGACGTGGAACTAAGTGCCATACCTCGTTTCTCGTGAAATTGTTGAGCTCCTCTTGCATCGCCACTACCCAATCCGAATCTTGTAGTGCTTCCTCTACCCTGGTTGGCTCAATAGAGGAAACAAACGAGTAATGTTCACAAAAATGCGCAACACGAGATCGAGTAGTTACCCCCTTATGAATGTCGCCGAGGATGGTGTCGACGGGGTGATCTCGTTGTATTGCTTGGTGGACTCTTGGGTGTGGCGGCCTTGGTTGTTCATCCTCCTTGTCTTCATTATTTGCATCTCCCCCTTGATCGTTGACGTCATTTTGAGGTGGCTCATCTTCTTGATCTTCTTGTTCAACATCTTGAGCCTCATCCTCAACTTGAGTTGGTGGAGATACTTGCGTGGAGGAGGATGGTTGATCTTGTGCATTTGAAGGCTTTTCGGATTCCTTAGGACACACATCCCCAATGGACATGTTCCTAAGCGCTATGCATGGAGCCTGTTCTTCACCTATATCATCAAGATCAACTTGCTCTACTTGAGAGCCGTTAGTCTCATCAAACACAACGTCACAAGAAACTTCAACAAGTCCTGAGGACTTGTTAAAGACTCTATATGCCCTTGTGTTTGAGTCATATCCTAGTAAAAAGCCTTCTACAGTTTTAGGAGCAAATTTAGATTTTCTACCTCTTTTGACAAGAATAAAACATTTGCTACCAAAAACTCTAAAATATGAAATATTGGGCTTTTTACCGGTTAGGAGTTCATAAGATGTCTTCTTGAGGATTCGGTGAAGATATAACCGGTTGATGGCGTAGCAGGCGGTGTTGACCGCCTCGGCCCAAAACCGATCCGGCGTCTTGTACTCATCAAGCATGGTTCTTGCCATGTCTAATAGAGTTCGATTCTTCCTCTCCACTACACCATTTTGTTGTGGGGTGTAGGGAGAAGAGAACTCATGCTTGATGCCCTCCTCCTCAAGAAAGCCTTCGATTTGAGAATTCTTGAACTCCGTCCCATTATCGCTTCTAATTTTCTTGATCCTTAAGCCGAACTCATTTTGAGCCCGTCTCAAGAATCCCTTTAAAGTTTCTTGGGTATAAGATTTGTCCTGTAAAAAGAACACCCAAGTGAAGCGAGAATAATCATCCACAATTACAAGACAATACTTACTACCGCCGATGCTTATGTAAGCGATCGGGCCGAACAAATCCATGTGTAGGAGCTCCAGTGGCCTGTCGGTAGTCATGATGTTTTTGTGTGGATGATGGATGCCAACTTGCTTCCCGGCTTGGCATGCGCTACAAATCCTGTCTTTCTCAAAATGAACATCGGTTAGTCCCAAAATGTGTTCTCCCTTTAGGAGCTTGTGAAGATTCTTCATTCCAACATGGGCTAGTCGGCGGTGCCAGAGCCAACCCAAGTTAGTCTTAGCAATCAGGCAAGTGTCGAGTTCAGCTCTATTAAAATCTACTAAGTATAGCTGACCCTCTAACACTCCCTTAAATGCTACTGAATCATCACTTCTTCTAAAGACAGTAACACCTATATCAGTGAAAAGACAGTTGTAGCCCATTTGACATAATTGGGATACGGAAAGCAAATTGTAATCTAGAGAATCTACAAGAAAAACATTGGAAATAGTATGGTCAGGAGAAATAGCAATTTTACCCAAACCTTTGACCAAACCTTGATTTCCATCCCCGAATGTGATAGCTCGTTGGGGATCTTGGTTTTTCTCATATGAGGAGAACATCCTTTTCTCCCCGGTCATGTGGTTTGTGCACCCGCTGTCGAGTATCCAACTTGTGCCCCCGGATGCATAAACCTACAAAACAAGTTTAGTTCTTGATTTTAGGTACCCAAACGGTTTTGGGTCCTTTAGCATTAGATACAAGAACTTTGGGTACCCAAACACAAGTCTTGGAGCCCTTGTGTTTGCCCCCAACAATCTTGGCAACTACCTTGCCGGATTTGTTAGTTAAAACATAAGATGCATCAAAAGTTTTAAATGACATGGCATGATCATTTGATGCATTAGGAATTTTCTTTCTAGGCAACTTGGCATGGGTTGGTTGCCTAGATCTAGATGTCTCACCCCTATACATAAAAGCATGATTAGGGCCAGAGTGAGACTTCCTAGAATGAATTTTCCTAATTTTGCTCTCAGGATAGCCGGCAGGGTACAAAATGTAACCCTCGTTATCCTGAGGCATGGGAGCCTTGCCCTTAACAAAGTTAGATAAATTCTTTGGAGGGGCATTAATTTTGACATTGTCTCCCTTTTGGAAACCAATGCCATCCTTAATGCCAGGGCGTCTCCCATTATAGAGCATGCTTCTAGCCAATTTAAATTTTTCATTTTCTAAGTCATGTTCTCTAATTTTAGCATTAAGTTGTGCTATGTGATCATTTTGTTTTTTAATTAAGGCTAGGTGATCATGGATAGCATCAACATTAATATCTCTACATCTAGTACAAATGGAAATATGCTCAGTAGATGTAGAAGGTTTGCAAGATTTCAATTCAATGACCTTAGCATGCAACAAATCATTCTTAGTCCTAAGGTCCGAAATAGTAGTATTGCAAACATCAAAATTCTTAGCCTTAGCAATTAATTTTTCATTCTCATTTCTAAGGCTAGCAAGAGAAATGTTCAATTCTTCAATCCTAGCAAGCAAATCATCATTATCATTTCTAGGATTTGGAATTGAAACATTGCAAATATGAGAATCAACCTTAGCTAACAAATTAGCATTTTCATTTCTGAGGTTGTCTATAGTCTCATGGCAAGTGCTTAGCTCACTAGACAATTTTTCACATTTTTCCATTTCTAGAGCATAAGCATTTTTAACCTTAACATGCTTTTTATTTTCTTTAATAAGGAAGTCCTCCTGAGAATCCAAGAGATCATCCTTCTCATGTATAGCACTAATCAATTCATTTAATTTTTCTTTTTGTTCCATGTTAAGGTTGGCAAAAAGAATACGCAAATTATCCTCTTCATTTTTATCATCATCCTCATCACTAGATGTTTCATATTTAGTGGAGGACTTTGATTTTACCTTCTTTTTGCCGTCCTTGGCCATGAGGCACTTGTGGCCGACGTTGGGGAAGAGGAGGCCCTTGGTGACGACGATGTTGGCGGCGTCCTCGTCGTCGGAGGAGTCGCTTGAGCTTTCGTCGGAGTCCCACTCCCGACAAACATGGGCATCGCCGCCCTTCTTCTTGGAGTATCTCTTCTTCTCCTTCCTCTTGCCCTTCTTGTCGTCGCCCCTGTCACTATCACTAGACATAGGACATTTTGCAATAAAATGACCGGGCTTACCACACTTGTAGCAAACCTTCTTGGAACGTGATTTGTAGTCCTTCCCCTTCCGTTGCTTGAGGATTTGCCGGAAGCTTTTGATGATTAGGGCCATCTCCTCGTTGTCGAGCTTGGAGGCGTCAATTGGTTGTCTACTTGGTGTAGACTCCTCCTTCTTCTCCTCCGTTGCCTTGAAGGCCACCGGTTGCGCCTCGGATGTGGAAGGCTCGTCAAGCTCGTTGATCTTCTTGGAGCCCTTAATATGCATTCAAAACTAACAAAATTCCCGATGACTTCTTCGGGGGTCATTTGTGTATATCTAGGATTGCCACGAATTAATTGAACTTGTGTGGGGTTAAGGAAAATAAGGGCTCTTAGAATAACCTTAACCACTTCGTGGTCATCCCATTTTGTGCTTCCGAGGTTGCGCACTTGGTTCACCAAGGTCTTGAGCCGGTTGTACATGTCTTGTGGCTCCTCCCCTTGGCGAAGACGGAAGCGACCGAGCTCCCCCTCGATCGTTTCCCGCTTGGTGATCTTGGTGAGTTCATCACCCTCGTGCGCCGTCTTGAGTAGGTCCCAAATCTCCTTGGCGTTCTTCAACCCTTGTACTTTGTTGTATTCCTCCTTGCTTAGAGAGGCAAGGAGGATGGTTGTGGCTTGGGAGTTGAAGTGCTCGATTTGGGCCACTTCGTCCGTGTCGTAGTCCTCATCCCCTACGGATGGTACCTGTACACCATACTCAACAACATCCCATATACTTTTGTGGAGAGAGGTTAGATGAAATCGCATTAAATTACTCCACATAGCATAATCTTCACCATTAAAAGTTGGTGGTTTGCCTAATGGGACGGAAAGTAAAGGTGTATGTTTAGGAGTGCGAGGGTAGCGTAGGGGGATCTTACTATACTTCTTACGCTCTTGGCGTTTAGAAGTGACGGACGCCGCGTCGGAGCCGGAGGTGGATGTCGATGAAGTGTCGGTCTCGTAGTAGACCACTTTCCTCATCCTTTTGTGCTTGTCCCCACTCCGATGCGGCTTGTGAGAAGAAGATTTTTCCTTCTTCTCCTTGTGGTGAGAAGAGGAAGATCTTTTCTCCTTCCGCTTGGAGGAGTTCTTCTTCTTCTCTCTTCTCTTGGTGCGGGACTCTTCCGATGAAGTGCTCCCTTGGCTTGTAGTGGGCTTGTTATCGCCGGTCTCCATCTCCCTCTTGGTGTGATCTCCCGACATCACTTCGAGCGGTTAGGCTCTAATGAAGCACCGGGCTTTGATACCAATTGATAGTCGCCTAGAGGGGGGGTGAATAGGGCGAAACTGAAATTTACAAATATAAACACAACTACAAGCCGGGTTAGCGTTAGTAATAAAGAAACGAGTCCGCGAGAGAGGGCGCAAAACAAATCGCAAGCAAATAAGAGTGTGACACGAGGATTTGTTTTACCGAGGTTCGGTTCTCGCAAACCTACTCCCCGTTGAGGAAGCCACAAAGGCCGGGTCTCTTTCAACCCTTCCCTCTCTCAAACGATCCCACGGATCGAGTGAGCTTTCTCTTCTTCTCAATCAACCGGGAACAAAACTTCCCCGCAAGGGCCACCACACAATTGGTGCCTCTTGCCTTGGTTACAATTGAGTGTTGATCTCAAGAACAAGTGAGAAAGAAAAGAATGCGATCCAAGCGCAAGAGCTCGAAAGAACACAAGCAAATCACTCTCTCTAGTCACTATGGAGTTGTGTGGAATTTGGAGAGGACTTGATCTATTTGGTGTGTCTAGAATTGAATGCTAGAGCTCTTGTAGTAGTTGAGAAGTGGAAAACTTGGATGGCAATGAATGTGGGGTGGTTGGGGTATTTATAGCCCCAACCACCAAAAGTGACCGTTGCTGGAAGCTGTCTGTTCGATGGCGCACCGGACAGTCCGGTGCACACCGGACAGTCCGGTGCCCCTGCCACGTCACCATTGCCGTTGGATTCTGACCGTTGGAGCTTCTGACTTCTGGGCCCCCCTGGGTGTCCGGTGCACACCGGACATGTACTGTTTGATGTCCGGTGCACCGGTATGGGCGATCCTGACGTCTGCGCGCGCATTAAATGCACCGCAGGGAGCCGTTGGCGCCGCAGGGAGCCGTTGCTCCGCTGGCGCACCGGACAGTCCGGTGCACACCGGACAGTCCGGTGAATTTTAGCGGAGCAGCTGCCGCGCGAACCCGAGGCTGGCGAGTTCCGGAGACCGCGCTTCCTTGGAGCACCGGACATGTCCGGTGCACACCGGACAGTCCGGTGAATTTTAGCGCGCCGGCCTCCAAGAATTCCCGAGGGCGAAGAGTTTGAGTTGGAGTCCTCGGGGCGCACCGGACACTGTCCGGTGCACACCGGACAGTCCGGTGCCTCCAGCCAGAGCTGCCCTCGGTTGCCTCATTGCTCCTTTGTTGAATCCAACATTTGATCTTTTTATTGGCTGAGTGTGAACCTTTTGCACCTGTATAACTTATGCACTAGAGCAAACTAGTTAGTCCAATATTTGTGTTGGGCAATTCAACCACCAAAATTATTTAGGAACTAGGTGTAAGCCTAATTCCCTTTCAGGTACAATGGCTTCAAATATTCTACCAGAAGCTTTGGCTGGATTGGTTTTGGGGAGAGACAAAAGAATTTCTTCTTGATTATAGCTCAACCTGACAGTTCTGAGTTCAGTGTTGAGGATTGCCTTGTGTTGGGTTAACCAATTCATACCCAAAATTACATCTATATCCTGGCCTTTCAGAACAATCATGTTAGCAGGAAAGTTCCGTCCGGCCATTGTTACTGGCACTTCATAGGCCACTTCTCTAGTAAAAATGTGTCCCCCAGGTGAATGAATTTTAAATCCCTCTCTTGATTCATGGCATGCAATGTGATGTTGCTCCACAAATTTCTTGCTAATGAAGGTATGCGAAGCACCAGAATCAAAAAGAATAATTGCAGGGTGACTGGCCACGGGAAACGTACCCATCATCACCGGCTCTCCTTCCGGTGTAGTGGCCACTTGAGTGTAGTATACACGCCCCGTTTTCTTGGTATTTCTTCCCACAGCATTACCCTTGGGCTGAGGAGACTTCCCAGTTCCTTGCTGAGCATTGGATTGATTTTGCTTGGGATATGGGCAGTCTTTGATAAAATGTCCTGACTTGCCGCAGTTAAAACACCCAGTTGAAGAGCTGGGCAAGGCAGGGAATCGAGTGCCTGGGGCACCCGGCTGATTTGGGGAAGTGGAGGTATTGTTG
This sequence comes from Zea luxurians, assembly GCA_029449295.1. Classification (NCBI taxonomy): domain Eukaryota; kingdom Viridiplantae; phylum Streptophyta; class Magnoliopsida; order Poales; family Poaceae; genus Zea; species Zea luxurians. Next base: position 41,062,155 of record JAOPSE010000024.1, read on the forward strand.
GGGTGGATAATAATGGGCTGTTTGAAAGGGAATGCTGGTGGACGAGAAAAAGTACGGTTTTGGCTAGAAGGCCGGATGACGAACCGTTGCCTCTTTGCCTGGCCCTGAGTAGGCCTCTCACCAGTGAATCCCTTATTCTTCCCAGAACTTGCGTATTTTGCCTCCACAGATAAGGCTGTACTGACAGCCTTTCCATATGTGAGATCAATACATGTGGCCATCTTTCGCTGCAACCGGTCATTTAGACCTCTCATAAAACAGTTCTTTTTCTTCAAATCAGTATTCACCTGGTCGATGGCATACTGCGACAGGTGATTAAACTTGTTAAGATACTGATTGATGGTGTCTCCTCCTTGTTTCAGCTTCATGAATTCCTCTTGTTTCATATGCAGCACCCCTTCCGGTATGTAGTGCTCGCGGAAGGCTGCTTTAAATTCTTCCCAAGTGATTTGATGGTTGTCAGGTTGGATAGCCACAAAATTTCCCCACCAAGTACTGGCAGGGCCTCGTAGTTGCTGTGCCGCAAACAATGGCTTCTGCGTTTCAGAACAACGAAGAAGACCAAACTTCTGTTCAATGACCCGTATCCATTCGTCAGCTTCCAGTGGGTCTTCTGCCTTGGTGAATAGAGGTGGACGAGTTTCGGAGAAGTCCAGATAAGTGGTCTCACGGGGACCTTGCTGAAAACCTCTTCCTGCCTGCTGCTGGAACTGCTGTTGACCCGCCATTTCCCTAAGGAAGCGGGTATTATCGGCGGTGGCATTTACCAAGGCGGCAATCGCCTCGGCTAGCGTGGGTGGAACCGGAGGTGGATTTGGGGTGACATCCCGACCCCCAGAAGTTCCAGCTGCGTCCTGTCCGCGAGTCCTGGTCGGCATCTGAGGCAAAAACATTTGAATAAACATAATATGCCAAAGAGACCTTCCATTTTACATTACTATAAAAAGTAATGATACAGACTCGATATTACATAACAGGATACATTACCCATTACACAAAAGTTCAACCTATTATACAACCGTGCATCCTACAATACACTACTCTACTTCTATTACACCATTAGTCCTGCTTTCCATTACTTTTGGCGGCCTCATCGTCAGGTGTGGGAGTCCAGACGTCAACCAACCTCAAAGAAGGAGGGGGTTCAAAAAGGTCTAACTCCCCACCCAACGCGCGTCCCGCAACGTGAGAGGGTCCGGCTTTCGCCTCAGCAGAGTGTGCAGGCACACTAGGGTGTAATTGTGAGTATAGTATATGGACTTCCTCATGCAACGTATTGCAGTAGACCTGCAGGTTGTCGACAGCTGAGCTAAGTTCTTTAATTCGGGCCTGAGCCCTTGCTTCCTTAGCACATGCCAGCATATGAGACTGTACTGCCCAGTCAAGTGCTAAGTCTCGATCAGCAAGCTGATCCCGCAGGTGACGGATGTCCCTTCTTAGTTCATTGATTCTATCTCCGTCTGCGATCCAAGCATTGGTCCTGTGTTGCAGCGTTGCTTGAAGTCGACTCACTTGGGCTTCAAGGTCTCCTATGGGGTCATTACTTCCGCTGCTGCTGCTTTCGTGTCGAGGGGCTAGTTGATGCCGGGGTACTCCAATTGGTCCCGTTGACTTACGTGACATTAGCCTTGTGCGTGGCGGCATCTTTCTAAGGGGAAAATTTATTAGCATAATTCTTAGCATGATGCATGAATAAGTACAGAATCAACCTTAGTCGATTCAACCTTCTATACATTGCACTCTTCCTATCTGGTCTTTAAGATAGACTCTTCAGAATACTTAGGTAAGAAGAGAAAAGAATTTTTAGGTAAGACTTTCGAAAATCCTTTTGAAGATGCCTCATAATGTCTGCAAAGAAGGGCTACGCTCCGATACCAGCTGTGACGGAACCTCCCAAGTAATTAGGCCCACCTACAGTTGTCCTTGTCCAACGGACTTCAGACAACCCTGTAGGTGCCCCTGAATTACTTGACAAGTTCGGTATCTTTCCTTACCTTACCAGGAACGATTCACCCGTCTTGCAAACATTACAGAACATCGGAGGTAAAGAATTGCGGAAGCGATTACATAATTCACATTTATTTAAAAGCAAGCACAAGTTGTTTCATTACAGACCAGAACTAAGAGCGAGTGCTGAGTAGTAATATTATACAAACCAAGGCAGGCAAAAACTCCTCCCGATAAGTTTCAAGTAAAAGATCTAGATGGAGGACCAAGTCCTCCCGCACTTCAGTCTTGTGTTTCTTCTTTAGGAACCACCCTGGCACAGAAGCAGTAGAAATCTGCTACTTCCTCACCTAAAAACAACGAAGGGATAAACCCTGAGTATGGAATTACTCAGCAAGACTTACCCGACTCAAGAAAAGACTCTCAAGGGTATGCTGGTTATATGGGAGTCAAGGTAAGGCTTTTCAATAATCAAGACTCAGTTTTGCAGAAAATGCTTACTAAAGTGGATCCTTAAAAATCCAATTTTATTTGTCAAGTTAAGTTCAATTACCTGCAACTAGAGTTCTTTCTATCCTAGTTCAATCACTGGTCCTGCACTAGCCAATTTCTTAACAAAAACCCATCATCTTTAGTGGAATGCTACGTGTAGGTCAGTGACCAAGTCTTCATAACCGCGAAGGTACGGCGATCCGAATCGATTATACTCAGCTGAGGATCTCCAATCACACGACATATGTAGCACTTAACCCTTGCATATGTCAACCCGCCACCGGGGTTCTTAAGACCGGATCAGGTTCACGCAAACCGAGAGCACAGATACACCACCGTCCAGCCTCTTGCTACGAAGGGTACACGCTACTCTCGCCATCGCTCCACGCCCATTTCGTGTTATCTTATTCCGGCCTTAGTCTGCCCGAGGCAAGGCTTACCCATGACGAGGCATGTGACCAGCTAAAGGGTCCTCGATCATCAAGCCTACATCGAGACGATCCTTAATCGACTCAGACGGAGACACTACACCGAGACTCTCTTCTCGTGCAAGTCACCCGCCCGGTCTCAGCTTAATCTTTTTAACCCAAAAACTTGGTACCTGACAGAGGTACATCTTTTCCGATGTTGAATCCATCACGGCCGTGATGGATTCACCATCAAGTTTTATTTTCAAAAACACCCCACCCACTTTTGCCACATCATCTTTTGTAAAAACAAAACATTTTGTTTTTCTAAAGCAAGGCTAAGCATCAAAATCCTTTGTAAAAAGGGTGATCAAGGAAGGTAATCAAATTCAAGGAAGGTAATGCAGGAATTGTTTTATCAATCAACTCCTATCACCTAATGCATCAAGCAAGTGAGAAAGATTTAAAACAACAAGGAGGGTGGCAAATGCACCGGGGCTTGCCTTTGTTAACAGGTGAGGCCTGCTCGGATCCACAAATATCGAAATAAAAGCAGTTGCCTGCTTGAGGATCTGAGGATGGTGGTGTCCTGTCTTCAGAGACTTCTTCTTCTTCTTCATGTTCTAACATAACCATATATATGCATAAGAATGGATGCCATGGGATGCTCATGAGGATGCAAAAGTAATATTAACTTATTATCTAAGTCTTGAGTATAACTTTCCTTCACGGTACTCCGAGAACCTAGGGTTTCCGGGGTCAGTAAAGGAGTTCATAGGGCAGGGGGGGTTGGTTTTGGGTTTAGTGATCAAACAAGGTCCAAATCAACTCAAATTCTACCCAAGGCTTCTAAATATTGGTTTAAGTGCCCATAAAAAGTTTGGGCATTTTTGGGCTTATTACTTATTTTCTAAAAATCCATAACTAAAACTTTTAACTACTTTAAATACCCTAAAATTTCTTATTTCCACTAAAAATCACAAAATTATTTTTATTAAATTCTAGGGAAAATAACAAGCCTAGGAAAATTAGTTTCACAATTTTAGCATTTTTCTACATTTTTCTATAATTATTTTGGCTCTGGGAATAAAAGAGAAAGAAAAACAATTGAATAGCACTGGGCCGAATCCAGCCCAGGCGGCCCAGCTAGGGCAGAAAGGCGCCCGCGCGCGCCCGCGCTGGCAGACTTGCACAGAGGCCCTTGGGGTTTTAACTAACTGCGAACGAGCCTTTTTACTATTTAACACAGTCACTGACGTTTGCATAAAAGTCCTTTCCCTTCTATCTATTCTGAGTTTAAAGTCCCCGACGCCGTTCACGCGCGGCCGTGCTCCGGCGAGCACCTATACCGGCCGAACGGGGCAACGGCTGGGTTCTCCGAGCGGCAGACATGAAATCGGTACTACCTCGAGCATTTTCCCCAAATCAATTGCAAGGATGGCTACTAGGTTTGCTCTGGCCGCAGTGACCGGGGACCTTGCGGGCAGATGAATGTGTTCCCATCGATTCATGGCAGTCTAGTTCAATTGGATGGTTTGGAGAGCATCAAGGGCATATGAGAATGTTAGAACAAGACTGAGGATGACAGTATCGGACCTGATTTGCGCTGGCCGCGGCGAGGTGTTCTTCGCGGTGGCGGAAAGTGGATTTGGGGAGAATTCCAAATTCGCGGATTCCAGTGAACGACCGCGGCTGATTCGTGGTGGCTGGACAGCTTACTACCCTACGGAGTTCGGGGAGGGGTCAATTTATAGTGTTAGCGGGCGGTGGCCGCTAATTTGAACGAAGATGGGCGGTGGCCGGAGATAGGGAAGAATCCCTGGCGCGGTGAGTTCGTGGCTAACGGCGTGGCAAGCTCACCGGCGTTGATTTGACGGCTATGAGAAGCCACGGCGACGCGGTGGAAACCAAAGCCACGCGGCAGGCCACGGCGAAGGCACGACGGCGGTGAAAAGCTTTATCCACGGCTGTAACCAGGGGGGAGGCACGACGACGAGCCGGAGTGGCGTCCAGCGCAGGGGAGACGATATTTTTCCACCCAAATCGTTATCTTCAAGCCCGGTGCACGAATCAGGACGGCGGCGGCGCAAATCTTCGCGTAGAGAGGTCGCCCGCGGTGAGGATATGGCGCTGGCGGTCTGATCTTCGACAGAGCACTGTACCATGGCTAAAACTTGATTCAGTCGCCTGACAGTCAATGTTTGGGCCATTATTTCTCTGATTTTCAAATGGCAACACACCCAGTGATCTATAGCAAAGTTGTAGTGCTATAATCCATCTATGTCTTTTCTATAATGTGTACTCACAAAAAGTCACTGGATCCCTATCAAAATCGAGCTCAAAGTTGATCTCACAGCACTGTTAATCTGTATTTCAGACTGAATCAGTCTGACAGTCCATCTTTGCTTGGGTTTTTCTCCAAATTTCTCATAAGATCATGGCTTGAATCCTTAAACAAATTTGTTCTCCTATGTTTAGTCTTCAACTTTGATGTGGTGACTTAGGACAAATTCTCAATAATTTGGAAGATCCAATGCTCCAAAGTTGAGCTTACTAATCTGAAATTCAGACTTAGAGAAATCTCAATTGGGGGTCCTTTTTGCATTTGAGTCTAAAACTCAACATTTGGCTTTCAAGTCCACACATTTGTGAACCTAAGGACCTAAGAAACTTATTTGGCTTGGTTTTTGCACTTTAGCCCAAAAGTGGACTAATTTTGCACATAAGCCCCTAGGGTTTGGTTTTAGGGTTTTCCAGGGTTTCAATTAGGGTTTCTGGTATCCCAGGGGTATAAATGTGACTCCACTTTGTTTTTGGGGATATTTTATGACTCTTACCCCAAAGTCTTTAGGTTTTCTCACTTGGGTTAAATTTTACCCCTTTAATCCCTATTTAGGGTTAAGTTTCCTATCCAGGGTGCTATTTGCAAAAACACTTAAACAATACAACTTGTTTGAAATTTTTGCCTAGTGAATGCACTCTAGGTGTATCAAACATATGCAATATCAATGCTTATGATGTCATGCTCAAGTTTTAGTTACAGTAACACCAGGGGTGTTACACTACCCCCCTAAACAGAAATCTCGTCCTCGAGATTTGTATGAAAGAGGATATAGAAAGAGTGTTTTGGAATTTTAGCTTTTAGTTTCTAATTAGTTCAAAAATCAAGAGTCCTTTTTTCATTAGTGAGTGATTAGGAGAGCATGGGTATCCAACTACCTATTATGTAGGATATAAGAGATGGATAGGTTAGGGCAAGAATAGCCAGGGGTAAGAAGGTTTATGGTGTGGAAGAATTCCGTGTTGGGTGGTAATGCATCTGAAGATCGAGTTTGACTTCTCTCCTTCCTTGACAAGGTTGATCTTGTCCTTTTTGGGTCTTAGTCTCATTGATTCAAGGTTGAGTTGGCCTAATACACTAATTTAGGGTTAAGTGCATGAGGGGAGAAAGGTTCATAGGAGTAGGATCCAGTTTATTTCACTAGTGTTAACTTGTTAAGTGACTGTCCTTAGGTTAGCTCAACTTAAGGTTAGACTTCATTAGGTTAGATTAACCTGTTAGATTGGATTAGATCTAGAATAAATTTATATGACTATTTTAGACTAGATAAGAACTAAATAAATTTTAAATTAGCACATGGTTGTTACACTAGTGTGAGATAAATATGCTAATTAGGGCAAGATGAATCCATAAGGATAAGGTAGAATCTTTCGAGATTAATGAGATCTATTAGGATAAGATAAAATCTTCTAAGATAAGATGGATCTATAATTATAAGATAGAATCTTTTGAGATGATATGTGTCAGGTACCATAATTAGGGGTACCCCAACACTCCTAAACATGGCTGGTAATCGCCATCAGCACAAGCTGTAGAGACTGATGGGCGCAATTCAGGTCAAGGCTTCGTATACTCAAGGGACACGATCTCGCCTCGCCCGAGCCCAGCCTCGGGTGGGAACAGTAGTCCAGGCGAATTCACGCCTCGCCCGAGGGCCTCCTCAAGCGACGAGTGCGCCCTCAACTCGCCCGAAGCCCAGCTCGGGCAGGCTTCGTTGTGAAGCAACCTTGACCAAATCGCCTCACCAACCGACCGCATCGCAGGCGCATTCAATGCGAGGATCGCCTGACACCTTATCCTGACACACGCGCCTCAGTCGGCAAGGTCGAAGTGACCGCAGTCACTTTGCCCTTCCACTGACCGACCTGACAGGAAAACAACGCCGCTCGCCCCTCTCCGACTGCTGCGCCACTCGCCAGGGTAAGGCTGACAACAGCTAAGTCCAGCCTCAGGCGCAACAGGAAGCTCCGCCTCGCCCGACCTTGGGCCTCGGCCTCAGGAGGAGGTCTCCGCCTCACCTGACCCCAGGGCTCGGCCTCACCCTCGGCCTCGGAAGGTGGCCTCCGCCTCGACCGACCCCAGGGCTCGGCCTCAACCTCGACCTCGGGAGGAATCGCGTTCTCGCCCGACCTCGGCCTCAGGAGGAGTTTCCGCCTCGCCCGACCTTGGGCTCGAACCGACCGCGCCACGGAGGATACATCATTACCCTACCCCTAGCTAGCTCAAGCTACGGGGGAACAAGACCGGCGTCCCATCCAGGCTCTCCCAGGGAACAAGTAATGATGGCTCCCCGCGTGTGTCGGGGACCATAATTAGGGGTACCCTCAAGACGCCTAATTCTCAGCTGGTAACCCCCATCAGCATAAAGCTGCAAAGGCCTGATGGGTTTGATTAAGTCAGGGATCAGTCCACACGAGTGACTTGACCACGCCACGCCCGAGCCTAGCCTCGGGCGAGGGCAGCCGACCCTAAGATGACTCCGTCTCGCCTGAGGTCTCCTCTTTCACGGCAGGCGCATCCCCGGCTCGCCCTAGGCCCCGCCTCCGATAAGGAGAAACCCTGACTAAATCGCCGCACCAACCGACCGAGTCACCAGGGCGTTTAACGCAAAAGGTAAGACCGACGGGCGGCCAGACTTCGCCAGTGGTGCCATAGGAAACTCCGCTCCGCCCGACCCAGGGCTCGGACTCAGGCTAAGGCCTCGGAAGACGGCGAACTCCGCTCCGCCCGACCCAGGGCTCGGACTCAGGCTAAGGCCTCGGAAGACGGCGAACTCCGCTCCGCCCGACCCAGGGCTCGGACTCAGGCTAAGGCCTCGGAAGACGGCGAACTCCGCTCCGCCCGACCCAGGGCTCGGACTCAGGCTAAGGCCTCGGAAGACGGCGAACTCCGCTCCGCCCGACCCAGGGCTCGGACTCAGGCTAAGGCCTCGGAAGACGGCGACCTCCGCCTCGCCCGACCCAGGGCTCGGACTCCGCCTCGGCCTCTGCCGAATAAACTCCGCCTCGCCCGACCAGGGCTCGGACTCTGTCTCTGTCTTGCAGGACGGACTCGGCCACAGCCTCGGAGGAGCCTCCACGACACCCGACCTAGGATACGAGACCGCCACGTCAACAGGAAGCGTCATCATCACCCTGCCCTGAGCCGACTTGGGTCGCAGAGAACAAGACCGGCATCCCATCTGGCCAGCTATGCCAGATAGGCCATGATGGCGCCCCGCTAGATCATGACGACGGCGGCCCCCAGCTCCCTTACGAAAGCAGGAGAACGTCAGCAAGGACCCAGCCACCTCGACAGCTGTCCCCCCGTCCGGCTCCGTTACTCCTCCAACAGCCACGACGCCACTCCAACAGGGTGCCACGATCTCTCTGGCTGCCACCTGGGCATGTACATAGGGCGCTAGCTCTCCCTCGCTAGACACGTAGCACCTTGCTACACCCCCATCTTGTACACCTGGACCCTCTCCTTACGACTATAAAAGGAAGGGCCAGGGCCTTCTTAAAGAAGGTTGGCCTCGCGGGGACGAAAGGCAGGGGCAGGCGCTCTCTCGGGGCCGCCCTCTCCCTTCACCTCGTGCGGACGCTTGTAACCCCCTACTGCAAGCGCACCCGACCTGGGCGCGGGACGAACACGAAGGCCGTGGGAATTTCTCCGACTCCCTCGCGATCCGGCTCCGGCCACCGACCTCTCTCTCACTCCGTTCCCCCCTTTGCGCTCGCTCCACGCGCTCGACCCATCTGGGCTGGGGCACGCGGCACTCTCACTCGTCGGCTCGAGGACCCCCCGGTCTCGGAACGCCGACAGTTGGCGCGCCAGGTAGGGGCTGCGCTGCGTGTTGACGTTCGATTTCCCGTCAAGCTCCAGATGGGCAGTCTCCAACAACCTCTTCAACCCGGGACGGTGCTCCGTTTCGGGAACCTCGAGTTCATCTCGCTCGACGGCGACTACGACATGATACTCCTTCCACCGCCGCGCGACGACGACATTGATGGCGGACAGCCCGCCCGCCGGCGGCGGAATCGACGACGTCTTTCCCGCGTAGGGGAAGGACGACTTTCGAGCTCGCCCCATCCTCTCCCTCGCCATCGGAGGAGGAGGAGGCGGGGCAACCAGGGCCGAGCGGGAGGCCGCGCTCCGACGGCTGTCGAGCAAGTCGACATCCCCGGCGCCTCAACGGAGGACGCGCTAAGCGTTGCCCTCGCGTTCGAGGCGAAGGCGAGCGTCATCCCCCCGCAACACGTCGACTCCGAGCAAGTGGACGACGCCAGCACGCTCACGGAAGGCCTGCAGGACGTCGCCCTCGGACCCAAGACGACGACGCGGTCAGCCCCCGACGCGACTTCATCGCTCCTCGTCGACAAAAAGGTATCGACTGCTACCCATCTTTCGTTATTTCGACTCGGCCTCAGCCCGCCTGGCGATCTCGCTTTGGCGGGCGCTCACATTGAGGCGAGTGCAACCTCTCTGGGGTTTCCTGTGCGGTCGCCTTGGGACCGATTGACGGGTGTCTCGACCTACGGACCCTCTGGGTCCGAGGAAGACGACGACCTCAGCATCTGCTGGGATTTCTCCGGATCTGGCAACCCTAGTGCCATGCGGGACTTCATGACCGCATGTGACTACTGCCTCTCCGACTGTTCCGACGGCAGCCGCAGCCTTGGCGACAAGGACTGCGGCCTGAGTCGCGAATGTTTCCACATCGAGCTAGGGGATCCCTCCGGAGGCGGCTGTCTCGGCATGCCGGAGGATGGTGATCCCCCTAGGCCAGCGCCTCGCGCTGACATCCCGCGGGAGCTAGCTGTGGTCCCCGCTTCGGCGGGAGGTCACGACCCACAGCTCGAGCAAGTCCGCGAGGCGCAGGCCGGGTTCGATGAAGGAGCAGGAGCGCTCGAGGCAATCCGTCAGAACATCGGGCAGGTATGGGCGAGCCAACCCCCGGCCGGAGGAATGCGTCACTTGCCCCAAGGTCTCCAGCACCGCATCGCCAACGATGCCAGGGACAAACCGCCACCCGCATCCGGCGGGACTGGCCAGGACCTGGTCGCTGCAGCAATGCTCCTCCGCGCGATGCCGGAGTCATCAACCACCGAGGGACGGCGGATCCAGGGAGAACTCAGGCATCTCCTGGAAGGCGCTGCGGCCCGGCGGGCAGAGAGCTCTGCCTCTCGAAGGCGGGGATACACCCCGGATCCTCGTGCCGCGACTTCCCGACTCACGCGGGAAACCTCGGTCTTCACCGGGCGCACGCGCAACACCGCGCCTGCGGCCCCGGGCCACCTCGGCGACGAGCACCCTCATCGTGACCGTCGGGCACGCCTCGACGAAAGGGTGCGCCGAGGCTACCACCCCAGGCGTGGGGGACGTTACGACAGTGGGGAGGATCGAAGTCCCTCGCCCGAACCACCCGGTCCGCAGGTCTTTAGCCGAGCCATTCGGCGGGCGCCGTTTCCGCCCCGATTCCGACCCCCGACTACTATCACGAAGTACTCGGGGGAGACGAGACCGGAATTGTGGCTTGCAGACTACCGCCTGGCCTGCCAGCTGGGTGGGACGGACGATGACAACCTCATCATCCGAAACCTCCCCCTATTTCTCTCCGACACCGCTCGTGCCTGGTTGGAGCACCTGCCCCCGGGGCAGATTTCCAACTGGGAGGATCTGGTCCAGGCCTTCGCCGGGAACTTCCAGGGCACGTACGTGCGCCCCGGGAATTCCTGGGACCTCCGAAGCTGTCGGCAATTGCCGGGAGAGTCCCTTCGGGACTACATCCGGCGGTTCTCGAAGCAGCGCACCGAGCTGCCCAACATCACCGACTCCGATGTCATCGGCGCGTTCCTCGCTGGCACCACCTGCCGCGACCTGGTGAGCAAGTTGGGTCGCAAGACCCCCACCAGGGCGAGCGAGCTGATGGACATCGCTACCAAGTTCGCCTCCGGCCAGGAGGCGGTAGAGGCCATCTTCCGAAAGGACAAGCAGCCCCAGGGCCGCCCGTCGGAAGATGCTCCCGAGGCGTCTGCTCCGCGCGGCGCCAAGAAGAAAGGCAGGAGGAAGTCGCAAGCGAAACGCGACGTTCCCGATGCTGACCTTGTCGCCGCCGCCGAGCGCAAGAACCCTCGGAAACCCCCCGGAGGTGCAAACCTCTTCGACAAGGCACTCAAGGAGACGTGCCCCTACCATCAGGGGCCCGTCAAACACACCCTCGAAGAGTGCGTCATGCTTCGGCGTCACTTCCATCGGGCCGGGCCACCCGCCGAGGGTGGCAAGGCTCACGACGACGACAAAAGGGAGGATCACCAAGCAGGAGAGTTCCCCGAGGTCCGCGACTGCTTCATGATCTACGGAGGGCATGTGGCAAATGCCTCGGCTCGGCATCGTAAGCAAGAGCGTCGGGAGGTCTGCTCGGTGAAGGTGGCGGCGCCAGTCTACCTAGACTGGTCCGACAAGCCCATCACCTTCGACCAGGACGACCACCCCGACCACGTGCCGAGCCCGGGGAAGTACCCGCTCGTCGTCGATCCTGTCATTGGCGACGTCAGGCTCACCAAGGTCCTGATGGATGGGGGCAGCTGCCTCAACATCATCTACGCCGAGACTCTCAAGCTCCTGCGCGTCGACTTGTCGTCTGTCCGAGCAGGCGCTGCGCCCTTCCACGGGATCATTCCCGGGAAGCGCGTCCAGCCCCTCGGACAGCTCGACCTCCCTGTCTGCTTCGGAACACCCTCCAACTTTCGAAGGGAGACTTTGACGTTCGAGGTGGTCGGGTTCCGAGGGACCTACCACGCGGTGTTGGGAAGGCCATGCTACGCGAAGTTCATGGCCATCCCCAATTACACCTACCTGAAGCTCAAGATGCCGGGCCCCAACGGGGTCATCACCGTCGGCCCCACGTACAAACAAGCATTCGAGTGCGATGTGGAGTGCGTGGAGTACGCCGAGGCCCTCGCCGAGTCCGAGGCCCTCATTGCCGACCTAGAAAGCCTCTCCCGAGAGGTGCCGGATGCGAAGCGGCATGCCGGCAACTTCGAGCCAGCAGAGACGGTTAAGGCCGTCCCTCTCGATCCCAGTGGCGACGCCTCCAAGCAGATCCGGATCGGTTCGGGGCTCGACCCCAAATAGGAGGCAGTGCTCGTCGACTTTCTCCGCGCAAACGCCGACGTTTTCGCGTGGAGTCCCTCGGACATGCCCGGCATACCGAGGGAAGTCGCCGAGCACTCGCTGGATATTCGGGCCGGGGCCCGATCGGTCAGACAGCCTCTGCGCCGATTCGACGAGGAAAGGCGCAGAGTGATAGGCGAGGAGGTCCACAAGCTGATGGCAGCAGGGTTCATTAAAGAGGTATTCCATCCCGAATGGCTTGCCAACCCTGTACTTGTGAGGAAAAAAGGGGGGAAGTGGCGGATGTGTGTAGACTACACTGGCCTCAACAAAGCATGTCCAAAGGTCCCCTACCCTCTACCTCGCATCGACCAAATTGTGGACTCCACAGCAGGGTGCGAAACCCTGTCTTTTCTCGATGCCTACTCAGGGTATCATCAAATCAAGATGAAAGAGTCCGACCAGCTCGCGACTTCTTTCATCACGCCCTTCGGCATGTACTGTTATGTCACAATGCCGTTCGGGTTGAGGAACGCGGGTGCAACGTACCAGCGGTGCATGAACCATGTGTTCGGCGAACACATTGGTCGCACGGTCGAGGCTTACGTCGACGACATCGTGGTCAAGACGAGGAAAGCCTCCGACCTTCTCTCCGACCTCGGACTGACATTCCGGTGTCTCAAGGCGAAGGGCGTCAAGCTCAATCCCGAGAAGTGCGTCTTCGGGGTGCCCCGGGGCATGCTCTTGGGGTTCATCGTCTCCGAGCGGGGCATCGAAGCCAATCCGGAGAAGATCGCAGCAATCACAAACATGGGACCTATCAAGGACTTAAAAGGCGTACAGAGGGTCATGGGATGCCTCGCGGCCTTGAGCCGCTTCATCTCGCGCCTCGGCGAAAGAGGCCTGCCCCTGTACCGCCTCTTAAGGAAGGCCGAATGCTTCACTTGGACTCCCGAGGCCGAAGAAGCCCTCGGGAGCCTGAAGGCACTCCTCACACAGGCGCCCATCTTGGTACCCCCAACTGATGGAGAGACCCTCCTGGTCTACGTCGCCGCAACCACTCAGGTGGTCAGCGCCGCGATCGTGGTCGAAAGGCAGGAAGAAGGGCATGCTTTGCCCATTCAGAGGCCAGTTTACTTCGTCAGCGAAGTGCTGTCCGAGACCAAGACCCGCTACCCACAAGTCCAGAAGCTGCTATACGCTGTGGTCCTGACGAGGCGAAAGTTGCGACATTACTTCGAGTCCCATCCGGTGACTGTGGTGTCATCCTTCCCCCTGGGGGAGATCATCCAGTGCCGAGAAGCCTCGGGACGGATCGCAAAGTGGACGGTGGAAATCATGGGCGAGGCGATCTCGTTCGCCCCTCGGAAGGCCATCAAGTCCCAGGCACTGGCGGATTTCGTAGCCGAATGGGTCGATACCCAGTTACCAACGGCTCCGATCCAACCAGAACTCTGGACCATGTTTTTCGACGGGTCGCTGATGAAGACGGGAGCTGGCGCAGGCCTGCTTTTCGTCTCGCCCCTCGGAAAACACCTGCGCTACGTGCTTCGCCTCCATTTCCCGGCGTCTAACAATGTAGCTGAGTACGAGGCTCTGATCAACGGGTTGCGAATCGCCATCGAGCTAGGGGTTCGACGCCTCGATGCACGCGGCGACTCGCAGCTCGTCATCGACCAAGTCATGAAGAATTCCCTCTGCCGTGACCCGAAGATGGAGGCCTACTGCGAAGAGGTTCGACGCCTGGAGGACAAGTTCTACGGGCTCGAACTTAGCCACATCGCCCGACGCTATAACGAGACTGCGGACGAGCTGGCGAAGATAGCCTCGGGGCGGACAACGGTTCCCCCGGACGTCTTCGCCCGGGATCTGCACCAACCCTCAGTCAAGATAGGCGACGCGCCCGAACCCGAGGCACCCTCGGCCTCGTCCAAGGTGACCTCGGCTCAGCCCGAGCCGTCCTCGGCTCAATCCGAGGAACCCTCGGGGCCCGAGCGCGAAGCGCTGCACGTCGAGGAGGAGCAGAACGGGGTCGTGCCAGATCAAGATTGGAGGACCCCGTACCTGCAATATCTCCGCCGAGGCGAGCTGCCCCTCGACCAAACCGAGGCTCGGCGGGTAACGCGACGAGCAAAATCGTTCGTCCTGCTGGGCGACGAGAAGGAGCTCTACCACCGCAGCCCCTCGGGCATCCTCCAGCGATGCATCACCATCGCCGAGGGTCAGGACCTCCTGCAGGAAGTACACTCGGGGGCTTGCGGTCATCATGCAGCACCTCGAACCCTCGTCGGGAATGCTTTCCGCCAAGGCTTCTACTGGCCAACGGCGGTGGCTGACGCCACTAGAATTGTCCGCGCCTGCGAAGGGTGCCAATTCTATGCGAAGCAGACCCACCTGCCCGCTCAGGCTCTGCAGACGATACCCATCACCTGGCCCTTCGCTGTGTGGGGTCTGGACCTCGTCGGCCCACTGCAGAAGGCACCCGGGGGCTACACGCACCTGCTGGTCGCCATCGACAAATTCTCCAAGTGGATCGAGGTCCGACCCCTAAGCAGCATCAAGTCCGAGCAGGCGGTGGCATTCTTCACCAACATCATCCATCGCTTCGGGGTCCCGAACTCCATCATCACCGACAATGGCACCCAGTTCACCGGCAAAAAATTCTTGGATTTTTGCGACGATCACAACATCCGGGTGGACTGGGCCACCGTAGCTCACCCCATGTCGAATGGGCAAGTGGAACGTGCCAATGGCATGATTCTACGGGGGCTTAAGCCTCGGATTTATAACAGTCTCAACAAGTTCGGCAAGCGATGGATGAAGGAACTCCCCTCGGTGGTCTGGAGCCTGAGGACGACTCCAAGCCGAGCCACGGGTTTCACGCCGTTCTTCCTGGTCTACAGGGCCGAGGCAATCCTGCCCACGGACCTGGAATACGGTTCCCCGAGGACGAGGGCTTACGACGAAGAAAGCAACCAAGCCAGCCGAGAAGACTCGCTGGACCAGCTGGACGAGGCTCGGGACAGGGCCCTACTACACTCAGCGCGGTATCAGCAGTCCCTGCGACGCTACCACGCCCGAGGGGTCCGACCCCGAGATCTCCAGGTGGGCGATCTGGTGCTTCGGCTGCGGCAGGACGCCCGAGGGAGGCATAAGCTGACGCCCCCCTGGGAGGGGCCGTTCATCATCGCCAAAGTTCTGAAGCCCGGAACTTACAAGCTGGCCAACAGTCAAGGCGAGGTCTACGGCAACGCTTGGAACATCCAACAGCTACGTCGCTTCTACCCTTAAGATGTTTCCAAGTTGTTCATATACCCCGCACCCACGCAAAGTTTAGTCAACAAGGAAGGGTCGGCCTCGCCTCGGCAAAGCCCGACCCTCCCTCGGGGGCTAAAAGGGGGGAAACCCCCTCTGCGTCAAAATTTTCCTCGAACAAAAAAAACCTCTTTTACCAGAACATCTTTCGTGCTTTTTGACTACTTCGAAAAGTGGGTCCTAGAAACGACGGGGTACACGTAAGCAGCCAAGGCCGACCGAGCCGAGGGACTCCTACGCCTCCGGGATACGGATACCTCACTCGTCACCTTATGTGATAAGTAACTCGCGTTCGGATAAGGTGACTCCGCGGATCGAATGAGTCTTTACGTACGAAGGCTCTTCTGTTGAAGCAGGTTCTTCGAGCCTTCTCGACCGAGTCGGTGACAGGGCCTCATGGATGGGTAAAAGTACGCGTAAGCGGCGAGGCCGACCGAGCTGAGGGACTCCCACGCCTCCGGGATACGGATACCTCACTCATCACCTCCCGCGAGAAGCAACTCTTGCTCGCACTAACATCCCTGCTACCGACAAAAAGTCCAGATACTCGAAGCAAGAGGAAAAGAGACACAGCTTTATAACGCGACAAGGGTGTGTGTTCCGGCCTCAACGGCCGCACAAGGCCCACGCTACAGGACGACTTGACCCTGCAGGCGCGGACCTTGGTACTGGAAGAGGGTGGCGACACCCTCGGCATCAGCAGCACCTTCGGCAAGACCCGACCTGGCCTCGGGTGGCCACGCGGCCCGAAGGCCTCCGCTCCGAAGGACGACGTCGACACCGCGCTCGAGCAATCTCCGCCAGAGGCTTCCCCGAGAATCCGGCCCAAGCGGACGGCTCGGCCGGCCACCTCCGAGGCCTCGGCCGACCCCTTCCGAGGGCGCCAGCTCGGTCCGAGGCCTCGGCCAATCAACTCCGGCGCCGAGCCTGCCAGCAGACGACCCAGCTGGGCTCCGGCCAACCAGGTTCCATTTCCGAGCCAACAACGCCTCTGCTTGTGCTGATATCGCTACCCCTGGCCTCGGCTCGTCGAAGAGCGACCGAGGGGTCTTTTTAACTAAGCTAGAGGAGCCTCGGACGACAGGTCCGACCGAGCCGAGGGATTCCTACGCCTCCGGGATACGGATACCTCACTCGTCACCTGGACACGGGGCGACTCATGCTTGGTGAAGCGATTCAGACAATCGATAGGCAAGTCTTATTGCTCAGAAATGAGAAAAAAAACACGGCTCTATGCCGGAGTTACATACATGTTCAGGCCCCGAAAGCCGAAATGAACAAAAAAACCCGGCACTCGAAGTGCCATTACAAACGGAACTCCGGTTCCGTCTCCGCAGGTACGAACAACCCCACTCGACGGGGGTGGACCTGCGGAGCAACAGGAGACCGACGAACGGCACGTCGCCGACCGCCCCGACAGCGGCAACGACGATGAAGACTTCTGCCCCGGGGAGCCGAACAGCAGCAGTGATGGCCTCAGGGCGGATACTGCTGCTAGGAGGCCCCCACCCTCGCCCAAACTCGAGAGGCAAGGACGGGCAGAAGGCCGTAGAGTTGGAGGTCGGCCCATGGCCAACCTGGGCTGTCGCGCCGGCGGAAGAACCTCTTCCAGCTGCCGTGGCGGGAGGCGGCACCGGGAGCGATTCCGAAACTGCTCGGCTCAGAGAGCCGGGCACGGTGCAGCTGTTAGCGCCACAGGCGACTCCCGCCCTTCCCCCCGATCACTGAGGGAAGGAGCGAGCCACCGCCCGCGCAGAGACCGACCCCAACTCGGTACACGCCCCTCCTCAGCCCTGGTGATGAAAATCCTTGAGGCTGAGGAAGGGGCGGATACCGCAGCCCGGCTCGCTTTCCCCCACCATCAAGCCGGAGGTCGCCTTCTCGGGCGATCGCCGGTGGAGGGGTGCAGCCGGGCTGCATGATGAAAATCCTTGAAGCCGAACGATGGCTGAAAGGTACCAACTCCCACGGGGTTGCGTTCCTCCAACGATGGAGCGAAAAGACGGCGGTTCTCCCCCAACCGGGGGCCTGGAAGATGGAGAGACATAATGCATAAGGGAGAAAGGAGACATGGTCGCCTCACGAAGGGGGTCGCCCTCCTTTTAAAGGCAACTCCCCCTGCTAGCGCCCTCAACCGTCATGGGCTGAGTCTTCTCCAACACGCCTCCAAGGCCCTTCCCCGCGGCGCGGGAGCTGGGGCCCGCCTGTCATGAAGACCGGCTCCAAGCAGAGGGAGCCAAATCGCCGCGCACGACGCGCGCAACCGCCCAGCGGTTACAAGTAACCCTCCACTTTTGCCCAGACCAACGGGCAAAGGGGGCGAGCGGCCATGCAAGCGGCATGCAACCACGCCAAGTGGACGCGCCTCCCCGACTCCTGACAGGCCAGCACGACGGCTCAAGACCACGCGTCGTTCAACTGGCGCGCCAGGCGCCGCATGCGAACCGCTGCGCCTCTCGCTCCACCACCGCACCTCCTCGATTGCGGAACCAATACCGCGACTCGAGGCCGCCCAGCCTGCGATCCAGCGGCGCCAGCCTGGCGCAGCGGTCAAACGCGGTCAAAAATGGGCCGGCAGTAATGACGGTGGCAGGCGTGTGAGGGCAGCGGTTACGCCATCGGCCAGGCTCACGTCCCATCCGGGGGCAGCAAGAGAACCCTTCTCACGGCGTGAAGACGACGCGTCCGTGACCCGTACCTCGAACGGCCCGCGCGCGCACAACGGCGACCTCGCCAACTACTCACCCCAGCGCATTAACCCCACGGCGAAATAGGTGACGTTTCTGGCAGGGGCAGCTGGCGGCGCTTCGCCTCCGCCAAAAAACGGCCACGCCGAGAAAGGTACGCCACGAAGTTCAATTTCGAATCCCTTTTTCCCTTTTCCTTCTTTCTCTATCTCTTGCAACAGGGACCGAGAAGGGGGATAACCCCAAAGGGATCCTTCCCCGTGAAGGAACTAGGCCCCGAGCCTCCCTACTGATCAGGGGTTCGAAGGCTGGCCCCCCGAAGGGTTCAACAGCCGCCTCAGATCGCGTGGGCCCGACACCCACTACTGGTCAGGGGTTCGAAGGTCGGCCCCCGAAAGGTTCCATGACCGCCTCAGGCTACTAGGGCTCCGTGCCCCCTACTGATCAGGGGTTCGAAGGCTGGCCTGTCGAAGGGTTCACAGCCGCCTCAGACACCGAGCGAGGGATGACCAGGGGTACGTTCGATACATAACCAAGGCTCGGGCTGCGCTCCCGAGGTACCCTAGGACATTTCCGAGACCAGCGGGAACGACTCTGTAACGGAATCCCATCGGAGGGAGGCAACGAGCCCTCGGACCCCGTCGCTAGGGGACCGGGTCCGGCAGATCACCCGCAGGTACTTTTGGGCGTGCCTCCGGGCCCCTAGCCGACCCCTAACGAACGGGGCACGGACGTCCACTCGGATTACCCGATCGCAGCTCACCGGAGACACCATGTTCGGTGCCCATCGAGGGTAACATGGCGCACTCCCCCCCTCCTCCTTGCGGAAAGGCGACGTAGGGGCGTATATAAAAAGTCGAGTCTGTCCCTGATCGTCCTCTCGCTCCGTGCGAAGGCTCGGGGGCTGCTCTCGCAAACCCGGCTCCGGCCGAACCGTTGACAGCGTCAACATACCAGCCCGAGAACTTGGGCCCCGACAGTGCACCTGGGTTACGCCCTGCTCGCATGAGGGAACCGCTAGTCACGCCGAAGCATTGCGCAAGGCATTAAGACCTCGAAGGAGTGAAACCACTCCTCCGAGGCCTCGGGGGCTACACCCGGCGGGTGCGCTCGCGCGCACCCACCGGAACAAGGTACCTCCGAGAAAGGCTGGTCCCCTTGCAAAAAAGTGCGATGCAAGCCTCCAAGCAAGTGTTAACACTCTCTTCGAGGCTCGGGGGCTACTGTCGGGGACCATAATTAGGGGTACCCTCAAGACGCCTAATTCTCAGCTGGTAACCCCCATCAGCATAAAGCTGCAAAGGCCTGATGGGTTTGATTAAGTCAGGGATCAGTCCACACGAGTGACTTGACCACGCCACGCCCGAGCCTAGCCTCGGGCGAGGGCAGCTGACCCTAAGATGACTCTGTCTCGCCTGAGGTCTCCTCTTTCACGGCAGGCGCATCCCCGGCTCGCCCTAGGCCCCGCCTCCGATAAGGAGAAACCCTGACTAAATCGCCGCACCAACCGACCGAGTCACCAGGGCGTTTAACGCAAAAGGTAAGACCGACGGGCGGCCAGACTTCGCCAGTGGTGCCATAGGAAACTCCGCTCCGCCCGACCCAGGGCTCGGACTCAGGCTAAGGCCTCGGAAGACGGCGAACTCCGCTCCGCCCGACCCAGGGCTCGGACTCAGGCTAAGGCCTCGGAAGACGGCGAACTCCGCTCCGCCCGACCCAGGGCTCGGACTCAGGCTAAGGCCTCGGAAGACGGCGAACTCCGCTCCGCCCGACCCAGGGCTCGGACTCAGGCTAAGGCCTCGGAAGACGGCGAACTCCGCTCCGCCCGACCCAGGGCTCGGACTCAGGCTAAGGCCTCGGAAGACGGCGACCTCCGCCTCGCCCGACCCAGGGCTCGGACTCCGCCTCGGCCTCTGCCGAATAAACTCCGCCTCGCCCGACCAGGGCTCGGACTCTGTCTCTGTCTTGCAGGACGGACTCGGCCACAGCCTCGGAGGAGCCTCCACGACACCCGACCTAGGATACGAGACCGCCACGTCAACAGGAAGCGTCATCATCACCCTGCCCTGAGCCGACTTGGGTCGCAGAGAACAAGACCGGCATCCCATCTGGCCAGCTATGCCAGATAGGCCATGATGGCGCCCCGCTAGATCATGACGACGGCGGCCCCCAGCTCCCTTACGAAAGCAGGAGAACGTCAGCAAGGACCCAGCCACCTCGACAGCTGTCCCCCCGTCCGGCTCCGTTACTCCTCCAACAGCCACGACGCCACTCCAACAGGGTGCCACGATCTCTCTGGCTGCCACCTGGGCATGTACATAGGGCGCTAGCTCTCCCTCGCTAGACACGTAGCACCTTGCTACACCCCCATCTTGTACACCTGGACCCTCTCCTTACGACTATAAAAGGAAGGGCCAGGGCCTTCTTAAAGAAGGTTGGCCTCGCGGGGACGAAAGGCAGGGGCAGGCGCTCTCTCGGGGCCGCCCTCTCCCTTCACCTCGTGCGGACGCTTGTAACCCCCTACTGCAAGCGCACCCGACCTGGGCGCGGGACGAACACGAAGGCCGTGGGAATTTCTCCGACTCCCTCGCGATCCGGCTCCGGCCACCGACCTCTCTCTCACTCCGTTCCCCCCTTTGCGCTCGCTCCACGCGCTCGACCCATCTGGGCTGGGGCACGCGGCACTCTCACTCGTCGGCTCGAGGACCCCCCGGTCTCGGAACGTCGACAGCGTTCGTCCATGATGACGGCTGTTCTCAGCCCCCTACGAAAGCAAGGAGACGTCAGCAAGGTCCCAGCAGCCCCGACAGCTGTGCTTCTACAGGGCTCAAACGCTCCTCCGACGGCCACGACACCGCGTACACAAGGCTCTAGCACCTCTCCGACAGCCACGTTGGCGTGTACATAGGGCTCTGGCTCCTCTCTGTCGGACACATTAGCATATTGCTACACCCCCATTGTACACCTGGACCCTCTCCTTGCATCTATAAAAGGAAGGGCCAGGGCCCTCATATGGGAAGGGTGGTCGCGCGGGAGGACAGGCTGACGAACAGGCTCGCTCCCTCTCCCTCGCGAGTGCTTGTAACCCCTACTGCAAGCGCATCCCCCTGGTGCAGGATAACACGAGCCGCGTTCTTCCCCCCTTGTGTTCCATCTCGCGCTAACCCATATGGGCTGGGACACGCAGCGACAATTTCACTCGTCGGTCTAGGGACCCCCCGGGGTCGAAACACCGACAGTTGGCGCGCCAGGTAGGGGGCTGCTGCAGGTTGACGAACAACTTCCCGTTGAGTTCCAGATGGGTAGTCTCCAGCAACCTCTTCAGCCCGGGACGCTGCTTCGTTTTGGGAGTCTCGAGTTCATGTCCCTCGACGGCAGCTACGACATGGTACTCCTTCCCCCACAGCGCGGCAGCAACAACGACGGCCGTCAGCCCGCCTGACGACGGCGGACTCGACGACGTTTTCCCCCCGTGGCGGAAGAGCAGCATCCGGGTTTGTCCCGTCGCCTTCCTCGCCATAGGAGGAGGTGGTGGGGCAACCGTGGCCAGGCAGTAGGCGGCACCTCGTCGGCTGTCGAGCGAGTCGACGATGTCGGCACCCCGGCGGGGGACGTGCCGGGCGTTGACCTCGCGCCTGAGACGATGGTGAGTGTCGTTTCCCCGCAACGTGCCAACCCCAAGCGGACAAATGACGCCAGCACTCTTACGGAGGACTTGCTGGGCGTTAGCCTCGTACCTGAGATAACGGTGCAGTCTGTCCCCGACGTGACTTCGTCACCGTCCACCGATCGAGAGGTACCATCCGTTTTCCACCCTGTGCCTTTTAGATTCAGCTTCGATCCACCAAGCGATCCCGCTTCGGTGAGCGCTTTCATAAAGGCATATCCTAACCTTCCAGGGTACCATATGTGGTCAACCTGGGACCGACTGACGGCCGTCTCGACCTACGGGCCCCCGGATTCCGAGGAAGACGACGAGCCCGACTCTGGTTGGGATTTCTCCGGGCTCGGTAATCTCTGTGCCATGCGAGACTTCATGACCGCATGTGACTACTGCCTCTCCGATTGCTCCGATAATGGCCACAGCCTTGACAACGAGGGTTGTGGCCCAAGTCACGAATGTTTCCACGTCGATCTAGGGGGTCTCGACAAAGGCAACCACCTTGGTATGCCAGAGGATGACGGTCCCCCTAGGCCTGCGCCTCTCGTTGACATCCTGCGGGAGCTAGCTGTGGTCCCAGTCCCTGCGGGGGGTCAGGACACACAGCTCAAGCAAATCCGTGAGGTACAGGCCAAGCTCGACGAGGAAGCAGGACAACTTGTGCAGCTCCGGCAAAACATCGAGCAGGAGTGGGCAGGCCGAGCACTCGCCGGATAGGCGCGTCATCAGGCCCGGGACATCCAGCACCGCGTCGCTGACGACGCCAGGGCAAGGCTGCCCCCGTCCTCCAGCGGGGTCGGCCAGAATCTGGCTGCAGCGGCAATACTGCTCCGAGCGATGTCGGAGCCATCCACCACCGAGGGGCGGCGTATCCATGGAGAACTCAAGAACCTCCTGGAGGATGCCGCGGTCCGATTCATGCAGGAAGCCTCGGTCCACACCGGGCGCAC
Source organism: Zea luxurians (assembly GCA_029449295.1). Taxonomy (NCBI): domain Eukaryota; kingdom Viridiplantae; phylum Streptophyta; class Magnoliopsida; order Poales; family Poaceae; genus Zea; species Zea luxurians. The sequence goes on from JAOPSE010000024.1 coordinate 41,085,050, forward strand.
GCGGGACGCGACGCCTGCAGCCCCAGGTCGCCTCGGCAACGAGCACCATCGCCGCGACCGCCGAGCCCGCCTCGACGACAAGGTGCACCGAGGCTACCACCCTAGGCATGGGGGACGCTACGACATCGAGGAGGATCGGAGCCCTCGCCCAAACCACCAGGTCCACAAGCCTTCAGCCGGGCCATACAACGAGCGCCATTCTCGACCCGGTTCTAAGCCCCGACTACCATCACTAAGTACTCGGGGGAAACGAGGCCGGAACTGTGGCTTGCAGACTAACGGCTAGCCTGCCAGCTAGGTGGAACAGACGATGACAACCTCATCATCTGCAACCTCCCCCTGTTCCTCTCCGACGCCGCCCGAGCCAGGCTGGAGCATCTGCCTCCTGCGCAGATTTCCAACTGGGACGATCTGGTCAAAGCCTTCGCTGGAAACTTCCAGGGCACGTACGTGCGCCCTGGGAACTCTTGGGATCTCCGAAGCTACCGCCAGCAGCCAGGGGAATCCCTGCGGGAGTACATCCGGCAATTTTTGAAGCAGCACACCGAGCTGCCCAACATCACCGACTCGGATGTCATCGGGGCATTCCTCGCCGGCACCACTTGCCGCGATCTGGTGAGCAAACTTGGTCGCAAGACTCCCACCAAGGCGAGCGAGTTGATGGACATCGCCACCAAGTTCGCCTCTGGTCAGGAGGCGGTCGAGGCCATCGTCCGGAAGGGCAAGCAGCCTCAGGGACGCCAGCAGGAAGACGTCTCCGAGGCGTCCGCCCAGCGCGGCACGAAGAAGAAGGCCAAGAAGAAGTCGCAAGCAAAGCGCGACGCCGCCGACGCAGATCTTGTCGCTGCCGCCGAGCACAGGAACCCTCGGAAGCCTCCGAAGGGGCCAACCTGTTCGACAAGATGCTCAAGGAGTCGTGCCCCTATCACCAGGGCCCCGTCAAGCACACCCTTGAGGAATGCGTCATGCTTCGGCGCTACTTCCATAAGACCTGGCCCCCGGCGGAAGGTGGCAAAGGCCAGGACAACGACAAGAAGGAGGGCGACAAGGCAGAGGAGTTCCCTGAGGTCCACGGCTATTTCATGATCTACGGTGGGCAAGTGGCAAACGCCTCGACTCGGCACCGCAAGCAGGAGCGCTGGGAGGTCTGCTCGGTAAAGGTGGCAGCACCAGTCTACCTAGACTGGTCTGACAAGCCCATCACCTTAGACCAAGGCGACCACCTCGACTGCGTGCCGATCCCAGGAAAGTACCCACGTTGTCGACCCTGTCATCAGCAACGTCAAGCTCACCAAGGTCCTCATGGACGGAGGCAGCAGCCTCAACATCATCTACGTCGAGACCCTCGGGCTCTTGGAAATCGATCTGTCCACGATCCAGGCCGGTGCGGTGCCCTTTCACAGGATCATCCCTGGGAAGCGCGTCCAGCCCCTTGGACAACTTGATCTGCCCGTCTGCTTCGGGACCCCCTCCAACTTCCGAAAGGAAACCCTCACGTTCGAGGTGGTCGGGTTTTGAGGAACCTACCACGGAGTGCTGGGAAGACCGCGCTACGCCAAGTTCATGGTCGTCCCCAACTACACCTACCTCAAGCTCAAGATGCCCGGCCCCAACGAGGTCATCACCATCGGATCCACGTACCAACACGCGTACGAATGTGACGTGGAGTGCGTGGAGTACGCTGAGGCCCTCGCCGAGTCCCAGGCCCTCATCGCCGACCTGGAATGTCTCTCCAAGGAGGTGCCAGATGCGAAGTGCCACGCCGGCAACTTCGAGCCAGCAGAGGCGGTTAAGTCCGTCCCTCTCGACCCCAGCAACGACGCCTGCAAGCAAGTCCGGATTGGCTCCGAGCTCGACCCCAAATAGGAAGCAGTGCTCGTCGACTTTCTCCGCGCGAATGCCGAGGATTTTGCGTGGAGTCCCTCGGACATGCCTGGCATACCGAGGGATGTCGCCGAGCACTCGCTGGATATCTGAGCTGGAGCTCGACCCGTGAAGCAGCCTCTGCACCGTTTCGACGAAGAAAAGCGCAGAGCCATAGGCGAGGAGATCCATAAGCTGATGGATGCAGGGTTCATCAAAGAGGTATTCCATCCCGAATGGTTAGCCAACCCTGTGCTTGTGAAAAAGAAAGGTGGGAAATGGAGGATGTGTGTAGACTACACTGGTCTAAACAAAGCATGTCCGAAGGTTCCCTACCCTCTGCCTCGCATCGATCAAATCGTGGATTCCACTGCTGGGTGCGAAACCCTGTCATTCCTCGACGCCTACTCAGGGTATCACCAAATCAAGATGAAAGAGTCCGACCAGCTAGCGACTTCTTTCATCACACCTTTTGGTATGTACTGCTATATTACTATGCCATTTGGTTTGAGGAATGCAGGTGCGACATACCAAAGGTGCATGAACCATGTGTTCGGAGAGCACATCGGCCGAACGGTTGAGGCTTACGTCGATGACATCGTAATCAAGACAAAGAAAGCCTCCGACCTTCTCTCTGACCTTGAAATGACATTCAAGTGTCTGAGGGCGAAGGGCGTGAAACTCAACCCCAAGAAGTGTGTCTTCGGAGTCCCCCGAGGCATGCTCCTGGGGTTCATCGTCTCCGAGCGGGGCATCGAGGCCAACCCGGAGAAAATCGCAGCCATCACCAACATGGGGCCTATCAAAGACTTGAAAGGAGTACAAAGGGTCATGGGACGCCTTGCGGCTCTGAGCCGCTTCATCTCGCGCCTCGGTGAAAAAGGCCTACCCTTGTACCGCCTCTTAAGTAAGACCGAGCGCTTCACTTGGACCCCCGAGGCCGAGGAATCCCTCGGAAACTTAAAGGCGCTCCTTTCAAACGCGCCCATCTTGGTGCCCCCCGCTGAGGGAGAAACCCTCTTGATCTACGTAGCCGCGACCACTCAGGTGGTCAGCGCCGCGATCGTAGTCGAGAGACGAGAAGAAGGGCATGCACTGCTCGTCCAGAGGCCGGTCTACTTCATCAGGGAAGTGCTATCCGAGACCAAGATCCGCTACCCGCAAATTTAGAAGCTACTGTACGCAGTAATTCTGACGCGGCGAAAGTTGCGACACTACTTCGAGTCTCATCCGGTAACTGTGGTGTCATCCTTCCCCTGGGGAGATCATCCAGTGCCGAGAGGCCTCGGGTAGGATAGCTGTAACACCATGAATTTAGAGTATAAAATTTATTTCCTAATATCCACCAAATTCAGGTGTTACGTTTCATTTTTATTTTCTCTTTTATTTTTCCTTAAAATGGGTAGATAATCTGGACTATACAAGTGTTATTTTGAATAAATATTTGTGTTGCATTTCATGTCAAAGCACTATTTTTGTTTGCTAAAAAATGATCTTGGATGTTTTCACGCGTGGAAGAAAAAAACTGCCGAGTTTAAATCATCTAGGCATAATCTAATATAAATAAATTTATTCATAATAAATATACATATATATTCATATACATAAGAAATAAAAAAGAAAACAAATTTCCTTTGGTCTAGCATCCAGCATGGCCGACCATATGGTCGTGCGCCCGTGCCTGCGCAAGCGCAGCGTCGTGGGGCCCACCCGTCATCTTGATTTTCTTCCCCGTAACCTCTTCCACGATTGTATAGGCCACAACACAAGGGAGATCGGTAACTGCCCCCGCGACGCTCGCGCCTAAGACCCGGAACCACCACTGGCCCTGCTCCTTCCTCATGCCAGAGCTGCTCCGCGCCCAGACCACCTCGCAGCGCGCGGCAATCGCCTCCGCCGGTGCCGCCCGGAATAACCTCGATGCCGTCCGCCGCCTGGTGCCCCATCACGTGCCCGTGGCGTCTGTGCGTCTGTGCAGCACCAGCTATCACTGTACACATCCACGTTTCACCGTTCGTCGTTAGCTCGCCTCGTCGTCCGTCGTGCGTCCGACCTCGCCATCACACGCCAAGGTCAGCATTCTCTCCCGTCTACCCAACCCCCTACGCCCGACTGCCTCCCATGGTAGGCGCGAGCTCTTCTACGCCTGCGCATGTGAGTAGAGCTAACCCCGCACGACTACTCCGGCGAGCAACAGCAGCCCTGTCGTGCTTCTTGCTCGGCCACCGTGTGTGCCCGGCAGCTGCAGCCATCCCGCCATGGCCCGCTCGATCCGTTTTTTCCTTGGCGGTTGCAGTTAGTGCGTCGCAAGGAAGAAGGAACCATTTGTGGGTCCCACTCCTACCCACATGCGGAATGCAGCATGCGAACAAGTGAACAATGCAATTGTTTTCCTGGCCGCAACTGGAAACGGCTTCCCCAACGCATGCCCATGCATGGCCACTTGGCGCCCCATGGTTGGTCCAATCTGCTGGTTTGTGTTTGGCCATGGATCCAATCTGATGCATGCAATTTTCTGTGCTAGCTTGTCCTGTGGCTGTATGCATGGCCACCATTCGACCAATATATTTGTGCCACATCACCCAGTTGTTCCGTGGCCCTAACTCTTCTGTTAGAGGTCTGATTTATCCCGTTCCAGTCATGTTAGCTTTGTAACAATGCCGCGCACATATTAAAAATAATATTTTATCATGATACAAGTTTTACTTAATTAGTTAATTATTTGTTCATCCGATATTTATTAGCGTAACAATTTAATTAAAACTAATTTATAATTTTAATTTGCGCTTTTATAAATACAATTTAATGTGATTAATGGCAACTCTAATGTTTTTGACTAATATTTGTTTAAGGTAAACACAACATCTATTTAGTTTTTCTCGCGTGTCGCGTTTGCGCCGCCGCGCGTCGTCTGCGGGCTAAGTCGCGTGTGTCGGCACGTTGTTCGCACGTGCCTTTTGCACACCGTTGCGCTGTTTCGCGCGCTTTGTCATGCGTAGTTAATTCGTCTCGTTTATAATTGCTCATATTAATTAATTTACTTATTTAACCGACAATTGTTAGTATAGAGGATTAATCGAACTAAATGGTAGATATTATTTATATTCAATAATGTCGAATTAAATGTGATAGTTAATATTTGTTTAGCCTAAACTCGTTAACTTCTCGACCGTAGCTTCGACTGTCGCATTTCTTTTTCCTCGCGTGACTGTAGTAACGCGCTCTATTTCGTTTTGAATATTTTATTATGTTTTTATTTGAATGGTGTAATGTTCTTATGCATATACATATGTCTGTTTGTTTGTGCCTGTTGGTATTCGTTGTGTGACGCGAATAGATTGCGATCTGTTCCTAAGCTTCGAGGGATCGACGGTCAAACTTCGGCGACCAAGTGATCTAGCTCTTCGAGTTCTACGAGATCGAAGACCCTGCGCATATGTTTGGTGAAGGCAAGTGTCTCTTGACCTATCTCTGTCCTATACATTCTTTAATTCACCTCCCGCATTTCACAGTTATACCTAAGGATTGACTAGCTTTTGTTATCCATGTCCTTGTTTACCTATTTGGGTCGGATTATTATTGTTTAGCTTTATGCTATTGCTCAACTCTAATCAATGAACATGATGAGAATTATCAATGATACACTGTTTCTCCCCTTTATTATGATGTGGTACTTGTGGTATTCAAGAGGGCTCAAGCGGTTTCTCGAGTGCCTCTCCGTAAGGACCTGTTCGTTGGATGACCGCCCGGGAAAACAGTGCAACCATGAGGGTGGAATGGGATGCCATTAGCTGAATAATTAGAGGAACCGGGGTGTAGTTTGCTTAGCCGTTGTGCCGTCAATGGGGCTCGGTGTATGCGGCTCGCTCTGCCAAGTTTGGTTCGCCCCTTGGGGAGGAGTGCGGTACATTTAGGAAACCTAACGGGCGGCTATAGCCCCGGGGAATCTTTGTAAAGGCTACATAGTGAAACCCTGACTATTCACCTTGGTAGTGTTTAAGGGTTTGATCGGCCCAAGGCAAGAGGGAATCACGGCTTATGGGTAAAGTGCGCAACCTCTGCAGAGTGTTTGAAACTGATATATCAGCCGTGCTCGCGGTTATGAGCGGCCAAGGGAGCTCTATTGATTAGTGGTACTTGATCAGAGATGTTCAGATTACAGATGGTGTTGAGAATGTTGGTTTTGGTATTAACTCTGGTAATGGTAAGTGGTACTCTTTCCGTTTGGAAAGGAGTACGTTTGGGTTAATAACGTGGGTTAATTCTAAAACTTGGCTTTCTACACTGGTAATAATAATCTGACCAACTAAAAGCAACTGCTTGACTTACCCCCACATAAAGCTAGTCCACTACAGCCGAACAGGACACTTGCTAAGTATGTTGATGTGTACTCACCCTTGCTCTACACACCAAACCCCCCATCCCCAGGTTGTCAGCATTGCAACCCCTGCTTAGGAGAAGATGAAGCTGTGGAAGGAGACCACCAGGAGTTCCAAGATTATGACGAGTTCTAGGCGTGGGTTAGCGGCAACCCCCAGTCGGCTGCCTGTGAAGGCCGCGTTTATCTACGTTTCGTTTTCGCACTTTGATTATTGTAAAGACTATGTGGATGTCTCAGACATATGATGTAATCGACTATTATTCCCCTTTTTAATACTATTCGAGCACTGTGTGATGATGTCCATGTTATGTAACTGCTGTGTACGTGAATTGCTAATCCTGGCACGTACATGGTTCGCATTCGGTTTGCCTTCTAAAACCGGGTGTGACATAAGTGGTATCAAAGCCGTGCTGACTGTAGGACCGCTGACCTAGAGTAGCATTGGCCGTTTTAAGGACTTATTGATTATTACTTCATCTCATCCTTGATTCTGCTTCAAAATATTAGTCACCTCGACTAATTCTATGTTGTGCTCCTATATGCCCCCTTGCCAAAAAGTATTTTATTCTAGTATGGTCTATACTTTTCTCAATTTACTAGATCTGATCTCGCTCTTCTGCTTGCGACATCCTTGTAGATGCCCCTGACCATAACCTTCTTGACTTTTGGGATTTATTCCTCTTCCATCATTAAATTTCTACCATTTGGCAATCCTTATTCCTTTGTTATTGACATACTCGTATCCCTGAATTCTTTAATACTCTTGTTTCAAATACTTACATCTGAATTTCTATTGCCTACTTAGACATTTCAGTTTATATGTCCATGAACTCCTTGTCTTCGGAGACCCCTCCCTATTCCATTGTGAAGCGGCTATCTTTTGGCTTTTTCTATTCTCTTGGTCTTGGTATGCTCGTACCATTGGAATCTGGCATATTCTTATTTTTATATATGCTTACCTTTATATCACAGAGACTGTTCAAGACATTCCAGTTAACATATCTTTGACCACCCTTGTTTCCTAATGATCCATGAGCGGTCATTTTATTTTGCACATCCTTGGTATTCTCGTTGATTCCTTGTAATTTTCTTCGGTAATTAGTTTTTTACTTCAACTCTTCTGTCGGAACCTCACTTATCTTATCCCTACTTGTTTTCTCCATTTCGTCACTTTGCGAGTCTTGACTTAACTCTATCCATGGATTACACTTTTCATCATTATCACCTTTATCCTTATCACCTCTATATTTTACCTTGATGTTTATCTTATACCAACCCTTTTAAAATCTCTTCTTTTACATCTTGAGCTGAAAGTTGTATTTTACCTACTTTCCTTTGGTCATATCCTCTTCTTTGTCACTTGCGAGTTCTTAACTCCATCCTTCGTGGTGCTTTTGGTTGTTGTTGCCTTTACCTTTCTCATCTCTTGATCTTACCTCCGTGATTACATTGTGCCAGATATCTAAACTCTCCAATCCCCCATCTCAATTCGAGAGTGGTGTTTTACTTATTCCGCCCTTGTTCGTAACCTCATCTTTGCCATGTGCAAGTCTTGTAGTGACCCCATTCTTGGTTGTACTTGTACCACTAGCTCTTCTATGCCTTCATCTTTTCTATTATACCCTTGTCTGTTATCGCCTTTGACCCTTGCGATATTTATGTCTTCTACCTAAATTCTTACCTTGAACTTATCCTTTAAAAGCCTCCCCTCTCTTTTGACCCGATTTGAGAGCGGTGAGTTACCTATCTCTCCCTTGATTTCTTTTCACTCCTTATCGTATTACAAGTTTGGTATTAATCCCATCCTTTGATGCGTTTTTGTTTGCTATCACAATTACCTAGTCATCCATCGATCTTACCTTGACACTTATCTTTACGCCTGCTCTTCAAAAATCTCCTCTCTTCCACCTCAATGTGAGAGTGGCAAATTACCTATCTAGCCCTTGGACATACCCTCTTCCTTTCCACTTGCAGGTCCTGTCTTAACTCCATCCTTGGTGGTACTTATATTCTTGGTTCTTCTGCACATTTACCTCCTCTCCTACATCCTTGTCTGTTATTACCTTTAAAACCCTCATGATATCTATGCCCTTACCCTCCTGCTTATCTTGAACCTATCCTTTGAAGCCTCCTCTTTTCCATCCCTGTTCGAGGATAATGCCTCATCTATCTCATCATTGACTGCTCCCCCTTCTCTGACACCTTGCAAGTTTTTCCTCAAACATATCCTTTGTTGTGTGTTTGTCTGTTATCACCTTAACCCTTGTCATCCCTCGATCTTTACCTTGATGCTTAGAATGTACCTGCATTTTAAAGCATCCTCTCTCGTCTCAGTTCAAGAGTGTTGTCTTACCCCTCCCCGCTCTTGTTCGTTCCCTATTCCTCTATCGTGTTGCAAGTTTTGTCTTAACTCGATCCTTTGATGTACTTTCGCCTGTTACCTCTTGTACCTTTGTAATCACTGGATCTTTCCATGATGCTTATCTTATGCCTACCTTTTGAATTATCATCTTTCCCATCTTGATTTGAGAATGGTGTTTTACCTATCCTGACCTTGGATGCATTCTCTCCCTTGCCGGTTACAATCCTTACTTGAGCCTCATCTTTTATTATGCTCATGCCCCTATCCTGCATGTCTTATCTTTCCCCTTGTCTTTCGATGGCCTTATAGTAGTTTCCCCTTGGTAAGGAAAGACCACCATCTAGTTGATATTAGTGTATAGCAATGAGATGTTTGTTGTTGTATGCTTGTGTTGTTTGTCTTTGTGTGATGACTGATTTGCTTCTTTGTGATGAGTGTTGATGTGTTGTGGCCCTCGGTCCGCAATGACATCAATTTACTAGCTGAGTGCCATAGAGTTAGGTAGTTGGGTGCTCTTCCTTTTCTCTCCTTAATTCATTTATGCATACCTTTCCTATCTATACCCTTCCCTCTTGCACATGTCCGGTTGGCAACCTCCAACCTCTCTTAATCCGTTAAGATTGGAGTCGGTTGCATCTTCACCAAGTGTGTATCAACGCTTCTGTTAAGGGGGTTAGTCGCTAACCCTAATGAAGATAATGCGATCAACGTCAACCGACAAGATCAAAGTGGCGCAACGAAAGAGTGTGTGGGTCCTAACCCATAGGTCCAAGAGATCCTCAAGAATTGCATCAATTGGTCTCGAGCATCTGAAGGTCAAAGCAACCAGTCCACAAGTTAAGCTTGCAGATTCAAAGTCAACTCAAGAAAGCCGTGAATAGCCTATGAACCAACCTTGTTTTCTTACTAGCTTCTTCTTGAATCTCAGGGGCGAGATTCCTGTTAAGGGTGTTAGATTTGTAACACCATGAATTTAGAGTATAAAATTTATTTCCTAATATGCACCAAATTCAGGTGTTACGTTTCATTTTCATTTTCTCTTTTATTTTTTTCCATAAAATGGGTAGATAATCTGGACTATACAAGTGTTATTTTGAATAAATATTTGTGTTGCATTTCATGTCAAAGCACTATTTTTGTTTGCTAAAAAATGATCTTGGATGTTTTCACGCGTGGAAGAAAAAAACTGCCGAGTTTAAATCATCTAGGCATAATCTAATATAAATAAATTTATTCATATAAATATACATATATATTCATATACATAAGAAATAAAAAAGAAAACAAATTTCCTTTGGTCTAGCATCCAGCATGGCCGACCATATGGTCGTGCGCCCGTGCCTGCGCAAGCGCAGCGCCGTGGGGCCCACCCGCCATCTTGATTTTCTTCCCCGTAACCTCTTCCACGATTGTATTGGCCACGATGCAAGGGAGATCGGTAACTGCCCCCGTGACGCTCGCGCCTAAGACCCGGAACCACCACTGGCCCTGCTCCTTCCTCATGCCAGAGCTTCTCCGCGCCCAGACCACCACGCAGCGCGCGGCAATCGCCTCCGCCGCCGCCGCCCGGAATAGCCTCGACGTCGTCCGCTGCCTGGTGCCCCATCACGTGCCCGTGGCGTCCGTGCGTCTGTGCAGCACCAGCTATCACTGTACACATCCACGTTTCATCGTTCGTCGTTGGCTCACCTCGTCGTCCGTCATGCGTCCGACCTCGCCATCACACGCCAAGGTCAGCATTCTCTCCCCTCTACCCAGCCCCCTGCGCCCGACTGCCTCCCATGGTAGGCACGAGCTCTTCTACGCTTGCGCTGAGCCCACAACCAGCCCGCCCCCTATGCTAGTCCTAGTCGTTGTAGAGCCGCGCTGCCGGAGTTCGGTGGAGGTCGCGCTACCGCAACCCACCCTGGCTGCAGCACCATCGGCCTCTAGAGCCTGACCGCATGTGAGTAGAGCTAACCCCGCACGACTACTCCGGCGAGCAACAGCAGCCCTGTCGTGCTTCTTGCTCGGCCACCGTGTGTGCCCGGCGGCTTCAGCCATCCCGCCATGGCCCGCGCGATCCGTTTTTTCCTTGGCTGTTGCAGTTAGTGCGTCGCAAGGAAGAAGGAACCATTTGTGGGTCCCACTCCTACCCACATGCGGAATGTAGCATGCGAACAAGTGAACAATGCAATTGTTTTCCTGGCCGCAACTGGAAACGGCTTCCCCAACGCATGCCCATGCATGGCCACTTGGCGCCCCATGGTTGGTCCAATCTGCTGGTTTGTGTTTGGCCACACGTGGGATCCAATCTGATGCATGCAATTTTTTGTGCTAGCTTATCCTGTGGCTGTATGCATGGCCACCATTCGACCTATATATTTTTGCCACATCACCCAGTTGTTCTGTGGCCCTAACCCTTGTGTTAGACGTCTGATTTATCCCGTTCCAGTCATGTTAGCTTTGTAACAATGTCGCGCACATATTAAAAATACTATTTTATCATGATACAAGTTTTACTTAATTAGTTAATTATTTGTTCATCTGATATTTATTAGAGTAACAATTTAATTAAAACTAATTTATAATTTTAATTTGCGCTTTTATAAATACAAGTTAATGTGATTAATGGCAACTCTAATGTTTTTGACTAATATTTGTTTAAGGTAAACACAACATCTATTTAGTTTTTCTCGCGTGGCGCGTTTGCACCGCCGCGCGTCGTTTGCGGGCTAAGTCGCGTGTGTCGGCACGTTGTTCGCACGTGCCTTTTGCACACCGTTGCGTTGTTTCGCGCGCTTTGTCATGCGTAGTTAATTCGCCTCATTTATAATTGCTCATATTAATTAATTTACTTATTTAACCGACAATTGTTAGTATAGCGGATTAATCGAACTAAATTGTAGATATTATTTATATTCAATAATGTCGAATTAAATGTGATAGTTAATATTTGTTTACCCTAAACTCGTTAACTTCTCGACCGTAGCTTCGACTGTCGCATTTCTTTTTCCTCGCGTGACTGTAGTAACGCGCTCTATTTCGTTTTGAATATTTTATTATGTTTTTATTTGAATGGTGTAATGTTCTTATGCATATACATATGTCTGTTTGTTTGTGCCTGTTGGTATTCGTTGTGTGACGCGAATAGATTGCGATCTGTTCCTGAGCTTCGAGGAATCGACGGTCAAACTTCGGCGACCAAGTGATCTAGCTCTTTGAGTTCTACGAGATCGAAGACCCTGCGCATATGTTTGGTGAAGGCAAGTGTCCCTTGACCTATCTCTGTCTTATACATTCTTTAATTCACCTCCCACATTTCACAGTTATACCTAAGGATTGACTAGCTTTTGTTATCCATGTCCTTGTTTACCTATTTGGGTCAGATTATTATTGTTTAGCTTTATGCTATTGCTCAACTCTAATCAATGGACATGATGAGAATTATCAATGATACACTGTTTCTCTCCTTTATTATGATGTGGTACTTGTGGTATTCAAGGGGGCTCGAGCGGTTTCTCGAGTGCCTCTCCGTAAGGACCTGTTCATTGGATGACCGCCCGGGAAAACAGTGCAACCATGAGAGTGGAATGGGATGCCCTTAGCTGAATAATTAGAGGAACCGGGGTGTAGTTTGCTTAGCCGTCGTGCCGTCAATGGGGCTCGGTGTATGCGGCTCGCTCTGCCAAGTTTGGTTCGCCCCTTGGGGAGGAGTGCGGTACATTTAGGAAACTTAACGGACAGCTATAGCCCCGGGGAATCTTTGTAAAGGCTATGTAGTGAAACCCTGAATATTCACCTTGGTAGTGTTTAAGGGTTTGATCGGCCCGAGGCAAGAGGGAATCACGGCTTATGGGTAAAGTGTGCAACCTCTGCAGAGTGTTTGAAACTAATATATCAGCCGTGCTCGCGGTTATGAGCGGCCAAGGGAGCTCCATTGATTAGTGGTACTTGATCAGAGATGTTCGGATTATAGATGGTGTTGAGAATGTTGGTTTTGGTATTAACTCTGGTAATGGTAAGTGGTACTCTTTCCGTTTGGAAAGGAGTACGTTTGGGTTAATAACGTGGGTTAATTCTAAAACTTGGCTTTCTCTACTGGTAATAATAATCTGACCAACTAAAAGCAATTGCTTGACTTACCCCCACATAAAGCTAGTCCTCTACAGCCAAATAGGACACTTGCTGAGTATGTTGATGTGTACTCACCCTTGCTCTACACACCAAACCCCCCATCCCCAGGTTGTCAGCATTGCAACCCCTGCTCAGGAGAAGATGGAGCTGTGGAAGGAGACCACCAGGAGTTCCAAGATTATGACGAGTTCTAGGCGTGGGTTAGCGGCAACCCCCAGTCAGCTGCCTGTGAAGGCCGCGTTTATCTACGTTTCGTTTTCGCACTTTGATTATTGTAAAGACTATGTGGATGTCTCAGACATATGATGTAATCGACTATTATTCCCCTTTTTAATACTATTCGAGCACTGTGTGATGATGTCCATGTTATGTAACTGCTGTGTACGTGAATTGCTGATCATGACACGTACATGGTTCGCATTCGGTTTGCCTTCTAAAACCGGGTGTGACAATAGCAAACCGGGTGTCCCAAGTCTTGGCGGACTTCGTGGCTGAATGGGTCGACACCCAGCTACCAACAGCACCGATCCAACCGGAACTCTGGACCATGTACTTCGATGGGTCGCTGATGAAAACAGGAGCAGGTGTGGGCCTGCTCTTCATCTCACCCCTCGAGAAGCACCTCCACTACGTGTTGCACCTCCATTTCCCGGCGTCAAACAACATGGCCGAGTACGAGGCTCTGGTTAATGGGTTGCGCATCGCCATCGAGCTAGGGGTTCAGCGCCTCGACGCTCGTGGCGACTCGCAGCTTGTCATTGACCAAGTCATGAAGAACTCTCACTGCCGCGACCGGAAGATGGAGGCCTACTCGACGAGGTTCGGCGCCTGGAAGACAAGTTCTACGGGCTCGAGCTCAACCACGTCGCTCGACGCTACAACGAGACTGCGGATGAGCTGGCTAAAATAGCCTCGGGGCGGACAATAGTACCCCCGGACGTCTTCTCCAGAGACATACATCAACCCTCCATCAAGACCGACGACACGCCCGAGCCCGAGGATGCCTCGGCCCACCCCGAGGAGGCCTCGGCCCAGCCCGAGGTATCCTCAGCCGCCGAGGGTGAGGCACTACGCGTCGAGGAAGAGCGGAATGGGGTCACGCCTAATCGAAACTGGCAGACCCCGTACCTGCAATATCTCCACCGAGGACAGCTACACCTCGACAGGGCCGAGGCTCGGCGACTGGCGCGGCGCGCCAAGTCGTTCGTCTTACTGGGAGATGAAAAGGAGCTCTACCACCACAGCCCCTCAGGCATTCTCCAACGATGCATGTCTGTCGCCGAAGGACGGGAGCTATTGCAAGAGATACACTCGGGGGCTTGCGGTCACCACGCAGCACCTCGAGCCCTCGTTGGGAACGCCTTCCGACAAGGTTTCTACTGGCCGACCGCAGTAGCCGATGCCACTAGGATTGTACGCTCCTGCCAAGGGTGTCAATTCTATGCGAGACAGACGCACCTACCCGCTCAGGCCCTGCAGACAATACCCATCACCTAGCCATTTGTTGTATGGGGTCTGGACCTCGTCGGTCCCTTGCAGAAGGCACCCAGGGGCTTCTCGCACCTGTTGGTCGCCATCGACAAATTCTTCAAGTGGATCGAGGTCCGACCCCTAACAAGCATCAGGTCTGAGCAGGCGGTGGCGTTCTTCACCAACATCATCCATCGCTTTGGGGTCCCGAACTCCATCATCACCGACAATGGCACCCAGTTCACTAGGAAGAAGTTCCTGGACTTCTGCGAGGACCACCACACCTGTGTGGACTGGGCCGCCATAGCTCACCCCATGACGAATGGGTAGGTGGAGCGCGCCAACGGCATGATTCTGCAGGGACTTAAACCGAGGATCTACAACGACCTCAACAAGTTCGGCAAGCGATGGATGAAAGAGCTACCCTCGGTGGTCTGGAGTCTAAGGATGACGCCAAGCCGAGCCACGGGTTTCTCGCCGTTCTTTCTAGTCTATGGGGCCGAGGCTATCTTGCCCACAGACTTAGAATACGGTTCCCCGAGGACAAATGCGTATGATGACCGAAGCAACTAGACCAGCCGAGGAGACTCGCTAGACCAGCTGGAAAGAGGCTCGAGACATGGCCTTACTACACTCGGCATGGTATCAGCAGTCTCTGCGACGCTACCACGCCCGAGGGGTTCAGCCCCGAGACTTCCAGGTGGGAGACTTGGTACTTCAGCTGCGGCAGGACGCCCGAGGGCGCAACAAGCTTACTCCTCCCTGGAAGGGGCCATTCATCATCGCCAAGATTTTGAAGCCTGGAACATACAAGCTGGCCAACAATCAAGGCGAGGTCTACAGCAACGCTTGGAACATCCGACAACTACATCGCTTTTACCCTTAAGATGTTTTCAAGTCGTTCATATACCTCGTTTTCTATACATACACAAATAAAGTCTAACCGTCAAGGAAGGATCAGCCATGCCTCGATAAAGCCCGACCCTCCCTCGGGGGCTAGAAGGGGGAACCCCCTCTGCGTCAAAATTTTCCTCGGTAAAAGTCTTTCTGCCAGAACGTCTTTCGCGCTTTTCGACTGCTTCGATAGCAGGATCCTGAAAACGACAGAGTACACATAAGCGGCAAGGCTGACCGAGCTGAGGGACTCCTACGCCTCCGAGATACGGATACCTCACTCATCACCTTCTGCGATAAGTAACTCACGCTCGGATAAGCGATTCTGCTGCCGAACAAGTCTTAACGCTTGAAAACTTTTCTGCCAGAACGATTTTTGTGCCTTCTCGACTATATCGATGACAGAATCCTACGAACGAGTAAGAGTGCACGTAAGCAGCGAGGCTGACCGAGCCGAGGGACTCCTATGCCTCCGGGATACGGACACCTCACTCATCACCTCCCGCGAAAAGTAACTCTCGCTCAGATAAACGATTCTGCTACCGACGAACAAGTCCTGATACTCGAAACAAGAGGAAAGGAAACGCAGCTTTATAACTAAAAGGGAAATGTGCCCTTGGGCTATTTCTAAGTATTTTGGTGATTTAGTGTCCAACACAAGTGCCTAAGTGTTAAATGGTGGACAAATTACAAATCAAGTATAAAGGTATGTTTCTAAGACTTAGTATATTGTTTTGGAGACTAATGTATTATGTCTATGTGCTGGAAACAGGAAAAATCAAGTTGGAATTAAAGATGGCTTTGTTCAGCCAAAGTCAGCTCAGTCTGGGTGCACTGGACTGTCCGGTGGTGCACCGGACAGTGTCCGGTGCGCCAGGCTGACTCAGGCGAACTTGCTGTTCTTGGGAAATCGTCAGCGACATACGGCTAATTCACCGGAATGTCTGGTGTGCACCGGACTGTCCGGTGAGCCAACAGTCGGCCGGGCCAACGGTCGGCCGCAGAATCCGCGCGCGACGCGTGGCAAGTGCCAACGGTCGAATGGGGCACCGGACTGTCCGGTGTGCACCGGACAGTGTCCAGTGCGCCAACGGCTCCAAAGCGCCAACGGTCGGCTTCGCCAAAGAAGGAAAGAAATCCGCACCGGACAGTGTCCGGTGGTGCAACGGACTGTCCGGTGCGCCAGGCGACAGAAGGCAAGAATTGCCTTCCCGGAATGCTCTCAACGGCTCCTAGCTGCCTTGGGGCTATAAAAGGGACCCCTAGGCGCATGGAGGAGTACACCAAGCATTCTCTAAGCATTCCTAAGCACCAAGACTTCGATTCCGCGCATTTGATTCTTTGTGATAGCAACTTGTAACACCCGGATTTTAGGGGTCCAAAACCCGGGGTTAACATAAACACCAGGTATGCTGGGACCAAGTCTCATACATATGATGTATAGTGGCACAGGATCGAATGTCACAACTTTATATATAACAGGAGTTCTATACAAAATAGATAATTACATTATAAGGAGACAACGGTCCAGCAACCCAAAGTTGACTGGGAGACGACGACCTAGACCTCTCACGAACTCATCGCAGCATCCTCCATGAGCATCATCCTGCAGTACCTGGTCTTGACCTGTGGTGTATGTGAGACAGCAAGAGTGAGCTCACATACGTTCATCGCTCAACAAGTTGTGGGGAATAATGTGCATGAACTCGCCAAAGGTGGGAGCTCACGTGTAGTGTAAGGCTTACCAAAGAAGATGGTTAGAGCTGAGCATTGCTTTTAAAGTTGGTCAAAATTTTATTAGCAGTTACTAAGTATAAGTAAATACCAGCCCAATTAAGTAGTAGAACAAAAGTAACAACATCACCTGCGATGCAATGCATATGACAAATTGAATTTAGTTCCATAAGTTAATCATGTGAGTGTCCGAGCTGCTCATGACCGTGAGCACGGCTAGTATACCAGTTTTACACTCTGCAGAGGTTGCGCATCTTTACCCACAAGCCGTGTTACCCATCTGCCAAGGGGTCATGAATCCCATTCACCTCTACCAAGGAAGCGAGGCAGGGTAACACTACGAGGCCTTTACAAAGTTCCACTAGCTTCCGAAAACCCGCTACAGTTTATAGGAAGATCCAGTGCAGGAATCCCTTGCAGGACCGCCATCGCAGCAAAATCCTCCCGAGGGCCTCCCTACACTGACCTCTCCCTTACTGCCCTTGCCCCTTTCGGGTAAGGTAGTCTTCCACTAGCTTTCCTAATTAATCAGCCAAGGGCATCCCATACTACCCTTGTGGTAGCACTGTTTTCCCGGGTGGTTCTCCATGTTCCAATTAACATAATGATCTTAACATGAACCATAAATAACAACTGACAACAAAAGTATAATCATGAATAGTGTAATCTTCATACCCAAAACCATATATAGCACTAGCAAGTACTACCCAGAAAGTTCAGTGGTAAACAAGGTATAAAGATAGACAAACTAGGGTAACCTATTGGGTCCCATCAAAATTAACCTATGCAGATCATTATGATTAATTAGAACATGAGTAGGTGAAAAGAAGTGATCAAGGGCACAACTTGCCTGGGCCTTGAGATTCCAGGTACCAGGATGATCTTCAGGTGACACGTGACCTCACTGCTAGTCGTAGTAATACAAACAAACAGTGTAGGCAAAATTTAACATCACACCAAACAAGTAAACAAAATACATAATAATAATCTACACATTAAAATAAGATTCTAGGAACAGAAATCATTAATTTTGGAGTTATAGATTTTAAGTTATGGATTTCCAAAGATTCTATGTGCTTAGTACAAGATTAATTAAGTTAACAATTTTAATGTGACTTTTATGTAAAACCAGTGGCACTAATTGATAAACAATAATATTACAAAATTATAGGAAGTGGAATGGATTAATTTGGAGTTCATATGCATTTTCTATGAATTATATAAATTCTAGGAATTATTTTTATATTAAAAACTCATTTTCTAATTCATTTAATCATTTTATTACTGCACTGGACTGGGCCTCAATTATAAGAAAGGTCAGGGGGCTCGGCGCAAGAATCCCGAGACACAGGGAACAGGGTCCCTGGACGGCGGGTTCTTTTCTTAAAAGGTCGGGGTTTCTTTTGCATAATGTCATGGCCGAAAGGGTAAGATCTATTATGAGCCGTCCGATCCGTTATCAACGACCCAGATTATAACCCGAGCCCCGCGAACCGGTACGCGACCGTAACCGCCGGATGGAAGATCTACGGTGCAGATTTTAAATACTCCAAGTCTACTTCTATCCGCACATCGCCCGATCTACGGTCCAGATCTCACAGGGCGAATCGGTATGCCGTGATCTAATCGTAGCCGTTCATCGCCGAATCGACGGCCCACAGCTCTCGTCTTCCTCCCCTTTCCCCCCGGCCGAGCGGACGGCGGCGCCGCCCACGGACGCGGTGAAGCCCGCCGGCGAGGATTCAATCGGCCAATCCCGAGCTCCAATCTCCAATTAAACTGAGCTACACGACGAGGAGGACGAGCCGAGCACAGAGGAGAACTCCTTACCGACGATGGCGACGCAGAGGACGCTTCCCACGCAGCGCAGCGGGCCCGCCGCGGAGCAACACACCGGTGAGCGATTACGCGGTCACGGCGACGCCGATGACAAAATTGGTGGCCGTCGAAGCTTCCAGGGTGCGCGGCGCAGCGGCTGGATGCTTCACGGTGCACGATTTAACGTCTTCACGCCGGTCCACGGCGGCGGCACTCGGTTTCTCCCTTTTCTCTTCGCCGTCGGTGCGATGCAAGCGTGGAAGTCACAGGGCGTCGGGTCCAACTTTTATACACAGAGAGACCGAGCCCTGGTCGTGTTTACCGTAGAGTTTGTTGAGGTCAACAGCGAGAATTCCGTCGGCGGCTGTTGCGGGCGGCGCGGAAGCTGTTGCGAGGAGGAAGAGAAAACCTGACGCATGGGCCCCACACGACAGAGACAGACGGCGAACGAGTCCACGCGGAGGGAGGGGTGAGTCTGAGCAACGGGGCCCGCGGACCAGAGAAGGAGAGGGATGGAGCGAGCGCGCGTGCGGTAGAGGCTGACTGGTGGGGACGGGGTGCCGGCGCCGCGTGGTAGGAAGAAGTCCGCGCCCGCGAGTGGATGACGGGGAGACCCCACGCGACAGAGACACAAGTGAAGCGGCTGCGCGGGTGGGTTTGCAGGTTGGGCCGAAATGGAGGTATGGCGGCCCAGGTAGGCTTTTTCTTTTTCCCTTTTTATTTTTCTGTTTTCTTTTCTCCATTTTCAAATCCAATTTGAATTCAAGTTCAAATTCAAACTTTGTGTGGATCTTCCTTTATAAACTCATTTTTTTTGAAATTAAAAATGCTAAACCTGAAGGTATTTGGTTATACATCTTATGTATATTTTCATATCTCTTCTTTCTTTCTCCCCTTTCCCATTTATCTTCTATTTTCTATTCTCAATTCAAATTTATACTTTTATTTTAGTTTTCAGATTTTTCAAATGTATCAATTGAAACCCAAAGGTGAATATAAACCATACTTATTTTAATATTACTAACTTAAGTTTTTATTCTCCTTTTTATTTATTTTATGAGATGTATAAATGGTTTCTAAAAAAAAGAAAAATTCTTTTCCCATCATTTTCTTATTTCTCAATTTCCAAAACATTATGATATTTTGTTCAAATTTCTTCTACTAATTCCCAATCCAGACTTTGGGTGTTACAAATCCTACCCCCCTTAAAAATAATCTCGTCCTCGAGATTTGTAAGAAAAGGGATGTATACTCATATTGTTCTCGGAACATATGCACAAACAAAGAAATCTCAGCATGAGGTATAATTCTTCAACAAAACATAGGGTCAATAGACCTTATTATTTCTTCTAAAATATTATCATATCATCTACTAACTAAAGTAACACCTAGATCTTACAAATCATCATAATTTATATCTATGTAGCTTGGTGAAGCTGGTGGTTAGGAAAGCATGGGTGTATATATGTATGTCCACTTTATTATAGGATAGAAGATGTATTTTGGGATAAGAAAAAGTAGGATAAGAAAAGACTTCATCCAAGATTGTGGATCTTGATTCCTCTTGGAGTTGGATTTGACTTATCTCCTTCCTTGTCGAGGTTGAGCTGTTCTTTTCAGACCTTGGTGTCTTCATTCTTGGGGTTGCCACCAGAGTTAGGGACTTAGATTTTGTGGGTGACAAGTAGGTAGAGCAGCTAGTTTAGTGGGTGGCTTAGGAGTTAAATGAGTTTGGTCAAAATTTGGTTTGGTTGTTTGCCTCTAGATTGGTTGAATAGGTCATGTAACCTATTATGTAGGTCAAAATCTGATTTGATGTCAGGTGGTGGTTGATAGGTTATGCAATCCATTAAGACTCTATTGATTGGGTAAGTTATGTAACTTGTTATATAGGTCAAGTTGTTGTGTATGGCCAAGTTGATATAAGTCTCCAAATTAGGCTTAAGTGATTTAGGAGTATGGTCTTATCCTTTGTATCAGCATTAAGTAACTCAATCTAGCTTAGATCATATTGGATTAGATAGAATCCAGATTAGGTTGGTATGACTAGATTAAACTAGTTAAGATTAGCTAGATCTACCAGGGTAGGATAAATATTATTAGAATCTTTTAAGATAGGATGGATTATATGATATAGGTAGGTCATTGTTCAAGGATGAGTTGATACAAGACATTAATTTAGGTCAAGATATATTTGTAGAGACAGTGTCTAACCTATATCACCAACTTAACTAACTTGTTAATAACTCACTTTGGATTGGGTCATATTTAGATTAGATAGAATCTGGATTAGGTTGGATGTAACTAGATTAGACTAGATAATATCTAATTACTTTGAATTAGATCTTGGTTGTTACCAGGGTGGGGTAAATATGCTTATTAGGACAAGATGAATCCATAAAGATAAGGTAGAATCTTTTCGAGATAAGATGAGTATCTTTTAAGATGAAATGGATCTATTAAGATAAGGGAGAATCTTTAAGATAAGATGGGTATTATTAGGCTAGATACTTTATTGAAGGATAATTTAGTTTGTCTAGTTATTTTACAAATGCTATCCTTCATGCCTAGTTGTATATGCAGATGTAATTGTGGATATTACTCCACCACTCATCACACTCAATCAAAGATCCAAATCAAACAGATATCATAAGAACAAACATTCAAATACATAGACACTTATAAAAATAGTTTTGTTTTTGTTCCTAGGATTAGGTCTCCTATTCCTAAAGGTCACTTTGGGCACAGGATTTCAAAGTTTGAAATCCACATTTGTCTTTAGAAATAAAAGGTAAGAATAATCAGAGTAAAGCGGAAATAGTTGAGAAAGATTAAGATAAGTTTAGAAAGGATCAGAGTAGCCAAGGTAAGTAAGTGTTGGTTGTCCAGTTCTATCTAGGTTTCGTCCTACAGTCAACATTCCTCTGATACCACTTCTGTAACACCCGGATTTTAGGGGTCCAAAACCCGGGGTTAACATAAACACCAGGTATGCTGGGACCAAGTCTCATACATATGATGTATAGTGGCACAGGATCGAATGTCACAACTTTATATATAATAGGAGTTCTATACAAAATAGATAATTACATTATAAGGAGACAACGGTCCAGCAACCCAAAGTTGACTGGGAGACGACGACCTAGACCTCTCACGAACTCATCGCAGCATCCTCCATGAGCATCATCCTGCAGTACCTGGTCTTGACCTGTGGTGTATGTGAGACAGCAAGAGTGAGCTCACATACGTTCATCGCTCAACAAGTTGTGGGGAATAATGTGCATGAACTCGCCAAAGGTGGGAGCTCACGTGTAGTGTAAGGCTTACCAAAGAAGATGGTTAGAGCTGAGCATTGCTTTTAAAGTTGGTCAAAATTTTATTAGCAGTTACTAAGTATAAGTAAATACCAGCCCAATTAAGTAGTAGAACAAAAGTAACAACATCACCTGCGATGCAATGCATATGACAAATTGAATTTAGTTCCATAAGTTAATCATGTGAGTGTCCGAGCTGCTCATGACCGTGAGCACGGCTAGTATACCAGTTTTACACTCTGCAGAGGTTGCGCATCTTTACCCACAAGCCGTGTTACCCATCTGCCAAGGGGTCATGAATCCCATTCACCTCTACCAAGGAAGCGAGGCAGGGTAACACTACGAGGCCTTTACAAAGTTCCACTAGCTTCCGAAAACCCGCTACAGTTTATAGGAAGATCCAGTGCAGGAATCCCTTGCAGGACCGCCATCGCAGCAAAATCCTCCCGAGGGCCTCCCTACACTGACCTCTCCCTTACTGCCCTTGCCCCTTTCGGGTAAGGTAGTCTTCCACTAGCTTTCCTAATTAATCAGCCAAGGGCATCCCATACTACCCTTGTGGTAGCACTGTTTTCCCGGGTGGTTCTCCATGTTCCAATTAACATAATGATCTTAACATGAACCATAAATAACAACTGACAACAAAAGTATAATCATGAATAGTGTAATCTTCATACCCAAAACCATATATAGCACTAGCAAGTACTACCCAGAAAGTTCAGTGGTAAACAAGGTATAAAGATAGACAAACTAGGGTAACCTATTGGGTCCCATCAAAATTAACCTATGCAGATCATTATGATTAATTAGAACATGAGTAGGTGAAAAGAAGTGATCAAGGGCACAACTTGCCTGGGCCTTGAGATTCCAGGTACCAGGATGATCTTCAGGTGACACGTGACCTCACTGCTAGTCGTAGTAATACAAACAAACAGTGTAGGCAAAATTTAACATCACACCAAACAAGTAAACAAAATACATAATAATAATCTACACATTAAAATAAGATTCTAGGAACAGAAATCATTAATTTTGGAGTTATAGATTTTAAGTTATGGATTTCCAAAGATTCTATGTGCTTAGTACAAGATTAATTAAGTTAACAATTTTAATGTGACTTTTATGTAAAACCAGTGGCACTAATTGATAAACAATAATATTACAAAATTATAGGAAGTGGAATGGATTAATTTGGAGTTCATATGCATTTTCTATGAATTATATAAATTCTAGGAATTATTTTTATATTAAAAACTCATTTTCTAATTCATTTAATCATTTTATTACTGCACTGGACTGGGCCTCAATTATAAGAAAGGTCAGGGGGCTCGGCGCAAGAATCCCGAGACACAGGGAACAGGGTCCCTGGACGGCGGGTTCTTTTCTTAAAAGGTCGGGGTTTCTTTTGCATAATGTCATGGCCGAAAGGGTAAGATCTATTATGAGCCGTCCGATCCGTTATCAACGACCCAGATTATAACCCGAGCCCCGCGAACCGGTACGCGACCGTAACCGCCGGATGGAAGATCTACGGTGCAGATTTTAAATACTCCAAGTCTACTTCTATCCGCACATCGCCCGATCTACGGTCCAGATCTCACAGGGCGAATCGGTACGCCGTGATCTAATCGTAGCCGTTCATCGCCGAATCGACGGCCCACAGCTCTCGTCTTCCTCCCCTTTCCCCCCCGGCCGAGCGGACGGCGGCGCCGCCCACGGACGCGGTGAAGCCCGCCGGCGAGGATTCAATCGGCCAATCCCGAGCTCCAATCTCCAATTAAACTGAGCTACACGACGAGGAGGACGAGCCGAGCACAGAGGAGAACTCCTTACCGACGATGGCGACGCAGAGGACGCTTCCCACGCAGCGCAGCGGGCCCGCCGCGGAGCAACACACCGGTGAGCGATTACGCGGTCACGGCGACGCCGATGACAAAATTGGTGGCCGTCGAAGCTTCCAGGGTGCGCGGCGCAGCGGCTGGATGCTTCACGGTGCACGATTTAACGTCTTCACGCCGGTCCACGGCGGCGGCACTCGGTTTCTCCCTTTTCTCTTCGCCGTCGGTGCGATGCAAGCGTGGAAGTCACAGGGCGTCGGGTCCAACTTTTATACACAGAGAGACCGAGCCCTGGTCGTGTTTACCGTAGAGTTTGTTGAGGTCAACAGCGAGAATTCCGTCGGCGGCTGTTGCGGGCGGCGCGGAAGCTGTTGCGAGGAGGAAGAGAAAACCTGACGCATGGGCCCCACACGACAGAGACAGACGGCGAACGAGTCCACGCGGAGGGAGGGGTGAGTCTGAGCAACGGGGCCCGCGGACCAGAGAAGGAGAGGGATGGAGCGAGCGCGCGTGCGGTAGAGGCTGACTGGTGGGGACGGGGTGCCGGCGCCGCGTGGTAGGAAGAAGTCCGCGCCCGCGAGTGGATGACGGGGAGACCCCACGCGACAGAGACACAAGTGAAGCGGCTGCGCGGGTGGGTTTGCAGGTTGGGCCGAAATGGAGGTATGGCGGCCCAGGTAGGCTTTTTCTTTTTCCCTTTTTATTTTTCTGTTTTCTTTTCTCCATTTTCAAATCCAATTTGAATTCAAGTTCAAATTCAAACTTTGTGTGGATCTTCCTTTATAAACTCATTTTTTTTGAAATTAAAAATGCTAAACCTGAAGGTATTTGGTTATACATCTTATGTATATTTTCATATCTCTTCTTTCTTTCTCCCCTTTCCCATTTATCTTCTATTTTCTATTCTCAATTCAAATTTATACTTTTATTTTAGTTTTCAGATTTTTCAAATGTATCAATTGAAACCCAAAGGTGAATATAAACCATACTTATTTTAATATTACTAACTTAAGTTTTTATTCTCCTTTTTATTTATTTTATGAGATGTATAAATGGTTTCTAAAAAAAAAGAAAAATTCTTTTCCCATCATTTTCTTATTTCTCAATTTCCAAAACATTATGATATTTTGTTCAAATTTCTTCTACTAATTCCCAATCCAGACTTTGGGTGTTACACAACTAGAGCTCCATTTGAGTTGTGAACTCGTCGGGTTGTGTTGTGAGCTCTTGTTGTGACTTGTGTGCGTGTTAGTACTCTAATTTCGTTTCTTGTGTGCGTTGCTCATCCCTCCCTTACTCTGTGCTTCTTTGTGAACATCAAAGTGTAAGGGCGAGAGGCTCCAAGTTATGGAGATTCCTCGCAAAAGGGATATAGTAAACAAAGCAAAACACCATGGTATTCAAGTGGGTCTTTGGACCGCTTGAGAGGGGTTGATTGCAACCCTCGTCCATTGGGATGCCACAACGTGGAGTAGGCAAGTGTTGGACTTGGCCGAACCACGGGATAAACCATTGTGCCATCTCTGTGTTGATCTCTTTGTGGTCATCGTGTTGTGCAAGTTCTCCTCTCTAGCAACTTTGCTTAATTGTGCTAACTCCTAATCAAGTTTTGTGGATTAAGTTTCAAGTGTTTTACAGGATCACCTATTCACCCCCCCTCTAGGTGGTCTCAATTGGTATCAGAGTCATTCTCTTCAAGAAAGGAACTAATCGCCCGAAGAGATGGATCCTAAGGGCAAGGGGATGGTGGTCAATGATAAGGAGAAGGAGTCCTTCGTCAATGATCCAAAGGAGGGCAAGCCTACAGACTCGGGCTCGAGCCACAAAAGAAAAGATGGAGGAAGAAGAAAACAAGGCGCATCAAAGAGATAGTCTACTACGACAGCGACGAATCCTCTTCTTCCCAAAAGGACGACGACAACGTCTACGAGAATAAGAAGACGGTTAATTCAAACTTCTCTTTTGATTATTCTCGTATTCCTCAAAGTACCAATGCTCATTTACTCTCCATTCCACTTGGTAAACCTCCTCATTTTGATGGAGAGGACTACGGATTTTGGAGTCACAAAATGCGTAGTCACTTGTTCTCTCTCCATCCTAGTATATGGGAAATAGTAGAGAGTGGAATGAAATTTGATAGCTCGGATAGTCCTTTGTTTATCAATGAACAGATTCATAAAAATGCACAAGCTACTACTGTGTTGTTAGCCTCATTGTGCAGGGACGAGTACCATAAGGTGAGCGGCTTGGACAATGCTAAGCAGATCCGGGACACCCTCAAGATCTCACATGAGGGGAACGATGTCACCATGCTCACCAAGATGGAGTTGGTGGAGGGCGAACTCGGGAGATTCGCGATGATAAGGGGGGAGGAGCCAACCCAAACGTACAACAGGCTCAAGACCCTCGTCAACAAAATAAGAAGCTATGGAAGCACGCGATGGACGGACCACGACGTCGTCCGCCTAATGCTAAGGTCCTTTACTGTACTTGGTCCACATCTGGTAAACAATATTCGTGAAAATCCTAGGTACACCAAGATGTCGCCCGAAGAAATTCTTGGGAAATTTGTAAGCGGGCGGATGATGATCAAGGAGGCGAGATACGTGGATGATGCATTGAATGGCCCAATCCACGAGCCTCAAACCGTTGCTCTCAAAGCGACAAGGAGCAAGGAGGCACTACCTAGCAAGGTGGCGCAAGTTGAGGCGGTCGGGCTTAATGAGGAAGAAATGGCCCTTATCATCAAATGGTTCAAGACGGCGCTAAAGGGTCGCAAGGAGCACCCCAACAAGAACAAGACGAAGGGGAAGCGCTCCTGCTTCAAATGTGGTAAGATTGGTCATTTTATCGCTAATTGTCCCGATAATGATAGTGACCAGGAAAAGAAGAATGGAAAGTGGGAAAAGAAGAAGAACTACAAGAAGGCGAAGGGCGAGGCACATCTTGGAAAGGAGTGGGATTTGGATTGCTCCTCGTCCGACTCCGACAACGAAGGACTCGCCGCCACCGCCTTCAACAAGTCATCCCTCTTCCCCAACGAGCATCACACATGCCTCATGGCAAAGGAGAAGAAGGTATGTACTTGAAACAATACTACTTATGCTTCTTCAAGCGAGGATGAGTCTAGTGATGATGATGAAATAGACTATTCATGCTTATTCAAGGGCTTAGATAGAACTAAGATTGATAAGATTAATGAATTGATTGATGCTTTGAATGATAAGAATAGATTACTAGAAAAACAAGAGGACCTTTTATATGAAGAGCATGATAAATTTGTTAGTGCACAAAATTCTCTTGCTCTAGAAGTTAAAAGGAATGAAATGCTTTCTTGTGAACTATCTACTTGTCATGAAACCATTTCTACTTTAAAAGGTGTTAATGATGATTTAAATGCTAAACTAGAAGTAGCAAATAAATCTAACTCTTGTGTAGAACATGTTATGATTTGCAATAGGTGCAAAGATTTTAATGTTGATGCTTGTAGTGAACACCTAGTTTGCATTTCTAAATTAAATGATGAAGTGGCTAGTCTTAATGCCCAACTTAAGATTAGCAAGAGTGAATTTGACAAGCTAAAATTTGCAAGGGATGCCTACACTATTGGTAGACACCCCTCAATTAAGGATGGTCTTGGCTTCAAGAGGGAAGTCAAGAACTTAACAAGCCACAAGGCTTCCATCTTCACCAAGGAGAAAGGGAAGGCCCCTATGGCTAGAAGTGCTCAAAAGAACCATGCCTTCATGTATCATGATAGGAGACATTCTAGAAATGTTTATAGAAGTTATGATGCTTTTGATTCTCATGCCATGGTTGCTTCTAGTTCTTCTATTATGCATGATAGAAATTTAGCTAGGAGAAATATTATTAATCACATGTCTAGAAGAAATGTTATTCATGTTTCTAGGAAAATAATAAATGAACCTTCTACAATTTATCATGCTTGCAATGCTTCATTTGTGATTTGTAGAAAGGATAGGAAAGTGATTGCTAGGAAACTAGGGGCAAAATGCAAGGGAGATAAAACTTGCATTTGGATCCCTAAGGATATTGTCACTAACCTTGTAGGACCCAACAAGAGTTGGGTACCTAAGACCCAAGCCTAAATTTGCCTTGCAGGTTTATGCATCCGGGGGATCAAGCTGGATTATCGACAGCGGATGCACAAACCATATGACGGGGGAGAAGAAGATGTTCACTTCCTACGTCAAGAATAAAGATTCCCAAGATTCAATCATATTCGGTGACGGGAATCAAGGCAAGGTTAAAGGCTTAGGAAAAATTGCAATCTCAAATGAGCACTCTATTTCTAATGTATTCTTAGTAGAGTCGCTTGGATATAATTTGTTATCCGTAAGTCAATTATGTAATATGGGATATAATTGTCTATTCACAAATGTAGATGTGTCTGTCTTTAGAAGAAGTGATGGTTCATTAGCTTTTAAGGGTGTATTAGACGGCAAACTCTATTTAGTTGATTTTGCAAAAGAGGAGGCCGGTCTAGATGCATGCTTAATTGCTAAGACTAGCATGGGCTGGTTGTGGCATCGCCGCTTAGCACATGTGGGGATGAAGAACCTTCACAAGCTTCTAAGGGGAGAACACGTGATAGTCTAACTAATGTTACTTTCGAAAAAGATAGACCTTGTGCAGCTTGTCAAGCAGGGAAACAGGTGGGAAGCTCTCATCATGCCAAAAATGTGATGACAACATCAAGACCCCTGGAGTTACTTCATATGGACCTCTTCGGACCCGTCGCCTATCTAAGTATAGGAGGAAGTAAGTATGGTCTTGTTATAGTTGATGATTTTTCCCGCTTCACTTGGGTATTCTTTTTGCAGGATAAATATGAAACCCAAGCGACCCTCAAGCGCTTCCTAAGGAGAGCTCAAAATGAGTTTGAACTCAAGGTGAAGAAGATAAGGAGCGACAATGGGTCCGAATTCAAGAACCTTCAAGTGGAGGAGTACCTTGAGGAGGAAGGAATCAAACACGAGTTCTCTGCTCCCTACACACCACAGCAAAATGGTGTGGTAGAGAGGAAGAACAGGACGCTTATAGACATGGCGAGGACGATGCTTGGAGAGTTCAAGACCCCCGAGCGCTTTTGGTCGGAAGCCGTGAACACGGCTTGCCACGCCATCAACCGGGTCTATCTTCATCGCCTCCTCAAGAAGACTTCATATGAGCTTCTAACCGGTAACAAACCCAATGTGTCTTACTTTCGTGTATTTGGGAGCAAATGTTACATTCTAGTGAAGAAAGGTAGAAATTCTAAGTTTGCTCCCAAAGCTGTAGAAGGGTTTTTGTTAGGTTATGACTCAAATACAAAGGCGTATAGGATCTTCAACAAATCATCGGGTTTGGTTGAAGTCTCTAGCGACGTTGTATTTGATGAGACTAATGGCTCTCCAAGAGAGCAAGTTGTTGATCTTGATGATGTAGATGAAGAAGACATTCCAACGGCCGCAATACGCACCATGGCGATTGGAGATGTGAGGCCACTGGAACAAAAGGAGCAAGATCAACCTTCTTCCTCAATAATGGTGCATCCCCCAACTCAAGAAGATGAACAGGTTCATCAAGAAGAGGCGTGTGATCAAGGGGGAGCACAAGATGATCATTTAATGGAGGAAGAAGCACAATCGGCACCTCCAACCCAAGTTCGAGCGACGATTCAAAGGAATCATCTTGTCGACCAAATATTGGGTGACATAAGCAAGGGAGTAACTACTCATTCTAGATTAGTTAATTTTTGTGAGCATTACTCCTTTGTCTCTTCTATTGAGCCTTTCAGGGTAGAAGAGGCCTTGCTAGATCCGGACTGGGTGTTGGCCATGCAAGAGGAGCTCAACAATTTCAAGAGAAATGAAGTTTGGACACTGGTGCCTCGTCCCAAGCAAAACGTTGTGGGAACCAAGTGGGTGTTCCGCAACAAACAAGACGAGCACGGGGTGGTGACAAGGAACAAGGCACGACTTGTGGCAAAAGGTTATGCCCAAGTCACAGGTTTGGACTTTGAGGAGACTTTTGCTCCTGTGGCTAGGCTAGAGTCAATTCGCATATTGTTAGCCTATGCTCCTCACCATTCTTTCAGGTTGTTTCAAATGGATGTGAAGAGCGCTTTCCTCAATGGGCCAATCAAGGAGGAGGTGTACGTGGAGCAACCCCTGGCTTTGAGGATGAACGGTACCCCGACCACGTGTGTAAGCTCTCTAAGGCGCTCTATGGACTTAAGCAAGCCCCAAGAGCATGGTATGAATGCCTTAGAGACTTTTTAATTGTTAATGCTTTCAAGGTTGGAAAAGCCGATCCAACTCTTTTTACTAAGACTTGTGATGGTGATCTGTTTGTGTGCCAAATTTATGTCGATGACATAATATTTGGTTCTACTAACCAAAAGTCTTGTGAAGAGTTTAGCAGGGTGATGACTAAAAGTTTGAGATGTCGATGATGGGCGAGTTAAGCTATTTTCTTGGGTTCCAAGTGAAGCAACTCAAGGATGGAACCTTCATCTCCCAAATGAAGTACACGCAAGACTTGATCAAGAGGTTTGGGATGAAGGACGCCAAGCCCGCAAAGACTCCAATGGGAACCGACGGACACACCGACCTCAACAAAGGAGGTAAGTCCGTTGATCAAAAGGCATACCAGTCCATGATAGGGTCTTTACTTTATTTATGTGCTAGTAGACCGGATATTATGCTTAGCGTATGCATGTGTGCTAGATTTCAATCCGATCCAAGGGAATGCCACTTAGTGGCGGTGAAGCGAATTCTTAGATATTTAGTCGCTACGCCTTGCTTCGGGATCTGGTATCCAAAGGGGTCTACCTTTGACTTAATTGGATATTCAGACTCCGACTATGCTAGATGTAAGGTCGATAGGAAGAGTACATCGGGGACGTGCCAATTCTTAGGAAGGTCCCTGGTGTCGTGGAGTTCTAAGAAACAAACCTCCGTTGCCCTATCCACCGCTGAGGCCGAGTATGTTCTCACAGGACAGTGTTGCGCGCAACTACTTTGGATGAGGCAAACCCTCAGGGACTTTGGCTACAATCTGAGCAAAGTCCCACTCCTATGTGATAATGAGAGTGCTATCCGCATGGCGGAGAATCCTGTTGAACACAGCCGCACAAAGCACATTGACATCCGGCATCACTTTTTGAGAGATCACCAGCAAAAGGGAGATATCGAAGTGTTTCATGTTAGCACCGAGAACCAGCTAGCCGATATATTTACCAAGCCTCTACATGAGTCGACCTTTTGCAAGCTGCGTAGTGAGCTAAATGTCTTAGATTCGCGGAACCTGGATTGATGTGTAGCATACATGTGTCTTATGCTTTGATCATGTTCCCTTATGCATTTTGTTGTTTATTTATGGTGCTCAAGTTGTACTCATGATCCCCATACCTCACAAGTCCATTTGCAAGTGATGCACTTATTTAGGGGAGGCATGCTACAACTTGACCCTTTGAGACTAATTGTGTGCTTGAGTTTACTTGATTTAGTCTCAAAGGTGGATTGAAAGGGAAAGGTGAACTTGGGCCAAGCAAGACTTCCACTGCACTCCAATGAGAGGGTAACTCACTCCAAGTTCATCTTCATATTCTTATTGCCTTTGTACTCTTATTTGAAGATTTTGGTGAGGCAATGAGGTTTAAGGGCCAACATTGATCCTGTTTTGGTGCTTGATGCCAAAGGGGGAGAAAATAAGGCCAAAGCAAGAAATGGATCAGCTACCACTTGAGAATTTTGAAAAAGTAGAGT
This sequence comes from Zea luxurians, assembly GCA_029449295.1. Taxonomy (NCBI): domain Eukaryota; kingdom Viridiplantae; phylum Streptophyta; class Magnoliopsida; order Poales; family Poaceae; genus Zea; species Zea luxurians. The sequence continues at coordinate 41,116,612 of JAOPSE010000024.1, forward strand.
TTTTGTTTGTCAAAATACTCTTGTTTATCTCTTATTGTCAAAAGTTGGCCTCTTGTGGGGAGAATGGTTGATTATGGAAAAGGGGGAGTTTTTTGAAATCTTTGATCAATTTCTCTTGGAACAACTCTCTTTATGTCTCAACAAGTGTGTTTGACTTAGAGATAGGAAATTGAATTTGATTTGCAAAAACAAACCAAGTGGTGGCAAAGAATGATCCATATATGCCAAATTTGAATCAAAACAATCTTGAGTTCTTATTTGAATTGAATTTGCACTTGTTCTACTTGCTTTGTGTTGTGTTGGCATAAATCACCAAAAAGGGGGAGATTGAAAGGGAAATGTGCCCTTGGGCTATTTCTAAGTATTTTGGTGATTTAGTGTCCAACACAAGTGCCTAAGTGTTAAATGGTAGACAAAGTACAAATCAAGTATAAAGGTATGTTTCTAGGACTTAGTATATTGTTTTGGAGACTAATGTATTATGTCTAAGTGCTGGAAACAGGAAAAATCAAGTTGGAATTAAAGATGGCTTTGTTCAGCCAAAGTCAGCTCAGTCTGGGTGCACCGGACTGTCCGGTGGTGCACCGGACTGTGTCCGGTGCGCCAGGCTGACTCAGGCGAACTTGCTGTTCTCGGGAAATCGTCAGCGACGTACGGCTATAATTCACCGGACTGTCCGGTGTGAACCGGACTGTTCGGTGTGCACCGGACTGTCCGGTGAGCCAACAGTCGGCCGGGCCAACGGTCGGCCGCAGAATCCGCGTGCGACGCGTGGCAAGTGCCAACGGTCGGATGGGGCACCGGACAGTGTCCGGTGCGCCAACGGTCGGCTTTGCTAAAGAAGGAAAGAAATCCGCACTGGACAGTGTCCGGTGGTGCACCGGACTGTCCGGTGCGCCAGGCGACAGAAGGCAAGAATTGCCTTCCTGGAATGCTCTCAACGGCTCCTAGCTGCCTTGGGGCTATAAAAGGGACCCCTAGGCGCATGGAGGAGTACACCAAGCATTCTCAAAGCATTCCTAAGCACCAAGACTTCGATTCCGCGCATTTGATTCTTTGTGATAGCAACTAGAGCTCCATTTGAGTTGTGAACTCGCCGGGTTGTGTTGTGAGCTCTTGTTGTGACTTGTGTGCGTGTTGGTACTCTGATTTCGTTTCTTGTGTGCGTTGCTCATCCCTCCCTTACTCCGTGCTTCTTTGTGAACATCAAAGTGTAAGGGCGAGAGGCTCCAAGTTGTGGAGATTCCTCGCAAACGGGATATAGTAAACAAAGCAAAACACTGTGGTATTCAAGTGGGTCTTTGGACCGCTTGAGAGGGGTTGATTGCAACCCTCGTCCATTGGGACGCCACAACGTGGAGTAGGCAAGTGTTGGACTTGGCCGAACCACGGGATAAACCACTGTGCCATCTCTGTGTTGATCTCTTTGTGGTCATCGTGTTGTGCAAGTTCTCCTCTCTAGCCACTTGGCTTAATTGTGCTAACTCCTAATCAAGTTTTGTGGATTAAGTTTCAAGTGTTTTACAGGATCACCTATTCACCCCCCTCTATGTGCTCTCAATAACACGACAATAACATGTTTGGGCCTCAGCGGCCGCAAAAAACATACGCATACTACAGACAAACTGTCCCTGCAGGTTTAGACATCAACAGAGGGAGCAGCAGCACCCTCGGCGTCGTCTCCGCCTTCGGCGGGATCTAGCCTGACCTCGGACGGCGACACGGGCGGAAGGATCTCCACCTCGAAGGAGGACGCCAGCACCACACTCGGGCCATCATAGCCAAGGTCTCCGCAAGGGTCCCAGTCCGAGAAGACACCTCGACCGGCCGCTCCGTAGCCTCAGCTAGCTGTCCCCCGAGGACATCAGCCCGGCTCACGGCCTCGGCAGCGTGGCTCCGGGGTTGGTCCCGCTAGTGGACGACCTGGCCAAGCTCTAGCTGCCGCTGCTGCACCTCCTCGGCCAGGGAGGCCACGTGTTCCCAGGCCGACGAAACTTCTTCTCGAGCCGACACCGCCTCTGTCCACGCTGACACTGCTGCCTCCAGCTCCGGCTCATCGCAGAGCTGCCGAGGGTTCTATAACTGAGCAAGGGAAGCCTTAAGCGGCAAGGCCGACCGAGCCGAGGGACTCCTACGCCTCTGAGATACGGATACCCACTCGTCACCTTCCGCATAGGGCAACTCACGCTCGATTAAGCGGTTCAGCTAACCGACAGGCGAGTCCTAGTGCTCGAAATAAGGAAGAAACACGGTATTGCACTCAAATACCCAGATGTTCAGGCCTCGAAAGCCACAATGAACAAACACCGGCACTCAAGGTGCCATTACAAACGGAACTCTAGTTCCACTCCTGCGGGTATGAACAACCTCCACATCGGAGGGCCTGCGGGACGACAAACTTCGGGTGCCTCGCCGCCGACCACTGCAGCAGCGACAACGACCTCCGTCTCGGACGGCAAGACAGCAGCAGCGATGGCCCCAGTGCAAACGCTACCGCTGGAAGGCCCTCGTTCACGTCCCCTGGCGGGGGACGAGAACCAGCCATTAAAGCCAAAGAGCCGGAGGCCCGGAGCGCAGGTGGCATTGACGGTGTCGTCGGCGGAAAAACCCTCTCCGGTTGCCACCACTTCAGCACCGACGACAGCGCCCACCTACCCACCAACACCGCACCAGCGAGCGGCAGCCGCCCCAAAGCGCACCGGCAGGTCCTCACTCTCGTTCTCGCCACAAAAACGAGAACGGGACCGTCCCAGAACACGAGTACCGCCCTCGCGGCGTACGACGTGTTGTGGGACCCCACAGTGCAGCCAGCCACAGTCGCCCGGACGGAGGACGGAATGCTGCACCCTGGCCAGGCAGTAGCAGTTCGCCTTCCCTCGCATGGCTGGAGGACGCCTCCTCCGTAGAGCTGGAGGATGGTTTCCTCCCCCGGATGTCGGAGGAAGAAGTGGTCCGCCGGCCCACGCGGAGGCAGGCTCTGGCTCAGCTCGCCCCCCGCCACAGCAAGGATGATGAAGATCCTTGAAGCTGAGGGCGGGGCAGAGGCCGCAGCCCGGCTTGCTTCTCCCCACCATCGAACTGGTGGTCACCATCCTGGGTGACCATTGGTGAGGGAATGCAGTCGGGCTGCCTGATGAAAATCCTTGAAGCCGAGTGGTGGCTGAAGGGTGCCAACCTCTGTGAGGTCGCGTTCCTCTAACAACAAGACGAAGGCAACGCGGGCGCTCCCCGTCCGGGGGCTCGGAAGGTGGAAGGACGCGATGCATGAGGGGAGTGCGAAGGCATGGCTACCACCCGGGGGACGATCCCTTTTTAAAGGCGGCTCTCCCCACTCGCGTCCTCAGGCATCGCGGACTAAGTCTTCACCGACGTGCTCCAGGGTCCTCCCCCTACGACATGGGGGCTGGGTCTCACACGTCATGCAAGCTGGCCCGGAACAGAAGAAGCCAAACCGCCACGCGCGGAGCGTGTAACCGCCCCGCGGTTACAAGCACTCCTCCATCCTTGCCAAAACCAGCGGTTGAAAGGGCGGACCGCCATGCAGGTGGCGTGCAACCACACCACGGGGACGCACCCCTTCGACTTCGACGCATCCAGCATGGGGGCCCAGGCCCACACGTCATGTAACCGGCGCGCCGGTTACTACGTGCGAGAAACTGCACCGCCACTTGCGCTAATGCCACGCCTTCTCGACTGCGGAACCAGTGCCGCGACTCGAGGCAACCCTGCGCATGGCCCAACAGTGCCAGTCGAGCACATCGATCACGAGTCAGTCAGCCGCGGGAGGAGGCACGATGGTCGATATGACCAAAAGTAGGCCGGCAGTAATGGCGGCAGCAGGCGAGCGGAAGCAGCAGTCAAATCGTCTGCAGGCTCACGTCCCCTCCTGGAGCAGCAGGGGAGCCCTCTCCCACGGCGTAAAGACGATGTGCCCGTGTTCCGTCCCTCGAACGGCTCACGCAACGACCGCCCTGCGAACCACCCGTCCTGTTGCATTAACTCCATGGCAGGGCAGGCGACACCTTTGGCAGGCGAAGCGGGCGACGTTTCACCTCCGCCATGATGACTGAAAGGAAATTAGGCTTACACCTTTTTCCTAATTGATTTTGGTGGTTGAAATGCCCAACACAAATAATTGGACTAACTAGTTTGCTCTAGTCTATAAGTCTTACAGGTGCCAAAGGTTCACAATAAGCCAATAAAAAGACCAAGAAAGGGTTCAAACAAAGAGAGCAAAATACATCCCAAAAGGCACCCTGGTCTGGCGCACCGGACTGTCCGGTGTGCCACCGGACAGTGTCCGGTGCACCAGGGCACTCAACGATGAACTTGCCACCTTCGGGAAATTCAGAGGGCGCTCCGCTATAATTCACCGGACTGTTTGGTGAAGCACCGGACAGTGTCCGGTGTCACACCGGACTGTCCGGTGGGCCAGCGGAGCAACGGCTACTTCGCGTGCAACGGTCGACTGCAACGCATTAAATGCGCGCCTGCGCGCGCAGAGGATAGAGGACGCGCAGTTGGCGCACCGGACAGTCTACAGGACCTGTCCGGTGCACCACCGGACAGCCCAGAGGCCCCACAAGTCAGAGCTCCAACGGTCGAACCCCAACGGCTCGCTGACGTGGCTGGCGCACCGGACAGTGTCCGGTGGCGCACCGGACTGTCCGGTGTGCCATGCGACAGCAGCCTTCCAATGGCCATATTTTGGTGGTTGGGGCTATAAATACCCCAACCACCCCACATTCAATGGCATCCAAGTTTTCTACACTTCTACACCTTACAAGAGCTATAGCATTCAATATAAGACACACCAAAGAGATCAAATCCTCTCCCAACTCCACACAAAGCTTTAGTGATTAGAGAGAGAGATTTGTTGTGTTCATTGAGCTCTTGCGCTTGGATTGCTTCTTTTCTTTCTCCATTCTTGTGATCAAACTCAATTGTAACCAAGGCAAGAGACACCAATTGTGTGGTGGTCCTTGCGGGGACTTTGTGTCCCGTTTGATTGAGAAGAAGAAGCTCACTCAATCTAGGTGACCGTTTGAGAGAGGGAAAGGGTTGAAAGAGACCCGGTCTTTGTGACCACCTCAACGGGGAGTAGGTTTGCAAGAACCGAACCTCGGCAAAACAAATCACCGTGTCTCACTCTTTATTTGCCCGTGATTTGTTTTTGTGCCCTCTCTCTCAGACTCGTTTATATTTCTAACGCTAACCCGGCTTGTAGTAGTGCTTAAGTTCATAAATTTCAGATTTGCTCTATTCACCCCCCTCTAGGCGACTTTCAATTGGTATCGGAGCCCGGTGCTTCATTAGAGCCTAACCGCTCGAAGTGATGTCGGGAGATCACGCCAAGAAGGAGATGGTGACCGGCGAGAAGCTCGCTACAAGCCATGGGAAAGCTCCATCGGGAGAGTCCCGCAACAAGGGGAAGGAAAAGGAATCCCTTTCACACAAGTCGCGTCGGAACGGTGACAAGAAGAAGAAGATGAGGAAGGTGGTCTACTACGAGACCGACTCCTCGTCGCCATCCACCTCTGGCTCCAACACGCCGTCCGTAACTTCTAAGCGCCATGAGCGCAAGAAGTTTAGTAAGATCCCCCTACGCTATCCTCGCATTCCTAAACATGCGCCATTACTTTCCGTCCCATTGGGCAAACCACCAACGTTTGATGGTGAAGATTATGCTAGGTGGAGTGATATGATGCGATATCACCTAACCTCACTCCACAAAAGTATATGGGATGTTGTTGAGTTTGGTGTACAGGTACCATCCGTAGGGGATGAAGATTACGATGAGGACGAGGTGGCCCAAATCATGCACTTCAACTCCCAAGCCACCACTATACTCCTCGCCTCTCTAAGTCGAGAGGAGTATAACAAGGTGCAAGGATTGAAGAGTGCCAAGGAAATTTGGGACGTACTCAAGACCGCGCACGAAGGAGATGAGGTGACCAAAATCACCAAGCGGGAGATGATCGAGGGGGAGCTCGGTCGCTTCCGACTCAACCAAGGCGAGGACCCTCAAGCCATGTACAACCGCTTGAAGACCTTGGTAAACCAAGTGCGGAACCTCGGGAGCACAAAATGGGATGACCATGAAATAGTCAAGGTTATTCTTATATCACTTGTTTTTCTTAACCCTACGCAAGTGCAATTAATTCATGGTAATCCTAGATATACACTAATGTCTCCAGAGGAAGTGATAGGAAACTTTGTGAGCTTTGAGTTGATGATCAAAGGCTCAAAGAAAATCAACGAGCTAGATGGCCCCTCCACGCCCGAAGCACAACCGGTTGCATTCAAGGCAACGGAGGAGAAAAAGGAGGAGTCTACATCAAGTAGACAACCCATCGACGCCTCTAAGCTCGACAATGAGGAGATGGCGCTCATCATCAAGAGCTTCTGCCAAATCCTCAAGCAAAGGAGGGGGAAGGACTACAAATCCCGCTCCAAGAAAGTTTGCTACAAGTGTGGTAAGCCCGGTCATTTTATTGCAAAATGTCCATTATCTAGTGATAGTGACAGGGGCGACGACAAGAAGGAAAAGAGGAAAGAAAAGAAAAGATACTACAAGAAGAGAGGCGGCGATGCCCATGTGTGCCACGAGTGGGACTCCGATGAGAGCTCCTCCGACTCTTCCTCCGACGAGGACGCCGCCAACATCACCGTCACCAAGGGTCTCCTCTTTCCCAACGTCGGCCACAAGTGCCTCATGGCAAAGGACGGCAAAAGGAAGAAGGTAAAATCAAAGTCTTCCACTAAATATGCAACCTCTAGTGATGAGGACAATTGTAGTGATGAGGAAGATAATTTGCGTACCCTTTTTGCCAACCTAAACATGCAACAAAAAGAAAAATTGAATGAATTAATTAGTGCTATTCATGAGAAGGATGAACTCTTGGACACCCAAGAGGACTTCCTAATTAAGGAAAATAAGAATCATGTTAAGGTTAAAAATGCTTACGCTCTAGAAGTAGAAAAATGTGAAAAACTATCTAGTGAGCTAAGCACGTGCCATGATGTTATTGTCAACCTTAGAAATGAAAATGCTAGTTTAATTGCTAAGGTTGATTCAAATGCTTGTGATGTTTCAATTCCCGATCTTAGAAATGATAATGTTAGTTTACTTGCTAAGATTGAAGAATTGAATGTCTCTCTTGCTAGCCTTAGAAATGATAATGAAAAATTAATTGCTAAGGCTAAAGAATTAGATGTTTGCAATGCTTCCATTTCTGATCTTAGAGATAACAATGATATTTTGCGTGCTAAGATTGTTGAACTTAATTCTTACAAACCCTCTACATCTACCATTGAACATGTTTCCATTTGTACTAGATGTAGAGACATTAATGTTGATGCTATCCATGATCACCTAGCTTTAATTAAGAAACAAAATGATCACATAGCTCAACTTAATGCTAAAATTAATGAGCATGACTTAGAAAATGAAAAATTCAAACTTGCTAGAAGCATGCTCTATAGTGGGAGACGCCCTAGCATCAAGGATGGCATTGGCTTCCAAAAGGGGGACAATGTCAAACTTAGTGCCCCTCCTAAAAGATTGTCCAACTTTGTTAAGGGCAAGGCTCCCATGCCTTAGGATAACGAGGGTTACATTCTATACCCTGCCGGTTATCCCGAGAGCAAAATTAGGAGAATTCATTCTAGGAAGTCTCACTCTGGCCCTAATCATGCTTTTATGCATAAGGGTGAGACATCTAGCTCTAGGCAATCAACCTGTGCAAAATTGCCTAAAAAGAAAACTCCTAATGCATCAAATGATTCTAACATGTCATTTAAAACTTTTGATGCATCCTATGTTTTAACTAACAAATCCGGCAAGGTAGTTGCCAAGTATGTTGGGGGCAAACACAAGGGATCAAAGACTTGTGTTTGGGTACCTAAAGTTCTTGTATCTAATGTCAAAGGACCCAAAACCATTTGGGTACCTAAAGTCAAGAACTAAATTTGTTTTGTAGGTTTATGCATCCGGGGGCTCAAGTTGGATCATCGACAGCGGGTGCACAAACCATATGACAAGAGAGAAGAAGATGTTCTCCTCCTATGAGAAAAACCAAGATCCCCAACGAGCTATCACATTCGGGGATGGAAATCAAGGTTTGGTCAAAGGATTGGGTAAAATTGCTATATCACCTGATCATTCCATTTCCAATGTTTTTCTTGTAGATTCTTTATATTACAACTTGCTTTCAGTCTCGCAATTATGTAAAATGGGTTACAACTGTCTTTTTACCGATATAGGTGTTACTGTCTTTAGAAGAAGTGATGATTCAATAGCATTTAAGGGAGTGTTAGAGGGTCAGCTATACTTAGTAGATTTTGATAGAGTTGGACTCGACACTTGCTTAATTGCTAAGACTAACATGGGCTGGCTCTGGCATCGCCGACTAGCACATGTTGGAATGAAGAATCTTCACAAGCTTCTAAAGGGAGAACACATTTTGGGACTAACAAATGTTCATTTTGAGAAAGATAGGATTTGTAGCGCATGTCAGGCAGGGAAGCAAGTTGGAGTTCATCATCCGCACAAGAACATTATGACGACTGACAGGCCACTAGAGCTCCTACACATGGACCTATTCGGCCCAATTTCTTACATAAGCATCGGCGGGAGTAAGTACTGTCTAGTTATTGTGGATGATTATTCTCGCTTCACTTGGGTGTTCTTTTTGCAGGAAAAATCTCATACCCAAGAGACCTTAAAGGAATTCTTGAGACGGGCTCAAAATGAGTTCGGCTTAAGGATCAAAAAGATAAGAAGCGACAACGGGATGGAGTTTAAGAACTCACAAATCGAAAGCTTCCTTGAGGAGGAGGGCATCAAGCATGAGTTCTCTTCTCCCTACACCCCACAACAAAATGGTGTAGTGGAGAGGAAGAATCGAACTCTATTGGACATGGCAAGAACCATGCTTGATGAGTACAAGACTTCGGATCGGTTTTGGGCCGAGGCGGTTAACACCGCTTGCTATGCCATCAACGGGTTATATCTACACCGAATCCTCAAGAAGACATCATACGAACTCCTAACCGGTAAAAAGCCCAATGTTTCATATTTTAGAGTCTTTGGTAGCAAATGTTTTATTCTTGTTAAAAGAGGTAGAAAATCTAAATTTGCTCCTAAGGCTGTAGAAGGCTTTTTACTAGGATATGATTCAAACACAAGGGCATATAGAGTCTTTAACAAGTCCTCGGGACTAGTTGAAGTTTCTTGTGACATTGTGTTTGATGAGACTAACGGCTCTCAAGTAGAGCAAGTTGATCTTGATGAGATAGGTGATGAAGAGGCTCTGTGCGTCGCGCTAAGGAACATGTCCATTGGGGATGTGTGTCCTAAGAAATCCGAAGAGCCTCCAAATGCACAAGATCAACCATCTTCCTCCATGCAAGTATCTCCAACTCAAGATGAGGATGAGGCTCAAAATGATGAAGGAGAAGATCAAGAGGTTGAGCCACCTCAAGAGGAGAGCAATGATCAAGGGGGAGATGCCCATAATCAAGATGAGGAAGATGAACACGATCCAAGACCGCCACACCCAAGAGTCCACCAAGCAATCCAACGAGATCACCCCGTGAACACCATCCTCGGCGACATTCAAAAGGGGGTAACTACTAGATCTCGTGTTGCACATTTTTGTGAGCATTACTCTTTTGTTTCCTCTATTGAGCCACACAAGGTAGAGGAAGCACTACAAGATTCGGATTGGGTGGTGGCGATGCAAGAGGAGCTCAACAACTTCACTAGGAATGAGGTATGGCATTTAGTTCCACGTCCTAACCAAAATGTTGTAGGAACCAAGTGGGTCTTCCGTAACAAGCAAGACGAGCATGGTGTGGTGACAAGGAACAAAGCCCGACTTGTGGCCAAGGGATACTCACAAGTCGAAGGTTTGGATTTCGGTGAAACCTATGCACCCGTAGCTAGGCTTGAGTCAATTCGCATATTACTTGCCTATTCTACTTACCATGGCTTTAAGCTTTATCAAATGGACGTGAAAATTGCCTTCCTCAATGGACCAATCAAGGAAAAGGTCTATGTTGAGAAACCTCCCGGCTTTGAAGATAGTGAGTATCCTAATCACATTTACAAACTCTCTAAGGCGCTTTATGGGCTCAAGCAAGCCCCAAGAGCATGGTATGAATGCCTAAGAGACTTTCTTATCACTAATGGCTTCAAAGTCGGAAAGGCCGATCCTACTTTATTCACTAAAACTCTTGACAATGATTTGTTTGTATGCCAAATTTATGTTGATGATATTATATTTGGGTCTACTAACGAATCTACTTGTGAGGAATTAAGTAGGATCATGACACAAAAATTCGAGATGTCGATGATGGGGGAGTTAAAGTACTTCTTAGGATTTCAAGTGAAGCAACTCCAAGAAGGCACCTTCATTAGCCAAACGAAGTATATTCAAGACATTCTAAACAAGTTTGGAATGAAGGATGCCAAGTCCATCAAGACACCCATGGGAACCAATGGGCATCTCGACCTCGACACGGGAGGTAAATCCGTCGATCAAAAGGTATAACGGTCGATGATAGGCTCTTTACTTTACTTATGTGCATCTCGACCGGACATAATGCTTTCCGTATGCATGTGTGCAAGATTCCAAGCCGACCCTAAGGAAGCTCACCTTACGGCCGTAAAACGAATCTTGAGATATTTAGTTTATACTCCTAAGTTTGGGCTTTGGTATCCTAGGGGATCCACATTTGATTTAGTTGGTTATTCGGATGCCGATTGGGCAGGATGTAAAATCAATAGAAAGAGCACATCGGGAACTTGCCAGTTCTTGGGAAGGTCCCTGGTGTCTTGGGCTTTAAAGAAGCAAAATTCCATCGCTCTTTCTACCGCCGAAGCCGAGTATATTGCCGCAGGCCATTGTTGCGCGCAATTACTTTGGATGAGGCAAACCCTTAGGGACTATGGTTACAAATTAACCAAAGTTCCTCTTCTATGTGATAATGAGAGTGCAATTTGCATGGCAGATAATCCCGTTGAGCATAGCCGCACTAAACACATAGCCATTCGGTATCATTTTCTTAGGGATCACCAACAAAAGGGAGATATCGAGATTGCATATATTAACACCAAGGAACAATTAGCCGATATCTTTACCAAGCCACTAGATGAACAAACCTTTAACAAACTTAGACATGAGCTAAATATTCTTGACTCTAGGGATTTCTTTTGATGTCTTGCACACATAGCTCATAAATATACCTTTGATCATGTCTCTTTTATATGCTATGACTAATGTGTTTTTCAACTATATTTCAAACCAAGTCATAGATTGAAAGGGAATTGGAGTCTTCGGCGAAGACAAAGGCTTCCACTCCACTCCGTCAAATTACTCATCCTTCGCCGTCGCTCCGAGCCACTCTCCAACTTTGGTATAATCTTCACTCATATTTTGTTTGCCAAAGGGGGAGAAAGTAGTTTAAGAGGGCTTATATTTCACTCAAGTATCCGTTTTTGGCGATTCATGCCAAAGGGGGAGAAAGTATTAGCCCAAAGCAAAAGGACCACACCACCACCAATTTTCTAAATTTGAGTTAAGAAAAGGTTTGATTTGATGAATTTTTTCCAATTGCTATTTTACTGTTGATATAATTTCAAATTGGTATACCCTCTTCAAAATTAATATCTAAAACCCTCTTGAACACTAAGAGGAGGATTTTATTAAGGGGGAGTTTTGTTTAGTCAAAGGAAAAGCATTTGAAACAAGGGGAGAAAATTTCAAATCTTGAAAATGCTTCTCAAAATCTTATTCATTTACCTTTGACTATTTGCAAAAGAACTTTGAAAAGAATTTACAAAAGTATTTGCAAAACAAAACATGTGGTGCAAGCGTGGTCCAAAATGTTAAAAATATAAAGAAACAATCCATGCATATCTTATTAGAATATATTGGTTTCATTCCAAGCAACCTTTTGCACTTACGATTATGCAAACTAGTTCAATTATGCACTTCTATATTTGCTTTGGTTTGTGTTGGCATCAATCACCAAAAAGGGGGAGATTGAAAGGGAATTAGGCTTACACCTTTTTCCTAATTGATTTTGGTGGTTGAATTGCCCAACACAAATAATTGGACTAACTAGTTTGCTCTAGTCTATAAGTCTTACAGGTGCCAAAGGTTCACAATAAGCCAATAAAAAGACCAAGAAAGGGTTCAAACAAAGAGAGCAAAAGACATCCCAAAAGGCACCCTGGTCTGGCGCACCGGACTGTCTGGTGTGCCACCGGACAGTGTCCGGTGCACCAGAGCACTCAACGATGAACTTGCCACCTTCGGGAAATTCAGAGGGCGCTCCGCTATAATTCACCGGACTGACCGGTGAAGCACCTGACAGTGTCCAGTGTCACACCGGACTATTCGGTGTGCCAGCGGAGCAACGGCTACTTCGCGTGCAACGGTCGACTGCAACGCATTAAATGCGCGCCTGCGCGCGCAGAGGACAGAGGACGCGCAGTTGGCGCACCGGACAGTCTACAGGACCTGTCCGGTGCACCACCAGATAGCCCAGAGGCCCCACAAGTTAGAGCTCCAATGGTCGAACCCCAACGGCTCGCTGACGTGGCTGGCGCACCGGACAGTGTCTGGTGGCGCACCGGACTGTCTGGTGCGCCATGCGACAGCAGCCTTCCAACGGCCATATTTTGGTGGTTGGAGCTATAAATACCCCAACCACCCCACATTCAATGGCATCCAAGTTTTCTACACTTCTACACCTTACAAGAGCTATAGCATTCAATACAAGACACACCAAAGAGATCAAATCCTCTCCCAACTCCACACAAAGCTTTAATGATTAGAGAGAGAGTTTTGTTGTGTTCATTTGAGCCCTTGCGCTTGGATTGCTTCTTTTCTTTCTCCATTCTTGTGATCAAACTCAATTGTAACCAAGGCAAGAGACACCAATTGTGTGGTGGTCCTTGCGGGGACTTTGTGTCCCGTTTGATTGAGAAGAAGAAGCTCACTCGGTCTAGGTGACCGTTTGAAAGAGGGAAAGGGTTGAAAGAGACCCGGTCTTTGTGACCACCTCAACGGGGAGTAGGTTTGCAAGAACTGAACCTCGGCAAAACAAATCACCATGTCTCACTCTTTATTTGCCTGCAATTTGTTTTTGTGCCCTCTCTCTCGGACTTGTTTATATTTCTAACGCTAACCCGGCTTGTAGTTGTGCTTAAGTTCATAAATTTCAGATTCGCCCTATTCACCCCCCCCTCTAGGCGACTTTCAATGACCGAGTCAAAAAAGGTGCGCCACATTGTTTAAAATTCATATCATTTTCTTCTTCCCCTTTCTCTCTCTTGCTACAGGGACCGGGAAAGGGGATATTTCGAAAGGGATCTTTCTCCGCGAAGGAAGCGGGCCCCGAGCCCTCCTACTGATCAGGGGTTCGAAGGCTAGTGAAAGTCGCCTAGAGGGGGGGTGAATAGGGCGAAACTGAAATTCTCAAAAATAATCACAACTACAAGTCGGGTTAGCGTTAGAAATATAATCGAGTCCACGAGAGAGGGCGCAAAACAAATCGTAAGAGAATAATGAAGTGAGACACGCGGATTTGTTTTACCGAGGTTCGGTTCTCTCAAACCTACTCCCCGTTGAGGAGGCCACAAAGGCCGGGTCTCTTTCAACCCTTACCCTCTCTCAAACAGTCCCTCGGACCGCGTGAGCTTTCTCTTCTTAATCACTTGGAACACAAAGTTCCCGCAAGGACCACCACACGATTGGTGTCTCTTGCCTCAATTACAAGTGAGTGTTTGATCACAAGAAAGATTCAAGAAAGAAGAAAGCAATCCAAGCGCAAGAGCTCGAAAGAACACAAGCAAATCACTCTCTCTAATCACTAGGGCGTTGTGTGGAATTTGGAGAGGATTTGATCTCTTTGGTGTGTCTAGAATTGAATGCTAGAGCTCTTGTAAGTGGTTGGGAAGTGGAAAACTTAGATCAATGAATGGTGGGTGGTTGGGGTATTTATAGCCCCAACCACCAAACTAGCCGTTTGGTGAGGCTGTCTGTTCGATGGCGCACCGGACAGTCTGGTGCACACCGGACATGTCCGGTGCGACAGCCACGTCACCAAAGAGCCGTTGGGTCGACCGTTGGAGCACTGTCTTCTGGGCCCGCCTGGATGTCCGGTGCACACCGGACATGTACTGTTCAATGTCCGGTGCACCAGAATGGGCGTGCCTGACTTCTGCGCGCTTCTGGCGCGCATTGAATGCGCTACAGGTAGCCGTTGGCGCCGATATAGCCGTTGCCCCGCTGTTACACCGGACAGTCCGGTGTACACCGGACAGTCCGGTGAATTTTAGCGGAGCAGCCGAAGTGAAAACCCGAGGCTAGCGAGTTCCTGAGGCCGCTCTTCCTTGGAGCACCGGACATGTCCGGTGTACATCGGACAGTCCGGTGAATTATAGCGGAGTCGCCTCTGGAAATTCCCGAAGGTGACGAGTTTGAAGTCTGAGTCCTCTGGTGCACCGGACATGTCCGGTGGCACACCGGACAGTCCGGTGCGCCAGACCAGAGGTGCCTTCAGATGCCCCTTGCTCCTTTATTTGAACCCAATACTTGGTCTTTTTATTGGCTAAGTGTGAACCTTTTGCACCTGTATAACTTATACACTAGAGCAAACTAGTTAGTCCATTTATTTGTGTTGGGCAATTCAACCACCAAAATTAATTAGGGACTAGGTGTAAGCCTAATTCCCTTTCAATCTCCCCCTTTTTGGTGATTGATGCCAACACAACCAAAGCAAATGTAAAAGTGCATAATTTGAACTTGTTTGCATAATGTAAGTGCAAAGGTTGCTTGGAATTGAGCCAATATAAATACTTACATGATGTGCATGGATTGTTTCTTTATTTTTAACATATTGGACCACATTTGCACCACATGTTTTGTTTTTGCAAATCCTTTTGTAAATTCTTTTCAAAGTCCTTTTGCAACATAGTCAAAGGTAAATGAATAAGAATTTTGAGAAGCATTTTCAAGATTTGAAATTTTCTCCTTTTGTTTGAAATGCTTTTCCTTTGACTAAACAAAACTCCCCCTCAAATAAATTCTCCTCTTAGTGTTCAAGAGGGTTTTAAGACATCAATTTTGAAAATACTACTTGCTCCCCCTTTAGAACACAAAGAGATACCAATTTTGAAATTTACCAATTGAAAATCATCAATTTTAAAATTAGGGTGGTGGTGCGGTCCTTTTGCTTTGGGCTCATACTTTCTCCCCCTTTGGCATGAATCGCCAAAAACGGAATCATTAGAGCCCAACGAAGTACTTTCTCCTCCTTTGGTCATAAAATGAATGAGTGAAGATTATACCAGAGTTGGAGAGTAGAGTGGAGCGACGGCGAAGGATGAGTAGTAGAGTGGAGTGGAAGCCTTGTCTTCGCCGAAGACTCCAATTCCCTTTCAATATACCTATGACTTGGTTTGAAATACACTTGAAAACACAGTAGTCATAGCATATATAAAAGAGACATGATCAAAGGTATATTTATGAGCTATGTGTGCAAATTAGCAAAAGAAATTCCTAGAATCAAGAATATTGAGCTCATGCCTAAGTTTGGTAAAAGTTTGTTCATCAAGAGGCTTGGTAAAGATATCGGCTAATTGGTCTTTAGTGTTAATGTATGAAATCTCGATATCCCCCTTTTGTTGGTGATCCCTAAGAAAATGATACCGAATGGCTATGTGTTTAGTGCGGCTATGCTCAACGGGATTATCCGCCATGCGGATTGCACTCTCATTATCACATAGAAGAGGAACTTTGGTTAGTTTGTAACCGTAGTCCCGCAGGGTTTGCCTCATCCAAAGCAATTGCGCGCAACAATGGCCTGCGACAATGTACTCGGCTTTGGCGGTAGAAAGAGCGACCGAATTTTGCTTCTTTGAAGCTCAAGACACCAAGGATCTTCCCAAGAACTGGCAAGTCCCCGATGTGCTCTTTCTATTAATCTTACACCCCGCCCAATCGGCATCCGAATAACCAATCAAATCAAATGTGGATCCCCGAGGGTACCAAAGCCCAAACTTAGGTGTGTAAGCCAAATATCTCAAGATTCGTTTTACGGCCGTAAGGTGTGATTCCTTAGGGTCGGCTTGGAATCTTGCACATATGCAAACGGAAAGCATAATGTCCGGTCGAGATGCACATAAATAAAGCAATGAACCAATCATCGACCGGTATACCTTTTGATCCACGGACTTACCTCCCGTGTCGAGGTCAAGATGCCCATTTGTTCCCATGGGAGTCTTGATGGGCTTGGCATCCTTCATTCCAAACTTGCTCAGAATGTCTTGAGTATACTTCGTTTGGCTAATGAAAGTGCCCTCTTGGAGTTGCTTGACTTGAAATCCTAAGAAATATTTCAACTCCCCCATCATCGACATCTCGAATTTCTTTGTCATGATCCTACTAAATTCCTCACATGTAGATTCGTTAGTAGACCCAAATATAATATCATCAACATAAATTTGGCATACAAACAAATCATTGTCAAGAGTTTTAGTGAATAAAGTAGGATCGGCTTTGCCGACTTTGAAGCCATTTGCAATAAGGAAATCTCTAAGGCATTCATACCATGCTCTTGGGGCTTGCTTGAGCCCATAAAGCGCCTTAGAGAGCCTATAAACATGGTTAGGGTACTCACTGTCTTCAAAGCCGGGAGGTTGCTCAACATAGACCTCCTCCTTGATCGGTCCATTGAGGAAGGCACTCTTCACGTCCATTTGATAAAGCTTGAAGCCATGGTAAGTAGCATAGGCTAATAATATGCGAATTGACTCAAGCCTAGCTACGGGTGCATAGGTTTCACCAAAATCCAAACCTTCGACTTGTGAATACCCCTTGGCCACGAGTCGAGCTTTGTTCCTAGTCACCACACCATGCTCATCTTGCTTGTTGCGGAAGACCCACTTGGTTCCTACAACATTTTGGTTAGGACGTGGAACTAAGTGCCATACCTCGTTCCTTGTGAAATTGTTGAGCTCCTCTTGCATCGCCATCACCCAATCCGAATCTTGTAGTGCTTCCTCTACCCTGTGTGGCTCAATAGAGGAAACAAAAGAGTAGTGCTCACAAAAATGTGCAACACGAGATCGAGTGGTTACCCCCTTATGAATGTCGCCGAGGATGGTGTCGACAGGGTGATCTCGTTGGATTGCTTGGTGGACTCTTGGGTGTGGCGGCCTTGGTTGTTCATCCCCCTTGTCTTCATCATTTGCGTCTCCCCCTTGATCATTGCCGTCGTCTTGAGGTGGCTCATCATGGTGTTCTTCATCTTTATCAACTTGAGCCTCGTCCTCATCTTGGGTTGGTGGAGATGCTTGCGTGGAGGAGGATGGTTGATCTTGTGCATGTGGAGGCTCTTTGGATTCCTTAGGACACACATCCCCAATGGACATGTTCCTTAGCGCTATGCATGGAGCCTGTTCTTCACCTATCTCATCAAGATCAACTTGCTCTACTTGAGAGTCGTTAGTCTCATCAAACACAACGTCACAAGAAACTTCAACAAGTCCTGAGGACTTGTTAAAGACTCTATATGCCTTTGTGTTTGAGTCATATCCTAGTAAAAAGCCTTCTACAGTTTTAGGAGCAAATTTAGATTTTCTACCTCTTTTAACAAGAATAAAACATTTGCTACCAAAAACTCTAAAATATGAAATATTTGGCTTTTTACCGGTTAGGAGTTCATAGGATGTCTTCTTGAGGATTCGGTGAAGATATAACCGGTTGATGGCGTAGCAAGCGGTGTTGACCGCTTCGGCCCAAAACCGATCCGGTGTCTTGTACTCATCAAGCATGGTTCTTGCCATGTCCAATAGAGTTCGATTCTTCCTCTCCACTACACCATTTTGTTGTGGAGTGTAGGGAGAAGAGAACTCATGCTTGATGCCCTCCTCCTCAAGGAAGCCTTCTATTTGTGAGTTCTTGAACTCCGTCCCGTTGTCGCTTCTAATTTTCTTGATCCTTAAGTCGAACTCATTTTGAGCCCGTCTCAAAAATCCCTTTAAGGTCTCTTGGGTATGAGATTTTTCCTGCAAAAAGAACACCCAAGTGAAGCGAGAATAATCATCCACAATAACTAGACAGTACTTACTCCCGCCGATGCTTATGTAAGCAATCGGGCCGAATAAATCCATGTGTAGGAGCTCCAGTGGCCTGTCACTAGTCATGATGTTCTTGTGTGGATGATGAGTGCCAACTTGCTTCCCAGCTTGGCATGCGCTACAAATCCTGTCTTTCTCAAAATGAACATTGGTTAATCCTAAAATGTGTTCCCCCTTTAGAAGCTTATGAAGATTCTTCATTCCAACATGGGCTAGTCGGCGGTGCCAGAGCCAACCCAAGTTAGTCTTAGCAACCAAGCAAGTGTCGAGTTCAGCTCTATCAAAATCTACCAAGTATAGCTGACCCTCTAACACTCCCTTAAATGCTATTGAATCATCACTTCTTCTAAAGACAGTAACACCTACATCAGTAAATAGACAGTTGTAGCCCATTTGACATAATTGGGATACGGAAAGCAAATTGTAATCTAAAGAATCTACAAGAAAAACATTGGAAATGGTATGGTCAGGTGATATAGCAATTTTACCCAATCCTTTGACCAAACCTTGATTTCCATCCCCGAATGTGATAGCTTGTTGGGGATCTTGGTTTTTCTCATATGAGGAGAACATCTTTTTCTCCCCTATCATATGGTTTGTGCACCCGCTGTCGAGTATCCAGCTTGAGCCCCCGGATGCATAAACCTACAAAACAATTTTAGTTCTTGACTTTAGGTACCCAAACAGTTTTGGGTCCTTTGGCATTAGAAACAAGAACTTTGGGTACCCAAACACAAGTCTTGGAGCCCTTGTGTTTGCCCACAACAAACTTGGCAACTACCTTGCCGGATTTGTTAGTAAGCACATATGATGCATCAAAAGTTTTGAATGAAATAGCATGATCATTTGATGCATTAGGAGTTTTCTTCTTAGGCAACTTAGCACGGGTTGGTTGCCTAGAGCTAGATGTCTCACCCTTATACATAAAAGCATGATTAGGGCCAGAGTGAGACTCCCTAGAGTGAATTCTCCTAATTTTGCTCTCGGGATAACTGGCAGGGTACAAAATATAACCCTTGTTATCCTGAGGCATGGGAGCCTTGCCCTTAACAAAGTTAGACAAATTTTTAGGAGGGGCATTAAGTTTGACATTGTCTCCCCTTTGGAAGCCAATGCCATCCTTGATGCTCGGGCGTCTCCCATTATATAGCATACTTCTAGCAAATTTAAACTTTTCATTTTCCAAGTTATGCTCGGCAATTTTAGCATCTAGTTTTGCTATATGATCATTTTGTTGTTTAATTAAAGACATGTGATCATGAATAGCATTAACATCAATATCTCTACATCTAGTGCAAATAGAAGTGTGCTCAACAATAGATGTAGAGGTTTTGCAAGATTTCAATTCTACAACCTTAGCATGTAACAAATCATTTTTAGTTCTAAGGTCGGAAATAGTAGCTTTGCAAACATCAAAATCCTTAGCCTTAGCAAGCAATTTTTCATTCTCAATCTTAAGGCTAGCAACAGAAATGTTTAATTCTTCAATCCTAGCAAGCAAATATCATCATTATTTCTAGGATTGGGAATTGAAACATAACAAACATGAGAATCAACCTTAGCAATTAAATTAGCATTTTCATTTCTAAGGTTGGCAATAGTGTCATGGCAAGTGCTTAGCTCACTAGATAGTTTTTGACATTTTTCTACTTCTAGAGCATAAGCATTTTTAACCTTAACATGTTTCTTGTTTTCTTTAATTAGAAAATCCTCTTGGGAATCCAAAAGGTCATCCTTTTCATGAATAGCACTAATCAATTCATTTAATTTTTCCTTTTGTTCCATGTTAAGATTGGCAAAAAGGGTAAGCAAGTTATCCTCCTCATCACTAGCATTATCATCACTAGAGGATTCATATTTTGTGGAGGATTTAGATTTAACCTTCTTCCTTTTGCCGTCCTTTGCCATGAGGCACTTGTGGCTGACGTTGGGGAAGAGAAGCCCCTTGGTGACGGTGATGTTGGCGGCGTCCTCGTCGGAGGAGGACTCGGTGGAGCTCTCGTCGGAGTCCCACTCGCGGCATACGTGGGCATCGCCGCCCCTCTTCTTGTGGTACCTCTTCTTTTCTCTTCTCTTGCCCTTCTTGTCGTTGTCCCTGTCACTGTCACTTGATAATGGACATTTAGCGATAAAGTGACCGGGCTTACCACACTTGTAGCAAACCTTCTTGGAACGGGATTTGTAATCTTTCCCCTTCCGTTGCTTGAGGATTTGGCGAAAGCTTTTGATGATTAAAGCCATCTCCTCATTGTCGAGCTTGGAGGCGTCAATAGGTTGTCTACTTGGTGTAGACTCCTCCTTCTTCTCCTCCATCGCCTTAAATGCCACCGGTTGTGCTTCGGACGTGGAGGGATCATCAAGCTCGTTGATCTTCCTTGAGCCCTTGATCATACATTCAAAGCTCACAAAATTCCCGATAACTTCCTCGGGGGTCATTTGAGTATATCTTGGGTTGCCACGAATTAATTGAACTTGAGTGGGGTTAAGGAAAATGAGAGATCTTAGAGTAACCTTAACCACCTCGTGGTCGTCCCACTTCTTGCTCCCAAGGTTGCGCACTTGGTTCACCAAGGTCTTGAGCCGGTTGTACATATCTTGAGGCTCCTCCCCTTGGCGAAGACGGAAGCGACCGAGCTCCCCCTCGATCGTTTCCCGCTTGGTGATCTTGGTGAGTTCATCACCCTCGTGCGCGGTCTTGAGTAGGTCCCAAATCTCCTTCGTGCTCTTCAACCCTTGCACCTTGTTATATTCCTCCTTACTTAGAGAAGCAAGGAGTATGGTTGTAGCTTGAGAGTTGAAGTGCTCGATTTGGGCCACCTCGTCCTCATCATAGTCTTCATCCCCTACGGATGGTACCTGTACACCATACTCAACAACATCCCATATACTTTTGTGGAGTGAGGTTAGATGAAATCGCATTAAATCACTCCACATAGCATAATCTTCACCATCAAACGTTGGTGGTTTGCCTAATGGGACGGAAAGTAAAGGTGTATGTTTAGGAATGCGAGGGTAGCGTAGAGGGATCTTACTATACTTCTTATGCTCTTGGCGCTTAGAAGTGACGGACGCCGCGTCGGAGCCGGAGGTGGATGTCGATGAAGAATCGGTCTCGTAGTAGACCACCTTCCTCATCCTCTTCTTCTTGTCCCCACTCCGATGCGGCTTGTGGGAAGAGGATTTATCCTTCTTCTCTTTGTGATGTGAAGAAGATATTTTCTCCTTCCCTTTGGAGGAGTCCTTCTTCTTCTCTTCGTGATGTGAGGAAGATCTTTTCTCCTTCCATTTGGAGGAGTCCTTCTTCTTCTCCTTCCTCTTGGTGCGGGACTCTTCCGATGAAGTGCTCCCTTGGCTTGTAGTTGGCTTGTCGCCGGTCTCCATCTCCCTCTTGGTGTGATCTCCCGACATCACTTCGAGCGGTTAGGCTCTAATGAAGCACCGGGCTCTGATACCAATTGAAAGTCGCCTAGAGGGGGGGTGAATAGGGCGAAACTGAAATTCTCAAAAATAATCACAACTACAAGTCGGGTTAGCGTTAGAAATATAATCGAGTCCACGAGAGAGGGCGCAAAACAAATCGTAAGAGAATAATGAAGTGAGACACGCGGATTTGTTTTACCGAGGTTCGGTTCTCTCAAACCTACTCCCCGTTGAGGAGGCCACAAAGGCCGGGTCTCTTTCAACCCTTACCCTCTCTCAAACGGTCCCTCGGACCGAGTGAGCTTTCTCTTCTTAATCACTTGGAACACAAAGTTCCCGCAAGGACCACCACACAATTGGTGTCTCTTGCCTCAATTACAAGTGAGTGTTTGATCACAAGAAAGATTCAAGAAAAAAGAAAGCAATCCAAGCGCAAGAGCTCGAAAGAACACAAGCAAATCACTCTCTCTAATCACTAGGGCGTTGTGTGGAATTTGGAGAGGATTTGATCTCTTTGGTGTGTCTAGAATTGAATGCTAGAGCTCTTGTAAGTAGTTGGGAAGTGGAAAACTTGGATCAATGAATGGTGGGTGGTTGGGGGTATTTATAGCCCCAACCACCAAACTAGCCGTTTGGTGAGGCTGTCTGTTCGATGGCGCACCGGACAGTCCGGTGCACACCGGACATGTCTGGGGCGACAGCCACGTCACCAAAGAGCCGTTGGGTCGACCGTTGGAGCACTGTCTTCTGGGCCCGCCTGGATGTCCGGTGCACACCGGACATGTACTGTTCAATGTCCGGTGCACCAGAATGGGCGTGCCTGACTTCTGCGCGCTTCTGGCGCGCTTCTGGCGTGCATTGAATGCGCTGCAGGTAGCCGTTGGCGCCGATATAGCCGTTGCCCCGCTGTTACACCGGACAGTCCGGTGTACACCGGACAGTCCGGTGAATTTTAGCGGAGCAGCCGAAGTGAAAATCCGAGGCTGGCGAGTTCCTGAGGCCGCTCTTCCTTGGAGCACCGGACATGTCCGGTGTACATCGGACAGTCCGGTGAATTATAGCGGAGTCGCCTCTGGAAATTCCCGAAGGTGACGAGTTTGAAGTCTGAGTCCTCTGGTGCACCGGACATGTCCGGTGGCACACCGGACAGTCCGGTGCGCCAGACCAGAGGTGCCTTCGGATGCCCCTTGCTCCTTTATTTGAACCCAATACTTGGTCTTTTTATTGGCTAAGTGTGAACCTTTTGCACCTGTATAACTTATACACTAGAGCAAACTAGTTAGTCCATTTATTTGTGTTGGGCAATTCAACCACCAAAATTAATTAGGGACTAGGTGTAAGCCTAATTCCCTTTCAGCTAGCCCCTCGGAAGGGTTCGACAGCCGCCTCAGAGCACTTGGGCTTCAGGCTCATTACTGATCAGAGGTTTGAAGGCTGGCCCCTCGGAAGGGTTCGACAGGCGCCTCAGAGCACTCGGGCTCCGCGCCCACTACTGATCAGGGGTTCGAAGGCTGGCCCCTCGGAAGGGTTCGACAGCCGCCCCAGAGCACGCAGAGCAAGGGATGACTCTGGGTACGTCCGATACATGGCCGAGGCTCGGGCTATGCTCCCGAGGTACCCAAGGACATTTCCGAGACCAGCAGGCCGATTTTTGTAACGGAATCCCATCGGAGGGAGGCATCGAGCCCTCGGACCCTATCGAACGGGACCGTGTCTGGCAAATCACCTGCAGGTACTTTTGGAGCGCGCCTCTAGGTCACTAGCCGACCCTTATCAAACAGGGCACGGGCGTCCACTCGGATCACCCGTTAGCAACTCACTGGAGACACCATGTTCGGCGCCCTCTAAGGGCAACATGACGCTTCCCCCCCCCCCTTCCTCCTTGCGGAAAGGCGACGAAGGGGCGTATGATAAAAGTCAAGTCAGTCCTTGATCGTCCTCTCGCTCTGTGCAGAGGCTCGGGGGCTGCTCTCGCAAACCCAGCTATGGCCAAACCGTTGACAGCGTCAACAAACCAGCCTGAAAACTCGGAACCTGACCATGCACCCGGGCTACGATCAGATCGCATGAGGGAACAACCAGACTAGCCGAGGCATCACGAAAGGCATTAAGACCTCAGAGGAGTCAAACCACTCCACCGAGGCCTCGGGGGCTACACCCGGCGTGCGCTTGCGCGCACCCACCAGAACAAAGTGTAACCGAGAAGGGCCGATCCCCTCGCAAAAAAGTGCGGCAGAACCTCCAAGCGAGTACCAACACTCCCTTTGAGGCTCGGGGGCTACTGTCGGGTACCATAATTAGGGGTACCCCCAACACTCCTAAACACGGCTGGTAATCGCCATCAGCACAAGCTGTAGAGACTGATGGGCGCAATTCAGGTCAAGGCTTCGTATACTCAAGGGACGCGATCTCGCCTCGCCCGAGCCCAGCCTCGGGCGGGAACAGTAGTCCAAGCGAATTCACGCCTCGCCCGAGGGCCTCCTCAAGCGACGAGCACGCCCTCAACTCGCCCGAAGCCCAGCTCAGGCAGGCTTCGTTGTGAAGCAACCTTGACCAAATCACCTCACCAACCGACCGCATCGCAGGCGCATTCAATGCGAGGATCACCTGACACCTTATCCTGACACACGTGCCTCAGTCGGCAAGGTCGAAGTGACCGCAGTCACTTCGCCCTTCCACTGACCGACCTGATAGGAAAACAACGCCGCTCGCCCCTCTCCGACTGCTGCGCCACTCACTAGGGTAAGGCTGACAACAGCTAAGTCCAGCCTCAGGCGCAATAGGAAGCTCCGCCTCGCCCGACCTTGGGCCTCGGCCTCAGGAGGAGGTCTCCGCCTCGCCCGACCCCAGGGCTTGGCCTCACCCTCGGCCTCGGAAGGTGGCCTCCGCCTCGACCGACCCCAGGGATCAGCCTCAACCTCGACCTCGGGAGGAATCGCGTCCTCGCCCGACCTCGGCCTCAGGAGGAGTTTCCGCCTCGCCCAACCTTGGGCTCGGACCGACCGCGCCACGGAGGATACATCATTACCCTACCCCTAGCTAGCTCAGGCTACGGGGGAACAAGACCAGTGTCCCATCCAGGCTCACCCTGGGAACAAGTAATGATGGCTCCCCGCATGCGTCCATGACGACGGCGGTTCTCAGCCCCCTACGGAAGCAAGGAGACGTCAGCAAGGTCCCAGCAGCCCCGACAGCTGTGCTTCTACAGGGCTCAAACGCTCCTCCGACGGCCACGACATCGCATACACAGTGCTCTAGCACCTCTCCGACAGCCACGTTGGTGTGTACATAGGGCTCTGGCTCCTCTCTGCCGGACACGTTAGCATATTGCTACACCCCCATTGTACACCTGGACGCTCTCCTTGCATCTATAAAAGGAAGGGCCAGCGCCCTCATACGGGAAGGGTGGTCGCGCGGGAGGACGGGCTAACGAACAGGCTTTCTCCCTCTCCCTCGCGAGCGCTTGTAACCCCTACTGCAAGCGCATCCCCCTGGCGCAGGATAACATGAGCCGCGTTCTTCCCCCCTTGTGTTCCATCTCGCGCCAACCCATCTGGGCTGGGACACGCAGCGACAATTTCACTCGTCGGTCCAGGGACCCCCCCGGGGTCGAAACGCCAACAATATGGATCTTATATATTTTTTAATTGAGAATAATATAAGTTTGTCTAGTTATCTCATGACATTTTTTATATGCACATGCAATTGTGGATATTACTTCACAACTGATCACACTCAATCAAAGATCCAAATTAGACAAGTATCATAAGAACAAACATTTAAGCGTATAAATATCTATAAAAATAGTTTTTTTTGCTCCTAAGAGTAGGTCTCCTATTCCTAAAGATCACTTTAGGCACAGGATTTCAAAGTGTGAAATCCACATTTGTCTTTAGAAGGAAAAGGTAATAATAATCAGAGTGAAGCAGAATTAGATGAGAAAAGATTAAGATAAGTTTAGAAAAGAATCAGAGTAAGGTAAGTAGGTAATGGTTTTGTCCATTTCTCTCTAGGTTTCTTCCTACAGTCAACATTCCTCTGATACCACTTCTGTCACACCCGGGTTTTAGGGGACACCAAGACCCGGGCGCGAACATAATCACTAGGTGTGCTGGGACCAAGGTAACTGTTTTCTTCATTTGATGCGATCATCATGCTGAGCGAGGAGTTTTATGTCTCTGCATCTTTGTATGAGAGGTGCTTTACATATTTAATGTGTGAATTTCATGTCTATGCAGGACCTGCTGTCACACCCGGGTTTTAGGGGACACCAAGACTCGGGCGCGAACATAATCACCAAGTGTGCTGGGACCAAGTCTCACACATATGATGAATCATGGCACAGGATCGAATGTCACATCTTTACTATATAATAGGAGTTCTATACAAAATAAATAAATAAATAATTACATTATAAGGAGACAACGGTCCAGCAACCCAAAGTTGACTGGGAGACGACGGCCTAGATCTCTCACGAACACATCGCAGCATCCTCCATGCGCCTCATCCTGCGGTACCTGTTCTTGACCTGTGGGGGGTGTGAGACAGCAAGAGTGAGCTCACATACGTTCATAGCTCAACAAGTTATGGGGAATAATGTGCATGAACTCGCCAAAGGTGGGAGCTCATGTGAAGTGTAAGGCTTACCAAAGAGGATGGTTAGAGCTGAGCATTGCTTTTAAAGTTGGTCAAAATTTTATTAGCAGTTACTAAGTATAAGTAAATACCAACCCAATTAAGTAGTAGAACAAAAGTAACAACATCACCTGCGATGCAATGCATATGACAAATTGAATTTAGTTTCATAAATTAATCATGTGAGTGTCCGAGCTGCTCATGACCGTGAGCACGGCTAGTATACCAGTTTTACACTCTGCAGAGGTTGCGCATCTTTACCCACAAGTCATGTTACCCATCTGCCAAGAGACGGCCAATCCCATACACCTCTACCGAGGAGGCGAGGCAGGGTAACACTACGAGGCCTTTACAAAGTTCCACTAGCTTCAGAAAACCCGCTACAGTTTATAGGAAGCTCCAGTGCAGGAGTCCCTTGACTGACCGCCATCGCAGCAAAATCAACCAAGGACCTCCCTACACTGACCACTCCCCTACTGCCCTTGCCCCTTTCGGGTAAGGTAATCATCAACTAGCTTTCCTAGTTAATCAGCCAAGGGCGTCCATAAACCCTTGTGGTAGCACTGTTTTCCCGAGTGGTTCTCCATGTTCCAATTAACATAATGATCTTAACATGAACAATAAATAATAAACAGATAATAAAAAGTGTAATCATGAATAGTGTAATCTTCATACCCAAAACCACATAAAGCAATAGCAGGTACTACCCAAAAAAATTAGTGGAGTCAAGGTATAAAGATAATCAAACTAAGGTAACATGTTGGGTCCCATCAAAATTAACCTATGCAGATCATTATGATTAATCAGAACATGACTGGGTAAAAAGAAGTGATCAAGGGCACAACTTGCCTGGGACTTGAGATTCCAGGTACCAGGATGATCTTCAGGTGACTCGTAACCTCGCGCTAGTCGTACCAATACAGACAGACATGGTATAAGCAAAATTAATATCACACCAAACATAAGAACAAACTGAATAATAATAATCTACACGTTTCTACGAGATCGTAGGAACGAGAACCACTAAATTCAGAGCTACGATTATTAAGTTATGAATTTCCGAAATTATTTAGTGATTAGAATAGATTAATCCTAATGAACAAATTCAATTCAAGTTTCATGGCTAAACAGTGTTATTAGTTGATAGACAATATTAATACAAAATTATTGCAACTGGAATGGGTTAAAAAGGAGTAAAAATAGAATTTCTATGAATTAAATAAGTTCTGGATATATTTTTATACACAAAAACCATTTCCTAAATTATTTTTCTGAATTTCCTAAGCTTCTGAACTGGGCGCAAATAACAGAGAGACACAGGGGTTATTACGCAAAACTTCATGAGACTCAGGATTCCCACAGACAGGACTGTGGGTTGATAAACTATTAATACAGGGTCTCTTTTGCAAACTAGGCACGACGAAGGGGTACGAGTCGATCTCAGCCACCCGATCAGATTCAAGGGCCAGGACTAAATCGCTCCAACACTGAAGCGGTACGCGAGGACCGCCATCGGATCAAGATCCGACGAACCGGATTTAATGAACTTCAGACCACCCACGGCACCACGATCGAAGATCTACGGTTAACCACACCACGGGCGAACCAGAATACCAGATCACATCCTGGTCGTTCGTTCCACGATCGATGACCTCCCCGTGTCTTCTTCCTCCTAACCAACCGGTCACGACGGCCGATAACGGACAGTGGCAGCGCCATTACTGGCAATCCCTCCACCACGCTCGCCCCGATTAACCAGGCACGGAAGCAACCGCTGGCCACGGCGGCGCTCTGCCTGGTTATGACACGGTGTCGACATACTCCTGAGCACTAAACCGTCTGAGTCGCACAAAAAAATAAACAGAGAAAACGATGACACAACGAGAAAGATGCTCACCGGCAACGAGACCGCAGTGACGTCGACCCTCGCTGTAACGGCACGGCGACAAATTTCGGAGTATGGAGGAAACTCGCCAAGGCTTCGGTTCTTTTTAACGCCCTTCGGCGAACTCCCTGCGCATCAGCAAGTTCTAGCGCCATGATCCTCTGCCCCTCGCAACTTCTCTCTTGACAACGGCGGGCTCCTAGCCACTCGACATGGCTCGACTGAGGCTTGAAACAGGAGAGGAGGTATTGCCCTACGGCTGGCCGGACGATGAGCATAGTTTATATAAGCCAAGGGCTCAAGCTTGGATCGTAACCTCATCCGTTTTGTCCGGCGCATGTGTACAGGTTTGTTGCAAGCCTGGCTTCGAGAAGTCTCTCATGAAGATGTTGTCCCACTTGTCAGAGATACGCAGTAGCATAGCCCACTCGCCCACAATCCGTGGAAAGAAGCTTGGATGAGATCACTCATGAGGTCATGATGATGCAATCTCCGGCAAGGAAATAAAGAAATAGGAAAGAAAATCACACATGGCAAGGTCGTGTGGGCTGGCTAGAGCCAAGGAAATGGCCCAACGGAAGGAGAAGTGTTTTTTTTCATTTCTATTCTATTTGCTAATTCTATTTTCAGATTTTTTTTATTCAAACTTCAAATCCCTTTTTAATTTCTTTTTTCAAATTTGAAACTTCAATTCAAATTTTAAATCATGTTTGAACTTCAGCTTTCCAAATATATCCAATAAAAATCCTAATGTGAAGATATTGCCTATTATTTATTTTATAATATTTTTATTTTCTTTATAGTGTATATTCTTTCCCTCTTTCATTTTCAAATTCTATTTTTTTAAACTTAAACTTGTCTCGCGAATTTAAACACAAATGCACAATTACAAGAACCTCAACATGAGATGCATATTCTATATTTATTTATTTGCTATTTGACTGCTTTTCTTCTCTTAAGTGAATATGCACAAAAAGGAAAATTAAATAATTTCCAAAAACACATTCATGAAAAATACATGTTTTTATTTATTTTATTATTTTTACCTTATACGAATTTCAGGGCTTTACACCTGCCCCCTGATCAACTTCAAAAAGGTTTCTTTTTCTTCTCTTAATTAAGAGGAACGGTCAAATGAAATTTTTTTATTGGATATTCTTATGTTAAACTTTTTGACTGTTCATATTCCAGCTCTTAGGAAGACGTTTTTAGCTGAAAAGAAGAAAAGTAAAATCCGGAAGGAATGGGATGAAACTAAAGTCATTTATAATGTTGCTTCATGGGGGCGCCACTGCTGTTGGGTAAGTTTATAATCGCACTAACCTTGGACAGTAATATTTTCTGAAAGAATTATCTTCCCACAAAATAATCACCAAGTTGCATAGGGGTCTGCTAGCTTGGCCCCCTAATCTCTATATAGCGCTACGCTAACTATTTGAGTAATCTGTCATGCAGGGTCTACAATAATCGAGCATTACTTACGGTCGCAACTACAACGTTTCAGACTTCCTGACGTGTGATAACTAAGTTCCTTTGAATATTGTGTCAACTACTAGGGCATGTTAGAATTGCTTGCGTGTGTGCTTTTCCATTGTTCAGGCAACATAAAGCTTGAGACCATTTGTTTAGTCTATGCTGATGAGTTCGACTGCTAATTAGCAGCGCCTCCCAGTTAAAAGCAGCATGTGTATTGTATAACTGTAAATATTGCCTTGATTTGAACAAACTTGTTTTTTGTGCTAGAACTTTATTTCACGAACTTCATATGATAGACCCTATTGTAGAGTATTTCTTTCTCTTCTCATTTCCCATTATTGTTATCACTTCTCTTTCAACAAGAATTTTCTTTCTTATTTTATTTTATTTTATTTTATGTAGAAGTGTAGAACCATATAGTCTCTTTGGCTAATTTAATGTGGTTTTGTTATCTGGAAATCTGGACTAATATATTTATCCCATCTTTAAAAGTGGTATTTTGAATTATTAGATCGACATGTTAACAACTAGGTGGGGGTATTTTATCTACTATCTTTACTACTATAATGCACTACTTTTAATAGTTTCAGTCGTGGTTTTTGTGCGTCGCGCCCCCACCTGCTCGCTCGTTCTCCACGCTTCGCTATCCAGGAGCGTCCGCCCGCTCTCTGACATCCACAAACACTATCCTTTGAGCATTACATATCTTTTTGAACTGATTTAGTTGTGCATTACCATTTTATTTAATATTTTATATGCCGTCGCAACGCACGGGCACCTACCTAGTACCTTATTAATTTTAGAAGCATTATAGAACGTATTATAATTCATTGTTAAACCTTCACTTATGATAAACTAATATATAAGTCTAAATAGGTTTTATATGAAAAGATCATTATTATTAAATACTTATTTTATGAAAAACTAGGTTATAGGCCCTTAAGTGGATTTTCATGCAAAAGATAGTGAACAAATAACTGTCTTTTATTTTTATTAGAAAACACATAGCCTGTATTATTGTATTCGAAGTTAATATAAATTAACATTTTAAGTTATAAAGGAACTTAAACTCTTATTACTTTATTTTATCCTTTAGAAAAAGCTAAGTGATTCATATATAATGTGGACTAAATTTTATGAAATCATTAATCACGCCATGAATCTAATTAAGAACAAATTGATTATAGGTTTGATTAATACATTATGATAAAGGATAATTAATCTATTAATTATCTTTAATTCTATTGTAGGAACAAATGATCTAATTCATTAGAAAGGAAATTATGTATAATCTATCATTTTAGTTTATAAAAGCAATAACCCTTGTTATAAATAATCTATTAATTGGACATATATTTATCTTCTATTTTTATTAAGAAACATATGTCTATATATTCTTTTAAGTTTCTATTTAATACGGTTATACATAAACATCTATAACGAACCTTATTAAATATGATATCTATTAAAAAGGTCATTTTTAAAATTAGAAACAAATTAT
The DNA here is from genome assembly GCA_029449295.1 of Zea luxurians. Lineage (NCBI taxonomy): Eukaryota > Viridiplantae > Streptophyta > Magnoliopsida > Poales > Poaceae > Zea > Zea luxurians. The sequence goes on from JAOPSE010000024.1 coordinate 41,147,686, forward strand.
CTACTTCTTCAGTAAGAAACCTATATTTATCAACATACTATCAATTTCTTTATTAGAAAAGTATGAGCGCCTAATTAAGTCATTTTAATATTATTATAAATTCTACTATTTCGGTTTTTCTCCTTTCTTTTCTAAATAGAATTTATACATATAACTAAAAATTGTTTATTTAATTCTTCTAACATTATACTAAGATTTAATTGTAAATTACTAAATGAGACTTTTAATAACATATTCATGGTTATTACTACATACATAAATATTTTACTAATTCTACGTAATTTAGTGCCATACTTATGAATACATTTATCATGACTAGTGAAATATATTTTTATCTGACTAAACATATGTGGTCTATGTGTAATGACTTAACCAATTCTATAGAAATAAACTAATTATTACCTAGTTATTTATACTATGAATAGTGATCTTCATTTTAGTTTTATCTTTTCTTTCTAAAAGAAAAATGTCATTAATAATCAGAGATCAAAACATCTAATAATACAATTAACCACTGTTTATACTATAATATTTGTATTGTTATGGATTCTATACCACTTACTAATATATGTTAAGAGAAGCTTTTATTATCTATTTAGTGGGTTTAAATGAACTTAGGTATATAAACTTTTGGATAAATTCTCCAATTCGTCTTAAACAAAATTAACTAAGATATTACTTATCGAGTGTTTTCATCACTAAAGAAGTCGTAAACCAATATCACGTCTACTACAATTCACTAATTCATCACACATATACTTAAAATCAATCATTTACACATATGAATTCCAAATCACAATATTCCAAAACATAAGTAATTACCAAATTCATGAATTAATTCAAACTGTGATTTTGGAGTTAAAAAAATATTTGGGTTGCCTTCAACCTTACGACGAACGGCGGATGGGGCTTGGGCGCGCGTCTAGGCGAAGGTTCGGCACGGCAGGTGGCGTTGCTTCGGCAAGCAGGGCACGAACGTGGCGAGGGCGTGGTGCAGGCGGACAGTCCGGCGAGTTCCACGGGCAGTCTGAGCACGGCGAGGCGATGTATGGTCCAGCCGGGGTACTGCGCGGTTGCATCGACGGCGGTCGGTGAGCGCCATATTTACAAAAGTCAGGGACCAAAACAGAAATCGATCATCTTCTACCTCCGGTTCTTGGCTTCCACGGCAAAGGAGACAACGGACTAGAGACTGGGCCGGTTTCACTGCGGCGGACAACGTTCTAGGCAGGGATCCATCGAAGGGGACGCCAGTGACTTGTGTTCGTCTTCGCCGGCGACGGGGAAGGAGCAAGGACCTCCAGTCACACGGCGAGCAGCGCGATGGCGTGAACACACACACGCAAACAAGCGAGCAGCGAAGAGGAGCGTGTGAGAGCAAGGCAGGGAGGCGGGTTGGAATGGAGAGAGAGGTCTGGCGTCCAATTTATAGAGAATAGGGAGGGAGAGGAAAGGTCGGGTCTTCATGGCTGTTGATGGCGTTCATGGAGGAGAGGGAGTAATGGGGGATGGAGAGGAACGAACGCATTGAAGTTCCAATAACGCACGGATGGCGCGGGGTTCGTCGGTTGGCCTTTGGTCCTTAGCAGGGTGTCTTGGCGCGGACGTCGGGGAAGCTGCAGGGGTGCGGTGGCCCGGGCGTCGCGGCTGCGCAGACGTGGGGAGCTGCGCGTGGGGTGGTGCGCGGCCCTGGCGGCTGGAGCGGGCGGGTCGCGGGGAGTCCCGGCGTTGGGTGTGCGCGGGGTCGATCGGTGCGGGGCAGCGAGCATCGCGCTCTAGGCAAGGCGCTAGGCGTCGGGCGGCCTTGGCGAGTTGCTGGCGGCTCGGGTCGCTCGATTCCGCGGGCGGGGCGCTCGGTGTAGGTGGCGCGAGGCAGGGCGCGGCTGCTGCTTGCGTGCAGGGGCGCGGCTCTACTGGCGGCCGAGAGAGAGCAGGGAGAGAAGCGAGGAGAGAGAGAATAGGGAAGGAGAGGGAGGATGTGGCGGTGGCGGCTAGGGAGGAGCCAGGGGAGTGGCGTCTAGGGTTAGGGAAGGGGCGGCTGCTCGGCTAATGGGTCATTTAGGGTTAGGGTTAGTTAGGTTTTGTTTTTTCTAATTTCAAAATACATATTTAAATAATCCTAAAATTCATAATAATTAACCCAAAATTATTTATAAATAAAATAGTTATTTTTGGGCTAGTACTTATTATATTGTTTATTTGGATTTTTACTTAACAAGAAATGCTATTTGATATCCAAAATCAATTATGAGAAATCAAAAATCATTCCAAAGGCAAATAAATAACAAACACTTAAAAGAAAATTAAGTACCATAAATATCATTAATAACTAAATGTATTATTTTTATTTAATGATTTTTATAGTGTCACAAATCTACCCCTCTTAAAAAGGATCTCGTCCTCGAGATTAAAGGAAGGCTAGCACGAAAGCAAAGGTGATACATGGTTATTTGTAGGTTCTTAGTTCACATTGAACTCTTCCAAACTTAAGGAACTTCCTTACTTCTTTGCTCCACATTGTATACTAATCAAGCGACCTTCATCATCGTACTTATAAAATGGTGGGTCTTCTGAATTATTGCTTAGGTCATTGTTGGTAGCTTTCTTCTTTAGTCGGTCTAGACGCTTCTTGGGGCATTCGCGAATAAGATGTCCTTCATTTTTGCAGTAGTAGCAAGCACCTCTTGCTTTGAGTTCTTTGCGAGTCAACTTTGCTTGACCAACAGGGGGTGAGGGTTAACTGGGTGTCTGTATCTCATATGGCTGAGCCTGACTTGATTCTTCTGTTTGGGTATCCATGTGTTTTGGGGCTTTTGCTTGTGGTTGAGGTGGACTACTCATGGATCCAAACATTTTCCTATTCCTTTTGTTGTTCTTCACGATGTTGATAGAAGTTTATGTGCATTTTTGTTCATATTTCATGTCTAAAGACTGAGATAGCTTTATCTCGAGGGTGTTTGGTAGTGAAATCTTCTCAGGACAATTACGAAGGTAATGGTCTTCACGTCCACATAGATAGCAAGCTTTTCTTGAAGTTATTTCTTGACTTTTTCCATGTTTCCATTTTTGTTTCTTGGACCTGATGCGACGACGAGGTTGAAACTATGTGCAGGTGATAGTCCATCCATCAATGTAACACTCATGTGCTTCTTTTTGGAGCTGGGCATCCTTGTGATGTTTTTTTTTTTGGAATACCTAGCAATTCATCGACTGACAGTGCATTAGGTATTCGAGAATCTGCTATTAGTTGTTCTTGGGGAGACCATTGTCTTTTTATGCTAGAAGACAAAATCTGGTTCTTCTGTTTTGTAGTTTCACTTTCGTTTGTACTGATCTGGTGACAAGGAATTCCATAGTACTCGCAACAACAACATGTTCCAAGATCGTTTGTCTGATGGTGTGCATCCTTTTGTGTCTATTCATCAGTTGTTTCATTTCTAGTGACGTTTCGACTTGCCAACACTTGCTGGTATGAGGAGGTGAGTTGAAATGCTTTTTGTATTATCAAAGCTTGTGCATGTAACAACTTTTCTAAGTCAACTATCGAGGGTGATGTTGTGGTTGATGTCATATGGGTATCGGTAGTCTACTCATGTGCTATAAATTCTGCTAAATCAACTTGTTGGAGTCTAGCTACTACTTGAGAGGTTGCTTGCAGAAACTGAGCATGCGCCTTCTTGAACTGTTCCATCTGAGACTTAGCTGGAGGAGTTGCCAACACAATGTACTCTTTGCACTTAGTGGCATCCTTGTTGTTGACATTCCAAGGTCTGACATCTGTATGGATATAGTAAGGAAAGAAGGGACGAAAAGATTGAGCTAAGGCAGATTATAAAGAGTAGAGAGAACCCAACTATCTAAGGTTTAACCTAGCTAACTATTGTCATTGTGGACAAAAGTCACACAATACAACAACAATCATTACAAAGAAACAAATCAAACATAGTCACAAAGATAACTAACACGAACTCAAACATATCGGCACAACATAACTCGATGTTATTCATTCAATCAAAAGGCAATCTTTCCCAAGGAAAACAATTTCTTATAATTTTTTTTGAAAGGCAGGACAAGGTTAGGAATAAGGAAGAGATTATAAAATCAAGGAATTAGATCAGAAATAACAAGGAGATAGACAAGATCAAAACATTATTGTTAATGACCAAGAGTAAAATAAGATAACCACTAACTAGTGAAGCGAGGATAAATTGTACAACCAAGGATATGAGAAAGTTTTTTAAGGATACAAAATATAAAGGCATTATCAAGGAGAGAAGTAGAGAGACAAGGGTTCAATATATCGAGGTAGATATTGTCCAAGGATGACAATACAATGGCAAGAAAACAAGAGTAGAAGAAATCAAGGGTTATATAGCAATATTATGAGTTAGAAAACAACCACAATATAATGTCGTCTTTACCGATCTAGTCGAAAACTTAACACTATAGAACTATCCTATCAACCTAACCAAGAAGAATGGTAATAGATCCATGAGATCTATAACAAAAACTTATTGCGAGGCGGGGATAAGACAGAGAATGGGGCATCTTCAATAGCTTCTAAAGGGTTCCTTCATGCAAACTTCGCTTCAAGTTCTGCAACCTAAATTGATCATCTTGTAGTGCTTCTGAGTAGAGTCTTCTGATAGACCAAAAATCAGACTAGAAGAGTTGAAGATAAAAGAGACAAGCTTTAATATAAAGTAAGTTTTAATGGAAGAAATTAGACCATGTTTTGAAATATTGACTGGGCTTTCCATTTCTAACTAATCTAGCGACCTACGGTCACATTGCTCTGATACCACTTCTGTCACACCCGTTACTAAGGGGCAGAGCCGGATGCATAGCATATGTGTGCCAGGATCTATTTCCACACATATGTTGACGTCACAAGTGTAATATATCAAAAGAACAATGCATAAAAGCATAAATAAAGATTATATTAACATATTACACTTCGAACAGACATAATGTCTTAACCTTTACTCATCAAAGTACAGCGAAACATGGACATCCATCCACAGGAAGATGACCGGGGGTATCACTAGACTAGCATCCATGGAGTTCAGCATCATATCTTCATGTGCAACTTCTGATCAAAATTAAGCAAGGGTGAGCTCACTTATGGTCGGGGCTTAGCAAGTGGGGGAAAACTAATGCAGGTTTAACAAGGCGAGGCTAAGGTTGAGCAGTAAGCATTTTAGTTGGTCAACATTTTATTAACAACACCTGTCTTACTAATAAGTGTGAATCCCAAGTATTCCCATTAAACAAAGGTATAAGAGTATATCAAAAACACTTAAGTGAAACCACTTAAGCAAACCATTGGCAGATCATCGAATCTTGATTTATTTCCATCTTCAAGTTCAATTATCATGTGAGGAGTCCAGGCTACTCATAACTGTGAGCACGGCTGATATATCAGTTTTACACTCTGCAGAGGTGGTACAACTTTACCCACAAGCCGTGTATCCCCTCTAGCCTGGGTCGGCCAAACTCGTAAACACTTCCGAGGTGAATGGCTAGGGATCCACTATGAGGCTTTCACAGAATACACTTAATACAAAGCAACCTGCTAAGGTTTCTAAGTCGGTGGTGGAGGCCCCCTGTGTGAGGTACCTTAGCCAAGAATACGTCCCCATGTTAACGTGGGCTGCCACCACCACCGCTCCCCCTCTTGCCCATATTTCAGGTAAGGTTGCTAGGCACTAAGCATATAAAGATAATTACCAAAGCCAGAGCCATGATAGCACTCGTGGTTGCACTGTTTTCCCGGGTGGTCACTCCATGTTCCAATTATCACAATATAATCTTGTTTAATCATCGGATTAACAACAATAATATAAACTTACCATTTAGAACATTGATATCATCAGTTGGAGCAACATCATAAAGTTAAAGTTGTAGCAATAGCATAGCTACTTGATTAGATCATAACCCAGGTTAACAAGGAATAAGGTTGGAAATGTTAGGTGTATCTGAATAGGTAACCCATCAAATTATGCATATATATCAAAGAATAAACTTTATTAAATGAATTGTTTGGGATCAAATAGAGTATGCAGAGGGAGAAGTCCACTTGCCTTGCTTATAGAAAACTTGAGATTCTTCCATGTATCGGAATAGATCTTGATCCTTAACTACTAGATCAATCACTGAATATCACACAAACAAAGAAGAAACAAACACCACTCAATAACATACAACATTCACCATACGCAAAGCTAAAAGAAAGCGTAGCGAAAAGAGCATTCGTTTTTCAAAAACATTACAGGCAAGGGTTATAATAAAAAAGTATTCTTTTCAAAAATGTGTGATCTATACTTTATAAAACAAGACATGAGCTTAAAAAATATCTTAACTAAAATATACAAATATTAGGTTCACCAATTTAATCTTTTATAAAACGTCATATGTGATATGTCTAAGATTAAGATGGTAAAACACTTTATAACAATATTAAACCTTTTTAACCTTTTAGAAAAGATATAAGTTATAAATCTAAGGTTAATGCGTTATGAAATACCTTATTAATTTTAGAAGCATTATGGAACGCATTATAATTCATTGTTAAACCTTCACTTATGATAAACTAAGATATAAGTCTAAATAGGTTTTATATGAAAAGATCATTATTATTAAATACTTATTTTAGGGAAAACTAGGTTATATGCCCTTAAGTGGATTTTCATGCAAAAGGTAATGAACAAATAACTATCTTTTATTTTTATTAGAAAACACATAGCCTGTATTATTGTATTCGAAGTTAATATAAATTAACATTTTAAGTTATAAAACAACTTAAACTCTTATTACTTTAATTTATCCTTTAGAAAAAGCTAAGTGATTCGTATATAATGTGGACTAAATTTTATGAAATCATTAATCACGCCATGAATCTAATTAAGAACAAATTGACTATAGGTTTGATTAATACATTATGATAAAGGATAATTAATTAATTCTATTGTAGGAACAAATGATCTAATTCATTAGAAAGGAAATTATGTATAATCTATCATTTTAGTTTATAAAAGCAATGGCCCTTGTTATAAATAATCTATTAATTGGACATATATTTATCTTCTATTTTTATTAAGAAACATATGTCTACGTATTATTTTAAGTTTCTATATAATACGGTTATACTTAAACATCTATAACGAACCTTGTTAAATATGACATCTATTAAAAAGGACATTTTTAAAATTAGAAACAAATTATCTACTTCTTTAGTTAGAAACCTATGTTTATCAACATACTATCAATTTCTTTATTAGAAAAGTATGAGCGCCTAATTAAGTCATTTTAACATTATTATAAATTCTACTATTTCGGTTTTTCTCCTTTCTTTTCTAAATAGAATTTATATGTATAACTAAAAATTGTTTATTTAATTCTTCTAACATTAATATACTAAGATTTAATTGTAAATTACTAAATGAGACTTTTAATAACATATTCATGGTTATTACTACATACATAAATATTTTACTAATTCTACGTAATTTAGTGCCATACTTATGAATACATTTATCATGACTAGTGAAATATATTTTTATCTGACTAAACATATGTGGTCTATGTGTAATGACTTAACCAATTCTATAGAAATAAACTAATTATTACTTAGTTATTTATACTATGAATTGTGATCTTCATTTTAGTTTTATCTTTTCTTTCTAAAAGGAAAATGTCATTAATAATCAGAGATCAAAACATCTAATAATACATTAAACCACTATTTATACTATACTATTTGTATTGTTATGGATTCGATACCACTTACTAATATATGTTAAGAGAAGCTTTTATTATCTATTTAGTGGGTTTACATGAACTTAGGTATATAAACTTTTGGATAAATTCTCCAATTCGTCTTAAACAAAATTAACTAAGATGTTACTTATCGAGTGTTTTCATCACTAAAGAAGTCGTAAACCAATATCATGTCTACTACAATTCACTAATTCATCGCACATATACTTAAAATCAATCATTTACACATATGAATTCCAAATCACAATATTCCAAAACACAAGTAATTACCAAATTCATGAATTAATTCAAACTATGATTTTGGAGTTAATAAAATATTTGGGTTGCCTTCAACCTTACAACGAACGGCGGACGGGGCTTGGGCGCGCGTCTAGGCGAAGGTTCGGCACGACAGGTGGCATCGCTTCGGCAAGCAGGGCACGAACGTGGCGAGGGCAAGGTGCAGGCGGACGGTCCGGCGAGTTCCACGGGCGGTCCGAGCACGGCGAAGTGATGTATGGTCCAGCCGGGGTGCTGCGCGGTTGCGTCGACGGCGGTCGGTGAGCGCCATATTTACAAAAGTCAGGGACCAAAACAGAAATTGATTATCTTCTACCTCCGGTTCTTGGCTTCCACGGCAAAGGAGACAACGGACTAGAGACTGGGCCGGTTTCACTGCGGCGGACAGCGTTCTGGGCTGGGATCCCTCGAAGGGGACGCAGTGACTTGTGTTCATCTTCGCCGGCGACGGGGAAGGAGCAGGGACCTCCAGTCACACGGCGAGTGGCACGATGGCGCGAACACACACACGCAAACAAGCGAGCAACGAAGAGGAACGTGTGAGAGCGAGGCAGGGAGGCGGGATGGAATGGAGAGAGGTCTGGTGTCCAATTTATAGAGAATAGGGAGGGAGAGGAAAGGTCGAGTCTTCATGGTTGTTGATGGCGTTCATGGAGGAGAGGGAGTAATGGGGGAGGGAGAGGAACGGACGCATTGAAGTTCCAATAACGCACGGACGGCGCGGGGTTCGTCGGTTGGCCTTCGGTCCTTGGCAGGGTGTCTTGGCGCGGACGTCGGGGAAGCTGCAGGGGCACGGTGTCCCGGGCGTCGCGGCTGCGCAGGCGTGGGGAGCTGCGCGCGGGGTGGCACGTGGCCCTGGCGGCTGGAGCGGGCGGGTCGCGGGGAGTCCCGACGTCGGGTGCGCGCGGGGTCGATCGGTGCGGGGCGGCGAGCGTCCGCTCTGGGCATGGCGCTGGGCGTCGGGGCTTGGCGCGTCGGGCGGCCTTGGCGAGTTCCTGGCGGCTCGAGTCGCTCGGCTCCGCGGGCGAGGCGCTCGGTGTAGGTGGCGCGGGGCAGGGCACGGCTGCTGCTCGCATGCAGGGGCGCAGCTCTGCTGGCAGCCGAGAGAGAGCAGGGGAGAGAAGCGAGGAGAGAGAATAGGGAGGGAGAGGGAGGATGTGGCGGCGGCCAGGGGAGTGGTGGCTAGGGTTAGGGAAGGGGCGGCTGCTTGGCTAATGGACCTAATGGGCCATTTAGGGTTAGGGTTAGTTAGGTTTTGTTTTTTTTCTAATTTCGAAATACATATTTAAATAATCCTAAAATTCATAATAATTAACCCAAAATTATTTATAAATAAAATAGTTATTTTTGGGCTAGTACTTATTATATTATTTATTTGGATTTTTACTTAACATGAAATGCTATTCGATATCCAAAATCAATTATGAGAAATCAAAAATCATTCCAAAGGCAAATAAATAATAAACACTTAAAAGAAAATTAATTACCATAAATATCATTAATAACTAAATGTATTATTTTTATTCAATGATTTTTATAGTGTCACAATAGGTGATCCTGTAACAAATAGCTTAACAACACAAACTTGGACTAATATTAGATTAGTGAAAGCTAAGTCCAAGTTCAAGAGAGAAGTACAAGCAGAGTAAACTTCTTCACTTAATTGCTCTCCACATTATGAGTATTAAACTTAGAGCAATTATGCAAGTGAAGTAAATGGAGATAGAGATAATCGCACAAGAATAAAGATAAGTGACACAGTGATTTTTATCCTGTGGTTCGGTCAAGTAGAATACTTGCCTACTCCACGTTGTGGCATCCCAACGGACGAGGGTTGCCCTCAACCCCTTTCAAGTGATTCAAAAGATCAACTTGAATACCACGGTTCTCTTTATCTCAACAATATCCCTTTGTGAGGAATATGCACACTTTGGAGTCTCTCACACCTTACACAAAAGATCGCGAATGAGCACATAAGGAGGGAATAGCAACACACACAAGAGCGAGAGTTGCAGCACCAACACGCACACAAGACAAGAACGAGCACACGAAAGCAGCACAGCGGAGTTACAACTCAGGCAAGTGCTCGAATCTCTATCACAGTGAACCAGATGTGTGAATGTGAAGTCTCGGCATCTTAGGATGTTCAAGGGGTGCTTGGTGTCCTATTCCATGCACCTAGGGGTCCCTTTTATAGCCCTAAGGCAGCTAGGAGCCGCTTGAGCTCCATTTGGAAGGCCATAGTTGCCTTCTGTCCGTGGGTGCACCGAACAGTGAACAGTGTGCGGTTTCCTTACTTTTCTAGCGAAGCCGAACGTTGCAGCCACGACCCTCGTGGCACACCGGACAGTCTGGTGTGACCTTCCGATCATTGGTAAAGTCCACGTGTCGCCCGCTGATCGCGTGGCCGACCGTTGGCGTGGGCGCGACTGACTCATCGTACAGTCCAGTGCACACCGGACAGTCCGGTGAATTATAGCTGTGGCGTGCTGTTTTTCCCGAGAGCAACCAGTTCGCCGGGGCGCCAGCCTGAGCACGGGACACTGTCCGGTGCACACCGGACAATCCAGTGCACCGCAGGCTGGTGCAAGTTTGGCTGGGCATAGCCAAACTTTTCAAATCCAATCTCTTTTGATTTGACAAGGTTCATAGCACTTAGTAGAATATGTTAGTATCAAAAACAATTTACCCAGTCTAGAATCATACCTTGCATTTCCATTTGCATCTTTTTACACTTAGCACAAAACAATATATGTTGAGCATCTAATCACTAAAAACATTTATAGAAATGGCCCAAGGGCACATTTCTCTTTCAAGATGAAACATTTTCCCCGGAGGAAGTGAAGACAAGATCAATAAGGGTTATTATTGTTGCAACTGAAGATGCAACTAGTGAGAAAATTTATAAACACATAATAGAAGAAATCATACTCAAGACAATTGAGCAGATTGGCAAATACCAAACCGAAATCAGAAAATGGCAAGACAGAAATGTATATTTTAAGAATATAATGTCAGGACATCTCGTGCTTTGGGGAGTAGTCAACCCTGGCACAACAGGCAAGCTTTAGACAAAATGGGAAGGTCCTTTCCTAGTTGTAGCCTCAAATCCACCAGGGTTATTCAGATTGAAAGACATTGAGGGAAATGAAATCCTAAGATCCTATGTCGATGAGCTTCATAGATATTATGTATAACATGCATGTAAATCCACTAGGGTCATTCAGATGGGAAGGTCCTTTCCTAAACCATAAACCACTCACAAAGGGAGATATCATAATTGATCATGTTAGCACCCACAAACAGTTAGCCGATATATTCACCAAGCCCTTAGATGAAAAGAGATTATATGAGCTTATGAATGAACTAAATGTCTTAGATTCTCAGAACCTTGATTGAAATATTGCACACATTGCTTATTTATATGCCTTTGATCATGGCATGTCTCTTTCATTTGGTATAAATGCATATTTCTTATTCTTCTTGTGCCAAAAGTAAGACTAATGTGCTTCCAAATGTATTTCAATACTTAGTCTTAGATTGAAAGGGAAATGGAGTTGAAGGCAAAAGGCCAAGATTCCACTGCATCTCCATCGGTATCAAATATCCTTTGTCCAACTCATGTACTTAAATTCATATATTTCTTGTTAAAGGCCTCAGATTTCTTTGTTTTTTGGCACTTAATGCCAAAGGGAAGAAAATAATAAGCCAAAGCAAAAGTACCGCACCACCACCCTGTTTTTAAAAACTTATAATCTTCCAAATTGGCATTGTTTGCATTTGTGAAAACCCTCTTGACAGCTAAGAGGAGAAAAACTATTTATGCCAAAGGGGAGAACCTATTTAGGAGAGCTTTTATTTGGCCAAACAAAAAGCATTTAAAAAGAGGGGAAAACTTTCAAACTTAGAAATGCTTTTAAAAATTATTTTCTTATACCTTAGGCCAATTGCAACAGAATTTAAAAAGGTTTTATCAAAAGTTTGCAAAATCAAGCTAAGTAGTGCAAATATGGTCCAAAATACCGGTGGTGTCCATGAGAGTTTGTGAAAGGGAAATGGCCTCAACCATTTTCTCTAATGTCACGTTTGTTTACCTTCATTTTGAGGAATTGGAATCAACTAATAGAGTAGGATATTTTTTATAATGTGACATTCCTCGACTTTCCAAAATTTATGATGAGGACATCCTCCACTATTACCCGTTGGCAAAGACGTAATTGGCCCAGTTGGCCCAATTGTAGTCGGACGGTGACCGTGTGAGCCTCAGAATTATCCCACCTTGCTTAACTTAGGAGGAGGAAGCCACTTTAAAAGGGAGAACCACCCTTCCCTCATTGGACTAGTATTTTGGGGCGATTAGAACTTTCCCTGAGTTGGGTGTGCTTAATAAACTGTTGGGCTCCGGGCAACCCTAACTTGTTGGGCCTCGGCCAACCCCGCCTGGGTTGGGTGTATCATCTGGTATCGGAGCTAGGGCCCATTTTAAGAAGGTGGGAGTGATGAGGACATCCTCCACTATTACCCGTTGGCAAAGACGCAATTGGCCCAGTTGGCCCAATTATAGTCGGACGGTGACCGTGTGAGCCTCAGAATTATCCCACCTTGCTTAACTTGGGAGGAGGAAGCCACTTTAAAAGGGAGAGCCACCCTTCCCTCATTGGACCAGTCTTTTGGGGCGATTGGGCCTTTCCCTGAGTTGGGTGTGCTTAATGAAATGTTGGGCTTCGGGCAACCCTAACTTGTTGGGCCTCGGCCAACCCCACCTGGGCTGGGTGTATCAGTTTATATATAAGCCTATCTCAAATTCATGGGGTGAGAGATGGAAATTGATTCTATAGATTTACATGCTACTTTTCTAATGTACAACTTATAGCACACCCTTCTACTTGCTTCTCTATAGCATAAGTGTAGTGTATAACTATCTCTCTCATATGATTTAGGATAATATACAAATATATTACATATATAAATATATTAACTTATTTGTGTCTAAATTATGATTACTAAAATGAAATTCAATTTCAATGAAACAAACGGGGCCTAATTAATTTTGGTGCTTTACGACCATCATAACCTTATGGACTAACTAGTCTGCCTAGTCTTTGATTCACATGTGCATAAGTCCACTGAACTCAGTTCAAAGTCAGAAACAATTCCAAACCAACTATATAGGGGTAAATGATGGAAAATATAGAGAACACATAGTTTTACACTTTGGATAAGTTACATACACCCCTAGTACCTATTTGACACACCTAAAAAAGTTGGAAAGCTTAGGTTCACAAAATCACACGTTTGAAGCTAGTTTGAGCAAAAATAGAGTTCAAAGTTGGAGAGAGAGAAATGTTAAAAATCCATGACTTAGACTAGTTGATTGTCATCACATATGTTTCTCTAAGTCAAAGGAACATCCTCGAAAATTGTCAAAAAGATTTGGAGAAGAATTGGATAAAACATAGAAATTTGGGCAGCTGGACATTAATACCGGAGGCTCACCGGACTGTACGATCCAAAGACTCAGACTGAGTCAAAATCGAGCTAGTGCACCGGGGACTCATCGTACGATCCGGTGGTACACCGAACCATCCAATGTGAATTATAGTGAACAGGTTAGCTTCGAAAAAATTGGAGCATGACACACCGCACCAAAGTGATATCATCAAGTGCAATAACTCCTACAACTCCAAAGCCTCATAAGTCATAAGCTGCTCGCATTCTATTGATTTGAGTGATTAGTGAGTTAACGCTTGTGCTACCGAGAGCATCTACAGTAGTTTTGGGGGAAAAAGCTCACTAAATACAGATGTGAGTAGTTGCTAAATGATAGTAGGGAGTAAAAATGTGTTCTCCGGTAGTTCTCTATTTTTAGATGCCAAATATTTCAAATTATATCAGCTAGAAACTCCTTTCCCTCTCACGTTCTAGAAAGTTTTATGTTCTTTTCGTCAATCATGATATTGTTCTTGCAATGGTTCTTAAATCTGTATACAGAAAAATCTACATACAAAACAGACACAAATCTCTATGATTAATCGATTCTAAATATGACTTAAATTCCAAACTACAGAAATAAAAATGTCTAACATGCAGCAAAATTCTTTTCCAAATAGTAGCCCAGAGTTTATTAATAAAAAAAATAAAAGGGAATAAAAACAAAAGGCATAGAACACTAATTTCGCATGAAAAAGTGTTTTGTGGGTCCCTCTGAGGTTGCCAAATATGGCGGACAAGAAAGGATAATATAGTAACTTCTTAAATTTAGCAACATCGTTTAGGATACTATTAGATACCTGTTTTTTCTAATAACTTCTTAAACTAAGATTTAGTAACCTTTTTACATAACAGTTGGAAATGCTCTAAGACTTGTGCAAATCAATATATTGGTACAAGTGAGAAGATACATTTAAAAATATATCAAGGGAGGTGAAAAAATCGTTTGCACCAAGCAATTAGTTTACACATGATATGTTCGTCTCTTAAAAAGAAATTTATTTAACGATATCTTAAATCCATAAGAATCCACACGCAATAAAGTGTCTATTTAAAGAAACAATCTTGAAAAGATATCTATACGAAAAGACGTCTTACAAAGATCATAAAAATGCATATTTAAAAGAAGTCTGTTTAAAGACATCTTGAATAGATGCCTATTTAAAGAGATCTAGGTGTCTATTTGAAGAGACCTATACCCGTTCAAAGCACTCAATTTGCCATGAACAGTTATAAAAAATTAGGGCTGAAAAAAAAACTCGAGCTCGACGAGCTGGCTCAAGCTCGCAGCAGCTTGGCTCGACTCGGACTGGCTCGACGCTTAGAACGAGCCCGAGTCGAGTCTGTTTTTATGGCTCGTGAAAAGAGCGAGCCAGCTCGGCTCGGTGCAGCTCGCGAGCTGGCTCGTGGCTCGACCCAACAACAATTTGTTATATAAAATCTTAGTTAGCATATAATATTAGTACCGAGTAGACAATAATTTATATTATTTGAGATTACTATAAAAAATAATATATTTTCTATATTATATTAGTGATATATCTATTTTACTAATTTAAAATATGTTATTTAAAATATTTTTAAGATTTTATATTATAATTTAGAGAGCAGATTTACATTTATGGCTAGACTCGTTGGCTCGGCGAGCCCGGAGCAAGCCGAGCCGAGCCGGTTTTCCGAGCTCGCCAAATGGGCGAGCCGAGCCGAGTTCGGCTCGTTACGTGAGCGAGCCGCAGCGAGCCGAGCTCTTCTCGTTTCCACCCCTATAAAAAATGGCTATGAACAATCGCCTCAAAGCAACGGATGCTTCGGAGGAAAATCATGGAGCACGCATTACATTGCCTAACTATGTGAACGAAACAGCAATATACCAAATGGTCGTACCATAAACACGTAGGTTTTACCAATAATTTTTTTCTTCTTCATTGAACAAGGGTGCGTTTGGTTGCTGTAATGAATAGAAACTGTTGTGCGAGAGAATGAAAAAGGGTGTGCAGTCTTTATTGCTTTTTGGTATTTATACATGCAGAGGAGACACAAAAAGGAGTATGCCAAAGGCCACGTCCGTTCATGGGATCGTGCAGAGGCACGTCCCTTGGTGGACGCCGGTTGAAAAGCAGTCAACAACTGCTTATCTTGCATAACACTCCCCCTTAAGCAGTTGTCCATTATGTATATCCTCCCTTGAAACCTGTAAGCAAAAGGTAGTTTGCAATAATACACTGTGTAATGCTCCAGAAAAACCCAGTGGGAAAAATTTGGAGAAAATCAACAGTATATGGTATGTCTTTGGTGTCTCTATCGAAAAACCCTGATGGGAAAAATCAAGAGACTGACATATGCTTGTGTTGACATTGCCTCATTAAAAACCTAACATGAGAAAACATGGTAGTAAAACTCATATAGGAAAAGAGTACAATGTGATGACAGTATTAGATTAATCAAGAGATACTCCCCCTGATGCAAGCAAATCTCTAAGTCGACGCATACCAATACCCTTAACACATATTCGAAATGTGGAATAAGGTAGCGACTTAGTGAATAAGTCTGCAAGGTTGTCACAAGACTTAGTTTGCATGACCTTAATCTCACCACTCTGTTGAAGTTGATGAGGGTAGAATAACTTGGGGGAGATATGTTTGGTAACATTGCTCTTGATATAACCTTGTTGCATCTGAGCAACACAAGCTGCATTATCTTCATAGATAATGGTGGGTGATTCAATGGGATGAATCCCACATGATGATTGAATGTGATTAATCACTCTTCGAAGCCAGACACATTCACGTGAGGCTTCATACAAGGCAATAATCTCTGAATGATTAGTGGATGTTGTTACTAGAGTTTGCTTGGATGACTTCCAAGAAATAGCAGTTCCACCATTCAGAAATACAAACCCAGTTTGAGACCTTCCATTGTGTGGGTCTGAAAGATAACCAGCATCTGTGTACCCTACAAGGTTAGGATCTTGATTTCTTCCGTAGAATAGACCGAGATCTGCCGTGCCATGGAGGTATCGAAGAATATTTTTGATTCCAGTCCAATGGCGTTTGGTAGGGGATGCACTATATCTAGCAAGTAAATTTACCGCAAAAGCAATATCGGGCCTTGTATTGTTTGCTAGATACATAAGTGCTCCAATTGCACTAAGATATGGGTACTCAGGACCCAAAATTTCTTCTCCTTCGTCTCGTGGTCGAAAAGGATCCTTATCCCTTTCTAAGGTACGGACGATCATAGGAGTCTTAGACGGATATGCTTTATCCATATTGAATTTACTCAATACTTTCTGCGCATAAGCAGACTGATGAATGAGAATGCCCGTGGGAAGGTGCTCAAGTTGCAAACCCAAGCAAAATTTGGTTTTACCCAAATCCTTCATCTCAAATTCCGTCTTTAAAAGATTGCGTGCCTCATCAATATCACGTTTATGGCCGATGATGTTCAAGTCATCCACATATACTGATATGATGCAGAAACCTGTAGAAGATTTCTTTATGAAGACACATGGGCAATCATCACTGTTAGAATAACCCTTATTCATAAGGAATTCCTTCAGTCGGTTGTACCACATTCTCCCTGACTGTTTTAAGCCATATAGAGATTTGGTGAGTTTGACACAAAACATGTTACGATTTTTGCCATTATTCGGTACAGGTATTCCATCAGGAACTTTCATGTATATGTCCGAATCTAGTGACCCATAAAGATATGCGGTCACGACGTCCATCAACTGCAGAAGTAGACGTTTTTGTACTGCCAATGAAATTAAATACCGGAAGGTTATTCCATTCATAACAGGAGAATATGTCTCATTGTAATCAATTCCTGGTCTCTGGGTAAACCCTTGAGCAACTAATCTCGCTTTATATCTCACAACCTCATTGTTCTCATTCCGTTTCCGGGTGAAAACCCATTTGAATCCAACAGGATGGATTCTAGGAGGTGTAGGTATCACAGAGGTGAATACCTTTCTTTTTGCTAGTGAGGATAATTCAGAGTTAATTGCTTCCTTCCATTTGATCCAGTCCGAGCGTTGTTGACACTCTGCCATGGATTTAGGGTCTGGGTCAGATAGAAGGTTACCAGCTATGATTGATGAGAAACATGAATTTATGATCGTAGTTTTACGATCATACAATTCTCCAGAACTAGTATAATTAATGGAAATCTCCTGTACCCCATGAAAATCTTCTTGATTCACAGGAAGATTAGATACGGGGTGTTCCGATGTACCAGCAGCATCTGAATTGTGCACATGAGTGCTGGTTTGTGGATGTACAGTATCCACTTGGTGTCCATCAACTGGTGGTTGACTTTCGTTTACTGTTTTGGAGGGTCGAATGTTCCTCTCTTTCCTTTGACGCTTAGTAGAAGCATTATCCTGCTTAGCAGCCCTTACCCTCTTCGGTTGAGAAGATGGTTGAATGGTTTTTCGGGGTACCTCCACTCGACTGGGCGCATTGACAGCAGGATTCAAGGATTTTGTGACACCATTATAGTCAGTAAACGCATCAGGCAGATTATTAGCAAAATGTTGCAATTCTATAATTTTCTGAACTTGAAGCTCAGATTCCTGGGTTCGAGGATCTGAGGACAGGATGGATTTATCATCCCAATTGATTTCCTGGCATTCATTAGGATACTTGAATTCTCCCCCTAATGCCGGGAAATGGTCCTCGTTAAAGATGCAATCAGCGAAACGAGCTGTGTACAAATCCCCTGTAAGGGGCTCTAGGTATTTGATGATCGAGGGGGATTGATATCCCACATAGATGCCCAATTTCCTATGAGGTCCCATAGCTGTTCGCTGAGGCGGTGATACAGGGGTGTAGACCGCACATCCAAATTTCCGCAGATGGGATATATTTGGAGGATTTCCTCGAACCAGGTGCAATGGAGATGTTGCATGATATGCAGTTGGGCGAAGTTGAATAAGATCAGCAGCGTGTAAAACTGCATGACCCCAACAGGATGTAGGTAAATTGCATTCATGAAGTAAAGGTCTTGCGATAAGTTTGATCCTCTTAATAAGAGATTCAGCTAAACCATTTTGAGTATGTACATAAGGCACAGAATGTTCAATGTGTATTCCTTGGGCCATACAGTAATCATTGAATGCTCTAGAAGAGAATTCAGCCGCATTATCTAGGCGGATTTTCTGGATATGATGTTCAGGATAATGTGCTTTCAATCGAATGACTTGCGTCATGATTTTAGCAAAAGCATGGTTTCGTGTAGACAGTAGGCACACGTGTGACCATCGTGTAGATGCGTCAATTAATACCATGAAGTATCTGAACGGTCCAGATAATGGTTGTATGGGTCCACAAATGTCACCTTGAATTCGTTCAAGGAACTTGAGTGGTTCAGCATGAATCTTAAGAGGAGATGGTCTTAAGATTAGCTTTCCCGTTGCACATGATGTACATATAAAATCAGATGGTTTAGGGATTTTGGCAGACTTTAAATCATGACCGATGCAATTACCTGTGATTTTCCGCATCATTCCTAATCCAGGGTGACCAAGACGTGCATGCCAGGTCTTGAATGAATCTACATTCTGAAAAATCACTTTGTACGTAACATGAGGTACTGGTTTTATGTATGTGTAGTACAATCCTGATGGAAGTGAAGGTATTCTTTCCAGAATGTTAGTGCCATATTCAGAAGGTTTGGAAATGAGGAGAAATTCCTCATTATTTTCTGTATGAGTAGAAATATGTAAACCACTCTTCCGAATATCTCGAAAACTCAGAAGGGTACGAGTTGAATCGGGATACAATAAAGCATCCTCGATAGTGACTTGTGTACCCATAGGGAGCGTAATAGTCGCTCGTCCAGAGCCAACTATTTTCGTATCGCGCCCAGCGATTGTCAAAATATTTCCTGACCTCTTTGTGAGAGTTTGGAAATATTTTGTTTCCCGAAGAATAGAGTTGGTGGTACCACTGTCTACAAGGCATAATTCTTCCTCCATTGGATTGACTTCCGCATAATCTATATAATCAAGAATTGCAAGAACTCAATTAATTATAAGTACATACATATTATACAGTAGAGTATGGAGTATACACACAAATACCAATGTCTAGGTACTTATTACAACACACATGTTGCACACACTCATAGACTACAGATAGATAATATCTGGTGGGGCATAAGGATCCTAGTTGAGGTCTCCAAACACATCACTCGAAGCATATTCGATGATGGCATTGTCCAAGTCCATGTAATCGGTGTCGGTCAGAAGCGGAGGATTGGTCGTGCTTGGTTCCATTGTAGCCATGCTTGAGCAACCAGCTCCATCCTTCAAGTTAGGTGGGGTAGTGAAGTGAGCTTCATATCCCTGTCCTTCAGCATTTTTGCCCTTAAGAGATTGCTGGTACAGTTCCACTAAATGACGAGGAATGCGACACTTCTTAGTAGGATGGTTGTAGCATCCACACTTCTTACACTTCTCTTGCTTGGAAGTGGGTGTGTCTTTCCTTGGAGCCTTTGTATTTTGTTTATCCGGACGCTTGTTGCGTTTGCGCTTCTTTGAATTATCAGACTTCTTGGGATGGCTTTTGGGGCCATCCCCTTTCTTCTCATTCTTCACAACATGATGTATTTCAGGCATAGGAGCAGCTCCAACACGACGTTGCTTATGATTTTTCATCGTAAGCTCATCATGCTTTTCTGCCTGAAGTAGATCATGTATGAGTTCAGAGTAAGTCTGATAATTGCGAGCACGGTACTGATGCTGCAGGACCCTATCAGATGGGATCATAGTCTGAAGTGTTTTTTCAATCTTATCCGCATCTGATGGTTCCTTGCCGCAGAAACGCAAGCGAGCACAGATCTTATGAACAGCATGGTTGTAATCACCAATAGACTTATAGTCTTGCAGACGAATATGGGTCCATTCATGATTCGCCTCTGGTAAGATTACAGCCTTTTGCTGCTCATATCTGTTTTTAAGAGATAACCATAATACATTTGGCTCTTCTTCCATCACATATTCTGCTTTCAGATCTGGATGGAGGTGATGTCTTATAATGTACAAAGCGTTGTACTTATAAGCATCATGCAGTGGGTCAACCCTCTCGTTGGGAGGGAGTAATGCACTCAGAATATTCTTCGAGGCTAAGCTGATCTTGATATCCAACGCCCAGGTAGGATAGTTGTGACCATCAAGAGCAAGTTCTTCGAACTCGCGGGCCATGATCCTACACAAGCAACCAGAGAATTTCGTTAAGAAATCATCATGGGTGTGTTGTAATATGTGTGTTGTACACAACATACATGTATTCTTGCTCGTATTGGATTTAATAGAAAAATCCAATTGAGATGAAAAATATGCAATATAATGCGATATTGCATAAATGAATGATAATTTAAGGTCTCAATTGCAAAGCGATGCAAGAGATCGAAAATTTCATTATGTAGTGAATAAAATATTCAAATGAAATTAAGTACCTATAGTAACTTAATAAGATGAATATATGAGTAGCATGAATTGCGTATGGAATTTAATAAATAAATAAATATTCTTGCTCGTATTAAGTTTTGAATAACTTAATTGAGATGAATATTAATTATTTTATATGTTCTATCAAAAATTAATTCTGCTCGTATTAAACCTTTTTGGTTAAATTGAGATGAATTTTTTTTGTTTTGAGTTTGCATTTTAAGGAATGCAAAAATAGAACACATGGCAATAAATATCACATGTAAAGAAAATATTTATTGACACCATTTCCAAGTACTAAAACTTTGGAAAAATTCGTGACACAAGCTGCTACTGAAGGATTTATAAACATCTTTAATCAAAGCAATCTAATTTTCTAGGATTTAGAAAACTGAAAATAGCTAAAATAAAAAGGAAAATGGCTAACTGGGCCTATGACATGGGTAAGCAAGCCGGCCCATCTATGGGCGTGCGTGGCCTCTTTAAGGGATGGCAGATAGGGTTTTCAAAACCCTAACTGCCCCATCAGCCGTCGCTGCCTGTGCAAGCCGCCAGGGGCAGGGGCAGAGGCCGCGCCGTCCTCGTCCGTCGCGGAGAATCCACGCAGGCCAGGGCTGCGCCGTCGCGCCGGTCAGGGCGCAGGGCATCCGCGCGGCCGCGGGTGACGGAGGCGGGCGAGCAGCCGCGCAGGCCAGGGCGAGCCGCCGCGGGCCCTGCCGAGGCCGGGCTGCGTGCTGCCGGGCGCGGGCAAGCAGCCGCGCCGCCTGCCGCCGGGGCGGGCGAGCCGCGCAGGCCAGGGCGAGCCGCCGCGGGCCCTGCCGAGGCCGCGCCGCCTGCTGCCGGGGAGGGCGAGCCGCGCAGGCCAGGGCGAGCCGCCGCGGGCCCTGCCGAGGCCGCGCCGCCTACTGCCGGGGTGGGCGAGCCGCCGCGCCGGCTGCCGGGGCCGGGCCACGCGCGCAGGGCCGAGCACGCCGTGGCCGAGCGAGGCCACACTCATGGAAGACGACGAGGCGGCGAGCGAGAGCGCTCGCGGACGTCATCGTCGGACTGTCTTGCGGTTGCAGACCATGACCCCGGAGCACGTGGCCGTGGGGAAAGGTGGTGCGCGAGACGACGGACCACTCTGTTGCCGCTTGGGCTCAAGAGCGCCGGCGGTGAGACCGTTCCGGATGGGCCGTCGTCGGGAGTCGGAGTAGGCATTCGCTGCTGCACCCCATCGCCGAGGACTAAGGCGATCCTCTCATCGTCGGAGGAGGAAGAGGTGGCGTCGTCGGCAACCGCCGCAGTGGACGTGGATGCGATCTGGCCGACGGGGCGACCGCGAGGGCCGGTTGATTTCCGCGCAGTCAGCCGTGTCCGGGCACGAGGGCGCTCTGGAGAGGTGACTTGAACGAGCAGTCCGCTCGATCGAACAGCGGGGGCGGCGGTGTCCGCATCCGTTGGAGGAGCCCGCGGTTGGCGAGCAGGACACGGCCCCCATCCATGGAGGGGGCAGTACCGCATCGGACGAAGCGGCTGCTGGGTCTCGGACTCACGCAACCGCTCTGCAACCCGCTCCGGCGAAGGCGATGGAGGACGCACCCATCGGTCTTGGTGTGGCGCTGGCGGTTGCTGCGGCGGTGCAGCAGGTGCCGCAGCGTTGCTGGGACCAGCGCCAGGATCACCACCAGTCCGGCGGACGCGCTCAGGGTCAAGTGTGGCCCGGGTGTCCTTCTTGCTGCGCTTCTTGGCATGGTGGCGACCATGTCGATGCGCAGCACGTAGAAGACGACGTGCGGCAAAGTCAGCGCCTCGCCGGCGACGATGGCCACCGTTCAAAAACCGAAGGATGAAGGTAAGAAGGGCAACAGAAAGATCTTTGTAGATCATAGCGTACCCGACTGTTTTTCTTTTGATGAAGAACTCGTTGCCTCCGCTGTTCTTGTTTTGGGCTTTGCTCTCTTTTGTAAAAGCAAGTGCTGATAACGTGTAATGAATAGAAACTGTTGTGCGAGAGAATGAAAAAGGGTGTGCAGTCTTTATTGCTTTTTGGTATTTATACATGCAGAGGAGACACAAAAAGGAGTATGCCAAAGGCCACGTCCGTTCATGGGATCGTGCAGAGGCACGTCCCTTGGTGGACGCCGGTTGAAAAGCAGTCAACAACTGCTTATCTTGCATAACAGTTGCAATGACAGGACGGGATGAGACGATCCCTCAAATTAGGTTGTTTGGTTTTGGGTCAAGAGTTAGGACAGTACTATCCTGTGTTATCCCCTGTTGTCTCTCAAAATTGGAGAGACGAAAGAGGACGTCAGAGGACGATCCCATACTAGCTGTCCCACAACCAATCACACTGCAAAAGATCGGATCGGATCAGGTGCGAACAAAACAGAAGACGAAAATAACCCATACCACGCAACCACATGATATCCGCCGGGGGAACCACATGACCCATCAGCAACAGATGGTAACCATATTTATTCTAGCACAAGGCAACCGCAACACCGAGAGATAGTAACGCGTACACTAATGTACCTAGAACACCACCCTCTTGTTAAACGCTATTCTACACCCATGAAAAATAAAACCATAGGGGAGAATATGGGAGAACATAGAGTACACAATTTACAGGGAAACTACTCTGCGGCGACGCCTATACAGGTGGGTGGGAGGGCAGGGAGAAGACACAAATGAGGTGCAAAGAATTAGTTGGCAGGCCAGACCCAGCCAGCCATCATCATATGGGGCTACTGAAACCTCTACTAATTACACAGCTACGGAAGCCAGCAGCTGGCTAGGGCGGTAGGAGAGCGCCCCAGCACTGGCTAGCACTGTGGTGGCAATCTCCGCCGCTGTTGTTGTGCCATCTTTGTATGAGCCTGCTGCATCCTATCAGCATACATCGGGAGAAGACTTATCTCATCAATCTCTTCGAGAAGCTTTTCCTCGGTAATGTTATCTGTGATACTCCTCATCACCTGCAGACCATGCAAATAAACTGTAAAAATATTGCAGTATCCCCACCCAAATATGGAGTACTTGTTTCCAAGTGGACAAAATATGATGCCCAACCACCAACAAAACAAGGATGCTCAGCAGTGAACAGAAGAACAAGGCTGTTTTAACGGACACTTTGAGAATTGCTGAAGTGATCATCTTAGAAAGCAGGATCCTAAAAGATACAGGCATAAAACGCAACTCACAAGGTGAGCTAGCCATGCAAAAAGAATACTATGATCCAATGTGACAGACCAACTGTATTTTCAAAATTGATTTTACCCTAACATCAAGACCATTTCAAATGAGTACATTTAACTTTTCCAGCAAAGATCAAGATGAGATTTACATACAGCAATATTCTTATAAGAAGAAAGGGAAATTTGGATCCATACCATTAAAAGATCACCACTTTGGATCCATACCATTACTATCTCACTTACATGTGGGTCCACATGAGTCAATGACATGTGGGGTCCATGGTATATATCTAAAGTTTGGATCTTTTAATGGTATAGATCCAATTGTTCCAAGAAAAAAAAATTAACAGACAAAGTAAAACAGAAAGTATGTCAGAACTAGCCTTCCGGTATGTGTTGATGTCGTTTGGAGTAGATTTATCAGATCTAATACGCATACAGGACCAACACTGTTCTTCCTTATTCCAGGAGCATTCAACAATCCTCCCGGCGATAGAGGATGGATCTACATCGTCTGTATAAGTTTAAACAGCAGTAAATATAAAACAAATACAGGAAAATAGAAACACATGTCATTAAAATATAATACCCCAAAATATTTTTAAAATGTGTTAAAGAATATTATATCAGCACTCTAGAGACAAAGAAGCTGACTACACAATTAACGGTCATCAACTCATCATGGAAATTGAAATGCATGTTACCAGTAAATGCTATCCGAGCACCATCCATGAGTTTCTTTTTTCCTCTCTCATAAAGGAAAACCAGTTGACGATTATCATTCGTAAGCTGCAATAGTCAGACATAAACAAAACCCAAATTTCAAAATAGTATCTTCACGAGGCTTGTTCGGTTAGAAGTGGATTGAAGGGGATTAATTCACTTGCTAGTCAAAAATGAGCAGAGGGATTTAATCCCCCTCCAATCCGAATGAAACTGAACAAGCCCTAAAACAATATAGTTGAAACTGGTCACAAGACCTCGAACAGAAAGTCCACAGAATTCATCTCAGGGTATTTCCACTTCAGGAGACCTTCATGAGTACGAGTTACATATGGATCGTCCCAGCCCTGCAAAAACAATTGAAGCATGAGCCGAGTAAAAGCAAAATTTGCATGTAAATAACCACAGAATAAATAGTTACGAAGGATGCTAGAGGTCTCAGTAGGGACAGGAGTTCCATATCTAGCACCGTTCAAAATTTGGTCCATGAATTACACATGCACAATAAAATGTTCTAAGCTAAATATAAGTCTTAACAAATAGGAAACTACTTCATGACTTAACAAAAAAATATAGAGCTTCAGTTGAAACCAATTGTAGATCAGCGTTCAAAAACATGATTATCAGTGGTCATCCTCGCAAGGATGCTGCTCAACCGGATTTCATTCAAGTTGGGAATTTCAAATGCCATGTTGCAAGCTTCAAGCCAGCGTCACCCTCAAGCGCATTTTTGAATTTTCGATTTGGCCACCAAAATGCTGTTTTTTCATTTGGCTTGTTGCTCAGAACAGATGCTGGACAGCAGATAGACTCGCCAAGGGAGGATTAAATCACCCAAACAAATGCCCCTTATGTGATCAGGATGCTGAATCTATAAATCATCTGCTTGTCTCATGTGTTTTTGCCAGGGTTTTCTGGTATAAGTTGCTAAGAAAGTTTGGTATGCACTTCTTAGCTCCTCAGCCAGGTGCTACCTCCCTTTTTGGATTGGTGGGAAAATGCCTCAGAAATAGTTAATGGGCTCTCCAAGAAGGGTCTCAATTCCCTTATCATCTTGGGAGCTTGGCTGATCTGGCTTCATCAGAATAGATGTGTTTTTGACAATGGGTCTCCTAGCCTGCCTTTAATCCTCAAGCAGTTTGAAGATGAGAGGAGTGTGTGGGTGGCTGCTGGTGTGAAGGGATTATCCTACCTGGCAGCCCCTCTTCCTGCTAATTGAGGGATGGAGGCATCTTTGTCTCTTCTGGTTGGTGGTTGTGTTCCTATGGACCAGTTTATGTATGCACGTTTCTAGCCTCCGTAAGGAGTCCTTAGTTTTTTCTTTTGTATTTTTGGTCTTCTCATGACCATGTATCCTCTCTTCTTAATTTATAAAATGGTGCAGTCCTCCTGCACATTCGAGAAAAAAAAAACACAACGGTTTGGCTATTAGTAGTCTGGTACATGTTACGTCTGTCTTTGCTCGGATTTCGCAGGATTTGGGCTTGTCTAAGCCTGTTGGGCTTCCTCCGCCTGCTAGGCGTGTTCACACGTCGTTGGCGCATTCCTCGATGGTGGTGGCCTCCAGCCTTGGGACTAGGGCCACTCATGGCATGTTATGCACCCGGTGTTTCTCTCCCTCTCATTTGGCCAGAAAATGCTTGTGCCCTACCAGATGTCGTCGCTATCTTATACTTGGCCACTACGAGATGTATTGTTCCAATAGGCATGCCCTACCTGATAGAGACTTAGGAAGTTTGAGTAGTATGTTTTTTGATCCCCTTATGGATCTATATTTGTATGCCTGTTTCTGGCCTCCGTAAGGAGGTTTTTTTTCTGTAAACCATTGTTTTTTTCTATTTTCTTCTGCTTAATATATAATGGGGCGCAGTTCTCCTGCGCGTCTCGAGAAAAAAATAGGCATGCCAAGCCGTCGACGCGACTGCTCTGGAGGCCCAAGGTACAGCACATTAATGAGGCAGTGGCTTACAGTGAGAAGGTGCAAACTGCTTTGGAAGTTGATCCTCATGCACTCGAGTGCCCTTTGGTGCACCCGGCAACCAGTCCCACAAAATCCACCGGCACAAGCCACCTCTCGCACCCCGGGGATAGCAAATGTTCAGTCCCTCCTCCAGAGAATACTACTTCGTTTCCTCGTCCTCTTCGCCTGGGGTTTTCTCTGAAGATCAGCCGGTTTCTGCAGTCTTCTTCCTTGATCATGGCCAACTTTGTTGCGGACCCAAGACCTTTTATCCCTCATGAGTTGGTGATCGATGATGGTGGCAATGATCGCCGCTCGCGGGCACGAGTTCATCTCGTGCTCGGCCAAGAAGCAAGGCGTGATGACTTCGTTATTGCTACTGATGTTGAAGGTGTGATCCCCCCCTTGGACACTGGTATGTGGATGCTTAGGATTCGGGACTTCATTGAAAATGACCTTCATCTCCATGTCCTTAATTGTGCTGTTCATCCTTTCGGTTTGGGAATCTTTGAGTTAGGGAGCCTACTCCAAAAAGATAGACTGCTTACTGGAGATATTTACAATGTCGAAGGCACCTTAATTCGTTTCATTCGCCAAGACATAGCACAAAATTTCAGAGAAATTGTTTATACAAGGAAAGGTTGGATCTTGATATCGGGATTTCCAGTCACCTACATGAATGACATGTGTATCCATCAGGTGGTGGCCTCCTTTGGCAAATTGTTGAGGTGGCATAATAGTCCAAGGATCAAGTCTTAGGTGCTGGTCAAATGTTTATACATTTCTGCTAGTGAGGTAAGTATTTTGCTGTTGTTTGGCGACGACAACACTGGAAAGGGATGTTCTTGGTCCATCCCTGTCTACATTTTGACCCCAGATGATGATTGGCAGTTAGGGAATAATGATGCGATAGCCAACATGGAGGACATCATTCCACCCAATGGGAATCCCCACAGGGTTGATTTGGTGACAAGGGGATCCCAGGAGGATTGGAGGGGATTGAGGGGGAAATAACTAATTTCCCCCTCAATCCCCTCCAATCCTCCCGGGATCCCGGGTCACCAAATCAGCCCTTACCAGAAGATGTCAATGATGAAGATTGCCTGCAGGCTAAGGGGGACTTCATGGAAAATCTGGTTAACCAAAACTTAGGTGGTATTCAAGATGCTCAGGGTGCCCAAGATGCTCAGGGTGATCCTATTTGGGACAATGGCTGGCCTGCTTGACCCCAGCAACCGCACCCCGCTCCCACTCAGCCAGCCCCAGGTGCCAGTTGCTCATGATCAGTTCGTGCTTGATCCGGAGGACATGGGTCTGAGGATGGCTCTAGCTCCTCGTCCAGTGGCATCCTTGTCAGGAGTGTACCACACAATCGTTTTCCTTTCAGACAGGCGGGGGATTCCTCTAGATGGGGAACATTCCCCCTGCCTCTCAATCTTCAAGGCACAGAAATGTCTGAGTGGGTTGCTCCTTTTGTGTCCATTGGCTTCAGAAGAATCATGTTTGCATCTATGCCTCACCTTCAGTCGTTGGCCTGGTGGGCTAATATGCTAGCATCAACTTTCACCCTTCGGATTCTCAAGTCATTGTTGCTGGTTCCTCCTCAGTGCAGATTGATGAGGTGGAGGAGAATTCTGAATATCCCTGCTTGATCTTGGCACTTCCTACTCCGAGGACTTCGGATGATCTGCTATCTGATGTTGCCCCTGTTGATCGCCCACCCCCGGACATTTTTGGATGGAGCCACCAAGACCAGATAAAGAAGTGGCAGGTGATCCAAAAGGTTTACCAGAGAAGATTGGGGTCTCGGGCTAAGAAAAATCGAAAGAAGAGCAGTCGTCCTGTTAAGAACGAGTCTACCAGAAAACTGCAAACCACCCAACCAAGAAGTGAGAGGATCAAGGCCCGTATGCTGGGCTTCAAAGTCTCCTTTGACACTGGGGCCACCATATGCCCCCCCCCCCCAATGCTTGATGATGTGTCCGGTCTCAACTTCCCATGCCCTGTTAAATTTCCTTCTATCCAAGATATTACAGACTTTATTGGTATCTATCCAGAGATTCATGTTTCCACCTTGCAGAAGGTGGTTGTTGACCGTTGCGGCATGCTACCTGAGGAGGCATCGCTGAGGACGCTGCTTCATCACCCCTCCTTGGGTAATGCTGAAGGCAACGCTGGTGACAGGATTCTGCATGTTCTCCATGACTAATGGACCAGAAGCGTTGGGATGGGAGGGAAGCTGCTGCTTCTGTGTTTGGACTTATGTGATGATGTTAACAAAATACTCTTGTTTATTTTGGTTGCTGGGGGAAACAGTTATGTCGTTGAACCTTATGATTATGCACTGTTGGCGTTTATTTTACTACCTAGATATTGATCTGTGCCGGCATATTGATTTGTGCTTTATCTGGTTTTTTTCTTTACCGTCTTCGGATTTCTTACGGCGAGCGCCACGTGAATGTGTCATTCATGTCTGGGATGGTTTATGCTATCAAAGTTTGGTGTGAATGGATCACAACTCAAGAAGCTGGAATGTGTTGAATTGGAATATCAGGGGGTTGAACGAAGATTCTAAATGTCTCGCGGTGAGACAAAATTGATGAGAGCTGCTGTTCAATTTTTTTCCATCCAAGAAACTAAATTGGAAAGTATTACCCCTATCCTTTTAAAAAAAATGCTCCCAAGCGATTTAACAAATTCGCTTCCAGTCCCTCCAGAGGTGCTTCGGGTGGAATTCTGGTTGCTTGGATGGATTCTCTTTTCCAGGGCTCCATTTGTAAGATTAACCCCTTCTCAGTCACAATAGAATTTTCCTCTCAGATGTAGGATTCTACTTGGAAGCTACAGCGATTTATGGTCCTTGCCAGTGCCCTGCTAGATTGGTTCACTAACTGGCTTAGCAACCTAAGTATCTCTTGTTCTGACAACTGGATGCTCAAGGGTGACTTCAATTTCTACCGCTCGGTCTCAGACAGAAGTAGGCCAGGGGGTAACGTTTCAGACATGTCCCTCTTCAACTCCATCATAAGCAATCTGGGTATTTTAGAAATTCCTTTGAAAGGCAGAAAACTCACTTGGAGTAATATGCAGTCTGACCCTCTCCTGGTTCAGTTGGATTGGTGCTTCACTTCTGCAAATTGGACAGCATGCTTCCCTAATACTATGCTTATCCCCTTGGCTAAGACTACATCTGATCACATCCCCTGTGTGGCCCAGATTGGTACCTCCGTTCCCAAAGCTAGGATTTTTCGGTTTGAAAATTATTGGGTGGATCATCCGGGGTTTCTAAATGTGGTTTCTAATGCTTGGAGCAATCATGTCCCTGCAGCCTCTAGTACTGCACGTGTGGTGGCCAAATTCAAGAACCTCAGATACAATCTTAAGTAATGGAGCAGCTCTATCTCCAACCTCAAAAGTCTCATTGAAAATTGCAATGAGGTAATTCTTGTGCTGGATAAATTAGAGGAACAAAGACCTATCTTTCTTCAGGAAGACAATATGAGGACTCTTATAAAAAATCAGTTAGCTAAACTTCTGAAATTTCAAAATGTTTATTGGAAACAAAGATACACAGAAAGATGGGCCAAGTTAGGAGATGAATGCACAAAATTTTTCCATGCAGCTGCTACTAATAGATACAGACACAACCATATTGCTATCCTCACCAATGATCAAAGGTGACTTCTACAATCTCTTTAAGGACTTTTTCAACAACCAGTTGAGTTTGGAAGGTCTTAACAACTCCTATGTCACTCTGATTCCCAAAGTTAACAATCCGGTTAGGGTAACTGACTTCATACCAATCTCCCTCATCAATATTGCCATAAAGATGATCTCCAAACTTCTGGCCAACAGACATCAGCCCAAAATCCAGCAGCTCATTCATAAGAATCGGTACAGGTTCATCACGAGTAGGTCCATCCAAGATTGCCTAGCCTGGACCTATGAATACATTCATCAATGCCATCACTCGAAGAAAGAAGTAGTCCTTAAGCTTGATTTTGCTAAAGCATTTGACACTATTGAGCACAATGCCATTATTGCAATACACCAATCTCTCGGCTTCCCTGAGAAATGTATTTCTTGGATCAAGTCTTCGTTGGTTTCAGGATCCTCTGTGGTTCTCTTGAATGGTGTCCCTGGGAAAAGTTTCAAATGCAGGCGAGGGGTTCGGCAGGGTGATCCTCTTTCCCCCCTCTTATTTGTCATAGCTGCTGACCTTCTTCAAAGCAGCTTCTCTTGGAGTGTTCTCGGCCCCCATTTCCTCCAGCAGCTCACCAGATTTCCCAGTCATTCAATATGCAGACGACACTTTACTCATCATGAAGGCCTCCCAAAGAGATTTATTTGCCTCAAAGGGATTCTTCAGTCCTTCTCAGCTTCGACTGGGTTTAGGAAAAATTTAGGTATGTGCACTCTCAAAATTGAAAGAAGACTGAATTCTACCAGCCTCTGGCTTTCCCTGGATGGAAGACTTCCTTTGGTAAACTCCACCTTCTCGGCTATGCCAATCTTTGCCATGTGCACTCTCAAGTTGCCGGCTGTTGTGATTAAGAACATTGATCAAATACGAAGGAGATGTCTCTGGAAAGGGAGTGGTGAGGCTGCTCATGGTATTCCACTCATCGCTTGGGATAAAGTCACTTGTCCAAAGAACAAAGGAGGTCTGGGAGTGCTTAATCTGAGAATTCAGAATATGGCCCTTCTGATGAAATTTGTTCACAGGTTTTACAACAGACTAGATATTCCTTGGGTTCATCTGGTGCGGGACTTCTACTACGCTTCGGGTCGGATCCCCCATTGTTCTCCTGAGAAAGGGTCCTTCTGGTGGAGAGATGTTACCAAGTTACTCACTTATTTCAGAGGTTATGCCATGCCTCGTGTGGGAGATGGAAGCGCTATCCTGTTATGGCAGGATGTTTGGAATAATCACACCCCTATGACGGCTTTCCCCTGCCTCTATTCCTTTGCAAAAAAAAGGAATCCTCAATGTTGTCCTTCATCAGCAACATGTCCTTGGAAGATAATTTTCACACTCCTTTGTCCATGCAGGCTCCATAGGAATATGTTATTTTCTCAAAGATCATTGACCAAATGTTGGAAGCCAGGGCACAGACGGACAAATGGATTTACCCATGGGGAAATAGCAATTTCAGCTCCTCGAAATTCTACTTTCTCACCTTTGCATCCATCACCCCCCACCCCCCCGTTCCTTATGGATTTGGCAATCCAAAGACTGCAAAAAGATCAAAGTCTTTATCTGGCTTGTTTTTAGAGACAGAATCAATTCGAAGAATCTGCTTAAGAGAAAAAGGCCTTCTGATATGGCTAACAACCTTCAATGTGTCCTCTGTGATTCCACTTGTGAAGAGACAACCTTTCATCTTCTGTTCGAGTGCCCATTCAGCTCAGATTGTTGGCTCTACACGGGCATCCAGTGGAACTTTGACCTTGACTTCTTCAACATGTTTGAGTTTGAGGACGCGAAAAATATCTTTGGCAGGCGTTTTTTCATGGAAATTGTTGCAGTGGTGGCTTGGACCATTTGGAAACAGTGCAATGACTGCATCTTCAGAAATGTTGTCCCCTCTTTCACTTCCTGGAGGATTTGTTTCAACGACACCCCCCCCCCACACACCCTTTCACAGCCCCCCCCCCTTCTCTTTCGTTCTTGCTCTAATCTATTGTTTAATCATTTTCTAATAAAATTTAACTGTAGGGGCTTCCCCTACAGTATTTCTTTCAAAAAATGGAAAACAAAATATATGAATTATCAAATGAGTAGCAAGAAATAAAGTGTACAGCTTTATCTTGCAGTAAACGCCATACAACCCCATGAGATGCAAAAGCAAGTGCAACCCACCCACCCACCACACCCCAAAAAAAAGAAAATAGAAAACTAATCTCAAACAAGAAATTGACATGGTACTAACTAAAAACATAAATGTACAGTTACAAAATAAGTCCAACAAAGACAGGACACTAACAAATATGTATCGGTAAATTTTATTCATCAAAGCAATGTGCATTGTGTTGAAGTGTGTGCTCCTATTGTAATAGGCCTTGGCCCAGCCCATATACTATTCATAAAAATATTCCAAGCCTACCTTGATTAGGATTAGAGTTTTATATTCCAACATGGTATTAATCCTTCTCTCCTCTCTTCTCCCTCCCCTAGTTGTCGGTCTCCCCTCCTCCCCGCTGGCCAGCCGGCAGCCCCGCACCGCCCCCTTCCCATCTCCGCTCTGGCGCTTCCACACCAGGCCCACCACTCATGGACGCCGCTCCTCACTCTGCACCTAGTGTCGCCCGTCGTCGCCGCTCCGCCACCACTGATGCTCCTCCCTCTGCACCAGGTGTCACCCACCCTCGCCACTCCCCCATCCCGACCGGCGTCGTCCCCTTCCTCACCCACACCCCGGTCGCTACCGAAGGCAGCGCCTAACTTCCCTCCGGTGCAGCAGACTCCCCACCCGCACGGCGCCATGCCCACGTCAGTTCTCCCCCCTAAGGCCGGCGCACCCGCAGGGCTTCTGCCGCCTCAACAGTGCCCTTCCCCGTCGCCTCCCCTGCTCCAACATCCCACCCAGACGATGTCGCCCACCCCTGCAGCTGCCGCTCCGCGCATCATCTCAAGCATCGCGACCAGCCGTCCTCCCGCACAGGCCTCGACGTCCCTGTTACCCTTCCCTGTGACGGCCGTCGCCGCCCTCCTGCCGCCTACACACCACCTGGCTCTCCCTCCCGCCACAACCCATCCCCCTCCCCGTCGGTAACCCCACCCCACCACATTCGTCGGTCACCCGCGCCTGTGCGGCTTCCCACCCAAGTTCTGGTTGCATACAAAAAACTAAGTAGAACATAATCATCATAGTTGCAAGTTAGATTGCAACCAAACAAAGATATATTAGACTACTATAATCATTTATGCTCTTATCTGAAATACCACAAATTGCACCATACATGTGTTACGATAACCTTGAGATCTATTAGACTACGTATAGTTGTTATATGCTCATCGAAGCCTATCCGACTATTTGTAATCCATGCCTATTCGGCTATATATATGAAAGGTCACAGCCCATCTTAGGTCTCTCTACATGATATACGAGCCTAGGTTCCCCCTGATTCACCCACCCACCTTCCACTACCATAGCCCGTGCACCTCCGCACACGAGCGCCCAATGTGCACTGCCACTTCCCTCAGGCACACTCTCCCCCTACCTTTATCATGTCACCAGTCTTTTTACGTCATGCGCTACTCCCCTCTCACACCTCCATCCCCTTACCGCTCGTCCACCCCTTCCATGTTCTGCTTTTCCCGGAACACAATCTCAACGCCCCATGCATATTCATATACTTCATACCTTGCAACTCCTTCCAGCCACGTGAATCACCTCTACCCATTCTTCGACCACGGTTGCGACCACAACGAATGGAGGCTCTAGCAAGAACTATGGGCCTGTCTTCCTCACCCGTACACACATTCCTATGACCCTCAACCTAACGAATTCCAACTTCAACTAATCATCGTTCTTTAGCACCATGTGCGGCAAATTCGATTTGCTAGCACACATCGATGGCTCTGCTCCTGCCCGTCCCACTGATCCCTTGTGGCAGCAGACAGATTGTTGCATCCACAACTGATTGTTTGGCTCTATCTCGGATGTCGTCCTCGACCTCGCCAGACGGCCAAGCAACTGTGGGTCGCCATCGATGAGTTGTTCAAAACAAAGCATCATGTGCTATCTTTCTCAGCCACAAATTTCATTCAATGACTCAGGGTGACTCGTCCATCGACGAATATTGCCTCTACATGAAGACTGTCGTTGACGCCCTGTGCGGCGTTGGCCAACCCGTCTACGAGCCCACTTTGGTGCTCAATCTACTGTGTGGCCTCAACAAGCCCTACTCCAACACTGCGGACAACATCGCTGGTGGCGCCAACCTCACATTTGCATCCACATGCAACCAGCTTCTTCTGAAGGAATTGCGTCTGAACAACGAAGAAAAGGTCATTGTTGTCTCTGCCCTCGTTGCTAGCTCCGTGCCATCTTGCAGCAACTCCGGTTGTCGCTCATCATCATCATGTGGTGGGCCGCAACAGCATAGCGCATCGAGGCCAGCAGCAACAATAAGACCAACGGCAACAAGAAAACTTACAGCAGGGGTGGCTCTTGTGTCAGCAACGAGTATTGTAGCGTTGGACAGTACCGCGACCCAAACTCCGACCCACCAGGGGGCCTGTGGGTGTGCATCTCCCTATGGGGTGCACAGCAAGCGCGACCACAGCACCTCCGTTGGCCAGTCTGGCGACTAGCCTTGGGGCAGTCAGGGCTGGCATCACCATGGTGTGATGGGCGCACCGTCGCTGGCCCACAAGGCTTTCGCCCCTCTCCAAGCCTTTCGAGCCAGCAATGGGATCAGGCCGACCTAGTTGTCGTCCTGCAGCAAATGTCCATGCAGCGGCATCTCTCTGAATCGTGGACAGCGGCGCCTCTTCGCACATGTCGTCATCCAATGGTATACTCCTACAGCGCTTGCCTCCATCTTCATCTTCTATTATAGTAGGCAATGGCACTAGTATACCCATCACATCTAGAGGCCATTCAGTTCTTTCCACCAACGCGTCTAATTTCGCGCTCAACATCCTTGTTGTCCCATCCATTATGTGTGATTTACATTATGTTCATCAATTCACTCATGACAATAGTTGTTCAATCGAGTTTAACGCCCTTGGTTTTTCTGTCAAGGACCTTCAAACGCGACGCATGATCGTTTGTTGCAATAGCGATGGGGAACCTTACAACTTACTGGCCATTGTTCCAGTCATCGCCTCCATGTTCTTGTTGTGTCCTCTTCATTGTGGCATCAGCGCCTTGGATACCCAGCACCAGCAGCTTTAGATCGCCTCAAGAATAGCAATTCCATTTCTTGTAATAAAGTAGATCACTCCATTTGCCACTCCCGTCGGTTGGGCAAACATACACGTCCATCCTTAGCACATCTAGTTCACAAACAACTGCTCCTTTTGAACTCCTTCAATGAGGCGACACAGGCGGACCACCTCGTTGAGCAGGAGCGCTGGGGCAATGAAGTTGCACTTGACCCATATGTCGCACAAAAGCAAACGACCGATGTCACACGGAGGAAGACGGCCACACGAACTAAGCAAGAGCGCTGGGATGAAGTTCCACTTGACCCAGATGTCGCACAGAAGCAGACAGCCAATGTTGTGCGGAGGCAGACAGCCACACGAAGTGAGCAAGAGCGTTGGGACGATGAAGTTCCACTTGACCCAGATGTCGCGCAGAAGCAGACAATCGATGTCGCGCGAAGGCAGACGATCGCACGAACAGTCGACAATGGTGAACAGTCGCGTTGTAGATGATCGACGGTCGCACAAACGGTCAGAGGCAGAAGACCGTGTGAACAGTCGCGAGGTGGACAGTCATGCGAGCAGCCGGTGGCGGAGAAGACTGAGCGACGGAGAGGGCTGAAGACGGAGGCGAACGGTTGAATCGAGCGGTTGAAACGAGCGGGAGGCAGACAGCTGAAGACGGAGAGGGCCGCGACGCGAAGACGAGCGCGACGGTGGTCGTGGAGGTGGCCACGAAGGCGGGCGTGGAAGGTAGCCGCGAAAGCGGCCAGGAAGGTGGCCGAGGTTGCAGCTAAGAATGGGTCGTAAATGACGGCCATAAAATGAGATTAGGAGTCCCTAACCATAATCTGCTCTATTACCATGTTATTAACCTTGGGATCAACAAATGATGGTTTGTCCAGCAGGCCTTAGCAATAGGATGGGCCTTAACAATATGAAAAACATGCCTACATAATAAACAAACAGAAAAAAAATCTTACCTGAAATATAAGGCCATCAGCATCATGGCAAAGGGATGGAATGAACACCTTAAGAACCTTTTTTACTGTTGAGAGCAGCCAAAAATCTTTTCTTCTAACCTGGTAAAGTCATATAATAAACGAAAAAGAGAAAATTAACTTTGCAGGACATGAATTGAACATTATAGTTCAGGAGGAATCCTAGAATCTGATACCGAAAATAATTCCATGTCATATTTGTACAACGGATTGCTCTTAGAACCACTCTCAAATTTATTTTTCTCATAATAACGTGGTCGTATTATTTCATCTTCCAGCATTTTCCACCTTTCAGAAAACGGCAACTGCATACACAAATTTACATAGTTAGAGATAATTCCAAGCCACAATAATTTGTGTTTATACCCTACAGTACAATAGAGCTTAAAGCTCACATATAGAAGTTCAACAGAAAAAATAAATACACCCTCAAGTATAGTTCACTAATCGTGTGGAAACATGAACCTGTTAGGCCAATCTGCTAACCATGCTATGGCGAAGATAAGCAAAACATTGATGGTGTGAATATGAGTGCAGGTACCAAGAAATAATTCAGAAAGGATGCTTATTACATCTCCTCTCTTTACTAAGGGTGCCAAGTTACATGGATAAAAGACTAAGTCAGAAATAAGTAAAAACTCCATTCCAAATTATGAGACGTCTTAGCTTTTATTTACAGAAATAGCTTTTGCTATGCATTTATATATACACTTAGTCTAGATACACAGAAAAAACAGTGTATCTAGGAAAGCCAAAATGTCTTGTAATTTGGAACGTAGAGAGTATATATCATTCCATAACATGTTACCTTAGTTTTGGACACTGCACCAAGTGCCATAAGATCATATGCCAAGTACCTTCTCTTCAAGCCTGAATCTGGTACCGTGTCTATAATCATCTCTCCATCAATCAAGGTCATATCATGCAGACCCTTCATAGCAGAGAAATAAGATTAAAGTTTTACAATAAGAGGCATGTTCTATGATTGTTTCTCCAGCAGAATCGGAACCTTACTTCAAGGCTCTTATGGGGAAAGCGCATCTGAACCCTTCTAAAGCAAAAATTTCGATCAATCAAGAAACAACCATCTCTCATTATAAGCATCATATATCGTGTTCCGTCAGCTTTCCATGTAGCATAGTAGTATCGCTGTCTAAGTAGTTGCAGATTTTCACTAAACAAGCAAAAAAAAAGTGTTAAATAAAAAAAAGGATATATGTTTAACATATGAGCTAAAATGAGGACTTATACAAAAAAGAACCAAAACTTCTAATTCTCTGAGAATAGAAATTTGAAACAAAATATCAGAATTGGATTACAAGGAACTCATCAAGTGTGACACAATTCTAAAAAAAACTGCATGATGCAATAGTTTAAACTTATTTATGCATCCAGCTGCCTAACCCCTAAGCTTTTTTACTTTATAAAAATTAGCATGTAATAGTGGTTCCATTTCCTTACAAAATTTTCCTTCATGTCCTGTATACAACATAGGAACAAAAAATATCATAATGCACAAAAAATTGTAAGGCCCCGTTTGTTTCCTTTCATTTCGAGGAATTGGAATCTTACTAATGGAATAGACTATTTTTTTAGAATATGATATTCTACCACTTTCCAAAGTTATCATATAAGTCTATCTCAAATTCATGGGGTGAGAGATGGAAATTGATTCTATAGATTTACATGCTAATTTTCCGATGTACAACTTATAGCACACTCTTCTACTTGCGCCTCTATAACATAAATGTACTATTTAACTATCTCTCTCATATGATTTAGGATAATATACAAATATATTACATATATAAATATATAAACTTAATTAGTTTTGTCTAAATTATAATTATTAAAATGGAATTCAATTCCAACAAAACAAACGGGCCCTAAGAGAATTTGAGTTACTGGTTGAGATTACTCACCTGTTAAGAGAAACTGGATGTGATCCAGGAAATTGTGAATGTCCCCTTATCTATAAACAAATAAAGGTGATCAGAACACTCTAAATAAAAAAGGCACTACTTGTTTGAGAGCAACACATGCAGAAACTTGCAGAAATTTACTCCACAAACCAATTCAACTCAAAGTAGTGCATAGAACAATAGATATAAAACATGATATATCTATAAACTGAAACAAGATTAATCATGACAAAATTCTATTAGTTCCCAGCATTTCCAAAATGCCGTTCTGAGCCTTATTTAACTTTCAAGCTTCCAGATGGATTATGTTGAAAAATACATTGTTAATGTACCACCTTGTTATGTAGCACAAAAGTATTTTTCCAGACCAGCATGTCAAACTCTCACATTCTCAGCCTGCGTTGCATTGCATGACATGAAATATTCATGCATCTGCTCCATGCTAACTTTTAAGTTATGCTCCCAGAAATAAAATAGTTACTAAAGATGGGTTTGGTGGTATTAGAACTATATTCTACAGAAGGTTATCAATTGTCATAATCCATGTTTTCATTGTAAAGCATATACAAAATTAATACATAATATATTGGGCAGAAGTAGAAATAGCCTACTTACAAGGGGCATTTCAAGCAACTTATAACATAGCACACGCAAAGCTTCTTGCTGGTCATATGGCACTTCATCCCCTAACACATCGTCATTGGTGATGATTTTATCCTCTGATTCATTCTGTAAATGTATTGTGGTGTCAAAACATTAAGAAACAATGCAAAGTTGCAAACGGCATCGCTTAATAATGAAACCATATAGTGAGGTAATACCAAGGGCGCAAGCAATAGTTAACTCTATCTCATAAACAATATAAGTAGATCCGATAATTTCCTATAAATTTTGAAGAAAACACTTACACGCGGTGGTTCTAGATCACCATTGTCGTCGTCATCATCCTGCTTAGCTTCGCCATTTAAATCGAGATCATCTGGTCTCTTCCATTCTGGTGTTGGAGGGCATGCTATCATCATATTCTCAGGGACCTCATGGTAAAATGAATATAGTGCTTCAATATAGTCCCTCTTGTATATGCCAGGTGGCCGCCTTTGAGCAAACATATTTATCGCCTAGAAAAAAAAGCCATGTAATACTGAAGAATAGAATCAATCAAATATCATTTGGGGTCTAGTATCCCTACCTCAGCAACACAAGATACGTGTGTGCGCATAAGGTAATGAATAATCATGAAACCGGTACGATTATGACCATGGGTACAGTGAACCAGAATATATTTAGGATTCTTTGAATGTTTTTGTCGATCAAGGAATATCATTGCCTGAAAGAACAATAAAAAATGTTAAAAATGGTGACTAACCTAAATAGTCAATAGTCATTTTGTTCTACAAAGTGGAAATTGATGATATCTGGGGTTACACCCAAGAATGCTTCAGGGCAACAGAAAATGACCAGGTTACTGATAAGCGGTGTCCAAATCAATTTGTTATAGAGAATCCAAGAATGCCAAAATGCAAAAGGGTGCAGGCCCCTTTGAAATTAATGATAACCCTAACTAACGAGTATGGGAAAGAAAATGATGAAAGGAGAGGAACCACTGCAGATTGTTCATTCTAACTCGCAAAGGTTATGTGTACATGAGGTAGTAGTACCCTCATTCAGCCTGATCCACTGTTTCATTTGGCTGCACTGCAGCTGCAGCTGCTGCTATCAGTGAGATGAAACTTGGAACTGATGTATGCAATCAGTGAGATGAGCACTGGAATCTTTGCAGCGGCAGCCAAGATGATCACAGCTGAGCAGGCTGATTATATATGCACTTAGGTCAGCTTGCTACAGTGACCAGCCTGCTGTACTGCTTCACTGCCGCTAGCAACAACTATGTTCTAGATAGTACATACACAAAAACAAAATTTGCTCCTTTACTGCCGCTGCTGATTCTATTACTACCGCCGCAGTTAAAACCAAGCCTCTAGAGGACAGTAGCAGCTCCTCCCAGCTGTTGTGTGCATGTATTTCAGTAGTCAAAACAAAATTGCCTTTTTACTCAAGAAAACAAATTACTCATCCAATAATTAGCAATACAATGGGCATGTAGCAGTCTAGCAGAACATAAAAAAAGGTAGAAAATGTAATACATCACACAAACCTGATGAGTGATGATAATACCATAAACAATAGACAGGCTAGCAGATGGGAACAGAATAGCAAGAGATGGTATGTGTTCGCCGTCGACAATAGGCTCACAACAACGACTAAGTGTGAATAAGTGGATTTAGGGATGCAAACAGGACGGATATTGTCAATACTAGTCCGATCCAGAAGGAATTAAACCCTACTTTGATAATCCATGTATGAATCCAGAGATTTAGTATCTGTACCATATCCGAACCCGAATACTCAAAGTTAGATTTCTGATACATTATTACATAAGATATCAATATCCGACTCCGACATATCGACACTTTCCGTATTTGACTCCGAATCCCGGAAAGAAACGACTACCCATATTCAGTACCCGCCGTAATATCTGTTTGTATCCGATCCAGTTTCATCCCTGACTGGATTGATTAAGTCCATGCTAAATCTACCTGATATGAACTCTGCGTGCGTGCGAGCCACCACCTAACAATTTCCACTCCAACTGTACTTCTAAGATTCAGATAAGCACATCTTATCGTTGACAATATATGCTTATTGCATCACTCGTATTGCCAAGTCAGGCATCAAAAATAAGATAAGTACAATAAATAAAATAAACTTGGAGCAAAAGCACCAGTGCCCAGGGGTGGAACAGGAAACAAGTTCTTGACAGTAGTGCATGACCCCCCCCCCCCCCCCACACACACACACACACGCACACACAAAAAGAAGAAATGGACATATATAATATCAAGAGTCAAATATAATGCTTTTGCAGATATATGCATGATTGTACCTCATAGACAAACTTATTAACAGATTCATTGTCAGGTACCGCATCTCTCCCCTTGCATGCAATCTAAACCAAAAACTTTGTTAGTTAAGAAAAGGTCCTTGAGAAACAAGAAAGCATTTAAGCTAAGCGATCTCACCTTCGCATACTTAGTACCTTGCTTCGTCCATTCAGCTGGTGAATAATACCTGGTGGTATTTGTCAAATCAATCACCAGACCTATCTGAAATGTAAAAATTAAGTGTCAGTGTGGAACGTATGTCCTGTCAGCCTAATTAAATAGCTATTTTGCACGATATTTGGCTAAACGATATGTGATCGAGTTTTAGAATTTAGGTGAGCACTGATGCATACAAATGCACATAAGAAATGGCATAACAAAGAAAAATTATAATGAAACAATATTTTGACTCTATATATGTAATTCCACAAACCTGACCTAATGATGCCACCATGGTCGAAATGTTTCCAGATCAAGGTAAGGGGACATGGAACGTGGTATGCAGGTTGTTACACTTTGGGTCAAAAATTAATCCGTGAATCTAGATCGGGTCAACGAATCTAGGTCAAGGGTCGAAGGCATCGAACCCGTTTTATGTGACTATGGATGCCACAAGCCTAAGTGATTTGCCATCTATGTGCATATGAAATACACGCCGCTGTTTATGCAGGGTGTTTGGGCAAAGGGAATGATTGTACAATATCAGAACTAAATAGGAGCACTAATGGGCCACAACCACGAGCAATCTGCGACAAAGGGACTGTTTAGGACTGCTCCACTCCTTAGGTTTTAACTCTGCTCCACAAATCTTGTGGCAAACATATCAACTCTAGCAACCCCCAGATCCACAAAAAATATGGAGTTGAGAGTCAATTCCACAAATTCCATGGAGTAAGTGAAAGAGTACTCGCAAATACAACTTTCGAATGTCCTCATGGAGTTGGAACGAAATTACCCACCAATGCCATCAATTACACATTTACACCCCCCCCCCCCCGAGTCCTCTCTCCCGAAGGTTGTCATTCCCACCAATGAAACCCTTGTTACGTCCATCATGTGCACCCCACCGGAGCTCCAAAACGACGAGGAGACAAGCAAAACTGCAAGATTCGGCGATCTTAATCCTAATCCCCCTGTTCTTCAAGCTGACCCATCCTTCATTCTCATGGATTCATTGTCGTCACTTGGAAAACCAACTGCGCAGCAGAGGCCACATCATAGGGCAGCGGTCGTACCGAGAGTCGGCATCGAGCGTGGGTGTGGGCGCGTGTGCAGCGATGCTCCCCAAACGAGCACACCTAGCTCCAGGGCAGGTGCCACTGGCTCCTTTGCAGGGTGTAAGGGGCATTTCCCACCAATACATCCTATTTATGGAGTTGGAACCGCGATGCAAGTCGAACACGTGAACTACTCTACAGCTCTGAGGTGGACCTGCTCTATGGTGGAGTTAGTGGAGCATAGCTAATTTTTCTAGCTAATCAACTAAAGCCATATCTAAGCGCCCATACCCTCCACTGCCACCTCATACGCCCTAGCTATCTATGCCATCCACTGGATGCCGCCTCCCAATCTTCGACACCAACAACCCGCAACCAGGTATAACAAAGCACAGCAAGAGTAATTAGCCCCGCTGCCCACAAGTACCTACACAGCTCTGTAACCCACACGCCGCTAAATCCCCCCTCACTTTATACTGGCCTACCATCTACATAGAGCTCAACCACTAATCCCCCCCCAGAGTGGACACAGAGATCGAACGGCAACGAGACTGGAGCCAGCGAGGATGGGAAATGCAGAGGGAGAGATGCCCGCCTGCTGGTTCCCCGTATTGTATTTATTTCTTCTGCAGTCCCTCCCTCCTCCCTTCTTTTGGCTTACTCACCTAGGCAGCAACCAAGTCAACGCATCAAATACCGTCAATTCTGCATGTTGTTTTCAGAGGAACGCATTGGCTCCGATTTTGGA
Organism: Zea luxurians; assembly: GCA_029449295.1. Taxonomy (NCBI): domain Eukaryota; kingdom Viridiplantae; phylum Streptophyta; class Magnoliopsida; order Poales; family Poaceae; genus Zea; species Zea luxurians. The sequence goes on from JAOPSE010000024.1 coordinate 41,191,257, forward strand.
GACTGTTGCAGAAGGAAGAATCACACCAAGAATCTTTCAATATCTGTCAATCCTTGGAGGTGGTGGCCATGGAGATCTTCATAAGCCACGGATGGCAATCCAATGCTAGAATCGTGGCTGCTTAATCTGTTTATGGTTCCAAACAGATATTTTTTATCTTCTCATAGTTGTTCATGGAGTTGTAACTTTTACTTGTAAGGTTGTATGCATGAAAGTGCAAAAGGCTGGAATTTGCTTTCCATTATCAAAAAAAGGTCAACACATCAAAACACTCGTTCAAAAAATCAACTGGAGAACATAACACTGGTGTGCGCACCACAAAGAACTAATTGTTCTGGTTCTGGTTTATGTTAATGCAGATTAATTCACCCCTTTCCCTTTGCTTTCTTTTGCTATTCAGGGGAATCAAAGGTGACGATGGCACTGAAACATTTGGAACGACCTCAGAGCATGCAAATATGGTATATCTGTGCAGGAGAAATATCACTGTAGGGTGAAGACAAGGAAATGGAAGGATGATTTGCTGCGCACTGCTGGCATGGGAAAGAAGACAAAAAAAAAAGAAGGCAGATGCACATTGGTCCAAAAATGTGGGTTCCTAGCACACCTATGTGGTACTAGGCAACTAAGAACCACCCTCCCATCTAGCATACATGACCATCTAGCCCACCAGTGCTGATTAGAAAATAAATGCCATCGAACCCTTCTTTTTAGAAGACTAGGGTTGTAGACAAGAAAAGAACTCATTTCTAGGGGCAGAATGATGTCAATGAACCAAATTTTTGTATACAACAAATGTTAAATAGATAATGAGACTTGACATGATAATTAGTACAGTAGGAGGGGTTACAGTATTGTCACAAGAACAAGCAAGCATTACTTACTTCACGACCAGCTTTTCTTTGTTTGTTAACTAGTTGCTTTGAGGAGTATCGCTTCCCAGGAGGCACTGACTCATTGAATGTTTCATCGAGAGGAACTTTAGATGGTATGATTTTATCTATTGGCTCCCCAAATGCAGGACAGTCCAACCAGCCTGAAATCACACCCAATATATTACATATAAAATCCACATAGGAAAAAGGATAGTGGAATAAAAGATTAATGAATAACCAGGGGGCACAAGGTGGAATATATCGGTAACACAAACTATTTAGAAAATTGCCCAATACTTCGTACCCTGAGGTGCCTCTTTGATGCGACTATGCCTTTTGGGTTGAGGAGCATAATCAACCCTAATCTGCTGGGAATGTAGCCTTGACCCATCATCCTGCTGCTCTCTCTTTAGTCTCTTGCGTCTTTCTTCACGTTCCTGTCAAAAACAGCAAGATCACATAGAAGGTATGATTAGCATCAGTAAACTAAGCTTGCAGGCTCGATCTGAAAAGAAAACTAAAATGAACTGTTTAAAAGGCCGCAGGGCCCTTCTGGCACATAGATAAACAATGCATGCATACCAGCATGTATGCAACATAAAGGCAGTCGGAGTAAATCTGTTATGGTCACTAGATCGGTGAGGGATTAGAGAGGGGTATCGATGGGCAAGAACGTCGAGCGGGGCCCTCTGCCCACGGCCGAGCAAGAGGAGGGTTTCTCCCTTCTAATTCTTCCTACTTTATTTCTCATCTATTGATTACATAAATAGGCCAACTGGCCGGCTGGCCGCCCCTGTCTAGCTAGAGATTCTTATCTCCTTAAAACTCTCCTAAAAACTCTCAACAAACTACTAACCGATAACCTTCCTAGATAATCTCAACTAATCTCCTAGATAATCTCAACTAATCTTCTAATCTTATCTCTAACTATCCTTATCTAGTTCCCCTTGAAGGGCCCATGGCTGCTGCAGCCCCTCCGTGGGCCTCCTTAGGCCCTGACACTACACCCCCTGGACAAGTAGCTCGTCCTCGAGCTGCAGCATCCAACAAACGACCTGTAATGACCTAACCTATCACCGAAAAATGAACCTTTTACATCTCGGCTCATCTTTTAATTATTCTAGATATATTGCAACTGCAAGCATCATGTGTCCCAAGGAAACGTTGCACAGCGAAGAGGAGGGCGCGAGCTGAAACCACGGAGGTAAGGACACGGCAGCCTCGGAGGCGGGCCCGTGGAGGCCGACGTTGGTGTTGCCTGCGCCCTAACCTTCTGTTGACAGCGACGGCGTCTTGCCCCGGAGGTGATAGGATGCTAGCCACGTCCGGTCGGAGGCCATCGTCTTCTGGCCGCGAAATAACTGCTCGCAGTGATTGAGCCAGTTCAAGGAATCCATCGAACCGCCGTACGTCGTGAACTCGAGCTTGTAGAACTTCAGCGGCGTCGGATCACGATCCATTGCAGATCCCAACTATTCCTAGGATCGGCTGGAGGAGACGCCCTTGGAGGGGGAGAAAAAAGGTCCCATCCACCCCCTCGTACCGGGCACCCGGTGGTTGCTGGAGGTGGACTGGATGAGTGCGGTTGGGTGGAGGTGGACAAGGAGACGGTTGTGGCTGGTGGCAGCGGCTGAGTGGAAGAGGGCAAGGAGGCGGTTGGGGCTGGTGGTGGGTAATTCATGGTGGCCGGAAGATCAGAGGCTCTGATACCAAATGTTATGGTCGCTAGATCGGTGAGGATTGAAGAGGGGTATCGATGGGCAGGAACATCGACAGGGGCCTCTGCCCACGGCCGAGCAAGAGGAGGGTTTCTCCCTTCTAATTCTTCCTACTTTATTTCTCATCTATTGATTAGATAAATAGGCCAGCTGGCCGGCTGGCCGCCCCTGTCTAGCTAGAGATCCTTATCTCCTTAAAAATCTCCTAAAAACTCTCAACAAACTACTAACTGATAACTTTTCTAGATAATCTCAACTAATCTCCTAGATAATCTCAACTAATCTTCTAATCTTATCCTAACTATATTTATCTAATCCCCATTGGAGGGTGGCTGCTGCTGCAGCAGCCCCTCTGTGGGCCTCCTTAGGCCTTGACAAAATCACCCTTCAACAAGGAAACATATTGAACTTCAAAATCAGGGTTCTACGACAAATCCAATATATAATTTACTATGTCCATGGTGTACATTAAGATAACAAATTGTCCACATATTTAAGATATATATTGTTAAGAGCTTCCCTCACTTCGTGGACACCACTTCCTTCAGCTAATAATGTCGACCCAGCGAATGTGGCTAAACAGCATTTATTGTAACTAATGACCCATCATTAGTAAGATCCAAGAACAGATATGCCAAGGGCACAGTACATGGAATGGACATCAGCCCCAATGAAGATAGTTGCGTACCCGGCGCAATGTTGCGACAGCAGATTCAACATGTTCCTCCTGAGCATACTCAGCCTCCACTGGTTCATTGTAAGGCTGCTGCTCATCATCGTCAGGCACCGGTGATGCGTTCAAATCCATATCCATAGAGAAGGTCATTCGACGCTCGCTATTTCATATGTCATGCAATCAGTTCGGCTGGACTTGCACCTGATAGTACTCAGACACTTATGGGACAAAGAACGCGTATTAGAGATGTCCGATCCTACCAGAAGCAATCAAACTGGCATGCATTCAAAAAATTCGAAGAATTAGTGTGACGACAGCACGTGCTGGGCAACCCTTGCGTCAATATCCGCAAGTATGGAGGCGTCACAGGCATTAGAAGCGAATAGAGAAACAGGCATTCGAAGAAGTAGCTGAAACAGCGCATGCCGAGCAAAGCGAGCGACCGCGAGGAGCACACACCGGAAAACAGCTAGTGTTAGCAAGCACGCGCCCAATTCCCCATGCCCGTCAGCCCGTGCTCTCCCGGAGCCGGGCGGGACAGAGCGCAACAATCCTCGGCGCGCTGAGCGAGCGGAACCATCTCTCCCCGGTGGAAAAACACAGCGGAATGGACGGGAGCCTACCTCGGGCGACGAGCGGAGGACGCCGAGGCCCGCCCCTTTCTCCCCGCGGGGTGCAGCGGAGCGGACCCTTGATCCGCGCCGACGGACACAGCGGCAGTACACAAAGACCGGCGGCGAGGCGAGGGCGTTCGAAGCTGAGGCAGGGGAAGGGATCTGTGGCTTAGGGTTTGGGAGCCGCCATTCGACGGGCGGACGGACGAGTGTGGGCTGTGGGGAGCTGCGGTCCGAACCGAATCCGGTCGACGGGAACAGCAGTCTCCAGTTGGGGCTCGTGGTCAGGAGAGGGCGGGGGATTTATGGTAATACCCAGATGAACTCGGCGCACCACGTGCGCCCGTGCGCCCTCCACGTGGCGTGGATCCGAATCAGCGCCAGTGGGTGAAGCCCAGCTCGAAGGAATGACGACGGCAACGACAGGAAAAGGAGTTTTCAACAGATGGCGGTGCATCGGCGACGGCATAGGCAGACCAGGTGACCGCCGCGCCGCGCTTTTTTATCACATTTTTATCCTTTTTAAGATATATATTAAGAAAAAATAAAGAAAATTCGGTCACGCTCTGGAACGAATCTCTTTTTTCTCTAACTCTATTATCTAAGGCCGGTTCACCATGTCGCACTCTTTCCCTCTGTTGACACCTTTTTGGCGTTAATCACTCAACACGATCCAGCGGTGGTGCTCTCTGCACAGGGGCGGACGGTCCACGGCTAGGGGTCAGACGGTTCACGGCCTGGTGCGAGGTTAGGGTTTCATGTCTAACGGCCGAACGGTCCGCACCCTGGGGCTGGACGGTCCGCGCGTGCACAGGAGTGGTGGAAGATTGCCGACGGCGCCTGGATCTTGCTCTCGGGAGGGACCCCGTCGGGGAGGAGAGATCCTAGGTGATGTTAGACTCGGGCAGACCGACTTAGACTCCTCTAGTCGACGTAGAGTCGAATAGAAGCGGAGAATTTGGTGATTGAGAGGCTAAACTAGAACTAGCCTAGAACTACTCCTAATTGTAAAGGAAAAAAATATGAAATAAAAGTGTTATTGATTTGTCGGGTACCGTAATTAGGGGTACCCCCAATACTCCTCAACATGGCTGGAAAATATTCTCAAAACAGACCGTAAAGACCGGTAAGCGCGGTTCAAAGTTGAAGCCTCAGGGACGCGATCTCGTCTCGTCTGAGCCCGGCCTCGGGCAAGAACAGTAGCCCCGCACGGATTCACGCCTCGCCCGAGGACCTCCTCAGGCAACGGACGCACCCCCGGCTCGCCCGAGGCTAAGCTCGGGCAAACTTTGTCGTACGGCGACCTCGGCCAAATCGCGTTACCAACCGACCGTATCGCATGCGCATTTAATGCGGGGATCGCTTGACACCTTATCCTGACACGCGCGCCTCAGTCGGCAAGGTCGAAATGACCGCAGTCACTTCGCCCCTTTAATGATCGTTCTGACAGGGAAACAACACTATTCACCCCGTTCCGACTACTGTGCCAACCACCAGGGTAAAACTAACAACAGTAAGTCACGACCTCCCCCGAGTTCAACCTCGGGCGCAATAGGGAGCTCCGCCTCGCCCGACCTCGGGCCTCGGCCTCGGGAGGAGTCTCAACCTCGCCCGACCTCAGCCTCGGCCTCAGGAAGAAGTCTCCGCCTCGCCCGACCTCGGCCTCAGACCGACTACGCCACAGGGCATACATCATTACCCTACCCCTAGCTAGATGCCTCAGACTACGAAGGAACAAGACCGGTGTCCCATCTAGATTACTCCGGTAACAGGTAATGATGGTTCCCTGCGTGCGTCCATGACCTCAACTCTCTACGAAAGCATAGAAACATCAGCAGGACCCCGGGCCACAACGCCAGCTGCGCTTCTACAGGGCTCAAGTACTTCTCCGTCGGCCACGTTAGCACGTAGCTACACCCCCATTGTACAGCTGGACCCTCTCCTTTTATTTATAAAAGGGGATGTCCAGGGCCTTCCTAAAGGAAGCAGGCAGAGTGGGAGAGATGCGGAGGAGGCTAACTCAGACAGCTCACCTCAAGGCCGAACCCTCTCCCTCTCTCTCTCGCGCGACGCTTGTAACCCCTACTACGAGCACCCCGGTGCAAGATAATATAAGTCTCATCCTCCCTCTTGTGTTCCATCTTGCATCAACCCATCTGGGCAGGGACACGCAGCGACAAATTCACTAGTCAGTTGAGGGTCCTCGCGGGTCCGAAACGCCGACAGTTGGCGCGCCAGGTAGGGGCTTGCTGCGTGTTGACAAATACTTTCTCGTTGAGTTCCAGATGGACAATCTTCGGCAGCCTCTTCAGCTCGGGACGGTGCTCCGCTTCGGGAGTCTCGAGTTCATGTCCCACGACGGCAGCTACGACATGGTACTCCTCCCCTCGCAGCACGACAACAACGACGGTCGTCAGCTCGCCCGGCGGGGGCGAACTCGACGACGGCATCTCCCCGCGGCAAAAGAGGAACATCCGGGTTTGCCCCGCCACCCTCCTCGCCGGAGGAGGAGAAGACGGAGCAACCATGGCCAGGGAAGATGCGGCACCTCGTCGGCTGTCGGACCAGAGCGAGCCGACAACGCCGGCACCCCTGTGGGGGACATGTCGGGTGTTGTCCTCGCACCTGAGACAACGACGGGTGTCGCTTCCCAGCAACGTGCCAACCCCAAGCGGACTGATGACGCCGGCACCCTTGCGAGGGACTAGTCGGACATTAGTCTCGCACCTGAGATAACGACACACTCCGTCCTCGATGCGACTTCACCGTCGTCCATCAACCAGGAGGTACCATCCGTTTCCCATCCTGTTCCTTTTAGATTCAGCTTCGATCCACCAAGCGACCCCGCTTCGGTGAGCGCTTTCGCAAGGGCATATCCTGACCTTCCGGGGTACCTCATATGGTCAACTTGGGACCGACTGACGGCCGTCTCAACCTCCGGACCGTGGGTTCCGAGGAAGAGGACGACTCCGACTTCAGTTGGGATTTCTCTGGACTCCGTGATCCCAATGCCATGCGAGACTTCATGTCCGCATGTGACTACTGCCTCTCCGGCTACTCTGACGATGGCCACAGCCTTGACGACGAGGGTTACGACCCAAGTCGCGAGTGTTTCCACATCGATCAGGAGGATCACGACGAAGACAACCACCTCGGCATGCCAGGAGATGACGACGCCCCTGTGCCTGCGTCTCGCGTTGAGATCCGGCGGGAGCTAGCTGTGGTCCGAGTCCCTGCGGGGGGTCAGGACACATAGCTAGAGCAACTCCGCGAGGTGCTGGCCAAGCTCGACGAAGAAACGAGCCGACTTGTGCAGCTCTGACAAAACATCGAGCAGGAGTGGGCAGGCCGAGCACTCGCCGGAGGAGCGCGTCATCGGGCCCGGGATGTCCAGCGCCGTATCATTGACGATGCCAGGGCAGGGCTGCCCCCGGCCTTCAGCAGGGCCAGCCAAAACCTAGCTGCAGCGGCGATGCTACTTTGAACAATGTCGGAGCCATCCACCACCGAGGGGCGACGTATCCAGGGCGAACTCAAGGACCTCCTGGAAAACGTCGCTGTCCGACGAGCTGAGAGCTCTGCCTCCTGAGGGTGGGGAGGCCCCTCGGAGCATCATGCAGCGTCCTCTCGACGCATGTGCGAGGCCTCGGTCCGCACCGAGCACACAAGAGACAAGACACCTGCAGCCCGGGATCGCCTCAGCGACGAGCAACACCGCTGCGACCGTCGAGCCCGCCTCGAGGAGAAGGTGCGCCGAGGCTACCACCCTAGGCGCGGGGGACGCTACGACAGTGAGGAGGATCGGAGCCCCTCGCCCGAACCACCAGGTCCGCGAGTCTTCAGCCGGGCCATACGACGAGCGCCTGGGTGACCGCCGCGCCGCGCCGCGCTTTTTTATCACATTTTTGTCCTTTTTAAGATATATATTAAGAAAAATAAAGAAAATTCGGTCACGCTCTGGAACGAATCTTTTTTTCTCTAACTCTATTATCTAAGGCTGGTTCACCATGTCGCACTCTTTCCCTCTGTTGACACCTTTTTGGGCGTTAATCACTCAACACGAACCAGCGGCGGTGCTCTCTGCACAGGGGCGGATGGTTCGCGGTCAGGGGCCAGACGGTCCATGGCCTGGTGCGAGGTTAGGGTTTCATGCCTGACGGCCGAACGGTCCGCACCCTGGGACTGGACGGTCCGCGCGTGCACAGGAATGGCAGAAGATCGCCGACGACGCCTGGATCTCGCTCTCGGGAGGGATCCCGTTGGGGAGGAGAGATCCTAGGTGATGTTAGACTCGGGCAGACCGACCTAGACTCCTCTAGTCGACGTAGAGTCGAATAAAAGCGGAGAATTTGGGGATTGAGAGGCTAAACTAGAACTAGCCTAGAACTACTCCTAATTGTAAAGGAAAAAATATGAAATAAAAGTGTTATTGATTTGTCGGGTACCGTAATTAGGGGTACCCCCAATACTTCTTAACATGGCTGGAAAACATCCTCAAAACAGACCGTAAAGACCGGTAAGCGCGGTTCAAAGTTGAAGCCTCAGGGACGCGATCTCGTCTCGCCCGAGCCCGGCCTCGGGCAAGAACAGTAGTCCCGCACGGATTCACGCCACGCCCGAGGACCTCCTCAGGCAACAGACGCACCCCCGGCTCGCCCGAGTCTAAGCTCGGGCAAACTTTGTCGTACAGCGACCTCGACCAAATCGCCTTACCAACCGACCGTATCGCATGCTCATTTAATGCGGGGATCGCTTGGCACCTTATCCTGACACGCGCGCCTCAGTCGGCAAGGTCGAAATGACCGCAGTCACTTCGCCCCTTTACTGATCGTTCTGACAGGGAAACAGCACTATTCACCCCGTTCCGACTACTGTGCCAACCACCAGGGTAAAACTAACAACAGTGAGTCACGACCTCCCCCGAGTTCACCCTCGGGCACAATAGGGAGCTCCGCCTCGCCCGACCTCGGGCCTCGGCCTCAGCCTCGGCCTCGGGAGGAGTCTCAACCTCGCCCGACCTCAGCCTCGACCTCAGGAAGAAGTCTTCGCCTCGCCCAACCTCGGCCTCGGACCGACTACGCCACAGGGGATACATCATTACCCTACCCTAGTTAGCTGCCTCAGGCTACGAAGGAACAAGACCGGTGTCCCATCTAGATTACTCTGGTAACAGGTAATGATGGTTCCCTGCGTGCGTCCATGACCATGACATCGGTTGTTCTCAACTCTCTACGAAAGCATAGAAACGTTAGCAGGACCCCGGGCCGCAACGCCAACTGCGCTTCTACAGGGCTCAAGTACTTCTCCGCCGACCACGTTAGCACGTAGCTACACCCCCATTGTACAGCTGGACCATCTCCTTTTATCTATAAAAGGGGATGTCCAGGGCCTTCCTAAAGGAAGCAGGCAGAGTGGGAGAGACGCGGAGGAGGCTAACTCAGACAGCTCACCTCAAGGCCGAACCCTCTCCCCCTCTCGCGACGCTTGTAACCCCTACTACGAGTACCCCGGTGCAAGATAATATAAGCTTCATCCTCCCTCTTGTGTTCCATCTTGCATCAACTCATTTGGGCAGGGACACGCAGTGACAAATTCACTAGTCGGTTGAGGGTCCTCGCGGGTCCGAAACGCCGACAATTGGCGCGCTAGGTAGGGGCTTGCTGCGTGTTGACAAATACTTTCCCGTTGAGTTCCAGATGGATAATCTTTAGCAGCCTCTTCAGCCCAGGATGGTGCTCCGCTTCGGGAGTCTCGAGTTCATGTCCCACGATGGTAGCTACGACATGGTACTCCTCCCCTCGCAGCACGACAACAACGACGGTCGTCGGCTCGCCCGGCGGGGGCGAACTCGACGACGGCATCTCCCCGCGGCAAAAGAGGAGCATCCGGGTTTTCCCCGCCACCCTCCTCGCCGGAGGAGGAGAAGACGGAGCAACCGTGGCCAGGCAAGAGGCGGCACCTCATTGGCTGTCAGACCAGAGCGAGCCGACGACGCCGGCACCCCTGCGGGGGACATGTCGGGTGTTGTCCTCGCACCTGAGACAACGACGGGTGTCGCTTCCCAGCAACGTGCCAACCCCAAGCGGACTGATGACGCCGGCACCCTTGCGAGGGACTTGTCGGACATTAGTCTCGCACCTGAGATAACGACACACTCCGTCCCCGATGCGACTTCACCGCCGTCCATCAACCAGGAGGTACCATCCGTTTCCCATTCTGTTCCTTTTAGATTCAGCTTCGATCCACCAAGCGACCCCGCTTCGGTGAGCGCTTTCGCAAGGGCATATCCTGACCTTCCGGGGGTACCATATGTGGTCAACTTGGGACCGACTGACGGCCGTCTCAACCTCCGGACCCATGGGTTCCGAGGAAGAGGACGACCCCGACTTCAGTTGGGATTTCTCCGGACTCCGTGATCCCAGTGCCATGCGAGACTTCATCTCCGCATGTGACTACTGCCTCTCTGGCTACTCTGACGATGGCCACAGCCTTGACGACGAGGGTTACGACCCAAGTTGCGAGTGTTTCCACATCGATCAGGGGGATCACGATGAAGACAACCACCTCGTCATGCCAGGAGATGACGACGTCCCTGTGCCTGCGTCTCGCGTTGAGATCCCGCGGGAGCTAGCTGTGGTCCGAGTCCCTGCAGGGGGTCAGGACACACAGCTGGAGCAACTCCGCGAGGTGCAGGCCAAGCTCAACGAAGAAACGGGGCGACTTGTGCAGCACCAACAAAACATCGAGCAGGAGTGGCAGGCCGAGCACTCGCCGGAGGAGCGCGTCATCGGGCCCGGGATGTCCAGTGCCGTATCATTAACGATGCCAGGGCAGGGCTGCCCCTGGCCTTCAGCAGGGCCGGCCAGAACCTAGCTGCAGCGGCGATGCTACTTCGAACAATGCCGGAGCCATCCACCACCGAGGGACGATGTATCCAGGGCAAACTCAAGGACCTCCTGGAAAACGCCACTGTCCGACGAGCCGAGAGCTCTGCCTCTCGAGGGCGGGGAGGCCCCTCGGAGCATCATGCAGCGTCCTTTCGATGCATGTGCGAGCCTCGGTCCGCACCGAGCACACAGGAGACAGGACACCTGCCGCCCGGGATCGCCTCGTCGACAAGCAACACCGCCGCGACCGTCGAGCCCGCCTCGAGGAGAAGGTGTGCCGAGGCTACCACCCCAGGCGCGGGGGACGCTACGATAGTGAGGAGGATCGGAGCCACTCGCCCGAACCACCAGGTCCGCGAGTCTTCAGCCGGGCCATACGACGAGCGCCGTTCCCGGCCCGGTTCCGAGCCCCGACTACCATCACCAAGTACTCAGGGGAGACAAGGCCGGAGTTGTGGCATGCGGATTACCGGCTGGCATGCCAGTTGGGAGGGACGGACGACGACAACCTTATCATCCGCAACCTCCCCTTTTCCTCTCTGACGCTGCCCGGGCCTGGCTGGAGCATCTGCCTCCTGCGCAGATCTTTGGCTGGGACGACCTAGTCAAGGCCTTCGCTGGAAATTTCCAAGGTACGTACGTGCGCCCTGGGAACTCGTGGGATCTCCGGAGCTGCCGCCAGCAGCCAGGGGAATCCCTGCGAGAGTACATCTGGTGGTTTTCCAAGCAGTGCACTGAGTTGCCCAACATCACCGACTCGGACGTCATCGGGGCATTCCTCGCCGGCACCACTTGCCGGGACCTGGTGAGTAAACTGGGACGCAAGACTCCCACCAAGGCGAGCGAATTGATGGACATAGCCACCAAGTTCGCCTCTGGTCAGTAGGCGGTTGAAGCCATCTTCCGGAAGGACAAGCAGCCTCAGGGAAGACTGAAGGAAGATGCCCCCGAGGTGTCCGTCCAGCGTAGCACGAAGAAGAAGACCAGGAAGAAGGCGCAAGCAAAACGCGACGCCGTTGACGCGGATCTCGTCGCTGCTGCCGAGCACAGGCATCCTCGGAAGCCTCCCGGAGGGGCCAACATGTTTGACAAATTGCTCAAGGAGTCATGCCCCTAACACAGGGGTCCCGTCAAGCACACCCTTGAAGAGTGCGACATGCTCCGGTGTTACTTCAATAAGGCGGGACCCTTGGCAGAAGGTGGCAAGGACCATGGCAACAACAATAAGGGGGGTGACAAGGAAGAGGAGTTCCCCGAGGTCCACAACTGCTTCATGATCTATGGCGGACAAATGGCGAATGCCTCGGCTCGGCACCGCAAGCAAGAACGCTGGGAGGTCTGCTCGGTGAAGGTAGCAACGCTAGTCTACCTAGACTGGTCCGACAAACCCATTACCTTCGACCAAGGCGACCACCCCGACTGCGTACCGAGCCCAGGAAGATACCCGCTTGTCGTTGACCCCGTCATCGGCAACGCTAGGCTCACCAAGGTCCTCATGGACGGAGGCAGCAGCCTCAACATCATCTACGCTGAGACCCTAGGGCTCTTGGGGGCCGATCTGTCCGCGATTCGGGCCGGTGCGGCACCTTTTCACGGGATTGTCCCCGGCAAGCGCGTTCTGCCCCTTGGGCAACTTGATTTGCCCGTCTGCTTCGGAACTCCCTCCAACTTTCGAAAGGAAACCCTCACTTTCGAGGTGGTCGGGTTCCAAGGGACCTATCACGCGGTGCTAGGAAGACCGTGCTACGCCAAGTTCATGGTCGTCCCCAACTACACGTACCTCAAGCTCAAGATGTCAGGCCACAAGGTAACCATCACCGTCGGATCCATATACCGCCACGCTTACGAGTGCGACGTGGAATGTGTGGAGTACGCCGAGTCCGAAGCCCTCATCGCCGACCTGGATTGCCTCTCCAAAGTGGCGCCCGATGCGAAGCGCCACGCCGGCAACTTCGAACCAGCCGAGGCAGTTAAGTCCATCCCTCTCGACTCCAGCAATGACGCCGGCAAGAAAGTCAGGATCGGCTCCGAGCTCGACCCCAAATAGGAAGCAGTGCTCGTCGACTTTCTCCGCGCAAATGCCGAATTTTTTGCGCGGAGTCCCTCGGACATGCCCGGCATACCGAGGGATGTCGCCGAGCACTCACTCGACATCCGAGCCGGTGCCCGACCCGTGAAACAGCACCTGCGCCGTTTTGATGAAGAAAAGCGCAGGGCCATTGGCGAGGAGGTCCACAAGCTAATGGCTGCAGGGTTCATCAAAGAGGTATTCCATCCCGAATGGTTAGCTAACCTTATGCTTGTAAAGAAAAAAAGTGGGAAACGGAGGATGTGCGTAGACTACACTGGGTTAAATAAAGCATGTCCAAAGGTTCCCTACCCTCTGCCTCGCATCGATCAAATTGTGGACTCCACTGCTGTGTGCGAAACCCTGTCTTTCCTCGATGCCTATTCAGGCTATCACCAAATCAAGATGAAAGAATCCGACCAGCTCGCGACTTCTTTTATCACACCTTTTGGCATGTATTATACTACTATGCCATTTGGCTTGAGGAATGCAGGTGCAACATACCAAAGGTGCATGAACCATGTGTTCGGAGAACACATTGGCAGAACGGTCGAGGCTTACGTCGATGACATCGTTGTCAAAACAAGGAAAGCCTCTGACCTCCTCTTTGACCTTGAGATAACATTTAGGTGTCTAAGAGCGAAGGGCGTAAAACTCAATCCCGAGAAGTGTGTCTTCGGAGTCCCCCGAGGCATGCTCCTAGGGTTCATCGTCTTCGAACGAGGCATCGAGGCCAACCCGGAGAAAATTGCGGCCATCACCAACATGGGACCCATCAAAGATTTAAAAGGAGTACAAAGGATCATGGGATGCCTTGCGGCTCTGAGCCGCTTCATCTCGCGCCTTGGCGAGAAAGGATTGTCCTTGTACCGCCTCTTAAGGAAGGTCGAGCGCTTCACTTGGACTCCCGAGGCCGAAGAAGCCCTCGGAAACTTAAAGGCACTCCTTACTAATGTGCCCATCTTGGTGCCCCCCCGCTGCGGGAGAAGCCCTCTTGATTTACATAGCCGCAACCACTCAGGTGGTCAGCGCCGCGGTCGTAGTCGAGAGACGAGAAGAAGGGCATGCACTGCTCATCCAGAGGCCGGTCTACTTCATCAGTGAGGTGCTATCCGAGACCAAAATCCGCTACCCGCAAATCCAGAAGCTACTGTACGTGGTGATTCTGACACGGCGAAAGTTGCGACACTACTTCGAGTCTCACCCGGTGACTATGGTGTCATCCTTCCCCCTGGAAGAGATCATGCAGTGCCGAGAGGCCTCGGGTAGGATAGCAAAATGGGCAGTGGAACTCATGGGGGAAACACTTTCATTCGCTCCACGGAAGGCCATAAAGTCCCAAGTCTTGGCAGACTTCCTGGCTGAATGGGTCGACACCCAATTGCCGACAGCTCCAATCCAGGCCGAACTTTGGACCATGTACTTCGATGGGTCGCTTATGAAAACCGGAGCGGGTGCTGGCTTGCTCTTCATTTCACCCCTCGGGAAACATGTGCGCTACATTATACGCCTCCATTTTCCGGCGTCAAACAACGTGGCTGAATATGAGGCCTTGGTTAATGGGTTGCACATCGCAGTCTAGCTAGGGGTTCGGCGCCTCGACGCTCGTGGTGACTCACAGCTCGTTATTGACCAAGTCATGAAGAACTCTCACTGCCACGATCGAAAGATGGAGGCCTACTGCGACGAAATTTGGCGCTTGGAAGATAAGTTCTACAGGCTGGAACTCAACCATGTTGCTCGACGGTACAACGAGACTGCGGATGAGCTGGCTAAAATAGCCTCGGGGCGGACGACGGTTCCCCCGAACGTCTTCTCCAGGGACATATATCAACCATCCGTCAAATTCGACGACGCACCCGAACCCGAGGAGACCTCGGCCCAGCCCGAGGTACCCTCGGCCGCCGAGGGTGAGGCCCTGCGCGTCGAGGGAGACCAGAATGGGGTTACGCCAAACCTAAACTGGCAGACCCCGTACCTGGAATATCTCCTCCGAGGAGAGCTGCCCCTCGACAAGGCCGAAGCTCGGCGGTTGGCTCGGCGCGCCAAGTCATTCGTTTTACTGGGTGATGAAAAAGAGTTATACGACCGCAGCCCCTCAGGCATTCTCCAACGATGCATATCCGTCGCCCAAGGACAAGAGCTGTTACAGAAAATACACTCGGGGGCTTGCGGTCACCATGCAGCACCTCGAGCCCTCATAGGTAACGCTTTCCGACAAGGGTTCTACTGGCCGACCGCGGTGGTCGATGCCACTAGAATTGTACGCTCCTGTCGAGGGTGTCAATTCTACGCGAGACGGACGCACCTGCCCGCTCAGGCCCTACAGACAATACCTATCACTTGGCCGTTTGCCGTGTGGGGTCTGGACCTCGTCGGTCCCTTGCAGAAGGCACCCGGGGGCTTCACGCACCTGCTGGTCGCCATCGACAAATTCTCCAAGTGGATCGAAGTTTGACCCTTAACCAGCATCGGGTCCGAGCAGGCGGTGGCGTTCTTTACAAATATCATCCATCGCTTTGGGGTCCCAAACTCCATCATCACCGACAATGGCACACAGTTCACTGGGAAAAAGTTCCTGGACTTTTGCGAAGGACAAATGGACAGGTGGAGCGCGCCAATGGCATGATTTTGCAGGGACTAAAACCGAGGATCTACAATGACCTCAACAAGTTTGGCAAGCGGTGGATGAAAGAACTACCCTCGGTGGTCTGGAGTCTGAGGACGACACCGAGCCGGGCCACGGGTTTCTCGCCATTTTTCCTAGTCTATGGGGCCGAGGCCATCTTACCCACGGACTTGGAATACGGTTCCCCGAGGACAAAGGCATACGACAACCAAAACAACCAGACCAGCCGAGAAGATTCATTGGACCAGCTGGAAGAGGCTCGGGACGTAGCCTTACTACACTCGGTGCGGTACCAGCAGTCTCTGCGACGCTACCACGCCCGAAGGATTGGGCCCTGAGGCTTCCAAGTGGAAGATTTGGTGCTTCGGCTACGACAAGACGCTCGGGGGCGCCACAAGCTTACTCCCCCCTGGGAAGGGCCGTTCATCATCGCCAAAATTTTGAAGCCCGGGACATACAAGCTGGCCAACGATCGAGGCGAGGTCTACAGCAACGCTTGGAACATCGAACAGCTACGTCGCTTTTACCCTTAAAGTGATTCAAGTCGTTCATGTATCTCGCTTTCTTTACATGTATAAATAAAGTCTAACCATCAAGGAAGGATCAGCCTTGCCTCGGCAAAGCCAGACCCTCCCTCGGGGGCTAGAAGGGGGGAACCCCCTCTGCGTCAAAATTTTCCTCGGAAAAGTTTTCTACCAAAACGACTTTCGTGCTTTTCGACTATATTGATAACAGAATCCTAAAAACGACGAGAGGAACCTTAAACGGCAAGGCCGACCGAGCCGAGAGACTCCTACGCCTCTGGGATACGGATACCTCACTCATCACCTTCCGCGAAAAGTAACTCACGCTCGGATAAGCGATTCTGCTACCGAACAAGTCCTAACGCTCGAAACAAGAGGAAAGAAAACGCAGCTTTATACTCTGACGCTAAAAATGTTTAGGCCTCAGCGGCCGCAAGAAACATACGCATACTTAAAACAAACTGTTCCTATAGGCTCAGGTATCGGCAGGGGGAGGAGCAGCACCCTCGGCGTCGTTTTGACCCTCGGCAGAATCTGGCCCAGCCTCAGACGGCGACACGGGCGAAAGGATCTCCACCTCAAAGGAGGAAGCCAGTGCCGCGCTTGGGCCCTCGACAGCCGCGTCATGCCTTTGGACCTCGGCTAAGGCGGCCTCCTCTTTGTCGGGTAAGCAGTACCCCTCGCTAACCCGCTCGAGATCCACGTCGTAGTGGGAAGCGAGGACGGCGAAGGCCCGCCTAACACCGTGGTGCAGTGCCCCGCAGAGTCTGCTGCGCACATGGCCGCCCAAGGCCCACAGGTGACTCTTGGGGGAGCTACCTGAGGGGACGTCATCGAGGCCAAAGGCCCGGCAAAAAGCCGATATAGCCTCGGACATGGCCATGCGGTCGGCCTCCTTCTGCTCAGCCGCCTGGTCAAGTGCCTTGCAGTTCTTGACGGACTCGTTAAGAGCTGTCTCGAACCCTGCAGACAGCCGAACAATGTTCTTCAGACACAAGGAGAAGAATGAAGACAAAAACAAAATCACAAAGCAAACAAAACAGACCTTCGGCCTGGGCACGCTGCTGTAAGGCCATAGCTTGCGCGTGCCTTTCGACTGCGTCGATAACGGAATCCTAAAGGCGAGCAAGAGAGACCTTGAACGACAAGGCCGACCGAGCCGTGGGACTCCTATGCCTCCGGGATACGGATACCTCACTCATCACCTTCCGCGAAAGGTAGCTCACGCTCGGATAAGTGATTCTGCTACCGACGAACAAGTCCTAACGCTCGAAATAAGAGGGAAGAAGCAGCGGTCCAATCACCTACAGGCTCGCATCCTCTCCTGAAGCGTTAGCGGAGCCCTCTCCCCCAGCGTAAAGATGACACACCCGTGTTCCGTTTCTCGAACGACTCGCGCGCGCGCAACAGATGCCCCGCGAATCGCCCGTCCCGTCGCATTAACTCCCTGGCAGGGCACGCGACACCTCTGGCAGGCGAAGCGGAGGCCGTTTCGTCTCCGTCATGATGACCGCCTCAAAAAAGGTGCGCCACATTGTTTAAATTTATATCCTTTTTCCTTTTTCCTCTCTCTCTCTTGCCACAGGGATCGAGAAAAGGGATATTTCGAAAGGATCCTTCTCAGCGAAGGAAACGGGCCTCGAGCCCTCCTACTAATCAGGGGTTCGAAGGTTGCGCCCTGCGGGGCTCGGTAACCGCCTCAGAGCACTCGGGCTCCGAGCCCTTTACTAATCAGGGGATCGAAGGCTGGCCCCTTGGAAGGGTTCGACAGCCGCCCCAGAGCATGCAGAGTCAGGGATGACCCTGTGTACGTCCGTTACATGGCCGAGGCTCGGGCTACGCTCCCGAGGTACCCTAGGACATTTCCGAGACCAGCGGAAACGATTTGTAATGGAATCCCACCGGAGGGAGGCACCGAGCCCTCAGACCCTATCAAATGGGTCCGGGTCCAGCAAACCACCTGTAGGTACTTTTGGAGCGCGCCTCTGGGCCACTAGCCGACCCTTATCGAACGGGGCTCGGGCGTCCACTCGGATCACCCAATAGCAACTCACTGGAAACACCATGTTCGGCGCCCACCGAGGGTAACATGGCGCGTTCCCCCCCTCCTTGCGGAAAGGCGGCGAAGGGGCGTATAATAAAAAGTCGAGACAGTCCTCGATCGCCCTCTCGCTCCATGCAGAGGCTCGGTGGCTACTCTCGCACCAGGCTACGACCAAATTGTCGACCACGTCGACAAAACAGCTTGAAAACTCGGAGCCTGACCATGCACCCGAGCTGTGGCCAGGCCGCATGAGAGAACAACAAGGCTGACCGAGGCATCACAAAAAGAATTAAGACCTCAGAGGAGTCAAACCACTCCTCCGAGGCCTCGGGGGCTACACCCGACGGGTGCGCTAGCGCGCACCCATCGGAACAAAATATAACCGAAAAAGGCCGGTCCCCTTGCAAAAAATCCGACAGAACCTCCAAGCGAGTACTTACACTCCCTTTGAGGCTCGGGGGCTACTGTCGGATACTATAATTAGGGGTACCCCCAATACTCCTTAACATGGCTGGAAAACATCCTCAAAACAGATCATAAAGACCGGTAAGCGCGGTTCAAAGTTGAAGCCTCAGGGACGCGATCTCGTCTCGCCCGAGCCCGGCCTCGGGCAAGAATAGTAGTCTCGCACGGATTCACGCCTCGCCCGAGGACCTCCTCAGGCAACAGATGCACCCCCGGCTCGCCCGAGGCTTTTGTCGTACAGCGACCTCGGCCAAATCGCCTTACCAACCGACCGTATCGCATGCGCATTTAATGTGGGGATCACTTGACACCTTATCCTGACATGCGCGCCTCAGTCGGCAAGGTCGAAATGACCGCAGTCACTTCGACCCTTTACTGATTGTTCTGACAGGGAAACAACACTATTCACCCCGTTCCGACTACTGTGCCAACCACCAGGGTAAAACTAACAACAGTAAGTCACGACCTCCCCCGAGTTCAGCCTCGGGCACAATAGGGAGCTCCGCCTCGCCCGACCTCGGGCCTCGGCCTCAGCCTCGGCCTCGGCCTCGGGAGGAGTCTCAACCTCGCCCGCCTCAGCCTCGGCCTCAGGAAGAAGTCTCCGCCTCGCCCGACCTCGGCCTCGGACCGACTGCACCACAGGGGATACATCATTACCCTACCCCTAGCTAGCTGCCTCAGGCTACGAAGGAACAAGACTGGTGTCCCATCTAGATTACTCCGGTAACAGGTAATGATGGTTCCCTACGTGCGTCCATGACGTCGGTTGTTCTCAACTCTGTACGAAAGCATAGAAACGTCAGCAAGACCCCGGGCCGCAACGCCAGCTGCGCTTCTACAGGGCTCAAGTACTTCTCCACCAGCCACGTTAGCACGTAGCTACACCCCCATTGTACAACTGGACCATCTCCTTGTATCTATAAAAGGGGATGTCCAGGGCCTTTCTAAAGGAAGCAGACAGAGTGGGAGAGATGCGGAGGAGGCTAACTCAGACAGCTCACCTCAAGGCCGAACCCTCTCCCTCTCTCTCTCGCGACGCTTGTAACCCGTACTACGAGCACCCCGGTGTAAGATAATATAATCCTCATCCTCCCTCTTGTGTTCCATCTTGCATCAACCAATCTGGGCAGGGACACGCAGCGACAAATTCACTAGTCGGTTGAGGGTCCTCGCGGGTCCGAAACGCCGACATGATTCGATTGCTGATTACAAATCGACCATATACCTCTCTATTTATAGAGGAGGGGGTTAGACCCTTTACAAACTAATTTCTGAGCTAATTACATGAATCTAGCTAACAACCGTAGCACAAAACTCGGAACCCTAATCTGCTCTGCGCACGCGTGGACCGTCCGGCCCACAGGCGCGGACCGTCCGGACTGTGGACCATCTGGCCTTAGAGCCGGACCGTCCGCCGCTCAATTTGGTGCCCAACATATGCCCCCCTGCCTTTTGGTGGAGCTGAGCAAACCAAAAGCGACTAACTCGATGTGATTACATTGGTTCTCTTAGACATCTTGCCACATACTAGGGTGGTACTGTTTGAGAAAACGCTCATTCAAAGTCTTGGGTAAATCCTTGCCTTGTAATGTTTGTAGTAAATAGGCGTTACCAGACATTACCTGTTTTACTTTATAAGGACACTCCTAGCTTGGCGACCATTTCCCAAACTTCCGGTCTTTATTTCTTAGAGGCAAGATGGTCTTCCACACCAGGTCCCCTACTTGAAATGACTTTGCTTTGACCTTCTTGTTGTAGGCCCTGGCTACCATGATCTTGTCCTTTTCTATTGCTCCCAAAGCTATCACCCTCTTGTCGGTCACCTCATTGATATTATCCATCATTGAATTATAATAATCAATGACGGTTAGATCATTTTGTCTGGCGATCCTGACAGCATTCAAACTAATTTCCACAGACAACACTGCTTCCTGCCCATAGACAAGCTCAAAAGGAGATACTTTATTAGCACTATATTTAGATATTCCGTGAGCCCATAAAGCTTCGAACAAAATCTTATGCCAATGCTTAGGATTATCGGATATCTTCTTTTTTTATCAAGTTAATCAATGTCCTATTACTAGACTCGGCCTGTCCATTGGCCTGAGCATAATATGGAGATGAATTATGCAACTTAATTCTATATAATTCGGCAAATTCACGTACCTCTTTTGACATAAAAGAAGTCCCTTGATCTGTAGTCAAAGTCTGGGGAATGTCGAATCTATGAATAATATGCTCAGTTATGAACTCAATTACCTCCTTGTGTGTCATGTTCTTCAGAGCAACGACTTCAATATATTTGGTAAAGTAGTCAGTGGCAACTAACACGAACCGATGCTCCTTTGATGATGAAGGATGAATTTCTCCTATAAAGTCTAATCCCCATCCTCTGAAAGGCCACGACTTGATGATAGGATGTAATTCGGCTGCAGGGACCAACCGTAGTTCGCCGAATTTTTGACACACTTGGCATCCTTTGTAGTACTTGAAACAATCAGCTATCATGTTAGGCCAATAAAAACCAGACCTTCGCAACAACCACTTCATCTTTGGAGCTGATTGATGGGTACCACAAATTCCTTCATGTACTTCGACCATGGATAATATAGCATCATCTGGGCCCAAGCACTTAAGCTGGACGTCGTTGACTATTCGGCGGTAGAGTTCATCACTCATCAAAACATACTTGAAAGTTGTACACCGAATGTTCTTATCTGTCCTGATATTGGGATTTCGTAAATAATTAGTTATGGGCGTCCTCCAATCACTTGCATCGGCTTCATCATCAGCCGAATCAATTAGGAGAACTTTCCTGGTAACCCCGGACAGTCCGGAGTCTCTACTCGGACGGTCTGCGACCTGGGGAATTGGCCCTACACTGGTTATCAGATTTTCAGTGTTGTGAAATCTCCCTCGCTTTATCCGATAACCTAATGCATCTTGTGCCAAATTGTTAGTTCTATGATTCTCAACTCTAGAGATATGCTGAATACTGAATTCGTCAAAAGAATGAATTATGCCCCAACATTTTTCAAGGTAACTATTTAGAGTACCATCAAAACATTGATATTCTTCTAACACCTATTGGACGACCAGCTGAGAATCACCAAATGCTTTCACATGTTTTACTCCCATATAATTTAAAAATTCCAAGCCGAACAAAAGGGCCTCATATTCGGCTTGATTGTTAGTGCAATAAGTTTTCAATCGGCTAGGGAAGTCGAATGAGACATCACTTGGTGAAACAAGTACGATGCCAATTCCTTGCCCTTCATTGCAAACCGATCCATCAAAATATAAAGTACTAGGAGTAATAGTGAGGTATGACATGTCTAGTTTATGAGTATCATTAATCCGATATTCTACAATAAAATCCGCTACGACCTGGCCTCTCATAGATTTCAATGGTTCATTGGCCAAGTCATATTCTATGAGTGCATAAGCCCACTTACCAACTCTACCACTCATAATTGGGTTATGCAACATGTATTTGATCACATCGGCTTGACCAGAAACAATGCAATGACTAGACAGTAAATAACATCTACACTTGGTGCATGCATAAAATAAGCATAAATTCTCAATAAAAGTGTACCTCGTTTCAGGATCCACCAACCTCCGACTTAGATATGTCACCACATGCTCTTTTCCTTCAGTTTCTTGTGTCAGAACAGCCCCAATGACCTTATCTTCAGCTGCAATGTATGATCGGAATGGTACTCCTGCTCGTGGTGCTTTTAATACGGGAGCCGAAGACAAGTATTTTTAATGAGATCAAATGCTTCCTGCTGCTCTGCCCCCTAAGCGAATTCGTCATCATTCGTAAGCCGAAGGATAGGGGTGAAGGCATCAATCTTTCCGGCTAGGTTAGAAATAAACCTTCATAAATAATTCACCTTGCCGAGAAACTTCTGCACTTCGACCTTACAGGTCGAAGGTCCCACATTCCAAATAGACTTGATTCGGTCAGGGTCTATCTCTATACCATGTTCATGGATGACAAATCCTAAAAACTTACCAGCCGACAATCCAAAAGCACATTTACGTGGGTTCATTTTCAAACCATACCGACGCATTTTATCAAAGGCTTTGCGCAAATCAGCTACATGAGAACTAAACTCAGCCGATTTGACTACAATATCATCAATGTAGACTTCCATAGTGTTTCCCAACAACTCATTGAAGATCAAATTCATATCCCTATGATAAGTAGCACCAGCATTTTTCAGACCAAATGTCATGACAACCCATTTAAATAAACCAACGAAGCCTGGACATATAAAGGTCATTTTAGACGCATCTTCTTCGGCCATGAAAATCTGATTATATCCGGCATTACCATCAAGAAAGCTAATAATTCTATTCTCTGATGCATTATTGATTAATGTGTCGGCTATGGGCATAGGATACTCATCTTTAGGAGTTGGTCTATTTAAATTGCGAAAATCAATGCATACTCTAAGCTTACCTGACTCCTTCTCCACCGGCACAATATTGGAGACCCACTCTGTGTATCTGCAAGGTCTAATAAAATCAGCTTCTAGCAGCCGATGGATTTCGTCCTTGATTCGTGGGAGAAGATCTAGACGAAATGTTCTAGCTCTCTGCTTGAAAGGTCTGAAACCGGACTTAATGGGCAGCCGATGCTCTACGATCTCTCGACTTAATCTCGGCATCTCAATGTAATTCCAAGCAAAGCAATCCGAATATTCCTTCAATAAACCGATCATTTCATTTCTAGGATCGGTCTCCAGGGTCTTGTTTACAAGAGTTGGCCTTGGAGTTTTACCATCTCCTATGTCGATCTCCTCCAAAGGATCGGCCGATGTAAACCCCAGTACTAGTTTATCGAGATCTCTGAATTCCTCTATCATGTCCCCCATAGAGGAATCAGATGATCTTTGTGTGATGGCGGACTCCCCGGTCTCGGGGACCGGATCATCCGTGATACTGTCTTTACGCCGCGGTAGATGTTCAGTCTTAAAGACCAAACTGTTTTGTGAAAGACCGGACCATCCGGCCTCGGAAGCCGAACTGTTCGTGACCAAGGACTCATGAATTTTGTGTGTGCTCATTATTTAAACTTTATTTAGGATTTAGCCGATTCTCCATCGGCTCTAGCATTACAGGAATGAAACCCTTCTTATCTATACTTATGAACTGGTAATCAGAAAAATCTACTCCTGTGAGACATGTGGCAGTCTCATAAGTCCAGAGTACAAGGGCATCGGCCACAGCGATACAGGTCGATACATCAACATGTACTTGTTCTACATCATCGCCTACCCATTGTATTAACATTTGATATAATGTAGAAGCTATACTTTAGTTGGCATGAATCCAATCTCTGTCTAGGATTAGACTGTAATTTCCTTCTACATCAGCAACGAAGAATGCAGCAGCAAGGGTCTTAGTCCTGATGGTTAATTCAACGGACGTGACTCCCCTGGCTTTGATCGAACTATCAATCCCAACATCGCTGAGGGTCATGTTGGTCTTGACAAGTTCGTCATCTTGTTTACCTAATTTT
The DNA here is from genome assembly GCA_029449295.1 of Zea luxurians. Lineage (NCBI taxonomy): Eukaryota > Viridiplantae > Streptophyta > Magnoliopsida > Poales > Poaceae > Zea > Zea luxurians. The sequence goes on from JAOPSE010000024.1 coordinate 41,215,290, forward strand.
CTGTACAATGAATAAGACATTAGATTTGCAGCCGCCCCTCCATCTACTAACTTTTTAGCAATCGGTATCCCATCAATGTGACCGCGCACGAAGAGCGGCTTTAAATGATTTACCGATTCCTTTGGTTTAGTAAAGGCGGCTTCTTTAGGACCAAAATCAAACTGGGAAACAACAGGTTCATCGTCGCCAACAATAGTACAATCGGCGGAAAATGTAATAACATTTTCATCCATACCTGGGCATTCTGGAGAAGCTTCGTAGTCGACCAGGTCTTCTCCCAGTAGGTCGTCCTCCTCCATTGATGTCGGTACGTCGTCGGAGGCGTCCTGGTGTGATGCGGACGGTCCGGACTCAGGGGTAAGACGATCCGCGCCTTCTGTAGCTGGTCCAGCCTTTTTAGCCAGGCTGTCTGCCATACCTGCAGGGTGCTGCACAAGTGTTGTTTTATTTTCTATTTTTGTGGCTGTTTGTTTTTCCTCAACGGTCTTTGGTCTCCATTTCTTTTGCGGTGGTGGGTACTGTGGATGTGTGTCATTGAATATCTTTTCCACCTCCTTTTCCTAGTTCTCTTTTGCTCGTGTCATTGAATATCTTTTCCGCCACCTTTTCCTAGTTCTCTTTTGCTCTTAGGCGTTGTAATTTTCGCTTTTGGGACCGTGTCAATCCCGCTGGGCACCATCGAGGCATGGAGTATTTTGGATCGGCTGTTTTGATGGTAGTCGTATCTTCTTTTTTGGTTGTGTTGGCCGATTCACCAAAAATCATTGGCCCTTCATTATCTTTCTGTATGATGACATCTGCAGTACCTATTTTGATGATATCCTTTTTTGTTGTTCTTTCGGTCACTGCAGGTATATGCCCCCTGCCGGATTGGTCGGCCTTTGAGGCCGAGTACTCCGGCAATCTTGTTGGGCCTGTGTCTGGTGACCGGATTGAGCGACGCTCAATCGGTCTTGTACTGGAGGTGCCAACCTGTTGAATACAGATGTTTGGGGTGCCACCCAGGCAGGGTACTATGGCATCCCAAATGGATATGGTGGCATGCCCGACATTTGATTTGGGACATATGGTGGAGGTAAATATGTGTATGGATATGGAATAGGTGAATAAGGGGGTGGAGGTGTCCATGTAGGTATGTTAGGTCTCAATTGGACAGTATGTCCTTCCATTTCTTCCGATTGGTGGGGGTGGTCTAATCGGTCTTACCCGACATTGCTCACGAATGGGCGAGCGAGGACTGGCCGGTCACTGGGGCCGACCTTCTTTTTCACATATTTGGACAATAATTGATTGAAAGTCGGCCCGGATTTGACAAACCGACCAGCTGCTTTAAATGTATTTGTTTTCCACGTACCTATCTCTGGTCGTCGTGGTTTGAAGGTACACGGTCGTTGCAGGTCTTGAGTATGATCGGACTGTCCGCTGGAATTCTCCGGATCGTCTGGTGTGGTCCCGGACCGTCTGCGCCTGTGCGTCGAACCATCCAAGATGCGCAGCACGGGCTCCTGCTCCTTGGTCTGCGCTTGCCCCCCAGCGCTGGAGGTCGTGATGGTCACCTTAAGAGTCTCCCCTCCATTGGGAGTCTTCTCGGCCACCACTTTCCTACAAGAAATTTTATGATTCCCATCGGCCTCTTTTGTGTTGCCGATGATTATCTCTTTGTCTTTGCCCTTATCGGCTGTGTTTGGCCGAACCAGGATCCTCTTGCCCTCAAAATCGATCATGTTCATCGGAAAGGGCTCCGTGTCCATATGCATTTCCTGAAATTTCAATCGTCCTTCGTTAATGGTCGATTGAATCTGTCGACGGAATACATTACAATCATTAGTGGCATGAGAAAATGAGTTATGCCACTTGCAGTATGCACGACGTTTCAGCTCGTCGGCGGATGGAACAGTGTGATTTATTTTAATGTTGCCATTTTAGAGTAATTCATCAAATATTTTATCACATTTACCAACATTAAATGTAAATTTAACCTCCTCTTGTCATTTCTTTTGAACCGGCTGCAAGGAGGAACAAACCGAAGATTTGGCCTGCTTTGGCCAAACCATTTCAGCAGTGTATAGTTCTGTTGATTCGTCGTCCGAGCTACTTTGGTCGCACTCTACTATATGGACATTGTGACGAATGGTTTTGGCAGTCTCTTTGCTTCAGCTTTCACAGGCCAAAGCTCTCTGGTGTAATTGTGCTAGCATGAAAAATTGGATGCCTTCTAATCTTTTTTTTAAGTAATATCACAGCCCATTAAAGGCTATTCCTGCTAGCTGTTTTTCTGCTAAGTGTATTTGGAAGCATCGGTTTCTTGTATCCCGGAACCTCCGGATGTATTCATTAACCGATTCATCCTTCCCCTATCGCAGGGCCACTAGGTCTACCAAATCTAACTCATAGTCACCAGAGAAAAAATGGTCATGGAATTTTTTTCTAACTCCCCCATGACGAAATAGAATTAGGAGGTAAAGTGGCGTACCACGCGAACGCGGTTCCTGTTAAAGACAACAAAAATAAACGCACGCGAAATGCTTCTGTGTCGGTCAATTCTCCTAATTGTGCTAAGAACTAGCCTATGTGTTCGCGCGTGTTTTTTTCCTCGGTCAACCAAAAATTTTGCGAAATCGGGTATCCTGGTTCCCTGGTGTTATGGGTGGTGATCAAATCGGCTGTCATAAGGTTTCTGATATGATTGCCCCACAGGTACCATGCTTACTCCAAGGTTATCTCGGAACGCCCCAGCTATTTACTCCCTCACTATATCGACGGTAGCCGGTGCGAGACCACCGACTCTATGGTCAAACGTAGGTGGGTTGGCTGGATATTAGCGTGTTGTTTCCCCCCATTGGTTCGAGCTACTGGTGCATTGCTGTAACACCCCTGGTGTTATTGCCACTAAAACTTGAGCATAACATCATAAGCATTGACATTCCATATGTTTGTCACACCTAGAGTGCATTCACTAGGAAAAAATTTCAAACAAGTTGTGTTGCTATGGCATTTTGTGGATAAAACCCTAGAGTAGGGTACCTAACCCTGGATTGGGCTTAACTGAGCAAACAAGGCTTAAATAGGAGAACACTTCAAAACTCAATTGAAATAACCATATAATGTCACCATGAATAGACATACATGGTATTCAAACCCTAGAATCCTCAAAAACCCTAAAAGAAACCCTAGAAAACCCTGGACTGAAACCAAGGGGCTAAGTGCAAATTTAGTGCACTTTTGTACTAAAGTGCAAAAACCATGAAAGTAAGGCACCTTAAGTCATATGGTTTACAAGAATGTGGATTTGCAACTTAAACCCTAAGTTTTGGACTTATTTGCAAAGGAGCCACACTTATACCCCGATGGCTAAGTCTGAAATCAGTGACATTGGCTCAACTTTGGAGCCCTATATCTGCCAAGTTATAAGGTTTTGGCCCTAGGTCACCACATCAATTTTGTAGAGCTATTATAGGAGGATAACTTTGATACATACATCCTCTTTAGTTGTTATGCAACAATTAAAGATATGGCAGCCCAAAGTTGCTCTGTCAGAATGGTGTCGAATAACCGAAACCAAAACCAGAAATGGTCACAGTGGAATGGAGCCAATTTGGGCGCGCCATATCTTTGGATTCACTCGATTTTGACCCAAATATCCTATAGTAAGTTTGAAGATGGTTGATAGGTGAACAAACTTTGTTAATGAAGATTGTTCTGTCCCTCACAAGAATCAAGAGATTGAGAGGATGAAAGGTGGTCGGTTCAGAAGAACACTGAAGATCAAACTCTGAAAAATATTTGATGAACACGATAAAGATTAGGGGAACTGTTGAACAGGATGTGCTCGCATGATCTAGTGGTGGGAATCGATCGCAGGAAGGATAGCGTCGAACGTGGCACCATCTCGCAAGCTGAGCCGGGCGTGGCCGGAGTTATTCACCGGCGGCCGCCGTGACTCAGTCAAATCCGCCATGGTGTCACCCATGCCTTGCTCCTCCCTCACTGTGTCTCTTCCCTACGTGGTAAGCATGCACTAATAAAGTTATCCATGGCCATGGATAGCTAGCCGGACCGCTGTGGCTATAAATAGCACCATGATCCACGACGGGGTATTCACATATCCACCTGTGAGTTTAATCAAAGCCCAAAATTCGCACTGCCTCTGCCACCTCTTCTCAAATTGAGTGTGCACGGTGAAACTACAGTTCCTTACGGCCGTGTAGCCCCAATCTCACCTCCCAATTCCACCCTGAGCCGTCGCGGCGCCATTTTCCCCTTTCTCTGTCACCGGCGAACACAAGTTCTCCACGCTCCGTGGCCGGACCACTCTGGTATGGCTCTGCGCTTCTCGTATGTCGTTTTAGCAGCTCGATGTGCCTAGGAAGCTCATCGTGGCAAACGTTTGGTCAATTCGGGCATATTTGAACAGAAACGTGGGCTTGGCGTCACGGTTTCCGCTGTGCACATGGGCAGGACGTTCTCTAAGTGTTCAAGCCAAAATTGACGACTGTTCCTTAGTCGCTTTGGGTCAGTAATGCTCCCCCTATAGCTAGACTGGGCATCCGCCACTAGCCAGGGCCAGTCCAAGTCGCGGGGTGATCGGCGGTGAGCGCGCCGTGGCCAGGGGTTTATTTGGAGAAGAAACAGAAGTCGGGGGACCTCTGTGTAAATGTCAGAGAGAGGGTGAATAGTGGTTGTGGGTTCTTAACAGATTATTCAAGACAACGGGGGTCTCTGTGCAAAACTGCCAGCGCGAGCGCGCGCGCGGGCGCTTTCCTTCTGTCGTGGGCTGGCGTGGGCCGGTTTGGGCCCAATACTGTTCACACCTTTTCTTTTTCTTTTTCTGCCAGAGCAAAAGAAATTCTAGAAAATTGTAGAAAAATGCTAAAAACGCAAGACCAATTTTGTTAGGCTCCTAATTTCCTATAGAATTTAATAAAAATAGTTTCATGATTTTTAGTTCCTATAGGAAATTATAGAGCATTTAAAATAGCCAAGAACCATGCTTCTGGATTTTTAGAGAAAAAATAATAAATCCAAAATTCACTAAATTTTTAGGGTAATCTCTAAATAATATTTAGAAGCCTTGGGTAGAGTTTGATATGATTTGGACCATGTTTGATGCTTAGAACCCAAAACCCTACCCCTTGCCCTATGAACTTCACTATTGACTCCGGAAACCCTAAGTTCTCGGAGATCCGTGAAGGAAAGTTGTACTCAAGACCTTAGATAATAAATTATTGTCTTTGCATGTTCATGAGCACTACATGCACATTCATTATTATACTTGGCTATATTTAGAAAACAAAGAAGAAGTAGAGGTTGAAGAGACAAGGACTTCATCATCACCACCACCACCTGAGGAACATCAGGCAGGCAACTGTTTCTATTTTGATATCTGCGGAACCGAGCCTGATTCACCAGTAACACAAGGCAAGCCCCGATGCATTTGCCACCTCCTTCTTCCTTTACAAATCTTTCTCACTTGCTTGATGCATTAGGTGATAGGAGTTACGTGCTAAACCAATTCCTGCATTTCCTTCCTTGGATGAGTATTTCTCCTTAAATCCCTATTTTACAAAAGGTTTTTCTTATGCTTAGTCTTGCTCTAGAAAAACAAACTGTTTTGTTTTCACATAAGATGATGTTGCAAAATGGGAGGGATGTTTTTCAAAAACAAAATTTGATGGTGGATCCATCATGGCCATGATGGGTTTAACATCGGATAAGATGTACCTCTGACAGGTACCAAACTTTGGGTTTGAAACGATAAAGCTAAGACCGGGCGGGTGACTTGCACGAGAAGAGAGTCTCGGTGTAGTGTCTCCGTCTGAGTCGATTAAGGACCGTGCTGATGTAGGCTTGATGACCGAGGACCCTTTAACTGGTCACATGCCTTGTCATGGGTAAGCTTTGCCTCGGGCAGACTAATACCAGAATAAGATAACACACAATGGGTGTGGAGAGATGGCGAGAGTAGCGTGTACCCTCCGTGGCAAGAGGCTGGACGGTGGTGTATCTGTGCTCTCGGTTGGCGTGAACCTGATCTGGTCTTAAGAACCCCGGTGGCGAGTTGACATATGCAAGGGTTAAGTGCTACATATGTCGTGTGATTGGAGATCCTCAGCTGAGTATAATCGATTCGGATCGCCGTAACTTCGTGGATATGAAGACTTGGTCACTGACCTATACGTAGAAATCCAGCAAAGATGACTGGTTGTTAAGAAATTGGCTAGTGCAGGTCAAGTGATTGAACTAGGGTAGCAAGAACTCTAGTTGCAGGTAATTTCACTTAACTTGACAAATAAAACTGGATTTTTAAGGATCCACTATTAGTAAGTGTAAGGAAAATGGACCCCAGGCCATTTGGCCAATTGAGTTTTGGTGTTTGATGATTAACACAATCTATGGACTAATGTGTTTGCTAGTGTTTATAATTGTAGTTCACAGGATGCGATGAGGATTGGACCTAGGCAATGAGGATGCAACACCTGAAAAAGAAGACATAAAAAGATGCATAGAAGTCCAAGACTCAAGAACAAAAGAAGCCCGAAGAAATCAACGAAGAAATCCTAGAAGAGGGCTGTCAGCCAGCACCTGGTGGCGCACCGGACAGTGAACAGTACTTGTCCGGTGTGCACCGGACTGTCCGGTGGGACAACCGGACAGTCTGCGCAGAGGGGCCGCAGACAGGCGCCCTCGGGCTGTAGCACCAGACTGTCCGGTGTGCACCGGACAGACGGTAACAGTCAGATCCAACGGTCACTGCTACAGACGCCAACGGTCGGCTGACGTGGCATGCACCGGACTGTCCGGTGCACCCGACGACAGAAAGTTGCTGCTTTCTGTCCAACGGCTAGTTTGGGGTTTGAAGGCTATAAATACCACCCCAACCGGCCATTCTCAAGCGTGGGAGCCCAAGCAATATACCAAGGCATATAGTAGACATTCCCAAGTGCTCTTACACCCAAGTGCTTAATAGAATCACTCGGTGATTAGCGTAGGTGCTTTGCGAAGTGCTATATGGTTATTTGAATATTTGGTTATGTCTTTTGGACTGACAAATGCTCCTGCCCACTTCACATATCTGATGAACTCGGTATTTATGCCCGAGTTGGACAAGTTTGTGGTGGTATTTATTGACGATATCTTAATATACTCCGAGAATGAAGAGGAGCATGCTCAACACTTGCGGATCGTATTAACGCGCTTAAGGGAACACCAATTATATGCTAAGATCAGTAAGTGCGCATTCTGGCTAGAGGAGATTCAATTTCTGGGACATGTATTATCTGCCAAGGGGATTGCGGTGGATCCCAGCAAAGTCAAGGATATTTTGGAGTGGAAACCCCCAACCACTGTACATCAAGTCCGTTTCCTTGGACTAGCTGGTTATTACCGCTGATTCATACCAGATTTTTCCAAGCTTGTGAAACCAATCACAAGTTTATTGAAGAATGATATTAAATTCAATTGGTCTTTGAAGTGTAATGAGGCCTTCGAACAGCTAAAAGTATTGTTAACCACTGCTCCAGTATTGGCTCAACCGGACATTGAAAAGCCCTTTGATGTGTATTGTGACGCATCAGGCAGTGGTCTCGGCTGTGTCCTAATGCAAGAGGGCCGAGTAATAGCTTATGCTTCAAGGCAGTTGCGCCGGCATGAGGAACATTATCCAACTCATGACCTGGAGTTAGCTGCGGTGGTTCATGCCCTAAAAATATGGTGTCATTATCTGCTGGGGAATATCTGTCACATTTATACAGATCATAAGAGTTTAAAGTATATCTTTACCCAGTCAGAACTTAATATGAGACAAAGGAGATGGCTCAAGCTGATAAAGGATTATGAATTAGAGATTCACTATCACCTAGACAAAGCTAATGTTGTGGCAGATGCGTTAAGTCGTAAGGCTTCCTGCCATTGCCTTACCATGAAGACTTCAGACAATACATCATGCCAAGAAATGGAGAAGTTGAACCTGAGAATAATTCAACATGGAACTTCAAATCATTCGAAGCTTGAGTCAGTCATCCTACAAAGAATAATTGACGCACAAAGAAATGATGAGGGAATGAAGCACATTCATGAGAAAATAGAAGTCGGTAAAGCCGACTGCTTCAGAAAAGATGATCAAGGCGTTGTATGGTTTAATAACCGCATAGTTGTGCCTAAAAATGATGAGATCCGCCAGCAAATTTTGGATGAAACACATCTTAGTCGTTATTCTATTCATCCCGAAAGCACTAAGATGTATCATGATCTAAAACAACATTATTGGTGGACAAAGATGAAGATTGAAATCGCACGCTATGTGGCAAGATGTGACACTTGTAGACGTGTCAAAGCCATACATATGAAGACTGTTGGTCCATTACAATCTTTACCTATACCAACATGGAAATGGGAAGATATAAGCATGGACTTTATTGTGTGATTGCCTAGGACCACAAAGGGGTATGATTCTATTTGGGTTATAATTGATCGGCTTACGAAAATTACTCATTTTCTGCCAGTCAAGACATATTACCCGGTCCTCACATATGCGGAACTGTACATTGCTCTCATTCTCAGTTTGCATGGTATTCCGAAGACTATAGTGTCGGATCGTGGATCTCAATTTGTATCCAAATTCTGGGAAGAACTTCACAAATCCTTGGGTACTAAATTGCTCCATAGTTCGGCCTATCATCCTCAAACTAGTGGGCAGACTGAGAGGGTAAATCAGATACTTGAAGATATGTTGCGAGCATGTGTTCTGGAATTCCCACAGAAATGGGATGATTGTTTACCATTAGCGGAGTTCTCATATAATAATAACTTTCAAGAAAGCATTAAGATGGCACCCTTCAAAGCTTTATATGGACGACGATGTCGTACTCTGTTAAATTGGTCTGAACCAGGTGAAAGAAGTTTCTTCAGACCTGATATGGTAAAGGAGACCGAAGAAAAAGTTCAACAAATAATTCATAATTTAAAAAAGCTCAAGCTCGTCAGAAGAGTTATGTAGACAAGCGACGACAACCCTTGTACTTTCTAGTTGGAGATTATGTCTACCTGAAAGTTTCGCCGATGAAGGGTGTATTACGTTTCGGGGTTAAAGGGAAGCTTGCACCCCGGTATATTGGTCATTTTCCTGTTCTTGAACAATATGGACCAGTGGCATACCGACTCCAGTTACCCGAAACCTTGTCTGCAGTACATAATGTGTTCCACGTGTCTCAATTGAAGAAGTGTCTTTGGGTTCCCGATCGAACCATTGAAGTAACGGATGTTGCCTTAGAACCAGACTTGACATACTCAGAGCACCCTATTCGAGTCTTGGATCAAAAGGACAGGATTACCCGAAGGAAAACTCTCAAGTTTTACAAGATACATTGGAACCAACATTCAGAAGATGAGGCTACATGGGAAACTCAGGACTTTTTAGAAAAGAATTTCCCAGGCTTTTTAGCCTCATGTAATTTGTAAAGTATATACGATTGTTGTAATAAAGGAGTGAGCTCCAAACCACTCCTGCCTTGTACCAAAAATAAGGAAATAAAGATGTGTCGTGTTTCCTTTTCCATTACTTGCCCTAGGACTTTTAATCTCGGGACGAGATTCTTTTATGGGGGGAAGGATGTAACACCCCTGGTGTTACTGCCACTAAAACTTGAGCATAACATCATAAGCATTGGGATTCCATATGTTTGTCACACCTAGAGTGCATTCACTAGGCAAAAATTTCAAACAAGTTGTATTGCTATGGCATTTTGTGGATAAAACCCTAGAGTAGGGTACCTAACCCTGGATTGGGCTTAATTGAGCAAACAAGGCTTAAATAGGAGAACACTTCAAAACTCAATTGAAATAACCATATAATGTCACCATGAATAGACATACATGGTATTCAAACCCTAGAATCCTCAAAAACCCTAAAAGAAACCCTGGAAAACCCTGAACTGAAACCCTAAGGGGCTAAGTGCAAAATTAGTGCACTTTTGGACTAAAGTGCAAAAACCATGAAAGTAAGGCACCTTAAGTCATATGGTTTACAAGAATGTGGATTTGCAACTTAAACCCTAAGTTTTGGACTTATTTACAAAGGAGCCACACTTATACCCCAATGGCTAAGTCTGAAATCAGTGACATTGGCTCAACTTTGGAGCCCTATATCTGCCAAGTTATAAGGTTTTTGCCCTAGGTCACCACATCAATTTTGTAGAGCTATTATAGGAGGATAACTTTGATACAGACATCCTCTTTAGTTGTTATGCAACAATTAAAGATATGGCAGCCCAAAGTTGCTCTGTCAGAATGGTGTCGAATAACTGAAACTAAAACCAGAAATGGTCACAGTGGAATGGAGCCAATTTGGGCGCGCCATATCTTTGGATTCACTCAATTTTGACCCAAATATCCTATAGTAAGTTTGAAGACGGTTGATAGGTGAACAAAATTTGTTAATGAAGATTGTTCTGTCCCTCACAAGAATCAAGAGATTGAGAGGATGAAAGGTGGTCGGTTCAGAAGAACACCAAAGGTCAAACTCTGAAAAATTTCTGATGAACGCGATAAAGATCAGGGGCACTGTTGAACAGGATGTGCTCGCGTGATCCAGTCGTGGGAATCGATCGCGGGAAGGATAGCGTCGAACGTGGCACCATCTCGCAAGCTGAGCCGGGCATGGCCGGAGTTATTCACCGGCGGCCGCCGTGACTCAGTCAAATCCGCCGCGGTGTCACCCATGCCTTGCTCCTCCCTCACTATGTCTCTTCCCTACGTGGTAAGCATGCGCTAACGAAGTTATCCGTGGCCATGGATAGCTAGCCGGACCGCCGTGGCTATAAATAGCACCATGATCCACGGTGGGGTATTCACATCTCCACCTGTGAGTTTAATCAAAGCCCAAAATTCGCACTGCCTCTGCCACCTCTTCCTGAATTGAGTGTGCACGGTGAAACTACAGTTCCTTACGGCCGTGTAGCCCCAATCTCACCTCCTAATTCCACCCTGAGCCGTCGCGGCGCCATTTTCCCCTTTCTCTGTCACCGGCGAACACAAGTTCTCCGCGCTCCGTGGCCGGACCACTCTGGTATGGCTCTGCGCTTCTCATATGTTGTTTTAGCATCTCGGTGTGCCCAGGAAGCTCATCGTGGCAACCGTTTGGTAAATTCGGGCATTTTTGAACGGGGACATGGGCTTGGCGTCACGGTTTTCGCTGTGCACATGGGCAGGACGTTCTCTAAGTGTTCAAGCCAACATTGACGATTGTTCCTAAGTCGCCTTGGGTAGGTAATGCTCCCATGTAGCTAGACTGGGCATCCACCGCCAGCCAGGGCCAGTCCAAGTCGCGGGGTGATCGACGGTGAGCGCGCCGTGGCCAGGGGTTTATTTGGAGAAGAAACAGAAGTCGGGGGACCTCTGTGTAAATGTCAGAGAGGGTGAATAGTGGTTGTGGGTTCTTAACATATTATTCAAGACAGCGGGGGTCTCTGTGCAAAACTGCCAGCGCGGGCGCTTTCCTTCTGTCGTGGGCTGGCGTGGGCCGGTTTGGGTCCAATACTGTTCACACCTTTTCTTTTTTCTTTTTCTACCAGAGCTAAAGAAATTCTAGAAAATTGTAGAAAAATGCTAAAAATGCAAGACTAATTTTGTTAGGCTCCTAATTTCCTATAGAATTTAATAAAAATAGTTTCATAATTTTTAGTTCCTATAGGAAATTATAGAGCAATTAAAATAGTCAAGAACCATGCTTCTGGATTTTTAGAGAATAAATAATAAATCCAAAATTCACTAAATTTTTAGGGTAATCTCTAAATAATATTTAGAAGCCTTGGGTAGGTTTGATATGATTTGGACCATGTTTGATGCTTAGAACCCAAAACCCTACCCCTGCCCTATGAACTTCACTATTGACTCCGGAAACCTTAAGTTCTCGGAGATCCGTGAAGGAAAGTTGTACTCAAGACCTTAGATAATAAATTTTTATTGTCTTTGCATGTTCATGAGCACTACATGCACATTCATTATTATACTTGGCTATATTTAGAAAACGAAGAAGAAGTAGAGGTTGAAGAGACAAGGACTTCATCATCACCACCACCACATGAGGAACATCAGGCAGGCAACTGTTTCTATTTTGATATCTGCGGAACCGAGCCTGATTCACCAGTAACACAAGGCAAGCCCCGGTGCATTTGCCACCTCCTTGTTCCTTTACAAATCTTTCTCACTTGCTTGATGCATTAGGTGATAGGAGTTGCGTGCTAAACCAATTCCTGCATTTCCTTCCTTGGATGAGTATTTCTCCTTAAATCCCTGTTTTACAAAAGGTTTTTCTTATGCTTAGTCTTGCTCTAGAAAAACAAACTGTTTTGTTTTCACATAAGATGATGTTGCAAAATGGGAGGGATGTTTTTCAAAAACAAAATTTGATGGTGGATCCATCATGGCCATGATGGGTTCAACATCGGATAAGATGTACCTCTGACAGGTACCAAACTTTGGGTTTGGAACGATAAAGCTGAGACTGGGCGGGTGACTTGCACGAGAAGAGAGTCTCAGTGTAGTGTCTCCGTCTGAGTCGATTAAGGACCGTGCCGATGTAGGCTTGATGACCGAGGACCCTTTAATTGGTCACATGCCTCGTCATGGGTAAGCTTTGCCTTGGGCAGACTAATACCAGAATAAGATAACACACAATGGGCGTGGAGAGATGGTGAGAGTAGCGTGTACCCTCCGTGGCAAGAGGCTGGATGGTGGTGTATCTGTGCTCTCGGTTGGCGTGAACCTGATCTGGTCTTAAGAACCCTGGTGGCGAGTTGACATATGCAAGGGTTAAGTGCTACATATGTTGTGTGATTGGAGATCCTCAGCTGAGTATAATCGATTCGGATCGCCGTAACTTCACGGATATGAAGACTTAGTCACTGACCTATACGTAAAAATCCAGCAAAGATGACGGGTTGTTAAGAAATAGGCTAGTGCAGGTCAAGTGATTGAACTAGGGTAGCAAGAACTCTAGTTGCAGGTAATTTCACTTAACTTGACAAATAAAACTGGATTTTTAAGGATCCACTATTAGTAAGCATTTCTGCAAACAGAGTCATCTCTACTACTTATTAAGGCTGCAAGAGTAGTCTGAGATTCCCGTTCTGCCACCATTCCCTGCAAAGCCCATTCCCATTCCCCATACAACCCACGTCTAGCTAAAATTAAAAAAAACACATATTATGTCCTTAAGGGGATTTGAACCCATGACCTCTCAAGCAAAGGTCAAGAGTAGCTACCACTACACCACATGTGTGTTTATGTCTGCATCTATGGCAGGAAACACATCTACTACATCTCTCACCAAGCCCACTTACTACCCTTGCACAATGCGTAGTAGTAGATAAGTATCACCGACATTCTTGAATTATATTTTTGGATAGAGGTAATATTATTTAAAGAAGAGCTTTGCATGCAATTTCTTTTGTTTGAATAATGTTTTATACTTAAATTCCTTTTTTGCATGCGTGACATTTATTCTTCGTAATATTTTTTTCCATGGATCAGACTTGTGAGTCATTTTCATAAACCAACGCCAAGCATGAATCCATGTTTCTTACTTGAAACCCCAAACAAACACCATTAGCAGGAGGCACTCGCGTTGGCGTCGCTCATCAATGACGAGAAGAAGCTTGGCGACTGCCAGTTCGACCTCTAGAAGCAGTCCTACGTGGTCGCATGCTCTGCTGTGTATGATAAGCTCCCGCGAAGCCGCCGCTTGGACGTGGTCTAGAGCAGCTGCACAGCACTGTCCATCATTAAGTAGGGGGCCCCATGGTTGTCGCCAATGTCGACGACTCTCGAGTTGTTCTGAACACCGCATCCGACGACGACGCCATCACGTCATCTAGCTCATCGTCCACCTAAAGTCCAACCTGCCACGTAAGTCGCTACTGATTGGACATGAATTCCTGTGCGCTAGGACGATGGCTGTTGCTGACGTTGTGTGAATGTTCTCAAACATGATGTATGTAGTGGAGTAGCGCATCCAGTGGTGCAACGGCCAAGGGTACTACCTCGCTGATGAGCCCGGAGTGCACTTCGTTTGGCAGCCCAACCAAGAGTCATCGGTACTCGTCATGTCGCGCGCGTTCGACGACTGCTATATCGAGGACTGTGGCGTCATCTTGGCATCGGAGGTGACACATAGGAGGATCGACAACAGTGACCAGTTCGTCATCCTCGCCACCGTCAGGTTAGCTTTTGTGCCGGCCTGCCTTTAATTCTCTTCGCAAACACACACACTTGCCTTTTTGTTTAAGCAAGAGCGTATGGTGGTGTGTATCTGATGACTAACAATGTACGAGGGAATTTCTTCCAGCATGTGTGAAACGTGCTCTCCAATGATGAGACTATACAAATCGTGGCATATATAGAAGTCTGCATGATACTGATGGTTGCAATGTAGTGGTGAAATGACTAGATTAAAATAACAAAATTTAAGTATGGCTAGGATCACAAATTGATTATGAAACCTTTTATCATAACAATATAACACACATTTTTTATATAAGTTATCGTAGTATACTGGTATTATATATTCCCGTTGCAACGCACGAGCACTCAACTATTAATTATATAAGAGTTATAATCTCTACTACTTATAAAGGCTGCAAGAGTAGTCTGTCATTCCGTGTTTTGCCACCATTCCTATTCTGCCATTCCCGTTCTGCCACCATTCGCATTCCTTGTTCTGCGTTTCTCGTTCTCATGTTCTGCCATTCCCATTCTTTGTTCTGTCTTTCTCATTCCCCCCTCCCCGCAAAGCCCATTCTCATTCCCATTCCCCCGTACAGCCCACGTCTAGCTAAAATTAAAAAACAAACATGTCCTCAAGGGGATTTGAACCCGTGACCTCTCAAACAAAGGCCAAGAGTAGCTACCGCTACACCACGTGTGTTATTGTCTGCATCTATAACAAGAAACACATCTACTACATCTCTCACCAAGCTCACTGTCTACCCTTGCACAATGCGTAGTAGTAGATAAGTATCACCGAGATTCTTGAATTATATTTTTGGATGGAGGTAATATTATTTAAAGAAGAGCTTTGCATGCAATTTCTTTTGTTTGAATAATGTTTTATACTTAAATTCCCTTTTTTGCATGCATGATATTTATTCTTCGTAATATTTTTTTTCAATGGATCAGACTTGTGAGTCATTTTCATAAACCAACGCCAAACATGAATCCATCTTTCTTACTTGAAACCCCGAACAAACACCATGAGTAGGAGGGACTTGTGTTGGCGTCGCTCATCGATGACGAGAAGAAGCTTGGCGACTGTCAGTTCGACCTCTAGAAGCAGTCCTACGTGGTCGCATGCGCCACTGTGTACGACAAGCTCCCACGAAGCCACCGCTTGGACGCGGTCCAGATCAGTTGCATCGCGCTGTCCATCGTTAAGCAGGGGGGCCTCATGGTTGTCGCTAACGTCGACGACTCTCGGGTTGTTCTGGACACCGCATCGGACGACGATGCCATCACGTTGTCCAGCTCATCGTCCACCTAAAGCCTAACCTGCCACGTAAGTCGCTACTGACCGGACATGAATTCTTGTGCGCTGAGACGATGAATGTTGCTGACGTTGTGTGAGTATCCTCGAACATGATGTATGTGGTGGAGTAGCGCATCCGGTGGTGCAACGGTCAGGGGTACTACCTCGCTGATGAGCCCGGGGTGCACTTCGTTTGGCAGCCCAACCAAGAGTCATCGGTACTCGTCATGTCGCGCGCGTTTGGCAACTACTATATCGAGGATTGTGGCGTCATCTTGGCACCGGAGGTGACGCGGAGGAGGATCAACAACAGTGACCAGTTCGTCATCTTCGCCACCGTCAGGGTAGCTTTTGTGCCGGCCTGCCTTTAATTCTCTTCGCAAACACACACTTGCCTTTTTGTTTAAGCAAGAGCGTATGGTGGTGTGTGTCTGATGACTAACGATGTACGAGAGAATTTCTTCTGGCATGTGTGGAACGTGCTCTCCAATGATGAGACCATACAAATAGCATATATCGAAGTCTGCATGATACTGATGGTTGCAATGTAGTGGTGACACATTTAGATTAAAATAACAAAATTTATGTATGGCTAGAATCACAAATTGATTATGAAACATTTTCTCATAACAGTATAACACACATTTTGTATATAAGTTATCGTAGTATACTGGTATTATATATTCCCGTTGCAACGCACGGGCACTCAGCTAGTTCATTATTGATAAGCCTTACCTTGACTCCCTTAAAGCCTGCATATCCTTGAGAGTCTTTTACGTTGTCGGATAAATCCTGCGAAAGTACACTTCGTACTCAGGGCTCTGTCCCATGTTGTTTTAGGTGAGGAAGCAACCAACTTTTATTGCTTCTGTTCAAAGGTGGTACCAAAGGAAGAGAACCAAGACTAAAGCTACGGGAGGGAAGGCCCTCTGTTAAAAACTTTTTAGTACTTATTCGGGAGGAGTTTTTGCCTCCCCTGGTTTGTAATAATAATACTCAGCACTCATATATTATGTTCTGGTCTGTAAATTTATAACTCTGTCTTACTTTTCAATAAAAGTAAGTTATTGTAACTGCTTCCGCACTTTCGTATCTCCGATGAATTGTAATGTCTGCGTGACGGGTAAAACGCTCTTGGGAAGGTAAGGAAGTCAGATATCGAACTTGTCAAGTGATCAGGTGCACCTACAGGGTTGTCTGAGGTTCGTTGGACAAGGACAACTGTAGGTGGGCCTAATGACTTGGGAGGTTATGTCACAATTGCCATTTACCCTATATGACTCATAGGATTGATTGTTCCTTTCCGGCCTTCTAGGCGGGGCCGGAAAGCTTTCCTGAGCTCGTGATTTTCTATTAATGGGCTGATGCATCACATAGTGTGATGGGAAGTGTTGCTGGGACGAGTGAGGATTCAGGTAACAATCCTCCTCAAAAGACTCATGTGTGAACTGTCCGGACATGTACCCAGACCGTCCGTGATTATATGCGGACCGTCCGTCATTGTATGCGGACCGTCCGACTGGGTGGTTTAGATTCTGTGCCATACGTGGTGGCTCGAGTGCATGTCTGGGTAACTCATTAAAAATGGGCTCGGCTGTTGCTGGCCCGGACGGTCCGTGTTCACGTGCGAACGGTCCGAGGCATGTGCAGATCGGCTGATTTACTGTCGATTTGTGGTTGCTCAGGGTATGTGTCCATCTGCATCCTATAAAGGGGTTGTGACTGGTCGTGACAACCTATAGACGATGTATTATGCGTGTTACCTCCTAATTCAACCTCGTGCGAAGGAAAATTTGAATACTAGATTTATCAAATGCACGTACTAGTCTCCTATAATCGTTTTGCATACCCCCTATGATATTTTGCATTTGTTCTCTCAGTTCATCTACATAATTCTTAAGAGATTGTAGCTCGTTTGTATTACTTACATTAGGGATATCTAGTGTGGGCCGGAGCAAAGCCGTATCCGTCGCCCGTTGTCAGACGACTTTATTGTTCCTGTCCCCTTTGAAGTTGGCCAGGAACTTTGCCCTCGCCTCTTGAATCAGCTGCTCCTTATGCTCCTCGAACTGGAGCTGTTCGTCAGCCGACAAGGTTTCCCAAGTCGGCTCTATAATGTTGCTGGGGGAGACTTCAGAACTATCCCTTAAACCGGCCATTGAGGGCCGATTTGATGGGTCTAGATGTGTTTTCCCTAGCGGAGTCACCAAAAAGTATGTTGACACCTTTTTGGGGCGCCAATCACTCAACACGAACCAGTGGCGGTGCCCTCTGCACAGGGGCGGACGGTTCGCGGCCAGGGGTCGAACGGTCCGTAGCCTGGTGCGAGGCTAGGGTTTCCTGCCTAACGGCCGAACGGTCCGCGCCCTGGGGCCGGACGGTCCGCGCGTGCACAGGTGCGACCGAAGATCGCCGGTGGCGCCTGGATCTCGCTCCCGGGAGGGACCCCCGTCGGGGAGGAGAGATCCTAGGTGATGTCTAGGCTCGGGCAGACCGACCTAGACTCCTCTAATCGACGTAGAGTCGAATAGAAGCGGAGAATTTGGGGATTGAGAGGCTAAACTAGAACTAGACTAGAACTACTAATTGTACAGGAAATAAATGCGAAATAGTTATTGATTCGATTGCTAATTACAAATTGGTCGTATACCTCTCTATTTATAGAGGGGGGGTGGACCCTTTACAAACTAATTTCCGATCTAATTCCGCGAATCTAGATAACAACCATAGCACAAAACTCGGAACTCTAATCTGCTTTGCGCACGCGCGGACCGTCCGCCGCTCAATTCGGTGCCCAACACCCTGTCACGTTAGCTCGACTTCACTCTCGTTCATGTACTATAGTGCACAAACTACAACACGCGATAGTCTTAATCTATAGCCACATCAATTTTTCTATTTCAGAATTAAGTAATTGACACACATTTATTTCAATGCTCATAAATCACACAACATGATTTTATTGAATTAAAAAACAAAATACATAATAATTAAAAAGAAAAGTATATGACAATTACAAAATTACATAATAATTAAAAAGAAAAGTACATAATCAACCCAGAGTATGTTGGGAGTAAGAACATCCAGGAACCGCTATAATGTTGAATCATGATTTTAACACTCCCGTCAGTACCATAAAACAGGGGTACCCCTTACTACCATGTGAAGACGCAGTACCCACGTGGCTATCTTTAGCCGCGTGGTAAAGGAGTTGTGCGTGGGACCAGACCATGGCTTGCCCCGGCCTCGGGCGACTACTCTGGGCCAGCGACAGTACCCGACCCCTCCACGTGGACGGTTCCGGGGCCGCCACGTGGCCAGAGAAGATGATATACTCCAAGGTATCAACAGTGAGTCCGGACCCCCATGGGAAAGTGCCTAACCCCTGTATATACAGACCGGGCCTCCGGGTAAGGTCCAGGACCCCCACGGGTGCCAACCGGACCCCTAGGATGGGGTCCGGACCCCTCTATGTGGGGTCCGGACCGCTCACAGCAGGGTCCCGAGATTCTGGGACAGAGAATACCCAGGCCTTAATCAAGGCCAGGCGGGGGTTCGGAGCTGTCGGGGACCATAATTAGGGGTACCCTCAAGACGCCTAATTCTCAGCTGGTAACCCCCATCAGCATAAAGCTGCAGAGGCCTGATGGGTTTGATTAAGTCAGGGATCAGTCCATACGAGCGACTCGATCACGCCACGCCCGAGCCTAGCCTCGGGCAAGGGCAGCCGACCCTAAGGTGTTTCCGTCTCGCCCGAGGCCCCCTTTTTTACGGCAGACGCATCTCCGGCTCGCCCGAGGCCTTGCCTTCGTTAAGAAGCAACCCTGACTAAATCACCGCGCCGACCGACCAAATCACTGGGGCATTTAACGCAAAGAGTGAGACTGACGGGCGGCCAGGCTTGGCCAAAAGCGCCATAGGAAGCTCCGCCCGACCCAGGGCTCGGGCTCGGGCTAAGGCCCCGGAAGACGGCGAACTCCGCTCCGCCCGACCTAGGGCTCGGACTCGGGCTAAGACCCCGGAAGACGGCGAACTCCGCTCCGCCCGACCCAGGGCTCGGACTCGGGCTAAGGCCCCGGAAGATTGCGAACTCCGCTCCGCCCGACCCAGGGCTCGGACTCGGGCTAAGGCCCCGGAAGACGGCGAACTCCGCTCCGCCCGACCCAGGGCTCGGACTCGGGCTAAGGCCCCGGAAGACGACGAACTCCGCTTCGCCCGACCCAGGGCTCGGACTCCGCCCTGGCCTCTGCCGAACGACCTCCGCCTCGCCCGACCCAGGAGCTCGGGCTCGGCCTCGGCCATGCAGGACAGACTCGACCTCGGCTTCGGAGGAGCCTCCACGTCGCCCGACCTAGGGCATAAGTCCGCCACGTCAATAGTAAGCGCCATCATCACCCTACCCCGAGCTGACTCGGGCCGCAGAAAACAGGACCGACGTCCCATCTGGCTAGCTCCACCAGATAGGCAATGATGGTGCCCCGCTGGACCCATGACGACGGCGGCTCTCAGCTCCCTTACGAAAGCAGGGGGACGTCAGCAAGGGCCCAACCACTCCGACAGCTGTCCCCCCGCCAGGCTCCATTGCTTCTCCGACAGCCATGACGCCACACCAGCTGGGTGCCAAGATCTCTCCGGCTGCCACCTTGGCATGTACTTAGGGCACTAGCTCTCCCCCGCTAGACACGTAGCACCTTGCTACACCCCCATTTGTACACCTGGATCCTCTCCTTACGCCTATAAAAGGAAGGACCAGGGCCTTCTTAGAGAAGGTTGGCCTCGCGGGAACGAGGGCAGGGGCAGGCGCTCTCTTGGGGCCGCTCGCTCCCCTCACCCGCGCGAACGCTTGTAACCCCCTACTGCAAGCGCACCCGACCTGGGCGCGGGACGAACACGAAGGCCGCGGGATCTCCGCCTCCCTCATGACCCAGCTCCGGCCACCTCGCTCTTCCCCCCTTCGCGCTCGCCCACGCGCTCGACCCATCTGGGCTGGGGCACGCGGCACACTCACTCGTCGGCCTAGGGACCCCCCGGTCTCGAAACGTCGACAGTTGGCGCGCCAGGTAGGGGCCTGCTGCGTGTTGACGAGCAGTTTCCCGTCAAGCTCCAGATGGGCAGTCTCCAACGACCTCTTCAACCCTGGACGGTGCTCCGTTTCGGGAGCCTCGAGTTCATGTCTTTCGACGGCAGCTACGACATGATACTCCTTCCACCGCCGCGCGACAGCGACAATGGTGGCGGACAGCCCGCCCGCCGGCGGCGGAATCGACGACGTCTTTCCCGCGTGGGGGAAGGACAACTTTCGAGCTCGCCCCATCCTCTCCCTCGCCATCGGAGGAGGAGGCGGGGCAACCAGGGCCAAGCGGGAGGCTGCGCTCAGTCGGCTGTCGAGCAAATCGACATCCCCAGCGCCCCAATGGAGGACGCGTCGGGCGTCACCCTCGCGTTTGAGGCGAAGGCGAGCGCCGTCCCCCCGCGACACGCCAACCCCGAGCAAGTGGACGACGCCAGCGCGCTCACGGAGGGCCTGCAGGACGTCGCGCTCGTACCCAGAACGACGGCGCGATCAGCCCCCGATGTGACTTCGTCGCTCCTCGTCGACCACAAGGTACCGGCTGATTCCCATCCTTTGTCATTTCAACTCGACCTCAACCCGCCTAGTGACCTCGCTCTGGCGGGCGCTCACGTTGAGGCGAGCACAACCCCTTTCGGGTTTCGTGTGCGGTCGCCTTGGGACCGATTGACGGGCGTCTCGACCTACGAACCCTTTGGGTCCGAGGAAGATGACGACCCTAGCATCTGCTGGGATTTCTCTGGATCTGGCAACCCCAGTGCCATGTGGGACTTCATGACCGCATGCAACTACTGCCTCTCCGACTGTTCCGACGGCAGCCGCAGCCTTGACGACAAGGACTGCGGCCCGAGCCGCGAATGTTTCCACGTCGAGCTAGGGGATCCCTCCGGAGGTAGCTGTCTCGGCATGCCGGAGGATGGTGATCCCCCTAGGCCAGCGCCTCGCGCCGACATCCCGCGGGAGCTAGCTATGGTCCCCGTTCCGGCGGGGGGTCACGACCCACAGCTCGAGCAAGTCCGCGGGGCGCAGGCCGGGCTCGATGAGGAAGCAGGAGCGCTCGAGGCAATCCGCCGAGACGTCGGGCAGGTATGGGCGGGCCAGCCCCCGGCCGGAGAAATACGTCACCTGCCCCAAGGTCTCCAGCACCGCATCGCCAACGATGCCAGGGACAGACCGCCACCCGCATCCGGCGGAACCGGTCAGGACCTGGCCGCCGCAGCGATGCTCCTCCGCGCGATGCCGGAGTCATCAACCACCGAGGGTCGGCGAATCCAGGGAGAGCTCAAGCATCTCCTGGAAGGCGCTGCGGCCCGGCGGGCCGAGAGCTCTGCCTCCCGAAGGCAGAGGTACCCCTCGGAACCTCGTGCCGCGACTTCCCGACTCATGCGAGAAGCCTCGGTCTACACCGGGCGCACGCGCAACACCGCGCCTGCGGCCCCGGGCCACCTCGGCAACGAGCACCCTCATCGCGACCGTCGGGCCCGTCTCGACGAAAGGGTGCGCCGAGGTTATCACCCCAGGCGTGGGGGACGCTATGACAGCGGGAAGGATCGGAGTCCCTCGCCTGAACCACCCGGTCCGCAGGTCTTCAGCCGGGCCATTCGGCGGGCGCCGTTTCCGACCCGATTCCGACCCCCGACTACTATCACAAAGTACTCGGGGGAAACGAGACCGGAATTGTGGCTCGCGGACTACCGCCTGGCCTGTCAACTGGGTGGAACGGACGACGACAACCTCATCATCCGCAACCTCCCCCTGTTCCTCTCCGACACTGCTCGCGCTTGGTTGGAGCACCTGCCTCCGGGGCAGATTTCCAACTGGGAGGATCTGGTCCAAGCTTTCGCCGGCAACTTCCAGGGCACGTACGTGCGCCCCGGGAATTCCTGGGACCTCCGAAGCTGCCGGCAACAGCCGGGAGAGTCTCTTCGGGACTACATCCGGCGATTCTCGAAGCAGCACACCGAGCTGCCCAACATCACCGACTCCGATGTCATCGACGCGTTCCTTGCCGGCACTACCTGCCGTGACCTGGTGAGCAAGTTGGGTCGCAAGACCCCCACCAGGGCGAGCGAGCTGATGGACATCGCCACCAAGTTCGCCTCTGGTCAGGAGGCGGTCGAGGCCATCTTCCGAAAGGACAAGCAGCCCCAGGGCCGCCCGTCGGAAGATGCTCCCGAGGCGTCTACTCCGCTCGGCGCCAAGAAGAAAGGCAGGAGGAAGTCGCAAGCGAAACGCGACGCCGCCAGCACGGACCTTGTCGCCGCCGCCGAATACAAGAACCCTCGGAAGCCCCCCGGAGGCGCCAACCTCTTCGACAAGGCACTCAAGGAGACGTGCCCCTACCATCAGGGGCCCGTCAAGCACACCCTCGAGGAGTGCGTCATGCTTCGGCGCCACTTCCACCGGGCCGGGCCACCCGCAGAGGGTGGCAGGGCCCGCGACGACGACAAAAGGGAAGATCACCAAGCAGGAGAGTTCCCGAGGTCCGCGACTGCTTCATGATCTACGGAGGGCATGCGGCGAATGCCTCGGCTCGGCATCGTAAGCAAGAGCGTCGGGAGGTCTGCTCGGTGAAGGTGGCGGCACCAGTCTACCTAGACTGGTCCGACAAGCCCATCACCTTCGACCAGGATGACCACCCCGACCACGTGCCGAGCCCGGGGAAGTACCCGCTCGTCGTCGATCCCGTCATCGGCGACGTCAGGCTCACCAAGGTCCTGATGGATGGGGGCAGCTGCCTCAATATCATCTACGCCGAGACCCTCAGGCTCCTGCGCGTCGATCTGTCATCCGTCCGAGCAGGCGCTGCGCCCTTCCACGGGATCATTCCTGGGAAGCGCGTCCAGCCCCTCGGACAGCTCGACCTACCTGTCTGCTTCGGAACACCCTCCAACTTTCGAAGGGAGACTTTGACGTTCGAGGTGGTCGGGTTCTGAGGAACCTACCACGCAGTGTTGGGAAGGCCATGCTACGCGAAGTTCATGGCCATCCCCAACTACACCTACCTGAAGCTCAAGATGCCGGGCCCCAATGGGGTCATCACCATCGGTCCCACGTACAAACACGCGTTCGAATGCGATGTGGAGTGCGTGGAGTACGCTGAGGCCCTCGCCGAGTCCGAGGCCCTCATCGCCGACCTGGAAAACCTCTCCCGGGAGGTGTCGGACGTGAAGCGACATGCCGGCAACTTCGAGCCAGCGGAGACGGTTAAGGCCGTCCCTCTCGACCCCAGTGGCGACACCTCCAAGCAGATCCGGATCGGTTCCGGGCTCGACCCCAAATAGGAAGCCGTGCTCGTCGACTTTCTCCGCGCAAACGCCGACGTCTTTGCGTGGAGTCCCTCGGACATGCCCGGCATACCGAGGGATGTCGCCGAGCACTCGCTGGATATTCGGGCCGGAGCCCGACCGGTCAGACAGCCTCTGCGCCGATTCGACGAGGAAAGGCGCAGGGTGATAGGCGAGGAGATCCACAAGCTGATGGCAGCAGGGTTCATCAAAGAGGTATTCCATCCCGAATGGCTTGCCAACCCTGTACTTGTGAGGAAGAAAGGGGGGAAATGGCGGATGTGTGTAGACTACACTGGTCTCAACAAAGCATGTCCGAAGGTCCCCTACCCTCTACCTCGCATCGATCAAATCGTGGACTCCACTGCAGGGTGCGAAACCCTGTCTTTCCTCGATGCCTACTCAGGGTATCATCAAATCAAGATGAAAGAGTCCGACCAGCTCGCGACTTCTTTCATCACGCCCTTCGGCATGTACTGTTATGTCACCATGCCGTTCGGTTTGAGGAACGCGGGTGCAACGTACCAGCGGTGCATGAACCATGTGTTCGGCGAACACATCGGTCGCACGGTCGAGGCCTACGTCGATGACATCGTAGTCAAGACGAGGAAAGCCTCCGACCTTCTCTCCGACCTTGAAGTGACATTCCGGTGTCTCAAGGCGAAGGGCGTCAAGCTCAATCCCGAGAAGTGCGTCTTCGGGGTGCCCCGAGGCATGCTCTTGGGATTCATCGTCTCCGAGCGGGGCATCGAAGCCAACTCGGAGAAGATCGCAGCCATCACAAGCATGGGGCCCATCAAGGACTTAAAAGGCATACAGAGGGTCATGGGATGTCTCGTGGCCTTGAGCCGTTTCATCTCGCGCTTCGGCGAAAGAGGCCTGCCCCTGTACCGTCTCTTAAGGAAGGCCGAGTGCTTCACTTGGACTCCCGAGGCCGAGGAAGCTCTCGGGAACCTGAAGGCGCTCCTCACCCAGGCGCCCGTCTTGGTACCCCCAGCTGATGGAGAAGCCCTCTTGGTCTACGTCGCCGCTACCACTCAGGTGGTCAGCGCCGCGATCGTGGTCGAAAGGCAGGAAGAGGGGCATGCTTTGCCCATTCAGAGGCCAGTTTACTTCGTCAGCGAGGTGCTGTCCGAGACCAAGATCCGCTACCCACAAGTCCAGAAGCTGCTGTATGCAGTGATCCTGACGAGGCGAAAGCTGCGACATTACTTCGAGTCTCATCCGGTGACTGTGGTGTCATCCTTCCCCCTGGGGGAGATCATCCAGTGCCGAGAAGCCTCGGGACGGATCGAAAAGTGGGCGGTGGAAATCATGGGCGAGACAATCTCGTTCGCCCCTCGGAAGGCCATCAAGTCCCAGGTACTGGCGGACTTCGTAGCCGAATGGGTCGACACCCAGTTGCCGACGGCTCCGATCCAACCGGAGCTCTGGACCATGTTTTTCGACGGGTCGCTGATGAAGACGGGAGCCGGCGCGGGCCTGCTCTTCGTCTCGCCCCTCGGGAAACACCTGCGCTACGTGCTCCGCCTCCATTTCCCGGCGTCCAACAATGTGGCTGAGTACGAGGCTCTGGTCAACGGATTGCGAATCGCCATCGAGCTAGGGGTCCGACGCCTCGATGCACGCGGCGACTCGCAGCTCGTCATCGACCAAGTCATGAAGAACTCCCACTGCCGCGACCCGAAGATGGAGGCCTATTGTGATGAGGTTCGACGCCTAGAAGACAAGTTCTACGGGCTCGAGCTTAACCGCATCGCCCGGCGCTACAACGAGACTGCGGACGAGCTGGCAAAGATAGCCTCGGGGCGAACAACGGTTCCCCCGGACGTCTTCTCCCGGGACCTGCACCAACCCTCCGTCAAGATCGGCGACACGCCCGAGCCCGAGACGCCCTCGGCCCCGTCCGAGGTGACCTCGGCCCAGCCCGAGCCATCCTCGGTTCAGCCCGAGGAACCCTCGACCCCTGAGGGCGAAGCACTGCGCATCGAGGAGGAGCGGAGCGGGGTCACGCCAGATCAAGATTGGCAGACCCCGTACCTGCAATATCTCCGCCAAGGAGAACTGCCCCTCGACCGAGTCGAGGCTCGGCGGGTAGCGCGACGCGCCAAGTCGTTCGTCTTGCTGGGCGATGAGAAGGAGCTCTACCACCGTAGCCCCTCGGGCATCCTCCAGCGATGCATCTCCATCGCCGAAGGTCAGGAACTCCTGCAGGAAATACACTCGGGGGCTTGCGGCCATCATGCAACACCTCGAACCCTCGTCGGGAACGCTTTCCGCCAAGGCTTCTACTGGCCGACGGCGGTGGCTGACGCCACTAGAATTGTCCGCGCCTGCGAAGGGTGCCAATTCTATGCGAAGCAGACCCACCTGCCCGCTCAGGCTCTGCAGACGATACCCATCACCTGGCCCTTCGCTGTGTGGGGTCTGGACCTCGTCGGCCCTCTGCAGAAGGCGCCCGGGGGCTACACGCACCTGCTGGTCGCCATCGACAAATTCTCCAAGTGGATCGAGGTCCGACCCCTGAACAGCATCAGGTCCGAGCAGGCGGTGGCGTTCTTCACCAACATCATCCATTGCTTCGGGGTCCCGAACTCCATCATCACCGACAACGGCACCCAGTTCACCGGCAAAAAATTCTTGGATTTTTGCGAGGATCACAACATCCGGGTAGACTGGGCCGCCGTAGCTCATCCCATGTCGAATGGGCAAGTAGAGCGCGCCAATGGCATGATTCTACAAGGGCTCAAGCCTCGGATTTACAATGACCTCAACAAGTTCGGCAAGCGATGGATGAAGGAACTCCCCTCGGTGGTCTGGAGCCTGAGGACGACGCCGAGCCGAGCCACGGGTTTTACGCCGTTCTTCCTGGTCTACGGGGCTGAGGCCGTCTTGCCCACGGACCTGGAATACGGCTCCCCGAGGACGAGAGCCTACGACGATCAAAGCAACCAAGCTAGCCGAGAAGACTCGCTGGACCAGCAGGAAGAGGCTCGGGACAAGGCCTTACTACACTCGGCACGATATCAGCAGTCCCTGCGACGCTACCACGCCCGAGGGGTCCGACCCCGAAACCTCCAGGTGGGCGACCTGGTGCTTCGGCTGCGGCAAGACGCCCGAGGGAGGCACAAGCTCACGCCCCCCTGGGAGGGACCATTCGTAATCGCCAAAGTTCTGAAGCCCGGAACATACAAGCTGGCCAACAGTCAAGGCGAGGTCTACGACAACGCTTGGAACATCCAACAGCTACGTCGCTTCTACCCTTAAGATGTTTCCAAGTTGTTCATATACCTCGCACCCACGCAAAGTTTAGTCAACAAGGAAGGGTCGGCCTCG
The DNA here is from genome assembly GCA_029449295.1 of Zea luxurians. Classification (NCBI taxonomy): domain Eukaryota; kingdom Viridiplantae; phylum Streptophyta; class Magnoliopsida; order Poales; family Poaceae; genus Zea; species Zea luxurians. The sequence goes on from JAOPSE010000024.1 coordinate 41,242,501, forward strand.
CCTCGGCAAAGCCCGACCCTCCCTCGGGGGCTAAAAGGGGGGAAACCCCCTCTGCGTCAAAATTTTCCTCAAAAAGAAAATCTCTTTTACCAGAATATCTTTCGTGCTTTTTGACTACTTCGAAAAGTGGGTCCTGGAAACGACGGGGTACACGTAAGCAGTCAAGGCTGACCGAGCCGAGGGACTCCTACGCCTCCGGGATACGGATACCTCACTCATCACCTTCTGCGATAAGTAACTCGCGTTCGGATAAGGTGACTCCGCGGATCGAACAAGTCTCTACGTTCGGAAGCCCTTCTGTCGAAGCGATTCTTCGAGTTTTCTCGACCAAGTCGGTGATAGGGCCCCATGGACGAGTAAAAGTGCGCGTAAGCGGCAAGGCCGACCGAGCCGAGGGACTCCCACGCCTCCGGGATACGGATACCTCACTCATCACCTTCCGCGAGAAGCAACTCTCGCTCGCACTAACATCCCTGTTACCGACAAAAAGTCCAGATGCTTGAAACAAGAGAAAAAGAGACGCAGCTTTACAACACAGCAAGGGTGTGTGTTCTGGCCTCGACGGCCGCACAAGGCCCACGCTACAAGACAATCTGATCCTGCAGGCTTGGGTCTTGACGCTGGAAGGGGGCGGCAACACCCTCGACATCAACGGCACCTTCGGCGAGGCCCGACCTAGCCTCGAACGGCAACGCGGTCCGAGGGTCTCCGCTCCGAAGGACGACGTCATCACCACGCCCGAGCGATCGCTGTCAGGGACTTCTCCGGGATCCGGCCCGAGCGGGCGGCTCGGCCAGCCACCTCCGGGGCCTCGGCCAACCACCTTCCGAGGGCACCAGCCCGGTCCGAAGCCTCGGCTGATCAACTCCGGCGTCGATCCTGCCAACGGATGACTCGGCTAGGCTCCGGCCAACCAGGTTTCATTTTCGAACCAACTCCGCCTCTGCTCATGCTGATATCGCTACCCCTGGCCTCGGCTCGTCGAAGAGCGGCCGAGGGGTCTCTTTAACTAAGCTAGAGGAGCCTCGGACAGCAGGGTCGACCGAGCCGAGGGACTCCTACGCCTCCGGGATACGGATACCTCACTCGTCACCTTGACACAGGGCGACTCATGCTTGGTGAAGCGGTTCAGATAATCAGCAGACGAGTCTTAGTGCTCGGAAATGAGGAAAAAATACGGCTCTGTGCCGACGTCACATACATGTTCAGGCCCCGAAAGCCGAAATGAACAAAAAACCCGGCACTCGAAGTGCCATTACAAACGGAACTCTGGTTCCCCCTCCGCAGGTACGAACAACCCCACTCGATAGGGGTGGGCCTGCGGGGCAACAGAAGACCGATGAACGGCATGTCGCCGCCCGCCCCGACAGCGGCGACGATGAAGACTTCTGCCCGCCCTTGCCCAAACTCGAGAGGCAAGGACGGGCAGAAGGCCGTAGAGTTGGAGGTCGGTCCATGGCCAACCTTGGCTGTCGCGCCGGCGGAAGAACCTCTTCCAGCTGCCGTGGCGGGAGGCGGCACCGGGAGCGGTTCCGAAACTGCTCGGCTCAGAGAGCCGGGCACGGTGCAGCTGTTAGCGCCACGGACGACTCCCGCCCTTCCCCCCGATCACTGAGGGAAGGAGCGGGCCACCGCCCGCGCAGGGGCCGACCCCAACTCGGCACACTCCCCTCCTCAGCCCTGGTGATGAAAATCCTTGAGGCTGAGGGAGGGGCAGAGGCCGCAGCCCGGCTCGCTTTCCCCCACCATCAAGCCGGAGGTCACCCTCTTGGGTGACCGCCGGTGGAGGGGTGCAGCCGGGCTGCATGATGAAAATCCTTGAAGCCGAACGATGGCTGAAAGGTACCCACTCCCACGGAGTGGTGTCCTCCGACGATGAGGCACGGAGACGGCGGTTTCCCCCATCCGGGGGCTTGAAAGGTGGAAAGACACGATGCATAAGGGAGGAAGAAAGCATGGTCGCCTTACGGAAGGGGTCGCCCTCCTTTTAAAGGCGACTCTCCCTGCTTGTGCCCCCAACCGTCGCGGGCCGAGTCTTCTCCAACACACCTCCAAAGCCCTCCCCTGCGGTGCGGGGGCTGGGTCCCGCATGTCATGCAAGACCGGCCCCGAGCGGAAGAAGCCAAACCGCCGCGCACGGCGCACGCAACCACTCAGCGGTTACAAGCGACCCTCCGCTTTTGCCCAGGCCAACGGGCGAAAGGAGGAGGCAGCCATGCAGACGGCATGCAACCATGCCAAGTGGCCGCGCCTCTCCGACTCCCGACCTGCCAGCACGGAGGCCCAAGCCCACGCGTCGCGCGACCGGCGCGCCGGATGCTGCGTGCAAGCAACTGTACCACTTGCGCCACCACCGCACCTCCTCGATTGCGGAACCGATACCGCGACCCAAGGCGACCTAGCGCGCGACCCAGCAGCGCCAGCCGGACGCAGCGGTCAAACGCGGTCAAAAGTGGGCCGGCAGTAATGACGGTGACAGGCGCACGGGAGCAGCGGTCACGCCGTCAGCCAAGCTCACGTCCCATCCGGAGGCAGCGAGAGAACCCCCTCTCACGGTGTGAAGACGACGCGCCCGTGACCCGTTCCTCGAACAGATCGCGCATGCGCAACGGCAGCCTCGCCGACCGCTCGCCCCGGCGCATTAACTCCGCGGCTGGACAGGCGGCGCTTCTGGCAGGAGCAGCTGGCTACGTTTCGCCTTCACGACCACACCAAAAAAGGTACGCCACGTCGTTCAATTTCGTGTCCTTTTTCCCTTTTTTTTTCTCTTTCTCTATCTCTTGCAACAGGGACCGGGAAAGGGAATACCCCCAAAGGGATCCTTCCCCGTGAAGGAACTAGGCTCCGAGCCTCCTTACTGATCAGGGGTTCGAAGGCTGGCCCCCCGAAGGGTTCAACAGCCGCCTCAGATCGCGTGGGCCCGACACCCACTACTGGTCAGAGGTTCGAAGGTCGGCCCCCCGAAAGGTTCCACGACCTAGGGCATAAGTCCGCCACGTCAACAGTAAGCGCCATCATCACCCTACCCCGAGCCGACTCGGGTCGCAGAAAACAGGACCGACGTCCCATCTGGCTAGCTCCACCAGATAGGCAATGATGGTGCCCCGCTGGACCCATGACGACGGCGGCTCTCAGCTCCCTTACGGAAGCAGGGGGACGTCAGCAAGGGCCCAACCACTCCGACAGCTGTCCCCCCGCCAGGCTCCATTGCTTCTCCGACAGCCACGACGCCACACCAGCTGGGTGCCAAGATCTCTCCGGCTGCCACCTTGGCATGTACTTAGGGCACTAGCTCTCCCCCGCTAGACACGTAGCACCTTGCTACACCCCCATTTGTACACCTGGATCCTCTCCTTACGCCTATAAAAGGAAGGACCAGGGCCTTCTTAGAGAAGGTTGGTCTCGCGGGAACGAGGGCAGGGGCAGGCGCTCTCTTGGGGCCGCTCGCTCCCCTCACCCGCGCGGACGCTTGTAACCCCCTACTGCAAGCGCACCCGACCTGGGCGCGGGACGAACACGAAGGCCGCGGGATCTCCGCCTCCCTCACGACCCGGCTCCGGCCACCTCGCTCTTCCCCCCTTCGCGCTCGCCCACGCGCTCGACCCATCTGGGCTGGGGCACGCGGCACACTCACTCGTCGGCCTAGGGACCCCCCGGTCTCGAAACGCCGACAGGAGCCGACACGTGTCCGGACCTTATCGTTTACGATTCTGCTCCCCGCCTAGGCGGAGCCCCGATGCTGCCACGTGGCATGGGGCACGTGACGTAAGCCAACGGGCGGAGCCTGACGTAAGACCTCAAGGCTGCACGGTCGCTGCATTTATTGAGGATAAGGCGCGCCGACTGTCCATTCCACTGGGAGGCGGTGTACCGCCTCTGCATTTACTGAGCCCTATCCATTCCACTGGCAGTCGATGTGCCAACTCCGCATTTAATGAGCCATGTCCATTCCGCTGGCAGGCGATGTGCCGCCTCCGCATTTAATGAGACCTGTCCATTCCGCTGGCAGGCGGCGACCAGTACGTTCCGCAGGCGGCGTGCCTGTCCATTCCATTGGCAGGCAGCACGCCCATACTGCTGCATGCACTATGCTCATCATTACTCGCGCGTTACCAAGGAAGCAGCCGCCGCATATCAATAATGTGTGGACTGCCGACATCAGGGCGCCAGGAGATTGCACAGGCGTTAGTTACTCCTATAATATATTCCTTCTGTTATGTTCCTGGGCCCACATGTCGGGGCTCAGCATCCTTGTATGTGCCTCCCTTGAGCTATAAAAGGGAAGGCACACAATGTTACAAGGCAGGTTCACTCAGACTCTCGGACCAACTCACAAAGTTCACACAAGCTCGCAAGCTCATAGACTCAATACAACACACAGATAGTGGAGTAGGGTATTACGCTCCGGCGGCCTGAACCATTCTAAATCCTCGTGTTCACTCGTGTTCTTCGACCATCTAGCAGACAGGCAAAACGCTTAGGCCCCTCCTCATCTTAGGATTTAGGGCGGGTGCGTTCCGCCACCCGACCGGAGAATTTCCTCTCCGACATTTGGCGCGCCAGGTAGGGGCGGAGATGAAGAGCGAACCGCCGCTCGCGCTGGTACTGCGCCTCCTCGAGGCCACGACAGAAGATAGAAGGTGATTTTTAAACCAATGCAGCGGTATCGAGGCGCCCCGCGCGTGGCCCGACGAAACCTCCAGGCGTGGGAGCCACGGGTCAGTCAGCCACGGAGACAAATATCGCAGTTGGCATGACCGAAGGCGGATTGATGGGTAGTACGTCAGCAGACGCACGGAAGCGGCGCGCCAATCACCAATCAGGCTATTGGCCCCACCTGCAGGCTCGCATCCTCCCCTGAGGTGGGCCCGGGGGCTACTGTCAGTACCCTAAAACAGGGGTACCCCTTACTACCATATGAAGACGCAGTACCCATGTGGCTATCTTTAGCCGCGTGGTAAAGGAGTTGTGTGTGGGACCAGACCATGGCTCGCCCCGGCCTCGGGCGACTACTCCGGGCCAGCGACAGCACCCGACCCCTCCACGTGGACGGTTCCGGGGCCGCCACGTGGCCAGAGAAGATGATATACTCCAAGGTATCAACAGTGAGTCCGGATCCCCATGGGAAAGTGTCGGACCCCTGTATATACAGACCGGGCCTCCGGGTAAGGTCCAGGACCCCCACGGGCGCAAACTAGACCCCTAGGATCGGGTCCGGACCCCTCTATGTGGGGTCCGGGCCACTCACAGCAGGGTCTTGAGATTCTGGGACAAAGAATACCCAGGCCTTAATCAAGGCCAGGCGGGGGTCCGGAGCCGACACATGTCTGGACCTTATCGTTTACGCTTCTGCTCCCCGCCCAGGCGGAGCCTCGATGCTGCCACGTGGCATGGGGCACGTGACGTAAGCCAACGGGCGGAGCCTGACGTAAGACCTCTGGGTTGCGCGGTCGCTGCATTTATTGAGGATAAGGCGCGCCGACTGTCCATTCCACTGGCAGGCGGTGTACCACCTCTACATTTATTGAGCCCTGTCCATTCCAGTAGCGGGCGATGTGCCGACTCCGCATTTAATGAGCCCTATCCATTCCGCTGGCAGGCGATGTGCCGCCTCCGCATTTAATGAGACCTGTCCATTCCGCTGGCAGGCGGCGACCAGTCCGTTCTGCAGGCGGCGTGCCTGTCCATTTCATTGGCAGACATCACGCCCATACTGCCGCATGCACTATGCTCATCATTACTCGCGCGTTACCAAGGAAGCTACCGCCGCATATCAATACTGCGTGGACTGCGGACATCAGGGCGCCAGGAGATTGCACAAGCGTTAGTTACTCCTATAATATATTTCTTCCGCTATGTTCCTGGGCCCACATGTTGGGGCTCAGCATCCTTGTATGTGCCTCCCTTGAGCTATAAAAGGGAAGACACACAACGTTACAAGGCAGGTTCACTCAGACTCTCGGACCAACTCACAAAGTTCACACAAGCTCGCAAGCTCACAAACTCAATACAACACACACATAGTGGAGTAGGGTATTACGCTCCGGCGGTCTGAACCACTCTAAATCCTCGTGTTCACTCGTGTTCTTCGACCATCTAGCAGACAGGCAAAACTCTTAGGCCCCTCCTCATCTTAGGATTTAGGGCGGGTGCATTCCGCCACCCGGCCGGAGAATTTCCTCTCCGACAACTCCGAATGTGCGATACGAGTCATGGGTAGGGGTATTTACAGAGAGACTGGGGACAAAATCTATGGGTTTTTTCAAATTATTTTTGAATTCCTTGGACTGCAAATAGTCAAAAAATGGTTTGTTGCTACGGCTAACACACATGAACCAATTAGAAGCCGCCACATCGCCCTCGTCTGCCATCTCGTCCACACCAACGCGTTGCCTGTCTCTCGCCCCCCTCTCACCCGAGCGCGTGCTTGCGTGTGGGTGAGAGGGACGCGAAATCGCCCGCTCTCGTCGCGCGCCAGCCGCGTCGCCTGGGGATGCCCCCATCCCCTCTCGCCTTGTGTCGAGCGGCTGAGGTCCCCTATAGCCCACGACCCCGCCCCCATTGGCATCAACCTAAGGTGCAGGCGTGCATGTGAATCTTTTAGTCTATTAGATGTGGATCTAACAGTAAATACAATTGTGATTTGTTAGTGTTTTTTATAAAGTTACTTGAGATGGTGATAGAAGAATTTAAGTGCTTAATATGACATTGTCACACCCGGATTTAAGGGACAAAGTCGGGTGCATCTCATATATGCGCCAAAGAAGACAACACATATAATAACAGAGTGTATACAGATAAATGTCACAATATAATCAGAGTACTTATTACATAGCAGAAGTCTTACAAAATAAAAGATAAATATAAAACGAACTAAAGTCCATCTTTGGCGCCAAAAAGTTGACTGGCAGACGCCACATAGATCAAGTCAAACTCCTCGTTGTGTGGCTCCTCTTGAACTACCTGTACTTCTCCTATGGGAGTGTGAGACAGCAAGGGTGAGCTCACACATGTTCATCGCTCAACAAGTTGTGGGGAATATTGTGCATGAACTCACCAAAGGTGGGAGTTCATGTGATGTGTAAGGCTGATCAACAATAGGGGTTAAAGCTGAGCAATGCTTTTAATAAGTTGGTCAAATTTTATTAGCAGTTACTAAATGTAAGTAAATACCAAACCATAATAAAAATAATAGAACGAAGTTAATAAGTAATCCCATGCAATGCAAATGTCAAATTGAATTTAGTTCCATAATTTAATCATGCGAGAGTCCTGAGCTGCTCTTGACCATGAGCTCGGCTAGTATACCAGTTTTACACTCTGCAGAGGTTGTACCCTTTACCCACAAATGATGTTACCCATCTACCAAGGGGTCATGAATTCCATATACCTCTACCAAGGAAGCGAGGCACGATAACACTACGAGGCCTTTACAACATTCCACTAGCTTCCAAAAACCCGCTACAGTTTATGGGACGAGCACTTGCAAGAATCCCTCGTCTGACCGCCATCGCAGCAAAATCAACCCGAGAACCTCCCTGCATGCAACTCCCCTACTGCCCTTGCCCCTTTCGGGTAAGGTAGTCTTCCACTAGCTTTCCTAATTAGTTAGCCAAGGGCGTCTCATTCCACCCTTGTGGTGGCACGTGTTTCTCAAGTTAAGCTCCATGTTCCAATTAAAATGATATAATGATCTCGACATGAACATAAATAACATAATAGAATAATTGGAACATGGATATAATGAAATATTAACCCAAAACCATGTGAAGCAATAGCATAACTACCCAAATGATTCAGGGGTAAACAAGGTAAAAAGGATAAACAGACTAGGGTGACCTATTGGGTCCCATCAAAATTAAACCTATGCAGGAATAAATGATTATAAAGAACATTGTTGGGTAATAAAAGTGATAAAGGGCACAACTTGCCTTCAATGAGCTCCTGCTTAGCAACTTTTATCTGCTGAACATCGGGATCCTCAGCAACTAACTCTTTTACTCGCCACAATACAAACAAGCATAGTATAAAGAGGAAATTAACATCACACCAAACATGTAAACAAAATACACATTAATAATCTACATATTAAAATAAGATCATAGGAAAAAGAATCATTAAATTTGGAGTTACGGATTTGAAGTTATGAATTTCCAAAGGTTTTATGTATTTGATATAAGATTAATTATGAAATGAATTTTGTTATTGTTTTCATGTCAAAACAGAGACACTATGTGTTAAAAAATATTAGTACATAATTATAGGAACTGGAATGGACTAATGTGGACTTAATATGAATTTTCAAGGGATTAAACAAATTCTAGTAATTTTTTTATATTAAATATCAATTTCTCAATTAGTTTCTCTATTATATCAAATATCTGGACTGAGCACCAATTACCAGAGAGTTCCAGGGTGAAACTATAAAATTTCTATACTAAGGGGCTCTTTTGTTAAATCTATCGGCCGAAAGGGTATCGCCCAATCTGAGCCGTTAAATCTGAGATGATCGGCCCAGATTAGAAGCGCGCACGATATAACCCTGTCTCCCCCCCATCGCCAGACCCCGCATCAATGGCAGAGGGACAACCACGCTCCAACCGAACCAGGACCGCACATCACCGAATCGATGTCCCAGATCACATCTCGTGAAGGGGTATGTGGTGCTTCATCTCGACCGTCGGTTACTGATGTAATGACACCGCGTCAACTCCTTCCCCAAATGCGGCCAGACGGTGGCGCTCCCACTTCGGCGGTGGCGAGTTCGCCGGTGCAAACGTATCCGACGCTGAGCAACCATCCCGGGCCCCTGGGACTCCGACATGACACCAAAGCCCACCCGAACTCCCCGGACTAACAACTACCAAAAATCGCGCAACGCAACCGCCCACCCGCGGCGAGCAGTGGCTGCCACCGGTGAACTGTCGCTACTGTCGACCTCACGCGCGGATTCAAGTGTAATCCTACATCTACACGTGGATTGTAGCACGGGGATCAGCATGGGAGTACTTACTGGAATTCTACCGCAACGAAGGCGACCCACGACGAATTGCGGCCCCGAGCAGATGTCCCACGACAGGGAGAAATCGCCGACCACCCGATGCCGATTCCGCTCAACAATGCGATTCGCCCGAACGATGATGAGTCTATGGCTTACCCCCGGGTCAACTACTGGTGAAGAAGAGTTAGCACGGTTGACCACGAATGACGACGGCGGCACAGCCAGGCTTTGCTTCCTCACTACTGGCGTCTGGCGAGGGATTGAGGGAAAAGGGGAAGAGGAAGGGTAGGGAACGGCAGACGCAAGGTCTTATAGTTAGGGAGATTCGGGTTAGCACCAGGTTCGCAGTGGTCGTGGCGCCACGAGCTCCGCCGAGGTATTCACGAGGTAGTTGAGGATGGAACTGACGGGGAGGGTCAACCCAACAGCGAGCGTACGACGAGGCAGTCACAGGTAAGTGGGTCCGGCGTGTCAGTCAAAGGTTGCGCACGGCGAGCGACTGACCGGGACGGCCCACCAGTCGGTGAAACGAGAAGGAAGAAGCGTGCACGGAGTGGCTGCCCGCGGGCCCCACCTATCGGTTGCGTAACGCAGTGCGCGCCCAACGCAGGCGAGATGGGCCAACAGGGGAAGAGAAGAAGTGGCAGGTGGGCCGAATTGTGCAGAAGCGGCCCAGGCGCAGTTTCCCTATTTTTTCCTTTTATCTTTTCTGTTTTCTTTTCCCTTTTTGTTTTTAGAATTCAAAATTTGAATTTAAGTTTGGTTATGAGATTCATCAATGATCAAAGTGTACCAAATTCAAATTTTAGAGTAGATAAATATATTCTTATTTATATATATTTTATTTTACCTCATTTGGTTAGTATTTTCCTTCCTTTCCTCAAACCCTAGAATTTCCTTTTCTATTTCAAAGTTTTCTCTTCAAATTCAATTCAAATTCAAACACATGTTTTGAACTTCAACTTTTCAAGTGTCAAAATAATTCCTAATATAAAATCTATGTTTACAATATTATTATTTTCTATTCTTTTCCTTATCATTTATTTATGGAAGGAGTAAATGGTTTCCTTAAAAATTCCTTTCTCATTCTCTATTTTCTATTCCCTTTTGATTTACAAAATTTAAAATTCAAATCCAAGATAAACTTTAGGAATTCAAATTTTTAATAAATACTCAAAATCAATTATGAAGCAATAGATATATATATTTATTTTAATTGATTTATCTATTTGGTAAATTTTTGAAATACGAAAGACACTCATATTGTTTTCTTTCTTTTTAGAAGAATAGTATTTTGATGATGGGACAAGAGTCAAAAGTTACTTTAAAATTAAATATTCATGTAAATAAATGCTTATGGTGCATCATTTAATGATATACATAGTCCTTTAATTGAATAGAGAACTTTTCTATTACTTCTTTTCTAAGATAATTCTTGGTTTTCAAAATTCAGTCCTCAATTTCAACACTCAAGTATAATTTGAGATATCTGAATTTGCTATTTTATTTCTTCATATATTTATTTTATTATATATTTTTTATACAAATTTTGGGCCTTACAAATCCTACCCCCTTAACAGAAATCTCGTCCTCGAGAATTGTAAGAAAAGGGTGTATAACTAGGTTATCTCAGAACATATGCACAAACAAAATCTCGGCATGATGTATCATTTATTAGCAACACATAGGGTCAAATAGACCTTATTATTCCTCCTAAAATAGTATCATACCAATTACTAACTAAAGTATCATTTGGGTCTTACAAATAGTAATATATATATATATATATATATATATATATATATATATATATATATATATATATATATATATATATATATATATATATAGTTTGGTGGAGCTAGCGGTGATGGTGGAGGTAGTGGTTGTTGTTGTTGTCTTTCCAACCGTGCTTGTCTTATTGCTTGTCGCATCTCCAGCCGGTCCTGACGTATTTCCTGGCGTTCTTGCCTTATCTGATTTTGCATTTCGTTAACCATGTTTGCCATTTTTTGTATTACCAACATTTAGGCGGCAACCACTTGATCGATTCCAACCGGTGGAGGATCTGGAGGATTCATTTCTGTTTGATGTTGCCTGATAATCTTCCCTTCCTGGTATTGACCATGAGAGTTAGAAGCATATGGTATGATAGTTTTGCAATGGAAAGTATTTGGTAAGTAGAATGAATAGGCTAGTAGCTGGTTATGATCTGAAGATTCTTTAGCAGGGCTTAATCTTTGTTTTATGTCCAGATTGGGGGTAACTAGTCGTATAAGGTGAATATCCAAAGGTAGGATAGAATTTTGTCAAGATAAGATAATCTACATGATGTAGGTTAAAAGTTTGTTTGATGTTAGGTGGGTATAGATAGATTATACCATTCATCATGACTCTATGGGTTGGGTTAGCTCTTTTGCTCATGGTTGAGTTGGTCTAATGTGCTAAGTTAAGTTAACACCTGGCTAGTAGGGTTTAATCTCTTCTACCAGTATCACTAATCTGTTTAAGTAGACCACATTAGATTAGGTCATTTTAGCTTAGATCACCCTAGATTCTATAATCCCATTTAAGAATACCACTTAGTTAAGCATAACAAGCTGACTTTATCTTTATGAAATTATAGTATTTTTTATACACCTGAAATTCTTTTTATGCCATTAGCAGGTGTGGTATAGAAACAAGGGTACATCATGTTTTAACTATTTGGTGAGTGTAGAGCAGATTTGGGGTGGAAGAAAGTTAGGTAAGGAAGACTTTTATTCCGGGTGGTGGATCTTGATTCATCTAAGGATCTGTTTCTACTCATATCCTTCATTGTCGAGGTTATATTTCTTCTTGGGTTTGATTTAGGGACCATCTGTCATGGTGTTGGATGCCATTATCTAAGTTGGGATAACAATTGCGGTATATGGGGTAGGTAGATTGAACAGGGTTTTACTTTGCTTGTAAGATAAATGGGTTGGGCAACCTATAACATAGGCGAGGTCGTGGTTTCACAGACGAGTTGGTCTAAGGCACATGTTTAGGTTTAAAACCCATTTATAAGAATATGTTCTAATCTATGTTACTAGTATTAAATAACTTGTTTAAGTAACTTCCTTTAGATTTGATCATATCAGATTAGGTAGGATCTAGGTTAGATTGGATATAACTAGATTAAACTAGTTTAAGTTAGACAGATCTACCAGGGTAGAATATATATTATTGATATATGTTAGAATCTTTTGAAATAGGATGAATTATATGGTGTAGGTAGGTCAGAATCTTTGATGGGTTAAAACGGAGGGGTTATGCAACCATCGAATGGTTAAGGTAGTTGCATATGGCCAAGTTGGACTAAGACTCCAATTTAGATTAAAACATATTTATAAGAGTAGGATCCAATCTTATTTTACCAGTATTATCTAACATGTTTGTCTATTAGATTAGATCTGATCAGATTAGATGGGATCAGAATTAAATTGGTGTAATCAGATTAGACTAGATAAGATCTATTTAATTTATTTTGGAATAGATCATGTTTGTTACACTATTATGAGATAAGAAAAGTGGTGGGGATAAGTATGCTTATTAGGACAAGATGAGTCTCTAAGAATAAGATAGAATCTTTTGAGATTAGTTAGATCTATTAGGATAGGATAGAATCTTTTCGAGATAAGGTGGATCTATTAAGATAAGAAAGAATCTTTTAAGATAAAATGGATCTATTTGACATATTCTAGTGGGGGTATTCTTAGTTGATCTAGTTTATCTTATAAATATATCTAGTTTAATAGATCCATTTTCAATAAGGAATATTCTGTGTTTTCTATTTTGTAAAAAAATTGCCTTATGTCTAGGTGTATATGTGGATGCAATTGTGGACATTACTCCACAACCCATCACACTCAATCAAAAATCTAAATCAGACAAGTATAATAAGAATAAGCATTTAGGCACATAGATACCTATAAAAAATAGTTTTGTTTTTGTTCCTAAGATTAGGTCTCCTATTCCTAAAGGTCACTTTAGGTACATGATTTCAAAGTGTGAAATCCACATTTGTCTTAGAGTAGAATAGATAAGAGTAATCAGAGTATGACAACAAAAGGTGAGACATGATCAAGATAAGATAAGTATAGAATGAATCAGAGTAAGGTAAGTAGGCAAAGGTTTTGTCCATTTCTATCTAGGTTTCGTCCTAAAGTCAACATTTCCTCAGATACCACTTCTGTCACACCCGAATTTAAGGGACAAAGTCGGGTGCTTCTCATATATGCGCCAAAGAAGACAACACATATAATAACATAGTGTATAGAGATAAATGTCACAATATAATCAGAGTACTTATTACATAGCGAAAGTCTTACAAAATAAAAGATAAATATAAAACGAACTAAAGTCCATCCTTGGCGCCAAAAAGTTGACTAGGAGACGTCACCTAGATCAAGTCAAACTCCTTGTTGTGTGGCTCCTCTTAAACCACCTGTACTTCTCCTGTGGGGGTGTGAGTCAACAAGGGTGTGCTCACACATGTTCATCACTCAACAAGTTGTGGGGAATATTGTGCATGAACTCACCAAAGGTGGGAGTTCATGTGATGTGTAAGGCTGATCAACAATAAGGGTTAAAGCTGAGCATTGCTTTTAATAAGTTGGTCAAATTTTATTAGCAGTTACTAAATGTAAGTAAATACCAAACCATAATAAAAATAATAGAACATAGTTAATAAGTAATCCCATGCAATGCAAATGACAAATTGAATTTAGTTCCATAATTTAATCATGCGAGAGTCCTGAGCTGCTCTTGACCGTGAGCTCGGCTAGTATACTAGTTTCACACTCTGTAGAAGTTGTACCCTGTACCCACAAGTCATGTTACCCATCCGTCAAGGGGTCATGAATCCCATACACATCTACCAAGGAAGCGAGGCAGGGTAACACTACGAGCCCTTTACAAAGTTTCACTAGCTTCTGAAAACCCGCTACAGTTTATGGGACGCGCACTTGCAAGAATCCCTCGTCTGACCGCCATCGTAGCAAAATCAACCCGAGAACCTCCCTGTATGCAACTCCCCTACTGCCCTTGCCCTTTCGGGTAAGGTAGTCTTCCACTAGCTTTCCAAATTAGTCAGCCAAGGGCGTCTCATTCCACCCTTGTGGTGGCACGTGTTTCTCAAGTTAAGCTCCATGTTCAAATTAAAATAATATAATGATCTTGACATGAACATAAATAACATAACAGAATAATTGGAACATAGATATAATGAAATATTAACCCAAAACCATGTGAAGCAATATCGTAACTACCAAAATGATTTAGGGGTAAACAAGGTAAAAAGGATAAACAGACTAGGGTGACCTATTGGGTCCCATCAAAATTAAACCTATGCAGGAATAAATGATTATAAAGAACATTGTTGGGTAATAAAAGTGATAAAGGGCACAACTTGCCTTCAATGAGCTCCTGCTCAGCAACTTTTATCTGCTGAACACCGGGATCCTCAGCCACTAGCTCTTCTACTCGCCACAATACAAACAAGCATAGTGTAAAGAGGAAATTAACATCACACCAAACATGTAAACAAAATACACATAAATAATCTACATATTAAAATAAGATCATAGGAAAAAGAATCATTAAAGTTGGAGTTACGGATTTGAAGTTATGAGTTTCCAAAGGTTTTATGTATTTGATATAAGATTAATTACAAAATGAATTTTATTATTGTTTTCATGTCAAAACAGAGACACTATGTGTTAAACAATATTATTACAAAATTATAGGAACTGGAATGAATTAATTTGGACTTAATATGAATTTTCTAGGGATTAAACAAATTCTAGTAATTTTTTTACATTAAATATCAATTTCTCAATTAGTTTCTCTGTTATATCAAATATCTGGACTGAGCGCCAATTACCAGAGAGTTCCGGGGTGAAACTATAAAATTTTTGTAGACTGAGACGATCACTATAATGGACCGCAGGTTGATTCATTAAAAACTGAGGGGCTCTTTTGTTAAATCTATCGGTCGAAAGGGTACCGCCCAATCTGAGCCATTAAATCTGAGATGATCGGCCCAGATTAGAAGCATGCGCGATATAACCCCGTCTCTCCCCCCCGATCGCTAGATCCCGCATCAACAGCAGAGGGACAACCACGCTCCAACCGAACCAGGACCGCACATCACCGAATTTGTGTCCCGAATCACATCTCACGAAGGGGTATGTGGTGATTCATCTCGACCGCCGATTACCGATCTAATGACATTGTGTCAACTCCTTCCCCAGATGCGGCCAGACGGTGGCGCTCCCACTTCGACGACGGCGAGTTCGCCGGCGCAAACGTATCTGGCGCCCGAGCAACCATCCCGGGCCCCGGGACTCCGACATGACGCCAAAGCCCACCCGAACTCACCAGACTAACAACTACCGAAAATCGCGCAACGCAACCGCCCACCCGTGGCAAGCAGCGGCTGCCACCGGTGAACTGTCGCTACCATCGACCTCACGCGTGGATTCAAGTGTAATCCTACATCTACATTGATTGTAGCATGGGGATCGGAAGGGGAGTACTTACTGGAATTCTACCGCAACGAAGGCGACCCACGGCGGATTGCGGCCCCGAGCAGATGTCCCACGACCGTGAGAAATCGTCGACCACCTGATGCTGATTCTGCTCGACAATGTGATTCGCTCGAACGATGATGAGTCTATGGCTTTCCCCCTTGGTCGACTACTGGTGAAGAAGAGTCAGCACGGTTGACCACGAACGGCGGCGACGGCATAGCCAGGCTTCGCTTCCTCACAACTGGCGCCTGGCGAGGGGTCGAGGGAAAAGGGGAAGAGGAAGGGTAGGGAACGGCGGACGCAAGGTCTTATAGCCAGGGAGATTCGGATTGGCGGCAGGTTCACAGTGGTCGTGGCGCCGCGAGCTCCGCCGAGGTCTTCGCGAGGTAAGTGGCTGCGCGGGCCCCACCTGTCAGTTGCGTGACGCAGCGCGCGCCAACGCAGGCGAGATGGGCTAATGGGGGAAGAGAAGAAGTGGCCAGGTGGGCCGAATTGTGTAGAAGCTGCCCAGGCGTGGTTTCCCTATTTTTTTCCTTTTATCTTTTCTGTTTTCTTTTCCCTTTTTGGTTTTAGAATTCAAAATTTGAATTTAAGTTTGGTTATGAGATTCATCAGTGATCAAAGTGTACCAAACTCAAATTTGGGAGTAGATAAATATATTCTTATTTATATATTTTATTTTACCTCATTTGGTTAGTATTTCCCCCCCTTTCCTCAAACCCTAGAATTTCCTTTTCTATTTCAAAGTTTTCTCTTCAAATTCAATTCAAAATCAAACACGTGTTTTGAACTTCAACTTTTCAATTGTCAAAATAATTCCTAATATAAAGTCTACTGTTTACAATATTATTTTTTCTATTCTTTTCCTTATCATTTATTTATGGAAGGAGTAAATGGTTTCCTTAAAAATTCCCTTCTCATTCTCTATTTTCTATTCCCTTTTGATTTACAAAATTTAAAATTCAAAACCAAGATAAAGTTTAGGAATTCAAATTTTTAATACATACTCAAAATCAATTATGAAGCAATAGATATATATATATATATTAATTGATTTATGTGTTTGGTAAATGTTTGAAATACGAAAGACACTTATATTTTTTCTTTCTTTTTAGAAGAATATTATTTTGATGATGGGACAAGAGTAAAATTTACTTTAAAATTAAATATTCATGTAAATAAATGCTTATGGTGCATCATTTAATGATATACATAATCCTTTAGTTGAATAGAAAACTTTTCTATTACTTATTTTCTAAGATAATTCTTGGTTTTCAAAATCCAGTCCTCAATTTTCAACACTCAAGTATAATTTGGGATATCTGAATTTGCTATTTTATTTCTTCATATATTTATTTTATTATATATTTTTATACAAAATTTGGGCCTTACAGACATGTTGTTGGATCCAAATCTAATGAACCTAGAAATGGGTTGGGCTGCGACAACACAGCAAAAAAAGAAGAATAATGTAGGTAGCTCATCAGAGAAGAAGACCTCGTCGGAGTTGAGAAAAAATCATCAATTGACATCGAATCGATGGTTGGACCGACGAACCAAGAGCATCCAAGATGAAGCCTCGATAAGATGAATGCAGCACTACTCTCAGATTTCGCCAATGACGCACGATTGAAAGTAATTGCTCACCAGAGTTGGAACCGCTCCGAACTTCGGCGAGGAACTAACAGCGCTACGGATCTCGACTCGCGAAATGGATATGATATTTAGAACTAGCTCGATGAGAGGATTCTAGCCATATATATATTGCTAGAGTTTAAAGTTATTTATTTTTCGAAATAAATCAATTTTTAGTTAAAATAATTCCAGAAAAAATGCTGAAATTGTATTTAACTTCCAAAAAATATCTCGAAGGCTCCAAAAAATTTAGAAAATTTTCTAGACATGATTTGGCACCCAATGGACTCAAAAAACATATTTAGAGCTTTTGAAAATGTTTTTAAGTACCTCAAATAAATAGATTTTGGTTTTCGAAAAATGAAAATATTTCAAAAAAAATGAAAATTTATGAAAGCTTATACAAGGTATATTAACATATTTCAAACGTCTTTTGCCCTTAGAAACACTATGCAAGAGCATGAATGCAACAACCAAGGCACCTGTAGAGCTCACTTCACTAGGCTTACATCAATTTATAACAAAATAACTCTATTATTTTGGAAAAAGAAAAGAAAAGCTAGGAAAAGAGAGAGTAACATCTGAATTTTGAGTATAGAGCAAAGAAATTTTTTATACCCAAAATTCAGGGTGTTACAAACCTAACCCCCTTAAAAGAATCTCGCCCCGAGATTCAAGGTTGGTTAGCAAAGAGTTCTGGTTTCTTCGCTTTCAAATCATCTTCTCGTTCCTAGGTTGCTTCTTACTCAAAGTGGTGACCCATCTAACTTTGCACATTCTGAAGGTATTTCTTCGGGTGACCCTGTCCGCTGTTTCTAGGATCTGCATCGGCTTCTCTATGTATGTTAGGTCTTCTTAGACTTTTAGTCCCTCCACTAGCAATTGTTTTTCGGGTACTTGTAGACACTTCTTAAGTTAAGACACATGGAAAACATCATGCACCGCTGACAGGCTTTTCGGTAAGCTGAGTTGGTAGGCCACTTCTCCACACTTTGTTAGAATCTGGTACGGTCCGATATATCATGGTGCTAATTTGCCCTTGACTCTGAACCTTCTGACTCCTCTGCTAGGTGACACCTTCAGATAAACATAATCTCCCACTTCAAAACTCAGTTCTCTTCTTCTTGTGTCAGCATAACTGTGTTGCTTTGACTGTGCTATCTTTAGATTCTCTCGGACCATTTTGATGTTCTCTTCGTCTTCGAGCAGAATGTTGGGGTCGAACACCTGTGTTTCTCCAGGTTGATCCCGAGCAGTGGAGTTCTACTCCTTCAGTATAGTGCCTGAAATGGCGACATCTTCAAGCTGGCCTGGTAGCTATTGTTATAGGAGAATTCCGCATAAGGTAATTTTTATCCCATCCTGACTTATCTTGCAATGCACAAGCTCTCAACATGTCTTCCAGAATATGATTAGTCCTTTCGGTCTGACCATCGGTCTGCAGGTGCTAAGTTGAACTGAAATTCAAATGCGTCGCCAAGGCCTCTTGTAGCTGCTACAAAAAATGAGAGGTGAACTACGTTCCTCGATCTGACATTATCTTCTTTGGCACAGCATGCAAACAGACAATCTGGGACATGTATAACTTAGCTAGCGTTGCTTCGGTGTATGTTGTCTTCACTGGTATGAAATGGGCCACCTTTGTTAAGCAGTCCACAACCACTCAAATGGAATCGTAGCCGGCCCCGGTACGAGGTAGGCCAACTATGAAATCCATCCTGATTTCATCCCATTTCCACCGATGAATTTACAACGGCTGCAAAAGTTCGACTGGTTTCTGATGCTCTGCTTTGGTTCTTTGACGTTGTCACAGATGGAAACACGTTCTGCAATCTCTCTTTTCATATCGTACCACCAAAATCTCCTTTTTAGATCCTAATACATCTTCTCGCTTCCGGGGTGTATAGAATAGGCTGTCTCATGAGGATCCTTGAGGATTAGCTCCATAATGGACTTGATGTCGGAAACACGCAGTAAGTCTTTGAACCATATCACGCCTTCTACATCTTATCGAAAGTCCTTGCCTCTCCCTTCTAAGATTAGCTGATGGATCTCGTTGATCTTCTCATCACCTTTCTATCCTTCTTTGATATCCCGCTCTAGGGTGGGCTCTAGTTCAACTATCACTCCCTGTGTGCTGTTTGGAAATCCAAGGCTCAATCTATCAAACTCTTTGGCTAACTCATATGACATCAAGCGAACGACCATCATATAGACTTGACCTTTTTTTGCTTAGAGCATCTGCCACCACATTTGCTTTGCCTGGATGGTAATGTATCTCTAACTCATAGTCTTTAATCAGCTCTAGCCATCTTCGCTGCCTCATGTTTAGCTCCGACTAGGTTAATATGTATTTGAGACTCTTATGGTCTGTGTAAACATCACATTTCTGCCCACATAGGTAGTGTCTCCATGTCTTCAATGCATGAACCATTGCTACTAATTCTAGGTCATGTGTGGGATAATTCTTCTCATGGACCTTCAACTGTCGGGACGAGTACTCAACGACTCTTCCATCCTGCATTAGTACACATCCCAAACCAGTATAGTAAGCATTGAAGTACACAGAGAATGGCTTGTGAACATCAGGCAGAACTAAGACAGGTGTCGTAGTCAGCTTTTCCTTCAGCTCTTCAAAGGCCTCTTCACATTTTTGGGTCCACTTAAACTATACTTTATTTGCTAGCAAGGTTGTCATGGGTCTCGCAATATTTAAAAAACCTTCAATGGAATGTCGATAGTATCCAGCCATTCGAATAAAACTCTTGATTCCACGAACATCTTTCGGTGCTTTTCAGTTTAGAATTTTTGCTACCTTCTCTGGATCCACAGCTAATCCATTTCAGTCTATGTTGTGACCCAAGAATAGGACTTCATGAATCTAGAACTCACATTTTCTCAGCTTGGCATATAACTGGTGCTCTCGTAGCCTTTGCAATAGCATCTTTAAGTGATCCACATGCTCCTCGCTTTTAGAGTATATGAGAATATCTGTAGCACCCCGTCCAATCCTATACTGGCGGTACTTACTCCTGGCAGCTCGCTAGGATCATATATTGTCCCCACAGACCAACACGAGTCTTTTGTGTGCACTTTGTCCTCACTCATGCGAACCCGAGAAAAAATCGCGGTTGGTCACCCATCCCAAATTGCTCCAAGCCAAACACGCTTAACTTGGAGGTTCTTTCGAGATAGGCTTCCGAAAAAGAAGATGCACCTTATTGGTATGAATACTCTATTAATTCTATTAAGCCTTGGGCCAGAATATCACCATCCCAGGGGGCCAGGATATCACAATCCACCCCCCTTAGAAGATCGACGTCCTCGTCGGTCAACCCAATCTAGGAACCTCCCCTCTTAGCCATGTATGTGTGTCTAGTGTCGTCATATGCCATGCCATGTGACCACTCTGGGCCCACATGCGCCATGCACCATATACCCGAACCCCTAACCCCACACGCCCGTGAAATCGCGAGGGTCGGCTCTAATACCACTTGTAACACCCCGTCTAATCTCGAATCGGCGGTACTTACTCCTGGCAACTCGCTAGGATAATATATTGTCCCCACAGATCAACACGAGTGTTTTGTGTGCACTTTGTTCTCACTCATGCGCACCCGAGAAAAATTCCCAGACGGTCACCTATCCCAAATTGCTACAAGCCAAGCACACTTAACTTGGAGGTTCTTTCGAGATAGGCTTCCGAAAAAGATGCACCTTGTTTGTATGGATACTCTATTAATTCTATTAAGCCTTAGGCTAGGATATCACCATCCTAGGGGCCAAAATATCACAATATCATCGATGAACACCACCACAAATTGGTCTAGATAATCCATGAACACGTTGTTCATCAGATACATGAAGAAAACAGGCACATTTGTAAGACCAATAGACATCACTGTGTACTTATATAACCCATACTTGGTGATGAATGATGTCTTTGGTATATCAAAAGGTCGGATTCTGAGCTGATGGTAACATGACCTTAGGTCTATCTTCGAGAACACACTGGCTCCTCTCAACTGGTCGAACTGATCTTCTATTCTAGGTAGGGGGTGCTTGTTCTTGATGGTGTCCTCATTCAAGGCTTTGTAATCTATCCACATCCTCTTTGTACCATCCTTCTTCTCTACAAAAAACACTGGACTGGCCCAGGGCGAGGTGCTTGGTCTGATGTAACCCTTCTCCAACAACTAATCTATTTGTTTCTTGAGCTCCACCAATTCTGGCCGGGACACTCTGTAGGCTCTTTTCGAAATGGGGGTGGTGCCGGGGATAACCTCTATGGCAAACTCGACTTTTCTCTCAGGTGGCATGTTCGGTTGCTCATCGGGGAACACATCTGGGAATTCTGATACTACCTTGATGACTACAAGCAGGTTGGCCTTGTTGCTATCGATAGACATCTGGTGACAACTTCCCCACCTTGGTTCAGACAAGATCAACTCAACCAATACTTCTCCTGATGAGGACACTAACCTCACAGACCTCTTATCACAACTAAAGCCCGCTTGATACTTCGTCAGCCAATTCATCCCTAGGATGACATCTATGTCTTTGTCCCTGGTACCCATTACTTACCAGATCGGCGGAGAACCCTATCCCCCTTATTTCGACTCTTGCATTTGGACATACTCTGTCTGTTTGGGTCCTCCCACCAACTGAACTAACCCTCATAGGTAAGAACATTGGTGTTACTGGTATGCTGTGTGTTTGTACCCATGATACAGTCACAAAAGAATGTGTGGCTCTAGTATCAAACAACACATTTGCAAGACGAGATTCGACTGAGAACGCACCTATTGCCACTCCTAAGGTCTCCTCAACTATATCAGCCTCCAAGTGGTTAACCTTTCCATACTGGGTACATGGCTTACCGCGGTTGCCTGCTCCCTGTTGTGGTGCATTCTGTCTTGCTGAGGCATTGGGAGCCGACTGCTGTTAAGCCATCTTCTTCGGGCAATGCATCACCCATTGGCCCTGCTCTCCATAGTGGAAGGACCCTCTTCCTCCTCCTTGCACTAGGGCTACCTAGTTATTCTGATTGACTGCTGGGATGGGAGGCAAGGTGACTGATTACTCTGCCTCTAGTACTGATTTCCTCCTAGATGGCTATGCTAACGGTACTACTGCGGCTGCTGATACTACCGCCGAGTCTACTGGTGGTTCTAACGCTGGTTCTGCTGCTGATATCCCTGTGGGTGGCCATGCTTGTATTGATGATATCTGAAAGTATCCTAGAGGGGGTGAATAGGCTACACCTGAAATTTCTCACCAAAAGCTTCAAGATAGAGTCAAATTCCAAGTTGCACTGGTGCAAACAGGTTCAGCTGGTATTATTCCCGGCAGAACTGGTTTGAACCCACTCCACTTAGGTTAGATTAATAGTCACACGAATAACACAGAGTAATGAGAGATTCTTTCTTATGTCTTGCCCTAAAGAAGATCCACTCGAATGGGTGTCAAATCGATGTGAACCGAGTCCACAAAGATTCACACATAAGATAGAACTAAGATAGGCTAACCAATAATTTAAAGCACTTCTCAAGAACACAACAAGAACACATGATATAACCCGAGGTTCGGCCTCCACCACAAATGTGTCCTACTCATCGTTGAGGAGCCCACAAAGGGCCGAGTCTTTTCCAACCCTAATCGTCCACAAGCCGACCATATGGTCAAGGCAATCTCTTCTCAACTTAGCTCAAAGAACGGTAATACAAACTTTTTGGGGTCGTCCACAAATTTGGAAACTCCCAAGCAACCTCTATCCGTCAAGGAACACAAGGTTCCAAGAGTAACAAATCTGCACAAGATTCAAGTTTGCAATGAGCTCAAGAGAGGAAGAGAGAGAGGGAGAATCAAGAGATGAAATCACTAATGAGTTCAACAAACTTCACCTCACACCAAGGGTCCTCCAAATGATTGAAGGGGATGTGATTTGGGGTGTGGGAGATGAAGTAAATGCACTTATTTGAGTGTTGGTCAGCTAAGAATTCGTGGATGGGCAGAAGCAAATAAAGAGAGAGAGAGGGGGCAAAGGGGTATATAAAAGGAGCCCCCAAAAGCTGGTGGTCGTTGGACTTTTCAGCTCGAAAACTGACTGAGCCAGTTTTGAAATCGGCTGAGCTATTTTTCAACAGATTGGATTTCGGTCTAGTGATTGGCCGAGTAGGAGGGTGGAACAGGGCCAAAAACTGTTGAGCTAGTCCAGAAATCGACTGAGTTGGTTTTCAAAAAACTGACTGAGCTAGGTAGAAAGGTGGACCAGGGCCAAAACTGGCTGAGCTGCTCTAGAAACCGGCTGAGCAGGTTTTAAAAAAACTGAACCCAAACTTGGGGCTAGCTGAGTAGGGAATTCGACGAGCTTTAACAAGAGAATCCATGATCAAAATTCAAGGTTTTATTAAAGGATTTTGAAAGGGAAATAGACTGAGCTCATCACAACAACTTACTAATTTGTGTGGATCCCTCTTAATTGAACGGTGAATCCTACGACTTAAGAATTATAAAAATTTAAATGGTCGTCGTTCATAAACACTTGAAGCACGCCATATGATGTATATAATTAATCCTCAATGTTTTACGCTCTGCATAAATATGGAATCTGTGCTCCTCCTATCTTTAAAACAACTGAATACATGCTAGGAGCAAAGTTGTTAGAAACTCTGTTTGTTTTGTCATTTAATCACGAAAACCCTTAGTCGGGTTGATTGCACTTACAATATCCAGTGTGTTTCTGAGACTGGATGGTAAGATGGCGAAGGCCCTGTCTAGTGCACTATAAAGTCGATGAGGACTTGTGACTTGATTGAATTTATCGACTTGAAGACTATGTGGTACCCTGAGAGCTCTGCTGCCCACTTGCATATCCTGGTTGTTGCTTCCTGGTTGCTAAACAGATCTTTGAGGTTTTAGTCTGTTGCCAGTCTTATCTTGTGTGCTTTGATGTAATGACACAACTTTCATGATTCCATGAGCACATCATATGCTATTTTCTCCATTTCCGTCATATTGCATATGGAGCTGCTGAGGACTTTTGAGACAAAATATACAGGCTGATGTTGTCGTTTCTCATCTTTGGCCTTCTCCTGCACTAAAGCTGTGTAGACTGTGCTGTGGGATGCTGCGACATACAAGATTAGAGCGGAGATAGGCTCCTGGCTTGTTAAAGTTATCATTTCTGGTAGATAAGTTTTGATTGAATCAAAGGCCATTGCCTGCCCGGGGCCCTAGACGTAGTCTTTTGCTCTTCGCAAGGTCTTCAAGGACGGTAGGTTTCGCTCTGCAGATCGCGAGATGAATCTGTTTAATGCTATCAGCCTTCTTGTGAGCCTTTGGATGTCTTTTGCTGATTGCAGAGGCTGCATATCCATTATTACTTTAACTTTGGTGGGGTTGGCCTCGATGTCTCTGTGGGATACAAGGTAGCCCAAGATTTTACCCTGGTGGACACCGAAGGCACACTTTTCTGGATTTAAGCGAAGCCTTGCTTAGCGCATTCTTGCAAACGTTTCGACGAGGTCAGCGACTTCCTCGTTTTTACTTGTGATGACAATGTTGTTGACGTAAGTGAAGACGTTGCAACCTAGCCGCTCTTCGAGCACTGACTTGGTTAGGCATGAACAAGGTGGATCCGACATTCTTGAGGCCTTCGGGCATACACACAAAATAGTATGTGCTGAAGGGTGTTATAAAGCTCATCTTCGCTTTGTCCTCCTCCTTCATGTATATCTGGTGGTATCCCGAGAAACAATCCAGGAGTAACATGACCTGGCATCTACTGTTGAATCAACAATATTGTCGATTATGGGGAGGGAAAGTTGTCTTTGGGGCATACTTTATTGAGGCTAGTGAAATCTATGCACATTCGCCACTTACTATTTTTCTTCTTGACCATGACTACGTTGGCAAGCCATGTGGGGTAGTCAACTGGCTCAATAAACTTGGCTTCAAGCAGTCTATGGACTTCGACCTTGGCTACTTCAGTTTTCTCATCTGACATTTTATGGAGTTTCTGCTTTTTTGGCCGGACTGAAGGGTCTATGCTTAGACCATGTTCGATGATTGAACGGTTCATGTCGATGAGGCCAAGGGTTGATCAAGCAAAGACGTCCTTGTTCGACTTAGGCAAGATAACATATTGGCCTTTCTATCTTGGGTGAGGTCTTCACTAATTAACACTGTTTGATTTGGTATTGAGGTGTCTAGAGGTACTTTTTTGGCCTGGTTAGTGCTTTGAATTTGGGCTTTGGTTGGTGCTGCTTTCTTGGGGTGCGGAATAGTGTGGCCTTTGTCCTCAAATATGAGGCAGTGGACATTACGCTGTCTTGGGATGAAGTCTCTTTCGATGTTGGGGCCAGTTTGTGTTACACCCAGATTTAAGGGATAAAGCCGGGTGCGTCTCATATGTGCGCCAAAGAAGAACATCACATATAATGACAAAGTGTATATAGATAAATGTCACAAGTATCATTATTACATAGCGAAAGTCTTACAGAAATAAATGAGAACAATAAAGCGAACTAAGTATTATTCCTTGGCGCCATCAAGTTGACTCGGAGATGCCACCTAGATCAACTCATACTCCTCGTTGTAGGTCTCCTTCTGGACCACCTGTTCTTCTCATGTGGGGGGTTTATATATCGCAAGGGTGAGCTCACAAAAGATCATAGCTCAACAAGTTGTGGGGAATAACGTGCATGAACTCAACAAAGGTGGGAGCCCATGTGAAGTGTAAGGCTGATCAATAAATAAGGGTTGAAGCTGGGCATTGCTTTCAATAAGTTGGTCAAATTTAATTAGTAGTTACTAAATGTAAGTGTATATCAACCCAAAGTAATAGTAGATCAAAATTAATAATAAACCACAATGTGATGCAAATGACAAATTAAATTTAACTTTCATAAATTAATCATGTGAGTGTCCGAGGCGCTCATAATCGTGAGCACGACTGATATACCAATTTTACACTCTGCAGAGGTTGCACATCTTTACCCACAAGTCATGTTACACTTTTGCCAAGGGATCGCGACTTCCCATTCATCTCTACCGAGGAAACGAGGCAGGGTAGAATTACGAGGCGTTTCCAAAGTTCCACTAGTTCGAGAAAACCTGCTACAGATTCAGGAAGAAGGAAGCATACGAATCCCCCGTCCAGAATCCCCCATCCGGAATGCCTTATACTCTACAACGACGCCTCCCCGCTTGCCCCTTTCAGGTAAGGTAATCTATCCCTAGTTTTCCTAATTACTAGGCCAAGGGTGTCCCATTCCACCCTTGTGGTAGCACTGTTTTCTCGGGTGGTTCTCCATGTTCTAATTAACACAGTAATCTTATCATGAGCAATAAATAATCAACAGTAATAATAAAGAATGATCATGTGTCAAATTTATCTCAACACCCAAAACCATATATAGCAATAGCAAGACTACCCAAAAAGTTCAGTGGTGATCAAGGCACAGGATAAAGCAGACTAGGGTGACCTATCAGGTCCCATCAAAATTAAGCCTAATCATGCAATAGTGATTATAGAAAACATTATTGGGTAATAAAAGTTGTCAAGGGCACAACTTACCTTCAATGAGCTCCTGCTCAGAATTATCCACTTGCTGAACACCTGGGTCCTCAGGGGCTTGCTCGTCTACTCGCAATAATACAAACAAACATGGTACATGAGAAATTAACATCACACCAAACATGAGATTATATTGCATAATAATATTCTCTGCATTGTAACTAGATCGTAGGTTCGAGAATCACTAAATTCGGAGTTACGATTATCGAGTTATGATTTTCTGAAGTTATTAAGTGGTTGATATAAATTGAACCAAATGAATAATTTTAATCTATGTTTCATGATAAAACAGAGTTACCAGGTGATAGACAATATTAATACAAAATTAATACAACTGGAATGGATCAAAAAGGAATTAAAATAGATTTATTATGAATTAAACAAGTTTCTATAATTATTTTAATACAAAAACTATTTTTCTATAATTTTTATTCATTTAATAATTCTCTGGATTGTGCACAGGAATACTGAAGAGTACAAGGGCTAACTCATAAAATTTTCTAGACTCATATTAAACCTATGATGGACTGCGGGTTAATTATAAATAAGTCCGGGTCTGTTTAGTAAAATGGTCAGGCCGAAGGGGTATCAAGAAACCCTGGCCGTTGGATTAGATCTAGACGGCTGCAGATCATGCCAGACACAGAACGCCAATCCAACCGCAGGATCCAAATTTGACCGCCCAGATTCTAAACACCAAGATTCACCCCGATTCGTCTGATCCGTCATCGACGCACCAGATGCGATCTTCCCCGAAGCACTCCTAGGATCTAATCTAGACCGTTCAACTTGGAATCGACTGCTCTAGTTGTTTCCCCCCAAACGAGCGAACAGGGACGGCGGCGCGCACAGAGCCGCGGTGAGAACTCCGGTGAGGTCAGCTAACTAAGGCACGGGTGCTCCAAATCGAACGCAGACAGGTGCTACACGAAGACTAGGAATCAACGATTTAAGTGAGGCAGACTTAACGGCTAATCGTGATGCCCGGACCCCCGCCCATGGCGAGGCGTGGAACCAGGGTGATGGCCCTCCTCCGGCGAGCAATTGAGGGATATACGACTGGGTCCCACCCTCCCGAAGTTGTCACACACGAGCAGTACGATTAGGTGAATCTCCTAGACAGTACTCCAAGGGCACGACAACGGTGTAGCGAGTGGTCGACGACGGCGGCACTCTATCCCTCCCTGGACACGGCCTCAGCGGCGGCTAGCGTTCAGGGGCCAATGGAGGCTTGGTCCGAGGGTTGGGGACGTCGCAAGGGGCCGATTTTATAGCTAGGGCAAAGCCGGGTCGGTCTTGGACGCGATCAGTAGCTGGGGGAGCGGCGCAGAGATCACGTTCTGTTGCGGCAGAGGAAGATCTACAGTATCGGGGTCCCACCGGTCAGTCCATGTGAGGTAGGCATGGATATCGCACGGCGAAGCGAGGCTGACAATGCAGGACCGCGCGACAGTGGCGAGTGCATACACGAGCACGTGCAAAACAGTCCCTAGCGACTGGGCCCCAGCTATCGGCACATGTTTCCGTGGTTGGGCCTGCACGATGTGAGGCTGGCAAGTGGGGTCACGGTGTCAGCGCCAAACAGCTGATTGGGCTGAGCGCGAATGAGTACATGGGTCGACCCGAGGGATTTGGCCCATGTGGCGTTTTCTCTTTTTCTTTTCTTTTTCTTTTATTTTCTATTTTCTTTTCCTTTTATTTTTGAATCCCAAATTTGAATCCAAATCTTTGTTGTGAATTTGTACTTTAGATTAAATATTCAAATCCAAGATGCAAATATGAAAAGACACATTTATTTATATATTTTCCTCATATTGTATATATGGTTTTCCTTTTTCTTCTCTTTCTTTTATATATTATTTCCAAATTCTAGATTTTAAATTAGGTTTGACCCCAATTCTCATTATTATTGTATTCTTATTAATATTATTATTATTAAATGCATAAACAATTAAACTCCAACATGATGCACTATTTTCTTTATTTAATATATTTGATGCAAAAATGAGGAAATTCACATAAGTAGCCAAATAAACCTTTTATATTTTCCCAATTTCCTGTATATTTTATTCCTCCCAATATTTGGGTATTACAAATCCTACCCCTCATAAAAACAATCTCGACCTCGAGATTAATAAGAACTAGGGAAGAGGTGGAGAAATTCTATTCGTAGCTCTTCTTCTCTCTCCCAAGTAGCTTCATCTTCACCATGATGACTCCATTGCACTTTGCACCTTTTTATCACTTTATTTCTTGTAACACGAGTCAAAGTGTTAAGGATTTTGATAGGATGTTCAGTGTAGGTTAAATCTCTTTGCACACTAAGTTCTTCCATTGGCAACTGTTCTTCCGGGACACAGAGACACTTCTTGAGTTGAGGTACGTGGAATACATCATGTACATTAGACAGATGATCAGGTACTCAAGCTGGTAGGCCATCTCCCCAACTCGCTTAAGGATTTTGAAGGGTCCAATAAAGCGAGGGGATAACTTGCCTTTAACTCTAAGTCTCCTCATTCCACGAATTGTGATACCTTTAAGTACACGTGGTCACCCTCTTCAAACTCCAGTGGTCTTCTTTGATTATCAGCATAGCTCTTCTGTCGAGTCTGTGCTATCCTCAAGTTCTCCCGGATCATACGGACTTGTTCTTCTGCCTCTTGAATAATTTTAGGCCCAAAGATCTGTCTTTCACCAGTCCGATCCCAATATAGAGGGGTTCTACACTTCCTGCCATATAAAGCTTCAAATGGAGACATCTTGAGACTGGCCAGATAACTGTTATTGTAAGAGAACTCTGTATATGATAGACTCTTGTCCAACTGCCACCATGCTTCAGAGCACAAGCTCTCAACATATCTTCTATTACTTGGTTAGTTCTCTGAGTTTGGCCATTGGTTTGAGGATGATAGGCTGAGCTGAAATTCAACTTTGTGTCTAGGCTCTCATGTAGCTTCTACCAGAACCGAGACATGAATTGGGATCCTCGATCAGACACGATCTTTTGGGTACTCCATGCAGACAAACTATTCTTGTCATATACAACTCAGCTAGCTTGGCCCCCCGTGTAGGTAGTTCTCACAGGGATGAAGTGAGCTACTTTGGTTATTCTGTCAACGATCACCCAAATAGAGTCATACCCTGCAGAAGTGCAGGGTAAACCAACAATGAAGTCCATACCAATTTCATCCCACTTTCACTCGGGTATCTTTAGAGGGTGAAGTAACCCAACTGGTCTCTGATGTTCAGCTTTTACCCTCTGGCAAACATCACAAACTGCCACATGTGAGGCTACATCCTTTTTTAGCCAATACCACCAATACTTTTGCTTCAGATCTTGATACATCTTGGTGCTACCAGGATGAACAGAGTAATCAGAGTCATGGGCTTCCTTTAGAATGGTTTCATGGAGGCTATCAATCTCAGGAACACATATCCTATTCTTGAACCATATTGTGCCTTGTTCATCCTCCGTGAAGTCTGGACCTCTACCTTCTGTCATCAGATCTTCGATTTCCTGAATTTTAGTATCTCCGATCTAACCCTTGCGTATTTATTGCTCTAAGGTAGGTTCCACTTCTATGGTGATCCCTTCAGCATGTGCAACTATCCCCAATTTGAGTTTTTCAAAGTCCTCTACTAACTCATCGGGTAATTGGGTAACTATATCTGCATGAACATGTTCTTTCCGACTCAAGGCATCTGCAACCAGATTCGCCTTGCCTAGATGATAGTGGATCTCCAAGTCATAGTCATTGATTAGCTCCAACCAACGACATTGCCTAAGGTTGAGATCTTTCTGAGTGAAGATATACTTTAAACTCCAATGATCGGTATAGACTTGGCATTTCGTCCCCATAATATAATGCCTCAAAATCTTGAGAGCGTGCACTACGGCTGCTAGTTCTAAGTCATGAGTGTGGTAGTTCACCTCATGTTTTCGCAACTGGCGAGACACGTAGGCAATGACATGTCCTTCTTGCATAAGAACACATCCCAAGCCCTGGCGGCATGCATCACAATATATGTCAAATCCCTTCTGCAGATCTAGCATAATCAACACTAGGGGTGACATCAATTTAAACCTCAGTTGATTGAAACTCTCTTGGCATTCGTGAGTCAATTTAGAATCCTTCCCCT
Organism: Zea luxurians; assembly: GCA_029449295.1. NCBI lineage: Eukaryota > Viridiplantae > Streptophyta > Magnoliopsida > Poales > Poaceae > Zea > Zea luxurians. The sequence goes on from JAOPSE010000024.1 coordinate 41,273,411, forward strand.
TCTCCAATAGTGAGGTAATAGGCTTTGTTATCTTGGAGAATCCTTCAATGAAACACCGGTAATAACCCACGAGTCCCAGGAAACTCCGGACCTCAGTGACCGATTTTGGTATCTTCCAACCTACTATCTCTCTTACTTTAACCAGATCCACTGAGATTCCACCATTGGAGATGATATGCCCAATGAATGGTACTTCTTCAAGCTAGAACTCACACTTGCTAAACTTGGCATAAAGTTAATTATCCCTTAGCTTCTGTAGTACCAATCGCAGATGTTCCTCATCACTATCATTCTTGGAATAGATCAGAATATCGTCGATGAATACCACGACGAACCTATCAAGATACTCCATGAACACCTTGCTCATCAGATTCATGAAGTAGGTTGGTGCATTAGTTAAGCCAAACGACATGACTGTGAACTCATATAGACCATATCGATTAGAGAAAGCCGTCTTAGGAATGTCAGATGGCCTAATCTTCATTTGATGGTATCCCGATCTGAGATCAATTTTAGAGAATACCCTAGCACCTCTCATTTGATCAAATACATATTCAATACGAGGTAAAGGATACTTATTCTTGATTGTAACACCTTTAAGTGATCTATAATCCACACACATCCTCTGCGAACCATCTTTCTTCTGTACAAACAGAACCTGGGCTCCCCAATGTGAGGAACTCGGACGAATGTACCCTGCCACATGTAACTCTGTTAGTTGTTTCTTAAGTTCTTTTAATTCTTGCACTGACATTCTGTATGGTCTTTTAGAAATAGGAGGGGTTCTAGGTGAGAGATCAATAACAAACTCAACCTCCCTATCCGGTGGCATTCCGGGTAACTCCTCTGGAAAGACGTCTGGAAATTCTCTAACAATTTTGATGTGAACTCCCACAAATTTACTGTTGATCATGTATACAACAGGTTTGTTAGATGTGGGTGGTGCAACAGTGACTTCAAATATATCCCCACTAGGACTAGAAAGTTCTACTGTTCCTCTAGCACAATGTATTACTGCCTTACATTGTTTAACCAGTTCATGCCAAGGATTAATTCTATTGCACTCTCTTCTAGCACTATAGGCATAGCCCAAAATTTTCTTCCCAAAATTGTTACTTCTATTTTATGACTCATATATGTTGCTTCATAAGCTCCTTTAGGTGTAATGACTATCATAGGTCTACGTAGTGCAAGGTAAGGTAGACTATTTGCATGAACATAACGAGAAGATATGAATGAATGCCAAGCTCCAGAATCAAAAAGTATAGTAGCTGGCACTAAATTAATGAAAAACGTAGCAATTACGATGTTAGGACCATCCCCAGTAGCTTCAACATTTATTTGATTAACCCTGGCAATGTTCTAACCACGGTTGTTGTCTAGAGTTTGTGTCTGCTTGCCCTGAGAATTATCACGAGCCAGTGTGTTGGGGTTCCTCTTCGGACAAACATTAGTATAGTGACCAGTCTCACCACACTTGAAGCATGTGGTGCCTATAGCACTGCCCTGGCTTGTAGGTCTCGCCAGGGTGTCAGTGGGGGCAGCCTGACGAGTATGCGGAGTCTGCGGTGTCGCACGTGGTGTCTATTGAGCAGATCGCGGGTAGGACTGTTGCTCGCCTCCAGGACAAGCTGGTGTACCCTTGGGTGGAACATAGCGTGGGCGGACTGAAAGGGAAATGTGCCCTTGAGCAATTTCTATAAGTATTTTGGTGATTAGATGCCCAACACATGTTAATTGAGTCCTCATGTGCTAAATGTGTGAAAAGTGCAAATCAAGGTACAAGGTATGTTTCCAGACTTAGTACATTGTTTTTGAGTACTAACTTGTTTATCTAAGTGCTAGAAACAGTGCCGAGAAGAGAAGAAACGAATTGGAAAAGAGTTGGCTGCGTACAGCCAACACCTACTCGGGCCTGGCACACCGAACTGTCCGGTGCCCCAGGCTGGTCGATGGTGAACTGGCTGCTCTCGGGAAACAGAAAAGGCGACGTGGCTATAATTCACCAGACTGTCCGGTGAGCCAACGGCGCCAGCGGCAACGATCGTCCGTGCGATCAACGTGCGACACGTGGCTTGCTCCAATGGTCAGCTGGGTGCACCGGACTGTTCGGTGTGCACCGGACAATGTCTAGTGTGCCAACCGGCCCTGAGGAGCAACGGTCGGTTGCGCCGATATAGAAGGAGATCGCGCACCAGACATGAACAGTGGTTGTCCGGTGGTGCACCGGACTGTCCGGTGCACCACTCGACAGAAGGCAAGAATGGCCTTCCAAATTGATCTCCAACGCCTCCTAGCTGCCTTGGGGCTATAAAAAGGACCCCTAGGCGCATGGAGTAGTATACCAAGCTTACAAGAAACATCCTAAGGCACCTAGACTCTGCACTCACGCATTCTGATCATAGTTCTTGAGATTTGAGCACTTTCGAGTTGTAAAGTCTTCGCGCTGTGTTGTGTGCTCACCTCTTCACGTGTGTGCGTGATTTTGCTGCGAACTTGAGTCTTGCGTGTGTTGCTTTCCCTCCCTTACTCTTGTGCTTCTTTGTGATCTCTATTGTAAGGGCGAGAGACTCCAAATTGTGGAAATTCCTCGCAACCGGGAAAGATACTCTAAAGGAAAATACCGTGGTATTCAAGTTGATCATTGGATCACTTGAAAGGGGTTGAGTGCAACCCTCGTCCATTAAGACACCACAACGTGGAAGTAGGCAAGTGTTACTTGGCCGAACCACGGGATAAAAATCGCGTGTCTCGTGTGTTGCTTCTTGTGATTGTCTTGTTCGCATGAGAGTGTTCAATAGCTTTTTGATTTCACTAACACCTCTATAATCAAGTTTGTGACTATTTAGTGTTTGATTTTACAGGATCACCTATTCACCCCCCATCTAGGTGCTCTCAATTGGTATCAGAGCCGTACTCTTCATCTAAGGGACTAACCGCTCGAAGAGATGGATCCTAAGGGAAAGGGGATGGTGGTCAACGACAAGGAGGAGTCCCTCTTCAACGAGCCAAGGGACGACAAGCCCACTGACTCAGGTTCGAGTCACAAGAAGAGGGACGGGAAGAAGATGAGGCGCATCAAGAAGATCATCTACTACGACAGTGATGCCTCCTCTTCTTCACCAAGAGACGACGATGACGTCGACTCTTCATCGAAAAAGAAAACGGTCAATCAGAATTACTCGTTTGACTATTCTCGCATGCCATACAATTCAAATGCGCATTTACTATCAATTCCCCTTGGAAAACCTCCACACTTTGATGGAGAAGACTATTCATTTTGGAGCCATAAAATGCGTAGTCATCTATTTTCTCTCCATCCTAGTATTTGGGAAATTGTAGAGAATGGGATGCATTTTGATAGTACTGATAACCCTGTGATTATAAATGAACAAATTCACAAAAATGTCCAAGCCACTACTGTGTTGCTAGCATCTCTTTGCAGGGATGAATATAATAAGGTGAGCGGCTTGGACAATGCAAAGCAAATCTGGGACACCCTCAAGATATCTCATGAGGGAAACGACACCACCATGATTACCAAATTGGAGCTAGTGGAAGGCGAGCTGGGGAGGTTCGCGATGATCAGGGGAGAGGAGCCAACTAAGACCTACAACAGGCTCAAGGCCCTGGTCAACAAGATCCGAAGCTACGGGAGCACAAGATGGATGGATCATGACGTCGTCCGACTCATGCTCAGGTCTTTTTACAGTAATTGACCCCATCTTGTCAACCTTATTCGTGAAAATCCCAGGTACACCAAGATGACGCCCGAGGAGATTCTTGGAAAATTCGTGAGCGGGCGCATGATGGTGAAGGAGGCGCGATACGTGGATGATGCGCTAAATGGTCCACTACCCATCTACGAGCCACAAACCGTTGCTCTCAAAGCAACAAGCAGCAAGGAGGCACTACCAAGCAAGGTAGCACAAGTGGAGTCTGCCGAGCTCAATGAGGAAGAAATGACGCTTATCATCAAGCACTTCAAGACCGCACTCAAAGGACGCAAAGAGTACCCCAACAAGAATAAAACAAGGGGAAAGCGCTCCTGCTTCAAATGCGGTAAGACTGGTCACTTTATTGCTCAATGCCCCGATAACGATAATGACCAGGCACAAGAGAAGCATGGGAAAAGAGAGAAGAAGAAGAACTACAGGAAGGCCAAGGGCGAGGCACACATCGGGAAGGAATGGGACTCTGACTGCTCCTCCTCCGACTCTGACGATGAAGGACTAGCTGCCTCGGCCTTCAACAAATCCTCGCTCTTCCCCAACGAACGCCATACTTGTCTTATGGCTAAGGAGAAGAAGGTACGTATTTGAGATACCCCCAAGTATTCTTCTTCTAGCGATGAGGAATCTTCCGACGATGAAGTAGATTACTCTGGTTTGTTTAAAGGGTTAGATAGAGCCAAAGTAGAGAAAATTAATGAATTAATTGACGCTCTAAATGAAAAGGATAGACTTTTAGAAAAGCAAGAGGACATTTTGTATGAAGAACATGATAAATTTGTTAGTGTTCAAAAATCTCTTGCTCTAGAAATTAAAAGAATTGAAATGCTATCCTCTAAGTTATCTGCCTACCATGAATCTGTCTCTAGTTTAAAGAATTTAAATGATGAATTAAATGCTAAGCTAGAGGAAGTTAGTAAAACTAGTTCATGTGTAGAGCATGTTATTATTTGTAATAGATGTAAGGACTTTGATGTTGATGCCTGTGATGAACATCTTATTTCTATTGCTAAATTAAACAACGAGGTGACAAGTCTTAATGCTCAACTTAAGACTTGCAAACTTGATTTTGATAAATTAAAATTTGCTAGGGATGCCTACACTATTGGTAGACACCCCTCAATTAAGGATGGACTTGGTTTTCGAAAGGAAACCAAGAACTTAACAAGCCAAAGGACTCCCGTTCTCAACAAGGAGAAAGGAAAGGCCCCTATGGCTAGTAGTCCTCAAAGGAACCATGCCTTTATTTATGATAGCAAAATTGCTAGTCTTGCTCATTATAATAGGAGTTATGATCATGCTGCTTATAATTCACATTCTATGTTTGCCTCTAGTTCTACTTTTGTTCATGGTAGAAGTAGGTCTAGGAGAAATCATGTTGTGCCTCATGTGCCTAGGAGAATGTGCAATGGACCTTCTACTGTTTATCATGCTTGCAATACTTCTTTTGTACTTTCATGTAAAAATGCGAAAGTAGTTGCTAAGAAGTTGGGATTCAAATGCAAGGGAGACAAGACTTGTATTTGGGTTCAAAAAACTATAGTGACTAACCTTGTAGGACCCAACAAGAGTTGGGTACCTAAAACCCAAGCTTAAATTCCTTACAGGTTTATGCATCCGGGGGCTCTAGCTAGATAATCGACAGCGGATGCACAAACCACATGACGGGGGAAAAGAAGATGTTCACCTTCTACGTCAAGAACAAGGATTCTCAGGATACGATCATCTTTAGAGATGGGAACCAAGGCAAGGTCAAAGGCTTGGGCAAGATAGCCATCACTAACGAGCACTTAATATCGAATGTATTTCTAGTAGAGTCGCTTGGGTACAACCTTCTGTCTGTAAGTCAATTGTGTCACATGGGTTACAATTGTCTGTTTACAAATGTTGATGTATCTGTCTTTAGAAGGAGTGATGGTTCATTAGCTTTTAAGGGTGTATTAGACGACAAACTCTACTTAGTTGATTTTTTGAAAGAGGATGCCGATCTAGATGCATGCTTAATAGCTAAGACTAATATGGGCTGGCTTTGGCATCGCCATCTAGCACATGTTGGGATGAAGAACCTTCATAAACTTCTAAAGGGAGATCATGTGTTAGGACTAACCGATGTCTGTTTTGAGAAAGACAGACCTTGTGCAGCATGTCAGGCAGGGAAACAGGTGGGAAGCACTCATCACAGCAAGAATGTGATGACAACATCAAGACCACTGGAGCTTCTTCACATGGACCTCTTTGGACTCGTTGCCTACCTTAGCATCGGGGGAAGTATGTATGGTCTTGTAATTGTTGATGATTTTTCCCGCTTCACTTGGGTGTTCTTTTTGCAGGACAAATCAGAAACTCAAGGGACCCTAAAGCGCTTTCTAAGGAGGACTCAAAATGAATTTGAGCTAAAGGTGAAAAAGATAAGGAGCGACAACGGGTCCGAGTTCAAGAATCTCCAAGTCGAAGAGTTTCTTGAGGAGGAAGGCATCAAGCACGAGTTCTCTGCTCCCTACACACCACAACAAAATGGTGTGGTATAGAGGAAGAACAGGACGCTGATTGACATGGCGAGAACAATGCTTGGAGAGTACAAGACGCCTGAGCGGTTTTGGTCGGAAGCTGTGAACACAGCCTGCCACGCCATAAACCGGCTCTATCTGCATCACCTCCTCAAGAAGACCTCCTACGAACTCCATACCGGTAACAAACCCAATGTCTCTTACTTTCGTGTATTTGGG